>JAUIMM010000845.1:0-1353892 GCA_031769625.1 Taudactylus pleione
CCTGTAACAGAAGTGCAAAACACATCAACTGCACTAGATAATCTTATATTGCACAATTCCCTGTAACAGAAGTGCAAAACACATCAACTGCACTAGATAATCTTATATTGCACAATTCCCTGTAACAGAAGTGCAAAACACATCAACTGCACTAGATAATCTTATATTGCACAATTCCCTGTAACAGAAGTGCAAAACACATCAACTGCACTAGATAATCTTATATTGCACAATTCCCTGTAACAGAAGTGCAAAACACATCAACTGCACTAGATAATCTTATATTGCACAATTCCCTGTAACAGAAGTGCAAAACACATCAACTGCACTAGATAATCTTATATTGCACAATTCCCTGTAACAGAAGTGCAAAACACATCAACTGCACTAGATAATCTTATATTGCACAATTCCCTGTAACAGAAGTGCAAAACACATCAACTGCACTAGATAATCTTATATTGCACAATTCCCTGTAACAGAAGTGCAAAACACATCAACTGCACTAGATAATCTTATATTGCACAATTCCCTGTAACAGAAGTGCAAAACACATCAACTGCACTAGATAATCTTATATTGCACAATTCCCTGTAACAGAAGTGCAAAACACATCAACTGCACTAGATAATCTTATATTGCACAATTCCCTGTAACAGAAGTGCAAAACACATCAACTGCACTAGATAATCTTATATTGCACAATTCCCTGTAACAGAAGTGCAAAACACATCAACTGCACTAGATAATCTTATATTGCACAATTCCCTGTAACAGAAGTGCAAAACACATCAACTGCACTAGATAATCTTATATTGCACAATTCCCTGTAACAGAAGTGCAAAACACATCAACTGCACTAGATAATCTTATATTGCACAATTCCCTGTAACAGAAGTGCAAAACACATCAACTGCACTAGATAATCTTATATTGCACAATTCCCTGTAACAGAAGTGCAAAACACATCAACTGCACTAGATAATCTTATATTGCACAATTCCCTGTAACAGAAGTGCAAAACACATCAACTGCACTAGATAATCTTATATTGCACAATTCCCTGCAACAGAAGTGCAAAACACATCAACTGCACTAGATAATCTTATATTGCACAATTCCCTGTAACAGAAGTGCAAAACACATCAACTGCACTAGATAATCTTATATTGCACAATTCCCTGTAACAGAAGTGCTAAACACATCAACTGCACTAGATAATCTTATATTGCAAAATTCCCTGTAACAGAAGTGCTAAACACATCAACTGCACTAGATAATCTTACATTGCACAATTCCCTGTAACAGAAGAGCAAAACACATCAACTGCACTAGATAATCTTATATTGTACAATTCCCTGTAACAGAAGTGCAAAACACATCAACTGCACTAGATAATCTTATATTGGAGATATCCCTGTAACAGAAGTGCAAAACACATCAACTGCACTAGATAATCTTATATTGTACATATCCCCTGTAACAGAAGTGCAAAACACATCAACTGCACTAGATAATCTTATATTGTACAATTCCCTGTAACAGAAGTGCAAAACACATCAACTGCACTAGATAATCTTATATTGTACATATCCCCTGTAACAGAAGTGCTAAACACATCAACTGCACTAGATAATCTTATATTGTACAATTCCCTGTAACAGAAGTGCAAAACACATCAACTGCACTAGATAATCTTATATTGCACAATTCCCTGTAACAGAAGTGCAAAACACATCAACTGCACTAGATAATCTTATATTGCACAATTCCCTGCAACAGAAGTGCAAAACACATCAACTGCACTAGATAATCTTATATTGCACAATTCCTGTAACAGAAGTGCAAAACACATCAACTGCACTAGATAATCTTTTATTGCACAATCCCCTGTAACAGAAGTGCTAAACACATCAACTGCATTAGATAATCTTATATTGCACAATTCCCTGTAACAGAAGTGCTAAACACATCAACTGCACTAGTTAATCTTATATTGCACAATTCCCTGTAACAGAAGTGCTAAACACATCAACTGCACTAGATAATCTTATATTGCACAATTACCTGTAACAGAAGTGCAAAACACATCAACTGCACTAGATAATCTTATATTGTACATATCCCCTGTAACAGAAGTGCAAAACACATCAACTGCACTAGATAATCTTATATTGCACAATTCCCTGTAACAGAAGTGCAAAACACATCAACTGCACTAGATAATCTTATATTGTACATATCCCCTGTAACAGAAGTGCTAAACACATCAACTGCACTAGATAATCTTATATTGTACAATTACCTGTAACAGAAGTGCAAAACACATCAACTGCACTAGATAATCTTATATTGCACAATTCCCTGTAACAGAAGTGCAAAACACATCAAATGCACTAGATAATCTTATATTGCACAATTCCCTGTAACAGAAGTGCAAAACACATCAAATGCACTAGATAATCTTATATTGCACAATTCCCTGTAACAGAAGTGCAAAACACATCAACTGCACTAGATAATCTTATATTGCACAATTCCCTGTAACAGAAGTGCAAAACACATCAACTGCACTAGATAATCTTATATTGGAGATATCCCTGTAACAGAAGTGCAAAACACATCAACTGCACTAGATAATCTTATATTTTACATATCCCCTGTAACAGAAGTGCAAAACACATCAACTGCACTAGATAATCTTATATTGTACAATTCCCTGTAACAGAAGTGCAAAACACATCAACTGCACTAGATAATCTTATATTGTACATATCCCCTGTAACAGATGTGCTAAACACATCAACTGCACTAGATAATCTTATATTGTACAATTACCTGTAACAGAAGTGCAAAACACATCAACTGCACTAGATAATCTTATATTGTACATATCCCCTGTAACAGAAGTGCTAAACACATCAACTGCACTAGATAATCTTATATTGTACAATTACCTGTAACAGAAGTGCAAAACACATCAACTGCACTAGATAATCTTATATTGCACAATTCCCTGTAACAGAAGTGCAAAACACATCAAATGCACTAGATAATCTTATATTGCACAATTCCCTGTAACAGAAGTGCAAAACACATCAAATGCACTAGATAATCTTATATTGCACAATTCCCTGTAACAGAAGTGCAAAACACATCAACTGCACTAGATAATCTTATATTGCACAATTCCCTGTAACAGAAGTGCAAAACACATCAACTGCACTAGATAATCTTATATTGCACAATTCCCTGTAACAGAAGTGCAAAACACATCAACTGCACTAGATAATCTTATATTGCACAATTCCCTGTAACAGAAGTGCAAAACACATCAACTGCAGTAGATAATTTTATATTGCACAATCCCTGTAACAGAAGTGCAAAACACATCAACTGCACTAGATAATCTTATATTGCACAATTCCCTGTAACAGAAGTGCTAAACACATCAACTGCACTAGATAATCTTATATTGCACAATTCCCTGTAACAGAAGTGCTAAACACATCAACTGCACTAGATAATCTTATATTGCACAATTCCCTGTAACAGAAGTGCTAAACACATCAACTGCACTAGATAATCTTATATTGCACAATTCCCTGTAACAGAAGTGCTAAACACATCAACTGCACTAGATAATCTTATATTGCACAATTCCCTGTAACAGAAGTGCAAAACACATTAACTGCACTAGATAATCTTATATTGCACAATTCCCTGTAACAGAAGTGCAAAACACATCAACTGCACTAGATAATCTTATATTGCACAATTCCCTGTAACAGAAGTGCAAAACACATCAACTGCACTAGATAATCTTATATTGCACAATTCCCTGTAACAGAAGTGCAAAACACATCAACTGCACTAGATAATTTTATATTGCACAATCCCCTGTTACAGAAGTGCTAAACACATCAACTGCACTAGATAATCTTATATTGTACAATTCCCTGTAACAGAAGTGCAAAACACATCAACTGCACTAGATAATCTTATATTGTACATATCCCCTGTAACAGAAGTGCTAAACACATCAACTGCACTAGATAATCTTATATTGTACAATTACCTGTAACAGAAGTGCAAAACACATCAACTGCACTAGATAATCTTATATTGTACAATTCCCTGTAACAGAAGTGCAAAACACTTCAACTGCACTAGATAATCTTATATTGCACAATTCCCTGTAACAGAAGTGCAAAACACTTCAACTGCACTAGATAATCTTATATTGCACAATTCCCTGTAACAGAAGTGCAAAACACATCAACTGCACTAGATAATCTTATATTGCACAATTCCCTGTAACAGAAGTGCAAAACACATCAACTGCACTAGATAATCTTATATTGCACAATTCCCTGTAACAGAAGTGCAAAACACATCAAATGCACTAGATAATCTTATATTGCACAATTCCCTGTAACAGAAGTGCAAAACACATCAACTGCACTAGATAATCTTATATTGCACAATTCCCTGTAACAGAAGTGCAAAACACATCAACTGCACTAGATAATCTTATATTGCACAATTCCCTGTAACAGAAGTGCAAAACACATCAACTGCACTAGATAATCTTATATTGCACAATTCCCTGTAACAGAAGTGCTAAACACATCAACTGCACTAGATAATCTTATATTGCACAATTCCCTGTAACAGAAGTGCAAAACACATCAACTGCACTAGATAATCTTATATTGCACAATTCCCTGTAACAGAAGTGCAAAACACATCAACTGCACTAGATAATCTTATATTGCACAATTCCCTGTAACAGACGTGCAAAACACATCAACTGCACTAGATAATCTTATATTGCACAATTCCCTGTAACAGAAGTGCAAAACACATCAACTGCACTAGATAATCTTATATTGCACAATTCCCTGTAACAGAAGTGCAAAACACATCAAATGCACTAGATAATCTTATATTGCACAATTCCCTGTAACAGAAGTGCAAAACACATCAAATGCACTAGATAATCTTATATTGCACAATTCCCTGTAACAGAAGTGCAAAACACATCAACTGCACTAGATAATCTTATATTGCACAATTCCCTGTAACAGAAGTGCAAAACACATCAACTGCACTAGATAATCTTATATTGCACAATTCCCTGTAACAGAAGTGCAAAACACATCAACTGCACTAGATAATCTTATATTGCACAATTCCCTGTAACAGAAGTGCAAAATACATCAACTGCACTAGATAATCTTATATTGTACAATTCCCTGTAACAGAAGTGCAAAACACATCAACTGCACTAGATAATCTTATATTGCACAATTCCCTGTAACAGAAGTGCAAAACACATCAACTGCACTAGATAATCTTATATTGCACAATTCCCTGCAACAGAAGTGCAAAACACATCAACTGCACTAGATAATCTTATATTGCACAATTCCCTGTAACAGAAGTGCAAAACACATCAACTGCACTAGATAATCTTATATTGCACAATTCCCTGTAACAGAAGTGCTAAACACATCAACTGCACTAGATAATCTTATATTGCAAAATTCCCTGTAACAGAAGTGCTAAACACATCAACTGCACTAGATAATCTTACATTGCACAATTCCCTGTAACAGAAGAGCAAAACACATCAACTGCACTAGATAATCTTATATTGTACAATTCCCTGTAACAGAAGTGCAAAACACATCAACTGCACTAGATAATCTTATATTGGAGATATCCCTGTAACAGAAGTGCAAAACACATCAACTGCACTAGATAATCTTATATTGTACATATCCCCTGTAACAGAAGTGCAAAACACATCAACTGCACTAGATAATCTTATATTGTACAATTCCCTGTAACAGAAGTGCAAAACACATCAACTGCACTAGATAATCTTATATTGTACATATCCCCTGTAACAGAAGTGCTAAACACATCAACTGCACTAGATAATCTTATATTGTACAATTCCCTGTAACAGAAGTGCAAAACACATCAACTGCACTAGATAATCTTATATTGCACAATTCCCTGTAACAGAAGTGCAAAACACATCAACTGCACTAGATAATCTTATATTGCACAATCCCCTGTAACAGAAGTGCTAAACACATCAACTGCATTAGATAATCTTATATTGCACAATTCCCTGTAACAGAAGTGCTAAACACATCAACTGCACTAGATAATCTTATATTGCACAATTCCCTGTAACAGAAGTGCTAAACACATCAACTGCACTAGATAATCTTATATTGCACAATTACCTGTAACAGAAGTGCAAAACACATCAACTGCACTAGATAATCTTATATTTTACATATCCCCTGTAACAGAAGTGCAAAACACATCAACTGCACTAGATAATCTTATATTGGAGATATCCCTGTAACAGAAGTGCAAAACACATCAACTGCACTAGATAATCTTATATTTTACATATCCCCTGTAACAGAAGTGCAAAACACATCAACTGCACTAGATAATCTTATATTGTACAATTCCCTGTAACAGAAGTGCAAAACACATCAACTGCACTAGATAATCTTATATTGTACATATCCCCTGTAACAGATGTGCTAAACACATCAACTGCACTAGATAATCTTATATTGTACAATTCCCTGTAACAGAAGTGCAAAACACATCAACTGCACTAGATAATCTTATATTGCACAATTCCCTGTAACAGAAGTGCAAAACACATCAACTGCACTAGATAATCTTATATTGTACAATTCCCTGTAACAGAAGTGCTAAACACATCAACTGCACTAGATAATCTTATATTGCACAATTCCCTGTAACAGAAGTGCAAAACACATCAACAACTGCACAAGATAATCTTATATTGTACAATTCCCTGTAACAGAAGTGCAAAACACATCAACTGCACAAGATAATCTTATATTGCACAATTCCCTGTAACAGAAGTGCTAAACACATCAACTGCACTAGATAATCTTATATAGTACAATTCCCTGTAACAGAAGTGCAAAACACATCAACTGCACTAGATAATCTTATATTGTACAATTCCCTGTAACAGAAGTGCAAAACACATCAACTGCACTAGATAATCTTATATTGCACAATTCCCTGTAACAGAAGTGCAAAACACATCAACTGCACTAGATAATCTTATATTGCACAATTCCCTGTAACAGAAGTGCAAAACACATCAACTGCACTAGATAATCTTATATTGCACAATTCCCTGTAACAGAAGTGCAAAACACATCAACTGCACTAGATAATGTTATATTGCACAATCCCCTGTAACAGAAGGGCAAAACACATCAACTACACTAAATAATCTTATATTGTATAATTCCCTGTAACAGAAGTGCAAAACACATCAACTGCACTAGATAATCTTATATTGCACAATTCCCTGTAACAGAAGTGCAAAACACATCAACAACTGCACTAGATAATCTTATATTGTACAATTCCCTGTAACAGAAGTGCAAAACACATCAACTGCACTAGATAATCTTATATTGCACAATTCCCTGTAACAGAAGTGCAAAACACATCAACTGCACTAGATAATCTTATATTGCACAATTCCCTGTAACAGAAGTGCTAAACACATCAACTGCACTAGATAATCTTATATTGCACAATCCCCTGTAACAGAAGGGCAAAACACATCAACTACACTAAATAATCTTATATTGTATAATTCCCTGTAACAGAAGTGCAAAACACATCAACTGCACTAGATAATCTTATATTGCACAATTCCCTGTAACAGAAGTGCTAAACACATCAACTGCACTAGATAATCTTATATTGCACAATTCCCTGTAACAGAAGTGCTAAACACATCAACAACTGCACTAGATAATCTTATATTGTACAATTCCCTGTAACAGAAGTGCAAAACACATCAACTGCACAAGATAATCTTATATTGCACAATTCCCTGTAACAGAAGTGCTAAACACATCAACTGCACTAGATAATCTTATATAGTACAATTCCCTGTAACAGAAGTGCAAAACACATCAACTGCACTAGATAATCTTATATTGCACAATTCCCTGTAACAGAAGTGCAAAACACATCAACTGCACTAGATAATCTTATATTGCACAATTCCCTGTAACAGAAGTGCAAAACACATCAACTGCACTAGATAATCTTATATTGCACAATCCCCTGTAACAGAAGGGCAAAACACATCAACTACACTAAATAATCTTATATTGTATAATTCCCTGTAACAGAAGTGCAAAACACATCAACTGCACTAGATAATCTTATATTGCACAATTCCCTGTAACAGAAGTGCAAAACACATCAACAACTGCACTAGATAATCTTATATTGTACAATTCCCTGTAACAGAAGTGCAAAACACATCAACTGCACTAGATAATCTTATATTGCACAATTCCCTGTAACAGAAGTGCAAAACACATCAACTGCACTAGATAATCTTATATTGCACAATTCCCTGTAACAGAAGTGCAAAACACATCAACAACTGCACTAGATAATCTTATATTGTACAATTCCCTGTAACAGAAGTGCAAAACACATCAACTGCACTAGATAATCTTATATTGCACAATTCCCTGTAACAGAAGTGCAAAACACATCAACTGCACTAGATAATCTTATATTGCACAATTCCCTGTAACAGAAGTGCAAAACACATCAACTGCACTAGATAATCTTATATTGCACAATTCCCTGTTACAGAAGTGCTAAACACATCAACTGCACTAGATAATCTTATATTGCACAATTACCTGTAACAGAAGTGCAAAACACATCAACTGCACTAGATAATCTTATATTGTACAATTCCCTGTAACAGAAGTGCAAAACAGATCAACTGCACTAGATAATCTTATATTGGAGATATCCCTGTAACAGAAGTGCAAAACACATCAACTGCACTAGATAATCTTATATTGTACATATCCCCTGTAACAGAAGTGCAAAACACATCAACTGCACTAGATAATCTTATATTGTACAATTCCCTGTAACAGAAGTGCTAAACACATCAACTGCACTAGATAATCTTATATTGTACATATCCCCTGTAACAGAAGTGCTAAACACATCAACTGCACTAGATAATCTTATATTGCACAATTACGTGTAACAGAAGTGCAAAACACATCAACTGCACTAGATAATCTTATATTGCACAATTCCCTGTAACAGAAGTGCAAAACACATCAAATGCACTAGATAATCTTATATTGCACAATTCCCTGTAACAGAAGTGCAAAACACATCAAATGCACTAGATAATCTTATATTGCACAATTCCCTGTAACAGAAGTGCAAAACACATCAAATGCACTAGATAATCTGATATTACACAATTCCCTGTAACAGAAGTGCAAAACACATCAACTGCACTAGATAATCTTATATTGCACAATTCCCTGTAACAGAAGTGCAAAACACATCAACTGCACTAGATAATCTTATATTGCACAATTCCCTGTAACAGAAGTGCAAAACACATCAACTGCACTAGATAATCTTATATTGCACAATTCCCTGTAACAGAAGTGCAAAACACATCAACTGCACTAGATAATTTTATATTGCACAATCCCCTGTAACAGAAGTGCAAAACACATCAACTGCACTAGATAATCTTATATTGCACAATTCCCTGTAACAGAAGTGCTAAACACATCAACTGCACTAGATAATCTTATATTGCACAATTCCCTGTAA
Source organism: Taudactylus pleione (assembly GCA_031769625.1). Classification (NCBI taxonomy): domain Eukaryota; kingdom Metazoa; phylum Chordata; class Amphibia; order Anura; family Myobatrachidae; genus Taudactylus; species Taudactylus pleione. Next base: position 9,712 of record JAUIMM010000845.1, read on the forward strand.
CAGAAGTGCTAAACACATCAACTGCACTAGATAATCTTATATTGCACAATTCCCTGTAACAGAAGTGCTAAACACATTAACTGCACTAGATAATCTTATATTGCACAATTCCCTGTAACAGAAGTGCTAAACACATCAACTGCACTAGATAATCTTATATTGCACAATTCCCTGTAACAGAAGTGCTAAACACATCAACTGCACTAGATAATCTTATATTGCACAATTCCCTGTAACAGAAGTGCAAAACACATCAACTGCACTAGATAATCTTATATTGCACAATTCCCTGTAACAGAAGTGCAAAACACATCAACTGCACTAGATAATCTTATATTGCACAATTCCCTGTAACAGAAGTGCAAAACACATCAACTGCACTAGATAATCTTATATTGCACAATTCCCTGTAACAGAAGTGCTAAACACATCAACTGCACTAGATAATCTTATATTGCACAATTCCCTGTAACAGAAGTGCTAAACACATCAACTGCACTAGATAATCTTATATTGCACAATTCCCTGTAACAGAAGTGCAAAACACATCAACTGCACTAGATAATCTTATATTGTACAATTCCCTGTAACAGAAGTGCAAAACACATCAACTGCACTAGATAATCTTATATTGTACATATCCCCTGTAACAGAAGTGCTAAACACATCAACTGCACTAGATAATCTTATATTGTACAATTACCTGTAACAGAAGTGCAAAACACATCAACTGCACTAGATAATCTTATATTGTACAATTCCCTGTAACAGAAGTGCTAAACACATCAACTGCACTAGATAATCTTATATTGTACATATCCCCTGTAACAGAAGTGCAAAACACATCAACTGCACTAGATAATCTTATATTGTACAATTCCCTGTAACAGAAGTGCAAAACACATCAACTGCACTAGATAATCTTATATTGTACATATCCCCTGTAACAGAAGTGCTAAACACATCAACTGCACTAGATAATCTTATATTGTACATATCCCCTGTAACAGAAGTGCAAAACACATCAACTGCACTAGATAATCTTATATTGCACAATTCCCTGTAACAGAAGTGCAAAACACATCAACTGCACTAGATAATTTTATATTGCACAATCCCCTGTAACAGAAGTGCAAAACACATCAACTGCACTAGATAATCTTATATTGCACAATCCCCTGTAACAGAAGTGCTAAACACATCAACTGCACTAGATAATCTTATATTGCACAATTCCCTGTAACAGAAGTGCTAAACACATCAACTGCACTAGATAATCTTATATTGCACAATTCCCTGTAACAGAAGTGCTAAACACATCAACTGCACTAGATAATCTTATATTGCACAATTACCTGTAACAGAAGTGCAAAACACATCAACTGCACTAGATAATCTTATATTGTACAATTCCCTGTAACAGAAGTGCAAAACACATCAACTGCACTAGATAATCTTATATTGGAGATATCCCTGTAACAGAAGTGCAAAACACATCAACTGCACTAGATAATCTTATATTTTACATATCCCCTGTAACAGAAGTGCAAAACACATCAACTGCACTAGATAATCTTATATTGTACAATTCCCTGTAACAGAAGTGCAAAACACATCAACTGCACTAGATAATCTTATATTGTACATATCCCCTGTAACAGATGTGCTAAACACATCAACTGCACTAGATAATCTTATATTGTACAATTACCTGTAACAGAAGTGCAAAACACATCAACTGCACTAGATAATCTTATATTGTACAATTCCCTGTAACAGAAGTGCAAAACACCTCAACTGCACTAGATAATCTTATATTGCACAATTCCCTGTAACAGAAGTGCAAAACACATCAACTGCACTAGATAATCTTATATTGCACAATTCCCTGTAACAGAAGTGCAAAACACATCAACTGCACTAGATAATCTTATATTGCACAATTCCCTGTAACAGAAGTGCAAAACACATCAAATGCACTAGATAATCTTATATTGCACAATTCCCTGTAACAGAAGTGCAAAACACATCAACTGCACTAGATAATCTTATATTGCACAATTCTCTGTAACAGAAGTGCAAAACAAATCAACTGCACTAGATAATCTTATATTGCACAATTCCCTGTAACAGAAGTGCAAAACACATCAAATGCACTAGATAATCTTATATTGCACAATTCCCTGTAACAGAAGTGCAAAACACATCAACTGCACTAGATAATTATATATTGCACAATCCCCTGTAACAGAAGTGCAAAACACATCAACTGCACTAGATAATCTTATATTGCACAATTCCCTGTAACAGAAGTGCAAAACACATCAACTGCACTAGATAATCTTATATTGCACAATTCCCTGTAACAGAAGTGCAAAACACATCAACTGCACTAGATAATCTTATATTGCACAATTCCCTGTAACAGAAGTGCTAAACACATCAACTGCACTAGATAATCTTATATTGCACAATTCCCTGTAACAGAAGTGCAAAACACATCAACTGCACTAGATAATTTTATATTGCACAATCCCCTGTAACAGAAGTGCAAAACACATCAACTGCACTAGATAATCTTATATTGCACAATTCCCTGTAACAGAAGTGCTAAACACATCAACTGCACTAGTTAATCTTATATTGCACAATTCCCTGTAACAGAAGTGCTAAACACATCAACTGCACTAGATAATCTTATATTGCACAATTCCCTGTAACAGAAGTGCTAAACACATCAACTGCACTAGATAATCTTATATTGCACAATTCCCTGTAACAGAAGTGCTAAACACATCAACTGCACTAGATAATCTTATATTGCACAATTCCCTGTAACAGAAGTGCAAAACACATCAACTGCACTAGATAATCTTATATTGTACAATTCCCTGTAACAGAAGTGCAAAACACATCAACTGCACTAGATAATCTTATATTGCACAATTCCCTGTAACAGAAGTGCAAAACACATCAACTGCACTAGATAATCTTATGTTGTACAATTCCCTGTAACAGAAGTGCTAAACACATCAACTGCACTAGATAATCTTATATTGCACAATTCCCTGTAACAGAAGTGCAAAACACATCAACAACTGCACAAGATAATCTTATATTGTACAATTCCCTGTAACAGAAGTGCAAAACACATCAACTGCACAAGATAATCTTATATTGCACAATTCCCTGTAACAGAAGTGCTAAACACATCAACTGCACTAGATAATCTTATATAGTACAATTCCCTGTAACAGAAGTGCAAAACACATCAACTGCACTAGATAATCTTATATTGTACAATTCCCTGTAACAGAAGTGCAAAACACATCAACTGCACTAGATAATCTTATATTGCACAATTCCCTGTAACAGAAGTGCAAAACACATCAACTGCACTAGATAATCTTATATTGCACAATTCCCTGTAACAGAAGTGCAAAACACATCAACTGCACTAGATAATCTTATATTGCACAATTCCCTGTAACAGAAGTGCAAAACACATCAACTGCACTAGATAATCTTATATTGCACAATTCCCTGTAACAGAAGTGCTAAACACATCAACTGCACTAGATAATCTTATATTGCACAATCCCCTGTAACAGAAGGGCAAAACACATCAACTACACTAAATAATCTTATATTGTATAATTCCCTGTAACAGAAGTGCAAAACACATCAACAACTGCACTAGATAATCTTATATTGTACAATTCCCTGTAACAGAAGTGCACAACACATCAACTGCACTAGATAATCTTATATTGCACAATCCCCTGTAACAGAAGTGCAAAACACATCAACAACTGCACTAGATAATCTTATATTGTACAATTCCCTGTAACAGAAGTGCAAAACACATCAACTGCACTAGATAATCTTATATTGCACAATTCCCTGTAACAGAAGTGCAAAACACATCAACTGCACTAGATAATCTTATATTGCACAATTCCCTGTAACAGAAGTGCTAAACACATCAACTGCACTAGATAATCTTATATTGCACAATCCCCTGTAACAGAAGGGCAAAACACATCAACTACACTAAATAATCTTATATTGTATAATTCCCTGTAACAGAAGTGCAAAACACATCAACTGCACTAGATAATCTTATATTGCACAATTCCCTGTAACAGAAGTGCTAAACACATCAACTGCACTAGATAATCTTATATTGCACAATTCCCTGTAACAGAAGTGCAAAACACATCAACAACTGCACTAGATAATCTTATATTGTACAATTCCCTGTAACAGAAGTGCAAAACACATCAACTGCACAAGATAATCTTATATTGCACAATTCCCTGTAACAGAAGTGCTAAACACATCAACTGCACTAGATAATCTTATATAGTACAATTCCCTGTAACAGAAGTGCAAAACACATCAACTGCACTAGATAATCTTATATTGTACAATTCCCTGTAACAGAAGTGCAAAACACATCAACTGCACTAGATAATCTTATATTGCACAATTCCCTGTAACAGAAGTGCAAAACACATCAACTGCACTAGATAATCTTATATTGCACAATTCCCTGTAACAGAAGTGCAAAACACATCAACTGCACTAGATAATCTTATATTGCACAATTCCCTGTAACAGAAGTGCAAAACACATCAACTGCACTAGATAATCTTATATTGCACAATCCCCTGTAACAGAAGGGCAAAACACATCAACTACACTAAATAATCTTATATTGTATAATTCCCTGTAACAGAAGTGCAAAACACATCAACTGCACTAGATAATCTTATATTGCACAATTCCCTGTAACAGAAGTGCAAAACACATCAACAACTGCACTAGATAATCTTATATTGTACAATTCCCTGTAACAGAAGTGCACAACACATCAACTGCACTAGATAATCTTATATTGCACAATTCCCTGTAACAGAAGTGCAAAACACATCAACTGCACTAGATAATCTTATATTGCACAATTCCCTGTAACAGAAGTGCAAAACACATCAACAACTGCACTAGATAATCTTATATTGTACAATTCCCTGTAACAGAAGTGCAAAACACATCAACTGCACTAGATAATCTTATATTGCACAATTCCCTGTAACAGAAGTGCAAAACACATCAACTGCACTAGATAATCTTATATTGCACAATTCCCTGTAACAGAAGTGCAAAACACATCAACTGCACTAGATAATCTTATATTGCACAATTCCCTGTTACAGAAGTGCTAAACACATCAACTGCACTAGATAATCTTATATTGCACAATTACCTGTAACAGAAGTGCAAAACACATCAACTGCACTAGATAATCTTATATTGTACAATTCCCTGTAACAGAAGTGCAAAACAGATCAACTGCACTAGATAATCTTATATTGGAGATATCCCTGTAACAGAAGTGCAAAACACATCAACTGCACTAGATAATCTTATATTGTACATATCCCCTGTAACAGAAGTGCAAAACACATCAACTGCACTAGATAATCTTATATTGTACAATTCCCTGTAACAGAAGTGCAAAACACATCAACTGCACTAGATAATCTTATATTGTACATATCCCCTGTAACAGAAGTGCTAAACACATCAACTGCACTAGATAATCTTATATTGTACAATTACGTGTAACAGAAGTGCAAAACACATCAACTGCACTAGATAATCTTATATTGCACAATTCCCTGTAACAAAAGTGCAAAACACATCAACTGCACTAGATAATCTTATATTGCACAATTCCCTGTAACAGAAGTGCAAAACACATCAACTGCACTAGATAATCTTATATTGCACAATTCCCTGTAACAGAAGTGCAAAACACATCAAATGCACTAGATAATCTTATATTGCACAATTCCCTGTAACAGAAGTGCAAAACACATCAAATGCACTAGATAATCTTATATTGCACAATTCCCTGTAACAGAAGTGCAAAACACATCAAATGCACTAGATAATCTTATATTGCACAATTCCCTGTAACAGAAGTGCAAAACACATCAACTGCACTAGATAATCTTATATTGCACAATTCCCTGTAACAGAAGTGCAAAACACATCAACTGCACTAGATAATCTTATATTGCACAATTCCCTGTAACAGAAGTGCAAAACACATCAACTGCACTAGATAATCTTATATTGCACAATTCCCTGTAACAGAAGTGCAAAACACATCAACTGCACTAGATAATTTTATATTGCACAATCCCCTGTAACAGAAGTGCAAAACACATCAACTGCACTAGATAATCTTATATTGCACAATTCCCTGTAACAGAAGTGCTAAACACATCAACTGCACTAGATAATCTTATATTGCACAATTCCCTGTAACAGAAGTGCTAAACACATCAACTGCACTAGATAATCTTATATTGCACAATTCCCTGTAACAGAAGTGCTAAACACATCAACTGCACTAGATAATCTTATATTGCACAATTCCCTGTAACAGAAGTGCAAAACACATCAACTGCACTAGATAATCTTATATTGCACAATTCCCTGTAACAGAAGTGCAAAACACATCAACTGCACTAGATAATCTTATATTGCACAATTCCCTGTAACAGAAGTGCAAAACACATCAACTGCACTAGATAATCTTATATTGCACAATTCCCTGTAACAGAAGTGCAAAACACATCAACTGCACTAGATAATCTTATATTGCACAATTCCCTGTAACAGAAGTGCAAAACACATCAACTGCACTAGATAATTTTATATTGCACAATCCCCTGTTACAGAAGTGCTAAACACATCAACTGCACTAGATAATCTTATATTGCACAATTCCCTGTTACAGAAGTGCTAAACACATCAACTGCACTAGATAATCTTATATTGCACAATTCCCTGTAACAGAAGTGCTAAACACATCAACTGCACTAGATAATCTTATATTGCACAATTCCCTGTAACAGAAGTGCTAAACACATCAACTGCACTAGATAATCTTATATTGCACAATTCCCTGTAACAGAAGTGCAAAACACATCAACTGCACTAGATAATCTTATATTGTACAATTCCCTGTAACAGAAGTGCAAAACACATCAACTGCACTAGATAATCTTATATTGTACATATCCCCTGTAACAGAAGTGCTAAACACATCAACTGCACTAGATAATCTTATATTGTACAATTACCTGTAACAGAAGTGCAAAACACATCAACTGCACTAGATAATCTTATATTGTACAATTCCCTGTAACAGAAGTGCTAAACACATCAACTGCACTAGATAATCTTATATTGCACAATTCCCTGTAACAGAAGTGCTAAACACATCAACTGCACTAGATAATCTTATATTGCACAATTACCTGTAACAGAAGTGCAAAACACATCAACTGCACTAGATAATCTTATATTGTACAATTCCCTGTAACAGAAGTGCAAAACACATCAACTGCACTAGATAATCTTATATTGCACAATTCCCTGTAACAGAAGTGCAAAACACATCAACTGCACTAGATAATCTTATATTGCACAATTCCCTGTAACAGAAGTGCAAAACACATCAACTGCACTAGATAATCTTATATTGCACAATTCCCTGTAACAGAAGTGCAAAACACATCAACTGCACTAGATAATCTTATATTGCACAATCCCCTGTTACAGAAGTGCTAAACACATCAACTGCACTAGATAATCTTATATTGCACAATTCCCTGTTACAGAAGTGCTAAACACATCAACTGCACTAGATAATCTTATATTGCACAATTCCCTGTAACAGAAGTGCTAAACACATCAACTGCACTAGATAATCTTATATTGCACAATTCCCTGTAACAGAAGTGCTAAACACATCAACTGCACTAGATAATCTTATATTGCACAATTCCCTGTAACAGAAGTGCTAAACACATCAACTGCACTAGATAATCTTATATTGCACAATTACCTGTAACAGAAGTGCTAAACACATCAACTGCACTAGATAATCTTATATTGCACAATTCCCTGTAACAGAAGTGATAAACACATCAACTGCACTAGATAATCTTATATTGCACAATTCCCTGTAACAGAAGTGCAAAACACATCAACTGCACTAGATAATCTTATATTGCACAATTACCTGTAACAGAAGTGCAAAACACATCAACTGCACTAGATAATCTTATATTGTACAATTCCCTGTAACAGAAGTGCAAAACACATCAACTGCACTAGATAATCTTATATTGCACAATTTCCTGTAACAGAAGTGCAAAACACATCAACTGCACTAGATAATCTTATATTGTACAATTCACTGTAACAGAAGTGCTAAACACATCAACTGCACTAGATAATCTTATATTGTACATATCCCCTGTAACAGAAGTGCTAAACACATCAACTGCACTAGATAATCTTATATTGCACAATTACGTGTAACAGAAGTGCAAAACACATCAACTGCACTAGATAATCTTATATTGCACAATTCCCTGTAACAGAAGTGCAAAACACATCAAATGCACTAGATAATCTTATATTGCACAATTCCCTGTAACAGAAGTGCAAAACACATCAAATGCACTAGATAATCTTATATTGCACAATTCCCTGTAACAGAAGTGCAAAACACATCAAATGCACTAGATAATCTTATATTGCACAATTCCCTGTAACAGAAGTGCAAAACACATCAACTGCACTAGATAATCTTATATTGCACAATTCCCTGTAACAGAAGTGCAAAACACATCAACTGCACTAGATAATCTTATATTGCACAATTCCCTGTAACAGAAGTGCAAAACACATCAACTGCACTAGATAATCTTATATTGCACAATTCCCTGTAACAGAAGTGCAAAACACATCAACTGCACTAGATAATTTTATATTGCACAATCCCCTGTAACAGAAGTGCAAAACACATCAACTGCACTAGATAATCTTATATTGCACAATTCCCTGTAACAGAAGTGCTAAACACATCAACTGCACTAGATAATCTTATATTGCACAATTCCCTGTAACAGAAGTGCTAAACACATCAACTGCACTAGATAATCTTATATTGCACAATTCCCTGTAACAGAAGTGCTAAACACATCAACTGCACTAGATAATCTTATATTGCACAATTCCCTGTAACAGAAGTGCTAAACACATCAACTGCACTAGATAATCTTATATTGCACAATTCCCTGTAACAGAAGTGCTAAACACATCAACTGCACTAGATAATCTTATATTGCACAATTCCCTGTAACAGAAGTGCAAAACACATCAACTGCACTAGATAATCTTATATTGCACAATTCCCTGTAACAGAAGTGCAAAACACATCAACTGCACTAGATAATCTTATATTGCACAATTCCCTGTAACAGAAGTGCAAAACACATCAACTGCACTAGATAATCTTATATTGCACAATTCCCTGTTACAGAAGTGCTAAACACATCAACTGCACTAGATAATCTTATATTGCACAATTCCCTGTAACAGAAGTGCTAAACACATCAACTGCACTAGATAATCTTATATTGCACAATTCCCTGTAACAGAAGTGCTAAACACATCAACTGCACTAGATAATCTTATATTGCACAATTCCCTGTAACAGAAGTGCAAAACACATCAACTGCACTAGATAATCTTATATTGTACAATTCCCTGTAACAGAAGTGCAAAACACATCAACTGCACTAGATAATCTTATATTGTACATATCCCCTGTAACAGAAGTGCTAAACACATCAACTGCACTAGATAATCTTATATTGTACAATTACCTGTAACAGAAGTGCAAAACACATCAACTGCACTAGATAATCTTATATTGTACAATTCCCTGTAACAGAAGTGCTAAACACATCAACTGCACTAGATAATCTTATATTGTACATATCCCCTGTAACAGAAGTGCAAAACACATCAACTGCACTAGATAATCTTATATTGTACAATTCCCTGTAACAGAAGTGCAAAACACATCAACTGCACTAGATAATCTTATATTGTACATATCCCCTGTAACAGAAGTGCTAAACACATCAACTGCACTAGATAATCTTATATTGTACATATCCCCTGTAACAGAAGTGCAAAACACATCAACTGCACTAGATAATCTTATATTGCACAATTCCCTGTAACAGAAGTGCAAAACACATCAACTGCACTAGATAATTTTATATTGCACAATCCCCTGTAACAGAAGTGCAAAACACATCAACTGCACTAGATAATCTTATATTGCACAATCCCCTGTAACAGAAGTGCTAAACACATCAACTGCACTAGATAATCTTATATTGCACAATTCCCTGTAACAGAAGTGCTAAACACATCAACTGCACTAGATAATCTTATATTGCACAATTCCCTGTAACAGAAGTGCTAAACACATCAACTGCACTAGATAATCTTATATTGCACAATTACCTGTAACAGAAGTGCAAAACACATCAACTGCACTAGATAATCTTATATTGTACAATTCCCTGTAACAGAAGTGCAAAACACATCAACTGCACTAGATAATCTTATATTGGAGATATCCCTGTAACAGAAGTGCAAAACACATCAACTGCACTAGATAATCTTATATTTTACATATCCCCTGTAACAGAAGTGCAAAACACATCAACTGCACTAGATAATCTTATATTGTACAATTCCCTGTAACAGAAGTGCAAAACACATCAACTGCACTAGATAATCTTATATTGTACATATCCCCTGTAACAGATGTGCTAAACACATCAACTGCACTAGATAATCTTATATTGTACAATTACCTGTAACAGAAGTGCAAAACACATCAACTGCACTAGATAATCTTATATTGTACAATTCCCTGTAACAGAAGTGCAAAACACCTCAACTGCACTAGATAATCTTATATTGCACAATTCCCTGTAACAGAAGTGCAAAACACATCAACTGCACTAGATAATCTTATATTGCACAATTCCCTGTAACAGAAGTGCAAAACACATCAACTGCACTAGATAATCTTATATTGCACAATTCCCTGTAACAGAAGTGCAAAACACATCAACTGCACTAGATAATCTTATATTGCACAATTCCCTGTAACAGAAGTGCAAAACACATCAACTGCACTAGATAATCTTATATTGCACAATTCCCTGCAACAGAAGTGCAAAACACATCAACTGCACTAGATAATCTTATATTGCACAATTCCCTGTAAAAGAAGTGCAAAACACATCAACTGCACTAGATAATCTTATATTGCACAATTCCCTGTAACAGAAGTGCTAAACACATCAACTGCACTAGATAATCTTATATTGCACAATTCCCTGTAACAGAAGTGCTAAACACATCAACTGCACTAGATAATCTTATATTGCACAATTCCCTGTAACAGAAGAGCAAAACACATCAACTGCACTAGATAATCTTATATTGTACAATTCCCTGTAACAGAAGTGCAAAACACATCAACTGCACTAGATAATCTTATATTGGAGATATCCCTGTAACAGAAGTGCAAAACACATCAACTGCACTAGATAATCTTATATTGTACAATTCCCTGTAACAGAAGTGCAAAACACATCAACTGCACTAGATAATCTTATATTGTACATATCCCCTGTAACAGAAGTGCTAAACACATCAACTGCACTAGATAATCTTATATTGTACAATTACCTGTAACAGAAGTGCAAAACACATCAACTGCACTAGATAATCTTATATTGTACAATTCCCTGTAACAGAAGTGCAAAACACTTCAACTGCACTAGATAATCTTATATTGCACAATTCCCTGTAACAGAAGTGCAAAACACATCAACTGCACTAGATAATCTTATATTGCACAATTCCCTGTAACAGAAGTGCAAAACACATCAACTGCACTAGATAATCTTATATTGCACAATTCCCTGTAACAGAAGTGCAAAACACATCAAATGCACTAGATAATCTTATATTGCACAATTCCCTGTAACAGAAGTGCAAAACACATCAACTGCACTAGATAATCTTATATTGCACAATTCCCTGTAACAGAAGTGCAAAACACATCAACTGCACTAGATAATCTTATATTGCACAATCCCCTGTAACAGAAGTGCAAAACACATCAACTGCACTAGATAATCTTATATTGCACAATTCCCTGTAACATAAGTGCAAAATACATCAACTGCACTAGATAATCTTATATTGTACAATTCCCTGTAACAGAAGTGCAAAACACATCAACTGCACTAGATAATCTTATATTGCACAATTCCCTGTAACAGAAGTGCAAAACACATCAACTGCACTAGATAATCTTATATTGCACAATTCCCTGCAACAGAAGTGCAAAACACATCAACTGCACTAGATAATCTTATATTGCACAATTCCCTGTAACAGAAGTGCAAAACACATCAACTGCACTAGATAATCTTATATTGCACAATTCCCTGTAACAGAAGTGCTAAACACATCAACTGCACTAGATAATCTTATATTGCACAATTCCCTGTAACAGAAGTGCTAAACACATCAACTGCACTAGATAATCTTATATTGCACAATTCCCTGTAACAGAAGAGCAAAACACATCAACTGCACTAGATAATCTTATATTGTACAATTCCCTGTAACAGAAGTGCAAAACACATCAACTGCACTAGATAATCTTATATTGGAGATATCCCTGTAACAGAAGTGCAAAACACATCAACTGCACTAGATAATCTTATATTGTACAATTCCCTGTAACAGAAGTGCAAAACACATCAACTGCACTAGATAATCTTATATTGTACAATTACCTGTAACAGAAGTGCAAAACACATCAACTGCACTAGATAATCTTATATTGTACAATTCCCTGTAACAGAAGTGCAAAACACTTCAACTGCACTAGATAATCTTATATTGCACAATTCCCTGTAACAGAAGTGCAAAACACATCAACTGCACTAGATAATCTTATATTGCACAATTCCCTGTAACAGAAGTGCAAAACACATCAACTGCACTAGATAATCTTATATTGCACAATTCCCTGTAACAGAAGTGCAAAACACATCAAATGCACTAGATAATCTTATATTGCACAATTCCCTGTAACAGAAGTGCAAAACACATCAACTGCACTAGATAATCTTATATTGCACAATTCCCTGTAACAGAAGTGCAAAACACATCAACTGCACTAGATAATCTTATATTGCACAATTCCCTGTAACAGAAGTGCAAAACACATCAACTGCACTAGATAATCTTATATTGCACAATTCCCTGTAACAGAAGTGCAAAACACATCAACTGCACTAGATAATCTTATATTGCACAATTCCCTGTAACAGAAGTGCAAAACACATCAACTGCACTAGATAATTTTATATTGCACAATCCCCTGTAACAGAAGTGCAAAACACATCAACTGCACTAGATAATCTTATATTGCACAATTCCCTGTAACAGAAGTGCTAAACACATCAACTGCACTAGATAATCTTATATTGCACAATTCCCTGTAACAGAAGTGTTAAACACATCAACTGCACTAGATAATCTTATATTGCACAATTCCCTGTAACAGAAGTGCTAAACACATCAACTGCACTAGATAATCTTATATTGCACAATTACCTGTAACAGAAGTGCAAAACACATCAACTGCACTAGATAATCTTATATTGTACAATTCCCTGTAACAGAAGTGCAAAACACATCAACTGCACTAGATAATCTTATATTGCACAACTCCCTATAACAGAAGTGCTAAACACATCAACTGCACTAGATAATCTTATATTGTACTATTCCCTGTAACAGAAGTGCAAAACACATCAACTGCACTAGATAATCTTATATTGCACAATTCCCTGTAACAGAAGTGCAAAACACATCAACTGCACTAGATAATCTTATATTGTACAATTCCCTGTAACAGAAGTGCAAAACACATCAACTGCACTAGATAATCTTATATTGCACAATTCCCTGTAACAGAAGTGCAAAACACATCAACTGCACTAGATAATCTTATATTGCACAATTCCCTGTAACAGAAGTGCTAAACACATCAACTGCACTAGATAATCTTATATTGTACAATTCCCTGTAACAGAAGTGCAAAACACATCAACAACTGCACTAGATAATCTTATATTGCACAATTCCCTGTAACAGAAGTGCAAAACACATCACAACTGCACTAGATAATCTTATATTGCACAATTCCCTGTAACAGAAGTGCAAAACACATCAACTGCACTAGATAATATTATATTGCACAATTCCCTGTAACAGAAGTGCAAAACACATCAACTGCACTAGATAATCTTATATTGCACAATTCCCTGTAACAGAAGTGCAAAACACATCAACTGCACTAGATAATTTTATATTGCACAATCCCCTGTAACAGAAGTGCAAAACACATCAACTGCACTAGATAATCTTATATTGCACAATTCCCTGTAACAGAAGTGCTAAACACATCAACTGCACTAGATAATCTTATATTGCACAATTCCCTGTAACAGAAGTGCAAAACACATCAAATGCACTAGATAATCTTATATTGCACAATTCCCTGTAACAGAAGTGCAAAACACATCAAATGCACTAGATAATCTTATATTGCACAATTCCCTGTAACAGAAGTGCAAAACACATCAACTGCACTAGATAATCTTATATTGCACAATTCCCTGTAACAGAAGTGCAAAACACATCAACTGCACTAGATAATCTTATATTGCACAATCCCCTGTAACAGAAGTGCAAAACACATCAACTGCACTAGATAATCTTATATTGCACAATTCCCTGTAACAGAAGTGCAAAATACATCAACTGCACTAGATAATCTTATATTGTACAATTCCCTGTAACAGAAGTGCAAAACACATCAACTGCACTAGATAATCTTATATTGCACAATTCCCTGTAACAGAAGTGCAAAACACATCAACTGCACTAGATAATCTTATATTGCACAATTCCCTGCAACAGAAGTGCAAAACACATCAACTGCACTAGATAATCTTATATTGCACAATTCCCTGTAACAGAAGTGCAAAACACATCAACTGCACTAGATAATCTTATATTGCACAATTCCCTGTAACAGAAGTGCTAAACACATCAACTGCACTAGATAATCTTATATTGCACAATTCCCTGTAACAGAAGTGCTAAACACATCAACTGCACTAGATAATCTTATATTGCACAATTCCCTGTAACAGAAGAGCAAAACACATCAACTGCACTAGATAATCTTATATTGTACAATTCCCTGTAACAGAAGTGCAAAACACATCAACTGCACTAGATAATCTTATATTGGAGATATCCCTGTAACAGAAGTGCAAAACACATCAACTGCACTAGATAATCTTATATTGTACAATTCCCTGTAACAGAAGTGCAAAACACATCAACTGCACTAGATAATCTTATATTGTACATATCCCCTGTAACAGTAGTGCTAAACACATCAACTGCACTAGATAATCTTATATTGTACAATTACCTGTAACAGAAGTGCAAAACACATCAACTGCACTAGATAATCTTATATTGTACAATTCCCTGTAACAGAAGTGCAAAACACTTCAACTGCACTAGATAATCTTATATTGCACAATTCCCTGTAACAGAAGTGCAAAACACATCAACTGCACTAGATAATCTTATATTGCACAATTCCCTGTAACAGAAGTGCAAAACACATCAACTGCACTAGATAATCTTATATTGCACAATTCCCTGTAACAGAAGTGCAAAACACATCAAATGCACTAGATAATCTTATATTGCACAATTCCCTGTAACAGAAGTGCAAAACACATCAACTGCACTAGATAATCTTATATTGCACAATTCCCTGTAACAGAAGTGCAAAACACATCAACTGCACTAGATAATCTTATATTGCACAATCCCCTGTAACAGAAGTGCAAAACACATCAACTGCACTAGATAATCTTATATTGCACAATTCCCTGTAACATAAGTGCAAAATACATCAACTGCACTAGATAATCTTATATTGTACAATTCCCTGTAACAGAAGTGCAAAACACATCAACTGCACTAGATAATCTTATATTGCACAATTCCCTGTAACAGAAGTGCAAAACACATCAACTGCACTAGATAATCTTATATTGCACAATTCCCTGCAACAGAAGTGCAAAACACATCAACTGCACTAGATAATCTTATATTGCACAATTCCCTGTAACAGAAGTGCAAAACACATCAACTGCACTAGATAATCTTATATTGCACAATTCCCTGTAACAGAAGTGCTAAACACATCAACTGCACTAGATAATCTTATATTGCACAATTCCCTGTAACAGAAGTGCTAAACACATCAACTGCACTAGATAATCTTATATTGCACAATTCCCTGTAACAGAAGAGCAAAACACATCAACTGCACTAGATAATCTTATATTGTACAATTCCCTGTAACAGAAGTGCAAAACACATCAACTGCACTAGATAATCTTATATTGGAGATATCCCTGTAACAGAAGTGCAAAACACATCAACTGCACTAGATAATCTTATATTGTACAATTCCCTGTAACAGAAGTGCAAAACACATCAACTGCACTAGATAATCTTATATTGTACAATTACCTGTAACAGAAGTGCAAAACACATCAACTGCACTAGATAATCTTATATTGTACAATTCCCTGTAACAGAAGTGCAAAACACTTCAACTGCACTAGATAATCTTATATTGCACAATTCCCTGTAACAGAAGTGCAAAACACATCAACTGCACTAGATAATCTTATATTGCACAATTCCCTGTAACAGAAGTGCAAAACACATCAACTGCACTAGATAATCTTATATTGCACAATTCCCTGTAACAGAAGTGCAAAACACATCAAATGCACTAGATAATCTTATATTGCACAATTCCCTGTAACAGAAGTGCAAAACACATCAACTGCACTAGATAATCTTATATTGCACAATTCCCTGTAACAGAAGTGCAAAACACATCAACTGCACTAGATAATCTTATATTGCACAATTCCCTGTAACAGAAGTGCAAAACACATCAACTGCACTAGATAATCTTATATTGCACAATTCCCTGTAACAGAAGTGCAAAACACATCAACTGCACTAGATAATCTTATATTGCACAATTCCCTGTAACAGAAGTGCAAAACACATCAACTGCACTAGATAATTTTATATTGCACAATCCCCTGTAACAGAAGTGCAAAACACATCAACTGCACTAGATAATCTTATATTGCACAATTCCCTGTAACAGAAGTGCTAAACACATCAACTGCACTAGATAATCTTATATTGCACAATTCCCTGTAACAGAAGTGCTAAACACATCAACTGCACTAGATAATCTTATATTGCACAATTCCCTGTAACAGAAGTGCTAAACACATCAACTGCACTAGATAATCTTATATTGCACAATTACCTGTAACAGAAGTGCAAAACACATCAACTGCACTAGATAATCTTATATTGTACAATTCCCTGTAACAGAAGTGCAAAACACATCAACTGCACTAGATAATCTTATATTGCACAACTCCCTGTAACAGAAGTGCAAAACACATCAACTGCACTAGATAATCTTATATTGCACAATTCCCTGTAACAGAAGTGCAAAACACATCAACTGCACTAGATAATCTTATATTGCACAATTCCCTGTAACAGAAGTGCAAAACACATCAAATGCACTAGATAATCTTATATTGCACAATTCCCTGTAACAGAAGTGCAAAACACATCAACTGCACTAGATAATCTTATATTGCACAATTCCCTGTAACAGTAGTGCAAAACACATCAACTGCACTAGATAATCTTATATTGCACAATTCCCTGTAACAGAAGTGCTAAACACATCAACTGCACTAGATAATCTTATATTGCACAATTCCCTGTAACAGAAGAGCAAAACACATCAACTGCACTAGATAATCTTATATTGTACAATTCCCTGTAACAGAAGTGCAAAACACATCAACTGCACTAGATAATCTTATATTGGAGATATCCCTGTAACAGAAGTGCAAAACACATCAACTGCACTAGATAATCTTATATTGTACATATCCCCTGTAACAGAAGTGCAAAACACATCAACTGCACTAGATAATCTTATATTGTACAATTCCCTGTAACAGAAGTGCAAAACACTTCAACTGCACTAGATAATCTTATATTGCACAATTCCCTGTAACAGAAGTGCAAAACACATCAACTGCACTAGATAATCTTATATTGCACAATTCCCTGTAACAGAAGTGCAAAACACATCAACTGCACTAGATAATCTTATATTGCACAATTCCCTGTAACAGAAGTGCAAAACACATCAAATGCACTAGATAATCTTATATTGCACAATTCCATGTAACAGAAGTGCAAAACACATCAACTGCACTAGATAATCTTATATTGCACAATTCCCTGTAACAGAAGTGCAAAACACATCAACTGCACTAGATAATCTTATATTGCACAATTCCCTGTAACAGAAGTGCAAAACACATCAACTGCACTAGATAATCTTATATTGCACAATTCCCTGTAACAGAAGTGCAAAACACATCAACTGCACTAGATAATCTTATATTGCACAATTCCCTGTAACAGAAGTGCAAAACACATCAACTGCACTAGATAATTTTATATTGCACAATCCCCTGTAACAGAAGTGCAAAACACATCAACTGCACTAGATAATCTTATATTGCACAATTCCCTGTAACAGAAGTGCTAAACACATCAACTGCACTAGATAATCTTATATTGCACAATTCCCTGTAACAGAAGTGCTAAACACATCAACTGCACTAGATAATCTTATATTGCACAATTCCCTGTAACAGAAGTGCTAAACACATCAACTGCACTAGATAATCTTATATTGCACAATTTCCTGTAACAGAAGTGCAAAACACATCAACTGCACTAGATAATCTTATATTGTACAATTCCCTGTAACAGAAGTGCAAAACACATCAACTGCACTAGATAATCTTATATTGGAGATATCCCTGTAACAGAAGTGCAAAACACATCAACTGCACTAGATAATCTTATATTTTACATATCCCCTGTAACAGAAGTGCAAAACACATCAACTGCACTAGATAATCTTATATTGTACAATTCCCTGTAACAGAAGTGCAAAACACATCAACTGCACTAGATAATCTTATATTGTACATATCCCCTGTAACAGATGTGCTAAACACATCAACTACACTAGATAATCTTATATTGTACAATTACCTGTAACAGAAGTGCAAAACACATCAACTGCACTAGATAATCTTATATTGTACAATTCCCTGTAACAGAAGTGCAAAACACCTCAACTGCACTAGATAATCTTATATTGCACAATTCCCTGTAACAGAAGTGCAAAACACATCAACTGCACTAGATAATCTTATATTGCACAATTCCCTGTAACAGAAGTGCAAAACACATCAACTGCACTAGATAATCTTATATTGCACAATTCCCTGTAACAGAAGTGCAAAACACATCAAATGCACTAGATAATCTTATATTGCACAATTCCCTGTAACAGAAGTGCAAAACACATCAACTGCACTAGATAATCTTATATTGCACAATTCCCTGTAACAGAAGTGCAAAACACATCAACTGCACTAGATAATCTTATATTGCACAATTCCCTGTAACAGAAGTGCAAAACACATCAAATGCACTAGATAATCTTATATTGCACAATTCCCTGTAACAGAAGTGCAAAACACATCAACTGCACTAGATAATTTTATATTGCACAATCCCCTGTAACAGAAGTGCAAAACACATCAACTGCACTAGATAATCTTATATTGCACAATTCCCTGTAACAGAAGTGCTAAACACATCAACTGCACTAGATAATCTTATATTGCACAATTCCCTGTAACAGAAGTGCTAAACACATCAACTGCACTAGATAATCTTTTATTGCACAATTCCCTGTAACAGAAGTGCTAAACACATCAACTGCACTAGATAATCTTATATTGCACAATTCCCTGTAACAGAAGTGCAAAACACATCAACTGCACTAGATAATTTTATATTGCACAATCCCCTGTAACAGAAGTGCAAAACACATCAACTGCACTAGATAATCTTATATTGCACAATTCCCTGTAACAGAAGTGCTAAACACATCAACTGCACTAGTTAATCTTATATTGCACAATTCCCTGAAACAGAAGTGCTAAACACATCAACTGCACTAGATAATCTTATATTGCACAATTCCCTGTAACAGAAGTGCTAAACACATCAACTGCACTAGATAATCTTATATTGCACAATTCCCTGTAACAGAAGTGCTAAACACATCAACTGCACTAGATAATCTTATATTGCACAATTCCCTGTAACAGAAGTGCAAAACACATCAACTGCACTAGATAATCTTATATTGTACAATTCCCTGTAACAGAAGTGCAAAACACATCAACTGCATTAGATAATCTTATATTGCACAATTCCCTGTAACAGAAGTGCAAAACACATCAACTGCACTAGATAATCTTATATTGTACAATTCCCTGTAACAGAAGTGCAAAACACATTAACTGCACAAGATGATCTTATATTGCACAATTCCCTGTAACAGAAGTGCAAAACACATCAACTGCACTAGATAATCTTATATTGCACAATTCCCTGTAACAGAAGTGCAAAACACATCAACTGCACTAGATAATCTTATATTGCACAATTCCCTGTAACAGAAGTGCAAAACACATCAACTGCACTAGATAATCTTATATTGCACAATCCCCTGTAACAGAAGTGCAAAACACATCAACTACACTAAATAATCTTATATTGTATAATTCCCTGTAACAGAAGTGCAAAACACATCAACTGCACTAGATAATCTTATATTGCACAATTCCCTGTAACAGAAGTGCAAAACACATCAACAACTGCACTAGATAATCTTATATTGTACAATTCCCTGTAACAGAAGTGCAAAACACATCAACTGCACTAGATAATCTTATATTGCACAATTCCCTGTAACAGAAGTGCAAAACACATCAACAACTGCACTAGATAATCTTATATTGTACAATTCCCTGTAACAGAAGTGCAAAACACATCAACAACTGCACTAGATAATCTTATATTGCACAATTCCCTGTAACAGAAGTGCAAAACACATCAACTGCACTAGATAATCTTATATTGCACAATTCCCTGTTACAGAAGTGCTAAACACATCAACTGCACTAGATAATCTTATATTGCACAATTACCTGTAACAGAAGTGCAAAACACATCAACTGCACTAGATAATCTTATATTGTACAATTCCCTGTAACAGAAGTGCAAAACAGATCAACTGCACTAGATAATCTTATATTGGAGATATCCCTGTAACAGAAGTGCAAAACACATCAACTGCACTAGATAATCTTATATTGTACATATCCCCTGTAACAGAAGTGCAAAACACATCAACTGCACTAGATAATCTTATATTGTACAATTCCCTGTAACAGAAGTGCAAAACACATCAACTGCACTAGATAATCTTATATTGTACATATCCCCTGTAACAGAAGTGCTAAACACATCAACTGCACTAGATAATCTTATATTGTACAATTACGTGTAACAGAAGTGCAAAACACATCAACTGCACTAGATAATCTTATATTGCACAATTCCCTGTAACAAAAGTGCAAAACACATCAACTGCACTAGATAATCTTATATTGCACAATTCCCTGTAACAGAAGTGCAAAACACATCAACTGCACTAGATAATCTTATATTGCACAATTCCCTGTAACAGAAGTGCAAAACACATCAAATGCACTAGATAATCTTATATTGCACAATTCCCTGTAACAGAAGTGCAAAACACATCAAATGCACTAGATAATCTTATATTGCACAATTCCCTGTAACAGAAGTGCAAAACACATCAAATGCACTAGATAATCTTATATTGCACAATTCCCTGTAACAGAAGTGCAAAACACATCAACTGCACTAGATAATCTTATATTGCACAATTCCCTGTAACAGAAGTGCAAAACACATCAACTGCACTAGATAATCTTATATTGCACAATTCCCTGTAACAGAAGTGCAAAACACATCAACTGCACTAGATAATCTTATATTGCACAATTCCCTGTAACAGAAGTGCAAAACACATCAACTGCACTAGATAATTTTATATTGCACAATCCCCTGTAACAGAAGTGCAAAACACATCAACTGCACTAGATAATCTTATATTGCACAATTCCCTGTAACAGAAGTGCTAAACACATCAACTGCACTAGATAATCTTATATTGCACAATTCCCTGTAACAGAAGTGCTAAACACATCAACTGCACTAGATAATCTTATATTGCACAATTCCCTGTAACAGAAGTGCTAAACACATCAACTGCACTAGATAATCTTATATTGCACAATTCCCTGTAACAGAAGTGCTAAACACATCAACTGCACTAGATAATCTTATATTGCACAATTCCCTGTAACAGAAGTGCAAAACACATCAACTGCACTAGATAATCTTATATTGCACAATGCCCTGTAACAGAAGTGCAAAACACATCAACTGCACTAGATAATCTTATATTGCACAATTCCCTGTAACAGAAGTGCAAAACACATCAACTGCACTAGATAATCTTATATTGCACAATTCCCTGTAACAGAAGTGCAAAACACATCAACTGCACTAGATAATTTTATATTGCACAATCCCCTGTTACAGAAGTGCTAAACACATCAACTGCACTAGATAATTTTATATTGCACAATCCCCTGTTACAGAAGTGCTAAACACATCAACTGCACTATATAATCTTATATTGCACAATTCCCTGTTACAGAAGTGCTAATCACATCAACTGCACTAGATAATCTTATATTGTACAATTCCCTGTAACAGAAGTGCAAAACACATCAACTGCACTAGATAATCTTATATTGTACATATCCCCTGTAACAGAAGTGCTAAACACATCAACTGCACTAGATAATCTTATATTGTACAATTACCTGTAACAGAAGTGCAAAACACATCAACTGCACTAGATAATCTTATATTGTACAATTCCCTGTAACAGAAGTGCAAAACACATCAACTGCACTAGATAATCTTATATTGTACATATCCCCTGTAACAGAAGTGCTAAACACATCAACTGCACTAGATAATCTTATATTGTACATATCCCCTGTAACAGAAGTGCTAAACACATCAACTGCACTAGATAATCTTATATTGTACAATTACGTGTAACAGAAGTGCAAAACACATCAACTGCACTAGATAATCTTATATTGCACAATTCCCTGTAACAAAAGTGCAAAACACATCAACTGCACTAGATAATCTTATATTGCACAATTCCCTGTAACAGAAGTGCAAAACACATCAACTGCACTAGATAATCTTATATTGCACAATTCCCTGTAACAGAAGTGCAAAACACATCAAATGCACTAGATAATCTTATATTGCACAATTCCCTGTAACAGAAGTGCAAAACACATCAAATGCACTAGATAATCTTATATTGCACAATTCCCTGTAACAGAAGTGCAAAACACATCAAATGCACTAGATAATCTTATATTGCACAATTCCCTGTAACAGAAGTGCAAAACACATCAACTGCACTAGATAATCTTATATTGCACAATTCCCTGTAACAGAAGTGCAAAACACATCAACTGCACTAGATAATCTTATATTGCACAATTCCCTGTAACAGAAGTGCAAAACACATCAACTGCACTAGATAATCTTATATTGCACAATTCCCTGTAACAGAAGTGCAAAATACATCAACTGCACTAGATAATTTTATATTGCACAATCCCCTGTAACAGAAGTGCAAAACACATCAACTGCACTAGATAATCTTATATTGCACAATTCCCTGTAACAGAAGTGCTAAACACATCAACTGCACTAGATAATCTTATATTGCACAATTCCCTGTAACAGAAGTGCTAAACACATCAACTGCACTAGATAATCTTATATTGCACAATTCCCTGTAACAGAAGTGCTAAACACATCAACTGCACTAGATAATCTTATATTGCACAATTCCCTGTAACAGAAGTGCTAAACACATCAACTGCACTAGATAATCTTATATTGCACAATTCCCTGTAACAGAAGTGCAAAACACATCAACTGCACTAGATAATCTTATATTGCACAATTCCCTGTAACAGAAGTGCAAAACACATCAACTGCACTAGATAATCTTATATTGCACAATTCCCTGTAACAGAAGTGCAAAACACATCAACTGCACTAGATAATCTTATATTGCACAATTCCCTGTAACAGAAGTGCAAAACACATCAACTGCACTAGATAATTTTATATTGCACAATCCCCTGTTACAGAAGTGCTAAACACATCAACTGCACTAGATAATCTTATATTGCACAATTCCCTGTTACAGAAGTGCTAAACACATCAACTGCACTAGATAATCTTATATTGTACAATTCCCTGTAACAGAAGTGCAAAACACATCAACTGCACTAGATAATCTTATATTGTACATATCCCCTGTAACAGAAGTGCTAAACACATCAACTGCACTAGATAATCTTATATTGAACAATTACCTGTAACAGAAGTGCAAAACACATCAACTGCACTAGATAATTTTATATTGTACAATTCCCTGTAACAGAAGTGCAAAACACTTCAACTGCACTAGATAATCTTATATTGCACAATTCACTGTAACAGAAGTGCAAAACACATCAACTGCACTAGATAATCTTATATTGCACAATTCCCTGTAACAGAAGTGCAAAACACATCAAATGCACTAGATAATCTTATATTGCACAATTCCCTGTAACAGAAGTGCAAAACACATCAAATGCACTAGATAAT
Organism: Taudactylus pleione; assembly: GCA_031769625.1. NCBI lineage: Eukaryota > Metazoa > Chordata > Amphibia > Anura > Myobatrachidae > Taudactylus > Taudactylus pleione. The sequence continues at coordinate 34,645 of JAUIMM010000845.1, forward strand.
CTTATATTGCACAATTCCCTGTAACAGAAGTGCAAAACACATCAACTGCACTAGATAATCTTATATTGCACAATTCCCTGTAACAGAAGTGCAAAACACATCAACTGCACTAGATAATCTTATATTGCACAATTCCCTGTAACAGAAGTGCAAAACACATCAACTGCACTAGATAATCTTATATTGCACAATTCCCTGTAACAGAAGTGCAAAATACATCAACTGCACTAGATAATCTTATATTGTACAATTCAATGTAACAGAAGTGCAAAACACAGCAACTGCACTAGATAATCTTATATTGCACAATTCCCTGTAACAGAAGTGCAAAACACATCAACTGCACTAGATAATCTTATATTGCACAATTCCCTGCAACAGAAGTGCAAAACACATCAACTGCACTAGATAATCTTATATTGCACAATTCCCTGTAACAGAAGTGCAAAACACATCAACTGCACTAGATAATCTTATATTGCACAATTCCCTGTAACAGAAGTGCTAAACACATCAACTGCACTAGATAATCTTATATTGCACAATTCCCTGTAACAGAAGTGCTAAACACATCAACTGCACTAGATAATCTTACATTGCACAATTCCCTGTAACAGAAGAGCAAAACACATCAACTGCACTAGATAATCTTATATTGTACAATTCCCTGTAACAGAAGTGCAAAACACATCAACTGCACTAGATAATCTTTTATTGGAGATATCCCTGTAACAGAAGTGCAAAACACATCAACTGCACTAGATAATCTTATATTGTACAATTCCCTGTAACAGAAGTGCAAAACACATCAACTGCACTAGATAATCTTATATTGTACATATCCCCTGTAACAGAAGTGCTAAACACATCAACTGCACTAGATAATCTTATATTGCACAATTCCCTGTAACAGAAGTGCAAAACACATCAACTGCACTAGATAATCTTATATTGCACAATTCCCTGTAACAGAAGTGCAAAACACATCAACTGCACTAGATAATCTTATATTGCACAATTCCCTGTAACAGAAGTGCAAAACACATCAACTGCACTAGATAATCTTATATTGCACAATTCCCTGTAACAGAAGTGCAAAACACATCAACTGCACTAGATAATCTTATATTGCACAATTCCCTGTAACAGAAGTGCAAAACACATCAACTGCACTAGATAATCTTATATTGCACAATTCCCTGTAACAGAAGTGCAAAACACATCAACTGCACTAGATAATCTTATATTGCACAATTCCCTGTAACAGAAGTGCAAAACACATCAACTGCACTAGATAATCTTATATTGCACAATTCCCTGTAACAGAAGTGCAAAACACATCAACTGCACTAGATAATTTTATATTGCACAATCCCCTGTAACAGAAGTGCAAAACACATCAACTGCACTAGATAATCTTATATTGCACAATTCCCTGTAACAGAAGTGCTAAACACATCAACTGCACTAGATAATCTTATATTGCACAATTCCCTGTAACAGAAGTGCAAAACACATCAAATGCACTAGATAATCTTATATTGCACAATTCCCTGTAACAGAAGTGCAAAACACATCAAATGCACTAGATAATCTTATATTGCACAATTCCCTGTAACAGAAGTGCAAAACACATCAACTGCACTAGATAATCTTATATTGCACAATTCCCTGTAACAGAAGTGCAAAACACATCAACTGCACTAGATAATCTTATATTGCACAATTCCCTGTAACAGAAGTGCAAAACACATCAACTGCACTAGATAATCTTATATTGCACAATTCCCTGTAACAGAAGTGCAAAATACATCAACTGCACTAGATAATCTTATATTGTACAATTCAATGTAACAGAAGTGCAAAACACAGCAACTGCACTAGATAATCTTATATTGCACAATTCCCTGTAACAGAAGTGCAAAACACATCAACTGCACTAGATAATCTTATATTGCACAATTCCCTGCAACAGAAGTGCAAAACACATCAACTGCACTAGATAATCTTATATTGCACAATTCCCTGTAACAGAAGTGCAAAACACATCAACTGCACTAGATAATCTTATATTGCACAATTCCCTGTAACAGAAGTGCTAAACACATCAACTGCACTAGATAATCTTATATTGCACAATTCCCTGTAACAGAAGTGCTAAACACATCAACTGCACTAGATAATCTTACATTGCACAATTCCCTGTAACAGAAGAGCAAAACACATCAACTGCACTAGATAATCTTATATTGTACAATTCCCTAAAACAGAAGTGCAAAACACATCAACTGCACTAGATAATCTTTTATTGGAGATATCCCTGTAACAGAAGTGCAAAACACATCAACTGCACTAGATAATCTTATATTGTACATATCCCATGTAACAGAAGTGCAAAACACATCAACTGCACTAGATAATCTTATATTGTACAATTCCCTGTAACAGAAGTGCAAAACACATCAACTGCACTAGATAATCTTATATTGTACATATCCCCTGTAACAGAAGTGCTAAACACATCAACTGCACTAGATAATCTTATATTGTACATATCCCCTGTAACAGAAGTGCTAAACACATCAACTGCACTAGATAATCTTATATTGCACAATTCCCTGTAACAGAAGTGCAAAACACATCAACTGCACTAGATAATCTTATATTGCACAATTCCCTGTAACAGAAGTGCAAAACACATCAACTGCACTAGATAATCTTATATTGCACAATTCCCTGTAACAGAAGTGCAAAACACATCAACTGCACTAGATAATCTTATATTGCACAATTCCCTGTAACAGAAGTGCAAAACACATCAAATGCACTAGATAATCTTATATTGTACAATTCCCTGTAACAGAAGTGCAAAACAGATCAACTGCACTAGATAATCTTATATTGGAGATATCCCTGTAACAGAAGTGCAAAACACATCAACTGCACTAGATAATCTTATATTGTACATATCCCCTGTAACAGAAGTGCAAAACACATCAACTGCACTAGATAATCTTATATTGTACAATTCCCTGTAACAGAAGTGCAAAACACATCAACTGCACTAGATAATCTTATATTGTACATATCCCCTGTAACAGAAGTGCTAAACACATCAACTGCACTAGATAATCTTATATTGTACAATTACGTGTAACAGAAGTGCAAAACACATCAACTGCACTAGATAATCTTATATTGCACAATTCCCTGTAACAAAAGTGCAAAACACATCAACTGCACTAGATAATCTTATATTGCACAATTCCCTGTAACAGAAGTGCAAAACACATCAACTGCACTAGATAATCTTATATTGCACAATTCCCTGTAACAGAAGTGCAAAACACATCAAATGCACTAGATAATCTTATATTGCACAATTCCCTGTAACAGAAGTGCAAAACACATCAAATGCACTAGATAATCTTATATTGCACAATTCCCTGTAACAGAAGTGCAAAACACATCAAATGCACTAGATAATCTTATATTGCACAATTCCCTGTAACAGAAGTGCAAAACACATCAACTGCACTAGATAATCTTATATTGCACAATTCCCTGTAACAGAAGTGCAAAACACATCAACTGCACTAGATAATCTTATATTGCACAATTCCCTGTAACAGAAGTGCAAAACACATCAACTGCACTAGATAATCTTATATTGCACAATTCCCTGTAACAGAAGTGCAAAACACATCAACTGCACTAGATAATTTTATATTGCACAATCCCCTGTAACAGAAGTGCAAAACACATCAACTGCACTAGATAATCTTATATTGCACAATTCCCTGTAACAGAAGTGCTAAACACATCAACTGCACTAGATAATCTTATATTGCACAATTCCCTGTAACAGAAGTGCTAAACACATCAACTGCACTAGATAATCTTATATTGCACAATTCCCTGTAACAGAAGTGCTAAACACATCAACTGCACTAGATAATCTTATATTGCACAATTCCCTGTAACAGAAGTGCTAAACACATCAACTGCACTAGATAATCTTATATTGCACAATTCCCTGTAACAGAAGTGCAAAACACATCAACTGCACTAGATAATCTTATATTGCACAATGCCCTGTAACAGAAGTGCAAAACACATCAACTGCACTAGATAATCTTATATTGCACAATTCCCTGTAACAGAAGTGCAAAACACATCAACTGCACTAGATAATCTTATATTGCACAATTCCCTGTAACAGAAGTGCAAAACACATCAACTGCACTAGATAATTTTATATTGCACAATCCCCTGTTACAGAAGTGCTAAACACATCAACTGCACTAGATAATTTTATATTGCACAATCCTCTGTTACAGAAGTGCTAAACACATCAACTGCACTATATAATCTTATATTGCACAATTCCCTGTTACAGAAGTGCTAATCACATCAACTGCACTAGATAATCTTATATTGTACAATTCCCTGTAACAGAAGTGCAAAACACATCAACTGCACTAGATAATCTTATATTGTACATATCCCCTGTAACAGAAGTGCTAAACACATCAACTGCACTAGATAATCTTATATTGTACAATTACCTGTAACAGAAGTGCAAAACACATCAACTGCACTAGATAATCTTATATTGTACAATTCCCTGTAACAGAAGTGCAAAACACATCAACTGCACTAGATAATCTTATATTGTACATATCCCCTGTAACAGAAGTGCTAAACACATCAACTGCACTAGATAATCTTATATTGTACATATCCCCTGTAACAGAAGTGCTAAACACATCAACTGCACTAGATAATCTTATATTGTACAATTACGTGTAACAGAAGTGCAAAACACATCAACTGCACTAGATAATCTTATATTGCACAATTCCCTGTAACAAAAGTGCAAAACACATCAACTGCACTAGATAATCTTATATTGCACAATTCCCTGTAACAGAAGTGCAAAACACATCAACTGCACTAGATAATCTTATATTGCACAATTCCCTGTAACAGAAGTGCAAAACACATCAAATGCACTAGATAATCTTATATTGCACAATTCCCTGTAACAGAAGTGCAAAACACATCAAATGCACTAGATAATCTTATATTGCACAATTCCCTGTAACAGAAGTGCAAAACACATCAAATGCACTAGATAATCTTATATTGCACAATTCCCTGTAACAGAAGTGCAAAACACATCAACTGCACTAGATAATCTTATATTGCACAATTCCCTGTAACAGAAGTGCAAAACACATCAACTGCACTAGATAATCTTATATTGCACAATTCCCTGTAACAGAAGTGCAAAACACATCAACTGCACTAGATAATCTTATATTGCACAATTCCCTGTAACAGAAGTGCAAAATACATCAACTGCACTAGATAATTTTATATTGCACAATCCCCTGTAACAGAAGTGCAAAACACATCAACTGCACTAGATAATCTTATATTGCACAATTCCCTGTAACAGAAGTGCTAAACACATCAACTGCACTAGATAATCTTATATTGCACAATTCCCTGTAACAGAAGTGCTAAACACATCAACTGCACTAGATAATCTTATATTGCACAATTCCCTGTAACAGAAGTGCTAAACACATCAACTGCACTAGATAATCTTATATTGCACAATTCCCTGTAACAGAAGTGCTAAACACATCAACTGCACTAGATAATCTTATATTGCACAATTCCCTGTAACAGAAGTGCAAAACACATCAACTGCACTAGATAATCTTATATTGCACAATTCCCTGTAACAGAAGTGCAAAACACATCAACTGCACTAGATAATCTTATATTGCACAATTCCCTGTAACAGAAGTGCAAAACACATCAACTGCACTAGATAATCTTATATTGCACAATTCCCTGTAACAGAAGTGCAAAACACATCAACTGCACTAGATAATTTTATATTGCACAATCCCCTGTTACAGAAGTGCTAAACACATCAACTGCACTAGATAATCTTATATTGCACAATTCCCTGTTACAGAAGTGCTAAACACATCAACTGCACTAGATAATCTTATATTGTACAATTCCCTGTAACAGAAGTGCAAAACACATCAACTGCACTAGATAATCTTATATTGTACATATCCCCTGTAACAGAAGTGCTAAACACATCAACTGCACTAGATAATCTTATATTGAACAATTACCTGTAACAGAAGTGCAAAACACATCAACTGCACTAGATAATTTTATATTGTACAATTCCCTGTAACAGAAGTGCAAAACACTTCAACTGCACTAGATAATCTTATATTGCACAATTCCCTGTAACAGAAGTGCAAAACACATCAACTGCACTAGATAATCTTATATTGCACAATTCCCTGTAACAGAAGTGCAAAACACATCAAATGCACTAGATAATCTTATATTGCACAATTCCCTGTAACAGAAGTGCAAAACACATCAAATGCACTAGATAATCTTATATTGCACAATTCCCTGTAACAGAAGTGCAAAACACATCAACTGCACTAGATAATCTTATATTGCACAATTCCCTGTAACAGAAGTGCAAAACACATCAACTGCACTAGATAATCTTATATTGCACAATTCCCTGTAACAGAAGTGCAAAACACATCAACTGCACTAGATAATCTTATATTGCACAATTCCCTGTAACAGAAGTGCAAAATACATCAACTGCACTAGATAATCTTATATTGTACAATTCAATGTAACAGAAGTGCAAAACACAGCAACTGCACTAGATAATCTTATATTGCACAATTCCCTGTAACAGAAGTGCAAAACACATCAACTGCACTAGATAATCTTATATTGCACAATTCCCTGCAACAGAAGTGCAAAACACATCAACTGCACTAGATAATCTTATATTGCACAATTCCCTGTAACAGAAGTGCAAAACACATCAACTGCACTAGATAATCTTATATTGCACAATTCCCTGTAACAGAAGTGCTAAACACATCAACTGCACTAGATAATCTTATATTGCACAATTCCCTGTAACAGAAGTGCTAAACACATCAACTGCACTAGATAATCTTACATTGCACAATTCCCTGTAACAGAAGAGCAAAACACATCAACTGCACTAGATAATCTTATATTGTACAATTCCCTGTAACAGAAGTGCAAAACACATCAACTGCACTAGATAATCTTTTATTGGAGATATCCCTGTAACAGAAGTGCAAAACACATCAACTGCACTAGATAATCTTATATTGTACAATTCCCTGTAACAGAAGTGCAAAACACATCAACTGCACTAGATAATCTTATATTGTACATATCCCCTGTAACAGAAGTGCAAAACACATCAACTGCACTAGATAATCTTATATTGTACATATCCCCTGTAACAGAAGTGCTAAACACATCAACTGCACTAGATAATCTTATATTGCACAATTCCCTGTAACAGAAGTGCAAAACACATCAACTGCACTAGATAATCTTATATTGCACAATTCCCTGTAACAGAAGTGCAAAACACATCAACTGCACTAGATAATCTTATATTGCACAATTCCCTGTAACAGAAGTGCAAAACACATCAACTGCACTAGATAATCTTATATTGCACAATTCCCTGTAACAGAAGTGCAAAACACATCAACTGCACTAGATAATCTTATATTGCACAATTCCCTGTAACAGAAGTGCAAAACACATCAACTGCACTAGATAATCTTATATTGCACAATTCCCTGTAACAGAAGTGCAAAACACATCAACTGCACTAGATAATCTTATATTGCACAATTCCCTGTAACAGAAGTGCAAAACACATCAACTGCACTAGATAATCTTATATTGCACAATTCCCTGTAACAGAAGTGCAAAACACATCAACTGCACTAGATAATTTTATATTGCACAATCCCCTGTAACAGAAGTGCAAAACACATCAACTGCACTAGATAATCTTATATTGCACAATTCCCTGTAACAGAAGTGCTAAACACATCAACTGCACTAGATAATCTTATATTGCACAATTCCCTGTAACAGAAGTGCAAAACACATCAAATGCACTAGATAATCTTATATTGCACAATTCCCTGTAACAGAAGTGCAAAACACATCAAATGCACTAGATAATCTTATATTGCACAATTCCCTGTAACAGAAGTGCAAAACACATCAACTGCACTAGATAATCTTATATTGCACAATTCCCTGTAACAGAAGTGCAAAACACATCAACTGCACTAGATAATCTTATATTGCACAATTCCCTGTAACAGAAGTGCAAAACACATCAACTGCACTAGATAATCTTATATTGCACAATTCCCTGTAACAGAAGTGCAAAATACATCAACTGCACTAGATAATCTTATATTGTACAATTCAATGTAACAGAAGTGCAAAACACAGCAACTGCACTAGATAATCTTATATTGCACAATTCCCTGTAACAGAAGTGCAAAACACATCAACTGCACTAGATAATCTTATATTGCACAATTCCCTGCAACAGAAGTGCAAAACACATCAACTGCACTAGATAATCTTATATTGCACAATTCCCTGTAACAGAAGTGCAAAACACATCAACTGCACTAGATAATCTTATATTGCACAATTCCCTGTAACAGAAGTGCTAAACACATCAACTGCACTAGATAATCTTATATTGCACAATTCCCTGTAACAGAAGTGCTAAACACATCAACTGCACTAGATAATCTTACATTGCACAATTCCCTGTAACAGAAGAGCAAAACACATCAACTGCACTAGATAATCTTATATTGTACAATTCCCTAAAACAGAAGTGCAAAACACATCAACTGCACTAGATAATCTTTTATTGGAGATATCCCTGTAACAGAAGTGCAAAACACATCAACTGCACTAGATAATCTTATATTGTACATATCCCATGTAACAGAAGTGCAAAACACATCAACTGCACTAGATAATCTTATATTGTACAATTCCCTGTAACAGAAGTGCAAAACACATCAACTGCACTAGATAATCTTATATTGTACATATCCCCTGTAACAGAAGTGCTAAACACATCAACTGCACTAGATAATCTTATATTGTACATATCCCCTGTAACAGAAGTGCTAAACACATCAACTGCACTAGATAATCTTATATTGCACAATTCCCTGTAACAGAAGTGCAAAACACATCAACTGCACTAGATAATCTTATATTGCACAATTCCCTGTAACAGAAGTGCAAAACACATCAACTGCACTAGATAATCTTATATTGCACAATTCCCTGTAACAGAAGTGCAAAACACATCAACTGCACTAGATAATCTTATATTGCACAATTCCCTGTAACAGAAGTGCAAAACACATCAAATGCACTAGATAATCTTATATTGCACAATTCCCTGTAACAGAAGTGCAAAACACATCAACTGCACTAGATAATCTTATATTGCACAATTCCCTGTAACAGAAGTGCAAAACACATCAACTGCACTAGATAATCTTATATTGCACAATTCCCTGTAACAGAAGTGCAAAACACATCAACTGCACTAGATAATCTTATATTGCACAATTCCCTGTACAGAAGTGCAAAACACATCAACTGCACTAGATAATCTTATATTGCACAATTCCCTGTAACAGAAGTGCAAAACACATCAACTGCACTAGATAATCTTATATTGCACAATTCCCTGTAACAGAAGTGCTAAACACATCAACTGCACTAGATAATCTTATATTGCACAATCCCCTGTAACAGAAGGGCAAAACACATCAACTACACTAAATAATCTTATATTGTATAATTCCCTGTAACAGAAGTGCAAAACACATCAACTGCACTAGATAATCTTATATTGCACAATTCCCTGTAACAGAAGTGCAAAACACATCAACTGCACTAGATAATCTTATATTGCACAATTCCCTGTAACAGAAGTGCAAAATACATCAACTGCACTAGATAATTTTATATTGCACAATCCCCTGTAACAGAAGTGCAAAACACATCAACTGCACTAGATAATCTTATATTGCACAATTCCCTGTAACAGAAGTGCTAAACACATCAACTGCACTAGATAATCTTATATTGCACAATTCCCTGTAACAGAAGTGCTAAACACATCAACTGCACTAGATAATCTTATATTGCACAATTCCCTGTAACAGAAGTGCTAAACACATCAACTGCACTAGATAATCTTATATTGCACAATTCCCTGTAACAGAAGTGCTAAACACATCAACTGCACTAGATAATCTTATATTGCACAATTCCCTGTAACAGAAGTGCAAAACACATCAACTGCACTAGATAATCTTATATTGCACAATTCCCTGTAACAGAAGTGCAAAACACATCAACTGCACTAGATAATCTTATATTGCACAATTCCCTGTAACAGAAGTGCAAAACACATCAACTGCACTAGATAATCTTATATTGCACAATTCCCTGTAACAGAAGTGCAAAACACATCAACTGCACTAGATAATTTTATATTGCACAATCCCCTGTTACAGAAGTGCTAAACACATCAACTGCACTAGATAATCTTATATTGCACAATTCCCTGTTACAGAAGTGCTAAACACATCAACTGCACTAGATAATCTTATATTGTACAATTCCCTGTAACAGAAGTGCAAAACACATCAACTGCACTAGATAATCTTATATTGTACATATCCCCTGTAACAGAAGTGCTAAACACATCAACTGCACTAGATAATCTTATATTGAACAATTACCTGTAACAGAAGTGCAAAACACATCAACTGCACTAGATAATTTTATATTGTACAATTCCCTGTAACAGAAGTGCAAAACACTTCAACTGCACTAGATAATCTTATATTGCACAATTCCCTGTAACAGAAGTGCAAAACACATCAACTGCACTAGATAATCTTATATTGCACAATTCCCTGTAACAGAAGTGCAAAACACATCAAATGCACTAGATAATCTTATATTGCACAATTCCCTGTAACAGAAGTGCAAAACACATCAAATGCACTAGATAATCTTATATTGCACAATTCCCTGTAACAGAAGTGCAAAACACATCAACTGCACTAGATAATCTTATATTGCACAATTCCCTGTAACAGAAGTGCAAAACACATCAACTGCACTAGATAATCTTATATTGCACAATTCCCTGTAACAGAAGTGCAAAACACATCAACTGCACTAGATAATCTTATATTGCACAATTCCCTGTAACAGAAGTGCAAAATACATCAACTGCACTAGATAATCTTATATTGTACAATTCAATGTAACAGAAGTGCAAAACACAGCAACTGCACTAGATAATCTTATATTGCACAATTCCCTGTAACAGAAGTGCAAAACACATCAACTGCACTAGATAATCTTATATTGCACAATTCCCTGCAACAGAAGTGCAAAACACATCAACTGCACTAGATAATCTTATATTGCACAATTCCCTGTAACAGAAGTGCAAAACACATCAACTGCACTAGATAATCTTATATTGCACAATTCCCTGTAACAGAAGTGCTAAACACATCAACTGCACTAGATAATCTTATATTGCACAATTCCCTGTAACAGAAGTGCTAAACACATCAACTGCACTAGATAATCTTACATTGCACAATTCCCTGTAACAGAAGAGCAAAACACATCAACTGCACTAGATAATCTTATATTGTACAATTCCCTGTAACAGAAGTGCAAAACACATCAACTGCACTAGATAATCTTTTATTGGAGATATCCCTGTAACAGAAGTGCAAAACACATCAACTGCACTAGATAATCTTATATTGTACAATTCCCTGTAACAGAAGTGCAAAACACATCAACTGCACTAGATAATCTTATATTGTACATATCCCCTGTAACAGAAGTGCAAAACACATCAACTGCACTAGATAATCTTATATTGTACATATCCCCTGTAACAGAAGTGCTAAACACATCAACTGCACTAGATAATCTTATATTGCACAATTCCCTGTAACAGAAGTGCAAAACACATCAACTGCACTAGATAATCTTATATTGCACAATTCCCTGTAACAGAAGTGCAAAACACATCAACTGCACTAGATAATCTTATATTGCACAATTCCCTGTAACAGAAGTGCAAAACACATCAACTGCACTAGATAATCTTATATTGCACAATTCCCTGTAACAGAAGTGCAAAACACATCAACTGCACTAGATAATCTTATATTGCACAATTCCCTGTAACAGAAGTGCAAAACACATCAACTGCACTAGATAATCTTATATTGCACAATTCCCTGTAACAGAAGTGCAAAACACATCAACTGCACTAGATAATCTTATATTGCACAATTCCCTGTAACAGAAGTGCAAAACACATCAACTGCACTAGATAATCTTATATTGCACAATTCCCTGTAACAGAAGTGCAAAACACATCAACTGCACTAGATAATTTTATATTGCACAATCCCCTGTAACAGAAGTGCAAAACACATCAACTGCACTAGATAATCTTATATTGCACAATTCCCTGTAACAGAAGTGCTAAACACATCAACTGCACTAGATAATCTTATATTGCACAATTCCCTGTAACAGAAGTGCAAAACACATCAAATGCACTAGATAATCTTATATTGCACAATTCCCTGTAACAGAAGTGCAAAACACATCAAATGCACTAGATAATCTTATATTGCACAATTCCCTGTAACAGAAGTGCAAAACACATCAACTGCACTAGATAATCTTATATTGCACAATTCCCTGTAACAGAAGTGCAAAACACATCAACTGCACTAGATAATCTTATATTGCACAATTCCCTGTAACAGAAGTGCAAAACACATCAACTGCACTAGATAATCTTATATTGCACAATTCCCTGTAACAGAAGTGCAAAATACATCAACTGCACTAGATAATCTTATATTGTACAATTCAATGTAACAGAAGTGCAAAACACAGCAACTGCACTAGATAATCTTATATTGCACAATTCCCTGTAGCAGAAGTGCAAAACACATCAACTGCACTAGATAATCTTATATTGCACAATTCCCTGCAACAGAAGTGCAAAACACATCAACTGCACTAGATAATCTTATATTGCACAATTCCCTGTAACAGAAGTGCAAAACACATCAACTGCACTAGATAATCTTATATTGCACAATTCCCTGTAACAGAAGTGCTAAACACATCAACTGCACTAGATAATCTTATATTGCACAATTCCCTGTAACAGAAGTGCTAAACACATCAACTGCACTAGATAATCTTACATTGCACAATTCCCTGTAACAGAAGAGCAAAACACATCAACTGCACTAGATAATCTTATATTGTACAATTCCCTGTAACAGAAGTGCAAAACACATCAACTGCACTAGATAATCTTTTATTGGAGATATCCCTGTAACAGAAGTGCAAAACACATCAACTGCACTAGATAATCTTATATTGTACAATTCCCTGTAACAGAAGTGCAAAACACATCAACTGCACTAGATAATCTTATATTGTACATATCCCCTGTAACAGAAGTGCAAAACACATCAACTGCACTAGATAATCTTATATTGTACATATCCCCTGTAACAGAAGTGCTAAACACATCAACTGCACTAGATAATCTTATATTGCACAATTCCCTGTAACAGAAGTGCAAAACACATCAACTGCACTAGATAATCTTATATTGCACAATTCCCTGTAACAGAAGTGCAAAACACATCAACTGCACTAGATAATCTTATATTGCACAATTCCCTGTAACAGAAGTGCAAAACACATCAACTGCACTAGATAATCTTATATTGCACAATTCCCTGTAACAGAAGTGCAAAACACATCAACTGCACTAGATAATCTTATATTGCACAATTCCCTGTAACAGAAGTGCAAAACACATCAACTGCACTAGATAATCTTATATTGCACAATTCCCTGTAACAGAAGTGCAAAACACATCAACTGCACTAGATAATCTTATATTGCACAATTCCCTGTAACAGAAGTGCAAAACACATCAACTGCACTAGATAATCTTATATTGCACAATTCCCTGTAACAGAAGTGCAAAACACATCAACTGCACTAGATAATTTTATATTGCACAATCCCCTGTAACAGAAGTGCAAAACACATCAACTGCACTAGATAATCTTATATTGCACAATTCCCTGTAACAGAAGTGCTAAACACATCAACTGCACTAGATAATCTTATATTGCACAATTCCCTGTAACAGAAGTGCAAAACACATCAAATGCACTAGATAATCTTATATTGCACAATTCCCTGTAACAGAAGTGCAAAACACATCAAATGCACTAGATAATCTTATATTGCACAATTCCCTGTAACAGAAGTGCAAAACACATCAACTGCACTAGATAATCTTATATTGCACAATTCCCTGTAACAGAAGTGCAAAACACATCAACTGCACTAGATAATCTTATATTGCACAATTCCCTGTAACAGAAGTGCAAAACACATCAACTGCACTAGATAATCTTATATTGCACAATTCCCTGTAACAGAAGTGCAAAATACATCAACTGCACTAGATAATCTTATATTGTACAATTCAATGTAACAGAAGTGCAAAACACAGCAACTGCACTAGATAATCTTATATTGCACAATTCCCTGTAACAGAAGTGCAAAACACATCAACTGCACTAGATAATCTTATATTGCACAATTCCCTGCAACAGAAGTGCAAAACACATCAACTGCACTAGATAATCTTATATTGCACAATTCCCTGTAACAGAAGTGCAAAACACATCAACTGCACTAGATAATCTTATATTGCACAATTCCCTGTAACAGAAGTGCTAAACACATCAACTGCACTAGATAATCTTATATTGCACAATTCCCTGTAACAGAAGTGCTAAACACATCAACTGCACTAGATAATCTTACATTGCACAATTCCCTGTAACAGAAGAGCAAAACACATCAACTGCACTAGATAATCTTATATTGTACAATTCCCTAAAACAGAAGTGCAAAACACATCAACTGCACTAGATAATCTTTTATTGGAGATATCCCTGTAACAGAAGTGCAAAACACATCAACTGCACTAGATAATCTTATATTGTACATATCCCATGTAACAGAAGTGCAAAACACATCAACTGCACTAGATAATCTTATATTGTACAATTCCCTGTAACAGAAGTGCAAAACACATCAACTGCACTAGATAATCTTATATTGTACATATCCCCTGTAACAGAAGTGCTAAACACATCAACTGCACTAGATAATCTTATATTGTACATATCCCCTGTAACAGAAGTGCTAAACACATCAACTGCACTAGATAATCTTATATTGCACAATTCCCTGTAACAGAAGTGCAAAACACATCAACTGCACTAGATAATCTTATATTGCACAATTCCCTGTAACAGAAGTGCAAAACACATCAACTGCACTAGATAATCTTATATTGCACAATTCCCTGTAACAGAAGTGCAAAACACATCAACTGCACTAGATAATCTTATATTGCACAATTCCCTGTAACAGAAGTGCAAAACACATCAAATGCACTAGATAATCTTATATTGCACAATTCCCTGTAACAGAAGTGCAAAACACATCAACTGCACTAGATAATCTTATATTGCACAATTCCCTGTAACAGAAGTGCAAAACACATCAACTGCACTAGATAATCTTATATTGCACAATTCCCTGTAACAGAAGTGCAAAACACATCAACTGCACTAGATAATCTTATATTGCACAATTCCCTGTACAGAAGTGCAAAACACATCAACTGCACTAGATAATCTTATATTGCACAATTCCCTGTAACAGAAGTGCAAAACACATCAACTGCACTAGATAATCTTATATTGCACAATTCCCTGTAACAGAAGTGCTAAACACATCAACTGCACTAGATAATCTTATATTGCACAATCCCCTGTAACAGAAGGGCAAAACACATCAACTACACTAAATAATCTTATATTGTATAATTCCCTGTAACAGAAGTGCAAAACACATCAACTGCACTAGATAATCTTATATTGCACAATTCCCTGTAACAGAAGTGCTAAACACATCAACTGCACTAGATAATCTTATATTGCACAATTCCCTGTAACAGAAGTGCTAAACACATCAACAACTGCACTAGATAATCTTATATTGTACAATTCCCTGTAACAGAAGTGCAAAACACATCAACTGCACAAGATAATCTTATATTGCACAATTCCCTGTAACAGAAGTGCTAAACACATCAACTGCACTAGATAATCTTATATAGTACAATTCCCTGTAACAGAAGTGCAAAACACATCAACTGCACTAGATAATCTTATATTGTACAATTCCCTGTAACAGAAGTGCAAAACACATCAACTGCACTAGATAATCTTATATTGCACAATTCCCTGTAACAGAAGTGCAAAACACATCAACTGCACTAGATAATCTTATATTGCACAATTCCCTGTAACAGAAGTGCAAAACACATCAACTGCACTAGATAATCTTATATTGCACAATTCCCTGTAACAGAAGTGCAAAACACATCAACTGCACTAGATAATCTTATATTGCACAATCCCCTGTAACAGAAGGGCAAAACACATCAACTACACTAAATAATCTTATATTGTATAATTCCCTGTAACAGAAGTGCAAAACACATCAACTGCACTAGATAATCTTATATTGCACAATTCCCTGTAACAGAAGTGCAAAACACATCAACAACTGCACTAGATAATCTTATATTGTACAATTCCCTGTAACAGAAGTGCAAAACACATCAACTGCACTAGATAATCTTATATTGCACAATTCCCTGTAACAGAAGTGCAAAACACATCAACTGCACTAGATAATCTTATATTGCACAATTCCCTGTAACAGAAGTGCAAAACACATCAACAACTGCACTAGATAATCTTATATTGTACAATTCCCTGTAACAGAAGTGCAAAACACATCAACTGCACTAGATAATCTTATATTGCACAATTCCCTGTAACAGAAGTGCAAAACACATCAACTGCACTAGATAATCTTATATTGCACAATTCCCTGTAACAGAAGTGCAAAACACATCAACTGCACTAGATAATCTTATATTGCACAATTCCCTGTTACAGAAGTGCTAAACACATCAACTGCACTAGATAATCTTATATTGCACAATTACCTGTAACAGAAGTGCAAAACACATCAACTGCACTAGATAATCTTATATTGTACAATTCCCTGTAACAGAAGTGCAAAACAGATCAACTGCACTAGATAATCTTATATTGGAGATATCCCTGTAACAGAAGTGCAAAACACATCAACTGCACTAGATAATCTTATATTGTACATATCCCCTGTAACAGAAGTGCAAAACACATCAACTGCACTAGATAATCTTATATTGTACAATTCCCTGTAACAGAAGTGCTAAACACATCAACTGCACTAGATAATCTTATATTGTACATATCCCCTGTAACAGAAGTGCTAAACACATCAACTGCACTAGATAATCTTATATTGCACAATTACGTGTAACAGAAGTGCAAAACACATCAACTGCACTAGATAATCTTATATTGCACAATTCCCTGTAACAGAAGTGCAAAACACATCAAATGCACTAGATAATCTTATATTGCACAATTCCCTGTAACAGAAGTGCAAAACACATCAAATGCACTAGATAATCTTATATTGCACAATTCCCTGTAACAGAAGTGCAAAACACATCAAATGCACTAGATAATCTTATATTGCACAATTCCCTGTAACAGAAGTGCAAAACACATCAACTGCACTAGATAATCTTATATTGCACAATTCCCTGTAACAGAAGTGCAAAACACATCAACTGCACTAGATAATCTTATATTGCACAATTCCCTGTAACAGAAGTGCAAAACACATCAACTGCACTAGATAATCTTATATTGCACAATTCCCTGTAACAGAAGTGCAAAACACATCAACTGCACTAGATAATTTTATATTGCACAATCCCCTGTAACAGAAGTGCAAAACACATCAACTGCACTAGATAATCTTATATTGCACAATTCCCTGTAACAGAAGTGCTAAACACATCAACTGCACTAGATAATCTTATATTGCACAATTCCCTGTAACAGAAGTGCTAAACACATCAACTGCACTAGATAATCTTATATTGCACAATTCCCTGTAACAGAAGTGCTAAACACATCAACTGCACTAGATAATCTTATATTGCACAATTCCCTGTAACAGAAGTGCTAAACACATCAACTGCACTAGATAATCTTATATTGCACAATTCCCTGTAACAGAAGTGCTAAACACATCAACTGCACTAGATAATCTTATATTGCACAATTCCCTGTAACAGAAGTGCAAAACACATCAACTGCACTAGATAATCTTATATTGCACAATTCCCTGTAACAGAAGTGCAAAACACATCAACTGCACTAGATAATCTTATATTGCACAATTCCCTGTAACAGAAGTGCAAAACACATCAACTGCACTAGATAATCTTATATTGCACAATTCCCTGTAACAGAAGTGCAAAACACATCAACTGCACTAGATAATCTTATATTGCACAATTCCCTGTAACAGAAGTGCAAAACACATCAACTGCACTAGATAATCTTATATTGCACAATTCCCTGTTACAGAAGTGCTAAACACATCAACTGCACTAGATAATCTTATATTGCACAATTCCCTGTAACAGAAGTGCTAAACACATCAACTGCACTAGATAATCTTATATTGCACAATTCCCTGTAACAGAAGTGCTAAACACATCAACTGCACTAGATAATCTTATATTGCACAATTCCCTGTAACAGAAGTGCAAAACACATCAACTGCACTAGATAATCTTATATTGTACAATTCCCTGTAACAGAAGTGCAAAACACATCAACTGCACTAGATAATCTTATATTGTACATATCCCCTGTAACAGAAGTGCTAAACACATCAACTGCACTAGATAATCTTATATTGTACAATTACCTGTAACAGAAGTGCAAAACACATCAACTGCACTAGATAATCTTATATTGTACAATTCCCTGTAACAGAAGTGCTAAACACATCAACTGCACTAGATAATCTTATATTGTACATATCCCCTGTAACAGAAGTGCAAAACACATCAACTGCACTAGATAATCTTATATTGTACAATTCCCTGTAACAGAAGTGCAAAACACATCAACTGCACTAGATAATCTTATATTGTACATATCCCCTGTAACAGAAGTGCTAAACACATCAACTGCACTAGATAATCTTATATTGTACATATCCCCTGTAACAGAAGTGCAAAACACATCAACTGCACTAGATAATCTTATATTGCACAATTCCCTGTAACAGAAGTGCAAAACACATCAACTGCACTAGATAATTTTATATTGCACAATCCCCTGTAACAGAAGTGCAAAACACATCAACTGCACTAGATAATCTTATATTGCACAATCCCCTGTAACAGAAGTGCTAAACACATCAACTGCACTAGATAATCTTATATTGCACAATTCCCTGTAACAGAAGTGCTAAACACATCAACTGCACTAGATAATCTTATATTGCACAATTCCCTGTAACAGAAGTGCTAAACACATCAACTGCACTAGATAATCTTATATTGCACAATTACCTGTAACAGAAGTGCAAAACACATCAACTGCACTAGATAATCTTATATTGTACAATTCCCTGTAACAGAAGTGCAAAACACATCAACTGCACTAGATAATCTTATATTGGAGATATCCCTGTAACAGAAGTGCAAAACACATCAACTGCACTAGATAATCTTATATTTTACATATCCCCTGTAACAGAAGTGCAAAACACATCAACTGCACTAGATAATCTTATATTGTACAATTCCCTGTAACAGAAGTGCAAAACACATCAACTGCACTAGATAATCTTATATTGTACATATCCCCTGTAACAGATGTGCTAAACACATCAACTGCACTAGATAATCTTATATTGTACAATTACCTGTAACAGAAGTGCAAAACACATCAACTGCACTAGATAATCTTATATTGTACAATTCCCTGTAACAGAAGTGCAAAACACCTCAACTGCACTAGATAATCTTATATTGCACAATTCCCTGTAACAGAAGTGCAAAACACATCAACTGCACTAGATAATCTTATATTGCACAATTCCCTGTAACAGAAGTGCAAAACACATCAACTGCACTAGATAATCTTATATTGCACAATTCCCTGTAACAGAAGTGCAAAACACATCAAATGCACTAGATAATCTTATATTGCACAATTCCCTGTAACAGAAGTGCAAAACACATCAACTGCACTAGATAATCTTATATTGCACAATTCTCTGTAACAGAAGTGCAAAACAAATCAACTGCACTAGATAATCTTATATTGCACAATTCCCTGTAACAGAAGTGCAAAACACATCAAATGCACTAGATAATCTTATATTGCACAATTCCCTGTAACAGAAGTGCAAAACACATCAACTGCACTAGATAATTATATATTGCACAATCCCCTGTAACAGAAGTGCAAAACACATCAACTGCACTAGATAATCTTATATTGCACAATTCCCTGTAACAGAAGTGCAAAACACATCAACTGCACTAGATAATCTTATATTGCACAATTCCCTGTAACAGAAGTGCAAAACACATCAACTGCACTAGATAATCTTATATTGCACAATTCCCTGTAACAGAAGTGCTAAACACATCAACTGCACTAGATAATCTTATATTGCACAATTCCCTGTAACAGAAGTGCAAAACACATCAACTGCACTAGATAATTTTATATTGCACAATCCCCTGTAACAGAAGTGCAAAACACATCAACTGCACTAGATAATCTTATATTGCACAATTCCCTGTAACAGAAGTGCTAAACACATCAACTGCACTAGTTAATCTTATATTGCACAATTCCCTGTAACAGAAGTGCTAAACACATCAACTGCACTAGATAATCTTATATTGCACAATTCCCTGTAACAGAAGTGCTAAACACATCAACTGCACTAGATAATCTTATATTGCACAATTCCCTGTAACAGAAGTGCTAAACACATCAACTGCACTAGATAATCTTATATTGCACAATTCCCTGTAACAGAAGTGCTAAACACATCAACTGCACTAGATAATCTTATATTGCACAATTCCCTGTAACAGAAGTGCAAAACACATCAACTGCACTAGATAATCTTATATTGTACAATTCCCTGTAACAGAAGTGCAAAACACATCAACTGCACTAGATAATCTTATATTGCACAATTCCCTGTAACAGAAGTGCAAAACACATCAACTGCACTAGATAATCTTATATTGTACAATTCCCTGTAACAGAAGTGCTAAACACATCAACTGCACTAGATAATCTTATATTGCACAATTCCCTGTAACAGAAGTGCAAAACACATCAACAACTGCACAAGATAATCTTATATTGTACAATTCCCTGTAACAGAAGTGCAAAACACATCAACTGCACAAGATAATCTTATATTGCACAATTCCCTGTAACAGAAGTGCTAAACACATCAACTGCACTAGATAATCTTATATAGTACAATTCCCTGTAACAGAAGTGCAAAACACATCAACTGCACTAGATAATCTTATATTGTACAATTCCCTGTAACAGAAGTGCAAAACACATCAACTGCACTAGATAATCTTATATTGCACAATTCCCTGTAACAGAAGTGCAAAACACATCAACTGCACTAGATAATCTTATATTGCACAATTCCCTGTAACAGAAGTGCAAAACACATCAACTGCACTAGATAATCTTATATTGCACAATTCCCTGTAACAGAAGTGCAAAACACATCAACTGCACTAGATAATCTTATATTGCACAATCCCCTGTAACAGAAGGGCAAAACACATCAACTACACTAAATAATCTTATATTGTATAATTCCCTGTAACAGAAGTGCAAAACACATCAACTGCACTAGATAATCTTATATTGCACAATTCCCTGTAACAGAAGTGCAAAACACATCAACAACTGCACTAGATAATCTTATATTGTACAATTCCCTGTAACAGAAGTGCAAAACACATCAACTGCACTAGATAATCTTATATTGCACAATTCCCTGTAACAGAAGTGCAAAACACATCAACTGCACTAGATAATCTTATATTGCACAATTCCCTGTAACAGAAGTGCTAAACACATCAACTGCACTAGATAATCTTATATTGCACAATCCCCTGTAACAGAAGGGCAAAACACATCAACTACACTAAATAATCTTATATTGTATAATTCCCTGTAACAGAAGTGCAAAACACATCAACTGCACTAGATAATCTTATATTGCACAATTCCCTGTAACAGAAGTGCTAAACACATCAACTGCACTAGATAATCTTATATTGCACAATTCCCTGTAACAGAAGTGCAAAACACATCAACAACTGCACTAGATAATCTTATATTGTACAATTCCCTGTAACAGAAGTGCAAAACACATCAACTGCACAAGATAATCTTATATTGCACAATTCCCTGTAACAGAAGTGCTAAACACATCAACTGCACTAGATAATCTTATATAGTACAATTCCCTGTAACAGAAGTGCAAAACACATCAACTGCACTAGATAATCTTATATTGTACAATTCCCTGTAACAGAAGTGCAAAACACATCAACTGCACTAGATAATCTTATATTGCACAATTCCCTGTAACAGAAGTGCAAAACACATCAACTGCACTAGATAATCTTATATTGCACAATTCCCTGTAACAGAAGTGCAAAACACATCAACTGCACTAGATAATCTTATATTGCACAATTCCCTGTAACAGAAGTGCAAAACACATCAACTGCACTAGATAATCTTATATTGCACAATCCCCTGTAACAGAAGGGCAAAACACATCAACTACACTAAATAATCTTATATTGTATAATTCCCTGTAACAGAAGTGCAAAACACATCAACTGCACTAGATAATCTTATATTGCACAATTCCCTGTAACAGAAGTGCAAAACACATCAACAACTGCACTAGATAATCTTATATTGTACAATTCCCTGTAACAGAAGTGCACAACACATCAACTGCACTAGATAATCTTATATTGCACAATTCCCTGTAACAGAAGTGCAAAACACATCAACTGCACTAGATAATCTTATATTGCACAATTCCCTGTAACAGAAGTGCAAAACAAATCAACAACTGCACTAGATAATCTTATATTGTACAATTCCCTGTAACAGAAGTGCAAAACACATCAACTGCACTAGATAATCTTATATTGCACAATTCCCTGTAACAGAAGTGTAAAACACATCAACTGCACTAGATAATCTTATATTGCACAATTCCCTGTAACAGAAGTGCAAAACACATCAACTGCACTAGATAATCTTATATTGCACAATTCCCTGTTACAGAAGTGCTAAACACATCAACTGCACTAGATAATCTTATATTGCACAATTACCTGTAACAGAAGTGCAAAACACATCAACTGCACTAGATAATCTTATATTGTACAATTCCCTGTAACAGAAGTGCAAAACAGATCAACTGCACTAGATAATCTTATATTGGAGATATCCCTGTAACAGAAGTGCAAAACACATCAACTGCACTAGATAATCTTATATTGTACATATCCCCTGTAACAGAAGTGCAAAACACATCAACTGCACTAGATAATCTTATATTGTACAATTCCCTGTAACAGAAGTGCAAAACACATCAACTGCACTAGATAATCTTATATTGTACATATCCCCTGTAACAGAAGTGCTAAACACATCAACTGCACTAGATAATCTTATATTGTACAATTACGTGTAACAGAAGTGCAAAACACATCAACTGCACTAGATAATCTTATATTGCACAATTCCCTGTAACAAAAGTGCAAAACACATCAACTGCACTAGATAATCTTATATTGCACAATTCCCTGTAACAGAAGTGCAAAACACATCAAATGCACTAGATAATCTTATATTGCACAATTCCCTGTAACAGAAGTGCAAAACACATCAAATGCACTAGATAATCTTATATTGCACAATTCCCTGTAACAGAAGTGCAAAACACATCAAATGCACTAGATAATCTTATATTGCACAATTCCCTGTAACAGAAGTGCAAAACACATCAACTGCACTAGATAATCTTATATTGCACAATTCCCTGTAACAGAAGTGCAAAACACATCAACTGCACTAGATAATCTTATATTGCACAATTCCCTGTAACAGAAGTGCAAAACACATCAACTGCACTAGATAATCTTATATTGCACAATTCCCTGTAACAGAAGTGCAAAACACATCAACTGCACTAGATAATTTTATATTGCACAATCCCCTGTAACAGAAGTGCAAAACACATCAACTGCACTAGATAATCTTATATTGCACAATTCCCTGTAACAGAAGTGCTAAACACATCAACTGCACTAGATAATCTTATATTGCACAATTCCCTGTAACAGAAGTGCTAAACACATCAACTGCACTAGATAATCTTATATTGCACAATTCCCTGTAACAGAAGTGCTAAACACATCAACTGCACTAGATAATCTTATATTGCACAATTCCCTGTAACAGAAGTGCAAAACACATCAACTGCACTAGATAATCTTATATTGCACAATTCCCTGTAACAGAAGTGCAAAACACATCAACTGCACTAGATAATCTTATATTGCACAATTCCCTGTAACAGAAGTGCAAAACACATCAACTGCACTAGATAATCTTATATTGCACAATTCCCTGTAACAGAAGTGCAAAACACATCAACTGCACTAGATAATCTTATATTGCACAATTCCCTGTAACAGAAGTGCAAAACACATCAACTGCACTAGATAATTTTATATTGCACAATCCCCTGTTACAGAAGTGCTAAACACATCAACTGCACTAGATAATCTTATATTGCACAATTCCCTGTTACAGAAGTGCTAAACACATCAACTGCACTAGATAATCTTATATTGCACAATTCCCTGTAACAGAAGTGCTAAACACATCAACTGCACTAGATAATCTTATATTGCACAATTCCCTGTAACAGAAGTGCTAAACACATCAACTGCACTAGATAATCTTATATTGCACAATTCCCTGTAACAGAAGTGCAAAACACATCAACTGCACTAGATAATCTTATATTGTACAATTCCCTGTAACAGAAGTGCAAAACACATCAACTGCACTAGATAATCTTATATTGTACATATCCCCTGTAACAGAAGTGCTAAACACATCAACTGCACTAGATAATCTTATATTGTACAATTACCTGTAACAGAAGTGCAAAACACATCAACTGCACTAGATAATCTTATATTGTACAATTCCCTGTAACAGAAGTGCTAAACACATCAACTGCACTAGATAATCTTATATTGCACAATTCCCTGTAACAGAAGTGCTAAACACATCAACTGCACTAGATAATCTTATATTGCACAATTACCTGTAACAGAAGTGCAAAACACATCAACTGCACTAGATAATCTTATATTGTACAATTCCCTGTAACAGAAGTGCAAAACACATCAACTGCACTAGATAATCTTATATTGCACAATTCCCTGTAACAGAAGTGCAAAACACATCAACTGCACTAGATAATCTTATATTGCACAATTCCCTGTAACAGAAGTGCAAAACACATCAACTGCACTAGATAATCTTATATTGCACAATTCCCTGTAACAGAAGTGCAAAACACATCAACTGCACTAGATAATCTTATATTGCACAATCCCCTGTTACAGAAGTGCTAAACACATCAACTGCACTAGATAATCTTATATTGCACAATTCCCTGTTACAGAAGTGCTAAACACATCAACTGCACTAGATAATCTTATATTGCACAATTCCCTGTAACCGAAGTGCTAAACACATCAACTGCACTAGATAATCTTATATTGCACAATTCCCTGTAACAGAAGTGCTAAACACATCAACTGCACTAGATAATCTTATATTGCACAATTCCCTGTAACAGAAGTGCTAAACACATCAACTGCACTAGATAATCTTATATTGCACAATTACCTGTAACAGAAGTGCTAAACACATCAACTGCACTAGATAATCTTATATTGCACAATTCCCTGTAACAGAAGTGATAAACACATCAACTGCACTAGATAATCTTATATTGCACAATTCCCTGTAACAGAAGTGCAAAACACATCAACTGCACTAGATAATCTTATATTGCACAATTACCTGTAACAGAAGTGCAAAACACATCAACTGCACTAGATAATCTTATATTGTACAATTCCCTGTAACAGAAGTGCAAAACACATCAACTGCACTAGATAATCTTATATTGCACAATTTCCTGTAACAGAAGTGCAAAACACATCAACTGCACTAGATAATCTTATATTGTACAATTCACTGTAACAGAAGTGCTAAACACATCAACTGCACTAGATAATCTTATATTGCACAATTACCTGTAACAGAAGTGCAAAACACATCAACAACTGCACTAGATAATCTTATATTGTACAATTCCCTGTAACAGAAGTGCTAAACACATCAACTGCACTAGATAATCTTATATTGTACTATTCCCTGTAACAGAAGTGCAAAACACATCAACTGCACTAGATAATCTTATATTGCACAATTCCCTGTAACAGAAGTGCAAAACACATCAACTGCACTAGATAATCTTATATTGTACAATTCCCTGTAACAGAAGTGCAAAACACATCAACTGCACTAGATAATCTTATATTGCACAATTCCCTGTAACAGAAGTGCAAAACACATCAACTGCACTAGATAATCTTATATTGCACAATTCCCTGTAACAGAAGTGCTAAACACATCAACTGCACTAGATAATCTTATATTGTACAATTCCCTGTAACAGAAGTGCAAAACACATCAACAACTGCACTAGATAATCTTATATTGCACAATTCCCTGTAACAGAAGTGCAAAACACATCACAACTGCACTAGATAATCTTATATTGCACAATTCCCTGTAACAGAAGTGCAAAACACATCAACTGCACTAGATAATATTATATTGCACAATTCCCTGTAACAGAAGTGCAAAACACATCAACTGCACTAGATAATCTTATATTGCACAATTCCCTGTAACAGAAGTGCAAAACACATCAACTGCACTAGATAATTTTATATTGCACAATCCCCTGTAACAGAAGTGCAAAACACATCAACTGCACTAGATAATCTTATATTGCACAATTCCCTGTAACAGAAGTGCTAAACACATCAACTGCACTAGATAATCTTATATTGCACAATTCCCTGTAACAGAAGTGCAAAACACATCAAATGCACTAGATAATCTTATATTGCACAATTCCCTGTAACAGAAGTGCAAAACACATCAAATGCACTAGATAATCTTATATTGCACAATTCCCTGTAACAGAAGTGCAAAACACATCAACTGCACTAGATAATCTTATATTGCACAATTCCCTGTAACAGAAGTGCAAAACACATCAACTGCACTAGATAATCTTATATTGCACAATCCCCTGTAACAGAAGTGCAAAACACATCAACTGCACTAGATAATCTTATATTGCACAATTCCCTGTAACAGAAGTGCAAAATACATCAACTGCACTAGATAATCTTATATTGTACAATTCCCTGTAACAGAAGTGCAAAACACATCAACTGCACTAGATAATCTTATATTGCACAATTCCCTGTAACAGAAGTGCAAAACACATCAACTGCACTAGATAATCTTATATTGCACAATTCCCTGCAACAGAAGTGCAAAACACATCAACTGCACTAGATAATCTTATATTGCACAATTCCCTGTAACAGAAGTGCAAAACACATCAACTGCACTAGATAATCTTATATTGCACAATTCCCTGTAACAGAAGTGCTAAACACATCAACTGCACTAGATAATCTTATATTGCACAATTCCCTGTAACAGAAGTGCTAAACACATCAACTGCACTAGATAATCTTATATTGCACAATTCCCTGTAACAGAAGAGCAAAACACATCAACTGCACTAGATAATCTTATATTGTACAATTCCCTGTAACAGAAGTGCAAAACACATCAACTGCACTAGATAATCTTATATTGGAGATATCCCTGTAACAGAAGTGCAAAACACATCAACTGCACTAGATAATCTTATATTGTACAATTCCCTGTAACAGAAGTGCAAAACACATCAACTGCACTAGATAATCTTATATTGTACATATCCCCTGTAACAGAAGTGCTAAACACATCAACTGCACTAGATAATCTTATATTGTACAATTACCTGTAACAGAAGTGCAAAACACATCAACTGCACTAGATAATCTTATATTGTACAATTCCCTGTAACAGAAGTGCAAAACACTTCAACTGCACTAGATAATCTTATATTGCACAATTCCCTGTAACAGAAGTGCAAAACACATCAACTGCACTAGATAATCTTATATTGCACAATTCCCTGTAACAGAAGTGCAAAACACATCAACTGCACTAGATAATCTTATATTGCACAATTCCCTGTAACAGAAGTGCAAAACACATCAAATGCACTAGATAATCTTATATTGCACAATTCCCTGTAACAGAAGTGCAAAACACATCAACTGCACTAGATAATCTTATATTGCACAATTCCCTGTAACAGAAGTGCAAAACACATCAACTGCACTAGATAATCTTATATTGCACAATCCCCTGTAACAGAAGTGCAAAACACATCAACTGCACTAGATAATCTTATATTGCACAATTCCCTGTAACATAAGTGCAAAATACATCAACTGCACTAGATAATCTTATATTGTACAATTCCCTGTAACAGAAGTGCAAAACACATCAACTGCACTAGATAATCTTATATTGCACAATTCCCTGTAACAGAAGTGCAAAACACATCAACTGCACTAGATAATCTTATATTGCACAATTCCCTGCAACAGAAGTGCAAAACACATCAACTGCACTAGATAATCTTATATTGCACAATTCCCTGTAACAGAAGTGCAAAACACATCAACTGCACTAGATAATCTTATATTGCACAATTCCCTGTAACAGAAGTGCTAAACACATCAACTGCACTAGATAATCTTATATTGCACAATTCCCTGTAACAGAAGTGCTAAACACATCAACTGCACTAGATAATCTTATATTGCACAATTCCCTGTAACAGAAGAGCAAAACACATCAACTGCACTAGATAATCTTATATTGTACAATTCCCTGTAACAGAAGTGCAAAACACATCAACTGCACTAGATAATCTTATATTGGAGATATCCCTGTAACAGAAGTGCAAAACACATCAACTGCACTAGATAATCTTATATTGTACAATTCCCTGTAACAGAAGTGCAAAACACATCAACTGCACTAGATAATCTTATATTGTACAATTCCCTGTAACAGAAGTGCAAAACACATCAACTGCACTAGATAATCTTATATTGTACAATTACCTGTAACAGAAGTGCAAAACACATCAACTGCACTAGATAATCTTATATTGCACAATTCCCTGTAACAGAAGTGCTAAACACATCAACTGCACTAGATAATCTTATATTGCACAATTCCCTGTAACAGAAGTGCTAAACACATCAACTGCACTAGATAATCTTATATTGCACAATTCCCTGTAACAGAAGTGCAAAACACATCAACTGCACTAGATAATCTTATATTGCACAATTCCCTGTAACAGAAGTGCAAAACACATCAACTGCACTAGATAATCTTATATTGCACAATTCCCTGTAACAGAAGTGCAAAACACATCAACTGCACTAGATAATCTTATATTGCACAATTCCCTGTAACAGAAGTGCAAAACACATCAACTGCACTAGATAATCTTATATTGCACAATTCCCTGTAACAGAAGTGCAAAACACATCAACTGCACTAGATAATTTTATATTGCACAATCCCCTGTTACAGAAGTGCTAAACACATCAACTGCACTAGATAATCTTATATTGCACAATTCCCTGTTACAGAAGTGCTAAACACATCAACTGCACTAGATAATCTTATATTGCACAATTCCCTGTAACAGAAGTGCTAAACACATCAACTGCACTAGATAATCTTATATTGCACAATTCCCTGTAACAGAAGTGCTAAACACATCAACTGCACTAGATAATCTTATATTGCACAATTCCCTGTAACAGAAGTGCAAAACACATCAACTGCACTAGATAATCTTATATTGTACAATTCCCTGTAACAGAAGTGCAAAACACATCAACTGCACTAGATAATCTTATATTGTACATATCCCCTGTAACAGAAGTGCTAAACACATCAACTGCACTAGATAATCTTATATTGTACAATTACCTGTAACAGAAGTGCAAAACACATCAACTGCACTAGATAATCTTATATTGTACAATTCCCTGTAACAGAAGTGCTAAACACATCAACTGCACTAGATAATCTTATATTGCACAATTCCCTGTAACAGAAGTGCTAAACACATCAACTGCACTAGATAATCTTATATTGCACAATTACCTGTAACAGAAGTGCAAAACACATCAACTGCACTAGATAATCTTATATTGTACAATTCCCTGTAACAGAAGTGCAAAACACATCAACTGCACTAGATAATCTTATATTGCACAATTCCCTGTAACAGAAGTGCAAAACACATCAACTGCACTAGATAATCTTATATTGCACAATTCCCTGTAACAGAAGTGCAAAACACATCAACTGCACTAGATAATCTTATATTGCACAATTCCCTGTAACAGAAGTGCAAAACACATCAACTGCACTAGATAATCTTATATTGCACAATCCCCTGTTACAGAAGTGCTAAACACATCAACTGCACTAGATAATCTTATATTGCACAATTCCCTGTTACAGAAGTGCTAAACACATCAACTGCACTAGATAATCTTATATTGCACAATTCCCTGTAACCGAAGTGCTAAACACATCAACTGCACTAGATAATCTTATATTGCACAATTCCCTGTAACAGAAGTGCTAAACACATCAACTGCACTAGATAATCTTATATTGCACAATTCCCTGTAACAGAAGTGCTAAACACATCAACTGCACTAGATAATCTTATATTGCACAATTACCTGTAACAGAAGTGCTAAACACATCAACTGCACTAGATAATCTTATATTGCACAATTCCCTGTAACAGAAGTGATAAACACATCAACTGCACTAGATAATCTTATATTGCACAATTCCCTGTAACAGAAGTGCAAAACACATCAACTGCACTAGATAATCTTATATTGCACAATTACCTGTAACAGAAGTGCAAAACACATCAACTGCACTAGATAATCTTATATTGTACAATTCCCTGTAACAGAAGTGCAAAACACATCAACTGCACTAGATAATCTTATATTGCACAATTTCCTGTAACAGAAGTGCAAAACACATCAACTGCACTAGATAATCTTATATTGTACAATTCACTGTAACAGAAGTGCTAAACACATCAACTGCACTAGATAATCTTATATTGCACAATTCCCTGTAACAGAAGTGCAAAACACATCAACAACTGCACTAGATAATCTTATATTGTACAATTCCCTGTAACAGAAGTGCTAAACACATCAACTGCACTAGATAATCTTATATTGTACTATTCCCTGTAACAGAAGTGCAAAACACATCAACTGCACTAGATAATCTTATATTGCACAATTCCCTGTAACAGAAGTGCAAAACACATCAACTGCACTAGATAATCTTATATTGTACAATTCCCTGTAACAGAAGTGCAAAACACATCAACTGCACTAGATAATCTTATATTGCACAATTCCCTGTAACAGAAGTGCAAAACACATCAACTGCACTAGATAATCTTATATTGCACAATTCCCTGTAACAGAAGTGCTAAACACATCAACTGCACTAGATAATCTTATATTGTACAATTCCCTGTAACAGAAGTGCAAAACACATCAACAACTGCACTAGATAATCTTATATTGCACAATTCCCTGTAACAGAAGTGCAAAACACATCACAACTGCACTAGATAATCTTATATTGCACAATTCCCTGTAACAGAAGTGCAAAACACATCAACTGCACTAGATAATATTATATTGCACAATTCCCTGTAACAGAAGTGCAAAACACATCAACTGCACTAGATAATCTTATATTGCACAATTCCCTGTAACAGAAGTGCAAAACACATCAACTGCACTAGATAATTTTATATTGCACAATCCCCTGTAACAGAAGTGCAAAACACATCAACTGCACTAGATAATCTTATATTGCACAATTCCCTGTAACAGAAGTGCAAAACACATCAACTGCACTAGATAATCTTATATTGCACAATTCCCTGTAACAGAAGTGCAAAACACATCAACTGCACTAGATAATTTTATATTGCACAATCCCCTGTAACAGAAGTGCAAAACACATCAACTGCACTAGATAATCTTATATTGCACAATTCCCTGTAACAGAAGTGCTAAACACATCAACTGCACTAGATAATCTTATATTGCACAATTCCCTGTAACAGAAGTGCAAAACACATCAAATGCACTAGATAATCTTATATTGCACAATTCCCTGTAACAGAAGTGCAAAACACATCAAATGCACTAGATAATCTTATATTGCACAATTCCCTGTAACAGAAGTGCAAAACACATCAACTGCACTAGATAATCTTATATTGCACAATTCCCTGTAACAGAAGTGCAAAACACATCAACTGCACTAGATAATCTTATATTGCACAATCCCCTGTAACAGAAGTGCAAAACACATCAACTGCACTAGATAATCTTATATTGCACAATTCCCTGTAACAGAAGTGCAAAATACATCAACTGCACTAGATAATCTTATATTGTACAATTCCCTGTAACAGAAGTGCAAAACACATCAACTGCACTAGATAATCTTATATTGCACAATTCCCTGTAACAGAAGTGCAAAACACATCAACTGCACTAGATAATCTTATATTGCACAATTCCCTGCAACAGAAGTGCAAAACACATCAACTGCACTAGATAATCTTATATTGCACAATTCCCTGTAACAGAAGTGCAAAACACATCAACTGCACTAGATAATCTTATATTGCACAATTCCCTGTAACAGAAGTGCTAAACACATCAACTGCACTAGATAATCTTATATTGCACAATTCCCTGTAACAGAAGTGCTAAACACATCAACTGCACTAGATAATCTTATATTGCACAATTCCCTGTAACAGAAGAGCAAAACACATCAACTGCACTAGATAATCTTATATTGTACAATTCCCTGTAACAGAAGTGCAAAACACATCAACTGCACTAGATAATCTTATATTGGAGATATCCCTGTAACAGAAGTGCAAAACACATCAAATGCACTAGATAATCTTATATTGTACAATTCCCTGTAACAGAAGTGCAAAACACATCAACTGCACTAGATAATCTTATATTGTACATATCCCCTGTAACAGAAGTGCTAAACACATCAACTGCACTAGATAATCTTATATTGTACAATTACCTGTAACAGAAGTGCAAAACACATCAACTGCACTAGATAATCTTATATTGTACAATTCCCTGTAACAGAAGTGCAAAACACTTCAACTGCACTAGATAATCTTATATTGCACAATTCCCTGTAACAGAAGTGCAAAACACATCAACTGCACTAGATAATCTTATATTGCACAATTCCCTGTAACAGAAGTGCAAAACACATCAACTGCACTAGATAATCTTATATTGCACAATTCCCTGTAACAGAAGTGCAAATCACATCAAATGCACTAGATAATCTTATATTGCACAATTCCCTGTAACAGAAGTGCAAAACACATCAACTGCACTAGATAATCTTATATTGCACAATTCCCTGTAACAGAAGTGCAAAACACATCAACTGCACTAGATAATCTTATATTGCACAATCCCCTGTAACAGAAGTGCAAAACACATCAACTGCACTAGATAATCTTATATTGCACAATTCCCTGTAACATAAGTGCAAAATACATCAACTGCACTAGATAATCTTATATTGTACAATTCCCTGTAACAGAAGTGCAAAACACATCAACTGCACTAGATAATCTTATATTGCACAATTCCCTGTAACAGAAGTGCAAAACACATCAACTGCACTAGATAATCTTATATTGCACAATTCCCTGCAACAGAAGTGCAAAACACATCAACTGCACTAGATAATCTTATATTGCACAATTCCCTGTAACAGAAGTGCAAAACACATCAACTGCACTAGATAATCTTATATTGCACAATTCCCTGTAACAGAAGTGCTAAACACATCAACTGCACTAGATAATCTTATATTGCACAATTCCCTGTAACAGAAGTGCTAAACACATCAACTGCACTAGATAATCTTATATTGCACAATTCCCTGTAACAGAAGAGCAAAACACATCAACTGCACTAGATAATCTTATATTGTACAATTCCCTGTAACAGAAGTGCAAAACACATCAACTGCACTAGATAATCTTATATTGGAGATATCCCTGTAACAGAAGTGCAAAACACATCAACTGCACTAGATAATCTTATATTGTACAATTCCCTGTAACAGAAGTGCAAAACACATCAACTGCACTAGATAATCTTATATTGTACAATTACCTGTAACAGAAGTGCAAAACACATCAACTGCACTAGATAATCTTATATTGTACAATTCCCTGTAACAGAAGTGCAAAACACTTCAACTGCACTAGATAATCTTATATTGCACAATTCCCTGTAACAGAAGTGCAAAACACATCAACTGCACTAGATAATCTTATATTGCACAATTCCCTGTAACAGAAGTGCAAAACACATCAACTGCACTAGATAATCTTATATTGCACAATTCCCTGTAACAGAAGTGCAAAACACATCAAATGCACTAGATAATCTTATATTGCACAATTCCCTGTAACAGAAGTGCAAAACACATCAACTGCACTAGATAATCTTATATTGCACAATTCCCTGTAACAGAAGTGCAAAACACATCAACTGCACTAGATAATCTTATATTGCACAATTCCCTGTAACAGAAGTGCAAAACACATCAACTGCACTAGATAATCTTATATTGCACAATTCCCTGTAACAGAAGTGCAAAACACATCAACTGCACTAGATAATCTTATATTGCACAATTCCCTGTAACAGAAGTGCAAAACACATCAACTGCACTAGATAATTTTATATTGCACAATCCCCTGTAACAGAAGTGCAAAACACATCAACTGCACTAGATAATCTTATATTGCACAATTCCCTGTAACAGAAGTGCTAAACACATCAACTGCACTAGATAATCTTATATTGCACAATTCCCTGTAACAGAAGTGCTAAACACATCAACTGCACTAGATAATCTTATATTGCACAATTCCCTGTAACAGAAGTGCTAAACACATCAACTGCACTAGATAATCTTATATTGCACAATTACCTGTAACAGAAGTGCAAAACACATCAACTGCACTAGATAATCTTATATTGTACAATTCCCTGTAACAGAAGTGCAAAACACATCAACTGCACTAGATAATCTTATATTGCACAACTCCCTGTAACAGAAGTGCAAAACACATCAACTGCACTAGATAATCTTATATTGCACAATTCCCTGTAACAGAAGTGCAAAACACATCAACTGCACTAGATAATCTTATATTGCACAATTCCCTGTAACAGAAGTGCAAAACACATCAAATGCACTAGATAATCTTATATTGCACAATTCCCTGTAACAGAAGTGCAAAACACATCAACTGCACTAGATAATCTTATATTGCACAATTCCCTGTAACAGTAGTGCAAAACACATCAACTGCACTAGATAATCTTATATTGCACAATTCCCTGTAACAGAAGTGCTAAACACATCAACTGCACTAGATAATCTTATATTGCACAATTCCCTGTAACAGAAGAGCAAAACACATCAACTGCACTAGATAATCTTATATTGTACAATTCCCTGTAACAGAAGTGCAAAACACATCAACTGCACTAGATAATCTTATATTGGAGATATCCCTGTAACAGAAGTGCAAAACACATCAACTGCACTAGATAATCTTATATTGTACATATCCCCTGTAACAGAAGTGCAAAACACATCAACTGCACTAGATAATCTTATATTGTACAATTCCCTGTAACAGAAGTGCAAAACACTTCAACTGCACTAGATAATCTTATATTGCACAATTCCCTGTAACAGAAGTGCAAAACACATCAACTGCACTAGATAATCTTATATTGCACAATTCCCTGTAACAGAAGTGCAAAACACATCAACTGCACTAGATAATCTTATATTGCACAATTCCCTGTAACAGAAGTGCAAAACACATCAAATGCACTAGATAATCTTATATTGCACAATTCCATGTAACAGAAGTGCAAAACACATCAACTGCACTAGATAATCTTATATTGCACAATTCCCTGTAACAGAAGTGCAAAACACATCAACTGCACTAGATAATCTTATATTGCACAATTCCCTGTAACAGAAGTGCAAAACACATCAACTGCACTAGATAATCTTATATTGCACAATTCCCTGTAACAGAAGTGCAAAACACATCAACTGCACTAGATAATCTTATATTGCACAATTCCCTGTAACAGAAGTGCAAAACACATCAACTGCACTAGATAATTTTATATTGCACAATCCCCTGTAACAGAAGTGCAAAACACATCAACTGCACTAGATAATCTTATATTGCACAATTCCCTGTAACAGAAGTGCTAAACACATCAACTGCACTAGATAATCTTATATTGCACAATTCCCTGTAACAGAAGTGCTAAACACATCAACTGCACTAGATAATCTTATATTGCACAATTCCCTGTAACAGAAGTGCTAAACACATCAACTGCACTAGATAATCTTATATTGCACAATTTCCTGTAACAGAAGTGCAAAACACATCAACTGCACTAGATAATCTTATATTGTACAATTCCCTGTAACAGAAGTGCAAAACACATCAACTGCACTAGATAATCTTATATTGGAGATATCCCTGTAACAGAAGTGCAAAACACATCAACTGCACTAGATAATCTTATATTTTACATATCCCCTGTAACAGAAGTGCAAAACACATCAACTGCACTAGATAATCTTATATTGTACAATTCCCTGTAACAGAAGTGCAAAACACATCAACTGCACTAGATAATCTTATATTGTACATATCCCCTGTAACAGATGTGCTAAACACATCAACTACACTAGATAATCTTATATTGTACAATTACCTGTAACAGAAGTGCAAAACACATCAACTGCACTAGATAATCTTATATTGTACAATTCCCTGTAACAGAAGTGCAAAACACCTCAACTGCACTAGATAATCTTATATTGCACAATTCCCTGTAACAGAAGTGCAAAACACATCAACTGCACTAGATAATCTTATATTGCACAATTCCCTGTAACAGAAGTGCTAAACACATCAACTGCACTAGATAATCTTATATTGCACAATTCCCTGTAACAGAAGTGCTAAACACATCAACTGCACTAGATAATCTTTTATTGCACAATTCCCTGTAACAGAAGTGCTAAACACATCAACTGCACTAGATAATCTTATATTGCACAATTCCCTGTAACAGAAGTGCGAAACACATCAACTGCACTAGATAATTTTATATTGCACAATCCCCTGTAACAGAAGTGCAAAACACATCAACTGCACTAGATAATCTTATATTGCACAATTCCCTGTAACAGAAGTGCTAAACACATCAACTGCACTAGTTAATCTTATATTGCACAATTCCCTGAAACAGAAGTGCTAAACACATCAACTGCACTAGATAATCTTATATTGCACAATTCCCTGTAACAGAAGTGCTAAACACATCAACTGCACTAGATAATCTTATATTGCACAATTCCCTGTAACAGAAGTGCTAAACACATCAACTGCACTAGATAATCTTATATTGCACAATTCCCTGTAACAGAAGTGCAAAACACATCAACTGCACTAGATAATCTTATATTGTACAATTCCCTGTAACAGAAGTGCAAAACACATCAACTGCATTAGATAATCTTATATTGCACAATTCCCTGTAACAGAAGTGCAAAACACATCAACTGCACTAGATAATCTTATATTGTACAATTCCCTGTAACAGAAGTGCAAAACACATTAACTGCACAAGATGATCTTATATTGCACAATTCCCTGTAACAGAAGTGCAAAACACATCAACTGCACTAGATAATCTTATATTGCACAATTCCCTGTAACAGAAGTGCAAAACACATCAACTGCACTAGATAATCTTATATTGCACAATTCCCTGTAACAGAAGTGCAAAACACATCAACTGCACTAGATAATCTTATATTGCACAATCCCCTGTAACAGAAGTGCAAAACACATCAACTACACTAAATAATCTTATATTGTATAATTCCCTGTAACAGAAGTGCAAAACACATCAACTGCACTAGATAATCTTATATTGCACAATTCCCTGTAACAGAAGTGCAAAACACATCAACAACTGCACTAGATAATCTTATATTGTACAATTCCCTGTAACAGAAGTGCAAAACACATCAACTGCACTAGATAATCTTATATTGCACAATTCCCTGTAACAGAAGTGCAAAACACATCAACAACTGCACTAGATAATCTTATATTGTACAATTCCCTGTAACAGAAGTGCAAAACACATCAACAACTGCACTAGATAATCTTATATTGCACAATTCCCTGTAACAGAAGTGCAAAACACATCAACTGCACTAGATAATCTTATATTGCACAATTCCCTGTTACAGAAGTGCTAAACACATCAACTGCACTAGATAATCTTATATTGCACAATTACCTGTAACAGAAGTGCAAAACACATCAACTGCACTAGATAATCTTATATTGTACAATTCCCTGTAACAGAAGTGCAAAACAGATCAACTGCACTAGATAATCTTATATTGGAGATATCCCTGTAACAGAAGTGCAAAACACATCAACTGCACTAGATAATCTTATATTGTACATATCCCCTGTAACAGAAGTGCAAAACACATCAACTGCACTAGATAATCTTATATTGTACAATTCCCTGTAACAGAAGTGCAAAACACATCAACTGCACTAGATAATCTTATATTGTACATATCCCCTGTAACAGAAGTGCTAAACACATCAACTGCACTAGATAATCTTATATTGTACAATTACGTGTAACAGAAGTGCAAAACACATCAACTGCACTAGATAATCTTATATTGCACAATTCCCTGTAACAAAAGTGCAAAACACATCAACTGCACTAGATAATCTTATATTGCACAATTCCCTGTAACAGAAGTGCAAAACACATCAACTGCACTAGATAATCTTATATTGCACAATTCCCTGTAACAGAAGTGCAAAACACATCAAATGCACTAGATAATCTTATATTGCACAATTCCCTGTAACAGAAGTGCAAAACACATCAAATGCACTAGATAATCTTATATTGCACAATTCCCTGTAACAGAAGTGCAAAACACATCAAATGCACTAGATAATCTTATATTGCACAATTCCCTGTAACAGAAGTGCAAAACACATCAACTGCACTAGATAATCTTATATTGCACAATTCCCTGTAACAGAAGTGCAAAACACATCAACTGCACTAGATAATCTTATATTGCACAATTCCCTGTAACAGAAGTGCAAAACACATCAACTGCACTAGATAATCTTATATTGCACAATTCCCTGTAACAGAAGTGCAAAACACATCAACTGCACTAGATAATTTTATATTGCACAATCCCCTGTAACAGAAGT
Source organism: Taudactylus pleione (assembly GCA_031769625.1). NCBI lineage: Eukaryota > Metazoa > Chordata > Amphibia > Anura > Myobatrachidae > Taudactylus > Taudactylus pleione. Next base: position 74,590 of record JAUIMM010000845.1, read on the forward strand.
GCAAAACACATCAACTGCACTAGATAATCTTATATTGCACAATTCCCTGTAACAGAAGTGCTAAACACATCAACTGCACTAGATAATCTTATATTGCACAATTCCCTGTAACAGAAGTGCTAAACACATCAACTGCACTAGATAATCTTATATTGCACAATTCCCTGTAACAGAAGTGCTAAACACATCAACTGCACTAGATAATCTTATATTGCACAATTCCCTGTAACAGAAGTGCTAAACACATCAACTGCACTAGATAATCTTATATTGCACAATTCCCTGTAACAGAAGTGCAAAACACATCAACTGCACTAGATAATCTTATATTGCACAATGCCCTGTAACAGAAGTGCAAAACACATCAACTGCACTAGATAATCTTATATTGCACAATTCCCTGTAACAGAAGTGCAAAACACATCAACTGCACTAGATAATCTTATATTGCACAATTCCCTGTAACAGAAGTGCAAAACACATCAACTGCACTAGATAATTTTATATTGCACAATCCCCTGTTACAGAAGTGCTAAACACATCAACTGCACTAGATAATTTTATATTGCACAATCCCCTGTTACAGAAGTGCTAAACACATCAACTGCACTATATAATCTTATATTGCACAATTCCCTGTTACAGAAGTGCTAATCACATCAACTGCACTAGATAATCTTATATTGTACAATTCCCTGTAACAGAAGTGCAAAACACATCAACTGCACTAGATAATCTTATATTGTACATATCCCCTGTAACAGAAGTGCTAAACACATCAACTGCACTAGATAATCTTATATTGTACAATTACCTGTAACAGAAGTGCAAAACACATCAACTGCACTAGATAATCTTATATTGTACAATTCCCTGTAACAGAAGTGCAAAACACATCAACTGCACTAGATAATCTTATATTGTACATATCCCCTGTAACAGAAGTGCTAAACACATCAACTGCACTAGATAATCTTATATTGTACATATCCCCTGTAACAGAAGTGCTAAACACATCAACTGCACTAGATAATCTTATATTGTACAATTACGTGTAACAGAAGTGCAAAACACATCAACTGCACTAGATAATCTTATATTGCACAATTCCCTGTAACAAAAGTGCAAAACACATCAACTGCACTAGATAATCTTATATTGCACAATTCTCTGTAACAGAAGTGCAAAACACATCAACTGCACTAGATAATCTTATATTGCACAATTCCCTGTAACAGAAGTGCAAAACACATCAAATGCACTAGATAATCTTATATTGCACAATTCCCTGTAACAGAAGTGCAAAACACATCAAATGCACTAGATAATCTTATATTGCACAATTCCCTGTAACAGAAGTGCAAAACACATCAAATGCACTAGATAATCTTATATTGCACAATTCCCTGTAACAGAAGTGCAAAACACATCAACTGCACTAGATAATCTTATATTGCACAATTCCCTGTAACAGAAGTGCAAAACACATCAACTGCACTAGATAATCTTATATTGCACAATTCCCTGTAACAGAAGTGCAAAACACATCAACTGCACTAGATAATCTTATATTGCACAATTCCCTGTAACAGAAGTGCAAAATACATCAACTGCACTAGATAATTTTATATTGCACAATCCCCTGTAACAGAAGTGCAAAACACATCAACTGCACTAGATAATCTTATATTGCACAATTCCCTGTAACAGAAGTGCTAAACACATCAACTGCACTAGATAATCTTATATTGCACAATTCCCTGTAACAGAAGTGCTAAACACATCAACTGCACTAGATAATCTTATATTGCACAATTCCCTGTAACAGAAGTGCTAAACACATCAACTGCACTAGATAATCTTATATTGCACAATTCCCTGTAACAGAAGTGCTAAACACATCAACTGCACTAGATAATCTTATATTGCACAATTCCCTGTAACAGAAGTGCAAAACACATCAACTGCACTAGATAATCTTATATTTCACAATTCCCTGTAACAGAAGTGCAAAACACATCAACTGCACTAGATAATCTTATATTGCACAATTCCCTGTAACAGAAGTGCAAAACACATCAACTGCACTAGATAATCTTATATTGCACAATTCCCTGTAACAGAAGTGCAAAACACATCAACTGCACTAGATAATTTTATATTGCACAATCCCCTGTTACAGAAGTGCTAAACACATCAACTGCACTAGATAATCTTATATTGCACAATTCCCTGTTACAGAAGTGCTAAACACATCAACTGCACTAGATAATCTTATATTGTACAATTCCCTGTAACAGAAGTGCAAAACACATCAACTGCACTAGATAATCTTATATTGTACATATCCCCTGTAACAGAAGTGCTAAACACATCAACTGCACTAGATAATCTTATATTGAACAATTACCTGTAACAGAAGTGCAAAACACATCAACTGCACTAGATAATCTTATATTGTACAATTCCCTGTAACAGAAGTGCAAAACACTTCAACTGCACTAGATAATCTTATATTGCACAATTCCCTGTAACAGAAGTGCAAAACACATCAACTGCACTAGATAATCTTATATTGCACAATTCCCTGTAACAGAAGTGCAAAACACATCAACTGCACTAGATAATCTTATATTGCACAATTCCCTGTAACAGAAGTGCAAAACACATCAAATGCACTAGATAATCTTATATTGCACAATTCCCTGTAACAGAAGTGCAAAACACATCAACTGCACTAGATAATCTTATATTGCACAATTCCCTGTAACAGAAGTGCAAAACACATCAACTGCACTAGATAATCTTATATTGCACAATTCCCTGTAACAGAAGTGCAAAACACATCAACTGCACTAGATAATCTTATATTGCACAATTCCCTGTAACAGAAGTGCAAAACACATCAACTGCACTAGATAATCTTATATTGCACAATTCCCTGTAACAGAAGTGCAAAACACATCAACTGCACTAGATAATTTTATATTGCACAATCCCCTGTAACAGAAGTGCAAAACACATCAACTGCACTAGATAATCTTATATTGCACAATTCCCTGTAACAGAAGTGCTAAACACATCAACTGCACTAGATAATCTTATATTGCACAATTCCCTGTAACAGAAGTGCAAAACACATCAAATGCACTAGATAATCTTATATTGCACAATTCCCTGTAACAGAAGTGCAAAACACATCAAATGCACTAGATAATCTTATATTGCACAATTCCCTGTAACAGAAGTGCAAAACACATCAACTGCACTAGATAATCTTATATTGCACAATTCCCTGTAACAGAAGTGCAAAACACATCAACTGCACTAGATAATCTTATATTGCACAATTCCCTGTAACAGAAGTGCAAAACACATCAACTGCACTAGATAATCTTATATTGCACAATTCCCTGTAACAGAAGTGCAAAATACATCAACTGCACTAGATAATCTTATATTGTACAATTCAATGTAACAGAAGTGCAAAACACAGCAACTGCACTAGATAATCTTATATTGCACAATTCCCTGTAACAGAAGTGCAAAACACATCAACTGCACTAGATAATCTTATATTGCACAATTCCCTGCAACAGAAGTGCAAAACACATCAACTGCACTAGATAATCTTATATTGCACAATTCCCTGTAACAGAAGTGCAAAACACATCAACTGCACTAGATAATCTTATATTGCACAATTCCCTGTAACAGAAGTGCTAAACACATCAACTGCACTAGATAATCTTATATTGCACAATTCCCTGTAACAGAAGTGCTAAACACATCAACTGCACTAGATAATCTTACATTGCACAATTCCCTGTAACAGAAGAGCAAAACACATCAACTGCACTAGATAATCTTATATTGTACAATTCCCTGTAACAGAAGTGCAAAACACATCAACTGCACTAGATAATCTTTTATTGGAGATATCCCTGTAACAGAAGTGCAAAACACATCAACTGCACTAGATAATCTTATATTGTACAATTCCCTGTAACAGAAGTGCAAAACACATCAACTGCACTAGATAATCTTATATTGTACATATCCCCTGTAACAGAAGTGCAAAACACATCAACTGCACTAGATAATCTTATATTGTACATATCCCCTGTAACAGAAGTGCTAAACACATCAACTGCACTAGATAATCTTATATTGCACAATTCCCTGTAACAGAAGTGCAAAACACATCAACTGCACTAGATAATCTTATATTGCACAATTCCCTGTAACAGAAGTGCAAAACACATCAACTGCACTAGATAATCTTATATTGCACAATTCCCTGTAACAGAAGTGCAAAACACATCAACTGCACTAGATAATCTTATATTGCACAATTCCCTGTAACAGAAGTGCAAAACACATCAAATGCACTAGATAATCTTATATTGCACAATTCCCTGTAACAGAAGTGCAAAACACATCAACTGCACTAGATAATCTTATATTGCACATTTCCCTGTAACAGAAGTGCAAAACACATCAACTGCACTAGATAATCTTATATTGCACAATTCCCTGTAACAGAAGTGCAAAACACATCAACTGCACTAGATAATCTTATATTGCACAATTCCCTGTAACAGAAGTGCAAAACACATCAAATGCACTAGATAATCTTATATTGCACAATTCCCTGTACAGAAGTGCAAAACACATCAACTGCACTAGATAATCTTATATTGCACAATTCCCTGTAACAGAAGTGCAAAACACATCAACTGCACTAGATAATCTTATATTGCACAATTCCCTGTAACAGAAGTGCAAAACACATCAACTGCACTAGATAATCTTATATTGCACAATTCCCTGTAACAGAAGTGCAAAACACATCAACTGCACTAGATAATCTTATATTGCACAATTCCCTGTAACAGAAGTGCAAAACACATCAACTGCACTAGATAATTTTATATTGCACAATCCCCTGTAACAGAAGTGCAAAACACATCAACTGCACTAGATAATCTTATATTGCACAATTCCCTGTAACAGAAGTGCTAAACACATCAACTGCACTAGATAATCTTATATTGCACAATTCCCTGTAACAGAAGTGCAAAACACATCAAATGCACTAGATAATCTTATATTGCACAATTCCCTGTAACAGAAGTGCAAAACACATCAAATGCACTAGATAATCTTATATTGCACAATTCCCTGTAACAGAAGTGCAAAACACATCAACTGCACTAGATAATCTTATATTGCACAATTCCCTGTAACAGAAGTGCAAAACACATCAACTGCACTAGATAATCTTATATTGCACAATTCCCTGTAACAGAAGTGCAAAACACATCAACTGCACTAGATAATCTTATATTGCACAATTCCCTGTAACAGAAGTGCAAAATACATCAACTGCACTAGATAATCTTATATTGTACAATTCAATGTAACAGAAGTGCAAAACACAGCAACTGCACTAGATAATCTTATATTGCACAATTCCCTGTAACAGAAGTGCAAAACACATCAACTGCACTAGATAATCTTATATTGCACAATTCCCTGCAACAGAAGTGCAAAACACATCAACTGCACTAGATAATCTTATATTGCACAATTCCCTGTAACAGAAGTGCAAAACACATCAACTGCACTAGATAATCTTATATTGCACAATTCCCTGTAACAGAAGTGCTAAACACATCAACTGCACTAGATAATCTTATATTGCACAATTCCCTGTAACAGAAGTGCTAAACACATCAACTGCACTAGATAATCTTACATTGCACAATTCCCTGTAACAGAAGAGCAAAACACATCAACTGCACTAGATAATCTTATATTGTACAATTCCCTAAAACAGAAGTGCAAAACACATCAACTGCACTAGATAATCTTTTATTGGAGATATCCCTGTAACAGAAGTGCAAAACACATCAACTGCACTAGATAATCTTATATTGTACATATCCCATGTAACAGAAGTGCAAAACACATCAACTGCACTAGATAATCTTATATTGTACAATTCCCTGTAACAGAAGTGCAAAACACATCAACTGCACTAGATAATCTTATATTGTACATATCCCCTGTAACAGAAGTGCTAAACACATCAACTGCACTAGATAATCTTATATTGTACATATCCCCTGTAACAGAAGTGGTAAACACATCAACTGCACTAGATAATCTTATATTGCACAATTCCCTGTAACAGAAGTGCAAAACACATCAACTGCACTAGATAATCTTATATTGCACAATTCCCTGTAACAGAAGTGCAAAACACATCAACTGCACTAGATAATCTTATATTGCACAATTCCCTGTAACAGAAGTGCAAAACACATCAACTGCACTAGATAATCTTATATTGCACAATTCCCTGTAACAGAAGTGCAAAACACATCAAATGCACTAGATAATCTTATATTGCACAATTCCCTGTAACAGAAGTGCAAAACACATCAACTGCACTAGATAATCTTATATTGCACAATTCCCTGTAACAGAAGTGCAAAACACATCAACTGCACTAGATAATCTTATATTGCACAATTCCCTGTAACAGAAGTGCAAAACACATCAACTGCACTAGATAATCTTATATTGCACAATTCCCTGTACAGAAGTGCAAAACACATCAACTGCACTAGATAATCTTATATTGCACAATTCCCTGTAACAGAAGTGCAAAACACATCAACTGCACTAGATAATCTTATATTGCACAATTCCCTGTAACAGAAGTGCAAAACACATCAAATGCACTAGATAATCTTATATTGCACAATTCCCTGTAACAGAAGTGCAAAACACATCAACTGCACTAGATAATCTTATATTGCACAATTCCCTGTAACAGAAGTGCAAAACACATCAACTGCACTAGATAATCTTATATTGCACAATTCCCTGTAACAGAAGTGCAAAACACATCAACTGCACTAGATAATCTTATATTGCACAATTCCCTGTAACAGAAGTGCAAAACACATCAACTGCACTAGATAATCTTATATTGCACAATTCCCTGTAACAGAAGTGCAAAACACATCAACTGCACTAGATAATTTTATATTGCACAATCCCCTGTAACAGAAGTGCAAAACACATCAACTGCACTAGATAATCTTATATTGCACAATTCCCTGTAACAGAAGTGCTAAACACATCAACTGCACTAGATAATCTTATATTGCACAATTCCCTGTAACAGAAGTGCAAAACACATCAAATGCACTAGATAATCTTATATTGCACAATTCCCTGTAACAGAAGTGCAAAACACATCAAATGCACTAGATAATCTTATATTGCACAATTCCCTGTAACAGAAGTGCAAAACACATCAACTGCACTAGATAATCTTATATTGCACAATTCCCTGTAACAGAAGTGCAAAACACATCAACTGCACTAGATAATCTTATATTGCACAATTCCCTGTAACAGAAGTGCAAAACACATCAACTGCACTAGATAATCTTATATTGCACAATTCCCTGTAACAGAAGTGCAAAATACATCAACTGCACTAGATAATCTTATATTGTACAATTCAATGTAACAGAAGTGCAAAACACAGCAACTGCACTAGATAATCTTATATTGCACAATTCCCTGTAACAGAAGTGCAAAACACATCAACTGCACTAGATAATCTTATATTGCACAATTCCCTGCAACAGAAGTGCAAAACACATCAACTGCACTAGATAATCTTATATTGCACAATTCCCTGTAACAGAAGTGCAAAACACATCAACTGCACTAGATAATCTTATATTGCACAATTCCCTGTAACAGAAGTGCAAAACACATCAACTGCACTAGATAATCTTACATTGCACAATTCCCTGTAACAGAAGAGCAAAACACATCAACTGCACTAGATAATCTTATATTGTACAATTCCCTGTAACAGAAGTGCAAAACACATCAACTGCACTAGATAATCTTTTATTGGAGATATCCCTGTAACAGAAGTGCAAAACACATCAACTGCACTAGATAATCTTATATTGTACATATCCCCTGTAACAGAAGTGCAAAACACATCAACTGCACTAGATAATCTTATATTGTACAATTCCCTGTAACAGAAGTGCAAAACACATCAACTGCACTAGATAATCTTATATTGTACATATCCCCTGTAACAGAAGTGCAAAAGACATCAAATGCACTAGATAATCTTATATTGCACAATTCCCTGTAACAGAAGTGCAAAACACATCAACTGCACTAGATAATTTTATATTGCACAATCCCCTGTAACAGAAGTGCAAAACACATCAACTGCACTAGATAATCTTATATTGCACAATCCCCTGTAACAGAAGTGCAAAACACATCAACTGCACTAGATAATCTTATATTGCACAATTCCCTGTAACAGAAGTGCAAAACACATCAACTGCACTAGATAATCTTATATTGCACAATTCCCTGTAACAGAAGTGCTAAACACATCAACTGCACTAGATAATCTTATATTGCACAATTCCCTGTAACAGAAGTGCAAAACACATCAACTGCACTAGATAATCTTATATTGCACAATTCCGTGTAACAGAAGTGCAAAACACATCAAATGCACTAGATAATCTTATATTGCACAATTCCCTGTAACAGAAGTGCAAAAGACATCAAATGCACTAGATAATCTTATATTGCACAATTCCCTGTAACAGAAGTGCAAAACACATCAACTGCACTAGATAATTTTATATTGCACAATCCCCTGTAACAGAAGTGCAAAACACATCAACTGCACTAGATAATCTTATATTGCACAATTCCCTGTAACAGAAGTGCTAAACACATCAACTGCACTAGATAATCTTATATTGCACAATTCCCTGTAACAGAAGTGCAAAACACATCAACTGCACTAGATAATCTTATATTGCACAATTCCCTGTAACAGAAGTGCTAAACACATCAACTGCACTAGATAATCTTATATTGCACAATTCCCTGTAACAGAAGTGCAAAACACATCAACTGCACTAGATAATTTTATATTGCACAATCCCCTGTAACAGAAGTGCAAAACACATCAACTGCACTAGATAATCTTATATTGCACAATTCCCTGTAACAGAAGTGCTAAACACATCAACTGCACAAGATAATCTTATATTGCACAATTCCCTGTAACAGAAGTGCTAAACACATCAACTGCACTAGATAATCTTATATAGTACAATTCCCTGTAACAGAAGTGCAAAACACATCAACTGCACTAGATAATCTTATATTGTACAATTCCCTGTAACAGAAGTGCAAAACACATCAACTGCACTAGATAATCTTATATTGCACAATTCCCTGTAACAGAAGTGCAAAACACATCAACTGCACTAGATAATCTTATATTGCACAATTCCCTGTAACAGAAGTGCAAAACACATCAACTGCACTAGATAATCTTATATTGCACAATTCCCTGTAACAGAAGTGCAAAACACATCAACTGCACTAGATAATCTTATATTGCACAATCCCCTGTAACAGAAGTGCAAAACACATCAACTACACTAAATAATCTTATATTGTATAATTCCCTGTAACAGAAGTGCAAAACACATCAACTGCACTAGATAATCTTATATTGCACAATTCCCTGTAACAGAAGTGCAAAACACATCAACAACTGCACTAGATAATCTTATATTGTACAATTCCCTGTAACAGAAGTGCAAAACACATCAACTGCACTAGATAATCTTATATTGCACAATTCCCTGTAACAGAAGTGCAAAACACATCAACTGCACTAGATAATCTTATATTGCACAATTCCCTGTAACAGAAGTGCAAAACACATCAACAACTGCACTCGATAATCTTATATTGTACAATTCCCTGTAACAGAAGTGCAAAACACATCAACTGCACTAGATAATCTTATATTGCACAATTCCCTGTAACAGAAGTGCAAAACACATCAACTGCACTAGATAATCTTATATTGCACAATTCCCTGTAACAGAAGTGCAAAACACATCAACTGCACTAGATAATCTTATATTGCACAATTCCCTGTTACAGAAGTGCTAAACACATCAACTGCACTAGATAATCTTATATTGCACAATTACCTGTAACAGAAGTGCAAAACACATCAACTGCACTAGATAATCTTATATTGTACAATTCCCTGTAACAGAAGTGCAAAACAGATCAACTGCACTAGATAATCTTATATTGGAGATATCCCTGTAACAGAAGTGCAAAACACAGCAACTGCACTAGATAATCTTATATTGCACAATTCCCTGTAACAGAAGTGCAAAACACATCAACTGCACTAGATAATCTTATATTGCACAATTCCCTGCAACAGAAGTGCAAAACACATCAACTGCACTAGATAATCTTATATTGCACAATTCCCTGTAACAGAAGTGCAAAACACATCAACTGCACTAGATAATCTTATATTGCACAATTCCCTGTAACAGAAGTGCTAAACACATCAACTGCACTAGATAATCTTATATTGCACAATTCCCTGTAACAGAAGTGCTAAACACATCAACTGCACTAGATAATCTTACATTGCACAATTCCCTGTAACAGAAGAGCAAAACACATCAACTGCACTAGATAATCTTATATTGTACAATTCCCTGTAACAGAAGTGCAAAACACATCAACTGCACTAGATAATCTTTTATTGGAGATATCCCTGTAACAGAAGTGCAAAACACATCAACTGCACTAGATAATCTTATATTGTACAATTCCCTGTAACAGAAGTGCAAAACACATCAACTGCACTAGATAATCTTATATTGTACATATCCCCTGTAACAGAAGTGCAAAACACATCAACTGCACTAGATAATCTTATATTGTACATATCCCCTGTAACAGAAGTGCTAAACACATCAACTGCACTAGATAATCTTATATTGCACAATTCCCTGTAACAGAAGTGCAAAACACATCAACTGCACTAGATAATCTTATATTGCACAATTCCCTGTAACAGAAGTGCAAAACACATCAACTGCACTAGATAATCTTATATTGCACAATTCCCTGTAACAGAAGTGCAAAACACATCAACTGCACTAGATAATCTTATATTGCACAATTCCCTGTAACAGAAGTGCAAAACACATCAAATGCACTAGATAATCTTATATTGCACAATTCCCTGTAACAGAAGTGCACAACACATCAACTGCACTAGATAATCTTATATTGCACAATTCCCTGTAACAGAAGTGCAAAACACATCAACTGCACTAGATAATCTTATATTGCACAATTCCCTGTAACAGAAGTGCAAAACACATCAACTGCACTAGATAATCTTATATTGCACAATTCCCTGTAACAGAAGTGCAAAACACATCAACTGCACTAGATAATCTTATATTGCACAATTCCCTGTAACAGAAGTGCAAAATACATCAACTGCACTAGATAATCTTATATTGTACAATTCAATGTAACAGAAGTGCAAAACACAGCAACTGCACTAGATAATCTTATATTGCACAATTCCCTGTAACAGAAGTGCAAAACACATCAACTGCACTAGATAATCTTATATTGCACAATTCCCTGCAACAGAAGTGCAAAACACATCAACTGCACTAGATAATCTTATATTGCACAATTCCCTGTAACAGAAGTGCAAAACACATCAACTGCACTAGATAATCTTATATTGCACAATTCCCTGTAACAGAAGTGCTAAACACATCAACTGCACTAGATAATCTTATATTGCACAATTCCCTGTAACAGAAGTGCTAAACACATCAACTGCACTAGATAATCTTACATTGCACAATTCCCTGTAACAGAAGAGCAAAACACATCAACTGCACTAGATAATCTTATATTGTACAATTCCCTAAAACAGAAGTGCAAAACACATCAACTGCACTAGATAATCTTTTATTGGAGATATCCCTGTAACAGAAGTGCAAAACACATCAACTGCACTAGATAATCTTATATTGTACATATCCCATGTAACAGAAGTGCAAAACACATCAACTGCACTAGATAATCTTATATTGTACAATTCCCTGTAACAGAAGTGCAAAACACATCAACTGCACTAGATAATCTTATATTGTACATATCCCCTGTAACAGAAGTGCTAAACACATCAACTGCACTAGATAATCTTATATTGTACATATCCCCTGTAACAGAAGTGGTAAACACATCAACTGCACTAGATAATCTTATATTGCACAATTCCCTGTAACAGAAGTGCAAAACACATCAACTGCACTAGATAATCTTATATTGCACAATTCCCTGTAACAGAAGTGCAAAACACATCAACTGCACTAGATAATCTTATATTGCACAATTCCCTGTAACAGAAGTGCAAAACACATCAACTGCACTAGATAATCTTATATTGCACAATTCCCTGTAACAGAAGTGCAAAACACATCAAATGCACTAGATAATCTTATATTGCACAATTCCCTGTAACAGAAGTGCAAAACACATCAACTGCACTAGATAATCTTATATTGCACAATTCCCTGTAACAGAAGTGCAAAACACATCAACTGCACTAGATAATCTTATATTGCACAATTCCCTGTAACAGAAGTGCAAAACACATCAACTGCACTAGATAATCTTATATTGCACAATTCCCTGTACAGAAGTGCAAAACACATCAACTGCACTAGATAATCTTATATTGCACAATTCCCTGTAACAGAAGTGCAAAACACATCAACTGCACTAGATAATCTTATATTGCACAATTCCCTGTAACAGAAGTGCAAAACACATCAACTGCACTAGATAATCTTATATTGCACAATTCCCTGTAACAGAAGTGCAAAACACATCAAATGCACTAGATAATCTTATATTGCACAATTCCCTGTAACAGAAGTGCAAAACACATCAACTGCACTAGATAATCTTATATTGCACAATTCCCTGTAACAGAAGTGCAAAACACATCAACTGCACTAGATAATCTTATATTGCACAATTCCCTGTAACAGAAGTGCAAAACACATCAACTGCACTAGATAATCTTATATTGCACAATTCCCTGTAACAGAAGTGCAAAACACATCAACTGCACTAGATAATCTTATATTGCACAATTCCCTGTAACAGAAGTGCAAAACACATCAACTGCACTAGATAATTTTATATTGCACAATCCCCTGTAACAGAAGTGCAAAACACATCAACTGCACTAGATAATCTTATATTGCACAATTCCCTGTAACAGAAGTGCTAAACACATCAACTGCACTAGATAATCTTATATTGCACAATTCCCTGTAACAGAAGTGCAAAACACATCAAATGCACTAGATAATCTTATATTGCACAATTCCCTGTAACAGAAGTGCAAAACACATCAAATGCACTAGATAATCTTATATTGCACAATTCCCTGTAACAGAAGTGCAAAACACATCAACTGCACTAGATAATCTTATGTTGCACAATTCCCTGTAACAGAAGTGCAAAACACATCAACTGCACTAGATAATCTTATATTGCACAATTCCCTGTAACAGAAGTGCAAAACACATCAACTGCACTAGATAATCTTATATTGCACAATTCCCTGTAACAGAAGTGCAAAATACATCAACTGCACTAGATAATCTTATATTGTACAATTCAATGTAACAGAAGTGCAAAACACAGCAACTGCACTAGATAATCTTATATTGCACAATTCCCTGTAACAGAAGTGCAAAACACATCAACTGCACTAGATAATCTTATATTGCACAATTCCCTGCAACAGAAGTGCAAAACACATCAACTGCACTAGATAATCTTATATTGCACAATTCCCTGTAACAGAAGTGCAAAACACATCAACTGCACTAGATAATCTTATATTGCACAATTCCCTGTAACAGAAGTGCAAAACACATCAACTGCACTAGATAATCTTACATTGCACAATTCCCTGTAACAGAAGAGCAAAACACATCAACTGCACTAGATAATCTTATATTGTACAATTCCCTGTAACAGAAGTGCAAAACACATCAACTGCACTAGATAATCTTTTATTGGAGATATCCCTGTAACAGAAGTGCAAAACACATCAACTGCACTAGATAATCTTATATTGTACATATCCCCTGTAACAGAAGTGCAAAACACATCAACTGCACTAGATAATCTTATATTGTACAATTCCCTGTAACAGAAGTGCAAAACACATCAACTGCACTAGATAATCTTATATTGTACATATCCCCTGTAACAGAAGTGCAAAAGACATCAAATGCACTAGATAATCTTATATTGCACAATTCCCTGTAACAGAAGTGCAAAACACATCAACTGCACTAGATAATTTTATATTGCACAATCCCCTGTAACAGAAGTGCAAAACACATCAACTGCACTAGATAATCTTATATTGCACAATCCCCTGTAACAGAAGTGCAAAACACATCAACTGCACTAGATAATCTTATATTGCACAATTCCCTGTAACAGAAGTGCAAAACACATCAACTGCACTAGATAATCTTATATTGCACAATTCCCTGTAACAGAAGTGCTAAACACATCAACTGCACTAGATAATCTTATATTGCACAATTCCCTGTAACAGAAGTGCAAAACACATCAACTGCACTAGATAATCTTATATTGCACAATTCCGTGTAACAGAAGTGCAAAACACATCAAATGCACTAGATAATCTTATATTGCACAATTCCCTGTAACAGAAGTGCAAAAGACATCAAATGCACTAGATAATCTTATATTGCACAATTCCCTGTAACAGAAGTGCAAAACACATCAACTGCACTAGATAATTTTATATTGCACAATCCCCTGTAACAGAAGTGCAAAACACATCAACTGCACTAGATAATCTTATATTGCACAATTCCCTGTAACAGAAGTGCTAAACACATCAACTGCACTAGATAATCTTATATTGCACAATTCCCTGTAACAGAAGTGCAAAACACATCAACTGCACTAGATAATCTTATATTGCACAATTCCCTGTAACAGAAGTGCTAAACACATCAACTGCACTAGATAATCTTATATTGCACAATTCCCTGTAACAGAAGTGCAAAACACATCAACTGCACTAGATAATTTTATATTGCACAATCCCCTGTAACAGAAGTGCAAAACACATCAACTGCACTAGATAATCTTATATTGCACAATTCCCTGTAACAGAAGTGCTAAACACATCAACTGCACAAGATAATCTTATATTGCACAATTCCCTGTAACAGAAGTGCTAAACACATCAACTGCACTAGATAATCTTATATAGTACAATTCCCTGTAACAGAAGTGCAAAACACATCAACTGCACTAGATAATCTTATATTGTACAATTCCCTGTAACAGAAGTGCAAAACACATCAACTGCACTAGATAATCTTATATTGCACAATTCCCTGTAACAGAAGTGCAAAACACATCAACTGCACTAGATAATCTTATATTGCACAATTCCCTGTAACAGAAGTGCAAAACACATCAACTGCACTAGATAATCTTATATTGCACAATTCCCTGTAACAGAAGTGCAAAACACATCAACTGCACTAGATAATCTTATATTGCACAATCCCCTGTAACAGAAGTGCAAAACACATCAACTACACTAAATAATCTTATATTGTATAATTCCCTGTAACAGAAGTGCAAAACACATCAACTGCACTAGATAATCTTATATTGCACAATTCCCTGTAACAGAAGTGCAAAACACATCAACAACTGCACTAGATAATCTTATATTGTACAATTCCCTGTAACAGAAGTGCAAAACACATCAACTGCACTAGATAATCTTATATTGCACAATTCCCTGTAACAGAAGTGCAAAACACATCAACTGCACTAGATAATCTTATATTGCACAATTCCCTGTAACAGAAGTGCAAAACACATCAACAACTGCACTAGATAATCTTATATTGTACAATTCCCTGTAACAGAAGTGCAAAACACATCAACTGCACTAGATAATCTTATATTGCACAATTCCCTGTAACAGAAGTGCAAAACACATCAACTGCACTAGATAATCTTATATTGCACAATTCCCTGTAACAGAAGTGCAAAACACATCAACTGCACTAGATAATCTTATATTGCACAATTCCCTGTTACAGAAGTGCTAAACACATCAACTGCACTAGATAATCTTATATTGCACAATTACCTGTAACAGAAGTGCAAAACACATCAACTGCACTAGATAATCTTATATTGTACAATTCCCTGTAACAGAAGTGCAAAACAGATCAACTGCACTAGATAATCTTATATTGGAGATATCCCTGTAACAGAAGTGCAAAACACATCAACTGCACTAGATAATCTTATATTGCACAATTCCCTGTAACAGAAGTGCTAAACACATCAACTGCACTAGATAATCTTACATTGCACAATTCCCTGTAACAGAAGAGCAAAACACATCAACTGCACTAGATAATCTTATATTGTACAATTCCCTGTAACAGAAGTGCAAAACACATCAACTGCACTAGATAATCTTTTATTGGAGATAATCCCTGTAACAGAAGTGCAAAACACATCAACTGCACTAGATAATCTTATATTGTACAATTCCCTGTAACAGAAGTGCAAAACACATCAACTGCACTAGATAATCTTATATTGTACATATCCCCTGTAACAGAAGTGCAAAACACATCAACTGCACTAGATAATCTTATATTGTACATATCCCCTGTAACAGAAGTGCTAAACACATCAACTGCACTAGATAATCTTATATTGCACAATTCCCTGTAACAGAAGTGCAAAACACATCAACTGCACTAGATAATCTTATATTGCACAATTCCCTGTAACAGAAGTGCAAAACACATCAACTGCACTAGATAATCTTATATTGCACAATTCCCTGTAACAGAAGTGCAAAACACATCAACTGCACTAGATAATCTTATATTGCACAATTCCCTGTAACAGAAGTGCAAAACACATCAAATGCACTAGATAATCTTATATTGCACAATTCCCTGTAACAGAAGTGCAAAACACATCAACTGCACTAGATAATCTTATATTGCACAATTCCCTGTAACAGAAGTGCAAAACACATCAACTGCACTAGATAATCTTATATTGCACAATTCCCTGTAACAGAAGTGCAAAACACATCAACTGCACTAGATAATCTTAAATTGCACAATTCCCTGTAACAGAAGTGCAAAACACATCAAATGCACTAGATAATCTTATATTGCACTATTCCCTGTACAGAAGTGCAAAACACATCAACTGCACTAGATAATCTTATATTGCACAATTCCCTGTAACAGAAGTGCAAAACACATCAACTGCACTAGATAATCTTATATTGCACAATTCCCTGTAACAGAAGTGCAAAACACATCAACTGCACTAGATAATCTTATATTGCACAATTCCCTGTAACAGAAGTGCAAAACACATCAACTGCACTAGATAATCTTATATTGCACAATTCCCTGTAACAGAAGTGCAAAACACATCAACTGCACTAGATAATCTTATATTGCACAATTCCCTGTAACAGAAGTGCAAAACACATCAACTGCACTAGATAATCTTATATTGCACAATTCCCTGTAACAGAAGTGCAAAACACATCAACTGCACTAGATAATCTTATATTGCACAATTCCCTGTAACAGAAGTGCAAAACACATCAACTGCACTAGATAATCTTATATTGCACAATTCCCTGTAACAGAAGTGCAAAACACATCAACTGCACTAGATAATTTTATATTGCACAATCCCCTGTAACAGAAGTGCAAAACACATCAACTGCACTAGATAATCTTATATTGCACAATTCCCTGTAACAGAAGTGCTAAACACATCAACTGCACTAGATAATCTTATATTGCACAATTCCCTGTAACAGAAGTGCAAAACACATCAAATGCACTAGATAATCTTATATTGCACAATTCCCTGTAACAGAAGTGCAAAACACATCAAATGCTCTAGATAATCTTATATTGCACAATTCCCTGTAACAGAAGTGCAAAACACATCAACTGCACTAGATAATCTTATATTGCACAATTCCCTGTAACAGAAGTGCAAAACACATCAACTGCACTAGATAATCTTATATTGCACAATTCCCTGTAACAGAAGTGCAAAACACATCAACTGCACTAGATAATCTTATATTGCACAATTCCCTGTAACAGAAGTGCAAAATACATCAACTGCACTAGATAATCTTATATTGTACAATTCAATGTAACAGAAGTGCAAAACACATCAACTGCACTAGATAATCTTATATTGCACAATTCCCTGTAACAGAAGTGCAAAACACATCAACTGCACTAGATAATCTTATATTGCACAATTCCCTGCAACAGAAGTGCAAAACACATCAACTGCACTAGATAATCTTATATTGCACAATTCCCTGTAACAGAAGTGCAAAACACATCAACTGCACTAGATAATCTTATATTGCACAATTCCCTGTAACAGAAGTGCTAAACACATCAACTGCACTAGATAATCTTATATTGCACAATTCCCTGTAACAGAAGTGCTAAACACATCAACTGCACTAGATAATCTTACATTGCACAATTCCCTGTAACAGAAGAGCAAAACACATCAACTGCACTAGATAATCTTATATTGTACAATTCCCTGTAACAGAAGTGCAAAACACATCAACTGCACTAGATAATCTTTTATTGGAGATATCCCTGTAACAGAAGTGCAAAACACATCAACTGCACTAGATAATCTTATATTGTACATATCCCCTGTAACAGAAGTGCAAAACACATCAACTGCACTAGATAATCTTATATTGTACAATTCCCTGTAACAGAAGTGCAAAACACATCAACTGCACTAGATAATCTTATATTGTACATATCCCCTGTAACAGAAGTGCTAAACACATCAACTGCACTAGATAATCTTATATTGTACATATCCCCTGTAACAGAAGTGCAAAACACATCAACTGCACTAGATAATTTTATATTGCACAATCCCCTGTAACAGAAGTGCAAAACACATCAACTGCACTAGATAATCTTATATTGCACAATTCCCTGTAACAGAAGTGCTAAACACATCAACTGCACAAGATAATCTTATATTGCACAATTCCCTGTAACAGAAGTGCTAAACACATCAACTGCACTAGATAATCTTATATAGTACAATTCCCTGTAACAGAAGTGCAAAACACATCAACTGCACTAGATAATCTTATATTGTACAATTCCCTGTAACAGAAGTGCAAAACACATCAACTGCACTAGATAATCTTATATTGCACAATTCCCTGTAACAGAAGTGCAAAACACATCAACTGCACTAGATAATCTTATATTGCACAATTCCCTGTAACAGAAGTGCAAAACACATCAACTGCACTAGATAATCTTATATTGCACAATTCCCTGTAACAGAAGTGCAAAACACATCAACTGCACTAGATAATCTTATATTGCACAATCCCCTCTAACAGAAGTGCAAAACACATCAACTACACTAAATAATCTTATATTGTATAATTCCCTGTAACAGAAGTGCAAAACACATCAACTGCACTAGATAATCTTATATTGCACAATTCCCTGTAACAGAAGTGCAAAACACATCAACAACTGCACTAGATAATCTTATATTGTACAATTCCCTGTAACAGAAGTGCAAAACACATCAACTGCACTAGATAATCTTATATTGCACAATTCCCTGTAACAGAAGTGCAAAACACATCAACTGCACTAGATAATCTTATATTGCACAATTCCCTGTAACAGAAGTGCAAAACACATCAACAACTGCACTAGATAATCTTATATTGTACAATTCCCTGTAACAGAAGTGCAAAACACATCAACTGCACTAGATAATCTTATATTGCACAATTCCCTGTAACAGAAGTGCAAAACACATCAACTGCACTAGATAATCTTATATTGCACAATTCCCTGTAACAGAAGTGCAAAACACATCAACTGCACTAGATAATCTTATATTGCACAATTCCCTGTTACAGAAGTGCTAAACACATCAACTGCACTAGATAATCTTATATTGCACAATTACCTGTAACAGAAGTGCAAAACACATCAACTGCACTAGATAATCTTATATTGTACAATTCCCTGTAACAGAAGTGCAAAACAGATCAACTGCACTAGATAATCTTATATTGGAGATATCCCTGTAACAGAAGTGCAAAACACATCAACTGCACTAGATAATCTTATATTGTACATATCCCCTGTAACAGAAGTGCAAAACACATCAACTGCACTAGATAATCTTATATTGTACATATCCCCTGTAACAGAAGTGCTAAACACATCAACTGCACTAGATAATCTTATATTGTACAATTACGTGTAACAGAAGTGCTAAACACATCAACTGCACTAGATAATCTTATATTGCACAATTCCCTGTAACAGAAGTGCAAAACACATCAAATGCACTAGATAATCTTATATTGCACAATTCCCTGTAACAGAAGTGCAAAACACATCAAATGCACTAGATAATCTTATATTGCACAATTCCCTGTACAGAAGTGCAAAACACATCAACTGCACTAGATAATCTTATATTGCACAATTCCCTGTAACAGAAGTGCAAAACACATCAACTGCACTAGATAATCTTATATTGCACAATTCCCTGTAACAGAAGTGCAAAACACATCAACTGCACTAGATAATCTTATATTGCACAATTCCCTGTAACAGAAGTGCAAAACACATCAAATGCACTAGATAATCTTATATTGCACAATTCCCTGTAACAGAAGTGCAAAACACATCAACTGCACTAGATAATCTTATATTGCACAATTCCCTGTAACAGAAGTGCAAAACACATCAACTGCACTAGATAATCTTATATTGCACAATTCCCTGTAACAGAAGTGCAAAACACATCAACTGCACTAGATAATCTTATATTGCACAATTCCCTGTAACAGAAGTGCAAAACACATCAACTGCACTAGATAATCTTATATTGCACAATTCCCTGTAACAGAAGTGCAAAACACATCAACTGCACTAGATAATTTTATATTGCACAATCCCCTGTAACAGAAGTGCAAAACACATCAACTGCACTAGATAATCTTATATTGCACAATTCCCTGTAACAGAAGTGCTAAACACATCAACTGCACTAGATAATCTTATATTGCACAATTCCCTGTAACAGAAGTGCAAAACACATCAAATGCACTAGATAATCTTATATTGCACAATTCCCTGTAACAGAAGTGCAAAACACATCAAATGCACTAGATAATCTTATATTGCACAATTCCCTGTAACAGAAGTGCAAAACACATCAACTGCACTAGATAATCTTATATTGCACAATTCCCTGTAACAGAAGTGCAAAACACATCAACTGCACTAGATAATCTTATATTGCACAATTCCCTGTAACAGAAGTGCAAAACACATCAACTGCACTAGATAATC
This sequence comes from Taudactylus pleione, assembly GCA_031769625.1. NCBI lineage: Eukaryota > Metazoa > Chordata > Amphibia > Anura > Myobatrachidae > Taudactylus > Taudactylus pleione. Next base: position 96,075 of record JAUIMM010000845.1, read on the forward strand.
TTATATTGCACAATTCCCTGTAACAGAAGTGCAAAATACATCAACTGCACTAGATAATCTTATATTGTACAATTCAATGTAACAGAAGTGCAAAACACAGCAACTGCACTAGATAATCTTATATTGCACAATTCCCTGTAACAGAAGTGCAAAACACATCAACTGCACTAGATAATCTTATATTGCACAATACCCTGTAACAGAAGTGCAAAACACATCAACTGCACTAGATAATTTTATATTGCACAATCCCCTGTAACAGAAGTGCAAAACACATCAACTGCACTAGATAATCTTATATTGCACAATTCCCTGTAACAGAAGTGCTAAACACATCAACTGCACTAGATAATCTTATATTGCACAATTCCCTGTAACAGAAGTGCAAAACACATCAAATGCACTAGATAATCTTATATTGCACAATTCCCTGTAACAGAAGTGCAAAACACATCAAATGCACTAGATAATCTTATATTGCACAATTCCCTGTAACAGAAGTGCAAAACACATCAACTGCACTAGATAATCTTATATTGCACAATTCCCTGTAACAGAAGTGCAAAACACATCAACTGCACTAGATAATCTTATATTGCACAATTCCCTGTAACAGAAGTGCAAAACACATCAACTGCACTAGATAATCTTATATTGCACAATTCCCTGTAACAGAAGTGCAAAATACATCAACTGCACTAGATAATCTTATATTGCACAATTCCCTGTAACAGAAGTGCAAAACACAGCAACTGCACTAGATAATCTTATATTGCACAATTCCCTGTAACAGAAGTGCAAAACACATCAACTGCACTAGATAATCTTATATTGCACAATTCCCTGCAACAGAAGTGCAAAACACATCAACTGCACTAGATAATCTTATATTGCACAATTCCCTGTAACAGAAGTGCAAAACACATCAACTGCACTAGATAATCTTATATTGCACAATTCCCTGTAACAGAAGTGCTAAACACATCAACTGCACTAGATAATCTTATATTGCACAATTCCCTGTAACAGAAGTGCTAAACACATCAACTGCACTAGATAATCTTACATTGCACAATTCCCTGTAACAGAAGAGCAAAACACATCAACTGCACTAGATAATCTTATATTGTACAATTCCCTGTAACAGAAGTGCAAAACACATCAACTGCACTAGATAATCTTTTATTGGAGATATCCCTGTAACAGAAGTGCAAAACACATCAACTGCACTAGATAATCTTATATTGTACAATTCCCTGTAACAGAAGTGCAAAACACATCAACTGCACTAGATAATCTTATATTGTACATATCCCCTGTAACAGAAGTGCAAAACACATCAACTGCACTAGATAATCTTATATTGTACATATCCCCTGTAACAGAAGTGCTAAACACATCAACTGCACTAGATAATCTTATATTGCACAATTCCCTGTAACAGAAGTGCAAAACACATCAACTGCACTAGATAATCTTATATTGCACAATTCCCTGTAACAGAAGTGCAAAACACATCAACTGCACTAGATAATCTTATATTGCACAATTCCCCTGTAACAGAAGTGCAAAACACATCAAATGCACTAGATAATCTTATATTGCACAATTCCCTGTAACAGAAGTGCAAAACACATCAACTGCACTAGATAATCTTATATTGCACAATTCCCTGTAACAGAAGTGCAAAACACATCAACTGCACTAGATAATCTTATATTGCACAATTCCCTGTAACAGAAGTGCAAAACACATCAACTGCACTAGATAATCTTATATTGCACAATTCCCTGTAACAGAAGTGCAAAACACATCAAATGCACTAGATAATCTTATATTGCACAATTCCCTGTACAGAAGTGCAAAACACATCAACTGCACTAGATAATCTTATATTGCACAATTCCCCTGTAACAGAAGTGCAAAAACACATCAACTGCACTAGATAATCTTATATTGCACAATTCCCTGTAACAGAAGTGCAAAACACATCAACTGCACTAGATAATCTTATATTGCCACAATTCCCCTGTAACAGAAGTGCAAAACACATCAACTGCACTAGATAATCTTATATTGCACAATTCCCTGTAACAGAAGTGCAAAACACATCAACTGCACTAGATAATCTTATATTGCACAATTCCCTGTAACAGAAGTGCAAAACACATCAACTGCACTAGATAATCTTATATTGCACAATTCCCTGTAACAGAAGTGCAAACACATCAACTGCACTAGATAATCTTATATTGCACAATTCCCTGTAACAGAAGTGCAAAACACATCAACTGCACTAGATAATCTTATATTGCACAATTCCCTGTAACAGAAGTGCAAAACACATCAACTGCACTAGATAATTTTATATTGCACAATCCCCTGTAACAGAAGTGCAAAACACATCAACTGCACTAGATAATCTTATATTGCACAATTCCCTGTAACAGAAGTGCTAAACACATCAACTGCACTAGATAATCTTATATTGCACAATTCCCTGTAACAGAAGTGCAAAACACATCAAATGCACTAGATAATCTTATATTGCACAATTCCCTGTAACAGAAGTGCAAAACACATCAAATGCACTAGATAATCTTATATTGCACAATTCCCTGTAACAGAAGTGCAAAACACATCAACTGCACTAGATAATCTTATATTGCACAATTCCCTGTAACAGAAGTGCAAAACACATCAACTGCACTAGATAATCTTATATTGCACAATTCCCTGTAACAGAAGTGCAAAACACATCAACTGCACTAGATAATCTTATATTGCACAATTCCCTGTAACAGAAGTGCAAAATACATCAACTGCACTAGATAATCTTATATTGTACAATTCAATGTAACAGAAGTGCAAAACACAGCAACTGCACTAGATAATCTTATATTGCACAATTCCCTGTAACAGAAGTGCAAAACACATCAACTGCACTAGATAATCTTATATTGCACAATTCCCTGCAACAGAAGTGCAAAACACATCAACTGCACTAGATAATCTTATATTGCACAATTCCCTGTAACAGAAGTGCAAAACACATCAACTGCACTAGATAATCTTATATTGCACAATTCCCTGTAACAGAAGTGCTAAACACATCAACTGCACTAGATAATCTTATATTGCACAATTCCCTGTAACAGAAGTGCTAAACACATCAACTGCACTAGATAATCTTACATTGCACAATTCCCTGTAACAGAAGAGCAAAACACATCAACTGCACTAGATAATCTTATATTGTACAATTCCCTGTAACAGAAGTGCAAAACACATCAACTGCACTAGATAATCTTTTATTGGAGATATCCCTGTAACAGAAGTGCAAAACACATCAACTGCACTAGATAATCTTATATTGTACATATCCCCTGTAACAGAAGTGCAAAACACATCAACTGCACTAGATAATCTTATATTGTACAATTCCCTGTAACAGAAGTGCAAAACACATCAACTGCACTAGATAATCTTATATTGTACATATCCCCTGTAACAGAAGTGCTAAACACATCAACTGCACTAGATAATCTTATATTGTACATATCCCCTGTAACAGAAGTGCTAAACACATCAACTGCACTAGATAATCTTATATTGCACAATTCCCTGTAACAGAAGTGCAAAACACATCAACTGCACTAGATAATCTTATATTGCACAATTCCCTGTAACAGAAGTGCAAAACACATCAACTGCACTAGATAATCTTATATTGCACAATTCCCTGTAACAGAAGTGCAAAACACATCAACTGCACTAGATAATCTTATATTGCACAATTCCCTGTAACAGAAGTGCAAAACACATCAAATGCACTAGATAATCTTATATTGCACAATTCCCTGTAACAGAAGTGCAAAACACATCAACTGCACTAGATAATCTTATATTGCACAATTCCCTGTAACAGAAGTGCAAAACACATCAACTGCACTAGATAATCTTATATTGCACAATTCCCTGTAACAGAAGTGCAAAACACATCAAATGCACTAGATAATCTTATATTGCACAATTCCCTGTACAGAAGTGCAAAACACATCAACCGCACTAGATAATCTTATATTGCACAATTCCCTGTAACAGAAGTGCAAAACACATCAACTGCACTAGATAATCTTATATTGCACAATTCCCTGTAACAGAAGTGCAAAACACATCAACTGCACTAGATAATCTTATATTGCACAATTCCCTGTAACAGAAGTGCAAAACACATCAAATGCACTAGATAATCTTATATTGCACAATTCCCTGTAACAGAAGTGCAAAACACATCAACTGCACTAGATAATCTTATATTGCACAATTCCCTGTAACAGAAGTGCAAAACACATCAACTGCACTAGATAATCTTATATTGCACAATTCCCTGTAACAGAAGTGCAAAACACATCAACTGCACTAGATAATCTTATATTGCACAATTCCCTGTAACAGAAGTGCAAAACACATCAACTGCACTAGATAATCTTATATTGCACAATTCCCTGTAACAGAAGTGCAAAACACATCAACTGCACTAGATAATTTTATATTGCACAATCCCCTGTAACAGAAGTGCAAAACACATCAACTGCACTAGATAATCTTATATTGCACAATTCCCTGTAACAGAAGTGCTAAACACATCAACTGCACTAGATAATCTTATATTGCACAATTCCCTGTAACAGAAGTGCAAAACACATCAAATGCACTAGATAATCTTATATTGCACAATTCCCTGTAACAGAAGTGCAAAACACATCAAATGCACTAGATAATCTTATATTGCACAATTCCCTGTAACAGAAGTGCAAAACACATCAACTGCACTAGATAATCTTATATTGCACAATTCCCTGTAACAGAAGTGCAAAACACATCAACTGCACTAGATAATCTTATATTGCACAATTCCCTGTAACAGAAGTGCAAAACACATCAACTGCACTAGATAATCTTATATTGCACAATTCCCTGTAACAGAAGTGCAAAATACATCAACTGCACTAGATAATCTTATATTGTACAATTCAATGTAACAGAAGTGCAAAACACAGCAACTGCACTAGATAATCTTATATTGCACAATTCCCTGTAACAGAAGTGCAAAACACATCAACTGCACTAGATAATCTTATATTGCACAATTCCCTGCAACAGAAGTGCAAAACACATCAACTGCACTAGATAATCTTATATTGCACAATTCCCTGTAACAGAAGTGCAAAACACATCAACTGCACTAGATAATCTTATATTGCACAATTCCCTGTAACAGAAGTGCTAAACACATCAACTGCACTAGATAATCTTATATTGCACAATTCCCTGTAACAGAAGTGCTAAACACATCAACTGCACTAGATAATCTTACATTGCACAATTCCCTGTAACAGAAGAGCAAAACACATCAACTGCACTAGATAATCTTATATTGTACAATTCCCTGTAACAGAAGTGCAAAACACATCAACTGCACTAGATAATCTTTTATTGGAGATATCCCTGTAACAGAAGTGCAAAACACATCAACTGCACTAGATAATCTTATATTGTACAATTACCTGTAACAGAAGTGCAAAACACATCAACTGCACTAGATAATCTTATATTGTACAATTCCCTGTAACAGAAGTGCAAAACACATCAACTGCACTAGATAATCTTATATTGTACATATCCCCTGTAACAGAAGTGCTAAACACATCAACTGCACTAGATAATCTTATATTGTACATATCCCCTGTAACAGAAGTGCTAAACACATCAACTGCACTAGATAATCTTATATTGCACAATTCCCTGTAACAGAAGTGCAAAACACATCAACTGCACTAGATAATCTTATATTGCACAATTCCCTGTAACAGAAGTGCAAAACACATCAACTGCACTAGATAATCTTATATTGCACAATTCCCTGTAACAGAAGTGCAAAACACATCAAATGCACTAGATAATCTTATATTGCACAATTCCCTGTAACAGAAGTGCAAAACACATCAACTGCACTAGATAATCTTATATTGCACAATTCCCTGTAACAGAAGTGCAAAACACATCAACTGCACTAGATAATCTTATATTGCACAATTCCCTGTAACAGAAGTGCAAAACACATCAACTGCACTAGATAATCTTATATTGCACAATTCCCTGTAACAGAAGTGCAAAACACATCAACTGCACTAGATAATCTTATATTGCACAATTCCCTGTAACAGAAGTGCAAAACACATCAACTGCACTAGATAATCTTATATTGCACAATTCCCTGTAACAGAAGTGCAAAACACATCAACTGCACTAGATAATCTTATATTGCACAATTCCCTGTAACAGAAGTGCAAAACACATCAACTGCACTAGATAATCTTATATTGCACAATTCCCTGTAACAGAAGTGCAAAACACATCAACTGCACTAGATAATTTTATATTGCACAATTCCCTGTAACAGAAGTGCAAAACACATCAACTGCACTAGATAATCTTATATTGCACAATTCCCTGTAACAGAAGTGCTAAACACATCAACTGCACTAGATAATCTTATATTGCACAATTCCCTGTAACAGAAGTGCTAAACACATCAACTGCACTAGATAATCTTATATTGCACAATTCCCTGTAACAGAAGTGCTAAACACATCAACTGCACTAGATAATCTTATATTGCACAATTACCTGTAACAGAAGTGCAAAACACATCAACTGCACTAGATAATCTTATATTGGAGATATCCCTGTAACAGAAGTGCAAAACACATCAACTGCACTAGATAATCTTATATTGTACAATTCCCTGTAACAGAAGTGCAAAACACATCAACTGCACTAGATAATCTTATATTGTACATATCCCCTGTAACAGATGTGCTAAACACATCAACTGCACTAGATAATCTTATATTGTACAATTACCTGTAACAGAAGTGCAAAACACATCAACTGCACTAGATAATCTTATATTGTACAATTCCCTGTAACAGAAGTGCAAAACACATCAACTGCACTAGATAATCTTATATTGTACAATTCCCTGTAACAGAAGTGCAAAACACCTCAACTGCACTAGATAATCTTATATTGCACAATTCCCTGTAACAGAAGTGCAAAACACATCAACTGCACTAGATAATCTTATATTGCACAATTCCCTGTAACAGAAGTGCAAAACACATCAACTGCACTAGATAATCTTATATTGCACAATTCCCTGTAACAGAAGTGCAAAACACATCAAATGCACTAGATAATCTTATATTGCACAATTCCCTGTAACAGAAGTGCAAAACACATCAACTGCACTAGATAATCTTATATTGCACAATTCCCTGTAACAGAAGTGCAAAACACATCAACTGCACTAGATAATCTTATATTGCACAATTCCGTGTAACAGAAGTGCAAAACACATCAAATGCACTAGATAATCTTATATTGCACAATTCCCTGTAACAGAAGTGCAAAACACATCAAATGCACTAGATAATCTTATATTGCACAATTCCCTGTAACAGAAGTGCAAAACACATCAACTGCACTAGATAATTTTATATTGCACAATCCCCTGTAACAGAAGTGCAAAACACATCAACTGCACTAGATAATCTTATATTGCACAATTCCCTGTAACAGAAGTGCTAAACACATCAACTGCACTAGATAATCTTATATTGCACAATTCCCTGTAACAGAAGTGCAAAACACATCAACCGCACTAGATAATCTTATATTGCACAATTCCCTGTAACAGAAGTGCTAAACACATCAACTGCACTAGATAATCTTATATTGCACAATTCCCTGTAACAGAAGTGCAAAACACATCAACTGCACTAGATAATTTTATATTGCACAATCCCCTGTAACAGAAGTGCAAAACACATCAACTGCACTAGATAATCTTATATTGCACAATTCCCTGTAACAGAAGTGCTAAACACATCAACTGCACAAGATAATCTTATATTGCACAATTCCCTGTAACAGAAGTGCTAAACACATCAACTGCACTAGATAATCTTATATAGTACAATTCCCTGTAACAGAAGTGCAAAACACATCAACTGCACTAGATAATCTTATATTGTACAATTCCCTGTAACAGAAGTGCAAAACACATCAACTGCACTAGATAATCTTATATTGCACAATTCCCTGTAACAGAAGTGCAAAACACATCAACTGCACTAGATAATCTTATATTGCACAATTCCCTGTAACAGAAGTGCAAAACACATCAACTGCACTAGATAATCTTATATTGCACAATTCCCTGTAACAGAAGTGCAAAACACATCAACTGCACTAGATAATCTTATATTGCACAATCCCCTGTAACAGAAGTGCAAAACACATCAACTACACTAAATAATCTTATATTGTATAATTCCCTGTAACAGAAGTGCAAAACACATCAACTGCACTAGATAATCTTATATTGCACAATTCCCTGTAACAGAAGTGCAAAACACATCAACAACTGCACTAGATAATCTTATATTGTACAATTCCCTGTAACAGAAGTGCAAAACACATCAACTGCACTAGATAATCTTATATTGCACAATTCCCTGTAACAGAAGTGCAAAACACATCAACTGCACTAGATAATCTTATATTGCACAATTCCCTGTAACAGAAGTGCAAAACACATCAACAACTGCACTAGATAATCTTATATTGTACAATTCCCTGTAACAGAAGTGCAAAACACATCAACTGCACTAGATAATCTTATATTGCACAATTCCCTGTAACAGAAGTGCAAAACACATCAACTGCACTAGATAATCTTATATTGCACAATTCCCTGTAACAGAAGTGCAAAACACATCAACTGCACTAGATAATCTTATATTGCACAATTCCCTGTTACAGAAGTGCTAAACACATCAACTGCACTAGATAATCTTATATTGCACAATTACCTGTAACAGAAGTGCAAAACACATCAACTGCACTAGATAATCTTATATTGTACAATTCCCTGTAACAGAAGTGCAAAACAGATCAACTGCACTAGATAATCTTATATTGGAGATATCCCTGTAACAGAAGTGCAAAACACATCAACTGCACTAGATAATCTTATATTGTACATATCCCCTGTAACAGAAGTGCAAAACACATCAACTGCACTAGATAATCTTATATTGTACATATCCCCTGTAACAGAAGTGCTAAACACATCAACTGCACTAGATAATCTTATATTGTACAATTACGTGTAACAGAAGTGCTAAACACATCAACTGCACTAGATAATCTTATATTGCACAATTCCCTGTAACAAAAGTGCAAAACACATCAACTGCACTACATAATCTTATGTTGCACAATTCCCTGTAACAGAAGTGCAAAACACATCAACTGCACTAGATAATCTTATATTGCACAATTCCCTGTAACAGAAGTGCAAAACACATCAAATGCACTAGATAATCTTATATTGCACAATTCCCTGTAACAGAAGTGCAAAACACATCAAATGCACTAGATAATCTTATATTGCACAATTCCCTGTAACAGAAGTGCAAAACACATCAAATGCACTAGATAATCTTATATTGCACAATTCCCTGTAACAGAAGTGCAAAACACATCAACTGCACTAGATAATCTTATATTGCACAATTCCCTGTAACAGAAGTGCAAAACACATCAACTGCACTAGATAATCTTATATTTGCACAATTCCCTGTAACAGAAGTGCAAAACACATCAACTGCACTAGATAATCTTATATTGCACAATTCCCTGTAACAGAAGTGCAAAACACATCAACTGCACTAGATAATTTTATATTGCACAATCCCCTGTAACAGAAGTGCAAAACACATCAACTGCACTAGATAATCTTATATTGCACAATTCCCTGTAACAGAAGTGCAAAACACATCAACTGCACTAGATAATCTTATATTGTACAATTCCCTGTAACAGAAGTGCAAAACACATCAACTGCACTAGATAATCTTATATTGCACAACTCCCTGTAACAGAAGTGCAAAACACATCAACTGCACTAGATAATCTTATATTGCACAATTCCCTGTAACAGAAGTGCAAAACACATCAACTGCACTAGATAATCTTATATTGCACAATTCCCTGTAACAGAAGTGCAAAACACATCAAATGCACTAGATAATCTTATATTGCACAATTCCCTGTAACAGAAGTGCAAAACACATCAACTGCACTAGATAATCTTATATTGCACAATTCCCTGTAACAGTAGTGCAAAACACATCAACTGCACTAGATAATCTTATATTGCACAATTCCCTGTAACAGAAGTGCTAAACACATCAACTGCACTAGATAATCTTATATTGCACAATTCCCTGTAACAGAAGAGCAAAACACATCAACTGCACTAGATAATCTTATATTGTACAATTCCCTGTAACAGAAGTGCAAAACACATCAACTGCACTAGATAATCTTATATTGGAGATATCCCTGTAACAGAAGTGCAAAACACATCAACTGCACTAGATAATCTTATATTGTACATATCCCCTGTAACAGAAGTGCAAAACACATCAACTGCACTAGATAATCTTATATTGTACAATTCCCTGTAACAGAAGTGCAAAACACTTCAACTGCACTAGATAATCTTATATTGCACAATTCCCTGTAACAGAAGTGCAAAACACATCAACTGCACTAGATAATCTTATATTGCACAATTCCCTGTAACAGAAGTGCAAAACACATCAACTGCACTAGATAATCTTATATTGCACAATTCCCTGTAACAGAAGTGCAAAACACATCAACTGCACTAGATAATCTTATATTGCACAATTCCCTGTAACAGAAGTGCAAAACACATCAACTGCACTAGATAATTTTATATTGCACAATCCCCTGTAACAGAAGTGCAAAACACATCAACTGCACTAGATAATCTTATATTGCACAATTCCCTGTAACAGAAGTGCTAAACACATCAACTGCACTAGATAATCTTATATTGCACAATTCCCTGTAACAGAAGTGCTAAACACATCAACTGCACTAGATAATCTTATATTGCACAATTCCCTGTAACAGAAGTGCTAAACACATCAACTGCACTAGATAATCTTATATTGCACAATTTCCTGTAACAGAAGTGCAAAACACATCAACTGCACTAGATAATCTTATATTGTACAATTCCCTGTAACAGAAGTGCAAAACACATCAACTGCACTAGATAATCTTATATTGGAGATATCCCTGTAACAGAAGTGCAAAACACATCAACTGCACTAGATAATCTTATATTTTACATATCCCCTGTAACAGAAGTGCAAAACACATCAACTGCACTAGATAATTTTATATTGCACAATCCCCTGTAACAGAAGTGCAAAACACATCAACTGCACTAGATAATCTTATATTGCACAATTCCCTGTAACAGAAGTGCTAAACACATCAACTGCACTAGATAATCTTATATTGCACAATTCCCTGTAACAGAAGTGCTAAACACATCAACTGCACTAGATAATCTTATATTGCACAATTCCCTGTAACAGAAGTGCTAAACACATCAACTGCACTAGATAATCTTATATTGCACAATTTCCTGTAACAGAAGTGCAAAACACATCAACTGCACTAGATAATCTTATATTGTACAATTCCCTGTAACAGAAGTGCAAAACACATCAACTGCACTAGATAATCTTATATTGGAGATATCCCTGTAACAGAAGTGCAAAACACATCAACTGCACTAGATAATCTTATATTTTACATATCCCCTGTAACAGAAGTGCAAAACACATCAACTGCACTAGATAATCTTATATTGTACAATTCCCTGTAACAGAAGTGCAAAACACATCAACTGCACTAGATAATCTTATATTGTACATATCCCCTGTAACAGATGTGCTAAACACATCAACTACACTAGATAATCTTATATTGTACAATTCCCTGTAACAGAAGTGCAAAACACCTCAACTGCACTAGATAATCTTATATTGTACAATTCCCTGTAACAGAAGTGCAAAACACATCAACTGCACTAGATAATCTTATATTGCACAATTCCCTGTAACAGAAGTGCAAAACACATCAACTGCACTAGATAATCTTATATTGCACAATTCCCTGTAACAGAAGTGCTAAACACATCAACTGCACTAGATAATCTTATATTGCACAATTCCCTGTAACAGAAGTGCTAAACACATCAACTGCACTAGATAATCTTTTATTGCACAATTCCCTGTAACAGAAGTGCTAAACACATCAACTGCACTAGATAATCTTATATTGCACAATTCCCTGTAACAGAAGTGCGAAACACATCAACTGCACTAGATAATTTTATATTGCACAATCCCCTGTAACAGAAGTGCAAAACACATCAACTGCACTAGATAATCTTATATTGCACAATTCCCTGTAACAGAAGTGCTAAACACATCAACTGCACTAGTTAATCTTATATTGCACAATTCCCTGAAACAGAAGTGCTAAACACATCAACTGCACTAGATAATCTTATATTGCACAATTCCCTGTAACAGAAGTGCTAAACACATCAACTGCACTAGATAATCTTATATTGCACAATTCCCTGTAACAGAAGTGCTAAACACATCAACTGCACTAGATAATCTTATATTGCACAATTCCCTGTAACAGAAGTGCAAAACACATCAACTGCACTAGATAATCTTATATTGTACAATTCCCTGTAACAGAAGTGCAAAACACATCAACTGCATTAGATAATCTTATATTGCACAATTCCCTGTAACAGAAGTGCAAAACACATCAACTGCACTAGATAATCTTATATTGTACAATTCCCTGTAACAGAAGTGCAAAACACATTAACTGCACAAGATGATCTTATATTGCACAATTCCCTGTAACAGAAGTGCAAAACACATCAACTGCACTAGATAATCTTATATTGCACAATTCCCTGTAACAGAAGTGCAAAACACATCAACTGCACTAGATAATCTTATATTGCACAATTCCCTGTAACAGAAGTGCAAAACACATCAACTGCACTAGATAATCTTATATTGCACAATCCCCTGTAACAGAAGTGCAAAACACATCAACTACACTAAATAATCTTATATTGTATAATTCCCTGTAACAGAAGTGCAAAATACATCAACTGCACTAGATAATCTTATATTGCACAATTCCCTGTAACAGAAGTGCAAAACACATCAACAACTGCACTAGATAATCTTATATTGTACAATTCCCTGTAACAGAAGTGCAAAACACATCAACTGCACTAGATAATCTTATATTGCACAATTCCCTGTAACAGAAGTGCAAAACACATCAACAACTGCACTAGATAATCTTATATTGTACAATTCCCTGTAACAGAAGTGCAAAACACATCAACAACTGCACTAGATAATCTTATATTGCACAATTCCCTGTAACAGAAGTGCAAAACACATCAACTGCACTAGATAATCTTATATTGCACAATTCCCTGTTACAGAAGTGCTAAACACATCAACTGCACTAGATAATCTTATATTGCACAATTACCTGTAACAGAAGTGCAAAACACATCAACTGCACTAGATAATCTTATATTGTACAATTCCCTGTAACAGAAGTGCAAAACAGATCAACTGCACTAGATAATCTTATATTGGAGATATCCCTGTAACAGAAGTGCAAAACACATCAACTGCACTAGATAATCTTATATTGTACATATCCCCTGTAACAGAAGTGCAAAACACATCAACTGCACTAGATAATCTTATATTGTACAATTCCCTGTAACAGAAGTGCAAAACACATCAACTGCACTAGATAATCTTATATTGTACATATCCCCTGTAACAGAAGTGCTAAACACATCAACTGCACTAGATAATCTTATATTGTACAATTACGTGTAACAGAAGTGCAAAACACATCAACTGCACTAGATAATCTTATATTGCACAATTCCCTGTAACAAAAGTGCAAAACACATCAACTGCACTAGATAATCTTATATTGCACAATTCCCTGTAACAGAAGTGCAAAACACATCAACTGCACTAGATAATCTTATATTGCACAATTCCCTGTAACAGAAGTGCAAAACACATCAAATGCACTAGATAATCTTATATTGCACAATTCCCTGTAACAGAAGTGCAAAACACATCAAATGCACTAGATAATCTTATATTGCACAATTCCCTGTAACAGAAGTGCAAAACACATCAAATGCACTAGATAATCTTATATTGCACAATTCCCTGTAACAGAAGTGCAAAACACATCAACTGCACTAGATAATCTTATATTGCACAATTCCCTGTAACAGAAGTGCAAAACACATCAACTGCACTAGATAATCTTATATTGCACAATTCCCTGTAACAGAAGTGCAAAACACATCAACTGCACTAGATAATCTTATATTGCACAATTCCCTGTAACAGAAGTGCAAAACACATCAACTGCACTAGATAATTTTATATTGCACAATCCCCTGTAACAGAAGTGCAAAACACATCAACTGCACTAGATAATCTTATATTGCACAATTCCCTGTAACAGAAGTGCTAAACACATCAACTGCACTAGATAATCTTATATTGCACAATTCCCTGTAACAGAAGTGCTAAACACATCAACTGCACTAGATAATCTTATATTGCACAATTCCCTGTAACAGAAGTGCTAAACACATCAACTGCACTAGATAATCTTATATTGCACAATTCCCTGTAACAGAAGTGCTAAACACATCAACTGCACTAGATAATCTTATATTGCACAATTCCCTGTAACAGAAGTGCAAAACACATCAACTGCACTAGATAATCTTATATTGCACAATGCCCTGTAACAGAAGTGCAAAACACATCAACTGCACTAGATAATCTTATATTGCACAATTCCCTGTAACAGAAGTGCAAAACACATCAACTGCACTAGATAATCTTATATTGCACAATTCCCTGTAACAGAAGTGCTAAACACATCAACTGCACTAGATAATTTTATATTGCACAATCCCCTGTTACAGAAGTGCTAAACACATCAACTGCACTATATAATCTTATATTGCACAATTCCCTGTTACAGAAGTGCTAATCACATCAACTGCACTAGATAATCTTATATTGTACAATTCCCTGTAACAGAAGTGCAAAACACATCAACTGCACTAGATAATCTTATATTGTACATATCCCCTGTAACAGAAGTGCTAAACACATCAACTGCACTAGATAATCTTATATTGTACAATTACCTGTAACAGAAGTGCAAAACACATCAACTGCACTAGATAATCTTATATTGTACAATTCCCTGTAACAGAAGTGCAAAACACATCAACTGCACTAGATAATCTTATATTGTACATATCCCCTGTAACAGAAGTGCTAAACACATCAACTGCACTAGATAATCTTATATTGTACATATCCCCTGTAACAGAAGTGCTAAACACATCAACTGCACTAGATAATCTTATATTGTACAATTACGTGTAACAGAAGTGCAAAACACATCAACTGCACTAGATAATCTTATATTGCACAATTCCCTGTAACAAAAGTGCAAAACACATCAACTGCACTAGATAATCTTATATTGCACAATTCTCTGTAACAGAAGTGCAAAACACATCAACTGCACTAGATAATCTTATATTGCACAATTCCCTGTAACAGAAGTGCAAAACACATCAAATGCACTAGATAATCTTATATTGCACAATTCCCTGTAACAGAAGTGCAAAACACATCAAATGCACTAGATAATCTTATATTGCACAATTCCCTGTAACAGAAGTGCAAAACACATCAAATGCACTAGATAATCTTATATTGCACAATTCCCTGTAACAGAAGTGCAAAACACATCAACTGCACTAGATAATCTTATATTGCACAATTCCCTGTAACAGAAGTGCAAAACACATCAACTGCACTAGATAATCTTATATTGCACAATTCCCTGTAACAGAAGTGCAAAACACATCAACTGCACTAGATAATCTTATATTGCACAATTCCCTGTAACAGAAGTGCAAAATACATCAACTGCACTAGATAATCTTATATTTTACATATCCCCTGTAACAGAAGTGCAAAACACATCAACTGCACTAGATAATCTTATATTGTACAATTCCCTGTAACAGAAGTGCAAAACACATCAACTGCACTAGATAATCTTATATTGTACATATCCCCTGTAACAGATGTGCTAAACACATCAACTACACTAGATAATCTTATATTGTACAATTCCCTGTAACAGAAGTGCAAAACACCTCAACTGCACTAGATAATCTTATATTGTACAATTCCCTGTAACAGAAGTGCAAAACACATCAACTGCACTAGATAATCTTATATTGCACAATTCCCTGTAACAGAAGTGCAAAACACATCAACTGCACTAGATAATCTTATATTGCACAATTCCCTGTAACAGAAGTGCTAAACACATCAACTGCACTAGATAATCTTATATTGCACAATTCCCTGTAACAGAAGTGCTAAACACATCAACTGCACTAGATAATCTTTTATTGCACAATTCCCTGTAACAGAAGTGCTAAACACATCAACTGCACTAGATAATCTTATATTGCACAATTCCCTGTAACAGAAGTGCGAAACACATCAACTGCACTAGATAATTTTATATTGCACAATCCCCTGTAACAGAAGTGCAAAACACATCAACTGCACTAGATAATCTTATATTGCACAATTCCCTGTAACAGAAGTGCTAAACACATCAACTGCACTAGTTAATCTTATATTGCACAATTCCCTGAAACAGAAGTGCTAAACACATCAACTGCACTAGATAATCTTATATTGCACAATTCCCTGTAACAGAAGTGCTAAACACATCAACTGCACTAGATAATCTTATATTGCACAATTCCCTGTAACAGAAGTGCTAAACACATCAACTGCACTAGATAATCTTATATTGCACAATTCCCTGTAACAGAAGTGCAAAACACATCAACTGCACTAGATAATCTTATATTGTACAATTCCCTGTAACAGAAGTGCAAAACACATCAACTGCATTAGATAATCTTATATTGCACAATTCCCTGTAACAGAAGTGCAAAACACATCAACTGCACTAGATAATCTTATATTGTACAATTCCCTGTAACAGAAGTGCAAAACACATTAACTGCACAAGATGATCTTATATTGCACAATTCCCTGTAACAGAAGTGCAAAACACATCAACTGCACTAGATAATCTTATATTGCACAATTCCCTGTAACAGAAGTGCAAAACACATCAACTGCACTAGATAATCTTATATTGCACAATTCCCTGTAACAGAAGTGCAAAACACATCAACTGCACTAGATAATCTTATATTGCACAATCCCCTGTAACAGAAGTGCAAAACACATCAACTACACTAAATAATCTTATATTGTATAATTCCCTGTAACAGAAGTGCAAAACACATCAACTGCACTAGATAATCTTATATTGCACAATTCCCTGTAACAGAAGTGCAAAACACATCAACAACTGCACTAGATAATCTTATATTGTACAATTCCCTGTAACAGAAGTGCAAAACACATCAACTGCACTAGATAATCTTATATTGCACAATTCCCTGTAACAGAAGTGCAAAACACATCAACAACTGCACTAGATAATCTTATATTGTACAATTCCCTGTAACAGAAGTGCAAAACACATCAACAACTGCACTAGATAATCTTATATTGCACAATTCCCTGTAACAGAAGTGCAAAACACATCAACTGCACTAGATAATCTTATATTGCACAATTCCCTGTTACAGAAGTGCTAAACACATCAACTGCACTAGATAATCTTATATTGCACAATTACCTGTAACAGAAGTGCAAAACACATCAACTGCACTAGATAATCTTATATTGTACAATTCCCTGTAACAGAAGTGCAAAACAGATCAACTGCACTAGATAATCTTATATTGGAGATATCCCTGTAACAGAAGTGCAAAACACATCAACTGCACTAGATAATCTTATATTGTACATATCCCCTGTAACAGAAGTGCAAAACACATCAACTGCACTAGATAATCTTATATTGTACAATTCCCTGTAACAGAAGTGCAAAACACATCAACTGCACTAGATAATCTTATATTGTACATATCCCCTGTAACAGAAGTGCTAAACACATCAACTGCACTAGATAATCTTATATTGTACAATTACGTGTAACAGAAGTGCAAAACACATCAACTGCACTAGATAATCTTATATTGCACAATTCCCTGTAACAAAAGTGCAAAACACATCAACTGCACTAGATAATCTTATATTGCACAATTCCCTGTAACAGAAGTGCAAAACACATCAACTGCACTAGATAATCTTATATTGCACAATTCCCTGTAACAGAAGTGCAAAACACATCAAATGCACTAGATAATCTTATATTGCACAATTCCCTGTAACAGAAGTGCAAAACACATCAAATGCACTAGATAATCTTATATTGCACAATTCCCTGTAACAGAAGTGCAAAACACATCAAATGCACTAGATAATCTTATATTGCACAATTCCCTGTAACAGAAGTGCAAAACACATCAACTGCACTAGATAATCTTATATTGCACAATTCCCTGTAACAGAAGTGCAAAACACATCAACTGCACTAGATAATCTTATATTGCACAATTCCCTGTAACAGAAGTGCAAAACACATCAACTGCACTAGATAATCTTATATTGCACAATTCCCTGTAACAGAAGTGCAAAACACATCAACTGCACTAGATAATTTTATATTGCACAATCCCCTGTAACAGAAGTGCAAAACACATCAACTGCACTAGATAATCTTATATTGCACAATTCCCTGTAACAGAAGTGCTAAACACATCAACTGCACTAGATAATCTTATATTGCACAATTCCCTGTAACAGAAGTGCTAAACACATCAACTGCACTAGATAATCTTATATTGCACAATTCCCTGTAACAGAAGTGCTAAACACATCAACTGCACTAGATAATCTTATATTGCACAATTCCCTGTAACAGAAGTGCTAAACACATCAACTGCACTAGATAATCTTATATTGCACAATTCCCTGTAACAGAAGTGCAAAACACATCAACTGCACTAGATAATCTTATATTGCACAATGCCCTGTAACAGAAGTGCAAAACACATCAACTGCACTAGATAATCTTATATTGCACAATTCCCTGTAACAGAAGTGCAAAACACATCAACTGCACTAGATAATCTTATATTGCACAATTCCCTGTAACAGAAGTGCAAAACACATCAACTGCACTAGATAATTTTATATTGCACAATCCCCTGTTACAGAAGTGCTAAACACATCAACTGCACTAGATAATTTTATATTGCACAATCCCCTGTTACAGAAGTGCTAAACACATCAACTGCACTATATAATCTTATATTGCACAATTCCCTGTTACAGAAGTGCTAATCACATCAACTGCACTAGATAATCTTATATTGTACAATTCCCTGTAACAGAAGTGCAAAACACATCAACTGCACTAGATAATCTTATATTGTACATATCCCCTGTAACAGAAGTGCTAAACACATCAACTGCACTAGATAATCTTATATTGTACAATTACCTGTAACAGAAGTGCAAAACACATCAACTGCACTAGATAATCTTATATTGTACAATTCCCTGTAACAGAAGTGCAAAACACATCAACTGCACTAGATAATCTTATATTGTACATATCCCCTGTAACAGAAGTGCTAAACACATCAACTGCACTAGATAATCTTATATTGTACATATCCCCTGTAACAGAAGTGCTAAACACATCAACTGCACTAGATAATCTTATATTGTACAATTACGTGTAACAGAAGTGCAAAACACATCAACTGCACTAGATAATCTTATATTGCACAATTCCCTGTAACAAAAGTGCAAAACACATCAACTGCACTAGATAATCTTATATTGCACAATTCTCTGTAACAGAAGTGCAAAACACATCAACTGCACTAGATAATCTTATATTGCACAATTCCCTGTAACAGAAGTGCAAAACACATCAAATGCACTAGATAATCTTATATTGCACAATTCCCTGTAACAGAAGTGCAAAACACATCAAATGCACTAGATAATCTTATATTGCACAATTCCCTGTAACAGAAGTGCAAAACACATCAAATGCACTAGATAATCTTATATTGCACAATTCCCTGTAACAGAAGTGCAAAACACATCAACTGCACTAGATAATCTTATATTGCACAATTCCCTGTAACAGAAGTGCAAAACACATCAACTGCACTAGATAATCTTATATTGCACAATTCCCTGTAACAGAAGTGCAAAATACATCAACTGCACTAGATAATTTTATATTGCACAATCCCCTGTAACAGAAGTGCAAAACACATCAACTGCACTAGATAATCTTATATTGCACAATTCCCTGTAACAGAAGTGCTAAACACATCAACTGCACTAGATAATCTTATATTGCACAATTCCCTGTAACAGAAGTGCTAAACACATCAACTGCACTAGATAATCTTATATTGCACAATTCCCTGTAACAGAAGTGCTAAACACATCAACTGCACTAGATAATCTTATATTGCACAATTCCCTGTAACAGAAGTGCTAAACACATCAACTGCACTAGATAATCTTATATTGCACAATTCCCTGTAACAGAAGTGCAAAACACATCAACTGCACTAGATAATCTTATATTGCACAATTCCCTGTAACAGAAGTGCAAAACACATCAACTGCACTAGATAATCTTATATTGCACAATTCCCTGTAACAGAAGTGCAAAACACATCAACTGCACTAGATAATCTTATATTGCACAATTCCCTGTAACAGAAGTGCAAAACACATCAACTGCACTAGATAATCTTATATTTTACATATCCCCTGTAACAGAAGTGCAAAACACATCAACTGCACTAGATAATCTTATATTGTACAATTCCCTGTAACAGAAGTGCAAAACACATCAACTGCACTAGATAATCTTATATTGTACATATCCCCTGTAACAGATGTGCTAAACACATCAACTACACTAGATAATCTTATATTGTACAATTACCTGTAACAGAAGTGCAAAACACATCAACTGCACTAGATAATCTTATATTGTACAATTCCCTGTAACAGAAGTGCAAAACACCTCAACTGCACTAGATAATCTTATATTGCACAATTCCCTGTAACAGAAGTGCAAAACACATCAACTGCACTAGATAATCTTATATTGCACAATTCCCTGTAACAGAAGTGCTAAACACATCAACTGCACTAGATAATCTTATATTGCACAATTCCCTGTAACAGAAGTGCTAAACACATCAACTGCACTAGATAATCTTTTATTGCACAATTCCCTGTAACAGAAGTGCTAAACACATCAACTGCACTAGATAATCTTATATTGCACAATTCCCTGTAACAGAAGTGCGAAACACATAAACTGCACTAGATAATTTTATATTGCACAATCCCCTGTAACAGAAGTGCAAAACACATCAACTGCACTAGATAATCTTATATTGCACAATTCCCTGTAACAGAAGTGCTAAACACATCAACTGCACTAGTTAATCTTATATTGCACAATTCCCTGAAACAGAAGTGCTAAACACATCAACTGCACTAGATAATCTTATATTGCACAATTCCCTGTAACAGAAGTGCTAAACACATCAACTGCACTAGATAATCTTATATTGCACAATTCCCTGTAACAGAAGTGCTAAACACATCAACTGCACTAGATAATCTTATATTGCACAATTCCCTGTAACAGAAGTGCAAAACACATCAACTGCACTAGATAATCTTATATTGTACAATTCCCTGTAACAGAAGTGCAAAACACATCAACTGCATTAGATAATCTTATATTGCACAATTCCCTGTAACAGAAGTGCAAAACACATCAACTGCACTAGATAATCTTATATTGTACAATTCCCTGTAACAGAAGTGCAAAACACATTAACTGCACAAGATGATCTTATATTGCACAATTCCCTGTAACAGAAGTGCAAAACACATCAACTGCACTAGATAATCTTATATTGCACAATTCCCTGTAACAGAAGTGCAAAACACATCAACTGCACTAGATAATCTTATATTGCACAATTCCCTGTAACAGAAGTGCAAAACACATCAACTGCACTAGATAATCTTATATTGCACAATCCCCTGTAACAGAAGTGCAAAACACATCAACTACACTAAATAATCTTATATTGTATAATTCCCTGTAACAGAAGTGCAAAACACATCAACTGCACTAGATAATCTTATATTGCACAATTCCCTGTAACAGAAGTGCAAAACACATCAACAACTGCACTAGATAATCTTATATTGTACAATTCCCTGTAACAGAAGTGCAAAACACATCAACTGCACTAGATAATCTTATATTGCACAATTCCCTGTAACAGAAGTGCAAAACACATCAACAACTGCACTAGATAATCTTATATTGTACAATTCCCTGTAACAGAAGTGCAAAACACATCAACAACTGCACTAGATAATCTTATATTGCACAATTCCCTGTAACAGAAGTGCAAAACACATCAACTGCACTAGATAATCTTATATTGCACAATTCCCTGTTACAGAAGTGCTAAACACATCAACTGCACTAGATAATCTTATATTGCACAATTACCTGTAACAGAAGTGCAAAACACATCAACTGCACTAGATAATCTTATATTGTACAATTCCCTGTAACAGAAGTGCAAAACAGATCAACTGCACTAGATAATCTTATATTGGAGATATCCCTGTAACAGAAGTGCAAAACACATCAACTGCACTAGATAATCTTATATTGTACATATCCCCTGTAACAGAAGTGCAAAACACATCAACTGCACTAGATAATCTTATATTGTACAATTCCCTGTAACAGAAGTGCAAAACACATCAACTGCACTAGATAATCTTATATTGTACATATCCCCTGTAACAGAAGTGCTAAACACATCAACTGCACTAGATAATCTTATATTGTACAATTACGTGTAACAGAAGTGCAAAACACATCAACTGCACTAGATAATCTTATATTGCACAATTCCCTGTAACAAAAGTGCAAAACACATCAACTGCACTAGATAATCTTATATTGCACAATTCCCTGTAACAGAAGTGCAAAACACATCAACTGCACTAGATAATCTTATATTGCACAATTCCCTGTAACAGAAGTGCAAAACACATCAAATGCACTAGATAATCTTATATTGCACAATTCCCTGTAACAGAAGTGCAAAACACATCAAATGCACTAGATAATCTTATATTGCACAATTCCCTGTAACAGAAGTGCAAAACACATCAAATGCACTAGATAATCTTATATTGCACAATTCCCTGTAACAGAAGTGCAAAACACATCAACTGCACTAGATAATCTTATATTGCACAATTCCCTGTAACAGAAGTGCAAAACACATCAACTGCACTAGATAATCTTATATTGCACAATTCCCTGTAACAGAAGTGCAAAACACATCAACTGCACTAGATAATCTTATATTGCACAATTCCCTGTAACAGAAGTGCAAAACACATCAACTGCACTAGATAATTTTATATTGCACAATCCCCTGTAACAGAAGTGCAAAACACATCAACTGCACTAGATAATCTTATATTGCACAATTCCCTGTAACAGAAGTGCTAAACACATCAACTGCACTAGATAATCTTATATTGCACAATTCCCTGTAACAGAAGTGCTAAACACATCAACTGCACTAGATAATCTTATATTGCACAATTCCCTGTAACAGAAGTGCTAAACACATCAACTGCACTAGATAATCTTATATTGCACAATCCCCTGTAACAGAAGTGCAAAACACATCAACTGCACTAGATAATCTTATATTGCACAATTCCCTGTAACAGAAGTGCTAAACACATCAACTGCACTAGATAATCTTATATTGCACAATTCCCTGTAACAGAAGTGCTAAACACATCAACTGCACTAGATAATCTTATATTGCACAATTCCCTGTAACAGAAGTGCTAAACACATCAACTGCACTAGATAATCTTATATTGCACAATTCCCTGTAACAGAAGTGCTAAACACATCAACTGCACTAGATAATCTTATATTGCACAATTCCCTGTAACAGAAGTGCAAAACACATCAACTGCACTAGATAATCTTATATTGCACAATGCCCTGTAACAGAAGTGCAAAACACATCAACTGCACTAGATAATCTTATATTG
The DNA here is from genome assembly GCA_031769625.1 of Taudactylus pleione. NCBI lineage: Eukaryota > Metazoa > Chordata > Amphibia > Anura > Myobatrachidae > Taudactylus > Taudactylus pleione. The sequence goes on from JAUIMM010000845.1 coordinate 120,398, forward strand.
CACAATTCCCTGTAACAGAAGTGCAAAACACATCAACTGCACTAGATAATCTTATATTGCACAATTCCCTGTAACAGAAGTGCAAAACACATCAACTGCACTAGATAATTTTATATTGCACAATCCCCTGTTACAGAAGTGCTAAACACATCAACTGCACTAGATAATTTTATATTGCACAATCCCCTGTTACAGAAGTGCTAAACACATCAACTGCACTATATAATCTTATATTGCACAATTCCCTGTTACAGAAGTGCTAATCACATCAACTGCACTAGATAATCTTATATTGTACAATTCCCTGTAACAGAAGTGCAAAACACATCAACTGCACTAGATAATCTTATATTGTACATATCCCCTGTAACAGAAGTGCTAAACACATCAACTGCACTAGATAATCTTATATTGTACAATTACCTGTAACAGAAGTGCAAAACACATCAACTGCACTAGATAATCTTATATTGTACAATTCCCTGTAACAGAAGTGCAAAACACATCAACTGCACTAGATAATCTTATATTGTACATATCCCCTGTAACAGAAGTGCTAAACACATCAACTGCACTAGATAATCTTATATTGTACATATCCCCTGTAACAGAAGTGCTAAACACATCAACTGCACTAGATAATCTTATATTGTACAATTACGTGTAACAGAAGTGCAAAACACATCAACTGCACTAGATAATCTTATATTGCACAATTCCCTGTAACAAAAGTGCAAAACACATCAACTGCACTAGATAATCTTATATTGCACAATTCTCTGTAACAGAAGTGCAAAACACATCAACTGCACTAGATAATCTTATATTGCACAATTCCCTGTAACAGAAGTGCAAAACACATCAAATGCACTAGATAATCTTATATTGCACAATTCCCTGTAACAGAAGTGCAAAACACATCAAATGCACTAGATAATCTTATATTGCACAATTCCCTGTAACAGAAGTGCAAAACACATCAAATGCACTAGATAATCTTATATTGCACAATTCCCTGTAACAGAAGTGCAAAACACATCAACTGCACTAGATAATCTTATATTGCACAATTCCCTGTAACAGAAGTGCAAAACACATCAACTGCACTAGATAATCTTATATTGCACAATTCCCTGTAACAGAAGTGCAAAACACATCAACTGCACTAGATAATCTTATATTGCACAATTCCCTGTAACAGAAGTGCAAAATACATCAACTGCACTAGATAATTTTATATTGCACAATCCCCTGTAACAGAAGTGCAAAACACATCAACTGCACTAGATAATCTTATATTGCACAATTCCCTGTAACAGAAGTGCTAAACACATCAACTGCACTAGATAATCTTATATTGCACAATTCCCTGTAACAGAAGTGCTAAACACATCAACTGCACTAGATAATCTTATATTGCACAATTCCCTGTAACAGAAGTGCTAAACACATCAACTGCACTAGATAATCTTATATTGCACAATTCCCTGTAACAGAAGTGCTAAACACATCAACTGCACTAGATAATCTTATATTGCACAATTCCCTGTAACAGAAGTGCAAAACACATCAACTGCACTAGATAATCTTATATTGCACAATTCCCTGTAACAGAAGTGCAAAACACATCAACTGCACTAGATAATCTTATATTGCACAATTCCCTGTAACAGAAGTGCAAAACACATCAACTGCACTAGATAATCTTATATTGCACAATTCCCTGTAACAGAAGTGCAAAACACATCAACTGCACTAGATAATTTTATATTGCACAATCCCCTGTTACAGAAGTGCTAAACACATCAACTGCACTAGATAATCTTATATTGCACAATTCCCTGTTACAGAAGTGCTAAACACATCAACTGCACTAGATAATCTTATATTGTACAATTCCCTGTAACAGAAGTGCAAAACACATCAACTGCACTAGATAATCTTATATTGTACATATCCCCTGTAACAGAAGTGCTAAACACATCAACTGCACTAGATAATCTTATATTGAACAATTACCTGTAACAGAAGTGCAAAACACATCAACTGCACTAGATAATCTTATATTGTACAATTCCCTGTAACAGAAGTGCAAAACACTTCAACTGCACTAGATAATCTTATATTGCACAATTCCCTGTAACAGAAGTGCAAAACACATCAACTGCACTAGATAATCTTATATTGCACAATTCCCTGTAACAGAAGTGCAAAACACATCAACTGCACTAGATAATCTTATATTGCACAATTCCCTGTAACAGAAGTGCAAAACACATCAAATGCACTAGATAATCTTATATTGCACAATTCCCTGTAACAGAAGTGCAAAACACATCAACTGCACTAGATAATCTTATATTGCACAATTCCCTGTAACAGAAGTGCAAAACACATCAACTGCACTAGATAATCTTATATTGCACAATTCCCTGTAACAGAAGTGCAAAACACATCAACTGCACTAGATAATCTTATATTGCACAATTCCCTGTAACAGAAGTGCAAAACACATCAACTGCACTAGATAATCTTATATTGCACAATTCCCTGTAACAGAAGTGCAAAACACATCAACTGCACTAGATAATTTTATATTGCACAATCCCCTGTAACAGAAGTGCAAAACACATCAACTGCACTAGATAATCTTATATTGCACAATTCCCTGTAACAGAAGTGCTAAACACATCAACTGCACTAGATAATCTTATATTGCACAATTCCCTGTAACAGAAGTGCAAAACACATCAAATGCACTAGATAATCTTATATTGCACAATTCCCTGTAACAGAAGTGCAAAACACATCAAATGCACTAGATAATCTTATATTGCACAATTCCCTGTAACAGAAGTGCAAAACACATCAACTGCACTAGATAATCTTATATTGCACAATTCCCTGTAACAGAAGTGCAAAACACATCAACTGCACTAGATAATCTTATATTGCACAATTCCCTGTAACAGAAGTGCAAAACACATCAACTGCACTAGATAATCTTATATTGCACAATTCCCTGTAACAGAAGTGCAAAATACATCAACTGCACTAGATAATCTTATATTGTACAATTCAATGTAACAGAAGTGCAAAACACAGCAACTGCACTAGATAATCTTATATTGCACAATTCCCTGTAACAGAAGTGCAAAACACATCAACTGCACTAGATAATCTTATATTGCACAATTCCCTGCAACAGAAGTGCAAAACACATCAACTGCACTAGATAATCTTATATTGCACAATTCCCTGTAACAGAAGTGCAAAACACATCAACTGCACTAGATAATCTTATATTGCACAATTCCCTGTAACAGAAGTGCTAAACACATCAACTGCACTAGATAATCTTATATTGCACAATTCCCTGTAACAGAAGTGCTAAACACATCAACTGCACTAGATAATCTTACATTGCACAATTCCCTGTAACAGAAGAGCAAAACACATCAACTGCACTAGATAATCTTATATTGTACAATTCCCTGTAACAGAAGTGCAAAACACATCAACTGCACTAGATAATCTTTTATTGGAGATATCCCTGTAACAGAAGTGCAAAACACATCAACTGCACTAGATAATCTTATATTGTACAATTCCCTGTAACAGAAGTGCAAAACACATCAACTGCACTAGATAATCTTATATTGTACATATCCCCTGTAACAGAAGTGCAAAACACATCAACTGCACTAGATAATCTTATATTGTACATATCCCCTGTAACAGAAGTGCTAAACACATCAACTGCACTAGATAATCTTATATTGCACAATTCCCTGTAACAGAAGTGCAAAACACATCAACTGCACTAGATAATCTTATATTGCACAATTCCCTGTAACAGAAGTGCAAAACACATCAACTGCACTAGATAATCTTATATTGCACAATTCCCTGTAACAGAAGTGCAAAACACATCAACTGCACTAGATAATCTTATATTGCACAATTCCCTGTAACAGAAGTGCAAAACACATCAAATGCACTAGATAATCTTATATTGCACAATTCCCTGTAACAGAAGTGCAAAACACATCAACTGCACTAGATAATCTTATATTGCACAATTCCCTGTAACAGAAGTGCAAAACACATCAACTGCACTAGATAATCTTATATTGCACAATTCCCTGTAACAGAAGTGCAAAACACATCAACTGCACTAGATAATCTTATATTGCACAATTCCCTGTAACAGAAGTGCAAAACACATCAAATGCACTAGATAATCTTATATTGCACAATTCCCTGTACAGAAGTGCAAAACACATCAACTGCACTAGATAATCTTATATTGCACAATTCCCTGTAACAGAAGTGCAAAACACATCAACTGCACTAGATAATCTTATATTGCACAATTCCCTGTAACAGAAGTGCAAAACACATCAACTGCACTAGATAATCTTATATTGCACAATTCCCTGTAACAGAAGTGCAAAACACATCAACTGCACTAGATAATCTTATATTGCACAATTCCCTGTAACAGAAGTGCAAAACACATCAACTGCACTAGATAATTTTATATTGCACAATCCCCTGTAACAGAAGTGCAAAACACATCAACTGCACTAGATAATCTTATATTGCACAATTCCCTGTAACAGAAGTGCTAAACACATCAACTGCACTAGATAATCTTATATTGCACAATTCCCTGTAACAGAAGTGCAAAACACATCAAATGCACTAGATAATCTTATATTGCACAATTCCCTGTAACAGAAGTGCAAAACACATCAACTGCACTAGATAATCTTATATTGCACAATTCCCTGTAACAGAAGTGCAAAATACATCAACTGCACTAGATAATCTTATATTGTACAATTCAATGTAACAGAAGTGCAAAACACAGCAACTGCACTAGATAATCTTATATTGCACAATTCCCTGTAACAGAAGTGCAAAACACATCAACTGCACTAGATAATCTTATATTGCACAATTCCCTGCAACAGAAGTGCAAAACACATCAACTGCACTAGATAATCTTATATTGCACAATTCCCTGTAACAGAAGTGCAAAACACATCAACTGCACTAGATAATCTTATATTGCACAATTCCCTGTAACAGAAGTGCTAAACACATCAACTGCACTAGATAATCTTATATTGCACAATTCCCTGTAACAGAAGTGCTAAACACATCAACTGCACTAGATAATCTTACATTGCACAATTCCCTGTAACAGAAGAGCAAAACACATCAACTGCACTAGATAATCTTATATTGTACAATTCCCTAAAACAGAAGTGCAAAACACATCAACTGCACTAGATAATCTTTTATTGGAGATATCCCTGTAACAGAAGTGCAAAACACATCAACTGCACTAGATAATCTTATATTGTACATATCCCATGTAACAGAAGTGCAAAACACATCAACTGCACTAGATAATCTTATATTGTACAATTCCCTGTAACAGAAGTGCAAAACACATCAACTGCACTAGATAATCTTATATTGTACATATCCCCTGTAACAGAAGTGCTAAACACATCAACTGCACTAGATAATCTTATATTGTACATATCCCCTGTAACAGAAGTGGTAAACACATCAACTGCACTAGATAATCTTATATTGCACAATTCCCTGTAACAGAAGTGCAAAACACATCAACTGCACTAGATAATCTTATATTGCACAATTCCCTGTAACAGAAGTGCAAAACACATCAACTGCACTAGATAATCTTATATTGCACAATTCCCTGTAACAGAAGTGCAAAACACATCAACTGCACTAGATAATCTTATATTGCACAATTCCCTGTAACAGAAGTGCAAAACACATCAAATGCACTAGATAATCTTATATTGCACAATTCCCTGTAACAGAAGTGCAAAACACATCAACTGCACTAGATAATCTTATATTGCACAATTCCCTGTAACAGAAGTGCAAAACACATCAACTGCACTAGATAATCTTATATTGCACAATTCCCTGTAACAGAAGTGCAAAACACATCAACTGCACTAGATAATCTTATATTGCACAATTCCCTGTACAGAAGTGCAAAACACATCAACTGCACTAGATAATCTTATATTGCACAATTCCCTGTAACAGAAGTGCAAAACACATCAACTGCACTAGATAATCTTATATTGCACAATTCCCTGTAACAGAAGTGCAAAACACATCAACTGCACTAGATAATCTTATATTGCACAATTCCCTGTAACAGAAGTGCAAAACACATCAAATGCACTAGATAATCTTATATTGCACAATTCCCTGTAACAGAAGTGCAAAACACATCAACTGCACTAGATAATCTTATATTGCACAATTCCCTGTAACAGAAGTGCAAAACACATCAACTGCACTAGATAATCTTATATTGCACAATTCCCTGTAACAGAAGTGCAAAACACATCAACTGCACTAGATAATCTTATATTGCACAATTCCCTGTAACAGAAGTGCAAAACACATCAACTGCACTAGATAATCTTATATTGCACAATTCCCTGTAACAGAAGTGCAAAACACATCAACTGCACTAGATAATTTTATATTGCACAATCCCCTGTAACAGAAGTGCAAAACACATCAACTGCACTAGATAATCTTATATTGCACAATTCCCTGTAACAGAAGTGCTAAACACATCAACTGCACTAGATAATCTTATATTGCACAATTCCCTGTAACAGAAGTGCAAAACACATCAAATGCACTAGATAATCTTATATTGCACAATTCCCTGTAACAGAAGTGCAAAACACATCAAATGCACTAGATAATCTTATATTGCACAATTCCCTGTAACAGAAGTGCAAAACACATCAACTGCACTAGATAATCTTATATTGCACAATTCCCTGTAACAGAAGTGCAAAACACATCAACTGCACTAGATAATCTTATATTGCACAATTCCCTGTAACAGAAGTGCAAAACACATCAACTGCACTAGATAATCTTATATTGCACAATTCCCTGTAACAGAAGTGCAAAATACATCAACTGCACTAGATAATCTTATATTGTACAATTCAATGTAACAGAAGTGCAAAACACAGCAACTGCACTAGATAATCTTATATTGCACAATTCCCTGTAACAGAAGTGCAAAACACATCAACTGCACTAGATAATCTTATATTGCACAATTCCCTGCAACAGAAGTGCAAAACACATCAACTGCACTAGATAATCTTATATTGCACAATTCCCTGTAACAGAAGTGCAAAACACATCAACTGCACTAGATAATCTTATATTGCACAATTCCCTGTAACAGAAGTGCTAAACACATCAACTGCACTAGATAATCTTATATTGCACAATTCCCTGTAACAGAAGTGCTAAACACATCAACTGCACTAGATAATCTTACATTGCACAATTCCCTGTAACAGAAGAGCAAAACACATCAACTGCACTAGATAATCTTATATTGTACAATTCCCTGTAACAGAAGTGCAAAACACATCAACTGCACTAGATAATCTTTTATTGGAGATATCCCTGTAACAGAAGTGCAAAACACATCAACTGCACTAGATAATCTTATATTGTACAATTCCCTGTAACAGAAGTGCAAAACACATCAACTGCACTAGATAATCTTATATTGTACATATCCCCTGTAACAGAAGTGCAAAACACATCAACTGCACTAGATAATCTTATATTGTACATATCCCCTGTAACAGAAGTGCTAAACACATCAACTGCACTAGATAATCTTATATTGCACAATTCCCTGTAACAGAAGTGCAAAACACATCAACTGCACTAGATAATCTTATATTGCACAATTCCCTGTAACAGAAGTGCAAAACACATCAACTGCACTAGATAATCTTATATTGCACAATTCCCTGTAACAGAAGTGCAAAACACATCAACTGCACTAGATAATCTTATATTGCACAATTCCCTGTAACAGAAGTGCAAAACACATCAAATGCACTAGATAATCTTATATTGCACAATTCCCTGTAACAGAAGTGCAAAACACATCAACTGCACTAGATAATCTTATATTGCACAATTCCCTGTAACAGAAGTGCAAAACACATCAACTGCACTAGATAATCTTATATTGCACAATTCCCTGTAACAGAAGTGCAAAACACATCAACTGCACTAGATAATCTTATATTGCACAATTCCCTGTAACAGAAGTGCAAAACACATCAAATGCACTAGATAATCTTATATTGCACAATTCCCTGTACAGAAGTGCAAAACACATCAACTGCACTAGATAATCTTATATTGCACAATTCCCTGTAACAGAAGTGCAAAACACATCAACTGCACTAGATAATCTTATATTGCACAATTCCCTGTAACAGAAGTGCAAAACACATCAACTGCACTAGATAATCTTATATTGCACAATTCCCTGTAACAGAAGTGCAAAACACATCAACTGCACTAGATAATCTTATATTGCACAATTCCCTGTAACAGAAGTGCAAAACACATCAACTGCACTAGATAATTTTATATTGCACAATCCCCTGTAACAGAAGTGCAAAACACATCAACTGCACTAGATAATCTTATATTGCACAATTCCCTGTAACAGAAGTGCTAAACACATCAACTGCACTAGATAATCTTATATTGCACAATTCCCTGTAACAGAAGTGCAAAACACATCAAATGCACTAGATAATCTTATATTGCACAATTCCCTGTAACAGAAGTGCAAAACACATCAAATGCACTAGATAATCTTATATTGCACAATTCCCTGTAACAGAAGTGCAAAACACATCAACTGCACTAGATAATCTTATATTGCACAATTCCCTGTAACAGAAGTGCAAAACACATCAACTGCACTAGATAATCTTATATTGCACAATTCCCTGTAACAGAAGTGCAAAACACATCAACTGCACTAGATAATCTTATATTGCACAATTCCCTGTAACAGAAGTGCAAAATACATCAACTGCACTAGATAATCTTATATTGTACAATTCAATGTAACAGAAGTGCAAAACACAGCAACTGCACTAGATAATCTTATATTGCACAATTCCCTGTAACAGAAGTGCAAAACACATCAACTGCACTAGATAATCTTATATTGCACAATTCCCTGCAACAGAAGTGCAAAACACATCAACTGCACTAGATAATCTTATATTGCACAATTCCCTGTAACAGAAGTGCAAAACACATCAACTGCACTAGATAATCTTATATTGCACAATTCCCTGTAACAGAAGTGCTAAACACATCAACTGCACTAGATAATCTTATATTGCACAATTCCCTGTAACAGAAGTGCTAAACACATCAACTGCACTAGATAATCTTACATTGCACAATTCCCTGTAACAGAAGAGCAAAACACATCAACTGCACTAGATAATCTTATATTGTACAATTCCCTAAAACAGAAGTGCAAAACACATCAACTGCACTAGATAATCTTTTATTGGAGATATCCCTGTAACAGAAGTGCAAAACACATCAACTGCACTAGATAATCTTATATTGTACATATCCCATGTAACAGAAGTGCAAAACACATCAACTGCACTAGATAATCTTATATTGTACAATTCCCTGTAACAGAAGTGCAAAACACATCAACTGCACTAGATAATCTTATATTGTACATATCCCCTGTAACAGAAGTGCTAAACACATCAACTGCACTAGATAATCTTATATTGTACATATCCCCTGTAACAGAAGTGGTAAACACATCAACTGCACTAGATAATCTTATATTGCACAATTCCCTGTAACAGAAGTGCAAAACACATCAACTGCACTAGATAATCTTATATTGCACAATTCCCTGTAACAGAAGTGCAAAACACATCAACTGCACTAGATAATCTTATATTGCACAATTCCCTGTAACAGAAGTGCAAAACACATCAACTGCACTAGATAATCTTATATTGCACAATTCCCTGTAACAGAAGTGCAAAACACATCAAATGCACTAGATAATCTTATATTGCACAATTCCCTGTAACAGAAGTGCAAAACACATCAACTGCACTAGATAATCTTATATTGCACAATTCCCTGTAACAGAAGTGCAAAACACATCAACTGCACTAGATAATCTTATATTGCACAATTCCCTGTAACAGAAGTGCAAAACACATCAACTGCACTAGATAATCTTATATTGCACAATTCCCTGTACAGAAGTGCAAAACACATCAACTGCACTAGATAATCTTATATTGCACAATTCCCTGTAACAGAAGTGCAAAACACATCAACTGCACTAGATAATCTTATATTGCACAATTCCCTGTAACAGAAGTGCAAAACACATCAACTGCACTAGATAATCTTATATTGCACAATTCCCTGTAACAGAAGTGCAAAACACATCAAATGCACTAGATAATCTTATATTGCACAATTCCCTGTAACAGAAGTGCAAAACACATCAACTGCACTAGATAATCTTATATTGCACAATTCCCTGTAACAGAAGTGCAAAACACATCAACTGCACTAGATAATCTTATATTGCACAATTCCCTGTAACAGAAGTGCAAAACACATCAACTGCACTAGATAATCTTATATTGCACAATTCCCTGTAACAGAAGTGCAAAACACATCAACTGCACTAGATAATCTTATATTGCACAATTCCCTGTAACAGAAGTGCAAAACACATCAACTGCACTAGATAATTTTATATTGCACAATCCCCTGTAACAGAAGTGCAAAACACATCAACTGCACTAGATAATCTTATATTGCACAATTCCCTGTAACAGAAGTGCTAAACACATCAACTGCACTAGATAATCTTATATTGCACAATTCCCTGTAACAGAAGTGCAAAACACATCAAATGCACTAGATAATCTTATATTGCACAATTCCCTGTAACAGAAGTGCAAAACACATCAAATGCACTAGATAATCTTATATTGCACAATTCCCTGTAACAGAAGTGCAAAACACATCAACTGCACTAGATAATCTTATATTGCACAATTCCCTGTAACAGAAGTGCAAAACACATCAACTGCACTAGATAATCTTATATTGCACAATTCCCTGTAACAGAAGTGCAAAACACATCAACTGCACTAGATAATCTTATATTGCACAATTCCCTGTAACAGAAGTGCAAAATACATCAACTGCACTAGATAATCTTATATTGTACAATTCAATGTAACAGAAGTGCAAAACACAGCAACTGCACTAGATAATCTTATATTGCACAATTCCCTGTAACAGAAGTGCAAAACACATCAACTGCACTAGATAATCTTATATTGCACAATTCCCTGCAACAGAAGTGCAAAACACATCAACTGCACTAGATAATCTTATATTGCACAATTCCCTGTAACAGAAGTGCAAAACACATCAACTGCACTAGATAATCTTATATTGCACAATTCCCTGTAACAGAAGTGCAAAACACATCAACTGCACTAGATAATCTTACATTGCACAATTCCCTGTAACAGAAGAGCAAAACACATCAACTGCACTAGATAATCTTATATTGTACAATTCCCTGTAACAGAAGTGCAAAACACATCAACTGCACTAGATAATCTTTTATTGGAGATATCCCTGTAACAGAAGTGCAAAACACATCAACTGCACTAGATAATCTTATATTGTACATATCCCCTGTAACAGAAGTGCAAAACACATCAACTGCACTAGATAATCTTATATTGTACAATTCCCTGTAACAGAAGTGCAAAACACATCAACTGCACTAGATAATCTTATATTGTACATATCCCCTGTAACAGAAGTGCTAAACACATCAACTGCACTAGATAATCTTATATTGTACATATCCCCTGTAACAGAAGTGCTAAACACATCAACTGCACTAGATAATCTTATATTGCACAATTCCCTGTAACAGAAGTGCAAAACACATCAACTGCACTAGATAATCTTATATTGCACAATTCCCTGTAACAGAAGTGCAAAACACATCAACTGCACTAGATAATCTTATATTGCACAATTCCCTGTAACAGAAGTGCAAAACACATCAACTGCACTAGATAATCTTATATTGCACAATTCCCTGTAACAGAAGTGCAAAACACATCAAGTGCACTAGATAATCTTATATTGCACAATTCCCTGTAACAGAAGTGCAAAACACATCAACTGCACTAGATAATCTTATATTGCACAATTCCCTGTAACAGAAGTGCAAAACACATCAACTGCACTAGATAATCTTATATTGCACAATTCCCTGTAACAGAAGTGCAAAACACATCAACTGCACTAGATAATCTTATATTGCACAATTCCCTGTAACAGAAGTGCAAAACACATCAACTGCACTAGATAATCTTATATTGCACAATTCCCTGTAACAGAAGTGCAAAACACATCAACTGCACTAGATAATCTTATATTGCACAATTCCCTGTAACAGAAGTGCAAAACACATCAACTGCACTAGATAATCTTATATTGCACAATTCCCTGTAACAGAAGTGCAAAACACATCAACTGCACTAGATAATCTTATATTGCACAATTCCCTGTAACAGAAGTGCAAAAACACATCAACTGCACTAGATAATTTTATATTGCACAATCCCCTGTAACAGAAGTGCAAAACACATCAACTGCACTAGATAATCTTATATTGCACAATTCCCTGTAACAGAAGTGCTAAACACATCAACTGCACTAGATAATCTTATATTGCACAATTCCCTGTAACAGAAGTGCTAAACACATCAACTGCACTAGATAATCTTATATTGCACAATTCCCTGTAACAGAAGTGCTAAACACATCAACTGCACTAGATAATCTTATATTGCACAATTACCTGTAACAGAAGTGCAAAACACATCAACTGCACTAGATAATCTTATATTGGAGATATCCCTGTAACAGAAGTGCAAAACACATCAACTGCACTAGATAATCTTATATTGTACAATTCCCTGTAACAGAAGTGCAAAAACACATCAACTGCACTAGATAATCTTATATTGTACATATCCCCTGTAACAGATGTGCTAAACACATCAACTGCACTAGATAATCTTATATTGTACAATTACCTGTAACAGAAGTGCAAAAACACATCAACTGCACTAGATAATCTTATATTGTACAATTCCCTGTAACAGAAGTGCAAAACACATCAACTGCACTAGATAATCTTATATTGTACAATTCCCTGTAACAGAAGTGCAAAAACACCTCAACTGCACTAGATAATCTTATATTGCACAATTCCCTGTAACAGAAGTGCAAAACACATCAACTGCACTAGATAATCTTATATTGCACAATTCCCTGTAACAGAAGTGCAAAAACACATCAACTGCACTAGATAATCTTATATTGCACAATTCCCTGTAACAGAAGTGCAAAACACATCAAATGCACTAGATAATCTTATATTGCACAATTCCCTGTAACAGAAGTGCAAAACACATCAACTGCACTAGATAATCTTATATTGCACAATTCCCTGTAACAGAAGTGCAAAAACACATCAACTGCACTAGATAATCTTATATTGCACAATTCCGTGTAACAGAAGTGCAAAAACACATCAAATGCACTAGATAATCTTATATTGCACAATTCCCTGTAACAGAAGTGCAAAAGACATCAAATGCACTAGATAATCTTATATTGCACAATTCCCTGTAACAGAAGTGCAAAACACATCAACTGCACTAGATAATTTTATATTGCACAATCCCCTGTAACAGAAGTGCAAAACACATCAACTGCACTAGATAATCTTATATTGCACAATTCCCTGTAACAGAAGTGCTAAACACATCAACTGCACTAGATAATCTTATATTGCACAATTCCCTGTAACAGAAGTGCAAAACACATCAACTGCACTAGATAATCTTATATTGCACAATTCCCTGTAACAGAAGTGCTAAACACATCAACTGCACTAGATAATCTTATATTGCACAATTCCCTGTAACAGAAGTGCAAAACACATCAACTGCACTAGATAATTTTATATTGCACAATCCCCTGTAACAGAAGTGCAAAACACATCAACTGCACTAGATAATCTTATATTGCACAATTCCCTGTAACAGAAGTGCTAAACACATCAACTGCACAAGATAATCTTATATTGCACAATTCCCTGTAACAGAAGTGCTAAACACATCAACTGCACTAGATAATCTTATATAGTACAATTCCCTGTAACAGAAGTGCAAAACACATCAACTGCACTAGATAATCTTATATTGTACAATTCCCTGTAACAGAAGTGCAAAACACATCAACTGCACTAGATAATCTTATATTGCACAATTCCCTGTAACAGAAGTGCAAAACACATCAACTGCACTAGATAATCTTATATTGCACAATTCCCTGTAACAGAAGTGCAAAACACATCAACTGCACTAGATAATCTTATATTGCACAATTCCCTGTAACAGAAGTGCAAAACACATCAACTGCACTAGATAATCTTATATTGCACAATCCCCTGTAACAGAAGTGCAAAACACATCAACTACACTAAATAATCTTATATTGTATAATTCCCTGTAACAGAAGTGCAAAAACACATCAACTGCACTAGATAATCTTATATTGCACAATTCCCTGTAACAGAAGTGCAAAACACATCAACAACTGCACTAGATAATCTTATATTGTACAATTCCCTGTAACAGAAGTGCAAAACACATCAACTGCACTAGATAATCTTATATTGCACAATTCCCTGTAACAGAAGTGCAAAACACATCAACTGCACTAGATAATCTTATATTGCACAATTCCCTGTAACAGAAGTGCAAAACACATCAACAACTGCACTAGATAATCTTATATTGTACAATTCCCTGTAACAGAAGTGCAAAACACATCAACTGCACTAGATAATCTTATATTGCACAATTCCCTGTAACAGAAGTGCAAAACACATCAACTGCACTAGATAATCTTATATTGCACAATTCCCTGTAACAGAAGTGCAAAACACATCAACTGCACTAGATAATCTTATATTGCACAATTCCCTGTTACAGAAGTGCTAAACACATCAACTGCACTAGATAATCTTATATTGTACAATTCCCTGTAACAGAAGTGCAAAACAGATCAACTGCACTAGATAATCTTATATTGGAGATATCCCTGTAACAGAAGTGCAAAACACATCAACTGCACTAGATAATCTTATATTGTACATATCCCCTGTAACAGAAGTGCTAAACACATCAACTGCACTAGATAATCTTATATTGTACAATTACGTGTAACAGAAGTGCTAAACACATCAACTGCACTAGATAATCTTATATTGCACAATTCCCTGTAACAGAAGTGCAAAACACATCAAATGCACTAGATAATCTTATATTGCACAATTCCCTGTAACAGAAGTGCAAAACACATCAACTGCACTAGATAATCTTATATTGCACAATTCCCTGTAACAGAAGTGCAAAACACATCAACTGCACTAGATAATCTTATATTGCACAATTCCCTGTAACAGAAGTGCAAAACACATCAACTGCACTAGATAATCTTATATTGCACAATTCCCTGTAACAGAAGTGCAAAACACATCAACTGCACTAGATAATCTTATATTGCACAATACCCTGTAACAGAAGTGCAAAACACATCAACTGCACTAGATAATTTTATATTGCACAATCCCCTGTAACAGAAGTGCAAAACACATCAACTGCACTAGATAATCTTATATTGCACAATTCCCTGTAACAGAAGTGCTAAACACATCAACTGCACTAGATAATCTTATATTGCACAATTCCCTGTAACAGAAGTGCAAAACACATCAAATGCACTAGATAATCTTATATTGCACAATTCCCTGTAACAGAAGTGCAAAACACATCAAATGCACTAGATAATCTTATATTGCACAATTCCCTGTAACAGAAGTGCAAAACACATCAACTGCACTAGATAATCTTATATTGCACAATTCCCTGTAACAGAAGTGCAAAACACATCAACTGCACTAGATAATCTTATATTGCACAATTCCCTGTAACAGAAGTGCAAAACACATCAACTGCACTAGATAATCTTATATTGCACAATTCCCTGTAACAGAAGTGCAAAATACATCAACTGCACTAGATAATCTTATATTGTACAATTCAATGTAACAGAAGTGCAAAACACAGCAACTGCACTAGATAATCTTATATTGCACAATTCCCTGTAACAGAAGTGCAAAACACATCAACTGCACTAGATAATCTTATATTGCACAATTCCCTGCAACAGAAGTGCAAAACACATCAACTGCACTAGATAATCTTATATTGCACAATTCCCTGTAACAAAAGTGCAAAACACATCAACTGCACTAGATAATCTTATATTGCACAATTCCCTGTAACAGAAGTGCTAAACACATCAACTGCACTAGATAATCTTATATTGCACAATTCCCTGTAACAGAAGTGCTAAACACATCAACTGCACTAGATAATCTTACATTGCACAATTCCCTGTAACAGAAGAGCAAAACACATCAACTGCACTAGATAATCTTATATTGTACAATTCCCTGTAACAGAAGTGCAAAACACATCAACTGCACTAGATAATCTTTTATTGGAGATATCCCTGTAACAGAAGTGCAAAACACATCAACTGCACTAGATAATCTTATATTGTACAATTCCCTGTAACAGAAGTGCAAAACACATCAACTGCACTAGATAATCTTATATTGTACATATCCCCTGTAACAGAAGTGCAAAACACATCAACTGCACTAGATAATCTTATATTGTACATATCCCCTGTAACAGAAGTGCTAAACACATCAACTGCACTAGATAATCTTATATTGCACAATTCCCTGTAACAGAAGTGCAAAACACATCAACTGCACTAGATAATCTTATATTGCACAATTCCCTGTAACAGAAGTGCAAAACACATCAACTGCACTAGATAATCTTATATTGCACAATTCCCTGTAACAGAAGTGCAAAACACATCAACTGCACTAGATAATCTTATATTGCACAATTCCCTGTAACAGAAGTGCAAAACACATCAAATGCACTAGATAATCTTATATTGCACAATTCCCTGTAACAGAAGTGCAAAACACATCAACTGCACTAGATAATCTTATATTGCACAATTCCCTGTAACAGAAGTGCAAAACACATCAACTGCACTAGATAATCTTATATTGCACAATTCCCTGTAACAGAAGTGCAAAACACATCAACTGCACTAGATAATCTTAAATTGCACAATTCCCTGTAACAGAAGTGCAAAACACATCAAATGCACTAGATAATCTTATATTGCACAATTCCCTGTACAGAAGTGCAAAACACATCAACTGCACTAGATAATCTTATATTGCACAATTCCCTGTAACAGAAGTGCAAAACACATCAACTGCACTAGATAATCTTATATTGCACAATTCCCTGTAACAGAAGTGCAAAACACATCAACTGCACTAGATAATCTTATATTGCACAATTCCCTGTAACAGAAGTGCAAAACACATCAACTGCACTAGATAATCTTATATTGCACAATTCCCTGTAACAGAAGTGCAAAACACATCAACTGCACTAGATAATCTTATATTGCACAATTCCCTGTAACAGAAGTGCAAAACACATCAACTGCACTAGATAATCTTATATTGCACAATTCCCTGTAACAGAAGTGCAAAACACATCAACTGCACTAGATAATCTTATATTGCACAATTCCCTGTAACAGAAGTGCAAAACACATCAACTGCACTAGATAATTTTATATTGCACAATCCCCTGTAACAGAAGTGCAAAACACATCAACTGCACTAGATAATCTTATATTGCACAATTCCCTGTAACAGAAGTGCTAAACACATCAACTGCACTAGATAATCTTATATTGCACAATTCCCTGTAACAGAAGTGCAAAACACATCAAATGCACTAGATAATCTTATATTGCACAATTCCCTGTAACAGAAGTGCAAAACACATCAAATGCACTAGATAATCTTATATTGCACAATTCCCTGTAACAGAAGTGCAAAACACATCAACTGCACTAGATAATCTTATATTGCACAATTCCCTGTAACAGAAGTGCAAAACACATCAACTGCACTAGATAATCTTATATTGCACAATTCCCTGTAACAGAAGTGCAAAACACATCAACTGCACTAGATAATCTTATATTGCACAATTCCCTGTAACAGAAGTGCAAAATACATCAACTGCACTAGATAATCTTATATTGTACAATTCAATGTAACAGAAGTGCAAAACACAGCAACTGCACTAGATAATCTTATATTGCACAATTCCCTGTAACAGAAGTGCAAAACACATCAACTGCACTAGATAATCTTATATTGCACAATTCCCTGCAACAGAAGTGCAAAACACATCAACTGCACTAGATAATCTTATATTGCACAATTCCCTGTAACAGAAGTGCAAAACACATCAACTGCACTAGATAATCTTATATTGCACAATTCCCTGTAACAGAAGTGCTAAACACATCAACTGCACTAGATAATCTTATATTGCACAATTCCCTGTAACAGAAGTGCTAAACACATCAACTGCACTAGATAATCTTACATTGCACAATTCCCTGTAACAGAAGAGCAAAACACATCAACTGCACTAGATAATCTTATATTGTACAATTCCCTGTAACAGAAGTGCAAAACACATCAACTGCACTAGATAATCTTTTATTGGAGATATCCCTGTAACAGAAGTGCAAAACACATCAACTGCACTAGATAATCTTATATTGTACATATCCCCTGTAACAGAAGTGCAAAACACATCAACTGCACTAGATAATCTTATATTGTACATATCCCCTGTAACAGAAGTGCTAAACACATCAACTGCACTAGATAATCTTATATTGTACAATTACGTGTAACAGAAGTGCTAAACACATCAACTGCACTAGATAATCTTATATTGCACAATTCCCTGTAACAGAAGTGCAAAACACATCAAATGCACTAGATAATCTTATATTGCACAATTCCCTGTAACAGAAGTGCAAAACACATCAACTGCACTAGATAATTTTATATTGCACAATCCCCTGTAACAGAAGTGCAAAACACATCAACTGCACTAGATAATCTTATATTGTACAATTCCCTGTAACAGAAGTGCAAAACACATCAACTGCACTAGATAATCTTATATTGTACATATCCCCTGTAACAGAAGTACTAAACACATCAACTGCACTAGATAATCTTATATTGTACATATCCCCTGTAACAGAAGTGCAAAACACATCAACTGCACTAGATAATTTTATATTGCACAATCCCCTGTAACAGAAGTGCAAAACACATCAACTGCACTAGATAATCTTATATTGCACAATTCCCTGTAACAGAAGTGCTAAACACATCAACTGCACAAGATAATCTTATATTGCACAATTCCCTGTAACAGAAGTGCTAAACACATCAACTGCACTAGATAATCTTATATAGTACAATTCCCTGTAACAGAAGTGCAAAACACATCAACTGCACTAGATAATCTTATATTGTACAATTCCCTGTAACAGAAGTGCAAAACACATCAACTGCACTAGATAATCTTATATTGCACAATTCCCTGTAACAGAAGTGCAAAACACATCAACTGCACTAGATAATCTTATATTGCACAATTCCCTGTAACAGAAGTGCAAAACACATCAACTGCACTAGATAATCTTATATTGCACAATTCCCTGTAACAGAAGTGCAAAACACATCAACTGCACTAGATAATCTTATATTGCACAATCCCCTGTAACAGAAGTGCAAAACACATCAACTACACTAAATAATCTTATATTGTATAATTCCCTGTAACAGAAGTGCAAAACACATCAACTGCACTAGATAATCTTATATTGCACAATTCCCTGTAACAGAAGTGCAAAACACATCAACAACTGCACTAGATAATCTTATATTGTACAATTCCCTGTAACAGAAGTGCAAAACACATCAACTGCACTAGATAATCTTATATTGCACAATTCCCTGTAACAGAAGTGCAAAACACATCAACTGCACTAGATAATCTTATATTGCACAATTCCCTGTAACAGAAGTGCAAAACACATCAACAACTGCACTAGATAATCTTATATTGTACAATTCCCTGTAACAGAAGTGCAAAACACATCAACTGCACTAGATAATCTTATATTGCACAATTCCCTGTAACAGAAGTGCAAAACACATCAACTGCACTAGATAATCTTATATTGCACAATTCCCTGTAACAGAAGTGCAAAACACATCAACTGCACTAGATAATCTTATATTGCACAATTCCCTGTTACAGAAGTGCTAAACACATCAACTGCACTAGATAATCTTATATTGCACAATTACCTGTAACAGAAGTGCAAAACACATCAACTGCACTAGATAATCTTATATTGTACAATTCCCTGTAACAGAAGTGCAAAACAGATCAACTGCACTAGATAATCTTATATTGGAGATATCCCTGTAACAGAAGTGCAAAACACATCAACTGCACTAGATAATCTTATATTGTACATATCCCCTGTAACAGAAGTGCAAAACACATCAACTGCACTAGATAATCTTATATTGTACATATCCCCTGTAACAGAAGTGCTAAACACATCAACTGCACTAGATAATCTTATATTGTACAATTACGTGTAACAGAAGTGCTAAACACATCAACTGCACTAGATAATCTTATATTGCACAATTCCCTGTAACAGAAGTGCAAAACACATCAAATGCACTAGATAATCTTATATTGCACAATTCCCTGTAACAGAAGTGCAAAACACATCAAATGCACTAGATAATCTTATATTGCACAATTCCCTGTACAGAAGTGCAAAACACATCAACTGCACTAGATAATCTTATATTGCACAATTCCCTGTAACAGAAGTGCAAAACACATCAACTGCACTAGATAATCTTATATTGCACAATTCCCTGTAACAGAAGTGCAAAACACATCAACTGCACTAGATAATCTTATATTGCACAATTCCCTGTAACAGAAGTGCAAAACACATCAAATGCACTAGATAATCTTATATTGCACAATTCCCTGTAACAGAAGTGCAAAACACATCAACTGCACTAGATAATCTTATATTGCACAATTCCCTGTAACAGAAGTGCAAAACACATCAACTGCACTAGATAATCTTATATTGCACAATTCCCTGTAACAGAAGTGCAAAACACATCAACTGCACTAGATAATCTTATATTGCACAATTCCCTGTAACAGAAGTGCAAAACACATCAACTGCACTAGATAATCTTATATTGCACAATTCCCTGTAACAGAAGTGCAAAACACATCAACTGCACTAGATAATTTTATATTGCACAATCCCCTGTAACAGAAGTGCAAAACACATCAACTGCACTAGATAATCTTATATTGCACAATTCCCTGTAACAGAAGTGCTAAACACATCAACTGCACTAGATAATCTTATATTGCACAATTCCCTGTAACAGAAGTGCAAAACACATCAAATGCACTAGATAATCTTATATTGCACAATTCCCTGTAACAGAAGTGCAAAACACATCAAATGCACTAGATAATCTTATATTGCACAATTCCCTGTAACAGAAGTGCAAAACACATCAACTGCACTAGATAATCTTATATTGCACAATTCCCTGTAACAGAAGTGCAAAACACATCAACTGCACTAGATAATCTTATATTGCACAATTCCCTGTAACAGAAGTGCAAAACACATCAACTGCACTAGATAATCTTATATTGCACAATTCCCTGTAACAGAAGTGCAAAATACATCAACTGCACTAGATAATCTTATATTGTACAATTCAATGTAACAGAAGTGCAAAACACATCAACTGCACTAGATAATCTTATATTGCACAATTCCCTGTAACAGAAGTGCAAAACACATCAACTGCACTAGATAATCTTATATTGCACAATACCCTGTAACAGAAGTGCAAAACACATCAACTGCACTAGATAATTTTATATTGCACAATCCCCTGTAACAGAAGTGCAAAACACATCAACTGCACTAGATAATCTTATATTGCACAATTCCCTGTAACAGAAGTGCTAAACACATCAACTGCACTAGATAATCTTATATTGCACAATTCCCTGTAACAGAAGTGCAAAACACATCAAATGCACTAGATAATCTTATATTGCACAATTCCCTGTAACAGAAGTGCAAAACACATCAAATGCACTAGATAATCTTATATTGCACAATTCCCTGTAACAGAAGTGCAAAACACATCAACTGCACTAGATAATCTTATATTGCACAATTCCCTGTAACAGAAGTGCAAAACACATCAACTGCACTAGATAATCTTATATTGCACAATTCCCTGTAACAGAAGTGCAAAACACATCAACTGCACTAGATAATCTTATATTGCACAATTCCCTGTAACAGAAGTGCAAAATACATCAACTGCACTAGATAATCTTATATTGCACAATTCCCTGTAACAGAAGTGCAAAACACAGCAACTGCACTAGATAATCTTATATTGCACAATTCCCTGTAACAGAAGTGCAAAACACATCAACTGCACTAGATAATCTTATATTGCACAATTCCCTGCAACAGAAGTGCAAAACACATCAACTGCACTAGATAATCTTATATTGCACAATTCCCTGTAACAGAAGTGCAAAACACATCAACTGCACTAGATAATCTTATATTGCACAATTCCCTGTAACAGAAGTGCTAAACACATCAACTGCACTAGATAATCTTATATTGCACAATTCCCTGTAACAGAAGTGCTAAACACATCAACTGCACTAGATAATCTTACATTGCACAATTCCCTGTAACAGAAGAGCAAAACACATCAACTGCACTAGATAATCTTATATTGTACAATTCCCTGTAACAGAAGTGCAAAACACATCAACTGCACTAGATAATCTTTTATTGGAGATATCCCTGTAACAGAAGTGCAAAACACATCAACTGCACTAGATAATCTTATATTGTACAATTCCCTGTAACAGAAGTGCAAAACACATCAACTGCACTAGATAATCTTATATTGTACATATCCCCTGTAACAGAAGTGCAAAACACATCAACTGCACTAGATAATCTTATATTGTACATATCCCCTGTAACAGAAGTGCTAAACACATCAACTGCACTAGATAATCTTATATTGCACAATTCCCTGTAACAGAAGTGCAAAACACATCAACTGCACTAGATAATCTTATATTGCACAATTCCCTGTAACAGAAGTGCAAAACACATCAACTGCACTAGATAATCTTATATTGCACAATTCCCTGTAACAGAAGTGCAAAACACATCAAATGCACTAGATAATCTTATATTGCACAATTCCCTGTAACAGAAGTGCAAAACACATCAACTGCACTAGATAATCTTATATTGCACAATTCCCTGTAACAGAAGTGCAAAACACATCAACTGCACTAGATAATCTTATATTGCACAATTCCCTGTAACAGAAGTGCAAAACACATCAACTGCACTAGATAATCTTATATTGCACAATTCCCTGTAACAGAAGTGCAAAACACATCAAATGCACTAGATAATCTTATATTGCACAATTCCCTGTACAGAAGTGCAAAACACATCAACTGCACTAGATAATCTTATATTGCACAATTCCCTGTAACAGAAGTGCAAAACACATCAACTGCACTAGATAATCTTATATTGCACAATTCCCTGTAACAGAAGTGCAAAACACATCAACTGCACTAGATAATCTTATATTGCACAATTCCCTGTAACAGAAGTGCAAAACACATCAACTGCACTAGATAATCTTATATTGCACAATTCCCTGTAACAGAAGTGCAAAACACATCAACTGCACTAGATAATCTTATATTGCACAATTCCCTGTAACAGAAGTGCAAAACACATCAACTGCACTAGATAATCTTATATTGCACAATTCCCTGTAACAGAAGTGCAAAACACATCAACTGCACTAGATAATCTTATATTGCACAATTCCCTGTAACAGAAGTGCAAAACACATCAACTGCACTAGATAATCTTATATTGCACAATTCCCTGTAACAGAAGTGCAAAACACATCAACTGCACTAGATAATTTTATATTGCACAATCCCCTGTAACAGAAGTGCAAAACACATCAACTGCACTAGATAATCTTATATTGCACAATTCCCTGTAACAGAAGTGCTAAACACATCAACTGCACTAGATAATCTTATATTGCACAATTCCCTGTAACAGAAGTGCAAAACACATCAAATGCACTAGATAATCTTATATTGCACAATTCCCTGTAACAGAAGTGCAAAACACATCAAATGCACTAGATAATCTTATATTGCACAATTCCCTGTAACAGAAGTGCAAAACACATCAACTGCACTAGATAATCTTATATTGCACAATTCCCTGTAACAGAAGTGCAAAACACATCAACTGCACTAGATAATCTTATATTGCACAATTCCCTGTAACAGAAGTGCAAAACACATCAACTGCACTAGATAATCTTATATTGCACAATTCCCTGTAACAGAAGTGCAAAATACATCAACTGCACTAGATAATCTTATATTGTACAATTCAATGTAACAGAAGTGCAAAACACAGCAACTGCACTAGATAATCTTATATTGCACAATTCCCTGTAACAGAAGTGCAAAACACATCAACTGCACTAGATAATCTTATATTGCACAATTCCCTGCAACAGAAGTGCAAAACACATCAACTGCACTAGATAATCTTATATTGCACAATTCCCTGTAACAGAAGTGCAAAACACATCAACTGCACTAGATAATCTTATATTGCACAATTCCCTGTAACAGAAGTGCTAAACACATCAACTGCACTAGATAATCTTATATTGCACAATTCCCTGTAACAGAAGTGCTAAACACATCAACTGCACTAGATAATCTTACATTGCACAATTCCCTGTAACAGAAGAGCAAAACACATCAACTGCACTAGATAATCTTATATTGTACAATTCCCTGTAACAGAAGTGCAAAACACATCAACTGCACTAGATAATCTTTTATTGGAGATATCCCTGTAACAGAAGTGCAAAACACATCAACTGCACTAGATAATCTTATATTGTACATATCCCCTGTAACAGAAGTGCAAAACACATCAACTGCACTAGATAATCTTATATTGTACAATTCCCTGTAACAGAAGTGCAAAACACATCAACTGCACTAGATAATCTTATATTGTACATATCCCCTGTAACAGAAGTGCTAAACACATCAACTGCACTAGATAATCTTATATTGTACATATCCCCTGTAACAGAAGTGCTAAACACATCAACTGCACTAGATAATCTTATATTGCACAATTCCCTGTAACAGAAGTGCAAAACACATCAACTGCACTAGATAATCTTATATTGCACAATTCCCTGTAACAGAAGTGCAAAACACATCAACTGCACTAGATAATCTTATATTGCACAATTCCCTGTAACAGAAGTGCAAAACACATCAACTGCACTAGATAATCTTATATTGCACAATTCCCTGTAACAGAAGTGCAAAACACATCAAATGCACTAGATAATCTTATATTGCACAATTCCCTGTAACAGAAGTGCAAAACACATCAACTGCACTAGATAATCTTATATTGCACAATTCCCTGTAACAGAAGTGCAAAACACATCAACTGCACTAGATAATCTTATATTGCACAATTCCCTGTAACAGAAGTGCAAAACACATCAAATGCACTAGATAATCTTATATTGCACAATTCCCTGTACAGAAGTGCAAAACACATCAACCGCACTAGATAATCTTATATTGCACAATTCCCTGTAACAGAAGTGCAAAACACATCAACTGCACTAGATAATCTTATATTGCACAATTCCCTGTAACAGAAGTGCAAAACACATCAACTGCACTAGATAATCTTATATTGCACAATTCCCTGTAACAGAAGTGCAAAACACATCAAATGCACTAGATAATCTTATATTGCACAATTCCCTGTAACAGAAGTGCAAAACACATCAACTGCACTAGATAATCTTATATTGCACAATTCCCTGTAACAGAAGTGCAAAACACATCAACTGCACTAGATAATCTTATATTGCACAATTCCCTGTAACAGAAGTGCAAAACACATCAACTGCACTAGATAATCTTATATTGCACAATTCCCTGTAACAGAAGTGCAAAACACATCAACTGCACTAGATAATCTTATATTGCACAATTCCCTGTAACAGAAGTGCAAAACACATCAACTGCACTAGATAATTTTATATTGCACAATCCCCTGTAACAGAAGTGCAAAACACATCAACTGCACTAGATAATCTTATATTGCACAATTCCCTGTAACAGAAGTGCTAAACACATCAACTGCACTAGATAATCTTATATTGCACAATTCCCTGTAACAGAAGTGCAAAACACATCAAATGCACTAGATAATCTTATATTGCACAATTCCCTGTAACAGAAGTGCAAAACACATCAAATGCACTAGATAATCTTATATTGCACAATTCCCTGTAACAGAAGTGCAAAACACATCAACTGCACTAGATAATCTTATATTGCACAATTCCCTGTAACAGAAGTGCAAAACACATCAACTGCACTAGATAATCTTATATTGCACAATTCCCTGTAACAGAAGTGCAAAACACATCAACTGCACTAGATAATCTTATATTGCACAATTCCCTGTAACAGAAGTGCAAAACACATCAACTGCACTAGATAATCTTATATTGCACAATTCCCTGTAACAGAAGTGCAAAACACATCAACTGCACTAGATAATCTTATATTGCACAATTCCCTGTAACAGAAGTGCAAAACACATCAACTGCACTAGATAATTTTATATTGCACAATCCCCTGTAACAGAAGTGCAAAACACATCAACTGCACTAGATAATCTTATATTGCACAATTCCCTGTAACAGAAGTGCTAAACACATCAACTGCACTAGATAATCTTATATTGCACAATTCCCTGTAACAGAAGTGCAAAACACATCAAATGCACTAGATAATCTTATATTGCACAATTCCCTGTAACAGAAGTGCAAAACACATCAAATGCACTAGATAATCTTATATTGCACAATTCCCTGTAACAGAAGTGCAAAACACATCAACTGCACTAGATAATCTTATATTGCACAATTCCCTGTAACAGAAGTGCAAAACACATCAACTGCACTAGATAATCTTATATTGCACAATTCCCTGTAACAGAAGTGCAAAACACATCAACTGCACTAGATAATCTTATATTGCACAATTCCCTGTAACAGAAGTGCAAAATACATCAACTGCACTAGATAATCTTATATTGTACAATTCAATGTAACAGAAGTGCAAAACACAGCAACTGCACTAGATAATCTTATATTGCACAATTCCCTGTAACAGAAGTGCAAAACACATCAACTGCACTAGATAATCTTATATTGCACAATTCCCTGCAACAGAAGTGCAAAACACATCAACTGCACTAGATAATCTTATATTGCACAATTCCCTGTAACAGAAGTGCAAAACACATCAACTGCACTAGATAATCTTATATTGCACAATTCCCTGTAACAGAAGTGCTAAACACATCAACTGCACTAGATAATCTTATATTGCACAATTCCCTGTAACAGAAGTGCTAAACACATCAACTGCACTAGATAATCTTACATTGCACAATTCCCTGTAACAGAAGAGCAAAACACATCAACTGCACTAGATAATCTTATATTGTACAATTCCCTGTAACAGAAGTGCAAAACACATCAACTGCACTAGATAATCTTTTATTGGAGATATCCCTGTAACAGAAGTGCAAAACACATCAACTGCACTAGATAATCTTATATTGTACATATCCCCTGTAACAGAAGTGCAAAACACATCAACTGCACTAGATAATCTTATATTGTACAATTCCCTGTAACAGAAGTGCAAAACACATCAACTGCACTAGATAATCTTATATTGTACATATCCCCTGTAACAGAAGTGCTAAACACATCAACTGCACTAGATAATCTTATATTGTACATATCCCCTGTAACAGAAGTGCTAAACACATCAACTGCACTAGATAATCTTATATTGCACAATTCCCTGTAACAGAAGTGCAAAACACATCAACTGCACTAGATAATCTTATATTGCACAATTCCCTGTAACAGAAGTGCAAAACACATCAACTGCACTAGATAATCTTATATTGCACAATTCCCTGTAACAGAAGTGCAAAACACATCAACTGCACTAGATAATCTTATATTGCACAATTCCCTGTAACAGAAGTGCAAAACACATCAAATGCACTAGATAATCTTATATTGCACAATTCCCTGTAACAGAAGTGCAAAACACATCAACTGCACTAGATAATCTTATATTGCACAATTCCCTGTAACAGAAGTGCAAAACACATCAACTGCACTAGATAATCTTATATTGCACAATTCCCTGTAACAGAAGTGCAAAACACATCAAATGCACTAGATAATCTTATATTGCACAATTCCCTGTACAGAAGTGCAAAACACATCAACCGCACTAGATAATCTTATATTGCACAATTCCCTGTAACAGAAGTGCAAAACACATCAACTGCACTAGATAATCTTATATTGCACAATTCCCTGTAACAGAAGTGCAAAACACATCAACTGCACTAGATAATCTTATATTGCACAATTCCCTGTAACAGAAGTGCAAAACACATCAAATGCACTAGATAATCTTATATTGCACAATTCCCTGTAACAGAAGTGCAAAACACATCAACTGCACTAGATAATCTTATATTGCACAATTCCCTGTAACAGAAGTGCAAAACACATCAACTGCACTAGATAATCTTATATTGCACAATTCCCTGTAACAGAAGTGCAAAACACATCAACTGCACTAGATAATCTTATATTGCACAATTCCCTGTAACAGAAGTGCAAAACACATCAACTGCACTAGATAATCTTATATTGCACAATTCCCTGTAACAGAAGTGCAAAACACATCAACTGCACTAGATAATTTTATATTGCACAATCCCCTGTAACAGAAGTGCAAAACACATCAACTGCACTAGATAATCTTATATTGCACAATTCCCTGTAACAGAAGTGCTAAACACATCAACTGCACTAGATAATCTTATATTGCACAATTCCCTGTAACAGAAGTGCAAAACACATCAAATGCACTAGATAATCTTATATTGCACAATTCCCTGTAACAGAAGTGCAAAACACATCAAATGCACTAGATAATCTTATATTGCACAATTCCCTGTAACAGAAGTGCAAAACACATCAACTGCACTAGATAATCTTATATTGCACAATTCCCTGTAACAGAAGTGCAAAACACATCAACTGCACTAGATAATCTTATATTGCACAATTCCCTGTAACAGAAGTGCAAAACACATCAACTGCACTAGATAATCTTATATTGCACAATTCCCTGTAACAGAAGTGCAAAATACATCAACTGCACTAGATAATCTTATATTGTACAATTCAATGTAACAGAAGTGCAAAACACAGCAACTGCACTAGATAATCTTATATTGCACAATTCCCTGTAACAGAAGTGCAAAACACATCAACTGCACTAGATAATCTTATATTGCACAATTCCCTGCAACAGAAGTGCAAAACACATCAACTGCACTAGATAATCTTATATTGCACAATTCCCTGTAACAGAAGTGCAAAACACATCAACTGCACTAGATAATCTTATATTGCACAATTCCCTGTAACAGAAGTGCTAAACACATCAACTGCACTAGATAATCTTATATTGCACAATTCCCTGTAACAGAAGTGCTAAACACATCAACTGCACTAGATAATCTTACATTGCACAATTCCCTGTAACAGAAGAGCAAAACACATCAACTGCACTAGATAATCTTATATTGTACAATTCCCTGTAACAGAAGTGCAAAACACATCAACTGCACTAGATAATCTTTTATTGGAGATATCCCTGTAACAGAAGTGCAAAACACATCAACTGCACTAGATAATCTTATATTGTACAATTACCTGTAACAGAAGTGCAAAACACATCAACTGCACTAGATAATCTTATATTGTACAATTCCCTGTAACAGAAGTGCAAAACACATCAACTGCACTAGATAATCTTATATTGTACATATCCCCTGTAACAGAAGTGCTAAACACATCAACTGCACTAGATAATCTTATATTGTACATATCCCCTGTAACAGAAGTGCTAAACACATCAACTGCACTAGATAATCTTATATTGCACAATTCCCTGTAACAGAAGTGCAAAACACATCAACTGCACTAGATAATCTTATATTGCACAATTCCCTGTAACAGAAGTGCAAAACACATCAACTGCACTAGATAATCTTATATTGCACAATTCCCTGTAACAGAAGTGCAAAACACATCAACTGCACTAGATAATCTTATATTGCACAATTCCCTGTAACAGAAGTGCAAAACACATCAAATGCACTAGATAATCTTATATTGCACAATTCCCTGTAACAGAAGTGCAAAACACATCAACTGCACTAGATAATCTTATATTGCACAATTCCCTGTAACAGAAGTGCAAAACACATCAACTGCACTAGATAATCTTATATTGCACAATTCCCTGTAACAGAAGTGCAAAACACATCAACTGCACTAGATAATCTTATATTGCACAATTCCCTGTAACAGAAGTGCAAAACACATCAACTGCACTAGATAATCTTATATTGCACAATTCCCTGTAACAGAAGTGCAAAACACATCAACTGCACTAGATAATCTTATATTGCACAATTCCCTGTAACAGAAGTGCAAAACACATCAACTGCACTAGATAATCTTATATTGCACAATTCCCTGTAACAGAAGTGCAAAACACATCAACTGCACTAGATAATCTTATATTGCACAATTCCCTGTAACAGAAGTGCAAAACACATCAACTGCACTAGATAATTTTATATTGCACAATCCCCTGTAACAGAAGTGCAAAACACATCAACTGCACTAGATAATCTTATATTGCACAATTCCCTGTAACAGAAGTGCTAAACACATCAACTGCACTAGATAATCTTATATTGCACAATTCCCTGTAACAGAAGTGCTAAACACATCAACTGCACTAGATAATCTTATATTGCACAATTCCCTGTAACAGAAGTGCTAAACACATCAACTGCACTAGATAATCTTATATTGCACAATTACCTGTAACAGAAGTGCAAAACACATCAACTGCACTAGATAATCTTATATTGGAGATATCCCTGTAACAGAAGTGCAAAACACATCAACTGCACTAGATAATCTTATATTGTACAATTCCCTGTAACAGAAGTGCAAAACACATCAACTGCACTAGATAATCTTATATTGTACATATCCCCTGTAACAGATGTGCTAAACACATCAACTGCACTAGATAATCTTATATTGTACAATTACCTGTAACAGAAGTGCAAAACACATCAACTGCACTAGATAATCTTATATTGTACAATTCCCTGTAACAGAAGTGCAAAACACATCAACTGCACTAGATAATCTTATATTGTACAATTCCCTGTAACAGAAGTGCAAAACACCTCAACTGCACTAGATAATCTTATATTGCACAATTCCCTGTAACAGAAGTGCAAAACACATCAACTGCACTAGATAATCTTATATTGCACAATTCCCTGTAACAGAAGTGCAAAACACATCAACTGCACTAGATAATCTTATATTGCACAATTCCCTGTAACAGAAGTGCAAAACACATCAAATGCACTAGATAATCTTATATTGCACAATTCCCTGTAACAGAAGTGCAAAACACATCAACTGCACTAGATAATCTTATATTGCACAATTCCCTGTAACAGAAGTGCAAAACACATCAACTGCACTAGATAATCTTATATTGCACAATTCCGTGTAACAGAAGTGCAAAACACATCAAATGCACTAGATAATCTTATATTGCACAATTCCCTGTAACAGAAGTGCAAAACACATCAAATGCACTAGATAATCTTATATTGCACAATTCCCTGTAACAGAAGTGCAAAACACATCAACTGCACTAGATAATTTTATATTGCACAATCCCCTGTAACAGAAGTGCAAAACACATCAACTGCACTAGATAATCTTATATTGCACAATTCCCTGTAACAGAAGTGCTAAACACATCAACTGCACTAGATAATCTTATATTGCACAATTCCCTGTAACAGAAGTGCAAAACACATCAACCGCACTAGATAATCTTATATTGCACAATTCCCTGTAACAGAAGTGCTAAACACATCAACTGCACTAGATAATCTTATATTGCACAATTCCCTGTAACAGAAGTGCAAAACACATCAACTGCACTAGATAATTTTATATTGCACAATCCCCTGTAACAGAAGTGCAAAACACATCAACTGCACTAGATAATCTTATATTGCACAATTCCCTGTAACAGAAGTGCTAAACACATCAACTGCACAAGATAATCTTATATTGCACAATTCCCTGTAACAGAAGTGCTAAACACATCAACTGCACTAGATAATCTTATATAGTACAATTCCCTGTAACAGAAGTGCAAAACACATCAACTGCACTAGATAATCTTATATTGTACAATTCCCTGTAACAGAAGTGCAAAACACATCAACTGCACTAGATAATCTTATATTGCACAATTCCCTGTAACAGAAGTGCAAAACACATCAACTGCACTAGATAATCTTATATTGCACAATTCCCTGTAACAGAAGTGCAAAACACATCAACTGCACTAGATAATCTTATATTGCACAATTCCCTGTAACAGAAGTGCAAAACACATCAACTGCACTAGATAATCTTATATTGCACAATCCCCTGTAACAGAAGTGCAAAACACATCAACTACACTAAATAATCTTATATTGTATAATTCCCTGTAACAGAAGTGCAAAACACATCAACTGCACTAGATAATCTTATATTGCACAATTCCCTGTAACAGAAGTGCAAAACACATCAACAACTGCACTAGATAATCTTATATTGTACAATTCCCTGTAACAGAAGTGCAAAACACATCAACTGCACTAGATAATCTTATATTGCACAATTCCCTGTAACAGAAGTGCAAAACACATCAACTGCACTAGATAATCTTATATTGCACAATTCCCTGTAACAGAAGTGCAAAACACATCAACAACTGCACTAGATAATCTTATATTGTACAATTCCCTGTAACAGAAGTGCAAAACACATCAACTGCACTAGATAATCTTATATTGCACAATTCCCTGTAACAGAAGTGCAAAACACATCAACTGCACTAGATAATCTTATATTGCACAATTCCCTGTAACAGAAGTGCAAAACACATCAACTGCACTAGATAATCTTATATTGCACAATTCCCTGTTACAGAAGTGCTAAACACATCAACTGCACTAGATAATCTTATATTGCACAATTACCTGTAACAGAAGTGCAAAACACATCAACTGCACTAGATAATCTTATATTGTACAATTCCCTGTAACAGAAGTGCAAAACAGATCAACTGCACTAGATAATCTTATATTGGAGATATCCCTGTAACAGAAGTGCAAAACACATCAACTGCACTAGATAATCTTATATTGTACATATCCCCTGTAACAGAAGTGCAAAACACATCAACTGCACTAGATAATCTTATATTGTACATATCCCCTGTAACAGAAGTGCTAAACACATCAACTGCACTAGATAATCTTATATTGTACAATTACGTGTAACAGAAGTGCTAAACACATCAACTGCACTAGATAATCTTATATTGCACAATTCCCTGTAACAAAAGTGCAAAACACATCAACTGCACTACATAATCTTATGTTGCACAATTCCCTGTAACAGAAGTGCAAAACACATCAACTGCACTAGATAATCTTATATTGCACAATTCCCTGTAACAGAAGTGCAAAACACATCAAATGCACTAGATAATCTTATATTGCACAATTCCCTGTAACAGAAGTGCAAAACACATCAAATGCACTAGATAATCTTATATTGCACAATTCCCTGTAACAGAAGTGCAAAACACATCAAATGCACTAGATAATCTTATATTGCACAATTCCCTGTAACAGAAGTGCAAAACACATCAACTGCACTAGATAATCTTATATTGCACAATTCCCTGTAACAGAAGTGCAAAACACATCAACTGCACTAGATAATCTTATATTTGCACAATTCCCTGTAACAGAAGTGCAAAACACATCAACTGCACTAGATAATCTTATATTGCACAATTCCCTGTAACAGAAGTGCAAAACACATCAACTGCACTAGATAATTTTATATTGCACAATCCCCTGTAACAGAAGTGCAAAACACATCAACTGCACTAGATAATCTTATATTGCACAATTCCCTGTAACAGAAGTGCTAAACACATCAACTGCACTAGATAATCTTATATTGCACAATTACCTGTAACAGAAGTGCTAAACACATCAACTGCACTAGATAATCTTATATTGCACTATTCCCTGTAACAGAAGTGCTAAACACATCAACTGCACTAGATAATCTTATATTGCACAATTCCCTGTAACAGAAGTGCTAAACACATCAACTGCACTAGATAATCTTATATTGCACAATTCCCTGTAACAGAAGTGCAAAACACATCAACTGCACTAGATAATCTTATATTGCACAATTCCCTGTAACAGAAGTGCAAAACACATCAACTGCACTAGATAATCTTATATTGCACAATTCCCTGTAACAGAAGTGCAAAACACATCAACTGCACTAGATAATCTTATATTGCACAATTCCCTGTAACAGAAGTGCAAAACACATCAACTGCACTAGATAATCTTATATTGCACAATTCCCTGTAACAGAAGTGCAAAACACATCAACTGCACTAGATAATCTTATATTGCACAATTCCCTGTAACAGAAGTGCAAAACACATCAACTGCACTAGATAATTTTATATTGCACAATCCCCTGTTACAGAAGTGCTAAACACATCAACTGCACTAGATAATCTTATATTGCACAATTCCCTGTAACAGAAGTGCTAAACACATCAACTGCACTAGATAATCTTATATTGCACAATTCCCTGTAACAGGAGTGCTAAACACATCAACTGCACTAGATAATCTTATATTGCACAATTCCCTGTAACAGGAGTGCAAAACACATCAACTGCACTAGATAATCTTATATTGCACAATTCCCTGTAACAGAAGTGCAAAACACATCAACTGCACTAGATAATCTTATATTGTACATATCCCCTGTAACAGAAGTGCAAAACACATCAACTGCACTAGATAATCTTATATTGCACAATTCCCTGTAACAGAAGTGCAAAACACATCAACTGCACTAGATAATCTTATATTGCACAATTCCCTGTAACAGAAGTGCAAAACACATCAACTGCACTAGATAATCTTATATTGCACAATTACCTGTAACAGAAGTGCAAAACACATCAACTGCACTAGATAATCTTATATTGTACAATTCCCTGTAACAGAAGTGCAAAACACATCAACTGCACTAGATAATCTTATATTGCACAATTCCCTGTAACAGAAGTGCAAAACACATCAACTGCACTAGATAATCTTATATTGCACAATTCCCTGTAACAGAAGTGCAAAACACATCAACTGCACTAGATAATCTTATATTGCACAATTCCCTGTAACAGAAGTGCAAAACACATCAACTGCACTAGATAATCTTATATTGTACAATTCCCTGTAACAGAAGTGCAAAACACATCAACTGCACTAGATAATCTTATATTGCACAATTCCCTGTAACAGAAGTGCTAAACACATCAACTGCACTAGATAATCTTATATTGCACAATTCCCTGTAACAGAAGTGCTAAACACATCAACTGCACTAGATAATCTTATATTGCACAATTCCCTGTAACAGAAGTGCTAAACACATCAACTGCACTAGATAATCTTATATTGCACAATTACCTGTAACAGAAGTGCTAAACACATCAACTGCACTAGATAATCTTATATTGCACAATTACCTGTAACAGAAGTGCTAAACACATCAACTGCACTAGATAATCTTATATTGCACAATTCCCTGTAACAGAAGTGCTAAACACATCAACTGCACTAGATAATCTTATATTGCACAATTCCCTGTAACAGAAGTGCAAAACACATCAACTGCACTAGATAATCTTATATTGTACAATTCCCTGTAACAGAAGTGCAAAACACATCAACTGCACTAGATAATCTTATATTGCACAATTCCCTGTAACAGAAGTGCAAAACACATCAACTGCACTAGATAATCTTATATTGTACAATTCCCTGTAACAGAAGTGCAAAACACATCAACTGCACTAGATAATCTTATATTGCACAATTCCCTGTAACAGAAGTGCAAAACACATCAACTGCACTAGATAATCTTATATTGTACAATTCCCTGTAACAGAAGTGCAAAACACATCAACTGCACTAGATAATCTTATATTGCACAATTCCCTGTAACAGAAGTGCAAAACACATCAACTGCACTAGATAATCTTATATTGCACAATTCCCTGTAACAGAAGTGCTAAACACATCAACTGCACTAGATAATCTTATATTGCACAATTCCCTGTAACAGAAGTGCTAAACACATCAACTGCACTAGATAATCTTATATTGCACAATTCCCTGTAACAGAAGTGCTAAACACATCAACTGCACTAGATAATCTTATATTGTACTATTCCCTGTAACAGAAGTGCAAAACACATCAACTGCACTAGATAATCTTATATTGCACAATTCCCTGTAACAGAAGTGCTAAACACATCAACTGCACTAGATAATCTTATATTGTACAATTCCCTGTAACAGAAGTGCTAAACACATCAACTGCACTAGATAATCTTATATTGCACAATTCCCTGTAACAGAAGTGCAAAACACATTAACAACTGCACAAGATAATCTTATATTGCACAATTCCCTGTAACAGAAGTGCAAAACACATCACAACTGCACTAGATAATCTTATATTGCACAATTCCCTGTAAATAAAGCTGTTTGTAGTATCATGCCTTATACTAAATGTAACACCAGTTTTTATAAGCAGAGATAATAATCACATTACTTATTGTCCCATATACTAGCAGCATGTGGTCAGCAAATTACATATTGCCTGTGAGGTAGTAAATACTGTTTATACACATTATATTGCACTGATCCCTTACTCATAAATTAGGAAAAATATGCATAAATTAATATAGATTATATGGAACAGTTGTATTCAATATAGCACCAGTTCATATAGGTAGAAAATAATCAACATATAATCAAGAAATATTGCACGTTACCCGTAAAGTAATGAATACTGTTAATGCAATAATTGTTTATATTGCAGTGTCACCTTATTCACAATTTTAAGAGAGCGCACAGAATTAATATTGCATCTCTCTATTGAAGGTAAGGGTAAACTTTTCCAAATCTAATTCAATGGTATATGTCCCCTATAGCAATGATACCGGGTAATTTAATCGCACAGGATAATCATTATGTTGCGTAATTCCTTGTTATCAAATCTGAAAAATGACATTTGTGCTGTTATTACACATTCTCTAACGATCATACACAGAATGTGTAGTATCAATTAATAACTAGTGCTAATATTCTCTTCTTTATTGCTCCAGAATAGCATATATTCTTATTTGCGGTAAGAATCACATTAATTGAGTCACAGTAAGGAGCCCATTAGTGAATGGTATTTAGTATTCACCAAAAGGAGATACAAAAATAATAATAATAATATCTTGTGATTAAATATGGAATGGTTCAACAAAAAAATGAAATAATTCAATCAATTATACCATATAACACATCACAAAATTATCTCCTAATTAATGGTATAATAGCAGGTATATAAGGTCACAATATTTTTAGATATATGTCAAAAAATTATATATAAGTAAGATACCTGAAGTGTTCCCCACTTCTGCTGTCACCTGTTATTCCGATTCCTACGCATTGAACCGATAATGAGAGAGTGGGGAAGTTTGTGTCTATAGAAATATAAAGTATAGTGGTGGAAATGGGAGTTAGATAATCTCTGGTGCCAAGAGGTATTGCAGGGGTTAAATTCACCCAGACCAGTCAATACCACCACCTGAAAAGAAAGGAAGTAGTCAGTACTGTAGCCTATATGTATCCTGCTAATGTGTCCAGACTCTGCCGGATAAAAGTTTCCCACGTCAGCTGTGCTGAAACAAAAATCTCATCCCAGTACACTGATAGTTAAACACTGCCTCTCTTATCAAGCCTGTGCTACACTATATAACAGCGTATAGCTGGAGGCCAGTGCTAGGTACAAAAAAATGGCTTACAGACAGCGTGTGGCTGGAAGCCAGAACAGCATCCCCGCAGTTCCTGTGTAGCGCTGTTGGTTCAGCGTGTGGCTGGAAGTCAGCGCTGGGTGAGAGGTCAGCTTACTCTCCGTGTGTAGCTGGAAGCATGTTCACCGGTCAGCTGACCGGGCCGACGGTGGGAGGGGTGACTGATTTGATTGGCTGTAACACTGAACATAACCTGGACAGTGTGAAGGGAGATCAAGTGACTTGTTGTGAACAAGCCCATCAGCGAAACGCGCGTCAATGACCTCACTACACCCCTCCCACCATTGGCCCGGTCAGCTGACCGGTGAACATGCTTCCAGCTACACACAGAGAGTAAGCTGACCTCTCACCCAGCGCTGACTTCCAGCCGCACACTGAACCAACTAGGTTAGTAATAGTTAATATACTTAGTAAGAAAATTAGTGGGGCACTAATCAAAAGAATGTATAGTTTAATAAAAAAACACATAATACTTAAACATGTAAGACAATATGAATGAATACAAAAAATAAAACACATGTGAAAATACATCAATAATGAAAATAAAAATAAATATAAAATGAAAATAATGATAAAAAAAGATTTATCTAAAAATGTAATAAATATATAGAAATACACAGTATCACAATGGAATCAGCATGCACCACAAAATATAAAAGGTGCTAGAAATACAGCCAGGTTCAATAACAATAGGATACCAAATAGATGCTGCTTCATGGAAACACATCCAAAGAAAATGTAATGCGATGTTTATGGTATGAAAATATCAGATTGTAGTTCCACTATGGGAATATTAGTTTGTATCATTAAGGAAAAACATTCTTGCCAAAAAATTGTATTTACAGTCCAAACATTCCCTGGGAAAAC
Organism: Taudactylus pleione; assembly: GCA_031769625.1. Lineage (NCBI taxonomy): Eukaryota > Metazoa > Chordata > Amphibia > Anura > Myobatrachidae > Taudactylus > Taudactylus pleione. Next base: position 159,787 of record JAUIMM010000845.1, read on the forward strand.
AATGCTTGATATGCCGTAGCTGATTTATATGTAACAGTCCCAATTAGAGCTATACATAAATCCTAGTGGAATACTAATAATTGTAAGGCTGTGGAATCTAAGCATGGGCTGCCGGGCGGAGACAAATTTGAACCACATGCATGTGTATTAGGTATATGTCCAGCTCAGTTTTCCACCCTGATGGTGCCCCTTATATTAGTCATGGTGCTGGATGGCCGTGTTAGTAAGTTAGCAATGGTAGTTACCAGTGTAGTGATCAGATGAAGCAGGGACCCATGATCAGGGGAAGCCGCAGCCCATAAAACCTTAGCCTTTCCACAACGGGCACTCATTACGCGTTTCTCCGCCTAAAGCCCATCGGAGGTTTCCTCAGACAGTGTGCCTCCAAGACCCGGCAGCCGCTATAAATACCAGTCTTTCATTAGTTGGTAAGAGGTGTTTTTCCGGCTCAGTGTAACTCTCATGCCAGTGTCTCATCGGTTAATAGCAGATGTTTTATCCAGCTTATTGTTGCGCATGCGTATTCTATATGCACTACAGGTCTCGTTCCGGGTATACAAAGTATCCGAATGAGAAGATAGCAACATTGTATTTGTAGGCTGATTGCTGAGATTGCCAACTGCTGTAATCACTTGTTCTGATATATATCATCGCTTTGTAACAGTAATACATTTGTAAAATAGATATTTTAACCATTACAGCAAAAACAGATCCTTTTATTGGTGCAGCAGTGCTGACATTATAGGCTGCCCATATTGGAGAACAGCCCTTGTATATAACAAAGGAGAAAAATGAAAAAGAAAAAGAGAAAAACGGCACATGTGGCTTCTATATTACTAATCCAGAATTTATTTTACTTCATCATTAAAAATAAAAATATATGAACACACAAATATGGCCCCAAGGATATATGTACACATATGTGTAAAACACAGAGAGAAATTGTGCTAATCATATTCGAATACCTAATAAACCTTTCATTTGGCATTTTTTATTTCTATTAGAGTTTGTTTTACATTTTTCATTTTACATTAGTATTTAGTGTGTCTAATATGAAAAGGAGAGAGAGAGTTATAAGTTCCAAAGTATCGGTCTAGGACCCCTATGGGCCATGTCATTCACCAAAAACATTCCATATTCAGTATTCATAATTTATTCCAAATATCTCAGACCCAACCTGATTATTCACCTGATCTATATATATATATATATATATATATATATATATGTGTGTGTGTGTGTATCATGAAAATAGACCAATCCTCCAATAGTGACCCAACGTTCGTGGTCTATAGTTGTGACTAGTGTGTATGTAAATTGATGAAACTTTTGTCCAGGAATGATGATGTTCGTCCATGCAAGATGACATTTTGCCTCTTTCTGAGTTTCGTTTTTTTGGAGGGAAAAATCCGAACTCAACGTGCAAACTCTAACCTCTCCGAGCCTGCACATCCCTACTTTAAAGTAGTAATTCTGTCTTCCATAGCTGTCCGAACTACAGTACAGGATTGTCAGAACAAAACATGGATAGTTTTGTAGTATGCATACATACATACATAGTCATACACTTATAGTGTACACATACAGTCACACACATACAGTATATAAATACTGTACATACAGTCACATGCATGCAGACATACAGACACACACATATTCACATACAGACACACACATATACAGCAATGCATACTGGGCCTGATTCAGCAAGGAACGCAAATGTGCGCACACATGTATGCGGCCACTGCAAATATATGCTAATCAATGCATACGCATGGCAACCGCAGCACAAGATGCAGACACCAGCACTACACAAAGTGCGCCCATCTCCCTTTACTTTACTTGGTTTGCGCATGCACACTGCAAAGACATCAGCTTAGTGAGTGCGCACATTTGTGTTCCTTGCTGAATCAGGCTCACAGTACATAAAATCACACACTGATACACATACATACAGGCATAATACACATATACACTTAGTTACACACATATACACATACATAGTCACAACTATAACAACTATACACATACACACAGTCACACACATGCACACATACATGGTCAAACATATACGCATACATAATCACACACATACATACATATACAGCATACAGTACACATACATAGTCACACACATACATACATACATACATACATATACAGCATACAGTACACATACATAGTCACACACACACACATACATACATACATTTACAGCATACAGTACACATACATAGTCACACACATACATACATACATATAAATATACAGCATACATTACACATTAAGGATACTGAATTTGAACCTCTATACGCTCCTACCTATACCATCTAAAACCTGCCTATAAACCTCTAAAATTGACGCTATTTGCGTACGCAGTCATACAGTAAAATAAAGACTTTAGACCTTGAACATGTGTTTCTAAAGCACAAAGTATTATTCAAGTAAACTACAGATAGTTACACGCTGTGATCTATGTACAATTTAGCGCAAAGAATTATACAGACCCACGATACAGTTATACATACGCACACGCTCTGGACCAGATACCGGCATCAGCAAGAAACCTCCGTCAATCAGCAATCAGCAAGAAGACTCCAGACTGGGGTCACAACACACACATTTATACCCTCACAGAAACAGACAACACAATAGAGAAGTTTGTTGCTGTTCCCATTGGTTCCCCATCACGGTGCTTCTGTTACAGGGCATTTAACAGGTTGATTCAAATGGACACAGACCAGCCTCCGACAGCTGGTTACCTCCGTTTTCCCGCCTCATGGAAATCTTGGCTGTTGGTTTTACAATGTACATTTTGGTGCTTTAAGTCTCTACTGTCCACAAATTGCGAATGCATGTTGCGATCTTCACACCGATGATACTGGGAAGCTGTTGAGGAAGTGCAGATCAGTACAATATCAAACACGGCTTACTTATCACGTATTAAACCTTAGTTACCAAAATAGTCTTTATTTCACAGCATTTGTAATAAACGGATAAAACTTGGATCTTATACTTTAAAGCTATGGAACCTTTTATGTAAGTATTAGGGATTTGGGAAAAGACGCTAGTTAACTTCAGGCAGATGCGTGCGCATTAAGCTAATAAACAGCGTTTTCATACTGAGCCTTATGCATTCGCTAATATGCGACATGTTAACAGCGCAATTGTGTGTATTAATGTGTGTATGTGATATGGTAAAAGATGCGATTGCCTAATGCTAATAATAGCATCGCCATATGTACTTAAGTGTGAATTTAGCTTAAATGGCGCTGAGTGGCCATTCGCAAAATGGCGTCTTGCCGATCCCATTTCCAAAATGGTGTCTTGCGGCCATTCGCAAGATGGCGTCGTTTCGATCTTATTTTAAGCTGATCTTGTCTCAGCCAATTATCCAGCTTCGACAACATATATAGTCAAACACATACATACATACATATACATACACATATACAGCATACAGTACACAAACATAGTCACACACATACATACAAATATACAGCATACAGTACACATACATACACCTATAGTTATTACAGGGCAATTGGAGTAGAATTCATAAAATTCTACTCCAACCCCTAAGTATCAATTATTTTTAGTAATCAGATCGCATTTCCCATAATTGTAATGGGAAATGTGATCTGACCAGAGTTACTAAAAATAAATTGTAAAAAAATATCGGGGAAAGCCCTGTGATAATAATAATCCAGGGTCTCCCCTGGTTACCGGACTCCTACTCTGCTCTAACAGGGAGAGCAGATCCGGGAGTTGGTCCTTGCAATCAGCTGTGTGGTCTAAACAGACCGCAAGCTGATTACTGTAGAAAAAAGAAAAAAAATTGTCAACATTTTTTTTTACTTACCTGACTCCAGGGACCGGTGATCGGGCCTCCGGTGATGTCTCCCCACCGGTCAGCTGGTCTCCCATAGTGCACTGCGGCCCAGTCATCAGGTGATCGGGTCCCAGTGCAGTATGGGAGATCACCTGATCGGAGGCATGGAGGACATCACCGGAGGCCCGGATCATGCAAGTAAGTGTAATTAAGGGAGAGGGGGGAGTCGCAGGGGTCCGCAATCGTGGGGAGTGGAGCTTGGCGCCAGGGGGTAGCAGCGGCGGCCGGTTGGTGCATGTGCAGGCACTTTGTCACGGTATTTTTTGCGAGAATACCATGACTAGTGTGCGAAGGAGATTCGCAGGGACAGAGCTTTCTCACAAGCTTTGTCCCTGCATACAGTACACAAAAATAGTCACACACATACATGCATACACATATACAGCATACAGTACACATACATAGTCACACACATACGTACATACATACATATAAACATATACAGCATACAGTACACATACATAGTCACACACATACATACATATATATATATATATATATATATATATATAACACATATATATACATAGTCACACACATGTATACATACACATATACAGCATACAGTACACATAAATAGTCATACACATACATGCATACACATATACAGCATACAGTACACATACATAGTCACACATATACAGCATACAGTACACATAGTCACACACATACGTACGTACGTACATACATACATATACAGTACACATACATAGTCACACACATACATACACATATTCAGCATACAGTACACATAAATAGTCAGACACATACATTCATACACATATACAGCATACAGTACACGTACATGCATACACATATACAGCATACAGTACACGTACATGCATACACATATACAGCATACAGTACACATACATAGTGTCATAAATACATACACATATACAGCATACAGTACACATAGTCACACACATACGTACGTACATACATACATACATACATATACAGTATACAGTACTCATACATAGTCACACACATACACACACATATATAGCATACAGTACACATACATAGTCACACACATGCATACATATATACACATATACAGCATACAGTACACATAAATAGTCAGACACATACATTCATACACATATACAGCATACAGTACACATACATAGTGTCACACAGACATACACATATACAGCATACAGTACACATACATAGTGTCACACATACATACACATATACAGCATACAGTACACATACATAGTCACACACATATATACATACATAGTCACACATATACATAGTTATACATATATTGTGAAACATACATAGAGCAGCTCCTTTCCTGAGCTATATTAACATATAAGCTGGCTGCTGTACAGTACAGTACAGTGTATATGGCAATTGCATTGTGCTTAGTATTGTGTAGTATGTACTCAGTATGTAGTATGTACTCTGTATGTAGTATACACTCAGTATGTAGTATGTACTCTGTATGTAGTATGTACTCAGTATGTAGTATGTACTCTGTATGTAGTATGTACTCAGTAGGTAGTATGTACTCAGTATGTAGTATGTACTCTGTATGTAGTATGTACTCAGTATGTAGTATGTACTCTGTATGTAGTATGTACTCTGTATGTAGTATGTACTCAGTATGTAGTATGTACTCATGCTGCTGTGTGATGTCGCTGATGGAGGACTGGGAACAATTAAATACAAGATGTGCAACATTTTACAGTATAATGTGGAATGAGGCAATTCAAAAAAATGTATCTCATCTCTAAATCTAATTATATTGTAAAGAACAAACTCATTGGGGCAGATTTTCTGTCTCTGCCTCACACCCACATACTGTACAATGCTTCAGGCAGTAATCTGTCGCCCCTGGCATCGTAAACCCTCCATCCCACGGGAAACACTATATAACGGCTGGTGTGTAATTACTATACTGGACAATGGCTATCTGGCATTATCTGATCTCTGCTGGTCTTCTGCGTCAGAGGATCTATGTGTCATGTTCGCCCCGCCATTGGCTGTATATACATCGGCTGCTGCTCTCCCCCCATTCTCCTGTATCACCTGCTAGCTCTGACCACGGTCTCTTCATGTACCATACATCACCCTTACCCCTGTCCCTCAGTACCCCTATCACTCTATATTACTGGCCCATTCTCCTGTATCACCTGCCAGCTCTGACCACAGTCTCTTCATGCCCCATACATCACCCTTACCCCTGTCTCTCAGTACCCCTATCACTCTATATTACTGGCCCATTCTCCTGTATCACCTGCCAGCTCTGACCACGTTCTCTTCATGTACCATACATCACCCTTCCCCCTGTCTCTCAGTACCCCTATCACTCTATATTACTGGCCCATTCTCCTGTATCACCTGCCAGCTCTGACTACGGTCTCTTCATGTACCATACATCACCCTTACCCCTGTCTCTCAGTACTCCTATCACTCTATATTACTGGCCCATTCTCCTGTATCACCTGCCAGCTCTGACTACGGTCTCTTCATGTACCATACATCACCCTTACCCCTGTCTCTCAGTACCCCTATCACTCTATATTACTGGCCCATTCTCCTGTATCACCTGCCAGCTCTGACCACAGTCTCTTCATGCCCCATACATCACCCTTACCCCTGTCTCTCAGTACCCCTATCACTCTATATTACTGGCCCATTCTCCTGTATCACCTGCCAGCTCTGACCACGGTCTCTTCATGTACCATACATCACCCTTCCCCCTGTCTCTCAGTACCCCTATCACTCTATATTACTGGCCCATTCTCCTGTATCACCTGCCAGCTCTGACCACGGTCTCTTCATGTACCATACATCACCCTTACCCCTGTCTCTCAGTACCCCTATCACTCTATATTACTGGCCCATTCTCCTGTATCACCTGCCAGCTCTGACTACGGTCTCTTCATGTACCATACATCACCCTTACCCCTGTCTCTCAGTACTCCTATCACTCTATATTACTGGCCCATTCTCCTGTATCACCTGCCAGCTCTGACAACGGTCTCTTCATGTACCATACATCACCCTTACCCTGTCTCTCAGTACTCCTATCACTCTATATTACTGGCCCATTCTCCGGTATCACCTGCCAGCTCTGACTACGGTCTCTTCATGTACCATACATCACCCTTACCCCTGTCTCTCAGTACCCCTATCACTCTATATTACTGGCCCATTCTCCTGTATCACCTACCAGCTCTGACCACGGTCTCTTCATGCCCCATACATCACCCTTACCCCTGTCTATCAATACCCCTATCACTCTATATTACTGGCCCATTCTCCTGTATCACCTGCCAGCTCTGACCACGGTCTCTTCATGTACCATACATCACCCTTCCCCCTGTCTCTCAGTACCCCTATCACTCTATATTACTGGCCCATTCTCCTGTATCACCTGCCAGCTCTGACCACGGTCTCTTCATGTACCATACATCACCCTTCCCCCTGTCTCTCAGTACCCCTATCACTCTATATTACTGGCCCATTCTCCTGTATCACCTGCCAGCTCTGACTACGGTCTCTTCATGTACCATACATCACCCTTACCCCTGTCTCTCAGTACTCCTATCACTCTATATTACTGGCCCATTCTCCTGTATCACCTGCCAGCTCTGACTACGGTCTCTTCATGTACCATACATCACCCTTACCCCTGTCTCTCAGTACCCCTATCACTCTATATTACTGACCCATTCTCCAGTATCAACCGCCAGCTCTGACTACGGTCTCTTCATGTACCATACATCACCCTTACCCCTGTCTCTCAGTACCCCTATCACTCTATATTACTGGCCCATTCTCCTGTATCACCTGCCAGCTCTGACCACGGTCTCTTCATGTACCATACATCACCCTTACCCCTGTCTCTCAGTACCCCTATCACTCTATATTACTGGCCCATTCTCCTGTATCACCTGCCAGCTCTGACAACGGTCTCTTCATGTACCATACATCACCCTTACCCTGTCTCTCAGTACCCCTATCACTCTATATTACTGGCCCATTCTCCTGTATCACCTGCCAGCTCTGACCACGGTCTCTTCATGTACCATACATCACCCTTACCCTGTCCCTCAGTACCCCTATCACTCTATATTACTGGCCCATTCTCCTGTATCACCAGCCAGCTCTGACTACGGTCTCTTCATGTACCATACATCACCCTTACCCTGTCTCTCAGTACCCCTATCACTCTATATTACTGGCCCATTCTCCTGTATCACCTGCCAGCTCTGACCACGGTCTCTTCATGTACCATATATCACCCTTACCCCTGTCTCTCAGTACCCCTATCACTCTATATTACTGGCCCATTCTCCTGTATCACCTGCCAGCTCTGACCACGGTCTCTTCATGTACCATACATCACCCTTACCCCTGTCTCTCAGTACCCCTATCACTCTATATTACTGGCCCATTCTCCTGTATCACCTGAAAGCCCTGACCACGGTCTCTTCATGTACCATACATCACCCTTCCCCCTGTCTCTCAGTACCCCTATCACTATATTACTGGCCCATTCTCCTGTATCACCTGACAGCTCTGACCACGGTCTCTTCATGTACCATACATCACCCTTACCCCTGTCTCTCAGTACCCCTATCACTCTATATTACTGGCCCATTCTCCTGTATCACCTGCCAGCTCTGACCACGGTCTCTTCATGTACCATACATCACCCTTACCTCTGTCTCTCAGTACCCCTATCACTCTATATTACAGGCCCATTTTCCTGTATCACCTGCCAGCTCTGACCACGGTCTCTTCATGCCAAATACATCACCCTTACCCCTGTCTCTCAGTACTCTATATTACAGGCCCATTCTCCTGTATCACCTGCCAGCTCTGACCACGGTCTCTTCATGCCCCATACATCACCCTTACCCCTGTCTCTCAGTATCCCTATCACTCTATATTACTGGCCCATTCTCCTGTATCACCTGCCAGCTCTGACCACGGTCTCTTCATGTACCATACATCACCCTTCCCCCTGTCTCTCAGTACCCCTATCACTCTATATTACTGGCCCATTCTCCTGTATCACCTGCCAGCTCTGACCACGGTCTCTTCATGCCCCATACATCACCCTTACCCCTGTCTCTCAGTATCCCTATCACTCTATATTACTGGCCCATTCTCCTGTATCACCTGCCAGCTCTGACCACGGTCTCTTCATGTACCATACATCAACCTTAACCCTGTCTCTCAGTACCCCTATCACTCTATATTACTGGCCCATTCTCCTGTATCACCTGCCAGCTCTGACCACGGTCTCTTCATGTACCATACATCACCCTTACCCCTGTCTCTCAGTATCCCTATCACTCTATATTACTGGCCCATTCTCCTGTATCACCTGCCAGCTCTGACCACGGTCTCTTCATGTACCATACATCACCCTTACCCCTGTCCCTCAGTACCGCTATCACTCTATATTACTGGCCCATTCTCCTGTATCACCTGAAAGCCCTGACCACGGTCTCTACATGTACCATACATCACCCTTCCCCCTGTCTCTCAGTACCCCTATCACTCTATATTACTGTCCCATTCTCCTGTATCATCTGCCAGCTCTGACCACGGTCTCTTCATGTACCATATATCACCCTTACCCCTGTATCTCAGTACCCCTATCACTCTATATTACTGGCCCATTCTCCTGTATCACCTGCCAGCTCTGACCACGGTCTCTTCATGTACCATACATCACCCTTACCCCTGTCCCTCAGTACCCCTATCACTCTATATTACTGGCCCATTCTCCTGTATCACCTGCCAGCTCTTACCACGGTCTCTTCATGCCCCATACATCACCCTTACCCCTGTCTCTCAGTACCCCTATCACTCTATATCACTGGCCCATTCTCCTGTATCACCTGCCAGCTCTGACCACGGTCTCTTCATGTACCATACATCACCCTTACCCCTGTCTCTCAGTACCCCTATCACTCAATATTACTGGCCCATCCTGGATGCTGCCGGGCGCTTGGCTCCGGGTCCCTCCTGCAGGTTGTCATGTTTCTCCATCTACAAGAATGGATGACCCTTTTCCTGCTGTCTGTATTACGTTACCCTCATGGTTACTATAGCAGCTGTAGTATGTGACAGTTCATCATCTATATCATCTATATGACAATAGCTCTCTGGCCAAACTCATTTCCCAAAGGTCCCTTTAGTTGGTCGATCCCTGAAGCTGAAATAACACATTTTCCCATAAAAGAAAGACAAATAATACAAATAAAAACAGCTGATTGTTCCGTGTGAAAGGCACAAGGGAGCTCTGAACCTTTCTATAACCTCAGAGGGTCACAATCAATATGTAATTCCTCACCAAGAGTCCATTGTGCTCTTCAGCCATCTCTGATCTCCACACAAGAGGAATAAGTACGGTGACTGTCTGAGCTCACCCGGCACTGGGAGCTATAGTATAGTATGCTTTATATCCAGTGTATATCATTTACTAGGATTAGACCATAAGGATTATATCTCAGAGACACAGTAATGTGCTGATAAGCTATTTGATAAAATGCAGCGGCACCACAAGGGGTGGTTTGGTGGGGTATTAATTACCCGGGTCCGTGCTTGTCTAGGGGGCCAAGTGGGAGCCAGACCAGCCATGGATGAATGTTTTTTTACTTTTGACACCTTGTAGCACTGGGGCCCACCGCACGGCTCAGCGGTCCTGGTCATATGCTAAATCTCATCCGCTAATCATCGTGAAGACATACAGGTTTAGTTTCCATCAATGTTTAGTAAGACCAGTATACAGGTGTGTCCATGCTCATCTAGGCTCAATACGTTATTAGTAAGATCAGTGTACAGGTGTCCATGCTCATCTAGGCTCAATACGTCATTAGTAAGACCACTGTACAGGTGTGTCCATGCTCATCTAGGCTCAATGCAGCGCGATGACTCTGTAAACAGAACTTGCGTGGAAAAACGATGCTGCCGCTGCATTATAACACTTCGCATGCGGAATGAGAGTAAAAATAAAAAGCAAATAAGACGCCCGGCGCTACCAGAGTCTCAAGGGACCAGGCGCACCAAGAGGGGCTGTTTGGTTTGACTGCAGCAAAGAAAAGTGAGGACGCATCTGTACATAGGGTTATCATTTTATTGCAATATTCTATATACACCTATTTGTAAGTTTCTTAAAAATCAACTAAATATAAAGTATGCTATGTACTGTAATATATACTTCTCGTAGGGACAATACCAGCGCAAATTGTAACTGAGGACCTTGGAGGTTGGGATACAGCACCCAATTGGCAGCCCAGGTCTTGGAGCTACCAAATAGGTTACTGCCACAGCCCCTTCTGGACTTCAAATGTTTCTTCTTTATGTGTTTTCTCTAAGTATAAAAAGCATACCTCTCTACTGTCCCGGAATGGCCGGGAGGATCCTCAAATTCGGGCAGCACCCCTGACTGCCCAGAACAGCAGGTAAGCCTCTTGGCTGGCTGTCTACTGTACCTCCTGCCACCCCCCCCCCCCCCCCAAACACACACACACACCCTAGCAGGGGGCGATGACTATATTCATGCCGAATTTCATCATCATGGCCCATCACCTCCTTCACGTGCTGGTAATCTCGGCATTGCATATCGGGGGTTGGACCACCCCCCAGTTTGCCCGATAATGCAGGATAATGTCCCACCCATGCCCCTCCCCCATTCCGCACCACACACAATCTCCCGGAGGGTGCAGACTCAATGTCGTCAACCCTGACCAGCTCAGTACAAGAGGCTGGCTCAGTGCAAGTCCCTAGAGGTGGTTCCTGTGCAGGAGGTGTGGCTCAGTACAAGTCCCTAGAGGTGGTTCCAGTGCAGGAGGCGCGGCTCAGTACAAGTCCCTAGAGGTGGATCCTGTGCAGGAGTCGTGGCTCAGTACAAGTCCCTAGAGGTAGTTCCGGTGCAGGAGGTGCGGCTCAGTGCAAATACCTAGAGCTGGTTCCTGTGCAGGAGGTGTGGCTCAGTACAATTCCCCAGAGGTGGTCCCTGTGCAGGAGATGTGGCTCAGTACAAGTCCCTAGAGGTGGTCCCTGTGCAGGAGGCGTGGCTCAGTACAAGTCCATAGAGGTGGTTCCTGTGCAGGAGGTGATGCTGAGTACAAGTCCCTAGAGGTGGTTCCTGTGCAGGAGGTGCGGCTCAGTACAAGTCCCTAGAGGTGGTTTCTGTGCAGGAGGTGTGGCTCAGTACATTTCCCTAGAGGTGGTTCCTGTGCTGGAGGTGTGGCTCAGTACTAGTCCCTAGAGGTGGTTCCTTGGCAGGAGGCGCGGCTCAGTACAAGTCCCTAGAGGTGGTTCCTGGGCAGGAGGCGCGGCTCAGTACAAGTCCCTAGAGGTGGTTCCTGGGCAGGAGGCATGGCTCAGTACAAGTCCCTAGAGGTGGCTCCTTTGCAGAAGGTGCGGCTCCGTACAAGTCCCTAGAGGTGGTTCCTGTGCAGGAGGTGTGGCTCAGTACATGTCCCTAGAGGTGGTTCCTGTGCAGGAGGTGTGGCTCAGTACAAGTCCCTAGAGGTGGTTCCTGTGCAGGAGGTGCGGCTCAGTACAAGTCCCTAGAGGTGGTTCCTGTTCAGGAGGCGTGGCTCAGTTCTAGTCCCTAGAGGTGGTTCCTGTGCAAGAGGCGCGGCTCAGTACATGTCCCTAGAGGTGGTTCCTGTGCAGGAGGCGTAGCTCAGTACAAGTCCCTAGAGGTGGTTCCAGTGCAGGAGTTGCGGCTCAGTACAAGTCCCTAGAAATGGTTCCTGTGCAGGAGGCGCGGCTCAGTACATGTCCCTAGAGGTGGTTCCTGTGCAGGAGGCACGGCTCAGTACAAGTCCCTAGAGGTGGTTCCTGTGCAGGAGGCGTGGCTCAGTTCTAGTCCCTAGAGGTGGTTCCTGTGCAGGAGGCGCGGCTCAGTACAAGTCCATAGAGGTGGTTTCTGTGCAGGAGGTGTGGCTCAGTACAAGTCCCTAGAGCTGGTTCCTGTGCAGGAGGCTTGGCTAAGTACTAGTCCCTAGAGGAGGTTTCTGTGCAGGAGGCGCGGCTCAGTACAAGTCCCTAGAGGTGGCTCCTGTGCAGGAGGTGTGGCACAGTACAAGTCCCTATAGATGGTTCCTGTGCAGGAGGCGTTGCTCAGTACTAGTCCCTAGAGGTGGTTCCTGTGCAGGAGGCGCAGCTAAGTACAAGTCCCTAGAAGTGGTTCCTGTGCAGAAGGCGCGGCTCAGTTCAAGTCCCTAGAGGTGGTTCCTGTGCAGGAGGTGCGGCTCAGTACAAGTCCCTAGAGGTGGTTGCTGTGCAGGAGGTGTGGCTCAGTACAAGTCCCTAGAGGTGGTTCCTGTGCAGGAGGCGTGGCTAAGTACATGTACCTAGAGGTGGTACCTGTGCAGGAGGCGCGGCTCAGTACAAGTCCCTAGAGGTGGTTCCTGTGCAGGAGGCGCGGCTCAGTACAAGTCCCTAGAGGTGGTTCCTGTGCAGGAGGCGTGGCTAAGTACATGTCCCTAGAAGAGATTCCTGTGCAGGAGGTGTGGCTCAGTACAAGTCCCTAGAGATGGTTCCTGTGCAGGAGGTGTGGCTCAGTACAAGTCCCTAGAGGTGGTTCCTGTGCAGGAGGTGTGGCTCTGTACAAGTCCCTAGAGATGGTTCCTGTGCAGGAGGTGTGGCTCAGTACAAGTCCATAGAGGTGGTTCCTGTGCAGGAGGTGCGGCTGAGTACAAGTCCCTAGAGGTGGTTCCTGTGCAGGAGGTGCGGCTCAGTACAAGTCCCTAGAGGTGGTTTCTGTGCAGGAGGTGTGGCTCAGTACATGTCCCTAGAGGTGGTTCCTGTGCAGGAGGCGTGGCTAAGTACATGTACCTAGAGGTGGTACCTGTGCAGGAGGCGCGGCTCAGTACAAGTCCCTAGAGGTGGTTCCTGTGCAGGAGGCGCGGCTCAGTACAAGTCCCTAGAGGTGGTTCCTGTGCAGGAGGCGTGGCTAAGTACATGTCCCTAGAAGAGATTCCTGTGCAGGAGGTGTGGCTCAGTACAAGTCCCTAGAGATGGTTCCTGTGCAGGAGGTGTGGCTCAGTACAAGTCCCTAGAGGTGGTTCCTGTGCAGGAGGTGTGGCTCAGTACAAGTCCCTAGAGATGGTTCCTGTGCAGGAGGTGTGGCTCAGTACAAGTCCATAGAGGTGGTTCCTGTGCAGGAGGTGCGGCTGAGTACAAGTCCCTAGAGGTGGTTCCTGTGCAGGAGGTGCGGCTCAGTACAAGTCCCTAGAGGTGGTTTCTGTGCAGGAGGTGTGGCTCAGTACATGTCCCTAGAGGTGGTTCCTGTGCTGGAGGTGTGGCTCAGTACAAGTCCCTAGAGGTGGTTCCTGTGCAGGAGGCGCGGCTCAGTACAAGTCCCTAGATGTGGTTCCTGTGCAGGAGGCGTGGCTCAGTACAAGTCCCTAGAGGTGGTTCCTGTGCAGGAGGCGCGGCTCAGTACATGTCCCTAAAGGTGGTTCCTGTGCAGGAGGCGCGGCTCAGTACAAGTCCCTAGAGATGGTTCCTGTGCTGGAGGTGTAGCTCAGTACAAGTCCCTAGAGGTGGTTCTTGTGCAGGAGATGATGCTGAGTACAAGTCCCTAGAGGTGGTTCCTGTGCAGGAGGTGCGGCTCAGTACATTTCCCTAGAGGTGGTTCCTGTGCTGGAGGTGTGGCTCAGTACTAGTCCCTAGAGGTGGTTCCTTGGCAGGAGGCGCGGCTCAGTACAAGTCCCTAGAGGTGGTTCCTGGGCAGGAGGCACGGCTCAGTACAAGTCCCTAGAGGTGGTTCCTGTGCAGGAGGTGCGGCTCAGTACAAGTCCCTAGAAGTGGTTTCTGTGCAGGAGGTGTGGCTCAGTACTAGTCCCTAGAGCTGGTTCCTGTGCAGGAGGCACAGCTAAGTACAAGTCCCTAGAGGTGGTTCCTGTGCAGGAGGCGCCGGTAAGTACAAGTCCCTAGAGGTGGTTCCTGTGCAGGAGGCGCGCCTCAGTACAAGTCCCTAGAGGTGGTTCCTGTGCAGGAGCCGTGGCTCAGTACAAGTCCCTAGAGGTGGTTCCTGTGCAGGAGGCGCAGCTAAGTACAAGTCCCTAGAGGTGGTTCCTGTGCAGAAGGTGTGGCTCTGTACAAGTCCCTAGAGGTGGATCCTGTGCAGGAGGCGCGGCTCAGTACAAGTCCCTAGAGGTGGTTCCTGTGCAGGAGGCGCAGCTAAGTACAAGTCCCTAGAGGTGGTTCCTGTGCAGAAGGCGTGGCTCAGTACTAGTCCCTAGAGGTGGTTCCTGTGCAGAAGGCGCGGCTCAGTACATGTCCCTAGAGGTTGTTCCTCTGCAGGTGGCGTTGCTCAGTACAAGTCCCTAGAGGTGGTTCCTGTGCAGGAGGTGTGGCTCAGTACAAGTCCCTAGAGGTGGTTTCTGTGCAGGAGGTGCGGCTCAGTACAAGTCCCTAGAGGTGGTTCCTGTGCAGGAGGTGCGGCTCAGTACAAGTCCCTAGAGGTGGTTTCTGTGCAGGAGGTGCGGCTCAGTACAAGTCCCAAGAGGTGGTTCCTATGCAGGAGGCGTGGCTCAGTACAAGTCCCTAGAGGTGGTTCCAGTGCAGGAGGTGTGGCTCAGTACAAGTCCCTAGAGGTGGTTCCTGTGCAGGAGGCGTGGCTCAGTACAAGCTCCTAGAGGTGGTTCCTCTGCAGGAGGCGCGGCTCAGTACAAGTCCCTAGAGGTGGTTCCTGTGCAGGAGGCGCGGCTCAGTACAAGTACCTAGAGGTGGTCCCTGTGCAGGAGGCACAGCTCAGTACAAGTCCATAGAGGTGGTACCTGTGCAGGAGGCGCGGCTCAGTACATGTCCCTAGAGGTGGTTCCTGTGCAGGAGGGGTAGCTCAGTACAAGTCCCTAGAGGTGGTTCCTGTGCAGGAGTTGCGGCTCAGTACAAGACCCTAGAAATGGTTCCTGTGCAGGAGGCGTGGCTCAGTACATGTCCCTAGAAATGGTTCCTGTGCAGGAGGCACGGCTCAGTACATGTCCCTAGAGGTGGTTCCTGTGCAGGAGGCACGGCTCAGTACAAGTCCCTAGAGGTGGTTCCTGTGCAGGAGGCGTGGCTCAGTTCTAGTCCCTAGAGGTGGTTCCTGTGAAGGAGGCGCGGCTCAGTACAAGTCCATAGAGGTGGTTTCTGTGCAGGAGGTGTGGCTAAGTACAAGTCCCTAGAGGTGGTTCCTGTGCAGGAGGCGTGGCTAAGTACAAGTCCCTAGAGGTGGTTCCTGTGCAGGAGGTGCGGCTCAGTACATGTCCCTAGAGGTGGTTCCTGTGCAGGAGGTGTGGCTCCGTACAAGTCCCTAGAGGTGGTTCCTGTGCAGGAGGCGTTGCTCAGTACAAGTCCCTAGAGATGGTTCCTGTGCAGGAGGTGCGGCTCAGTACAAATACCTAGAGGTGGTTCCTGTGCAGGAGGTATTGCTCAGCACAAGTACCTAGAGGTGGTTCCTATGCAGGAGGCGTGGCTCAGTACAAGTCCCTAGAGGTGGTTCCAGTGCAGGAGGTGTGGCTCAGTACAAGTCCATAGAGGTGGTTTCTGTGCAGGAGGTGTGGCTCAGTACAAGTCCATAGAGGTGGTTCCTGTGCAGGAGGCGCAGCTAAGTACAAGTCCCTAGAGGTGGTTCCTGTGCTGAAGGCGTGGCTCAGTACTAGTCCCTAGAGGTGGTTCCTGTGCAGAAGGCGCGGCTCAGTACAAGTCCCTAGAGGTGGTTCCTGTGCAGGAGGCGTTGCTCAGTACAAGTCCCTAGAGGTGGTTCCTGTGCAGGAGGTGCGGCTCAGTACAAGTCCCTAGAGTTGTTTCCTGTGCAGAAGGCGCGGCTCAGTACAAGTCCCTAGAGGTGGTTTCTGTGCTGGAGGTGTGGCTCAGTACTTGTCCCTAGAGCTGGTTCCTGTGCAGGAGGCACAGCTAAGTACAAGTCCCTAGAGGTGGTTCCTGTGCAGGAGGAGCAGGTAAGTACAAGTCCCTAGAGGTGGTTCCCGTGCAGGAGGCGTAGCTCAGTACAAGTCCCTAGAGGTGGTTCCTGTGCAGGAGGTGTGGCTCAGTACATGTCCCTAGAGGTGGTTCCTGTGCAGGAGGTGTGGCTCAGTACAAGTCCCTAGAGGTGGTTCCTGTGCAGGAGGTGCGGCACAGTACAAGTCCCTAGAGGTGGTTCCTGTGCAGGAGGTGTGGCTCAGTACAAGTCCCTAGAGGTGGTTCCTGTGCAGGAGGCGTTGCTCAGTACAAGTCCCTAGAGGTGGTTCCTGTGCAGGAGGTGCGGCTCTGTACAAGTCCCTACAGTTGTTTCCTGTGCAGGAGGCGCGGCTCAGTACAAGTCCCTAGAGGTGGTTTCTGTGCAGGAGGTGTGGCTCAGTACTTGTCCCAAGAGCTGGTTCCTGTGCAGGAGGCGCAGCTAAGTACAAGTCCCTAGAGGTGGTTCCTGTGCAGGAGGAGCAGGTAAGTACAAGTCCCTAGAGGTGGTTCCTGTGCAGGAAGCGCGCCTCAGTACAAGTCCCTAGAGGTGGTTCCTGTGCAGGAGGTATGGCTCAGCACAAGTACCTAGAGGTGGTTCCTATGCAGGAGTCGTGGCTCAGTACAAGTCCCTAGAGGTGGTTCCAGTGCAGGAGGCGTGGCTCAGTACAAGTCCCTAGAGGTGGTTCCTGTGCAGGAGGCGTGGCTCAGTACAAGCTCCTAGAGGTGGTTCCTGTGCAGGAGGCGTGGATCAGTACAAGTCCCTAGAGGTGGTTCCAGTGCAGGAGGCGCGGCTCAGTACAAGTACCTAGAGGTGGTCCCTGTGCAGGAGGCACGGCTCAGTACAAGTCCATTGAGGTGGTAACTGTGTAGGATGCGCGGCTCAGTACAAGTCCCTAGAGGTGGTTCCTGTGCAGGAGGCGCGGCTCAGTACAAGTCCCTAGAGGTGGTTCCTGTGCAGAAGGCACGGCTCTGTACAATTCCCTAGAGGTGGTTCCTGTGCAGGAGGCGTTGCTCAGTACAAGTCCCTAGAGGTGGTTCCTGTGCAGGAGGTGCGGCTCAGTACAAGTCCCTAGAAGTGGCTTCTGTGCAGGAGGTGTGGCTCAGTACTAGTCAATAGAGCTGGTTCCTGTGCAGGAGGCGCAGCTAAGTACAAGTCCCTAGAGGTGGTTCCTGTGCAGGAGAGCAGGTAAGTACAAGTCCCTAGAGGTGGTTCCAGTGCAGGAGGCGCGCCTCAGTACAAGTCCCTAGAGGTGGTTCCTGTGCAGGAGGCGGGGCTCAGTACAAGTCCCTAGAGGTGGTTCCTGTGCAGGAGACGTGGCTAAGTACAAGTCCCTAGAGGTGGTTCCTGTGCAGGAGGCGCAGCTAAGTACAAGTCCCTAGAGGTGGTTCCTGTGCAGAAGGCGCGACTCAGTACGAGTCCCTAGAGGTGGTTCCTGTGCAGGAGGCGCGGCTCAGTACAAGTCCCTAGAGGTGGTTCCTGTGCAGGAGGCGCAGCTAAGTACAAGTCCCTAGAGGTGGTTCCTGTGCAGAAGGCGTGGCTCAGTACTAGTCCCTAGAGGTGGTTCCTGTGCAGAAGGCGCGGCTCGGCTCAGTACAGTCCCTAGAGGTGGTTCCTGTGCAGAAGGCGTTGCTCAGTACAAGTCCCTAGAGGTGGTTCCTGTGCAAGAGGTGTGGCTCAGTACAAGTCCCTAGAGGTGGTTCCTGTGTAGAAGGTGCGGCACAGTACAAGTCCCTAGAGGTGGTTTCTGTGCTGGAGGTGCGGCTCAGTACAAGTCCCTAGAGGTGGTTCCTGTGCAGGAGGCGTGGCTCAGTACAAGTCCCTAGAGGTGGTTCCTGTGCAGGAGGTGCGGCTCAGTACAAGTACCTAGAGGTGGTTCCTGTGCAGGAGGTATGTCTCAGCACAAGTACCTAGAGGTGGTTCCTATGCAGGAGGCGTGGCTCAGGACAAGTCCCTAGAGGTGGTTCCTGTGCAGGAGGTGTGGCTCAGTACAAGTCCCTAGAGGTGGTTCCTGTGCAGGAGGCGTGGCTCAGTACAAGCTCCTAGAGGTGGATCCTGTGCAGGAGGCGTGGCTCAGTACAAGTCCCTAGAGGTGGTTCCTGTGCAGGAGGCGTGGCTCAGTACAAGTCCCTAGAGGTGGTTCCTGTGCAGGAGGCGCAGCTAAGTACAAGTCCCTAGAGGTGGTTCCTGTGCAGGAGGAGCAGGTAAGTACAAGTCCCTAGAGGTGGTTCCAGTGCAGGAGGCGCACCTCAGTACAAGTCCCTAGAGGTGGTTACTGTGCAGGAGGCGGGGCTCAGTACAAGTCCCTAGAGGTGGTTCCTGTGCAGGAGCCGTGGCTCAGTACAAGTCCCTAGAGGTGGTTTCTGTGCAGGAGGCGCAGCTAAGTACAAGTCCCTAGAGGTGGTTCCTGTGCAGAAGGCGCGGCTCAGTTCAAGTCCCTAGAGGTGGTTCCTGTGCAGGAGGCGCGGCTCAGTACAAGTCCCTAGAGGTGGTTCCTGTGCAGGAGGCGCGGCTCAGTACATTTCCCTAGAGGTGGTTCCTGTGCAGGAGGCGGGCCTCAGTACAAGTCCCTAGAGGTGGTTCCTGTGCAGGAGACATGGCTCAGTACAAGTCCCTAGAGGTGGTTCCTGTGCAGGAGGCGCGGCTCAGTACAAGTCCCTAGAGGTGGTTCCTGTGCAGGAGCTGAGGCTCAGTACAAGTCCATAGAGGTGGTTCCTGTGCAGGAGGCGCAGCTAAGTACAAGTCCCTAGAGGTGGTTCCTGTGCAGAAGGCGTGGCTCAGTACTAGTCCCTAGAGGTGGTTCCTGTGCAGAAGGCGCGGCTCAGTACAAGTCCCTAGAGGTGGTTCCTGTGCTGGAGGTGTGGCTCAGTACTTGTCCCTAGAGCTGGTTCCTGTGCAGGAGGCGCAGCTAAGTACAAGTCCCTAGAGGTGGTTCCTGTGCAGGAGGAGCAGGTAAGTACAAGTCCCTAGAGGTGGTTCCCGTGCAGGAGGCGTAGCTCAGTACAAGTCCCTAGAGGTGGTTCCTGTGCAGGAGGTGTGGCTCAGTAGAAGTCCCTAGAGGTGGTTCCTGTGCAGGAGGCGTGGCTCAGTACATGCTCCTAGAGGTGGTTCCTGTGCAGGTGGCGTGGCTCAGTACAAGTCCCGAGAGGTGGTTCCTGTGCAGGAGGCGCGGCTCAGTACAAGTACCTAGAGGTGGTCAATGTGCAGGAGGCACGGCTCAGTACAAGTCCATAGAGGTGGTTCCTGTGCAGGAGGCGTTGCTCAGTACAAGTCCCTAGAGGTGGTTCCTGTGCTGGAGGCGATGCTCAGTACTAGTCCCTAGAGGTGGTTCCTGTGCAGGAGGAGCGGCTCAGTAGAAGTCCCTAGAGGTGGTTCCTGTGCAGGAGGTATGGCTCAGCACAAGTACCTAGAGGTGGTTCCTATGCAGGAGGCGTGGCTCAGTACAAGTCCCTAGAGGTGGTTCCTGTGCAGAAGGTGCGGCTCAGTACAAGTCCCTAGAGGTGGTTCCTGTGCTGGAGGTGTGGCTCAGTACTTGTCCCTAGAGCTGGTTCCTGTGCAGGAGGCGCAGCTAAGTACAAGTCCCTAGAGGTGGTTCCTGTGCAGGAGGAGCAGGTAAGTACAAGTCCCTAGAGGTGGTTCCCGTGCAGGAGGCGTAGCTCAGTACAAGTCCCTAGAGGTGGTTCCTGTGCAGGAGGTGTGGCTCAGTACAAGTCCCTAGAGGTGGTTCCTGTGCAGGAGGCGTGGCTCAGTACATGCTCCTAGAGGTGGTTCCTGTGCAGGTGGCGTGGCTCAGTACAAGTCCCGAGAGGTGGTTCCTGTGCAGGAGGCGCGGCTCAGTACAAGTACCTAGAGGTGGTCCCTGTGCAGGAGGCACGGCTCAGTACAAGTCCATAGAGGTGGTTCCTGTGCAGGAGGCGTTGCTCAGTACAAGTCCCTAGAGGTGGTTCCTGTGCTGGAGGCGATGCTCAGTACTAGTCCCTAGAGGTGGTTCCTGTGCAGGAGGAGCGGCTCAGTAGAAGTCCCTAGAGGTGGTTCCTGTGCAGAAGGTATGGCTCAGCACAAGTACCTAGAGGTGGTTCCTATGCAGGAGGCGTGGCTCAGTACAAGTCCCTAGAGGTGGTTCCTGTGCTGGAGGTGTGGCTCAGTACATGTCCCTAGAGGTGGTTCCAGTGCAGGAGGCGTGGCTCAGTACAAGCTCCTAGAGGTGGTTCCTGTGCAGGAGGCGTGGCTCAGTACAAGTCCCTAGAGGTGGTTCCTGTGCAGGAGGCGCGGCTCAGTACAAGTACCTAGAGGTGGTCCCTGTGCAGGAGGCACGGCTCAGTACAACTCCATAGAGGTGGTACCTGTGCAGGAGGCGCGGCTCAGTACAAGTCCCTAGAGTTGGTTCCTGTGCAGGTGGTTCGGCTCAGTACAAGTCCCTAGAGGTGGTTCCTTTGCAGGAGGCATGGCTCAGTACAAGTCCCAAGAGGCGGTTCCTGTGCAGGAGGTGTGGCTCAGTACAAGTCCCTAGAGGTGTTTCCTGTGCAGGAGGCGAGGCTCAGTACAAGTCCCTAGAGGTGGTTCCTGTGCAGGAGGTGCGGCTCAGTACAAGTCCCTAGAGGTGGTTCCTGTGCAGGAGGTGCGGCTCAGTACAAGTCCCTAGAGGTGGTTCCTGTGCAGGAGGTGCGGCTCAGTACAAGTCCCTAGAGGTGGTTCCTGTGCAGGAGGTGTGGCACCGTCCAAGTCCCTAGAGGTGGTTCCTGTGCAGGAGGTGTGGCTCAGAACAAGTCCCTAGAGGTGGTTCCTGTGCAGGAGGTGCGGCTCAGTACAAGTCCCTAGAGGTGTTTCCTGTGCAGGAGGCGCGGCTCAGTACAAGTCCCTAGAGGTGGTTCCTGTGCAGGAGGTGTGGCTCAGTACAAGTCCCTAGAGGTGGTTCCTGTGCAGGAGGTGCAGCTCAGTACAAGTCCCTAGAGGTGGTTCCTGTGCTGGAGGCGTGTCTCAGTAGAAGTCCCTGGAGGTGGTTCCTGTGCAGGAGGTGCGGCTCAGTTCAAGTACCTAGAGGTGGTTCCTGTGCAGGAGGCATGGCTCAGCACAAGTACCTAGAGGTGGTTCCTATGCAGGAGGCGCGGCTCAGTACAAGTCCCTAGAGGTGGTTCCTGTGCAGGAGGTGTGGCTCAGTACAAGTCCCTAGAGGTGGTTCCTGTGCAGGAGGCGTGGCTCAGTACAAGTTCCTAGAGGTGGTTCCTGTGCAGGAGGCGTGGCTCAGTACAAGTCCCTAGAGGTGGTTCCTGTGCAGGAGGCGCGGCTCAGTACAAGTACCTAGAGGTGGTCCCTGTGCAGGAGGCACAGCTCAGTAGAAGTCCATAGAGGTGGAACCTGTGCAGGAGGCGTGGCTCGGTACAAGTCCATAGAGGTGGTTCCTGTGCAGGAGGTGTGGCTCAGTACAAGTCCCTAGAGGTGGTTCCTGTGCAGGAGGCGTGGCTCAGTACAAGCTCCTAGAGGTGGTTCCTGTGTAGGAGGCGTGGCTCAGTACAAGTCCCTAGAGGTGGTTCCTGTGCAGGAGGCGTGGCTCAGTACAAGCTCCTAGAGGTGGTTCCTGTGCAGGAGGCGTGGCTCAGTACAAGTCCCTAGAGGTGGTTCCTGTGCTGGAGGCGTTGCTCAGTACTAGTCCCTAGAGGTGGTTCCTGTGCAGGAGGCGCGGCTCAGTACAATTCCCTAGAGGTGGTTCCTGTGCAGAAGGCGCTGCTCAGTACAAGTCCCTAGAGGTGGTTCCTGTGCAGGAGGCGTTGCTCAGTACAAGTCCCTAGAGGTGGTTCCTGTGCAGGAGGTGCGGCTCAGTACAAGTCCCTAGAAGTGGTTTCTGTGCAGGAGATGTGGCTCATTACTAGTCCCTAGAGGTGGTTCCTGTGCAGGAGGCGCAGCTAAGTACAAGTCCCAAGAGGTGGTTCCTGTGCAGGAGGAGCAGGTAAGTACAAGTCCCTAGAGGTGGTTCCTGTGCAGGAGGCGCGCCTCAGTACAAGTCCCTAGAGGTGGTTCCTGTGCAGGAGGCGGGGCTCAGTACAAGTCCCTAGAGGTGGTTCCTGTGGAGGAGGCATGGCTCAGCACAAGTACCTAGAGGTGGTTCCTATGCAGGAGGCGCGGCTCAGTACAAGTCCCTAGAGGTGGTTCCTGTGCAGGAGGTGTGGCTCAGTACAAGTCCCTAGAGGTGGTTCCTGTGCAGGAGGCGTGGCTCAGTACAAGCTCCTAGAGGTGGTTCCTGTGCAGGAGGCGTGGCTCAGTACAAGTCCCTAGAGGTGGTTCCTGTGCAGGAGGCGCGGCTCAGTACAAGTACCTAGAGGTGGTCCCTGTGCAGGAGGCACAGCTCAGTAGAAGTCCATAGAGGTGGTACCTGTGCAGGAGGCGTGGCTCGGTACAAGTCCATAGACGTGGTTCCTGTGCAGGAGGTGTGGCTCAGTACAAGTCCCTAGAGGTGGTTCCTGTGCAGGAGGCGTGGCTCAGTACAAGCTCCTAGAGGTGGTTCCTGTGCAGGAGGCGTGGCTCAGTACAAGTCCCTAGAGGTGGTTCCTGTGCAGGAGGCGTGGCTCAGTACAAGCTCCTAGAGGTGGTTCCTGTGCAGGAGGCGTGGCTCAGTACATGTCATTAGAGGTGGTTCCTGTGCTGGAGGCGTTGCTCAGTACTAGTCCCTAGAGGTGGTTCCTGTGCAGGAGGCGCGGCTCAGTACAATTCCCTAGAGGTGGTTCCTGTGCAGAAGGCGCTGCTCAGTACAAGTCCCTAGAGGTGGTTCCTGTGCAGGAGGCGTTGCTCAGTACAAGTCCCTAGAAGTGGTTCCTGTGCAGGAGGTGCGGCTCAGTACAAGTCCCTAGAAGTGGTTTCTGTGCAGGAGATGTGGCTCAGTACTAGTCCCTAGAGGTGGTTCCTGTGCAGGAGGCGCAGCTAAGTACAAGTCCCTAGAGGTGGTTCCTGTGCAGGAGGAGCAGGTAAGTACAAGTCCCTAGAGGTGGTTCCTGTGCAGGAGGCGCGCCTCAGTACAAGTCCCTAGAGGTGGTTCCTATGCAGGAGGCGGGGCTCAGTACAAGTCCCTAGATGTGGTTCCTGTGCAGGAGCCGTGGCTCAGTACAAGTCCCTAGAGGTGGTTCCTGTGCAGGAGGCGCAGCTAAGTACAAGTCCCTAGAGGTGGTTCCTGTGCAGAAGGCGTGGCTCAGTACATGTCCCTAGAGGTAGTTCCTGTGCAGGAGGCGCGGCTCAGTACAAGTCCCTAGAGGTGGTTCCTGTGCAGGAGGTGCGGCTCAGTACAAGTACCTAGAGGTGGTTCCTGTGCAGGAGGCGCGGCTCAGTACAAGTCCCTAGAGGTGGTTCCTGTGCAGGAGGCGTGGCTCAGTACAAGTCCCTAGAGGTGGTTCCTGTGCAGGAGGTGTGGCTCAGCACAAGTCCATAGAGGTGGTAACTGTGCAGGAGGCGCGGCTCAGCACAAGTACCTAGAGGTGGTTCCTATGCAGGAGGCGTGGCTCAGTAGAAGTCCCAAGAGGTGGTTCCTGTGCAGGAGGTGTGGCTCAGTACAAGCTCCTAGAGGTGGTTCCTGTGCAGGAGGTGTGGCTCAGTACAAGCTCCTAGAGGTGGTTCCTGTGCAGGAGGTGTGGCTCAGTACAAGTCCCTAGAGGTGGTTCCTGTGCAGGAGGCGTGGCTCAGTACAAGCTCCTAGAGGTGGTTCCTGTGCAGGAGGCGTGGCTCAGTACAAGTCCCTAGAGGTGGTTCCTGTGCAGGAGGCGTGGCTCAGTACAAGCTCCTAGAGGTGGTTCCTGTGCAGGAGGCGTGGCTCAGTACAAGTCCCTAGAGGTGGTTCCTGTGCTGGAGGCGTTGCTCAGTACTAGTCCCTAGAGGTGGTTCCTGTGCAGGAGGCGCGGCTCAGTACAATTCCCTAGAGGTGGTTCCTGTGCAGAAGGCGCTGCTCAGTACAAGTCCCTAGAGGTGGTTCCTGTGCAGGAGGCGTTGCTCAGTACAAGTCCCTAGAGGTGGTTCCTGTGCAGGAGGCGGGGCTCAGTACAAGTCCCTAGAGGTGGTTCCTGTGGAGGAGGCATGGCTCAGCACAAGTACCTAGAGGTGGTTCCTATGCAGGAGGCGCGGCTCAGTACAAGTCCCTAGAGGTGGTTCCTGTGCAGGAGGTGTGGCTCAGTACAAGTCCCTAGAGGTGGTTCCTGTGCAGGAGGCGTGGCTCAGTACAAGCTCCTAGAGGTGGTTCCTGTGCAGGAGGCGTGGCTCAGTACAAGTCCCTAGAGGTGGTTCCTGTGCAGGAGGCGCGGCTCAGTACAAGTACCTAGAGGTGGTCCCTGTGCAGGAGGCACAGCTCAGTAGAAGTCCATAGAGGTGGTACCTGTGCAGGAGGCGTGGCTCGGTACAAGTCCATAGAGGTGGTTCCTGTGCAGGAGGTGTGGCTCAGTACAAGTCCCTAGAGGTGGTTCCTGTGCAGGAGGCGTGGCTCAGTACAAGCTCCTAGAGGTGGTTCCTGTGCAGGAGGCGTGGCTCAGTACAAGTCCCTAGAGGTGGTTCCTGTGCAGGAGGCGTGGCTCAGTACAAGCTCCTAGAGGTGGTTCCTGTGCAGGAGGCGTGGCTCAGTACATGTCATTAGAGGTGGTTCCTGTGCTGGAGGCGTTGCTCAGTACTAGTCCCTAGAGGTGGTTCCTGTGCAGGAGGCGCGGCTCAGTACAATTCCCTAGAGGTGGTTCCTGTGCAGAAGGCGCTGCTCAGTACAAGTCCCTAGAGGTGGTTCCTGTGCAGGAGGCGTTGCTCAGTACAAGTCCCTAGAAGTGGTTCCTGTGCAGGAGGTGCGGCTCAGTACAAGTCCCTAGAAGTGGTTTCTGTGCAGGAGATGTGGCTCAGTACTAGTCCCTAGAGGTGGTTCCTGTGCAGGAGGCGCAGCTAAGTACAAGTCCCTAGAGGTGGTTCCTGTGCAGGAGGAGCAGGTAAGTACAAGTCCCTAGAGGTTGTTCCTGTGCAGGAGGCGCGCCTCAGTACAAGTCCCTAGAGGTGGTTCCTATGCAGGAGGCGGGGCTCAGTACAAGTCCCTAGAGGTGGTTCCTGTGCAGGAGCCGTGGCTCAGTACAAGTCCCTAGAGGTGGTTCCTGTGCAGGAGGCGCAGCTAAGTACAAGTCCCTAGAGGTGGATCCTGTGCAGAAGGCGCGGCTCAGTACATGTCCCTAGAGGTGGTTCCTGTGCAGGAGGCGCGGCTCAGTACAAGTCCCTAGAGGTGGTTCCTGTGCAGGAGGTGCGGCTCAGTACAAGTACCTAGAGGTGGTTCCTGTGCAGGAGGCGCGGCTCAGTACAAGTCCCTAGAGGTGGTTCCTGTGCAGGAGGCGTGGCTCAGTACAAGTCCCTAGAGGTGGTTCCTGTGCAGGAGGTGTGGCTCAGCACAAGTCCATAGAGGTGGTAACTGTGCAGGAGGCGCGGCTCAGCACAAGTACCTAGAGGTGGTTCCTATGCAGGAGGCGTGGCTCAGTAGAAGTCCCAAGAGGTGGTTCCTGTGCAGGAGGTGTGGCTCAGTACAAGCTCCTAGAGGTGGTTCCTGTGCAGGAGGTGTGGCTCAGTACAAGCTCCTAGAGGTAGTTCCTGTGCAGGAGGTGTGGCTCAGTACAAGTCCCTAGAGGTGGTTCCTGTGCAGGAGGCGTGGCTCAGTACAAGCTCCTAGAGGTGGTTCCTGTGCAGGAGGCGTGGCTCAGTACAAGTCCCTAGAGGTGGTTCCTGTGCAGGAGGCGTGGCTCAGTACAAGCTCCTAGAGGTGGTTCCTGTGCAGGAGGCGTGGCTCAGTACAAGTCCCTAGAGGTGGTTCCTGTGCTGGAGGCGTTGCTCAGTACTAGTCCCTAGAGGTGGTTCCTGTGCAGGAGGCGCGGCTCAGTACAATTCCCTAGAGGTGGTTCCTGTGCAGAAGGCGCTGCTCAGTACAAGTCCCTAGAGGTGGTTCCTGTGCAGGAGGCGTTGCTCAGTACAAGTCCCTAGAGGTGGTTCCTGTGCAGGAGGTGCGGCTCAGTACAAGTCCCTAGAAGTGGTTTCTGTGCAGGAGATGTGGCTCAGTACTAGTCCCTAGAGGTGGTTCCTGTGCAGGAGGCGCAGCTAAGTACAAGTCCCTAGAGGTGGTTCCTGTGCAGGAGGAGCAGGTAAGTACAAGTCCCTAGAGGTGGTTCCTGTGCAGGAGGTGCGGCTCAGTACAAGTCCCTAGAGGTGGTTCCTGTGCAGGAGCCGTGGCTCAGTACAAGTCCCTAGAGGTGGTTCCTGTGCAGGAGGCGCAGCTAAGTACAAGTCCCTAGAGGTGGTTCCTGTGCAGAAGGCGCGGCTCAGTACAAGTCCCTAGAGGTGGTTCCTGTGCAGGAGGCGCGGCTCAGTACAAGTCCCTAGAGGTGGTTCCTGTGCAGGAGGTGTGGCTCAGTACAAGTCCCTAGAGGTGGTTCCTGTGCAGGAGGCGCGGCTCAGTACAAGTCCCTAGAGGTGGTTCCTGTGCAGGAGGCGTGGCTCAGTACAAGTCCCTAGAGGTGGTTCCTGTGCAGGAAGTGTGGCTCAGCACAAGTCCATAGAGGTGGTAACTGTGCAGTAGGCGCGGCTCAGCACAAGTACCTAGAGGTGGTTCCTATGCAGGAGGCGTGGCTCAGTAGAAGTCCCAAGAGGTGGTTCCTGTGCAGGAGGTGTGGCTCAGTACAAGCTCCTAGAGGTGGTTCCTGTGCAGGAGGTGTGGCTCAGTACAAGCTCCTAGAGGTGGTTCCTGTGCAGGAGGTGTGGCTCAGTACAAGCTCCTAGAGGTGGTTCCTGTGCAGGAGGTGTGGCTCAGTACAAGTCCCTAGAGGTGGTTCCTGTGCAGGAGGTGAGGCTCATTAAAAGGAGCTGGGGTCCAGGTAGCTAGAGATCACCAGAGTGCAGCTCCATGGCTGCCTAGCGAGAGACAGATCACCAACTTCCACTCAAGCAGAATCCGGTACTGCATCTATTAATATAATATCTCTAATGCCTGATATCATATAATATGTGTCACAAACCAGATCTGCAAACCCTGTTTCAAGCACTAAGTATCACATCACATACCTGTACCGCAGGTCAGGATTTATGGTTGCACTTGTCTTGTTGAGCTGATTCATGGACGTCAGTATATTGGATCTTGTCAGCTGACTACATTTCCTCCAGTCAGAGTGCTCCAGCTGACCCTGGCAGCCAATCAGTGAACTGCAGTTCCTATATAAAGCTTTCCTGTTGAGTAGTTATCTGCCAGAACAATAAGTCACAGTTTGTCCTCCTGGTTCCTGTTTGCAGCTAGCCTGTAGTTGTCCTGTATTCCCTGAGTATTTCTCCATTGCTGGGTCTTCTCTCTTCTCCTAGCCTCAGATTTCTCCTGTTTTCTAGTACACCGTTTTACAAGCCAGCATTGCCTCCAGCTGCACCACTCTAAGGCCCCTATTACTATAATCCACACTTAAAATGTGGTTATAGAGTGTGACATTTTAAACTAAATTCACATTTTGAATTTAGGAAATATCACAGGAATGTATTGTTTCTCAAGCAGGGACAGAGCTGGTGCGATAAAGCCCAGCCCCTGTGAATTCCGTCTGTGCACTTCTATCTGTATTTTTCGGAAAAAGTACAGGGACATTGTATCTATTCATGTGCTGCCGCCGTATCCCTCAACCCCCCCAAAGCCTTTTCCCCTGTGACCCCCCCCGTATCATATGTCTGCTGCATGTTTCACCTGTGAGCCTCACATTATACTGTATCATAGATCTGCTGTGTGCCTCATCTTATACTGTATCATAGATCTGCTGTGTGCCTCATCTTATACTGTATCATAGATCTGCTGTGTGCCTCATCTTATACTGTATCATAGATCTGCTGTGTGCCTCACCTTATACTGTATCATAGATCTGCTGCATGCTTCACCTGTGTGCCTCATCTTATACTGTATCATAGGTCTGCTGTATGCTTCACCTGTGTGCCTCACCTTATACTGTATCATAGCTCTGGTGCATGCTTCACCTGTGTGCCTCACCTTATACTGTATCATAGCTCTGCTGCATGCTTCACCTGTGTGCCTCACCTTATACTGTATCATAGCTCTGCTGCATGTTTCACCTGTGAGCCTCATCTTATACTGTATCATAGGTCTGCTGTATGCTTCACCTGTGTGCCTCACCTTATACTGTATCATAGGTCTGCTGTATGCTTCACCTGTGTGCCTCACCTTATACTGTATCATAGCTCTGCTGCATGCTTCACCTGTGTACCTCACCTTATACTGTATCATAGGTCTGCTGCATGCTTCACCTGTGTGCCTCACCTTATACTGTATCATAGGTCTGCTGCATGCTTCACCTGTGTGCCTCACCTTATACTGTATCATAGCTCTGCTGCATGCTTCACCTGTGTGCCTCACCTTATACTGTATCATTGGTCTGCTGCATGCTTCTCCTGTGTGCCTCACCTTATACTGTATCATAGATCTGCTGCATGCTTCACATGTAATCCTTAACTTATATACTGTATCATAGGCCTGCTGCATGCTTCACATGTGTGCCTCACCTTATACTGCATCATAGATCTGCTGCATGCTTCACCTGTGTGCCTCACCTTATATACTGTATCATAGGTCTGCTGCGTGCTTCACCTGTGTGCCTCACCTTATACTGTATCATAGATCTGCTGCATGCTTCACCTGTAATCCTTAACTTATATACTGCATCATAGGCCTGCTGCATGCTTCACATGTGTGCCTCACCTTATACTGTATCATAGGTCTGCTGCATGCTTCACCTGTGTGCCTCAACTTATATACTGTATCATAGGTCTGCTGCTTGCTTCACCTGTGAGCCTCACCTTATATACTGTATCCATAGGTCTGCTGCATGCTTCACCTGTGTGCCTCACCTTATACTGTATCTTAGATCTGCTGCATGCTTCACCTGTGAGCCTCACCTTATATACTGTATCATAGTTCTGCTGCATGCTTCACCTGTGTGCATCACCTTATACTGTATCATATGTCTGCTGCATGCTTCACCTGTAATCCTCACCTTATACTGTATCATAGGTCTGCTGCATGCTTCACCTGTGTGCCTCACCTTATACTGTATCATAGGTCTGCTGCATGCTTCACCTGTGTGCCTCACCTTATATACTGTATCATAGGTCTGCTGCATGCTTCACCTGTGAGTCTCACCTTATACTGTATCATAGGTCTGCTGCATGCTTCACCTGTGTGCCTCACCTTATACTGTATCATAGGTCTGCTGCATGCTTCACCTGTGTGCCTCACCATATACACTGTATCATAGGTCTGCTGCATGCTTCACCTGTGTGCCTCACCATATACACTGTATCATAGGTCTGCTGCATGCTTCACCTGTAGGCCTCACCATATACACTGTATCATAGCTCTGCTGCATGCTTCACCTGTGTGCCTCACCTTATATACTGTATCATAGCTCTGCTGCATGCTTCACCTGTGTGCCTCACCTTATACTGTATCATAGCTCTGCTGCATGCTTCACGTGTGCCTCACCTTATATACTGTATCATAGGTCTGCTGCATGCTTCACCTGTGAGCCTCACCTTATACTGTATCATAGGTCTGCTGTATGCTTCACCTGTGTGCCTCACCTTACACTGTATCATAGGTCTGCTGCATGCTTCACCTGTGAGCCTCATCTTATACTGTATCATAGGTCTGCTGCATGCTTCACCTGTGAGCCTCACCTTATATACTGTATCATAGGTCTGCTGCATGCTTCACCTGTGAGCCTCACCTTATATACTGTATCATAGGTCTGCTGCATGCTTCACCTGTGAGCATCACCTTATATACTGTATCATAGGTCTGCTGCATGCTTCACCTGTGTGCCTCACCTTATATACTGTATCAGAGGTCTACTGCATGCTTCACCTGTAATCCTCACCTTATACTGTATCATAGGTCTGCTGCATGCTTCACCTGTAATCTTCACCTTATACTGTATCATAGGTCTGCTGCATGCTTCACCTGTGTGCCTCACCTTATACTGTATCATAGATCTTCTGCATGCTTCACCTCGGAGCCTCACCTTATACTGTATCATAGGTCTGCGACATGCTTCACCTGTGTGCCTCACCTTACATACTGTATCATAGGTCTGCTGCATGCTTCACCTGTAATCCTCACCTTATACTGTATCATAGGTCTGCTGCATGCTTCACCTGTAATCTTCACCTTATACTGTATCATAGATCTGCTGCATGCTTCACCTGTGTGCCTCACCTTATACTGTATCATAGATCTTCTGCATGCTTCACCTCGGAGCCTCACCTTATACTGTATCATAGGTCTGCGACATGCTTCACCTGTGTGCCTCACCTTACATACTGTATCATAGGTCTGCTGCATGCTTCACCTGTAATCCTCACCTTATACTGTATCATAGGTCTGCTGCATGCTTCACCTGTAATCTTCACCTTATACTGTATCATAGGTCTGCTGCATGCTTCACCTGTGTGCCTCACTTTATACTGTATCATAGGTCTGCTGCATGCTTTATTTGTGTGCCTCACCTTATACTGTATCATAGATCTGCTGCATGCTTCACCTGTGTGCCTCACCTTATACTGTATCATATGTCTGCTGCATGCTTCACCTGTAATCCTCACCTTATACTGTATCATAGGTCTGCTGCATGCTTCACCTGTGTGCCTCACCTTATATACTATATCATAGGTCTGCGGCATGCTTCACCTGTGTTCCTCACCTTATATACTATATCATAGGTCTGCTGTATGCTTCACCTGTGTGCCTCACCTTATATACTGTATCATAGATCTGCTGCATGCTTCACCTGTGAGCCTCACCTTATATACTGTATCATATGTCTGCTGCATCTTCACCTGTGTGCCTCACCTTATATACTGTATCAAAGGTCTGCTGCATGCTTCACCTGTGTGCCTCACCTTATACTGTATCATAGGTCTGCTGCATGCTTCACCTGTGTGCCTCACCTTATATACTGTATCATAGGTCTGCCGCATGCTTCACCTGTGTGCCTCACCTTATATACTGTATCAAAGGTCTGCTGCATGCTTCACCTGTGTGCCTCACCTTATATACTGTATCATAGGTCTGCTGCATGCTTCACCTGTGTGCCTCACCTTATATACTGTATCAAAGGTCTGCTGCATGCTTCACCTGTGTGCCTCACCTTATATACTGTATCATAGGTCTGCTGCATGCTTCACATGTGTGCCTCACCTTATATACTATATCATAGGTCTGCTGCATGCTTCACCTGTGTGCCTCACCTTATACTGTATCATAGATCTGCTGTATGCTTCACCTGTGAGCCTCACCTTATACTGTATCATAGGTCTGCTGCATGCTTCACCTGTGTGCCTCACCTTATATACTGTATCATAGGTCTGCTGCATGCTTCACATGTGTGCCTCACCTTATATACTATATCATAGGTCTGCTGCATGCTTCACCTGTGTGCCTCACCTTATACTGTATCATAGGTCTGCTGCATGCTTCACCTGTGTGCCTCACCTTATATACTGTATCATAGGTCTGCTGCATGCTTCACCTGTGTGCCTCATCTTATACTGTAACATAGGTTTGCTGCATGCTTCACCTGTGTGCCTCACCTTATACTGTATCATAGGTCTGCTGCATGCTTCACCTGTGAGCCTAACCTTATATACTGTATCATAGGTCTGCTGCATGCATCACCTGTGTGCCTCACCTTATACTGTATCATAGTTCTGCTGCATGCTTCACCTGTAGGCCTCACCTTATACTGTATCATAGGTCTGCTGCATGCTTCACCTGTAGGCCTCACCTTATACTGTATCATAGTACTGCTGCATGCTTCACCTGTGTGCCTCATCTTATACTGTATCATAGGTCTGCTGCATGCTTCACCTGTAGGCCTCACCTTATACTGTATCATAGGTCTGATACATCCTTCACATGTGTGCCTCACCTTATATACTGTATAATTTGTCTGCCGCATGCTTCACCTGTGTGCCTCACCTTATACCGTATCATAGCTCTGCTGCATGCTTCACCTGTGTGCCTCACCTTATACTGCATCATAGATCTGCTGCATGCTTCACCTGTGTGCCTCACCTTATATGCTGTATCATAGGTCTGCTGCATGCTTCATTTGTGTGCCTCACCTTATACTGTATCATAGATCTGCTGCATGCTTCACCTGTGTGCCTCACCTTATACTGTATCATATGTCTGCTGCATGCTTCACCTGTGTGCCTCACCTTATAGTGTATCATAGGTCTGCTGCATGCTTCACCTGTAATCCTCACCTTATACTGTATCATAAGTCTGCTGCATGCTTCACATGTGTGCCTCACCTTATATACTATATCATAGGTCTGCTGCAAGCTTCACCTGTGTGCCTCACCGTATATACTGTATCATAGGTCTGCTGCATGCTTCACCTCTGTGCCTCACCTTATACTGTATCACAGGTCTGCTCCATGCTTCACCTCTGTGCCTCACCTTATACTGTATCATAGGTCTGCTGCATGCTTCACCTGTGTGCCTCACCTTATAGTGTATCATAGGTCTGCTGCATGCTTCACCTGTGTGCCTCACCTTATATACTGTATCATAGGTCTGGTGCATGCTTCACCTGTGAGCCTCACCTTATATACTGTATCATAGGTCGGCTGCATGCTTCACCAGTGTGCCTCACCCTTATACTATGTCATAGGTCTGCTGCATGCTTCACCTGTGTGTCTCACCTTATATACTGTATCATAGGTCTGCTGCATGCTTCACCTGTGAGCCTCACATCATATACTGTATCATAGGTCTTCTGCATGTTTCTCCTGTGAGCCTCACCTTATATATACTGTATCATACATCTGCTGCATGCTTCAACTGTGTGCCTCACCTTATATACTGTATTATAGGTCTGCTGCATTCTTCTACTGTGAGTCTCACCTTATACTGTATCATAGGTCTGCTGCATGCTTCACCTGTGTGCCTCACCTTATACTGTATCATAGGTCTGCTGCATGCTTCACCTGTGTGCCTCACCGTATATACTGTATCATAGGTCTGCTGCATGCTTCACCTGTGTGCCTCACCTTATATACTGTATCATAGGTCTGCTGCGTGCTTCACCTGTGACCTCACCGTATACTGTATCATAGGTCTGCTGCATGCTTCACCTCTGTGCCTCACCTTATACTGTATCATAGGTCTGCTGCATGCTTCACCTGTGAGCCTCATCTTATACTGTATCATCGGTCTGCTGCATGCTTCACCTGTGTGCCTCACCTTATAGTTTATCATAGGTCTGCTGCATGCTTCACCTGTGTGCCTCACCTTATATAATGTATCATAGGTCTGCTGCATGCTTCACCTGTGTGCCTCACCCTTATACTGTGTCATAGGTCTGCTGCATGTTTCTCCTGTGAGCCTCACCTTATATATACTGTATCTTAGGTCTGCTGCATGCTTCACCTGTGTGCCTCACCTTATTTACTGTATCATAGGTCTGCTGCATGCTTCACCTGTGTGCCTCACCTTATATACTGTACCATAGGTCTGCTGCATGCTTCACCTGTGTGCCTCACCTTATACTGTATCATAGGTCTGCTGCATGCTTCATTTGTGTGCCTCACTTTATACTGTATCATAGGTCTGCTGCATGCTTCACCTGTGTGCCTCACCTTATACTGTATGATAGGTCTGCTG
Organism: Taudactylus pleione; assembly: GCA_031769625.1. Lineage (NCBI taxonomy): Eukaryota > Metazoa > Chordata > Amphibia > Anura > Myobatrachidae > Taudactylus > Taudactylus pleione. Next base: position 194,308 of record JAUIMM010000845.1, read on the forward strand.
CATGCTTCACCTGTGTGCCTCAACTTATATACTGTATCATAGGTCTGCTGCATGCTTCTCCTGTGAGCCTCACCTTATATACTGTATTATATGTCTGCTGCATGCTTCACCTGTAATCCTCACCTTATATACTGTATCCATAGGTCTGCTGCATGCTTCACCTGTGTGCCTCACCTTATACTGTATCATAGGTCTGCTGCATGCTTCACCTGTGTGCCTCACCTTATATACTGTATCATAGGTCTGCTGCATGCTTCACCTGTGAGTCTCACCTTATACTGTATCATAGGTCTGCTGCATGCTTCACCTGTGTGCCTCACCTTATACTGTATCATAGGTCTGCTGCATGCTTCACCTGTGTGCCTCACCTTATACTGTATCATAGGTCTGCTGCATGCTTCACCTGTGTGCCTCACCATATACACTGTATCATAGGTCTGCTGCATGCTTCACCTGTAGGCCTCACCATATACACTGTATCATAGGTCTGCTGCATGCTTCACCTGTGTGCCTCACCTTATTTACTATATCATAGGTCTGCTGCATGCTTCACCTGTGTGCCTCACCTTATATACTATATCATAGGTCTGCTGCATGCTTCACCTGTGTGCCTCACCTTATATACTGTATCATAGCTCTGCTGCATGCTTCACCTGTGTGCCTCACCTTATATACTGTATCATAGCTCTGCTGCATGCTTCACCTGTGTGCCTCACCTTATACTGTATCATAGCTCTGCTGCATGCTTCACATGTGTGCCTCACCTTATATACTGTATCATAGGTCTGCTGCATGCTTCACCTGTGAGCCTCACCTTATACTGTATCATAGGTCTGCTGTATGCTTCACCTGTGTGCCTCACCTTACACTGTATCATAGGTCTGCTGCATGCTTCACCTGTGAGCCTCATCTTATACTGTATCATAGGTCTGCTGCATGCTTCACATGTGTGCCTCACCTTACATACTGTATCATAGGTCTGCTGCATGCTTCACCTGTAATCCTCACCTTATACTGTATCATAGGTCTGCTGCATGCTTCACCTGTAATCCTCACCTTATACTGTATCATAGGTCTGCTGCATGCTTCACCTGTAATCCTCACCTTATACTGTATCATAGGTCTGCTGCATGCTTTATTTGTGTGCCTCACCTTATATACTGTATCATAGGTCTGCTGCATGCTTCACCTGTGTGCCTCACCTTATATACTGTAACATAGGTCTGCTGCATGCTTCACCTGTGTGCCTCACCTTATATACTGTATCATAGGTATGCTGCATGCTTCTCCTGTGTGCCTCACCTTATACTGTATCATAGGTCTGCTGCATGCTTCACCTGTGTGCCTCACCTTATATACTGTATCATAGGTCTGCTGCATGCTTCACCTGTGTGCCTCACCTTATATACTGTATCATAGGTCTGCTGCATGCTTCACCTGTGTGCCTCACCTAATACTGTATCATAGGTCTGCTGCATGCTTCACCTGTGTGCCTCACCTTTTACTGTATCATAGGTCTGCTGTATGCTTCACCTGTGAGCCTCACCTTATATACTGTACCATAGGTCTGCTGCATGCTTCACCTGTGTGCCTCACCTTATACTGTATCATAGGTCTGCTGCATGCTTCATTTGTGTGCCTCACCTTATACTGTATCATAGATCTGCTGCATGCTTCACCTGTGTGCCTCACCTTATACTGTATCATAGATCTGCTGCATGCTTCACCTGTGTGCCTCAACTTATATACTGTATCATAGGTCTGCTGTATGCTTCACCTGTGAGCCTCACCTTATATACTGTATCCATAGGCCTGCTGCATGCTTCACCTGTGTGCCTCACCTTATACTGTATCATAGGTCTGCTGCATGCTTCACCTGTGTGCCTCACCTTACATACTGTATCATAGGTCTGCTGCATGCTTCTCCTGTGAGTCTCACCTTATACTGTTTCATAGGTCTGCTGCATGCTTCACCTGTGTGCCTCACCTTATACTGTATCATAGGTCTGCTGCATGCTTCACCTGTGTGCCTCACCTTATACTGTATCATAGATCTGCTGCATGCTTCACCTGTGAGCCTCACCTTATATACTGTATCATAGATCTGCTGGATGCTTCACCTGTGTGCCTCACCTTATATACTGTATCATAGATCTGCTGCATGCTTCACCTGTGAGCCTCACCTTATATACTGTATCATAGTTCTGCTGCATGCTTCACCTGTGTGCCTCACCTTATAATGTATCATAGGTCTGCTGCATGCTTCATTTGTGTGCCTCACCTTATACTGTATCATAGATCTGCTGCATGCTTCACCTGTGTGCCTCACCTTATACTGTATCATAGGTCTGCTGCATGCTTCACCTGTGTGCCTCAACTTATATACTGTATCATACGTCTGCTGCATGCTTCACCTGTGAGCCTCACCTTATACTGTATCATAGATCTGCTGCATGCTTCACCTGTGTGCCTCACCTTATACTGTATCATAGGTCTGCTGCATGCTTCACCTGTGTGCCTCAACTTATATACTGTATCATAGGTCTGCTGCATGCTTTATTTGTGTGCCTCACCTTATATACTGTATCATAGGTCTGCTGCATGCTTCACCTGTGTGCCTCACCTTATATACTGTAACATAGGTCTGCTGCATGCTTCACCTGTGTGCCTCACCTTATATACTGTATCATAGGTATGCTGCATGCTTCTCCTGTGTGCCTCACCTTATACTGTATCATAGGTCTGCTGCATGCTTCACCTGTGTGCCTCACCTTATATACTGTATCATAGGTCTGCTGCATGCTTCACCTGTGTGCCTCACCTTATATACTGTATCATAGGTCTGCTGCATGCTTCACCTGTGTGCCTCACCTAATACTGTATCATAGGTCTGCTGCATGCTTCACCTGTGTGCCTCACCTTATATACTGTATCATAGATCTGCTGGATGCTTCACCTGTGAGCCTCACCTTATATACTGTATCATAGTTCTGCTGCATGCTTCACCTGTGTGCCTCACCTTATAATGTATCATAGGTCTGCTGCATGCTTCATTTGTGTGCCTCACCTTATACTGTATCATAGATCTGCTGCATGCTTCACCTGTGTGCCTCACCTTATACTGTATCATAGGTCTGCTGCATGCTTCACCTGTGTGCCTCAACTTATATACTGTATCATACGTCTGCTGCATGCTTCACCTGTGAGCCTCACCTTATACTGTATCATAGATCTGCTGCATGCTTCACCTGTGTGCCTCACCTTATACTGTATCATAGGTCTGCTGCATGCTTCACCTGTGTGCCTCAACTTATATACTGTATCATAGGTCTGCTGCATGCTTTATTTGTGTGCCTCACCTTATATACTGTATCATAGGTCTGCTGCATGCTTCACCTGTGTGCCTCACCTTATATACTGTAACATAGGTCTGCTGCATGCTTCACCTGTGTGCCTCACCTTATATACTGTATCATAGGTATGCTGCATGCTTCACCTGTGTGCCTCACCTAATACTGTATCATAGGTCTGCTGCATGCTTCACCTGTGTGCCTCACCTTTTACTGTATCATAGGTCTGCTGTATGCTTCACCTGTGAGCCTCACCTTATATACTGTACCATAGGTCTGCTGCATGCTTCACCTGTGTGCCTCACCTTATACTGTATCATAGGTCTGCTGCATGCTTCATTTGTGTGCCTCACCTTATACTGTATCATAGATCTGCTGCATGCTTCACCTGTGTGCCTCACCTTATACTGTATCATAGATCTGCTGCATGCTTCACCTGTGTGCCTCAACTTATATACTGTATCATAGGTCTGCTGTATGCTTCACCTGTGAGCCTCACCTTATATACTGTATCCATAGGCCTGCTGCATGCTTCACCTGTGTGCCTCACCTTATACTGTATCATAGGTCTGCTGCATGCTTCACCTGTGTGCCTCACCTTACATACTGTATCATAGGTCTGCTGCATGCTTCTCCTGTGAGTCTCACCTTATACTGTTTCATAGGTCTGCTGCATGCTTCACCTGTGTGCCTCACCTTATACTGTATCATAGGTCTGCTGCATGCTTCACCTGTGTGCCTCACCTTATACTGTATCATAGATCTGCTGCATGCTTCACCTGTGAGCCTCACCTTATATACTGTATCATAGATCTGCTGGATGCTTCACCTGTGTGCCTCACCTTATATACTGTATCATAGATCTGCTGGATGCTTCACCTGTGAGCCTCACCTTATATACTGTATCATAGTTCTGCTGCATGCTTCACCTGTGTGCCTCACCTTATAATGTATCATAGGTCTGCTGCATGCTTCATTTGTGTGCCTCACCTTATACTGTATCATAGATCTGCTGCATGCTTCACCTGTGTGCCTCACCTTATACTGTATCATAGGTCTGCTGCATGCTTCACCTGTGTGCCTCAACTTATATACTGTATCATACGTCTGCTGCATGCTTCACCTGTGAGCCTCACCTTATACTGTATCATAGATCTGCTGCATGCTTCACCTGTGTGCCTCACCTTATACTGTATCATAGGTCTGCTGCATGCTTCACCTGTGTGCCTCAACTTATATACTGTATCATAGGTCTGCTGCATGCTTCACCTGTGAGCCTCACCTTATATACTGTATCCATAGGTCTGCTGCATGCTTCACCTGTGTGCCTCACCTTATACTGTATCATAGGTCTGCTGCATGCTTCACCTGTGTGCCTCAACTTATATACTGTATCATAGGTCTGCTGCATGCTTCACCTGTGAGCCTCACCTTATATACTGTATCCATAGGTCTGCTGCATGCTTCACCTGTGTGCCTCACCTTATACTGTATCATAGGTCTGCTGCATGCTTCTCCTGTGTGCCTCACCTTATACTGTATCATAGGTCTGCTGCATGCTTCACCTGTGTGCCTCACCTTATACTGTATCATAGGTCTGCTGCATGCTTCACCTGTGTGCCTCACCTTATATACTGTATCATAGATCTGCTGCATGCTTCACCTGTGTGCCTCACCTTATATACTGTATCATAGTTCTGCTGCATGCTTCACCTGTGTGCATCACCTTATACTGTATCATATGTCTGCTGCATGCTTCACCTGTGTGCATCACCTTATACTGTATCATATGTCTGCTGCATGCTTCACCTGTAATCCTCACCTTATACTGTATCATAGGTCTGCTGCATGCTTCACCTGTGAGTCTCACCTTATACTGTATCATAGGTCTGCTGCATGCTTCACCTGTGTGCCTCACCTTATACTGAATCATAGGTCTGCTGCATGCTTCACCTGTGTGCCTCACCTTATACTGTATCATAGGTCTGCTGCATGCTTCACCTGTGTGCCTCACCATATGCACTGTATCATAGGTCTGCTGCATGCTTCACCTGTAGGCCTCACCTTATATACTGTATCATATGTCTGCTGCATGCTTCACCTGTAATCCTCACCTTATACTGTATCATAGGTCTGCGACATGCTTCACCTGTGTGCCTCACCTTATATACTGTATCATAGGTCTGCTGTATGCTTCACCTGTAATCCTCACCTTATACTATATCATAGGTCTGCTGCATGCTTCACCTGTGTGCCTCACTTTATACTGTATCATAGGTCTGCTGCATTCTTCATTTGTGTGCCTCACCTTATACTGTATCATAGATCTGCTGCATGCTTCACCTGTGTGCCTCACCTTATATACTGTATCATAGGTCTGCTGCATGCTTCACCTGTGAGCGTCACCTTATTTACTGTATCATATGTCTGCTGCATCTTCACCTGTGTGCCTCACCTTTTACTGTATCATAGGACTGCTGCATGCTTCACCTGTGTGCCTCACCTTATACTGTATCATAGGTCTACTGTATGCTTCTCTTGTGTGCCTCACCTTATACTGTATCATAGTTCTGCTGCATGCTTCACCTGTGTGCATCACCTTATACTGTATCATAGGTCTGCTGTATTCTTCACCTGTGTGCCTCACCTTATATACTGTATCATAGGTCTGCTGCATGCTTCACCTGTGTGCCTCACCTTATACTGTATCATAGGTCTGCTGCATGCTTCACATGTGTGCCTCACCTTATATACTGTATCATAGGTCGGCTGCATGCTTCACATGTGTGCCTCACCTTATATACTGTATAATTTGTCTGCCGCATGCTTCACCTGTGTGCCTCACCTTATATACTGTATCAAAGGTCTGCTGCATGCTTCACCTGTGTGCCTCACCTTATATACTGTATCATAGGTCTGCTGCATGCTTCACCTGTGTGCCTCACCTTATATACTGTATCAAAGGTCTGCTGCATGCTTCACCTGTGTGCCTCACCTTATATACTGTATCATAGGTCTGCTGCTTGCTTCACCTGTGTGCCTCACCTTATACTGTATCATAGGTCTGCTGCATGCTTCACATGTGTGCCTCACCTTATATACTGTATCATAGGTCGGCTGCATGCTTCACATGTGTGCCTCACCTTATATACTGTATAATTTGTCTGCCGCATGCTTCACCTGTGTGCCTCACCTTATATACTGTATCAAAGGTCTGCTGCATGCTTCACCTGTGTGCCTCACCTTATATACTGTATCATAGGTCTGCTGCATGCTTCACCTGTGTGCCTCACCTTATATACTGTATCAAAGGTCTGCTGCATGCTTCACCTGTGTGCCTCACCTTATATACTGTATCATAGGTCTGCTGCTTGCTTCACCTGTGTGCCTCACCTTATACTGTATCATTGGTCTGCTGCATGCTTCACATGTGTGCCTCACCTTATATACTATATCATAGGTCTGCTGCATGCTTCACCTGTGTGCCTCACCTTATACTGTATCATAGATCTGCTGTATGCTTCACCTGTGTGCCTCACCTTATACTGTATCATAGATCTGCTGTATGCTTCACCTGTGTGTCTCACCTTATATACTGTATCATAGGTCTGCTGCATGCTTCACCTGTGAGCCTCACCTTATATACTGTATCATAGGTCTGCTGCATGCTTCACCTGTGGGCCTCACCTTATATACTGTATCATAGGTCTGCTGCATGCTTCACCTGTGTGCCTCACCTTATACTGTATCATAGGTCTGCTGCATGCTTCACCTGTGTGCCTCATCTTATACTGTAACATAGGTCTGCTGCATGCTTCACCTGTGTGCCTCACCTTATATACTGTATCATAGGTCTGCTGCATGCATCACCTGTGTGCCTCACCTTATATACTGTATCATAGGTCTGCTGCATGCATCACCTGTGTGCCTCACCTTATACTGTATCATAGGTCTGCTGCATGCTTCACCTGTAGGCCTCACCTTATACTGTATCATAGGTCTGCTGCATGCTTCACCTGTGTGCCTCATCTTATACTGTATCATAGGTCTGCTGCATGCTTCACCTGTAGGCCTCACCTTATACTGTATCATAGGTCTGATACATCCTTCACATGTGTGCCTCACCTTATATACTGTATAATTTGTCTGCCGCATGCTTCATCTTATACTGTATCATAGGTCTGCTGCATGCTTCACCTGTGAGCCTCACCTTATACTGTATCATAGGACTGCTGTATGCTTCACCTGTGTGCCTCACCTTATATACTGTATCATAGGTCTGCCGCATGCTTCACCTGTGTGCCTCACCTTATATACTGTATCATAGGTCTGCTGCATGCTTCACCTGTGTGCCTCACCTTATATACTGTAACATAGGTCTGCTGCATGCTTCACCTGTGTGCCTCACCTTATATACTGTATCATAGGTCTGCTGTATGCTTCTCCTGTGTGCCTCACCTTATACTGTATCATAGGTCTGCTGCATGCTTCACCTGTGTGCCTCACCTTATATACTGTATCATAGGTCTGCTGCATGCTTCACCTGTGTGCCTCACCTTATATACTGTATCATAGGTCTGCTGCATGCTTCACCTGTGTGCCTCACCTAATACTGTATCATAGGTCTGCTGCATGCTTCACCTGTGTGCCTCACCTTTTACTGTATCATAGGTCTGCTGCATGCTTCACCTGTGAGCCTCACCTTATATACTGTATCATAGGTCTGCTGCATGCTTCACCTGTGAGCCTCACCTTATATACTGTATCATAGGTCTGCTGCATGCTTCACCTGTGAGCCTCACCTTATATACTGTATCATAGGTCTGCTGCATGCTTCACATGTGTGCCTCACCTTATACTGTATCATAGGTCTGCTGCATGCTTCACCTGTGTGACCCACCTTATACTGTATCATAGGTCTGCTGTATGCTTCACCTGTGTGCCTCACCTTATATACTGTATCATAGGTCTGCTGTATGCTTCACCTGTGTGCCTCACATCATATACTGTATCATAGATCTGCTGCATGCTTCACCTGTAGGCCTCACCTTATACTGTATCATAGATCTGCTGCATGCTTCACCTGTGTAACTCACCTTATACTGTATCATAGGTCTGCTGCATGCTTCAACTGTGTGCCTCACCTTATATACTGTATCATAGGTCTGCTGCATGCTTCACCTGTTTGCCTCACCTTATACTGTATCATAGTACTGCTGCATGCTTCACATGTGTGCCTCACCTTATATACTGTATCATAGATCTGCATGCTTCACCTGTGTGCCTCACCTTATACTGTATCATAGGTCTGCTGCATGCTTCACCTGTGTGCCTCACCTTATACTGTATCATAGATCTGCTGCATGCTTCATATGTGTGCCTCACCTTATATACTGTATCCTAGGTCTGCTGCATGCTTCACCTGTGTGCCTCACCTTATATACTGTATCATAGGTCTGCTGCATGCTTCACCTGTGTGCCTCACCTTATATACTGTATCATAGGTCTGCTGCATGCTTCACCTGTGTGCCTCACCTAATACTGTATCATAGGTCTGCTGCATGCTTCACCTGTGTGCCTCACCTTATATACTGTATCATAGGTCTGCTGCATGCTTCACCTGTGAGCCTAACCTTATATACTGTATCATAGGTCTGCTGCATGCTTCACCTGTGTGCCTCACCTTATACTGTATCATAGGTCTGCTGTATGCTTCACCTGTGTGCCTCACCTTATATACTGTATCATAGGTCTGCTGTAAGCTTCACCTGTGAGCCTCACATCATATACTGTATCATAGATCTGCTGCATGCTTCACCTGTGTGCCTCACCTTATTTACTGTATCATAGGTCTGCTGCATGCTTCACCGCTGTGCCTCACCTTATACTGTATCATAGGTCTGCTGTATGCTTCACCTGTGTGCCTCACCTTATATACTGTATCATAGGTCTGCTGTATGCTTCACCTGTGTGCCTCACCTTATTTACTGTATCATAGGTCTGCTGCATGCTTCACCGCTGTGCCTCACCTTATACTGTATCATAGGTCTGGTGCATGCTTCACCTGTGAGCCTCACCTTATACTGTATCATAGGTCTGCTGCATGCTTCACCTGTGTGCCTCACCTTATATACTGTATCATAGGTCTGCTGTATTCTTCACCTGTGCGCCTCACCTTATATACTGTATCATAGGTCTGCTGTATGCTTCACCTGTGTGTCTCACCTTATACTGTATCATAGGTCTGCTGCATGCTTCACCTGTGTGCCTCACCTTATATACTGTATCATAGGTCTGCTGCATGCTTCACCTGCGACCTCACCGTATACTGTATCATAGGTCTGCTGCATGCTTCACCTGTGTGCCTCACCTTATACTGTATCATAGGTCTGCTGCATGCTTCAACTGTGTGCCTCACCTTATATATTGTATCATAGGTCTGCTGCATGCTTCACCTGTGTGCCTCACCTTATACTGTATCATAGATCTGCTGCATGCTTCACCTGTGTGCCTCACCTAATACTGTATCATAGGTCTGCTGCATGCTTCACCTGTGTGCCTCACCTTATATACTGTATCATAGGTCTGCTGCATGCTTCACCTGTGAGCCTCACCTTATATACTGTATCATAGGTCTGCTGCATGCTTCACATGTGTGCCTCACCTTATACTGTATCATAGATCTGCTGCATGCTTCACCGCTTTGCCTCACCTTATACTGTATCATAGGTCTGCTGCATGCTTCACCGCTTTGCCTCACCTTATATACTGTATCATAGGTCTGCTGTATGCTTCACCTGTGCGCCTCACCTTATATACTGTATCATAGGTCTGCTGCATGCTTCACCTGTGACCTCACCGTATACTGTATCATAGGTCTGGTGCATGCTTCACCTGTGTGCCTCACCTTATACTGTATCATAGGTCTGCTGCATGCTTCACCTTTGTTCCTCACCTTATACTGTATCATAGGTCTGCTGCATGCTTCACCTGTGTGCCTCACCTTATACTGTATCATAGGTCTGCTGCATGCTTCACCTGTGTGCCTCACCTTATACTGTATCATAGGTCTGCTGCATGCTTCAACTGTGTGCCTCACCTTATATACTGTATCATAGGTCTGCTGCATGCTTCACCTGTAGGCCTCACCTTATACTGTATCATAGTACTGCTGCATGCTTCACCTGTGTGCCTCACCTTATACTGTATCATAGGTCTGCTGCATTCTTTACCTATAGGCCTCACCTTATGCTGTATCATAGTACTGCTGCATGCTTCACATGTGTGCCTCACCTTATATACTGTATCATAGGTCTGCTGCATGCTTCACCTGTGTGCCTCATCTTATACTGTATCATAGGTCTGCTGCATGCTTCACCTGTGTGCCTCACCTTATATACTGTATCATAGATCTGCATGCTTCACCTGTGAGCCTCACCTTATACTGTATCATAGGACTGCTGCATGCTTCACCTGTGCGCCTCACCTTATACTGTGTCATAGATCTGCTGTATGCTTCACCTGTGAGCCTCACCTTATATACTGTATCATAGATCTGCTGCATGCTTCACCTGTGTGCCTCACCTTATATACTGTATCATAGATCTGCTGCATGCTTCACCTGTGTGCCTCACCTTATTTACTGTATCATAGGTCTGCTGCATGCTTCACCGCTGTGCCTCACCTTATACTGTATCATAGGTCTGCTGTATGCTTCACCTGTGTGCCTCACCTTATATACTGTATAATAGGTCTGCTGTATGCTTCACCTGTGAGCCTCACATCATATACTGTATCATAGATCTGCTGCATGCTTCACCTGTGTGCTTTACCTTATTTACTGTATCATAGGTCTGCTGCATGCTTCACCGCTGTGCCTCACCTTATACTGTATCATAGGTCTGGTGCATGCTTCACCTGTGAGCCTCACCTTATACTGTATCATAGGTCTGCTGCATGCTTCACCTGTGTGCCTCACCTTATATACTGTATCATGTCTGCTGTATTCTTCACCTGTGTGCCTCATCTTATACTGTATCATAGATCTGCTGCATGCTTCACCTGTGTGCCTCACCTTATATACTGTATCATAGGTCTGTTGTATGCTTCACCTGTGAGCCTCACATCATATACTGTATCATAGATCTGCTGCATGCTTCACCTGTGTGCCTCACCTTATATACTGTATCATAGGTCTGCTGTATGCTTCACCTGTGTGTCTCACCTTATACTGTATCATAGGTCTGCTGCATGCTTCACCTGTGTGCCTCACCTTATATACTGTATCATAGGTCTGCTGCATGCTTCACCTGTGACCTCACCGTATACTGTATCATAGGTCTGGTGCATTCTTCACCTTTGTTCCTCACCTTATACTGTATCATAGGTCTGCTGCATGCTTCAACTGTGTGCCTCACCTTATATATTGTATCATAGGTCTGCTGCATGCTTCACCTGTGTGCCTCACCTTATACTGTATCATAGATCTGCTGCATGCTTCACCTGTGTGCCTCACCTAATACTGTATCATAGGTCTGCTGCATGCTTCACCTGTGTGCCTCACCTTATATACTGTATCATAGGTCTGCTGCATGCTTCACCTGTGAGCCTCACCTTATATACTGTATCATAGGTCAGCTGCATGCTTCACATGTGTGCCTCACCTTATACTGTATCATAGATCTGCTGCATGCTTCACCGCTGTGCCTCACCTTATATACTGTATCATAGGTCTGCTGCATGCTTCACCGCTGTGCCTCACCTTATACTGTATCATAGGTATGGTGCATGCTTCACCGCTTTGCCTCACCTTATACTGTATCATTGGTCTGCTGCATGCTTCACCTGTGCGCCTCACCTTATATACTGTATCATAGGTCTGCTGTATGCTTCACCTGTGCGCCTCACCTTATATACTGTATCATAGGTCTGCTGCATGCTTCACCTGTGACCTCACCGTATACTGTATCATAGGTCTGCTGCATGCTTCACCTTTGTTCCTCACCTTATACTGTATCATAGGTCTGCTGCATGCTTCACCTGTGTGCCTCACCTTATACTGTATCATAGGTCTGCTGCATGCTTCAACTGTGTGCCTCACCTTATATACTGTTTCATAGGTCTGCTGCATGCTTCACCTGTAGGCCTCACCTTATACTGTATCATAGTACTGCTGCATGCTTCACCTGTGTGCCTCACCTTATACTGTATCATAGGTCTGCTGCATGCTTCACCTGTGTGCCTCACCTTATACTGTATCTTAGGTCTGCTGCATGCTTCACCTGTGAGCCTCACCTTATATACTGTATCATAGGTCTGCTGCATGCTTCACCTGTGTGCCTCACCTTATACTGTATCATTGGTCTGCTGCATGCTTCTCCTGTGTGCCTCACCTTATACTGTATCATAGGTCTGCTGCATGCTTCACCTCTGTGCCTCAACTTATATACTGTATCATAGGTCTGCTGCATGCTTCTCCTGTGAGTCTCACCTTATACTGTATCATAGGTCTGCTGCATGCTTCTCCTGTGTGCCTCACCTTATACTGTATCATAGGTCTGCTGCATGCTTCACCTGTGTGCCTCAACTTATATACTGTATCATAGGTCTGCTGCATGCTTCTCCTGTGAGTCTCACCTTATACTGTATCATAGGTCTGCTGCATGCTTCACCTGTGTGCCTCACCTTATACTGTATCATAGGTCTGCTGCATGCTTCACCTGTGTGCCTCACCTTATACTGTATCATAGATCTGCTGCATGCTTCACATGTGTGCCTCACCTTATACTGTATCTTAGGTCTGCTGCATGCTTCACCTGTGTGCCTCACCTTATATACTGTATCCTAGGTCTGCTGCATGCTTCACCTGTGTGCCTCACCTTATATACTGCATCATAGGTCTGCTGCATGCTTCACCTGTAATCCTCACCTTATATACTGTATCATAGGGCTGCTGCATGCTTCACCTGTGTGCCTCACCTTATACTGTATCATAGGTCTGCTGCATGCTTCACCTGTGAGCCTCACCTTATACTGTATCATAGGTCTGCTGCATTCTTTACCTGTAGGCCTCACCTTATGCTGTATCATAGGTCTGCTGCATGCTTCACATGTGTGCCTCACCTTATATACTGTATCATAGGTCTGCTGCATGCTTCACCTGTGTGCCTCATCTTATACTGTATCATAGGTCTGCTGCATGCTTCACCTGTGAGCCTCTCCTTATACTGTATCATAGATCTGCAAGCTTCACCTGTGAGCCTCACCTTATACTGTATCATAGGACTGCTGCATGCTCAACCTGTGCGCCTCACCTTATACTGTGTCATAGATCTGCTGTATGCTTCACCTGTGAGCCTCACCTTATATACTGTATCATAGATCTGCTGCATGCTTCACCTGTGTGCCTCACCTTATATACTGTATCATAGGTCTGCTGTATGCTTCACCTGTGTGCCTCACCTTATATACTGTATCATAGGTCTGCTGCATGCTTCACCTGTGAGCCTCACCTTATATACTGTATCATAGGTCTGCTGCTTGCTTCACCTGTGTGCCTCATCTTATATACTGTATCTTCAGAGTATCTTGTCTGCTACTATTCAAGTATTAAAGAATTTACCTTATACCAGTGTTACCAGATGCTTCCAGTCCCTGGATTAGTGCGCTCCTCATCCTCTTGCAGTGTTCCGGAGTCCTGGCGTGCAGTTGACTTCTGTTTGTCCTTTGTCGAAGCCGGATGATTGGTTCAGACCAAATCTTAAATTAATATCTGACGATGCCATTTTGCGTCGCCAGCACGAAACCATTGTGTACGATGCTATATTTGATTATTAGCGTTGTGTGTCTGCTTTGCTACCGCTTATTGTTGAAAGTCCTATCAAAACCTATATGCACATTAAATAATACATTTAAAATATACAAGACGCACAACGCACTGTTGCGCTGTTTATCAAAGCTCAGATAAGCACAAAACACATGGACGCAAAATGCATACTAGCGAATTAACACAATATTCTCACTCTCACACATGCAATCTCTTATAAAAAGGTTCCCAAGTATTAAGCTTAATATTAGAGGTTTTATTAGCTAATACATATGTTATGAAATGTAAAGTTTATGATCTTTAACGTATAGAGACTAGGAGACAAGTCATGTTTGGTACCATTCTAAATCACTGTTTATTTGCAGATCTCCGGTTCTATCGGCAAGGAGATTGCATCATGCATCTGCAAGTTATGAATTACTCTAAATTAGTGGTTAGAATGTATGTCTGTATGAAGTGTCTTTTGACTAGTTTAAACCAGTTCTTCGGCGGGAAAACCACACAAAGCAACATCTGAGGAACTGGGACATACCCCTAGTGATACTGTATGAACTGTCCAAGGACCTGCATCGTACCAGAATGTCCAGGAGCAAGACCCAATGGCAATCTGTTAACTAGTCTTTGTTCTGTGAGGTATATAGCCTGCTTACTGCTTATAGTATACAGCCATTCTTCTTGGATGACCACAGGCTTCTGGAGAGATTACTGTATACTGGGACCAGTGCGCACGCGTATGTATCGGCTTGTACCTTTGTATTTACTTGCTTTTTGTGCTAATTGTATAGATCACAGCGTGTTATACTTTTCATTGAATAATATAACTTTTTGTGCTTTGGAACCACAATTGGATTGGAAAGCAATTATTTCTTATGCGACTTGTAGCGCTAAACAGTGACATTTTGGGTATATAGATTTAGGAGTGTCAATAGTTGGGGGCTCGTAGCTTTGGAGGTCACACTACCGAGAGGTCGCGGGATAGCGTACGGATCTCGATTTCGCAACAAAGGGTGGAAGACACTATAAGCAGGAAAGAACGCACAGCGTTCAAAACCTGCACCATCTTATGTTGTGAAACAGATATCCGTTATGTGATTTCAAGGAGTGCTGACTAGGACCTGGGGCAGGAGAGAAGTTCGTTTCTTTCATTGTCTGTCTTGGCGCTAGCGTGCAAGTTGCACAATAGCGTATACGCATTTCCTGTATTGCTGCCACGTGTTCAAACAAACGTTCTGATAGTATTGTTGTATTGATAGCGTGAATACATTGTTTAAAACCTCTGCATCATACTGCCATATTAGCGAAAAGTCTAGTTTCTGCGCAGAAAACGAGAGCTGTATGAAAGCAGACATGTGATTTTAACGTGATAGAGGCTACTACTGAGTGGGTGGCCTAGGCTAGGTACCATGTGTTGGTCCTAAAGACTCGGTAGGTGTTTGACGAGGCAGAAAGCTACTGAGTATGTACACATAGCGGGTGTATTGCAGCAAGGACAGGGATTTTGTACCTTGAAGAAAACAAGGGGCTTTCAAAATTCGGCTCCCAATAGTAGTTGCAGAGCCCATCGATCAGTTAGGTTCTCTGGACACTGCGACTAGACCTCATGGTTGGGTAGGCCGCGATTGTGACTAGGGTTGTAGTGGAGGAAATCACTGGAAAGGGTAAGTGTTATTGGAACACTTAAATTCTAACAGGGGAGAGTACTCAAAAAGGGTAAGCTACCGGACAAGGGCTGAAAGGTGTCCAGAAAGACAGTATAATTGTATAAGACGTTATTCTGTTCCTCGTTGTGCGCGCCATCCATAACGGTTAGCGGGCTGGTTGTGCACAACGGAATAGGAGTGCGTGAACGTAGCTTCACTGGAATCATTCACCGGTCCACATTCACTAGTGATAAACTGCCTAGCGTTTTCCCAGATGGGTGCTAAGCAGACGCTGGGAAGGGCCGACCGGTTTGGCAAGACATATAATGTATACAAAATATGGTGCGTTCTGTGATGTATGGGTTAAGATGACCAAGAGATGTGTAAAACCTTTTCCTAAAGTTGCCAGTTTGGATGTGGAGGTGATGAATAATGTTAGAGATGGCATCTGTGTGGTGAAATCTCTAAAGAAACGAGTAAAGTATAACAATTGTTTGAAATTATGGCAGCATGAGGGGAACACGTGGTTGAATGGCATACTCGCGCCAATAAGTAGCGTCGTGAGCACTACGCAAAAGGGTGTGCATGGGACACAAACCAGCATTGCGCACGCACCTCAAGGGAGAGCACTCGCGGTGCTAGTTAGCATCGGCTGTGCGCTGCAAAGTAGCGTACACCTACCGCAAGGTAGCGGCACTAAGGCTATTGGTATTCGCACATGTGCACTTCTGCTGCCCTATGCGGCTGAAGGTGATGGTACAGCCGATACTAAAAATTATAAAAATGTAAGAAGTAATTTGTACCCTATTCTGAGTAATCATAAGGAAAATGTTTCTGTAGATGATGAACCTGTTGGAATGTCAGCCATTGCATATGCAGTAAATCTGTTAGACAGCACTAAACCTAGAAAGGGAAGTGATCCCACCAGCTGTATCAGCAGTAGGGATCACATCAGTTATACCAGCTGTATCAGCAGAAGGGATCACATCAGTTATACCAGCTGTATCAGCAGAAGGGATCACATCAGTTATACCAACAGTAGAAATTGACACAATACTACAAGACTACAGTGCGTATTAGTAACAGATTGAACCCCCAAAGTACAAAGGTAAAAGTTCCCATAAGTAACCCTAAAAATAGCAAAGTGCTAGGTGTCATGGACAAGAGCAGAGTTACATTCAATAATGACAGAATTTCCCGACCCGTGCCAAAAATTTGTAAAAGATTTAGGTAATGCTCACGAGCCTACCAACAAAGATTGGCGAGTGGTATTACGGGCATGTCTTCCATCCAATACCGATGTGAGAGTTTATCACGGATTGTGTATTGAATGGAGATTGTTCTCGTCAGCTAAGGGACTATCAAGGTAACATTACACGCATAGTCACCCTATTGTCCATATGTTTTCTAGTAGTAGTGAACTGGAGCAAAATTTTCACCATCAGGCAGAAGGATAGTGAGTCTGTAGCAGATTATTTCACCCGATCACTGCTGACAATCACCCAATATACAGGTATAGAAAATATAAAAGACAACACACACCACAGGGATGTAGCTGTCATGGTACTTATGGATAGTCTTAAAGACACTGTAAAGACCAGGGTTCAAACCTCTCAGACTAACTGGAGAGGAATTACTGTAGATGCCCTCAGGGAGTCAGCTATAGAACATGATAAAAACATCCTCAGGAAGAGAGAAACACAAAGTGAGAAGCTCATGGCTGTTAGCATTCAAGCTTTAGAAGGAATGTACACAGTCACAAAACCCATACCACACACAGCCACAAAACCCATACCACACACAGCCACAAAACTCATATCAACATACCCTGTCACAAAACCTCATACCACACACAACCACAAACTCTCCATGCACAACAACCTACACAGCGACAACTTTCCGACATAAGATGTTACACATGTAACCAGAAAGGACACATAAGTAGATACCGTCAGAGAAATGAAGGGACAAATAATAAGAAAATACACAAGTCCTTACCAAAAGGATACCAGCAGAATGTAGCAAAGTCTCAGCAGTCGCCGGCTCACATAGTGGCTGTGAATGTATTACTGGAGAATGATAGTCAGCTCTAGGGGTCAGGTCATACCTGTAGTCTACAGCCAGTCAGGTTAACTGAGAGTACTAGGGGAGAACCTACAATGACAGAAGATATAGCTGGTACTAAACACTCTTTTCTTGTAGACACAGGGGCGACCAGATCCGTGTCAAAGTCTCCATCAAATTTACAGGTGACCAACGAGACAGTACCAGCAATGGGAGTAACGAGACAGTACCAGCAATGGGAGTAACGAGACAGTACCAGCAATGGGAGTAACGAGACAGTACCAGCAATGGGAGTAACGAGACGGCACCAGCAATGGGAGTAACGAGACGGCACCAGCCATGGGAGTAACGAGACAGTACCAGCCATGGGAGTAACGAGACAGTACCAGCCATGGGAGTAATGGGTAAAGTGCATCATTATCCTTTAACCAAATCTGCAGAGGTTACTATCGGGCCACTACAAACTAGGCATTCCTTTCTTATGGCAGCAGCGGCTCCTACTAACCTGCTGGGAAGGGATTTGTTATGTAAAATGGGATGTGTAATTTATTGTACCCCTGATGGTATATTCCTAGATATCCCAGAGAAGGTTGCGCATGAGGTAAGGGATATATTGGACACTCCACAAAGGTTTATGCTTCACTCTACTGTTTTAGAACAAAGCCCATCCAAAGTTCGAGATGTTATCTCAAATACCAGGTTCACTTTTGACTAAGGATGGACAGGACACTGGATTGATGGCAAATGTATCTCCTGTAATGGTAAATTTAAAAGGTAATAGGCAAGCTCCAAAAATCCCTCAATACCAGTTAAAGCCAGAGGTAGAGCTAGGGGTTTATCCAATAATTGAAAGGTTGTTACAATAGGGGATTTTAATCCGTATAGCTAGCCCAGCTAATAGTCCACATTTTTTCAGTGAAGGCTGGGAGGGAAAGGCTATAGGTTAGTACAGGACCTAAGGGGTGTAAACAAAGTAGTTGAGAGACAATTCCCCACAGTGCCCAATCCAGCTATCATCCTCATGCAAATTCCACCATCTGCAACCCATTTTACTGTCATTGACCTATGTTCTGCTTTCTTCTCTGTCCCTCTTCACCCTGACTATCAGTTTTTCTTTGCATTCACCTACAGTACACATGCAATATACAATATACATGGACACAATTTCCCCAGGGTTTCATAGATAGCCCCAGTATTTTTTCTCAAGCCTTTCATGACTGTTTGCAGTCTTTTCAACCAGGCAATGGATCTGTTCTAATTCAATATGTAGATGATTTATTGTTGTGCTCTGATTCATTTTTGTCATGTTTAAATGATACTAAACTACTGTTGCTTAATCTCTCATACAGGACACAATGTTGCTAAGGACAAATTACAGCCAAGCCAGACTAAGGTTAAATACTTGGGACACTGTCTAATCCAGGGCCTACGACATTTGACAACCGACAGAATACAGGCCATACAGACCATGACACTACCGCAGAACCAACAACAAATACGTACCTTCTTGGGCATGTGTGGATACTGCAGGACGTGGATCCCAGGTTTTTCTATTCTGGCCTTACCTTTGCAGGAATTGGTGTCATCCTCAAAACCTGACCGTGTCTCACACACAGAGGAAACAGAGCAAGCTTTCCTTAATCTTAAGGACAGTTTGATGAAAGCACCAGCATTGGGAATACCAGATTATGAAAAACCTTTTGATTTATATTGTACGGAGGCTGATGGCTGTGCAGCAGGTGTCCTCACACTAAAATATGGTGATTCTAGTAGACCTGTAGCATACTACAGTGCACAATTGGACACTGTGGCAAGATCACTGCCAACGTGTTTTGGTCAGTACGAGTGAGGATGAAGTATTAGGCCATGATATGATTGTTTATATGCCACATGCTGTATCTGCTTTGCTGAATTCTGCCCAAACCAGACATGTTTCCTCAGCTAGGTTCACAAAATGGGAACTAGCTCTAATGGCACCTGCAAATATCACCATTACATGGTGCAGTACGTTAACCCCAGCAACGTATTTACCATATGTGCCTCAGGATGTACAAAGGGTGGAGAGAGGAGTTGCTGGTTGAAGGTGAGTTTTGCAGGTATATTGATGCACATGCTTGAATGGAATATTTGAATCAGACCTTTACTGCATGACCTGACATACGTAATACACCATTAGAAACTGTAGATGTGATGTTTTACATGGATGGGAGTTGTCATGCACAGGTTATGCTGTTGTAGATGACGAGGATGTTGTAGAAGCTGAACCACTTGGTCCACCTCATTCAGCACAGGTAGCTGAACTGGTGGCATTAAGGAGAGAGTGTGAACTGGCAGAAGGTAAGTCAAGTAATATCTACACTGACTCTAGGTACGCCTTTGGGGTAGTTCATGATTTTGGGGCTCTTTGGCATCTTCAAAATTTTATGACGGCAGTAGGCACACCAAATGCACACTCACACACATAAAAGGACTCTTGACAGCAATCCAACTACCAAAGGCAGTAGCTGTCATCAAATGTAAAGCCCATACATGTGAAGAAGACCCGGTGTCACTGGGCAATAACAGAGCAGACGAAGCTGCCAAATGGGCAGCAGGGTTAAAAGTAAACATGCAAGTTGATAAAATGATGGATTTACAAATGATTGACACCCAGAAATTAATTGAGGTGCAAAATTTGTGTTCCATACAGGAAAAGGCAGTCTGGAGATCAAAGGGATGTGGTCAGGAGTCCTCTGGAGAGATGGACAAGGTAGGCCGGTTGCTCCCAAGGCATATTACCCAACCCTGGCTGAGGCAGTGCATGGTTTGACTCGCCTAGGTATGTGCAAGTTAGTCAGAGCATACTGGTGTGCACCTGGATTTTCCTCTCAAGCTGAAAAGAGGGCTATGTCCTGTTTGACTTGCTTGAGGTAAAATGTCGGGAAGACAAGCCCTACCAAACCATCCCATACCCCTCCGACAGACTGACCTTTTCAGGTAATGCAAATTGATTTCATCCAATTACCATCCTGCAGGAATCTCAAGTATGTATTAGTTTGTACTGATGTGTTTTTCTAATTGGGTAGAGGTATATCCAGCTGCCACTAATACTGCTGTTTTTACTGCTAAAACGATTGTTCAGGAATTTGTATGCAGATACGGTATGCCTAGAATCATAGAAAGTGATAGGGTACTCATTTAACTGGAGATGTTTTCCAGAACATGTGTAAGTAAATGGGTATTAATAGTAGACTTCACACCCCCTTCCGACCGCAATCCAGCGCGAAGGTGGAGACAGTGAACGGTACTATTAAGAACAAACTGAGCAAGATCATGGCTGAAACTGGATTAGGATGGCCAGAAGCCTTACCGCTAGTCCTCCATAGCATCAGAACTACTCCTAGACCTCCTCTTAATCTGTCCACCTTTGAGATACTGTTTGGGAGACAACCTCATTTGATTGTAAGTCCACAGGATGATCTGAAGTGTAATAATGAGGTTACTGTGAAATACCTTACAACAATGAGTAGACAGTTGAAATAGCAGCAACAGAAATTGAAATTGTTATCACCTGACATGCCTGAGACAAACTGTCAGTTAAACCTGGAGAATGTTATAATACGAAATTTCTTACGTTCAGGTTGTTATACAGACTGGTGGGAAGGACCGTATAAAGTGTTACTGACCAGTACGACATCATTGAAAGTAGCAGAGAGACACCTGGGTCCATTCCACTCACTGCAGAAAAATCAACCACCCGGAGGAGATACAAGGCGGAGTCGAGACAGATAATATGGATCTGTTGATTGCGGGCCTGGTCCGAGAAAGTTAGAGATTGCAGTGAAGCACCTGAGCTAGGGCAATTTGCAGACCACTGTTCCAGCAATGGAGTGGTGGGCTGGGGTTGTGTTTGTGTTTCCTCCCAGCGTTCTCATCATATTCATTTGTTTCAGGATTTTCTGTTTCTGTGACGGAGGACAGATGACGGAGAGGGAGGTTGATGGTGATATCGATGGAGTGGGGTCAGGAGAAGGAGCGATAAAAACCATTAGGGCGGTATTTGACAAAACCCAGTACAGTAATTAAGAGATCTGTCATCCTAAAAACTCGGAGTCAATGTGAAGGTCTATTGTCTGAGGAATACTGTATGTGTGCAAACTGTGGATCCCTAATTGATGAAAAGTGCATCCAGCGATGCCAGTCCAAGAGTAATCTGTATTTGGGTGATCATCCTTTAGAGGATTACCATCCCTTAGTGTGGAAGGTCTTAAACCAGACTGAGTGTTGGGTTTGCGCTCATGTGCCTCATGGACAACATAATGTAGGTTTAGTACCACTCCCGTTAAACGTCTTGGATTACCAAAGGGGAAAACACTGGATGGGGAAATTAATTAAATCCAAACCTCCAAATTTTACGCTTCACCCATGCCAAGTAGATAAACTTCACCAATTTCAATAAACCAGGAAGTTGGGAGGTGACCAGGAACAATCAGACAATGACCTCACACAGAGCTGATAATAGACCACTAGATGATAAACTTGTACATGACATTGTTACCAGTGGGACATATATCCGGTATATGTATACTCGTAGTCCCATCAAGAAATGGTTTGCAGAGTACCAGTAGGGTACTGTGCAGATATTATACAACCAGCGACATGTATTAGCCAAATGGTAGAACCTGGGATAGGATCCTTTGTCAGAGAAATGTGTTTAATGGTAATGATGCATTCTATCCCTTATGTACTCCCAGACTGTATTTTATATGTGGAAGGAAAGCGTACAAGTGGCTTACTCCGAGTTCTGAAGGTTTGTTACCTGGGAAGGGTACTTCTGGAGGTTATGACCCTTACACATGGTGAAATGCTTGGTATCCATAAAAACACACCATCTCCATATCGTCATGCACAGTATGAACACAGAGACAAAATAAATATGATACCTGGTGATGTACATACAGCCACACAGATGATTAGCGAAACAACTGGCTTCCAAATTTTGGCCGCATTAGATCCCACCAGGATCGCTTGGGGTGCTTTAAATTTTAGATACATCCAAGACCTTGCTAAATTTATAGATAATATCACCGAGTTGTATGATGACACGTTCAGGTACACTGGTAAAGAGCTACAGGCCTATAAGAAAGAACTTGTGCAACAAAGACTAGTGGTAAATTATTTAACAGCTGTAACTGGTGGATACAGTGTGACTCTGGCCACCCAAATTGGTGTCAAATGTTGCACTTAAATCACAAATAATACTAGTGATCCCAAAGAGGTGACAGACCGGAAGATGGATGAGATTCTGCAGCTGAAATGGGAATTTCGAAAGAACCATAATGCCTCATTGACTGAGGTGGAGAAAAAGGAAGAAGAGTGGTTCTTGTGGTTGAACCCTGTAAAATGGTACTCCGGTCTAGGAGAGTGGGTTCAGGAAATGGTTACTAGCATAGGTAAGCTCCTGATCCTCATATTGGTATCTAATCTTATCATATCTTAGTAATTGGCTTATGTGTCCGATGTGTTCCTGTTGTGTTGAAGTGTGGAAAATGTAATGCTAAGGTAAACCGGGAGAATGAAATTATGATGTGGTTAGTAGTTATAGTATGCATACTAAGGTAAATGAAGAACTGCATTACGATCCAGAACTAGAATGTACCATCAGATGATGTACAGATTTAGCCATGCATGAAATGTATTATCAAATGTTATTTTAAACATCTTAAATAATGTAAGTCCCTATCCCCTTCAAGACTTCCTTTATAGGGTAGGTGCATCGCCACATCTTTCCCATGATCTACAGAGATCTGCGGTGTGCGTATAAGGGTAGTTTTATGTCCCTCCCAGGGGCGCATTTTTGATTATTTAATAACCAATTTGTGCCATCCCATAATATAACATTAAATAATATTTTATAGTGTATGACTGAATAGATTAAGCCTAGAGTGTGATAGCATTTTGGGTGCTATCAAAGGGTGGACTGTCGAAGCCGGATGATTGGCTGAGACAAATCTTAAATGAATATCTGGCGACGCCACTTTGTGTCGCCCCTGACAACGCCATTTTTGTGTCGCCCCTGATGACTCCATCTTGCGTCGTCAGCATGGAACCATTGTGTACGATGCTATATTTGATTATTAGCATTGTGCGTCTGCATTGCTACCGCTTATTGTTGAAAGTCCTATCAAAACCTATACGCACATTAAATAATACATATAAAATATACAAGATGCACAACGCACAGTTGCGCTGTTAATCAAAGCACAGATAAGCACAAAACACATGGACGCAAAATGCATACTAGTGACTTTACACAATATTCTCACTCTCACACATGCAATCTCTTTTATAAAAAGGTTCCCAAGCATTAACCTTAATATTAGAGGTTTTATTAGCTAATACATATGTTATGAAATGTAAAGTTTATGATATTTAAGGTAGAGACTAGGAGACAAGTCATGTTTGGTACCATTCTAAATCACTGTTTATTTGCAGATCTCCGGTTCTATCAGAAAGGAAATCGCATCATGCATCTGCAAGTTATGAATTACTCTAAATTAGTGGTTAGAATGTAAGGCTGTATGTAGTGTCTTTTGACTAGTTTAAACCAGTTCTTCGGCGGGAAAACCACACAAAGCAACATCTGAGGATCTGGGACATTCCCCTAGTGACACCGTATGAACTGTCCAATGACTGCATCGTACCAGAATGTCCAGGAGCAAGACCCAATGGAAATCTGTTAACTAGTCTTTGTTCTGTGAGGTATATAGCCTGCTTACTGCTTATAGTATACAGCCATTCTTCTTGGATGACCACAGGCTTCTGGAGAGACTACTGTATACTGGGACCAGTGCGCACGCGTATGTATCGGCTTGTACCTTTGTATTTACTTGCTTTTTGTGCTAATTGTATAGATCACAGCGTGTTATACTTTTCATTGAATAATATAACTTTTTGTGCTTTGGAACCACAATTGGATTGGAAAGCAATTATTTCTTATGCGACTTGTAGCGCTAAACAGCAACATTTTGGGTATATAGATTTAGGAGTGTCAATAGTTGGGGGCTCGTAGCTTTGGAGGTCACACTACCGAGAGGTCGCAGGATAGCGTACGGATCTCGATTTCGCAACAAAGGGTGGAAAACGCTATAAGCAGGAAAGAACGCACAGTGTACAAAACCTGCACCATCTAGTGTTGTGAAACAGATATCCGTTATGTGATTTCAAGGAGTGCTGACTAGGACCTGGGGCAGGAGAGAAGTTTGTTTCTTTCATTGTCTGTCTTGGCGCTAGAGTGCAAGTTGCACAATAGCGTATACGCATTTCCTGTATTGCTGCCACATGTTCAAACAATCATTCTGATAGTATTGTTGTATTGATAGCGTGAATACATTGTTTAAAACCTCTGCATCATACTGCCATATTAGCGAAAAGTCTAGTTTCTGCGCAGAAAACCAAAGGTGTATGAAAGCAGACATGTGATTTTAATGTGATAGAGGCTACTACTGTGTGTGGGGCCTAGGCTAGGTACCATGTGTTGGTCCTAAAGACTCGGTAGGTGTTTGACGAGGCAGAAAGCTACTGAGTGTGTACACATAGCGGGTGTATTGCAGCAAGGACAGGGATTTTGTACCTTGAAGAAAACAAGGGGCTTTCAAAATTCGGCTCCCAATAGTAGTCGCAGGGACCATTGATCAGTTATGTTCTCTGGACACTGCGACTAGACCTCATGGTTGGGTAGGCCGTGATTGTGACTAGGGTTGTAGTGGAGGAAATCACTGGAAAGGGTAAGTGTTATTGGAACACTTAAATTCTAACAGGGGAGAGTACTCAAAAAGGGTGAGCTACCGGACAAGGGCTGAAAGGTGTCCAGAAAGACAGTATAATTGTATAAGACGTTATTCTGTTCCTCGTTGTGCGCGCCATTCATAACGGTTAGTGGACTCGTTGTGCACAACGGGATAGGAGTGCGTGAACGTAGCTTCACTGGAATCATTCACCCGGTCCACATTCACTAGTGATAAGTTGCCTAGCGTTTTCCCAGATGGGTGATAAGCAGACGCTGGGAATGGTAGAATACAATATGTGCTGCTTTTGGAAGGCCCGACCGGTTCGGCAAGGCATATAATGTATACAAAGTATCGTGCGTTCTGTGATGTATGGGTTAAGATGACCAAGAGATGTGTAAAACCTTTTCCTAAAGTTGGCAGTTTGGATGTGGAGGTGATGAATAATGTTAGAGATGACATCTGTGTGGTGAAATCTCTAAAGAAACGAGTAAAGTATAGCAATTGTTTGAAATTATGGCAGCATGAGGGGAACACGTGGTTGAATGGCGTACTCGCGCCAATAAGTAGCGTCGTGAGCACTACGCAAAAGGTTGTGCACGCGATGCAAAACAGCATTGCGCACGCACCTCAAGGGAGAGCGCACGCAGCGCTAGTTAGCGTCGGCTGCACAGTAGCGTACACCTATCGCAAGGTAGCAGCACTAAGGCTATAGGTATTCGCACATGCGCCCCTCTGCTGCCCTATGCGGCTGAAGGTGATGGTACAGCCGATACAAAAAATTATAAAAATGTAACAAGTAATTTGTACCCTATTCTGAGTAATCATAAGGAAAATGTTTCTGTAGATGATGAACCTGTTGGATTGTCAGCCATTGCATATGCAGTAAATCTGTTACACAGCTCTAAACCTAGAAAGGGAAGTGATCCCACCAGCTGTATCAGCAGAAGGGATCCCATCAATTGTACCAGCAGTAGAAATTGACACAATACTACAAGACTACAGTGCGTATTAGTAACAGATTGAACCCCCAAAATACTAAGGTAAAAGTTCCCATAAGTAACCCTAAAAATAGCAAAGTGGTAGGTGTCATGGACAAGAGCAGAGTTACATTCAATAATGACAGAATTTCCCGACCATAGAAAAGAATTAGCTAAGTGCCAAAAATTTGTAAAAGATTTGAGCCTACCAACAAAGATTGGCGAGTGGTATTACGGGCATGTCTTCCATCCAATACCGATGTGAGAGTTTATCACGGATTGTGTATTGAATGGAGATTGTTCTCGTCAGCTAAGGGACTATCAAGGTAACATTACACGCATAGTCACCCTATTGTCCATATGTTTTCTAGTAGTAGTGAACTGGAGCAAAGTTTTCACCATCAGGCAGAAGGATAGTGAGTCTGCAGCAGATTATTTCACCCGATCACTGCTGACAATCACCCAATATACAGGTATAGAAAATATAAAAGACAACACACACCACAGGGATGTAGCTGTCATGGTACTTATGGATAGTCTTAAAGACACTGTAAAGACCAGGGTTCAAACCTCTCAGCCTAACTGGAGAGGAATTACTGTAGATGCCCTCAGGGAGTCAGCTATAGAACATGATAAAAACATCCTCACGCGGCACTTGCTGCTAATAGGAGACACGCTGTATTCATACTAGCGTGCATACACAAAAATGATTGCTCGAGATTAGTGTCATAACACCTATACTGGCTTACTGTGACATCATACTACTGCTACAGAAATGCAATAATCATCTGTTATGAATGATGAATGGTGTATGTATGCTAGACTGTCAATTGTGATCGTTACGTTCACAATGCTGTCTAAATGTGTGTGAGATAGGTTACTATGTTAACGCTGATTTAGGTGAGCTTTTGTGAAGACAGAATGCAACTGCTTAAACACATAAGCTCCGTGTCCAGAGTCACTCTCATTTATTCTGTTCAGCACTGAGTGTTTCCAATTTTACATAAAAACAGTTTGTGAACGGAGTATCCAATAATGAGCACAATCACCGTCATATAAGGGTGGTGTTATTCGCATGATACATGGAAATGGACAAATGTACCATGCAGCCTGAGTAGATGAGGGATATATTATAACTATGTTGCCATTTATGGAATAAGACTCTGTTTTAAACACAAAGTTATCATTACTAGAATAAGATATCCAGTATCTACCTTTCTGACTGCTGATAGACCTATGAATATTCTATATCAGAGCTGGATATTTTCTTTAGTGACTCAACAGAGGCTTAACTTTTCACACACAATAAGGATCACAGTATCCTAGGTGATATAGTTATTTCTATTTACCAGTCAACTATAGACGGATTATATATATATATATATATATATATATATATATATATATATATATATATAATGTCAGGTCCATAAATATTGGGACATTGACAGAATTCTCATATTTTGGCCTCTAGTCACCACCACAATGGCTTTGAAATGAAACAAACAAGATGTGCTTTACCTGCAGACTTTCAGATTTAATTTGAGGGTAATTACATCCAAATCAGGTGAACGGTGTAGGAATTACAACAGTTTCTATATGTGCCTCCCACTTTTTAAGGGGCCAAAAGTAATGGGACAAACTAAACAATCCTAAATCTAACTTTCACTTTTTGCAGACAATTACAGCCTGAAGTCTGGAACGCATAGACATCACCAGACGCTGGGTTTCATCCCTGGTGATGCTCTGCCAGGCCTCTACTGCAAATGTCTTCAGTTCCTGCTTGTTCTTGGGACATTTTCCCTTCAGTTTTGTCTTCATGAAGTGAAATGCATGCTCAATCGGATTCAGGTCAGGTGATTGACTTGGCCATTGCATAACATTCCACTTTTTAGCCTTACAAAACTCTTTGGTTGCTTTTGCAGTATGCTTCGGGTCATTGTCAATCTGCACTGTGAAGCGCTGTCCAATGAGTTCTGAAGCATTTGACTGAATATGAGCATATAATATTGCCCGAAACACTTCAGAATTCATTCTGCTGCTTTTGTCAGCAGTCACATCATCAATAAATACAAGGGAACCAGTTCCATTGGCAGCTATACATGCCCACGCCATAACACTACCACCACCATGCTTCACAGATGAGTTGGTATGTTTTGGATCATGAACAGTTCCTTTCCTTCTCCATACTCTTCTCTTCCCATAACTCTGGTACAAGTTGATCTTTGTCTCATCTGTCCATAGGATGTTGTTCCAGCACTGTAATGGCTTTTTTAGATGTTGTTTGGCAAACTCTAATCTGGTCTTCCTGTTTTTGTGGCTCACCAATGGTTTACATCTTGTGGTGAACCCTCTATATTCACTCTTGTGAAGTCTTCTCTTGATTGTTGCCTTTAACACATATACATCTACCTCCTGGAGAGTGTTCTTGATTTGGCCAACTGTTGTGAAGGGGTTTTTCTTCACCAGGGAAATAATTCTTCTGTCATCCACCACAGTTGTTTTCCGTGGTCTTCCGGGTCTTTTGGTGTTGCTGAGCTCTCCGGTGCGTTCTTTCTTTTTAAGAATGTTCCAAACAGTTGATTTGGCCACACCTAATGTTTTTGCTATCTCTCTGATGGGTTTGTTTTGATTTTTCAGCCTAATGATGGCTTGCTTCACTGATAGTGACAGCTCTTTGGATCTCATATTGAGAGTTGACAGCAACTGATTCCAAATGCAAATGTCACACCTAGAATCAACTCCAGACCTTTTACCTGCTTAATTGATAATGAAATAATGAGGGAATAGCCAACACCTGTCCATGAAATAGCTTTTGAGTTGATAGTCCCATTACTTTTGGCCCCTTAAAAAGTGGGAGGTACATATTGAAACTGTTGTAATTCCTACACCGTTCACCTGATTTGGATGTAATTACCCTCAAATTAAATCTGAAAGTCTGCAGTTAAAGCACATCTTGTTTGTTTCATTTCAAAACCATTGTGGTGGTGACTAGAGGCCAAAATCTGAAAATTCTGTCAATGTCCCAATATTTATGGACCTGACTGTATGTATGTATATATATGTGTGTGTGTGTGTGTGTGTGTGTGTGTGTGTGTGTGTGTGTATGTATGTATGTATGTATATATATATATGTGATCATAATTATGAGTGCCTGATAAAAATCCTGATAAGAGACTCTCTACAGGATAATATTATACAAGTGGCAGATTATTATGGCACAGTGATGTTAGACTGGTAATAATAGGTCAATCTATTTTATTATGTAGCGTATTTGTCTTGTTTCTTGTTTTATATTTCGCAATTTTAATTGATCAATTAAAAGTTATATTTTATCATAAGATCCAAAGATATGGTATCACATTTATAATAATATCATATTTAGGTCCGTGTGTGCCCCAAATAGGAATACTTTTTCTTTTCTTGTAGTTTGGATGCCCTCAGGGAGTCAGCTATAGAACATGATAAAAACACCCTCAGGAAGAGAGAAACACAAAGTGAGAAGCTAATGGCTGTTAGCATTCAAGCTTTAGAAGGAATATACACACAGCCACAAAACCCATACCACACACAGCCACAAAACCCATACCACACACAGCCACAAAACCCATACCACACACAGCCACAAAACCCATACCACACACAGCCACAAAACTCTCCATGCACAACAACCTACACAGCGACAACTTTCCAACATAAGATGTTACACATGTAACCAGAAAGGACACATAAGTAGATACCGTCAGAGAAATGAAGGGACAAATAATAAGAAAATACACAAGTTCTTACCAAAAGGATACCAGCAGAATGTAGCAAAGTCTCAGCAGTCGCCGGCTCATATAGTGGCTGTGAATGTATTACTGGAGAATGATAGTCAGCTCTAGGGGTCAGGTCATACCTGTAGTCTACAGCCAATCAGGTTCACTGAGAGTACTAGGGGAGAACCTACAATGACAGAAGATATAGCTGGTACTAAACACTCTTTTCTTGTAGACACAGGGGCGACCAGATCCGTGTCAAAGTCTCCATCAAATTTACAGGTGACCAACGAGACAGTACCAGCAATGGGAGTAACGAGACAGTACCAGCAATGGGAGTAACGAGACAGTACCAGCCATGGGAGTAATGAGACAGTACCAGCCATGGGAGTAACGAGACAGTACCAGCCATGGGAGTAACGAGACAGTACCAGCAATGGGAGTAACGAGACAGTACCAGCAATGGGAGTAACGAGACAGTACCAGCAATGGGAGTAACGAGACAGTACCAGCAATGGGAGTAACGAGACGGCACCAGCAATGGGAGTAACGAGACGGCACCAGCCATGGGAGTAACGAGACAGTACCAGCCATGGGAGTAACGAGACAGTACCAGCCATGGGAGTAATGGGTAAAGTGCATCATTATCCTTTAACCAAATCTGCAGAGGTTACTATCGGGCCACTACAAACTAGGCATTCCTTTCTTATGGCAGCAGCGGCTCCTACTAACCTGCTGGGAAGGGATTTGTTATGTAAAATGGGATGTGTAATTTATTGTACCCCTGATGGTATATTCCTAGATATCCCAGAGAAGGTTGCGCATGAGGTAAGGGATATATTGGACACTCCACAAAGGTTTATGCTTCACTCTACTGTTTTAGAACAAAGCCCATCCAAAGTTCGAGATGTTATCTCAAATACCAGGTTCACTTTTAACTAAGGATGGACAGGACACTGGATTGATGGCAAATGTATCTCCTGTAATGGTAAATTTAAAAGGTAATAGGCAAGCTCCAAAAATCCCTCAATACCAGTTAAAGCCAGAGGTAGAGCTAGGGGTTTATCCAATAATTGAAAGGTTGTTACAATAGGGGATTTTAATCCGTATAGCTAGCCCAGCTAATAGTCCACATTTTTTCAGTGAAGGCTGGGAGGGAAAGGCTATAGGTTAGTACAGGACCTAAGGGGTGTAAACAAAGTAGTTGAGAGACAATTCCCCACAGTGCCCAATCCAGCTGTCATCCTCATGCAAATTCCACCATCTGCAACCCATTTTACTGTCATTGACCTATGTTCTGCTTTCTTCTCTGTCCCTCTTCACCCTGACTATCAGTTTTTCTTTGCATTCACCTACAGTACACATGCAATATACAATATACATGGACACAATTTCCCCAGGGTTTCATAGATAGCCCCAGTATTTTTTCTCAAGCCTTTCATGACTGTTTGCAGTCTTTTCAACCAGGCAATGGATCTGTTCTAATTCAATATGTAGATGATTTATTGTTGTGCTCTGATTCATTTTTGTCATGTTTAAATGATACTAAACTACTGTTGCTTAATCTCTCATACAGGACACAATGTTGCTAAGGACAAATTACAGCCAAGCCAGACTAAGGTTAAATACTTGGGACACTGTCTAATCCAGGGCCTACGACATTTGACAACCGACAGAATACAGGCCATACAGACCATGACACTACCGCAGAACCAACAACAAATACGTACCTTCTTGGGCATGTGTGGATACTGCAGGACGTGGATCCCAGGTTTTTCTATTCTGGCCTTACCTTTGCAGGAATTGGTGTCATCCTCAAAACCTGACCGTGTCTCACACACAGAGGAAACAGAGCAAGCTTTCCTTAATCTTAAGGACAGTTTGATGAAAGCACCAGCATTGGGAATACCAGATTATGAAAAACCTTTTGATTTATATTGTACGGAGGCTGATGGCTGTGCAGCAGGTGTCCTCACACTAAAATATGGTGATTCTAGTAGACCTGTAGCATACTACAGTGCACAATTGGACACTGTGGCAAGATCACTGCCAACGTGTTTTGGTCAGTACGAGTGAGGATGAAGTATTAGGCCATGATATGATTGTTTATATGCCACATGCTGTATCTGCTTTGCTGAATTCTGCCCAAACCAGACATGTTTCCTCAGCTAGGTTCACAAAATGGGAACTAGCTCTAATGGCACCTGCAAATATCACCATTACATGGTGCAGTACGTTAACCCCAGCAACGTATTTACCATATGTGCCTCAGGATGTACAAAGGGTGGAGAGAGGAGTTGCTGGTTGAAGGTGAGTTTTGCAGGTATATTGATGCACATGCTTGTATGGAATATTTGAATCAGACCTTTACTGCATGACCTGACATACATGATACACCATTAGAAAATGTAGAAGTGACGTTTTACATGGATGGGAGTTGTCATGCACAGGTTATGCTGTTGTAGATGACGAGGTTGTTGTAGAAGCTGAACCACTTGGTCCACCTCATTCAGCACAGGTAGCTGAACTGGTGGCATTAATGAGAGTGTGAACTGGCAGAAGGTAAGTCAAGTAATATCTACACTGACTCTAGGTACGCCTTTGGGGTAGTTCATGATTTTGGGGCTCTTTGGCATCTTCAAAATTTTATGACGGCAGTAGGCACACCAAATGCACACTCACACACATAAAAGGACTCTTGACAGCAATCCAACTACCAAAGGCAGTAGCTGTCATCAAATGTAAAGCCCATACATGTGATCACCCGGTGTCACTGGGCAATAACAGAGCAGACGAAGCTGCCAAATGGGCAGCAGGGTTAAAAGTAAACATGCAAGTTGATAAAATGATGGATTTACAAATGATTGACACCCAGAAATTAATTGAGGTGCAAAATTTGTGTTCCATACAGGAAAAGGCAGTCTGGAGATCAAAGGGATGTGGTCAGGAGTCCTCTGGAGAGATGGACAAGGTAGGCCGGTTGCTCCCAAGGCATATTACCCAACCCTGGCTGAGGCAGCACGTGGTTTGACTCGCCTAGGTATGTGTAAGTTAGTCAGAGCATACTGGTGTGCACCTGGATTTTCCTCTCAAGCTGAAAAGAGGGCTATGTCCTGTTTGACTTGCTTGAGGTAAAATGTCGGAAAGACAAGCCCTACCAAACCATCCCATACCCCTCCGACAGACTGACCTTTTCAGGTAATGCAAATTGATTTCATCCAATTACCATCCTGCAGGAATCTCAAGTATGTATTAGTTTGTACTGATGTGTTTTTCTAATTGGGTAGAGGTATATCCAGCTGCCACTAATACTGCTGTTTTTACTGCTAAAACGATTGTTCAGGAATTTGTATGCAGATACGGTATGCCTAGAATCATAGAAAGTGATAGGGTACTCATTTAACTGGAGATGTTTTCCAGAACATGTGTAAGTAAATGGGTATTAATAGTAGACTTCACACCCCCTTCCGACCGCAATCCAGCGCGAAGGTGGAGACAGTGAACAGTACTATTAAGAACAAACTGAGCAAGATCATGGCTGAAACTGGATTAGGATGGCCAGAAGCCTTACCGCTAGTCCTCCATAGCATCAGAACTACTCCTAGACCTCCTCTTAATCTGTCCACCTTTGAGATACTGTTTGGGAGACAACCTCATTTGATTGTAAGTCCACAGGATGATCTGAAGTGTAATAATGAGGTTACTGTGAAATACCTTACAACAATGAGTAGACAGTTGAAATAGCAGCAACAGAAATTGAAATTATCACCTGACATGCCTGAGACAAACTGTCAGTTAAACCTGGAGAATGTTATAATACGAAATTTCTTACGTTCAGGTTGTTTTACAGACTGGTGGGAAGGACCGTATAAAGTGTTACTGACCAGTACGACATCATTGAAAGTAGCAGAGAGACACCTGGGTCCATTCCACTCACTGCAGAAAAGTCAACCACCCGGAGGAGATACAAGGCGGAGTCGAGACAGATAATATGGATCTGTTGATTGCGAGCCTGGTCCGAGAGAGTTAGAGATTGCAGTGAAGCACCTGAGCTAGGGCAATTTGCAGACCACTGTTCCAGCAATGGAGTGGTGGGCTGGGGTTGTGTTTGTGTTTCCTCCCAGCGTTCTCATCATATTCATTTGTTTCAGGATTTTCTGTTTCTGTGACGGAGGACAGATGATGGAGAGGGAGGTTGATGGTGATATCGATGGAGTGGGGTCAGGAGAAGGAGCGATAAAAACCATTAGGGCGGTATTTGACAAAACCCAGTACAGTAATTAAGAGATCTGTCATCCTAAAAACTCGGAGTCAATGTGAAGGTCTATTGTCTGAGGAATACTGTATGTGTGCAAACTGTGGATCCCTAATTGATGAAAAGTGCATCCAGCGATGCCAGTCCAAGAGTAATCTGTATTTGGGTGATCATCCTTTAGAGGATTACCATCCCTTAGTGTGGAAGGTCTTAAACCAGACTGAGTGTTGGGTTTGCGCTCATGTGCCTCATGGACAACATAATGTAGGTTTAGTACCACTCCCGTTAAACGTCTTGGATTACCAAAGGGGAAAACACTGGATGGGGAAATAAATTAAATCCAAACCTCCAAATTTTAAGATTCACCCATGCCAAGTAGATAAACTTCACCAATTTCAATAAACCAGGAAGTTGGGAGGTGACCAGGAACAATCAGACAATGACCTCACACAGAGCTGATAATAGACCACTAGATGATAAACTTGTACATGACATTATTACCAGTGGGACATATATCCGGTATAGGTATACTCGTAGTCCCATCAAGGAGATGGTTGGCAGAGTACCAGTAGGGTACTGTGCAGATATTATATAACCAGCAACATGTATTAGTCAAATGGGAGAACCTAGGATAGGATCCTTTGTCAGAGAAATATGTTTAATGGTAATGATGCATTCTATCCCTTATGTACTCCCAGACTGTATTTTATATGTGGAAGGAAAGCGTACAAGTGGCTCACTCCGAGTTCTGAAGGTTTGTTACCTGGGAAGGGTACTCCTTGAGGTTATGACCCTTACACATGGTGAAATGCTTGGTATTCATAAAACACACCATCACCGTATCTTCATACACAGTATGAACACAGAGACAAAAGAAATTTGATATCTGGTGATGTACATACAGCCACACAGATGATTAGTGAAACAACTGGCTTCCAAATTTTGGTCACATTAGATCCCACCAGGATCACTTAGGGTGCTTTAAATTTTAGATACATCCAAGACATTGCTAAATTAATAGATAATATCACTGAGATGTATGATAACACGTTCAGGTACACTTGTAAGGAGCTACAGGCCTATAAGAAAGAACTTGTGCAACAAAGACTAGTGTTAAATTATTTAACAGCTGTAACTGGTGGATATTGTGTGACTCTGGCCACCCAAATTGGTGTCAAGTGTTGCACTTTCATCACAAATAATACTAGTGATCCCAAAGAGGTGATAGACCGGAAGATGCATGAGATTCTGCAGCTGAAATGGGAATTTCGAAAGAACCATAATGCCTCATTGACTGAGGTGGAGAAAAAGGTAGAAGAGTGGTTCTCGTGGTTGAACCCTGTAAAATGGTTCTCCGGTCTAGGAGAGTGGGTTCAGGAAATGGTTGCTAGTGTAGGTAAGCTCCTGATCCTCATATTGGTATCTTATCTTATCATATCTTAGTTATTGGCTTATGTGTCTGATGTGTTCCTGCTGTGTTGAAGTGTGGAAAATGTAATGCTAAGGTAAACCGGGAGAATTAAATTATGATGGTGGATAGTAGTTATAGTATGCATACTAAGGTAAATTAAGAACTACATTACAATCCAGAACTATAATGTACCATCAGATGATGTATAGATTTAGCCATGCATGAAATGTATTATCAAATGTTATTTTAAACACCTTAAATAATGTAAGTCCCTATCCCCTTCAAGACTTCCTTTATAGGTTAGGTGCATCCCCACATCTTTCCCATGATCTACAGAGATCCGCGGTGTGCGTATGAGGGTAGTTTTATGTCCCTCCCAGGGGTGCATTTTTGATTATTTAATAACCAATTTGTGCCATCCCATAATATAACATTAAATAATATTTTATAGTGTATGACTGAATAGATTAAGCCTAGAGTGTGATAGCATTTTGGGTGCTATCAAAGGGTGGACTTTCGAAGCCGGATGAATATCTGGTGATGCCATTTTGTGTCGCCCCTGATGACTCCATCTTGCATCATCAGCATGGAACCATTGGGTACAATGCTATATTTGATTATTAGCATTGTGCATCTGCATTGCTACCGCTTATTGTTGAAAGTCCTATCAAAACCTATACGCACATTAAATAATACATATAAAATATACAAGATGCACAACGCACAGATAAGCACAAAACACATGGACGCAAAATGCATACTAGCGACTTTACACAATATTCTCACTCTCACACATACAATCTCTTTTATAAAAAGGTTCCCAAGCATTAAGCTTAATATTAGAGGTTTTATTAGCAAATACATATGTTTGAAATGTAAAGTTTATGATATTTAAGGTATAGAGACTAGGAGACAAGTCATGTTTGGTACCATTCTAAATCACTGTTTATTTGCAGATCTCCGGTTCTATCGGCAAGGAGATTGCATCATGCGTCTGCAAGTTATGAATTACTCTAAATTAGTGGTTAGAATGTATGTCTGTATGAAGTGTCTTTTGACTAGTTTAAACCAGTTCTTCGGCGGGAAAACCACACAAAGCAACGTCTGAGGAACTGGGACATACCCCTAGTGATGCTGTATGAACTGTCCAATGACCTGCATCGTACCAGAATGTCCAGGAGCAAGACCCAATGCAAACCTGTTAACTAGTCTTTGTTCTGTGAGGTATATAGCCTGCTTACTGGTTATAGTATACAGCCATTCTTCTTGGATGACCACAGGCTTATGGAGAGACGACTGTATACTGGGACCAGTGCGCACGTGTATGTATCGGCTTGTACCTTTGTATTTACTTGCTTTTTGCGCTAATTGTATAGATCATAGCATGCTATACTTTTCATTGAATAATATAACTTTTTGTGCTTTGGAACCACAATTGGATTGGAAAGCAATTATTTCTTATGCGACTTGTAGCGCTAAACAGTGACATTTTTGTATATAGATTTAGGGGTATCAATACCTGCAACTGCAAGCAAGTTACCCTACCAACTTCATATACCAGCTCCATTCTTTTCCTGAGGGTTCATACTAAAGGATAAGGTGCCTGATTCACAACAAATATAAATATTCTGTACGCACGCAGTTCAACTGTGATAGCAATGCAAACTCAGCACTACATAAGGACGCCCACTTTATCATACGCACATCCATAACACTTAGCAGAATAGTGAAACCATCGGTACAATTGAGTAACATCGGACCCATAACCACACTTGTACAAGCCCTGACCTTACTCAGAAATTACTAACAGCCACGCACACTATCAGGCCTCAGGCTGCATAGGGCATCACAGTGGATAATTTATACACACCCCTGCAATGGCGTTCAAATGCAATGGCATACCTGTGTTTGGCCGACCATCACCACCCACACACTGCACTTCCTGTCAATCACTCTGCGATGGATCTGTGTAGTCACTGTGATCGCAGTCCCGATCACAGTGGCTAGTACACACATGTGCAATGCAGTGTGGTGTATCTATAATGGGTGCAGTGTGTGCAGGGTACACTGGCCCCCGGCTCCAGGGGGGGCCCCGCACCGCACACACTGCACCCATATCATTTTAGACTTACCTGTCCGTGGTCCCACGTTTGGTGTCTGCGCTGCTCAGAACACAGGAAAATGGCCGCTGAGCCTCCCGCGAAAACCTGGAGGGTAGACATGTATGCTCAGATGCAGATTGGCTGTGATAAATTCGCCCAATATTGCATGCATGGACAGCTGCGAATCCACTTCACACACTTTTGTGAGAAGGTGTCAGTTTGTGCGACTTGCAGAAGCTCCCCGCTGTGGTCCCAAAAACCACCCCCCCTCCCCACCCCCCCCCCCACCCCCGTCTCCCCTGGGACTCCAGTCGGCTGGGAGTAAATTTAGATTTAGTTTTCTGTTCGATTTTATTTATTTATTTTTTTTATGAAAGTATTTACTAAAGGCAAAATCGAATAGAAAAAGGAAATCGAATTTCTGAAAAACATTGATGTTTTCGCATAGAAGACATTAGGATCCCTTAGTTTTTCCATTCGATTTACAAATCGAATGTTAGTAAATGAACTCAAACTGCAAATCCCCAAATAAATAGAAGAACTTCATGCATTCGTTTTCAGCATGAGCAGTTCGATTTGACACAGATACATGCAAACATCAGTGAGATGCCTACATGTATCCTACTGTAACAAGCTTGGAAAGAGTTACTGTTATAAAAAAAAAAAAAACCTGACGTGGGGTCCCCCCTAAATACACAACCAGCCCCGGACTTTTCATAGCCAGTCCTGGTTGTGCAAGTACAGGGGAAAAATTGCGTAGGGTATCCCTGTACTTGGCACAATCAGCACCAGGCTCTGAACCGGTCCTGGTGCTGGAATTACATGGGAAAAAAATACATATGGTTCCCATGCAATTCCCACAACCAGCTCCGGACCCTTTCTAGCGCAGGGGGGGAACGGTAATGTCACAGCCAGGGAAACCCTATCACCAAGTTCCCCAGCCAAAACATTACTTCTGACTTTTAGTCAGCCCAGGCCAGGGATCCCTGGGGTGTTGGGGACCCAGCCCAATAAAGGGGTCCCCCTCTCCAGGGCACCCCAGGCCTAGGCTGATAGCCCGGGGCTATCCACGGAACCCCTGGGCGGTGGATTGATAGTGTGCAGTGTAGTATAAAAAAAGATAAGTGTAAACATTGTCTTTACAGTAGGACTGCAGGTCCCAGCAAGCCTCCCCTGCATGCTGGTACTTAGAGAGCCACAAGTACCAGCATGCGGGGAATTAAGGGCTCACTGGTACCTGTAGTTCACCTCTAAAGAAATGTTTACATAAACACAATATACACACACTGTGACAGTATAGTTTTATTACATACATACACAGTCATAAAACATTTGTATTAATGGCTGAACATTATTATTTTTTTCCTCAATCCACAAATGTCGCACGATGGATTGGCATGAAAAAAAATCTAGAAATACAAAGTCATGACTGATCTACATGACGGTTACTGTACATAGTACATAAGACAACAGGCCTCCAGATCAGAAGCTTCAGCATTCCACCAGTACAATGAGCCCCCATCCCTAATCTCTGCTTCCGGTCATTGTGTGTGTGTGTGTGTGTGCGCGCGCGCGCGTGTGCATGCGTGCAGGGCATTGTGTGTGCGTGTGCATGCGGGCAGGGCATTGTGTGCGTGTGCATGCGTGCAGGGCATTGTGTGTGCATGCGGGCAGGGCATTGTGTGTGTGTGTGTGTGTGTGTGCGTGCAGGGCATTGTGTGTGCGTGCGCATGCGTGCAGGGCATTGTGTGCGCGTGCGCATGCGTGCAGGGCATTGTGTGCGTGTGCATGCGTGCAGGGCATTGTGTGTGCGTGTGTGCATGCGGGCAGGGCATTGTGTGTGCGTGTGTGCATGCGGGCAGGGCATTGTGTGTGCGTGTGTGCATTCGGGCAGGGCATTGTGTGCGTGTGTGCATGCGGGCAGGGCATTGTGTGCGTGTGTGTGTCTCTGCAGGGCATTGTGTGTGTGTGTCTCTGCAGGGCATTGTGTGTGTGTGTGTGTGTGTATATATATATGCGTGCAGGGCATTGTGTGTGTGTGTATATGCGTGCAGGGCATTGTGTGTGTGTGTGTGTGTATATGCGTGCAGGGCATTGTGTGTGTGTGTGTGTATATATATGTGTGCAGGGCATTGTGTGTGTGTGTGTGTATATGCGTGCAGGGCATTGTGTGTGTGTGTGTGTGTGTATATATGCGTGCAGGGCATTGTGTGTGTGTGTGTATGTGCGTGCAGGGCAGTGTGTGTGTGTGTGTGTATATGCGTGCAGTGCAGTGTGTGTGTGTATATGCGTATATGCGTGCAGGGCATTGTGTGTGTGTGTGTGTGTGTATGTATATGCGTGCAGGGCAGTGTGTGTGTGTGCGTATATGCGTGCAGGGCATTGTGTGTGTGTGTATATATGCGTGCAGGGCGTGTGTGTGTGTGTGTGTGTATATGCGTGCAGGGCATTGTGTGTGTGTGTGTATATATATGCGTGCAGGGCATTGTGTGTGTGTATATATGCGTGCAGGGCATTGTGTGTGTGTGTATATATGCGTGCAGGGCATTGTGTGTGTGTGTGTGTGTGTGTATATGCGTGCAGGGCAGTGTGTGTGTGTGTGTGTATATGCGGGCAGTGTGTGTGTGTGTGTGTATATGCGTGCAGGGCATTGTGTGTGTGTGTGTATATATGCGTGCAGGGCATTGTGTGTGTGTGTATATGCGTATATGCGTGCAGGGCATTGTGTGTGTGTGTGTGTGTATATGCGTATATGCGTGCAGGGCATTGTGTGTGTGTGTGTGTATATATGCGTGCAGGGCATTGTGTGTGTGTGTGTGTATATGCGTGCAGGGCATTGTGTGTGTGTGTGTATATGCGTATATGCATATATGCGTGCAGGGCAGTGTGTGTGTGTGTGTGTGTATATATGCGTGCAGGGCATTGTGTGTGTGTGTATATATGCGTGCAGGGCATTGTGTGTGTGTGTGTATATGCGTGCAGGGCAGTGTTTGTGTGTGTGTATATGCGTGCAGGGCAGTGTGTGTGTGTGTATATGCGTGCAGGGCAGTGTGTGTGTGTGTGTGTGTATATGCGTATATGCGTGCAGGGCATTGTGTGTGTGTATGTATATGCGTGCAGGGCAGTGTGTGTGTGTGTATATGCGTATATGCGTGCAGGGCATTGTGTGTGTGTGTATATATGCGTGCAGGGCATTGTGTGTGTGTGTATATATGCGTGCAGGGCATTGTGTGTGTGTATATATGCGTGCAGGGCAGTGTGTGTGTGTGTGTGTATATGCGGGCAGTGTGTGTGTGTGTGTGTATATGCGTGCAGGGCATTGTGTGTGTGTGTGTGTGTGTATATATGCGTGCAGGGCATTGTGTGTGTGTGTATATGCGTGCAGGGCATTGTGTGTGTGTGTGTATATATGCGTGCAGGGCATTGTGTGTGTGTATATATGCGTGCAGGGCATTGTGTGTGTGTGTATATGTGTGCAGGGCAGTGTGTGTGTGTATATGCGTGCAGGGCAGTGTGTGTGTGTGTATATGCGTGCAGGGCATTGTGTGTGTGTGTGTGTGTATGTATATGCGTGCAGGGCAGTGTGTGTGTGTGTGTGTGTATGCGTATATTCGTGCAGGGCATTGTGTGTGTGTGTGTGTGTATATATGCGTGCAGGGCATTGTGTGTGTGTGTGTATATGCGTGCAGGGCATTGTGTGTGTGTGTGTATATATGCGTGCAGGGCATTGTGTGTGTGTGTATATATGCGTGCAGGGCATTGTGTGTGTGTATATATGCGTGCAGGGCATTGTGTGTGTGTGTGTGTGTGTATATGCGTGCAGGGCATTGTGTGTGTGTGTGTGTATTTATGCGTGCAGGGCATTGTGTGTGTGTGTGTGTGTGTGTATATATGCGTGCAGGGCATTGTGTGTGTGTATATATGCGTGCAGGGCATTGTGT
Source organism: Taudactylus pleione (assembly GCA_031769625.1). Classification (NCBI taxonomy): domain Eukaryota; kingdom Metazoa; phylum Chordata; class Amphibia; order Anura; family Myobatrachidae; genus Taudactylus; species Taudactylus pleione. Next base: position 236,400 of record JAUIMM010000845.1, read on the forward strand.
GTGTGTGTGTGTATATGCGTGCAGGGCAGTGTGTGTGTGTATGTGTGTGTGTATATGTGTGCAGGGCAGTGTGTGTGTGTGTGTATATGCGGGCAGGGCAGTGTGTGTGTGTGTGTGTATATGCGTGCAGGGCATTGTGTGTGTGTGTATATGCGTATATGCGTGCAGGGCATTGTGTGTGTGTGTATATGCGTATATGCGTGCAGGGCAATGTGTGTGTGTGTGTATATATGCGTGCAGGGCATTGTGTGTGTGTGTGTGTGTATATGCGTATATGCGTGCAGGGCAGTGTGTGTGTGTGTGTGTGTGTATATGCGTGCAGGGCAGTGTGTGTGTGTGTGTGTATATGCATGCAGGGCAGTGTGTGTGTGTGTATATGCGTGCAGGGCAGTGTGTGTGTGTGTGTGTATATGCGTATATGCGTGCAGGGCAGTGTGTGTGTGTGTGTATATATGCGTGCAGGGCATTGTGTGTGTGTATATATGCGTGCAGGGCATTGTGTGTGTGTGTGTATATGCGTGCAGTGTGTGTGTGTGTGTGTGTGTGTGTATATGTATATGCGTGCAGGGCATTGTGTGTGTGTGTGTGTGTATATATGCGTGCAGGGCATTGTGTGTGTGTATATATGCGTGCAGGGCATTGTGTGTGTGTATATGCGTGCAGGGCATTGTGTGTGTATATGCGTGCAGGGCAGTGTGTGTGTGTGTGTGTGTATATGCGTGCAGGGCAGTGTGTGTGTGTGTGTATATGCGTGCAGGGCAGTGTGTGTGTGTGTGTATATGCGTGCAGGGCAGTGTGTGTGTGTGTGTGTATATGCGTGCAGGGCAGTGTGTGTGTGTGTATATGCGTGCAGGGCAGTGTGTGTGTGTGTGTGTGTATATGCGTATATGCGTGCAGGGCAGTGTGTGTGTGTGTGTGTATATATGCGTGCAGGGCATTGTGTGTGTGTATATATGCGTGCAGGGCATTGTGTGTGTGTGTGTATATGCGTGCAGTGTGTGTGTGTGTGTGTGTGTGTGTATATGTATATGCATGCAGGGCATTGTGTGTGTGTGTGTATATATGCGTGCAGGGCATTGTGTGTGTGTGTGTGTATATATGCGTGCAGGGCATTGTGTGTGTGTGTGTGTGTGTATATGCGTGCAGGGCAGTGTGTGTGTGTATATGCGTGCAGGGCAGTGTGTGTGTGTGTGTATATGCGTGCAGGGCAGTGTGTGTGTGTGTGTGTGTGTGTGTATATGCGTATATGCGTGCAGGGCATTGTGTGTGTGTGTATATGCGTATATGCGTGCAGGGCAGTGTGTGTGTGTATATGCGTATATGCGTGCAGGGCATTGTGTGTGTGTGTGTGTGTGTGTATATGCGTGCAGGGCAGTGTGTGTGTGTGTGTGTGTCTGTCATTGTGCGCAGTGATAGTTGATGACCCGTGTAATTGCTGTTTAATCTCATTTGCTGCTTTGCAAGGACCTGGACAAGGTTCTCATGCCCATAATGCCAGCTGGGTGGGGGTTTGATGCCCAGACAGGATGTGGGTGCTGCATGTGTCGCTCAGTATACAGAGAAGAGCTAGCAATTATTACTAATGCATTTATAAACCGTGCTGACATAAACGTCACGCAGAGAGATTAGCATATAAATGATCTGCCGGAAGCTCAGACTCTGACCCGCAGGGCTGACAATCCAGGAATAGACTGACGGATCCACCACAGCTATTACAGGCTGTGCCCGTGTACTGTATGTTATATGGGACGTCACCTGCGTTCTGACAGGGTTTATTATCACCGTACACTATATAAAGGTTCACATCATAACTTGAGCTTTTATTTCTCCCTTTTTACCGTTTTATTGTCAACTTATTTAGTGTTTTACAGTAAAGATACAAATATGCTAAACTGCGGCAGATTCCTATAGAGGGGAATTCAATAAATGTAAACTTTTCCTGCATTAACTTATTGAAGCAAATGCCCGTTAAGTTCACTTTTCGCCTCTATGCGCGCTTTTGTTTTTCGCACAATTCAATTTTAAAACTCCTCTTCCAGCATTCGCGCAATAATTCCTGCGGGTTTTACACACGATTACTATAGATGAAAATGGCGAAATCTGTCTGTACCCCCCAAAAAAGAAAACACATATATAGAATACCAGTATATAAGTCTATTATTGGCCATAACAAACGTATTTTGGGTTCTTAAATATTATTAGAACCATTTTTCTAAAAGTGTGAAAAAAAATATTGATAGCATTTGTGGTTTTTTGTTTGCAAAATAAATGTTCTACTGTAATTGGGGGGGCACAAAATACCTATACGTATAGATTTGTATAATTTTAAGCTACTTTTAAAAAAAAAAAATTCAAAATACACCTCTATAACCCAACTGCAATCTAAAAAACACACCTGTCCCATTCACACAGCACCCCCATATACCTGTCCCATTCACACAGCACCCCCATATACCTGTCCCATTCACACAGCACCCCCATATACCTGTCCCATTCACACAGCACCCCCATATACCTGTCCCATTCACACAGCACCCCCATATACCTGTCCCATTCACACAGCACCCCCATATACCTGTCCTATTCATACAGCACCCCCATATACCTGTCCTATTCATACAGCACCTCCATATTCCTGTCCCAGCCATACAGCACCCCCATATACCTGTCCCAATTATACAGCACCTCCATATACCTGTCCCATTCATACAGCACCTTCATATACCTGTCCCAGCCATACAGCACCCCCATATACCTGTCCCAGCCATACAGCACCCCCATATACCTGTCCCAGCCATACAGCACCCCCATATACCTGTCCCAGCCATACAGCACCCCCATATACCTGTCCCAGCCATACAGCACCCCCATATACCTGTCCCAGCCATACAGCACCCCCATATACCTGTCCCAATTATACAGCACCTCCATATACCTGTCCCAGCCATACAGCACCCCCATATACCTGTCCCAGCCATACAGCACCCCCATATACCTGTGCCATTTATACAGCACCCCCATATACCTGTCCCATTTATACAGCACCCCCATATACCTGTCCCATTTATACAGCACCCCCATATACCTGTCCCATTTATACAGCACCCCCATATACCTGTCCCATTTATACAGCACCCCCATATACCTGTCCCATTCACACAGCACCCCCATATACCTGTCCCAGCCATACAACACCTCCATATACCTGTCCCATTCACACAGCACCTCCATATACCTGTCCCATTCACACAGCACCCCCATATACCTGTCCCATTCACACAGCACCCCCATATACCTGTCCTATTCACACAGCACCCCCATATACCTGTCCCACTTATACAGCACCTCCATATACCTGTCCCATTTATACAGCACCTCCATATACCTGTCCCAGCCATACAGCACCTTCATATACCTGTCCCAGCCATACAGCACCCCCATATACCTGTCCCAGCCATACAGCACCCCCATATACCTGTCCCAGCCATACAGCACCCCCATATACCTGTCCCAGCCATACAGCACCCCCATATACCTGTCCCAATTATACAGCACCTCCATATACCTGTCCCAGCCATACAGCACCCCCATATACCTGTCCCAGCCATACAGCACCCCCATATACCTGTGCCATTTATACAGCACCCCCATATACCTGTCCCATTTATACAGCACCCCCATATACCTGTCCCATTTATACAGCACCCCCATATACCTGTCCCATTTATACAGCACCCCCATATACCTGTCCCATTTATACAGCACCCCCATATACCTGTCCCATTCACACAGCACCCCCATATACCTGTCCCAGCCATACAACACCTCCATATACCTGTCCCATTCACACAGCACCTCCATATACCTGTCCCATTCACACAGCACCCCCATATACCTGTCCCATTCACACAGCACCCCCATATACCTGTCCCATTCACACAGCACCCCCATATACCTGTCCCACTTATACAGCACCTCCATATACCTGTCCCATTTATACAGCACCTCCATATACCTGTCCCATTCACACAGCACCCCATCTACCTGTCCCAGCCATACAGCACCCCCATATACCTGTCCCATTCACACAGCATCCCCATATACCTGTATATTACCAGGCAAACATGAGCACCATCCACTGCCCCTGTGATGAGCGCAACGCCAGAACTGACTGAGAACTGCAGCCATATGGGCACAAGGGATCTCTCATCCATGGGTAAATTAATCAATTAGTCGACTCTCAACAAGAATGCCCACAGTATACAATTACAGAGTTTTGGGCTGCTCCCTCATGCTGGAAGGTGTGATGCACCGATTGTTTCATCATGGGCTTGCCTACTTACCTACCCTCCTGGAAGGTCTAGGAATACGCCACATTTTTCAGGTAGTTCCCTAGACCCTGTGAGAGTAGATGGATCACCTGCATCCCACCCTCTTCCTAATAAAGTAGGCAGGATGGTGAGATAATACCATACAAGCCATGCCCCACGCCATGGACCCACACTTTGTGACATTTTGCCGAAACAGCGGTGGGGCCTAATGACATGAAGAGCTCGCCCCCTCCGCTGGAGTGGTTGTCATCTTCTTCTTTAGAGGAGAAATGAAAAGCTGGCAAGTATGGGCCTCGCCCCCACTATACAGTGCCGTGATGACTTGCATTGTAGATCTGCATCATCAAGTCACCCAGACCAACCACTTTACTAGGGAAATGGGCAGCCATTAGGGATTTTCAGGAGATGGACACTTTTTCAGGCACCATGGAGAGCATCAGAAGACTCTTGAGTCTTCCCAACGTACTGGAAGAGTAGGCAATTGTGCCTTAGTACCCACATGACTGCCTGACTGAAAGCAATATGCGACATTCCTGCCACAACAGCCACTGTGGTCTTCCAAGGTCCAGCCACACAAGAATGCAGAGTTTAGTTGGTGGTGGTATTGCTGTGCGGATGCGGTTTATAGGCTTCAGGTCAGTCACACAATGCGCAGCACGTCCATGGTGACATGAGATGGTTGAAGGAGATGTGAGATGGCGTATCCGTCTGACATCTTTATAAAGGGTTACAGATAACCGGTAGACCTGCTCCCTGGGCCGCTGAGGTTGATGATCTTGACGGCAACAAAATCATTGGCCTAATGGCCACTATGGCTATCAGTTGTTACAGGTCATACTAGGTAAAAAGAAAATGTATTTAAGTGAAAGAAAAAACATGAGGCCTAATTCAGAAGTGAACGCTTCCGAGTCTGCTGGTGCGTCTGTTGCCGGAGTCGCAGCTGCGATAATATGCAAATGCTAGTAACAGCCGTCCCCATGCTAGTAACAGCCGTCCTCATGGTGTTGTAGCCTGTGTCTGACTGTGCAAGCACTGAGATGGACGCTGTAACACAGCCGGTGACTATTGGCACGCCAGCATCGGCGCACCATCGGCACAAGCCCTATGCTGGGTGCAGTTTCCCGGTCGGAGCATTGGCCTCCATGGCTGCGGCTGTGCGTTCCAGGAATGCAGCCGCTTTTACTGACACATCAGCGACATTCCCAAAACTCGCCCATGAGACTGACTGTCTGTGCATTCACCTCTGGCCACCTCCCAGTCACCGCCCTGTGACATACATTACTCTGCCGACCTATATCTCCCACCGTCCATCCCAATCGCAGCAGTTATTGTGTGCAGAATCAGGCCCACGTGTGTAACATGCAATGAGATAAGAAATATATGACATGGTTACAATTCCTGTAGGACACATCTGCAGAGGACACATATGTATACATTAGTACTTACACAAGGCATGATTGTCAGTAATATTCCAATGTCTGAGTATTGCTGTAAAAATAAATGAGCCACTGTGCAAATATAATAATGATAATAAATAGCATAAGTGTAGTAACATAGATTCGCATGCATAAATGTAAATAAAGAAAAATCTATTAGCTCACATGCCCGAACACTTCTCCCACCGCCAGACAGTTATATGGAGGTGCTGTATGGATGGGACAGGTATATGGGGGTGCTGTATGAGTGGGACAGTTATATGGGGGTGCCGTATGAGTGGGACAGGTATATGGGGTGCCGTATGGAAGGGACAGGTATATGGGGGAGCTGTGTGAGTGGGACAGGTATATGGGGGACCTGTATGAGTGGGACAGGTATATGGGGGTGCTGTGTGAGTGGGACAGGTATATGGGGGTGCTGTATGGATGGGACTGGTATATGGGGGTGCTGTGTGAGTGGGACAGGTATATGGGGGACCTGTATGAGTGGGACAGGTATATGGGGGTGCTGTGTGAGTGGGACAGGTATATGGGGGTGCTGTATGGATGGGACAGGTATATGGGGGTGCTGTATGAGTGGGACAGGTATATGGGGGTGCTGTATGGGTGGGACAGGTATATGGGGGTGCTGTATGAGTGGGACAGCTATATGGGGGTGCTGTATGAGTGGGACAGGTATATGGGGGTGCTGTATGAGTGGGACAGGTATATGGGGGTGCTGTATGGATGGGACAGGTATATAGGGGTGCTATATGCGTGGGACAGGTATGTGGGGGTACTGTATGCGTGGGACAGGTATGTGGGGGTGCTGCATGCGTGGGACAGGTATGTGGGGGTGATATACCTGTCCCATCCATACAGTGGGACAGGTATATGAGGGTGCTGTATGAGGGGGACAGGTATGTGGGGATGCTGTATGCGTGGGACAGGTATTTGGGGGTGCTGTATGGATGGGACAGGTATGTGGGGATGCTGTATGCTTGGGACAGGTATGTGGGGGTGCTGTATGGATGGGACAGGTATATGGGGGTGCAGTATGAGTGGGACAGGTATATGGGGGTGCTGTATGCTTGGGACAGGTATATGGGGGTGCTGTATGCTTGGGACAGGTATATGGGGGTGCTGTATGCTTGGGACAGGTATGTGGGAGGTGCTTTGTGTGAGTGGGACAGGTATATGGGGGTGCTGTATGAGGGGGACAGGTATATGGGAGGTGCTTTGTGTGAATGGGACAGGTATATGGGGTGCTGTATGAGTGGGACAGGTATATGGGGGTGCTGTGTGAGTGGGACTGGTATGTAGAAGTGCTGTGTGAGTGGGACAGGTATATGGGGGTGCTGTGTGAGTGGGACAGGTATATGGGGGTGCTGTATGCGTGGGACAGGTATATGGAGGGGTGCTGTATGAGCGGGACAGGAATATGGGGGTGCTATATGAGCAGGACAGGTATATGGGGGTTCTGTATGAGCCGGACAGGTATATGGGGGCATTATATGAGTGGGACAGGTATATGGAGGCAGAGCCGTAACTAGACTCTTTGGTGCCCTGTGCCAGAAAGAGCATTGGCGCCCCCGTCAAAGGGACATAATGCACCCAAAAAAGGGCCATGGCCTCATGGGGAAGGGCCAGGGAAGAGATACGGGAGGCCAGGAGATGCTGGGGATGAAGTAAGAGGAAGCTACCAGCAAGAATGTCAATAAACAGAAATGTGACAGGCCCAAACAGCGCCCCCTGACCAGTGGTGCGATGGCACCGGCCGCACTACCCTAGCTACGGCCCTGTATGGAGGTGCTGTATGAGTGGGACAGGTATATGGGGGGTGCTGAATGGATGGGACAGGTAAATGGGGGTGCTGTATGAGTGGGACAGGTATATTGGGGTGCTGTATGAATGGGACAGGTATATGGGGGCACTGTATGAGTGGGACAGATATATGGGTGTGCTGTATGAGTGGGACATACAGGGAATACAGTAAATATAATACAGTAAATACAGTAAATATAATTTTAGCAGCAGAAACTCTCCAGGCCGCATGTGACACATCTCTCCTAGCCCGAAACGTGGCTGACAAATATCCAGGGAGCGCCCATAATTTGTTTTTTGTCATGCAACAATTAGTGAATTGACACAAATCATCACGGAGGCCAGATGGAGACGAGTGGCTATTAGGTCATAATGATGTTTCTCAGGGAATGTACTGTGGGAATGGGACCTTAGCCATGTCAGTATTACTACCCAGACTAAAGCTGCCACCATCTCTATATGCATTCTGGGAGCTGTGGACCTAGCTTCTGATGATAAGACTGCTATTACAGACTATTACAGACCTTTCTCACTGCATTTAATGTGATCATTACTGTCACTCTCAACTATCCATCTTGCCTACCTTTCCCTTTCCTTTTCCAAATGGTGGGAACTCATGGGCACTGTATGAGATGAGGGGGCCTGTGTGCAGTGTTCAAACACCCACCAAGCTCCAGAGCCGGAGCCCCCTCCTCTCTGCCCATCAGCCGGTAGCTCACTGAGCACAGCAGACTCCGGGCACTACAATAGACTCTAGTTCTAAGCCGGAGTCTAGTGCACATGCGCATGTCACCGGGGAGATGTAATGGCAGCCATTTTCCCAGTGATATCGCTACAGCGCCCAGGCGATTTGTAGAGACGTGGGTCTTCAGAGAGGTAAGTATTTAATAAATGAGTGCAGGGTGTGTGGTGTGGGCCCCCCTGAACCCATGGGCCCGTGTGCACTGCACGCATTATAGATACACCTCTGGGCGGGGGTATGGCCGAGAAGCTGCACAAAGCAGCGGGTGCTGAGTCAGTGAACACCCCAATACTTTACCCGTAGGGTGGAATTATTCAACAGTAATGTGATTGGTACAGATATAAATATTTGAAAAGTGCATTCTGCAGCCTCTAATATTCCAAATAAAGTCACTGCCGACAAACAAGGTATGTGATTCATTCTCCCTGCCCTCTCCTGTAATTCATTCTCCCTCCCCTATCCAGTAATTTATTCTCCCTCCCTTCTCCTGAAATTCATTCTCCCTCCCTTCTCCTGTAATTCATTCTCCCTCCCCTCTCCAGTGATTCATTCTCCATCGCCTCTCCTGTAATTCATTCTCCCTCCCCTCTCCTGTAATTCATTCTCCCTCCCCTCTCCAGTAATTTATTCTCCCTCCCTTCTCCTGTAATTCATTCTCCCTCCCTTCTCCTGTAATTCATTATCCCTCCCCTCTCCTGTAATTCATTCTCCCTCGCCTCTCCTGTAATTCATTCTCCCTCGCCTCTCCTGTAATTCATTCTCCCTCCCTTCTCCTGTAATTCATTCTCACTCCCCTCTCCAGTAATTTATTCTCCCTCCCTTCTCTTGTAATTCATTCTCCCTCCCCTCTCCTGTAATTCATTCTCACTCCTCTCCAGTAATTCATTCTCCCTGCCCTCTCCTGTAATTCATTCTCCCTCCCTTATCCAGTAATTTATTCTCCCTCCCTTCTCCTGTAATTCATTCTCCCTCCCTTCTCCTGTAATTCATTCTCCCTCCCTTCTCCTGTAATTCATTCTCCCTCGCCTCTCCTGTAATTCATTCTCCCTCGCCTCTCCTGTAATTCATTCTCCCTCGCCTCTCCTGTAATTCATTCTCCCTCCCCTCTCCTGTAATTCATTCTCCCTCCCCTCGCCTGTAATTCATTCTCCCTCCCCTCTCCTGTAATTCATTCTCCCTCCCCTCTCCAGTAATTTATTCTCCCTCCCTTCTCCTGTAATTCATTCTCCCTCCCTTCTCCTGTAATTCATTCTCCCTCCCCTCTCCTGTAATTCATTCTCCCTCCCCTCTCCAGTAATTTATTCTCCCTCCCTTCTCCTGTAATTCATTCTCCCTCCCTTTACCTGTAATTCATTCTCCCTCCCTTCTCCTGTAATTCATTCTCCCTCCCCTCTCCAGTAATTCATTCTCCCTCCCCTCTCCAGTGATTCATTCTCCCTCCCCTCTCCAGTGATTCATTCTCCCTCCCCTCTCCTGTAATTCATTCTCCCTCCCTTCTCCTGTAATTCATTCTCCCTCCCCTATCCAGTAATTCATTCTCCCTCCCCTCTCCAGTGATTCATTCTCCCTCCCCTCTCCTGTGATTCATTCTCCCTCCCCTCTCCTGTAATTCATTCTCCCTCCCCTATCCAGTAATTCATTCTCCCTCCCCTCTCCAGTGATTCATTCTCCCTCCCCTCTCCTGTGATTCATTCTCCCTCCCCTCTCCTGTAATTCATTCTCCCTCCCTTCTCCTGAAATTCATTCTCCCTCCCTTCTCCTGAAATTCATTCTCCCTCCCTTCTCCTGAAATTCATTCTCCCTCCCCTCTCCTGTAATTCATTCTCCCTCCCCTATCCAGTAATTTATTCTCCCTCCCTTCTCCTGAAATTCATTCTCCCTCCCCTCTCCAGTGATTCATTCTCCCTCCCCTCTCCTGTGATTCATTCTCCCTCCCCTCTCCTGTGATTCATTCTCCCTCCCCTCTCCTGTGATTCATTCTCCCTCCCCTCTCCAGTGATTCATTCTCCCTCCCCTCTCCAGTGATTCATTCTCCCTCCCCTCTCCTGTGATTCATTCTCCCTCCCTTCTCCTGTGATTCATTCTCCCTCCCTTCTCATGTAATTCATTCTCCCTCTCCTCTCCTGTAATTCATTCTCCCTATCTAGTGATTCATTCTCCTTCTCCTCTCCTGTAATTCATTCTCCCTCTGCTCTCCTGTAATTCATTCTCCCTCTGCTCTCCTGTAATTCATTCTCCCTCCCCTCTCCTGTAATTCATTCTCCCTCCCCTCTCCTGTTATTCATTCTCCCTCCCTTCTCCTGTAATTTATTCTCCCTCTCCTCTCCTGTAATTCATTCTCCCTATCTAGTGATTCATTCTCCTTCTCCTCTCCTGTAATTCATTCTCCCCCCCCCTCTCCTGTAATTCATTCTCCCTCCCCTCTCCTGTAATTCATTCTCCCTATCTAGTGATTCATTCTCCTTCTCCTCTCCTGTAATTCATTCTCCCTCCCCTCTCCTGTAATTCATTCTCCCTATCTAGTGATTCATTATCCCTCTCCTCTCCTGTAATTCATTCTCCCTCCCCTCTCCTGTAATTCATTCTCCCTCCCTTCTCCTGTAATTTATTCTCCCTCTCCTCTCCTGTAATTCATTCTCCCTATCTAGTGATTCATTCTCCTTCTCCTCTCCTGTAATTCATTCTCCCTCCCCTCTCCTGTAATTCATTCTCCCTCCCCTCTCCTGTAATTCATTCTCCCTATCTAGTGATTCATTCTCCTTCTCCTCTCCTGTAATTCATTCTCCCTCCCCTCTCCTGTAATTCATTCTCCCTCCCCTCTCCTGTAATTCATTCTCCCTATCTAGTGATTCATTCTCCTTCTCCTCTCCTGTAATTCATTCTCCCTCCCCTCTCCTGTAATTCATTCTCCCTATCTAGTGATTCATTCTCTCTCCTCTCCTGTGATTCATTCTCCCTCCCCTCTCCAGTAATTTATTCTCCCTCCCTTCTCCTGTAATTCATTCTCCCTCTGCTCTCCTGTAATTCATTCTCCCTATCTAGTGATTCATTCTCCTTCTCCTCTCCTGTAATTCATTCTCCCTCCCCTCTTCTGTAATTCATTCTCCCTCCCCTATCCAGTAATTCATTCTCCCTCCCCTATCCAGTAATTCATTCTCCCTCCCCTCTCCTGTAATTCATTCTCCCTCCCCTCTCCAGTAATTTATTCTCCCTCCCTTCTCCTGTAATTTATTCTCCCTCTGCTCTCCTGTAATTCATTCTCCCTATCTAGTGATTCATTCTCCTTCTCCTCTCCTGTAATTCATTCTCCCTCCCCTCTTCTGTAATTCATTCTCCCTCCCCTATCCAGTGATTCATTCTCCCTCCCCTCTCCAGTAATTCATTCTCCCTCCCCTCTCCAGTGATTCATTCTCCCTCCCCTCTCCTGTAATTCATTCTCCCTCCCCTCTTCTGTAATTCATTCTCCCTATCTAGTGATTCATTCTCCCTCCCCTCTCCAGTGATTCATTCTCCCTCCCCTCTCCAGTAATTTATTCTCCCTCCCTTCTCCTGTAATTCATTCTCCCTCTGCTCTCCTGTAATTCATTCTCCCTATCTAGTGATTCATTCTCCTTCTCCTCTCCTGTAATTCACTCTCCCTCCCCTCTCCTGTAATTCATTCTCCCTATCTAGTGATTCATTCTCCCTCCCCTCTCCAGTGATTCATTCTCCCTCCCCTCTCCTGTAATTCAATCTCCCTCCCCTCTCCAGTGATTCATTCTCCCTCCCATCCCCTGTGATTCATTCTCCCTCCCCTCTCCTGTGATTCATTCTCCCTCCCCTCTCCTGTGATTCATTCTCCCTCCCCTCTCCTGTGATTCATTGGCCCTCCCCTCTCCTGTGATTCATTCTCCCTCTCATCTCCTGTGATTCTTTCTCCCTCCCCTCTCCTGTGATTCTTTCTCCCTCCCCTCTCCTGTGATTCTTTCTCCCTCCCCTCTCCTGTGATTCATTCTCCCTCCCCTCTCCTGTGATTCATTCTCCCTCCCCTCTCCTGTAATAAAATTTTACTGTATAAGGTGTGTGTTGTGTGTTTATTTTAGTAGTTTTGTAGTTCCACAAGTGCTAAAGGATATGCATGCTGGTACTTGTAGTTCCACTGTAAAACACAATAGTTTACTACTATTTAACACTTTATTACCCCTGTATCCAAAGCCCAGGGGTGTGGAGAAGAGCCCCAGTCTTCAGACCAAGCCTGGGGTTTTGGGAGAGGGGGGACCCCTTATTGGGGGATCCCCACCTCCCCTGAAATCCCCAGATAGGCCTGACTGGCTTGGGGTGAGAATGCTTTGGCCTTGGAGACCTGATAATAGCGTCTCCTGGCTGTGGCATTACACCCTGGTCAGTTTGGGTCTGGTGCTCGTTTTAAATATAGGGAGACCCTATGCAATTTTTCCCCCCTATATTTAAAACCAGCACTGGCCCTGCAGCCTGGTGCTGGTTCCTAAACCACTGTGGAACCCTACTCGTTTTGTTCCCTATAATTTTTGGAAGACCACACAAGCAGCCTTCACATATCTCACTGATACTGTATGTGCAGGCTGCTAGCTCGAGAGAGTTTTGCAGTGAGAAAACACTGCAATCTCAGGTGAGTAATCTCATTTTAACTTGTTACTCGGGGGAGATATCTGCATCACCATAGGAAAACTCATTTTCACCTAAGCTCACTTATTAGTAAATGTGAGAGATGAAAAACGTGAAAATCGAGATAAAAAAAAACAAAACTTGAATCTTAGTAAATTTACTCCTTAGACTCTTCAGGGAGTCAGTGAGATTGCTGTTATGTCAGGGAGTGTTGGCCAGTATGATTCTGGAGCCTATTCATCATTGCTAAAACCTCTCTGGAGGTAATTAGGGTTAGAGCTGGCATGGAGATCTACCTAATAACCAGAGGATTCATCATTCCTCCTCCCCATAACTATCTATTCCACAAAGCTGTCATTTTTGAGATTACAGCCTTCCAAGAAATAGATACTTTTCCCTCTCTACACTAACTGACCGCAGCTGTAATCAGTGCTGTGCATGCGCAGTTATGGTCACAAAAGCAGCGTATGCACAGCAATGCCTACAGCTGCGGTAATTCTGTTCCCCCCCAGCCCCCCTCCCCCTCCGCTCATCCCTCTGCAGGGTTGTCTTAACAGCAGTGTGAGCCCTGGGCAAAGCAATGCACTGGGGCTCCTACCTACCCATTCACGGAAAAAAATGTAAATGGTCAATAAAATGAAACCCTCCTGCACGCCCATCAGACCTCTCACACATGCAGAGAGACTCTGACTGGTCTGAAGCCGGCGGATGAAGTGGGACTGAGGTGAGTACTCGTCACTGGGGGGAGGGGAATGAGGTTAGATCAGAGTACAGTGCACCGGCGGCCGGGTTATAATAATAATAATCACAAATTTACTAACTGGCCACGGCTGCAGGGGGCAGGTTGGCGGGACCCTACAAGCTTCGGGGCCCTTGGGCAACTGCCCAACAAGCCCAATGAAAGAGATGGCTCTGCCCCCATCCCCCACCTACCTTCCTGCTGCAGCTGCTGCCCTGACACCGTGTTCTCCCGGCAGAACATAGTAAAGTTTAAAAAAGATATATAGATTTTTTTTTTATTTTCATTCTACTGTGTTCTGCCGGGAGAACACGGTGTCAGAGCACGTGGAGGAGGGACCAGGGAGCGCCTGAGAGTGGCGTATAGTAACACCATCAAATTCCCAAAATACATACTTTTCAGAATTTGATGAATAGCCTAATTTCTTCATCCCCATACTAATATACCCCATACTAATGTACTAATGTATAGGGAGTGTGGAAATGAATGCAGGGGGACTTACCCAGGAGATAGCAGTGATATCTCCTGTGTTAAGTGTGTTAATGAATACTAAAATAACGGTAATGAAGGAAAATGTCCGTAAAACTGTTGTTTTAGTGTTGATGAATAGGCCCCTGTAGGTGATTCTGCATCTGACACAGACACTTATTATGCTCGGAGCTGAATATCCCTTACAGAAACGTTGGTCTCAGTCATATTATGAGATCTCGGTATCAGTGGCGCCAGCATGGCGGTTTCTCACCGAGTACCAGCTAGAACAGAAAGACGCTGCTCCTGGAGCTTGGTGCTGGGAGGTATCACAGAGACGCTGACAAGTGCTGGAGATGCCTCATTCATAGCTATTAGTAAGAGATGGGTCAGAATACATTATATACAAATAATTATCTGCACTGATCATGTCTAGGTATCATGTGGGAGCCAGGGCTGCTTATACATGTTACCTGTAATTCCACAGAAATATAATTATGTCCTATTAGCTTCCCACAGAGTAAAGGTGACTAACGACATGGTATATACACACTGAGACATTACAGACAGTACATTCACTAATTACTACAGGATATACTAATTATCATCTATTATATATAAGGTCTCATAGCACCGTACAAGGGAACAAAACTGATAACAGGATACATATACAGTCAGGTGCATAAATATTGGGACATTGACAGAATTGTCATATTTTGGCCTCTATTCACCACCACAATGGCTTTGAAATGAAACAAACAAGATGTGCTTTACCTGCAGACTTTCAGATTTAATTTGAGGGTAATTACATCCAAATCAGGTGAACGGTGTAGGAATTACAACGGTTTCTATATGTGCCTCCCACTTTTTAAGGGGCCAAAAGTAATGGGTCTATCAACTCAAAAGCTATTTCATGGACAGACGTGGGCTATTCCCTCGTTATTTCATTATCAATTAAGCAGGTAAAAGGTCTGGAGTTGATTCTAGGTGTGACATTTGCATTTGGAATCAGTTGCTGTCGACTCTCAATATGAGATCCAAAGAGCTGTCACTATCAGTGAAACAAGCCATCATTAGGCTGAAAAATCAAAACAAACCCATCAGAGAGAGAGCAAAAACATTAGGTGTGGCCAAATCAACTGTTTGGAACATTCTTAAAAAGAAAGAACGCACCGGAGAGCTCAGCAACACCAAAAGACCCGGAAGACCACGGAAAATAACTGTGGTGGATGACAGAAGAATTATTTCCCTGGTGAAGAAAAACCCCTTCACGACAGTTGGCCAAATCAAGAACACTCTCCAGGAGGTAGGTGTATATGTGTCAAAGTCAACAATCAAGAGAAGACTTCACAAGAGTGAATATAGAGGGTTCACCACAAGATGTAAACCATTGGTGAGCCACAAAAACAGGAAGACCAGACAACATCTAAAAAAGCCATTACAGTTCTGGAACAACATCCTATGGACAGATGAGACAAAGATCAACTTGTACCAGAGTTATGGGAAGAGAAGAGTATGGAGAAGGAAAGGAACTGTTCATGATCCAAAACATACCACCTCATCAGTGAAGCATGGTGGTGGTAGTGTCATGGCGTGGGCATGTATGGCTGCCAATGGAACTGGTTCTCTTGTATTTATTGATGATGTGACTGCTGACAAAAGCAGCAGAATGAATTCTGAAGTGTTTCGGGCAATATTATATGCTCATATTCAGTCAAATGCTTCAGAACTCATTGGACGGCTCTTCACAGTGCAGATGGACAATGACCCGAAGCATACTGCAAAAGCAACCAAAGAGTTTTTTAAGGCTAAAAAGTGGAATGTTATGCAATGGCCAAGTAAATCCCCTGACCTGAATACGATTGAGCATGCATTTCACTTGATGAAGACAAAACTGAAGGGAAAATGCCCCAAGAACAAGCAGGAACTGAAGACATTTGCAGTAGAGGCCTGGCAGAGCATCACCAGGGATGAAACCCAGCGTCTGGTGATGTCTATGCGTTCCAGACTTCAGGCTGTAATTGTCTGCAAAAAGTGAAAGTTAGATTTAGGATTGTTTAGTTTGTCCCATTACTTTTGGCCCCTTAAAAAGTGGGAGGCACATATAGAAACCGTTGTAATTCCTACACCGTTCACCTGATTTGGATGTAATTACCCTCAAATTAAATCTGAAAGTCTGCAGGTAAAGCACATCTTGTTTGTGTAATTTCAAAGCCATTGTGGTGGTGAATAGAGGCCAAAATCTGACAATTCTGTCAATGTCCCAATATTTATGCACCTGACTGTACCGTGTACAGAGTAACACAGGCAGTATATATGATTCACACAGACTCATACTTACAGTGAGCAGTTCATCTTATTATGAGGAGAAGATAAAGGTAAGAGGTCACTGCTCGTATGAGCTTACACTCTATAGGGAATATGGGCGACCTGAATAGGAGAATAGAACAGACGGAAATTTGGGTATTTTCTGTTAGAGGAAAGTGGACTCCTGCGCTGTCCCCTCGTCTCTGTAGTAAGTAACACGCCAGTGGGCTGACGTCACTGCTGGGCTTGTGCGCATGTGCGAACCCCATTCACAGAACTCTGTATAGTGGCCCCTATGCTGCACGGGCCCTTCTAGCGAGATCTGTGATTACCGCTATTGACCCTGTGCATACTGTTACTGTGTGTACTGCTGTCACCACCGTGTAATTGTGTGTACATCGCTGTTATCATCACGTAATAACGCTCGGGTTTTGGATTGCAAATATTACATGATTTTCACTATTTTTAAAAACTTTAACATTTCTGCAAATGATCCAATTACTCTCTTCACATAAATCCCTACTTTTAAGCTGCTCTTTCCGATTTCACTCCCTGGGCTGGTGGTGATATCTGCACAATGTTCACCTTGTTCACAGACCCTGCCCTAAGTACAGCACGTAGCAGAACCCAGTGACCTGCCGACGTCCCAGGTCCATAAATGATGTAAAGGAAAATGTAAGGATAAAGTAGAAATGAGCTCAGCAGAACGCAGTTCTTGGCATTGGGCAGTCGCCAGGAGCCGCCGTGCACACCCGGTAAAATGACGGTAGCCTAACTACACACATTTTCCTGTGCACCTCTCTGGTGTGTGGTTGCAAATTTGTGATGTTGGTGGTCACATGATACCGGTGTACCAGCACTTCACGCCCAAACGCCACCAAAGATTGTATCTGCAGAACATCACACCTCTGCAAAACACGATCCCTGCAATGAGCCGCTGACTTATTAATTTGTCTCTACTAAACGAAGTCTTGAATGAAGAAAGAAGAGCATTGAGGGAGAAAGGATGGCTGAGGAGGGAGCTGTGCAAAGCCCTTATGGCTACTGTATATAAATCACAGGTTCTCATACTCGGTCCTCAAGACTCCAAACAGTGCATGTTTTCGAGGTCTCCTCACAGAATCACAAGTGAAATAATTAGCTCCACCTGTGAATCTTTAAAGTTTGTCAGTGAGTAATGACTACACCTGTGCACCTGCTGGGTGACCTGGGAAATGTGTCAGTGAGTAATGACTACACCTGTGCACCTGCTGGGTGACCTGGGAAATGTGTCAGTGAGTAATGACTACACCTGTGCACCTGCTGGGTGACCTGTGAAATGTGTCAGTGAGTAATGACTACACCTGTGCACCTGCTGGGTGACCTGTGAAATGTGTCAGTGAGTAATGACTACACCTGTGCACCTGCTGGGTGACCTGTGAAATTTGTCAGTGAGTAATGATTACACCTGTGCACCTGCTGGGTGACCTGGGAAATGTGTCTGTGAGTAATGACTACACCTGTGCACCTGCTGGGTGACCTGTGAAATGTGTCAGTGAGTAATGATTACACCTGTGTACCTGCTGGGTGACCTGGGAAATGTGTCGGTGAGTAATGACTACACCTGTGCACCTGCTGGGTGACCTGGGAAATGTGTCGGTGAGTAATGACTACACCTGTGCACCTGCTGGGTGACCTGGGAAATGTGTCAGTGAGTAATGACTACACCTGTGCACCTGCTGGGTGACCTGGGAAATGTGTCAGTGAGTAATGACTACACCTGTGCACCTGCTGGGTGACCTGAGAAATGTGTCAGTGAGTAATGATTACACCTGTGCACATGCTGGGTGACCTGTGAAATGTGTCAGTGAGTAATGACTACACCTGTGCACCAGCTGGGTGACCTGTGAAATGTGTCAGTGAGTAATGATTACACCTGTGCACCTGCTGGGTGACCTGTGAAATGTGTCGGTGAGTAATGATTACACCTGTGCACCTCCTGGGTGACCTGGGAAATGTGTCGGTGAGTAATGACTACACCTGTGCACCTGCTGGGTGACCTGGGAAATGTGTCAGTGAGTAATGACTACACCTGTGCACCTGCTGGGCGACCTGGGAAATGTGTCAGTGAGTAATGACTACACCTGTGCACCTGCTGGGTGACCTGAGAAATGTGTCAGTGAGTAATGACTACACCTGTGCACCTGCTGGGTGACCTGGGAAATGTGTCAGTGAGTAATGAATACACCTGTGCACCTGCTGGGTGACCTGGGAAATGTGTCAGTGAGTAATGAATACTCCTGTGCACCTGCTGGGTGACCTGGGAAATGTGTCAGTGAGTAATGATTACACCTGTGCTCCTGCTGGGTGACCTGGGAAATGTGTCAGTGAGTAATGATTACACCTGTGCTCCTGCTGGGTGACATGGGAAATGTGTCAGTGAGTAATGATTACACCTGTGCTCCTGCTGGGTGACCTGGGAGATGTGTCAGTGAGTAATGATTACACCTGTGCACCTGCTGGATGACCTGTGAAATGTGTCAGTGAGAAATGAGTACACCTGTGCACCTGCTGGGTGACCTGGGAAATGTGTCAGTGAGTAATGATTACACCTGTGCTCCTGCTGGGTGACCTGGGAAATGTGTCAGTGAGTAATGACTACACCTGTGCACCTGCTGGGTGACCTGGGAAATGTGTCAGTGAGTAATGACTACACCTGTGCACCAGCTGGGTGACCTGGGAAATGTGTCAGTGAGTAATGACTACACCTGTGCACCTGCTGGATGACCTGGGAAATGTGTCAGTGAGTAATGACTACACCTGTGCACCAGCTGGGTGACCTGGGAAATGTGTCAGTGAGTAATGACTACACCTGTGCACCTGCTGGATGACGTGGGAAATGTGTCAGTGAGTAATGACTACACCTGTGCACCTGCTGGGTGACCTGGGAAATGTGTCAGTGAGTAATGACAACACCTGTGCTCCTGCTGGGTGACCTGGGAAATGTGTCAGTGAGTAATGATTACACCTGTGCTCCTGCTGGGTGACCTGGGAAATGTGTCAGTGAGTAATGATTACACCTGTGCTCCTGCTGGGTGACCTGGGAAATGTGTCAGTGAGTAATGATTACACCTGTGCACCTGCTGGGTGACCTGGGAAATGTGTCAGTGAGTAATGATTACACCTGTGCACCTGCTGGGTGACCTGTGAAATGTGTCAGTGAGTAATGATTACACCTGTGCACCTGCTGGGTGACCTGTGAAATGTGTCGGTGAGTAATGATTACACCTGTGCACCTCCTGGGTGACCTGGGAAATGTGTCGGTGAGTAATGACTACACCTGTGCACCTGCTGGGCGACCTGGGAAATGTGTCAGTGAGTAATGACTACACCTGTGCACCTGCTGGGCGACCTGGGAAATGTGTCAGTGAGTAATGACTACACCTGTGCACCTGCTGGGTGACCTGAGAAATGTGTCAGTGAGTAATGACTACACCTGTGCACCTGCTGGGTGACCTGGGAAATGTGTCAGTGAGTAATGAATACACCTGTGCACCTGCTGGGTGACCTGGGAAATGTGTCAGTGAGTAATGAATACTCCTGTGCACCTGCTGGGTGACCTGGGAAATGTGTCAGTGAGTAATGATTACACCTGTGCTCCTGCTGGGTGACCTGGGAAATGTGTCAGTGAGTAATGATTACACCTGTGCTCCTGCTGGGTGACATGGGAAATGTGTCAGTGAGTAATGATTACACCTGTGCTCCTGCTGGGTGACCTGGGAGATGTGTCAGTGAGTAATGATTACACCTGTGCACCTGCTGGATGACCTGTGAAATGTGTCAGTGAGAAATGAGTACACCTGTGCACCTGCTGGGTGACCTGGGAAATGTGTCAGTGAGTAATGATTACACCTGTGCTCCTGCTGGGTGACCTGGGAAATGTGTCAGTGAGTAATGACTACACCTGTGCACCTGCTGGGTGACCTGGGAAATGTGTCAGTGAGTAATGACTACACCTGTGCACCAGCTGGGTGACCTGGGAAATGTGTCAGTGAGTAATGACTACACCTGTGCACCTGCTGGATGACCTGGGAAATGTGTCAGTGAGTAATGACTACACCTGTGCACCAGCTGGGTGACCTGGGAAATGTGTCAGTGAGTAATGACTACACCTGTGCACCTGCTGGATGACCTGGGAAATGTGTCAGTGAGTAATGACTACACCTGTGCACCTGCTGGGTGACCTGGGAAATGTGTCAGTGAGTAATGACAACACCTGTGCTCCAGCTGGGTGACCTGGGAAATGTGTCAGTGAGTAATGATAACACCTGTGCTCCTGCTGGGTGACCTGGGAAATGTGTCAGTGAGTAATGACTACACCTGTGCTCCTGCTGGGTGACCTGGGAAATGTGTCAGTGAGTAATGATTACACCTGTGCTCCTGCTGGGTGACCTGGGAAATGTGTCAGTGAGTAATGACTACACCTGTGCTCCTGCTGGGTGACCTGGGGAATGTGTCAGTGAGTAATGATTACACCTGTGCACCTGCTGGGTGACCTGGGAAATGTGTCAGTGAGTAATGACAACACCTGTGCTCCTGCTGGGTGACCTGGGAAATGTGTCAGTGAGTAATGATTACACCTGTGCTCCTGCTGGGTGACCTGGGAAATGTGTCAGTGAGTAATGATTACACCTGTGCTCCTGCTGGGTGACCTGGGAAATGTGTCAGTGAGTAATGATTACACCTGTGCACCTGCTGGGTGACCTGGGAAATGTGTCAGTGAGTAATGATTACACCTGTGCACCTGCTGGGTGACCTGTGAAATGTGTCAGTGAGTAATGATTACACCTGTGCACCTGCTGGGTGACCTGGGAAATGTGTCAGTGAGTAATGACTACACCTGTGCACCTGCTGGGTGACCTGGGAAATGTGTCAGTGAGTAATGACTACACCTGTGCACCAGCTGGGTGACCTGGGAAATGTGTCAGTGAGTAATGACTACACCTGTGCACCTGCTGGGTGACCTGGGAAATGTGTCAATGAGTAATGACTACACCTGCGCACCAGCTGGGTGACCTGGGAAATGTGTCAGTGAGTAATGACTACACCTGTGCACCTGCTGGATGACCTGGGAAATGTGTCAGTGAGTAATGACAACACCTGTGCTCCAGCTGAGTGACCTGGGAAATGTGTCAGTGAGTAATGACTACACCTGTGCTCCTGCTGGGTGACCTGGGAAATGTGTCAGTGAGTAATGAGTACACCTGTGCACCAGCTGGGTGACCTGGGAAATGTGTCAGTGAGTAATGACTACACCTGTGCACCTGCTGGGTGACCTGGGAAATGTGTCAGTGAGTAATGACTACACCTGTGCACCAGCTGGGTGACCTGGGAAATGTGTCAGTGAGTAATGATTACACCTGTGCACCTGCTGGGTGACCTGGGAAATGTGTCAGTGAGTAATGATTACACCTGTGCTCCTGCTGGGTGACCTGGGAAATGTGTCAGTGAGTAATGATTACACCTGTGCTCCTGCTGGGTGACCTGGGGAATGTGTCAGTGAGTAATGACTACACCTGTGCACCTGCTGGGTGACCTGGGAAATGTGTCAGTGAGTAATGACTACACCTGTGCACCTGCTGGATGACCTGGGAAATGTGTCAGTGAGTAATGACAACACCTGTGCTCCTGCTGGGTGACCTGGGAAATGTGTCAGTGAGTAATGAATACACCTGTGCACCTGCTGGGTGACCTGGGAAATGTGTCAGTGAGTAATGACTACACCTGTGCACCTGCTGGATGACCTGGGAAATGTGTCAGTGAGTAATGACAACACCTGTGCTCCTGCTGGGTGACCTGGGAAATGTGTCAGTGAGTAATGATTACACCTGTGCTCCTGCTGGGTGACCTGGGAAATGTGTCAGTGAGTAATGATTACACCTGTGCTCCTGCTGGGTGACCTGGGAAATGTGTCAGTGAGTAATGATTACACCTGTGCTCCTGCTGGGTGACCTGGGAAATGTGTCAGTGAGTAATGATTACACCTGTGCTCCTGCTGGGTGACCTGGGAAATGTGTCATTGAGTAATGATTACACCTGTGCACCTGCTGGGTGACCTGGGAAATGTGTCAGTGAGTAATGATTACACCTGTGCTCCTGCTGGGTGACCTGGGAAATGTGTCAGTGAGTAATGATTACACCTGTGCTCCTGCTGGGTGACCTGGGAAATGTGTCAGTGAGTAATGATTACACCTGTGCTCCTGCTGGGTGACCTGGGAAATGTGTCATTGAGTAATGATTACACCTGTGCACCTGCTGGGTGACCTGGGAAATGTGTCATTGAGTAATGATTACACCTGTGCACCTGCTGGGTGACCTGAGAAATGTGTCAGTGAGTAATGATTACACCTGTGCTCCTGCTGGGTGACCTGGGAAATGTGTCATTGAGTAATGATTACACCTGTGCACCTGCTTGGTGACCTGGGAAATGTGTCAGTGAGTAATGAATACACCTGTGCACCTGCTTGGTGACCTGGGAAATGTATCAGTGAGTAATGACTACACCTGTGCACCTGCTGGGTGACCTGGGAAATGTGTCAGTGAGTAATGATTACACCTGTGCACCTGCTGGGTGACCTGAGAAATGTGTCAGTGAGTAATGACTACACCTGTGCACCTGCTGGGTGACCTGGGAAATGTGTCAGTGAGTAATGACTACACCTGTGCACCTGCTGGGTGACCTGAGAAATGTGTCAGTGAGTAATGAATACACCTGTGCACCTGCTGGGTGACCTGGGAAATGTGTCAGTGAGTAATGACTACACCTGTGCACCTGCTTGGTGACCTGGGAAATGTGTCAGTGAGTAATGATTACACCTGTGCTCCTGCTGGGTGACCTGGGAAATGTGTCAGTGAGTAATGATTACACCTGTGCTCCTGCTGGGTGACCTGGGAAATGTGTCAGTGAGTAATGATTACACCTGTGCTCCTGCTGGGTGACCTGGGAAATGTGTCAGTGAGTAATGATTACACCTGTGCTCCTGCTGGGTGACCTGGGAAATGTGTCATTGAGTAATGACTACACCTGTGCACCTGCTGGGTGACCTGGGAAATGTGTCAGTGAGTAATGACAACACCTGTGCTCCTGCTGGGTGACCTGGGAAATGTGTCAGTGAGTAATGATTACACCTGTGCTCCTGCTGGGTGACCTGGGAAATGTGTCAGTGAGTAATGATTACACCTGTGCTCCTGCTGGGTGACCTGGGAAATGTGTCAGTGAGTAATGATTACACCTGTGCTCCTGCTGGGTGACCTGGGAAATGTGTCATTGAGTAATGATTACACCTGTGCACCTGCTGGGTGACCTGGGAAATGTGTCAGTGAGTAATGATTACACCTGTGCACCAGCTGGGTGACCTGGGAAATGTGTCAGTGAGTAATGATTACACCTGTGCACCTGCTGGGTGACCTGAGAAATGTGTCAGTGAGTAATGACTACACCTGTGCACCTGCTGGGTGACCTAGGAAATGTGTCAGTGAGTAATGACTACACCTGTGCACCTGCTGGGTGACCTGAGAAATGTGTCAGTGAGTAATGAATACACCTGTGCACCTGCTGGGTGACCTGGGAAATGTGTCAGTGAGTAATGACTACACCTGTGCACCTGCTGGGTGACCTGAGAAATGTGTCAGTGAGTAATGACTACACCTGTGCACCTGCTGGGTGACCTGGGAAATGTGTCAGTGAGTAATGACTACACCTGTGCACCTGCTGGGTGACCTGAGAAATGTGTCAGTGAGTAATGAATACACCTGTGCACCTGCTTGGTGACCTGGGAAATGTGTCAGTGAGTAATGACTACACCTGTGCACCTGCTTGGTGACCTGGGAAATGTGTCAGTGAGTAATGAATACACCTGTGCACCTGCTTGGTGACCTGGGAAATGTATCAGTGAGTAATGACTACACCTGTGCACCTGCTGGGTGACCTGAGAAATGTGTCAGTGAGTAATGAATACACCTGTGCACCTGCTTGGTGACCTGGGAAATGTGTCAGTGAGTAATGACTACACCTGTGCACCTGCTTGGTGACCTGGGAAATGTGTCAGTGAGTAATGAATACACCTGTGCACCTGCTTGGTGACCTGGGAAATGTATCAGTGAGTAATGACTACACCTGTGCACCTGCTGGGTGACCTGGGAAATGTGTCAGTGAGTAATGATTACACCTGTGCACCTGCTGGGTGACCTGAGAAATGTGTCAGTGAGTAATGACTACACCTGTGCACCTGCTGGGTGACCTAGGAAATGTGTCAGTGAGTAATGACTACACCTGTGCACCTGCTGGGTGACCTGAGAAATGTGTCAGTGAGTAATGAATACACCTGTGCACCTGCTGGGTGACCTGGGAAATGTGTCAGTGAGTAATGACTACACCTGTGCACCTGCTGGGTGACCTGAGAAATGTGTCAGTGAGTAATGACTACACCTGTGCACCTGCTGGGTGACCTGGGAAATGTGTCAGTGAGTAATGACTACACCTGTGCACCTGCTGGGTGACCTGAGAAATGTGTCAGTGAGTAATGAATACACCTGTGCACCTGCTTGGTGACCTGGGAAATGTGTCAGTGAGTAATGACTACACCTGTGCACCTGCTTGGTGACCTGGGAAATGTGTCAGTGAGTAATGAATACACCTGTGCACCTGCTGGGTGACCTGGGAAATGTGTCAGTGAGTAATAATTACACCTGTGCACCTGCTTGGTGACCTGGGAAATGTGTCAGTGAGTAATGACTACACCTGTGCACCTGCTTGGTGACCTGGGAAATGTATCAGTGAGTAATGACTACACCTGTGCACCTGCTGGGTGACCTGGGAAATGTGTCAGTGAGTAATAATTACACCTGTGCACCTGCTGGGTGACCTGAGAAATGTGTCAGTGAGTAATGACTACACCTGTGCACCTGCTGGGTGACCTAGGAAATGTGTCAGTGAGTAATGACTACACCTGTGCACCTGCTGGGTGACCTGAGAAATGTGTCAGTGAGTAATGAATACACCTGTGCACCTGCTGGGTGACCTGGGAAATGTGTCAGTGAGTAATGACTACACCTGTGCACCTGCTGGGTGACCTGAGAAATGTGTCAGTGAGTAATGAATACACCTGTGCACCTGCTGGGTGACCTGGGAAATGTGTCAGTGAGTAATGACTACACCTGTGCACCTGCTTGGTGACCTGGGAAATGTGTCAGTGAGTAATGAATACACCTGTGCACCTGCTTGGTGACCTGGGAAATGTATCAGTGAGTAATGATTAATAATTGTCGGACTACATATGTTGTTTATGTGATATCGTGCATCTGTGGAATTCAATAGGTGGGTAGAACGACCCGGTTACTCCACTTATGATTCATGGAACACTGAAGAAATGACCTGAAAGGTGTCAAATCACATAGTTTATCCTCACATGCTAAGAATGACCATGGAGGAGATGTGAGAGTTCTTAGTCTACAGGGGATAGAACACATGAAACCCACAGGTAGAGGTGGGATCGCTTTCATTTTCTTTGTAAAAGAGGCGTTTTGGGTCTTCTCCTTGGGGACCTTATATCCAGAAGGGCTGAATGAAAGCTTTGAGCTGAATAACAGGAGACTAATGGTTCATGTCTGAGTTGAATGTTTCTCTTGGGATGTTGATTTTTTTAGTCAACCGTTTTGGTAACAGATAAGATTTCGAGGATCATAATCTTTCCGGATTATTATTGAAAAAAGTATTTATTCAACTCATGGGTTTGATACTACTGATTTTGTTTTATATATATATATATATATATTCTTCAGACATAATAAAAGTACACTCTATATTAGGGGTTAATCCATATATTTTATTTTTCGAGCACTTTTAAAACACTAGATGGTTTTTGTATCATTTTTAAGTGACCTGTAATCTATTTAACCCGTTAGTTACACTTTATGTCAGATTAGTGGGTTTGAAACAACTGATTTTGTATATACCTTTTTTAAAGGCATGGTATACTTTTCACTAGTGCTCAATATAGGTCTGAAATCCATCCATTTTAGTTTTTAGAGCATATCTATAACACTATCAGGCTTTTTAGTAATATTTTCACTAAAGTGACCTGTAATTCTAATCAGCCCGTTAGTCACGTCTTGTGTTCAACCTTTTTGGGTGAACATTTGCTTGTTTTTTATAAAAGTTTTTTTTGGACAAAGGAAACTGCTAATTTATTCATATATATATATATATAATAAGACAACAGCAAATAAAAGACAATGGCCCTCATTCAGAGCCGTACGCTCTGAGCAGAGCGCACGCTCTGAATGAGGGCCGGGCTCCATTTTCATGGAGCGTCCTCCTGGACGCTCGTATAGCTGTGGGTCACCACCCACAGGCTATACGAGCGTGCATTTTGATGGCCGCGATGGTCGTGACCATCGCGACCATCGAAACTGTGAGCCGGAGCCTGCGGTTGAGGTTTTCAACCGCAAGCTCCGGAGTGATTTTGGCTCTATCAGAGCCAAAATCACTCCCACTGACATCACTAGTGATGTCAGTGGGCCGGCTTCTGACGGGAGGCGTTCCCGTGGGAACGCCCCCGTCAGGGTGGCATGCCCCCGGCACGCCTACCAAAGGGGGCGTGCTGTCAATCAACA
Organism: Taudactylus pleione; assembly: GCA_031769625.1. NCBI lineage: Eukaryota > Metazoa > Chordata > Amphibia > Anura > Myobatrachidae > Taudactylus > Taudactylus pleione. The sequence continues at coordinate 263,502 of JAUIMM010000845.1, forward strand.
TCGACAGCACGCCCCCTTTGATCAGACACAACGAGCGAAGGACTTTCCTTCGCTCATCGCGTCTGGCGCATGCGCACGACGGAGCTCCCTCCGTCGTGCGCATGCTCAGTCCAGAACATCGACCCACTTGCGAGTGGACAGCCGCTCGCGAGTGGGTCTGAATCAGGCCCAATGTTGAGAGCCTGGAATTCGAACATGAGTCCCTTTGGTTGCTGGATAGAGGATTGTACCATTAGGATATCCACTTTGTTGTTAAAGTTCGATGTGATCACTTGGCTTTAACAAAGACATGTTTTTTCCTGATAAAGATCTTTTCTTTTGAGATATCTATATATATTTCTAATGATATTAAGGATTTACTGTTTCCTTTTGATGTGATTTTTACACAATCTTATTCCATCTACGATGCCATCATTTAAATTATTGTTATTTATATATTATTTGTGTTTTTATATTCTATGTTTGTATGTTACAATATGAAGCAGCTGTTATATGTACTAATGAATGCACGCATGTGTTATCAAGTAACTCTCTTAATTATGGCCATTTATGATTGGTTAGTTACCAGTTAAATACCCAACTGGGATACATCTTTGGCACCCCTTGCCCGCTCAGCTCTCCAGACCAAAGCGGAGCAGCGCGCCGGGCTTCCCCGGCCGCTAGCCACACCCCTCTCATAGCGGTGGCCATTTTAGAGGTTTTAACCTCCTTAGATTCCCCCCCTCTCGGTCTAATGGACTGGAGGCTTTGGGGATTTCTGCAGCGCACCATTGCGCAGGCCTCCCCTGGGAGCCAGGCTGGCAGCATATTAAGCCCCATGCAGCCTCCACCCACCCTGTGTTTCACTTCCCTGGGACATTTTTACAGCAGGCTAGAGCATCCCTTTCTGGGAGCGCTTGGCCCAGATAAATTGCGCCAATATTGCCCCCCCACCTGCCACAGCTAATACACTGGCAAGGCCGCAGGTTTGTAATTACGGGCCTAGCCCCACCCCCAATCCTGCTTTTTGTTTCGCCCCTTATTTTTATCTGGAAGCTTACCAGCAGCCATCACTAGTGATGTCAGTGGGAGCGATTTTGGCTCTGATAGAGCCAAAATCACTCCGGAGCTTGCGGTTGAAAACCTCAACCGCAGGCTCCGGCTCGCAGTTTCGATGGTCGCGATGGTCAAGACCATCGTGGCCATCAAAATGCACGCTCGTATAGGCTGTGGGTGGTGACCCACAGCTATACGAGCGTCCAGGAGGACGCTCCATTTTCATGGAGGGCGGCCCTCATTCAGAGCGTGCGCTCTGCTCAGAGCGTACGGCTCTGAATGAGGGCCCTTGATTTTACAGCCAAGCATGTCCAGGGTGTTGAGAATGAGGTTGCGGATGCGTTGTCTCGTTTCCAATGGGTTAGGATTAGGTTACTGGCCCCGTCAGCTGGGATTCACTGTTTGCTTTGTCCTGATTCTGTCTGGCAGATCATGAATCCGGCATTGAAGGACTCACTCCTATTTCTGTCCCCTCGCATCTGCCCAGTAACGCTAGCTAACAGGTATAATCATCAGCGTCTAAATGGGGGGGGGGCTCAATGGCTTATTCATGAAGATCTCCCAAGTTCCAGTATCTAAGTTCCAGTTTGCAAGTGTGTTCAATAGATGCCTGATAGCTTTGGACGTGTTGATTGAAGAGTACGGCACCCATTCATTTAGGATTGGGGCAACAAATTGCGCAGCAGCGTCAGGTTCTTTCGCGGAGGCAACCAAGCACTTGGGTAGATGGAAGTCTTCAGCTTACAAGAGTTATATATAAGGGGCAACAAATTGCAGAAGTAATGACGCTCCTGGCGAGTTTGTTTTTTGGGAAACCCAGTGCCTTATGCTACCCGCCACTAGGGGGGATTGGAGGTCTTTTTCACTTTTGCCCTCAAATCAGCATAAGAGGTTTTGTGTCGTTCACCTCCATCTGGGTCACCCAAACAACTCAATTTCCCTCCTTTCTTCCTGTTTGAGTTTGTATTATTATATTCTGTTAATGCCTAGGTATACAATTTTTTGCCATCACATGTTATTTGAGGAGATTGCCGGGTGTGGACTGTTGGGCATTCCATTGTGTACTGGGCCAAGGCATAGCTGTGCTACCTTAGCCCCTTTTAAGGTCCCCCCCCCTTTTTAAAGGTACGTTGGATTGGATTGAGAGGTTTTAAGTGGAGAGGCTTTTCGGACCTTCTTTGGCAGTCTGAAAGCAAAGTGGAGGACCCCTGACTGTTTAGTAGTAAGGTGGTAATGACCTTGGCGCGTGTAAGGGAGTGGAACTGATACTCGCCATTAAGCAGGATTGGAAGTTGATACCGGAATGCTGGCCGCAGGTTAAGATTTGTTGGTCTGAAATAATTCTGAGGAGGTTCTGGAGTGGCACTCAGGGTGGGGCCGTCCTAAACAGAGTTAGAAGGAAGCGAGCGCTGCGGTGTCTAAGTTTGTGATGGTTTTAGATGGGCGTTTTATCAAGCACCCTCGTCTTCCCTATGTGGAGGCGCATTTATATAGGCCAGATGGAGTGCACCTCACCAAAGAAGGTTTGGAGTTTTTTATCTCGGATATCTTTGCTTCTTTGGAATAGTTTGGTGGGGCTAGGTGTTCTTTGGTGGTGGTACGTGGCCATGTTGTCCACGTCGTTGGCGGAAAGCAGTGCTCCTCGGCGGCTCAATTTAGCGCAGCAGAGCTTGGCTAGCATTCCCCCTTTGAGAGAGGCGAGTCGGTTACTACTTTAGGGGGGAACCAGGTCTTCATCCTAGGGAGGGACCAGCACTGTGCCAGTTAAGGGGAGGTGGTACTACCCAGGATAGCGCACGGGGTGGAAAACTCCACCCCATTTTTGGTAAAGCGAATAATTATTATGAGCTGTAGACTGAGGTAGCACTGCTTTTGTGCCACCAGGACTAATTAAATCAATTCTATTCCGATCTAAATAAATTTGGCTGTGACCTCTTTTTTCCAATTCTATACAGTTGTCTGTGTCTTATTTATTAGTTAAGTTAAGCTTAAGAGTGGTGTTTAAAATAATAAAACTATGGGTGACTTATTGTACCTCATTGTGAAATGAATCAGCGGCTAAATATCGCATAACAATTACTATCACTTTCATTATTACACATGACTTTCACAATGACAAAGCGTTACTCTGTGACATTTCTCTAACTGCGCGGCTTCACCTTCTATGGGTCATATTGTACTGTAATGGCGGCAGGAATTTTGGACTGAATGTACAATGGCATTTGGGTAACAATGTAAATATATATATTCTTATTTTTCCCCCTTTCAAAAACACCAGTGATATATACACAGTAACTCCTGTCAGGGAACAAGCACAATTATATTAGGGGTGAGCGGGTTCGGATTTCTGAAATCCGAACCCCCCCGAGCCCCCCCGATCCGAGTCAGATCCGAGTCAGGCTCGACTTTTCCCGCCTGACTCGGATCTGAAATCGAGGCAAAACGTCATCATCCCGCCTTCCGGGTCTCGCGGGTTTTGGATCCTATATAAGGTACCCACGTCGGCGCCATTTTCTCACTCGGCTGTGGACAGTGAAGAGGGAGGGTGGGAGTTAGGGCTGTGTAGTGTAGTGTAGTGTAGTGCTGCTGTTGTCCACTACTTCAAAGTCCATAGGGGCTGGCTGTGTTGTGCTGTGCTGCTGTTGTTAATAGGGGCTGTGTCCTCTACTTCAAAGTCCATAGGGGCTGGCTGGACTGTGTTGTGCAGTCAGTTCTCCATAGGGGCTGTGTCCACTCCAAAGTCCTGTGCAGTGTCCCAGTCCTAAAGAGGTGCTGTAGTGTTGTCCAGGGGGTGCTCTGTCCATCAGGGGTGCTCCCCCCAAGTGCTAAAAAAATAATATATTTTCTGTGTATGTGAATTGTGTGCGCAGTAGCCGCATGTGCATCAACAAAGTAGTGCCAAGCGTGCGCCTGTGTCATAAGTAAAGGGCCGGCTGGCTTGACCGTTAAAGGGTGCTGTAACCCCAAAGTACACTCCAGTCCAAACCAAAAAAAAAAATATTTTCTGTGTTTGTGAATTGTGTGCGCAGTAGCCGCACGTGCATCAACAAAGTAGTGCCAAGCGTGCGCCTGTGTCATAAGTAAAGGGCCGGCTGGCTTGACCATTAAAGGGTGCTGTAATCCCCAAAGTACACTCCAAACCAAAAAAATATATATTTTCTGTGTTTGTGAATTGTGTGCACAGTAGCCGCACGTGCATCAACAAAGGAGCAGCGCCAAGCGTGCGCCTGTGTCCCATAAGTAAAGAGCCGGCTGGCTTATTTCTTAAAGGCTGGTGTAACCCACAAAGTGCACTACTCTCCAGCAAAAATAAAAAAATATTTTCTGTGTTTAGCCGCACGTATATATCAAATCGATATAACATAAATGGAGGACCAAACTTTCTCCAATAAAAATAAAATAGAGAAAGATCAAGAACCACTTCCTCCTAGTGCTGAAGCTGCTGCCACTAGTCATGACATAGACGATAACATGCCATCAACGTCGTCTGCCAAGGCCGATGCCCAATGTCATAGTAGAGGGCACATACAATCCCAAATGACAAAGTTCAGGAAAATGACCTTGAAAAAAACATTTAAATCAGCTGAAGAGAAACGTAAACTTGCCAATATGCCATTTACGACACGGAGTGGCAAGAAACGGCTAAGGTCGATCCCTAGTATGTTCATGACTAGTGGTTCAGCTTCACATGACGATGGAAGCCCTCCTCCCACTAAAAAAATCAAAAGAGTTAAGCTGGCAAAAGCACAGTGAAGAACTGTGCTTTCTAAGAAGATATCACAAATCCCCAAGGAGAGTCCAAGTGTGGTGGTGGTTGCGATGCCTGACCTTCCCAGCACTGGACGGGAAGAGGTGGCTCTTTCCACCATTTGCACGCCCCCTGCAAGTGCTGAAAGGAGCACCCACAGTCCACTTGCTGATATGCAAATTGAAGATGTCACTGTTGAAGTACAACAGGATGAGGATACTGGTGTAGCTGGCGCTGAGGTGGAAGGTGGCGAGGTGGATTCTGATGGTGATGTGGTTTGTTTAAATCAGGCTCCGGGGGAGACAGTTGTTGTCCGTGGGATGAATAAGCCCATCACGGTCATGCCTGGGCAGAAGACCAAACATTCCACCTCTTTGGTCTGGCAATATTTCTATCCAAATCCGGACAACAACTGTCTTGCCAAATGTACCATATGTAAAGGTGAAATAAGTAGGGGTAGGGACGTCAACCACCTAGGAACATCCTCCCTTATACGGCACCTGCAGCGCGTTCATAAAAAGTTACTGTCAAGTTCAGAAACTTTGGCTAAGACCGTAAGCAGTCCAGGGACACCTAAATCCCGTTGTCCTGTTGTATCCAAGCGCCTGCAAACCACACCGTCAACTCCCTCCTCGTCATAAGCAGTCCAGGGACACCTAAATCCCGTTGTCCTGTTGTATCCAAGCGCCTGCAAACCACACCGTCATCTCCCTCCTCGTCAATTTCCTCCTTAGTCAGGATCGGAAGTAGTCCTGCAGGCCATGTCACTGGCATGACTGACTCTCCTATCCCGGATTCCTCCGGAGGATCCTGCATTGCTACGCCTACTGCTGCCGCTGCTGCTGTTGCTGCTGCTGGGAGTTGTTCATCATCCCAGAGAGGAAGTAGGAACACCACTACTTTTACTAAACAATTGACCCTCCAACAGTCCTTAGCGAGGAGGATGAAGTACGACAGCAGTCATCCTGAAGCAAAACGTATAACTGAGGCCTTGACTGCTATGTTGGTGTTAGACGTGCATCCGGTATCCGCCATTAGTGCAGTGGGATTTAGACAATTGATGGAGGTAGTGTGTCCCCTGTTCCAAATCCCGTCTAGATTCCACTTCACTAGGCAGGCGATACCGAGACTGTACAGAAACGTCAGAAAAAGTGTCCTCAGTGTCCTGAAAAATGCCGTTGTACACAGTGTCCACTTAACCACGGACATGTGGACAAGTGGAACAGGGCAGACTAAGGACTATATGACTGTGACAGCCCACTGGGTAGATGTATCACCTTACGCAGCAGCAACAGCAGCAGCGTCACCAGTAGCAGCATCTCAGAAACACTAGCTCGTTCCAAGGCAGGCTACGCTGTGTATCACCGGTTCAGTAAGAGGCACACCGCCGACAACCTCTTAGAGAAACTGAGGGAAATCATCGCCCAGTGGCTTACCCCACTTAGACTCTCCTGGGGATTTGTGATATCTGACAACGCCACCAATATTGTGCGGGCATTACATCTGGGCAAATTCCAGCATGTCCCATGTTTTGCTCACACAATAAACTTGGTGGTGCAGAATTTTCTGAAAAGCGACAGGGGCGTGCAGGAGATGCTTTGGGTGGCCCAAAAAATTTCTGCCCACTTTCGCCATTCAGCGACTGCGTGCCAAAGACTGGAGCGCCCGCAAACACTCTTGAACCTGCCCCGCTATCACCTGAAGCAAGAGGTTGTGAAGCGCTGGAACTCAACCCTCTATATGCTTCAGAGGATGGAGGAGCAGCAAAAGGCCATACAAGCCTATACATCCACCTATGACATAGGCAAAGGATTGGGTATGCACCTGACTCAAGCGCAGTGGAGAATGATTTCCGTGTTGTGCAAGGTTCTCTTCTGCCCTTCGAACTTGCCACACGTGAAGTCAGTTCAGACACTGCCAGCTTGAGTCAGGTCATTCCCCTCATCAGGCTTTTACAGAAGCAGCTGGAGAAAGTGAAGGAGGAGCTAAGACGGAGCGATTCCACTCGGCATGTGGGACTTGTGGATGAAGCCCTTCATTCACTTTGCCAGGATTCCAGGGTGGTCAATCTGTTGAAATCAGACCACTACATTTTGGCCACCGTGCTCGATCCTAGGTTTAAAGCCTATGTGGTGTCTCTCTTTCCGGCCGACACAAGCCTGCAGAGGTGCAAAGACCTGCTGGTGAACACACTGTCAGCTGAAGCGGAACGTGATACGTCAACGGCTCCTTCTTCATTTTCTCCAGCAACTGGGGCTGCCAGGAAAAAACTTAGGTATCCTAAGCAACCCTCTGGCAGTGATGCAGGGCAGGCAGGACCAAGTTTGGACATCTGGTCCGGACTGAAGGACCTGGCAACAATTTCTGACATGTCTACTGTCACTGCATATGATACTGTCACCATTGACAGAATGGTGGAGGATTACATCGGTGACAGCATCCAAGTAGGCATGTCAGACAGTCCATACCTGTACTGGCAGGAAAAAGAGGCAATTTGGAGGCCCCTGTACAAACTGGCTCTATTTTACCTGAGTTGCCACCCCTCCAGTGTGTACTCCGAAAGAGTGTTTAGTGCAGCCGGGAACCTTGTCAGCGAAAGGCATAGGAGGTTGCTTCCACAGAATGTGGAGAAGATGATGTTCATCAAAATGAATTATCAGCTCTTCCAGGGAGACCAGCCCCCAGAATGTACAGAGGGACCTGTGGTGGTGGATTCCAGTGGGGACGAGTTAATACTCTGTGAGGATGAGGATGTACACACTGAAGAGGTTGAGGAATCGGTGGATGAGGAGGATGAGGATGACATCTTGCCTCCGTAGAGCCAGTTTGTGCAGGGACAGATTAATTGCCAGCTTGTTTTGTGGGGGCCCAAACGAACCAATCATTTCAGCCACAGTTGTGTGGCAGACCCTGGCGCTGAAATGATTGGTTTGTTAAAGTGTGCATGTCCTGTTTATACAACATAAGGGTGGGTGGGAGGGCCCAAGGACAATTCCATCTTGCACCTCTTTTTTTTCTTTGCATTATGTACAGTTTGGGGCCTACTTTTTCAAACTGCCATCCTGTCTGCCACTGCAGTATCACGCCTAGATGGGTCACGTGTTTGTGCCGCCCACTCGTGTCGCTTAGCATAGTCATCCAGCTACCTCGGTGCAACCTTTTGGACATAAAAACACTATTGTGAGGTGTGAGGTGTTCAGAATAGACTGGAAATGAGTGGAAATTAAGGTTATTGAGGTTAATAATAGCATAGGAGCAGAAAAACCAACAAATTCTGTGATTTTAGCTGTTTTTATGCTTTTTTAAAAAAAAATACAGATCCAAAACACAAAATCCAGAACCCAAAACACGGAAGGGTGGTTTTGGCAAAACCAATCTAGATCCAAAACCAAAACACAAAACACGAAAAGTGGCCGGTGCACACCCCTAAATTATATACAAGGGGCAATAGGTCGTGGAGAGTCATCTGCCCACAGCTTTCTATGAGGATTTCCCGACTATATACCGTGAGAAAGTGTTACCCATCCCAGGACCCCATCATACATATATACAGTATCTCACCTTCATTCCAGTGTAACAGAGCGGCCTCAGCTAACACACACAAATCACCTTTATTTATTTATTTTACATCAACAGAAAAGCAAATCCCGGAGGAATAGCTGGGGAATAGCAGGGGCTACAGCTGGGGAATAGCGAAGGAATAGCTGGGGCTACAGCTGGGGAATAGTGGGGCTATAGCTGGAGTATAGTGGAGGAATAGCGGGGCTATAGCTGGGGAATAGCGGAGCTATAGCTGGGGTATAGTGGGGCTCTAGATGTGGAATAGCAGAGGAATAGCAGGGCTACAGCTGGGGAATAGCGGAGGAATAGCGGGGCTCTAGCTGGGGAATAGCAGAGGAATAGCAGGGCTATAGCTGGGGAATAGCAGAGGAATAGCGGGGCTATAGCTGGGGAATAGCGGAGGAATAGCAGGGCTCTAGCTGGGGAATAGCAGGGCTCTAGCTGGGGAATAGCGGGGCTCTAGCTGGGGAATAGCGGAGGAATAGCAGGGCTATAGCGAGGGAATAGTGGAGTAATAGCAGGGCTATAGCGAGGGAATAGCTGGGGAATAGCGGGGGAATAGCGGATGCACTATTGGTGAGAAACCCCTGTTTTCCAGTTTTTATGGAAATTTATGGAGTATAACATCTCCATATGCTCTGAAATTAAAAGATAAAAACAGGTTCTACATGAGATGCCGATGCCATTATCCTGAAAGGGTTAGGTCACAGACACCTCCCTGTAAGTATCCTAACCCTAAACATAGCCCTAACCCTCCCACCGCAGCCTAAACTGAAACCCTCCCCCCCACGCAGGATTTTGAGATGCCGCTTACAGCTTTGGGTGATTACAAAGACTGGACACATGTGGGGGGTTGGTATGTATTAAACATCTTTAGAATTAAATGATATTTACACGCTTTTGTACTGTCTTTGGGGCCTATTTACAGAGGAATGCAATTTGGGCCCAAAGTCTATAATTTCCAGTCTCTGCATTTGTGACAATAACAAATGTTTTTAGTACATATTGTTCAATCTTTTTGAACTGAGTCAAAGCTTCCAAAATCTGCAGGACCAGCAAAGAGCCCTTAAAGCTGCCATTGTTACTCATATCGCTGTCTCTTCCCTTTGTGTAATAATAGCTTACTGTAGCCAGCATGGTCTCTCTGCGACCGGCGGTACAATGCAATGCTTGGTAAATCCAACACCTATGGGGGCTGCTTTGCTGTTGGGGATGGAGGAGAGCGTGGCAGAAAACGGAAATACCCGCTGCGGTCACTCCATGTTAATCCTGGGGATACTAAGGCCCGTATTCAATTTGAGGTGAAAAGCCGGAATCCGCTGAAAACTTTCGCCGATGACCTCATTTCGCCTGGTGGAAAAGTATCACCGTATTCAATTTGAAAGACTTTCCGCCTAGGCAGAGTCAAAGCAATGTAATAGGCGGAAAAGTATTGCCTATGAATAGCAGGCAGAAAAAAGTGCATATATGGGGTTTTGGGGTGCAACGTTGCGAGAACCCCTGTGCAGCCTTCAGACAGTCCCCCAAAGGTAAACTGTCAAAAATTAAAAAAAAACACTTAAGGACAAAGTTAAAAACTAGAGAACTTGACTCTGGGGGATCCCCAAGTACGCCCCAGGTGTTTTTTCATTGCAGGTGCTTGCGGCAGGTGAATTTTTCATGTTTTTTTAGACAACTTCACTTTAGCAACTTTAAAATATGCTGACCCCCATTTTCAAGTCCCCCAAATTTGCTGGGATAAGTTATTTTCTGGAAAAAATAATCCTGAATACTATTCTGCACCACTTATAGAAAAACGCTATTTAGCAGCTATTGAGCCCGTTTAAAAACACCAAATACCTTCAGCCAGCCAAAACGGGGGGTAACCATAGTGATCGCCCATGTCAGAGCATCTTTTGGGGGGGTGGCAGGCTGACTTCCCCAAATCTGACAGCACTTTCCGCCTGTTCAAGTTTCGCCGGGTCACGTTTTCGCCTACTTTCAAATTGAATACGGCGATACGCGGGCACGCGTGTGATACTTTACCGCCTACAAAACACGCGATGTAGGCGAAAAGTCCGGGAGGTGGGAAAGTATGGCGGGTCCGCTTAAATTGATTACGGCTCTATATATTGGTTGGTATACCCTGAAAAACTCTGCTGTTTTCAGGGGATATCCCACACATGCTCTTTAGTAAATACAGTATGTCCCTATAGCTGTAATACACTGAGTGGTTAGACAAGTTCTATGGCGCTGTTCACTTATTTTGAAAAAGATCAGTATAATAAGGATTGGATTCAAAAACCACTGCTGAGAATTTGGGATAAGTAATAGTAAAGCCTCCTCGGCTTCCCCAGGGTAATCACCTGGATGATGGGCTGAGGGGGCATTGGAACAACTGACCAACATTGGTAAAAACACACACTTACTAAATGGGCGCATGATACGTCAGAATAACCGGGTGTGATGTCATTGTCATTGGTTGCTGTAATCAGCATATACTGTAGGTCAGTCGTTGGTCAGCTATATATCACATCTGCCATGCGATATATCTGTGATAGACAACGGTAACAGATATACAATGTGTACACATGAGCAGGTGCATGCAGGTCCGCTGAGAGCCGCGGCGGGCCCGAGCAATAGGGGCGTGGCCTAGTCGCAGGAGGCGTGGCCATGCCCCCTTCCCGAAAAAAAAAAAAGTTTTGCAGCGCAGCGAAGGGGGGGGGGGGGGGCGCTCTGAGCCCCCTCAGCCCTGCTCAAAGCCAGGGTGGTGCGATCAGGGTGGTGGCGCTCACCCCCACAGGCATCAGCAGCCATGAGCAGTCTCCACTGCAGCTCAGCACACGCTGTGTGCTGAGCTGCTGTGAGGGAGGGGGGGGGACGTCACATTTATGTAACAAAATGAAATTCATTGCCTCAGGCAGCTTCTCCACTTTTTATATATTATATCTATATCTCGGGGGAGATGTTTCAAAGCTTGGAGAGAGATAAAGTACCGACCAATCATTTTGTAAACACAGCCTATAATATGACAGAAGCTGATTGGTTGGTACTTTATCTCTCTCGAAGCTTTGATACATCTCCCCTCCATTCTCTGATCAAGGCGTCCCCAGCCCGAGTGCAGTGTCTGTGTTGTTGGAGAGAAATGTTCCCACATTATTGTGTAATGGGGCGTAGAGGGATGTATTGGCTGTGTGTGTGTAGGTGTGTATATGTGTGAGTGAGTGTGTGTGTGTGTAGAGGTGTAGGCGTGTATGTATATGTCTGTGTGTGTGTGAGTGTGTGTGTGTGTGTGTAGAGGTGTAGGCGTGTATGTATATGTCTGTGTGTGTGTGTGTGTATATATGTGTCTATGTATGTATATGTGTGTGTGTATATATGTGTCTATGTATGTATATGTGTGTGTGTGTATATATGTGTCTATGTATGTATGTATGTATGTGTGTGTGTGTGTATATGTGTCTATGTATGTATATGTGTGTGTGTATATATGTGTCTATGTATATGTGTGTGTCTGTGTGTAGGTGTAGACGTGTATGTAATGTATATATGTGTGTGTATATATGTGTGTGTAGGTATATGTATATGTCTGTGTGTATCTGTGTGTGTGTGTACATGTGTATATGTGTGTGTGTGTATGTATATGTGTGTGTATATGTGTATATGTGTGTGTAGGTGTGTGTATATGTGTGTAGGTGTAGGCGTGTATGTAATGTATATATATATATATATATATATATATATATGTGTGTATATATGTGTGTATATATGTGTGTGTAGGTATATGTATATGTCTGTGTGTCTGTGTATGTGTGTGAGTGTGTGTGTGTGTGTAGAGGTGTAGGCGTGTATGTATATGTCTGTGTGTGTGTATATATGTGTCTATGTATGTATATGTGTGTGTATGTATGTGTGTGTGTGTATATGTGTCTATGTGTGTGTCTGTGTAGGTGTAGGCATGTATGTAATGTATATATGTGTGTGTATATATGTGTGTATATGTGTGTGTAGGTATATGTATATGTCTGTGTGTATCTGTGTGTGTGTATATGTGTGTGTATGTGTGTGTAGGTATATGTATATGTCTGTGTGTGTGTATATGTGTGTGTGTGTATATGTGTGTGTATATGTGTGTGTGTGTAGGTGTATGTATATGTGTGTGTCTGTGTGTGTGTATGTGTGTGTGTGTATATATGTGTCTATGTATGTATGTATGTATGTATGTATGTATATGTGTGTGTCTGTGTGTGTGTCTATGTATATATATGTGTGTGTGTGTATCCTATATGTGTCTATGTATGTATATGTGTGTGTCTGTGTGTGTGTATATGTGTCTATGTATGTATATGTGTGTGTGTATCCTATATGTATCTATGTATGTATATGTGTGTGTCTGTATATGTGTGTGTATATGTATCTATGTATGTGTGTGTGTATCCTATATGTGTCTATGTATGTATATGTGTGTGTCTGTGTGTGTATATGTGTCTATGTATGTATATGTGTGTGTATCCTATATGTATCTATGTATGTATATGTGTGTGTATATGTATCTATGTATGTATATGTCTGTGTGTGTATATATGTGTCTATGTATGTATATGTGTGTGTCTGTGTGTGTATATGTATCTATGTATGTATATGTGTGTGTCTGTGTGTGTGTATATGTATGTATATGTGTGTGTCTGTCTGTGTGTGTATGTATATGTGTCTATGTATGTATATGTCTGTGTGTGTATGTATATGTGTGTATGTATATGTGTGTGTCTGTGTGTGTGTATGTGTGTGTGTATGTGTATGTATATGTGTGTGTCTGTGTGTGTATGTATATGTGTCTATGTATGTATATGTGTGTGTCTGTGTGTGGGCAGCAGGACTAGATCCAAGTGACATAATGACACGGTGACAGGTAAAGTGTTCGCTAAGCCCTCCGATGCCTATAGAGACAGCTAATTACATTAACCCTTTCTCTCCATCACATCATCAAAGAGACTGCACCGGCTGATCCGCGTGACAGACTGCGGGCTCTGGTGACAGCTCAGTGCTTAGTGCTTTCATGTTTCCTCTCTGAGAGCAGATAATTAATTCTCCTATACAAACCTCTCTCCTCAGATGTCTCCTAATGCCGGCAGTGCTGGGTTATTAGCGTCAGGCAGGGGAGGGCAGCACGCTACATGCACGCTACATGATACGCCACACACAGGGCCGGATTCAGCTTGTATCGCAACTGCTAATACGCACGCAATCGGACGATTTTCGCGTACTGCGTATGCATCACAATTCGTGAACACTCCTCTGCGATCGGGTTACTACGCAGATCCATCGCAGAGTGATTGACAGGAAGTGACATTTGGGGTGGGTGACTGAGGGGTGTGCGACAAAATGCAGGCATGCCAGTGCGTTTGAACGCCATAGCATGGGCGCACATAATGTATCCACTGTGATGCAGTAGGCAGCCGGTGTACTCATTGCGTGCGTGGAGGTTAGTAATTCCTGAGTAAGGTCTGACCTTGTGCCAGTGTGCGTGAGTCTGCGATGGTACTCACTGTTACCGATGGTTTCTCAGTCTTGCTATGTATTATGGATGTGTGTAAGGTAAAGTGGGCGTCTTTACGTAGTGCTGCAGCAGCAAAGTGATCGCAATGGATTACCATACTATCGCAGTGAGACCGCGTGCATAATCGCTATTACAATCCCAGTTGCTATCCTTACTGAATCAGGCCCACAGATGGCTGCATGCAGTATGTGTAGTTATAGTGATACATACTGTACATTGTGGTCACTGTCCTGTCCACCCAATGAGCTCTATATATACATCATGGGATACAAAGTCCTCCTGTCACTATGAATAGCCAAGTTCAGATCTAATGTAATGCCATGTCATTTCCAAGCATAATATATATAGTATAAGCTTACAGATAAGCTTTTTTATTCTATATACGCTTTCAAGTTTTTTGTGTGTTTGCGGTTACTGAAACAAATATATATATAATACTTTTTAAATATATTGCACTATAGAGAATTATTTTATCTCCGCATTACATTATTTAGAAGCCTCTACATGTCTATGTGATGATAGAAGTTGTATACTAAGCAGCCACAGATTTACCTTAAATCATACTGTACTCACCTACTCTCCAAGAACAGCCGGAAAGCTCCTGAAAATTGGGTTGCGCTCCCAGCCACACGGAATAGTGGGCAAGTCACTGGGCCGGGCACCTACCCTTGAACCCCACCGGCACATACGAGATACCCCGCTCTTAGTTGCATCATTGTGGCCCCACCCTATGCTTCACAATGCCAGTAATCTCAACATTGTGTCCCAGGGATGGGGCCATGATGACGTGATGGTACGGTCATGCCCCCACTCAGCCCTCAAAGCCGCTTCAAGTCATCCCCCCCATGCCAACCTGGCTGCCACCTACTTTACTTACAATCTAGTATTCAGATTTTACTGCTGGCGCAGCACAAAGCACTTTATTTATTACCATGGTACTTTGGACCTCATTCAGAGTCGGTCGTTGCGGCCGCATGGTCGTACGGGAAAAGGGTCCGGATATGCAAATGATGCACTCGCAAGTTGAGTCCCTAAGATCGGATCGGTAGCTGGCCGACCAAGGGGAGGAAGCGGCCGGAAGCCAAAAAAATATGCCCCCTTCTCGTACGCATTACACGTCATCTCCGGGCATATAAGGATTAATCGAGACCATCGGGAACCATCGGAACTGGTTGTAGAGCTTAAGGCTGACCATATCCTCTCTTAGGCTCTACGATCATGTCAGTGTAAAAACCTCCCATGTCACGTGTGCCATGACGCTACTTTGTTAATTATGCACTCCCATAATCCGTATGCACTCCCATAAAACCCGTCCGCATAATTTGGCACGCCTCCGTTCGGATCTCCACTCCCTCGTTTTCAAGCGCCTTCCCCTGTTACCACCCACAAACGCCTCATTCTGTCACTCAAACTACCGACCTGGCTGTGTTCAAGGAGAGAGAAATTTCTGATCGTAGCGGCTAGTTTGCACACGTGCATTGCGAACTTTACGCATGTGCAGTTTAGCAAACATCGGTGGCGTACGACCGTGCGGCCGCAATGACCGACTCTGAATGAGGTCCTTTTTCCCCAGCCCTTAACCCACTGCGGTGCAATATCGCACTATTGTCACTTTTATTACTTGTAAGCTGCTATACGGGACTCCTGAGATTGTGACGATATCTCTACACGCGTGTCACAGTCACGGAAGACCAAGTACTGAGGCGGCAGCTAAATAAGAGAGATTACACAGAAACACACACAGCAGAAACACTACAATTCCAGGCGCTGTTAGATAAATATAATATTATCAAAATACCAGCTGCAAGTAACAGTCGGGTATTGTGGATGTGAGTAACGGGAAGTGGGTGGCATTATGTAGTGCCGGGCGTCTGGTTCTTGCGCTGCAGTGTCTATGAGACTGGATTCTTTAGCAGATTTTCTCAGCGGCCGGGTGCGTGCGTCTGGAGACTCGCTTTCTGTGCTGAATTACTCCCTGTGCCTGTGCTGTGCCACGTCTTGCGTGTGAGTCACTTGAGCATAGTAATAAGTAACATATGATAGTTTGTTACCATAGAGAGCAGGGTCAGGCTCCTGCAGGGGTCATTTAGACCAGGGGTTCTCAAACTTGGTCCTCAGGACCCCAAACAGTTAAAGTTTTCCAGGTCTCCTCACCGAATCACAAATGAAATAATTAGCTTCACCTGTGGATCTTTTAAAAAGTGTCAGTGAGTAATGACTACACCTGTGCACCCGATAGTTGACCTGGAAAACGTGACCTGTGTGGGGTTCTGAGGGCTGAGTTTGAGAACCACTGATTTAGACAGTCGATGAGAGGGCAATAGCTGTGAAAGAAATAGAATTCCTTCACTAACGCCTCCATTTGTCCGGCCACCCCCCCACCCAGCCAACAAAACGGGGCGAGCTGTCGATCAACATCGACAGCCGGTCTTTTTGTCACTTGCTCCGGGGCTTGAGCACGCAGAGTGCAATCAATACGCATGCGCAGGCCCTCACCATCGGCCCGCTTGCGAGCGGGTCTGAATGAGGTCCAGACTCTAGTCTCATTATCAGCTCTCACACACGACCTGTAATGTATTTCCCCCATATCACCGATGGAGGAGATGATGCACAGTACATAAAGCTGTGATCACACACTACCTGTAATGTATTTCCTCCATATGATGGATGAAATGATGCACAGTACATAAAGCTGTGATCACACACTACCTGTAATGTATTTCCTCCATATGATGGATGAGATGATGTACAGTACATAAAGCTGTGATCACACACTACCTGTAATGTATTTCCTCCTTATCACTGATGGATGAGATGATGCACAGTACATAAAGCTGTGATCACACACTACCTGTAATGTATTTCCTCCATATGATGGATGAAATGATGCACAGTACATAAAGCTGTGATCACACACTACCTGTAATGTATTTCCTCCATATGATGGATGAGATGATGTACAGTACATAAAGCTGTGATCACACACTACCTGTAATGTATTTCCCCCTTATCACTGATGGATGAGATGATGCACAGTACATAAAGCTGTGATCACACACTACCTGTAATGTATTTCCCCCATATCACTGATGGATGAGGTGATGCACAGTACATAAAGCTGTGATCACACACTACCTGTAATGTATTTCCTCCATATGATGGATGAGATGATGTACAGTACATAAAGCTGTGATCACACACTACCTGTAATGTATTTCCCCCTTATCACTGATGGATGAGATGATGCACAGTACATAAAGCTGTGATCACACACTACCTGTAATGTATTTCCTCCATATGATGGATGAAATGATGCACAGTACATAAAGCTGTGATCACACACTACCTGTAATGTATTTCCTCCATATGATGGATGAGATGATGTACAGTACATAAAGCTGTGATCACACACTACCTGTAATGTATTTCCCCCTTATCACTGATGGATGAGATGATGCACAGTACATAAAGCTGTGATCACACACTACCTGTAATGTATTTCCCCCATATCACTGATGGATGAGGTGATGCACAGTACATAAAGCTGTGATCACACACTACCTGTAATGTATTTCCTCCATATGATGGATGAGATGATGTACAGTACATAAAGCTGTGATCACACACTACCTGTAATGTATTTCCCCCTTATCACTGATGGATGAGATGATGCACAGTACATAAAGCTGTGATCACACACTACCTGTAATGTATTTCCTCCATATGATGGATGAAATGATGCACAGTACATAAAGCTGTGATCACACACTACCTGTAATGTATTTCCTCCATATGATGGATGAGATGATGTACAGTACATAAAGCTGCGATCACACACTACCTGTAATGTATTTCCTCCATATCACTGATGGATGAGATGATGTACAGTACATAAAGCTATGATCACACACTACCTGTAATGTATTTCCTCCATATCACTGATGGATGAGAAGATGCACAGTACATAAAGCTGTGATCACACACTACCTGTAATGTATTTCCCCCATATCACTGATGGATGAGATGATGCACAGTACATAAAGCTGCGATCACACACTATCTGTAATGTATTTCCTCCATATCACTGATGGATGAGATGATGCACAGTACATAAAGCTGTGATCACACACTACCTGTAATGTATTTCCTCCATATCACTGATGGATGAGATGATGTACAGTACATAAAGCTGTGATCACACACTACCTGTAATGTATTTTCTCTGTATCACTGATGGATGAGATGATGCACAGTACATAAAGCTGTGATCACACACTACCTGTAATGTATTTCCTCCATATCACTGATGGATGAGATGATGTACAGTACATAAAGCTGTGATCACACACTACCTGTAATGTATTTCCTCCGTATCACTGATGGATGAGATGATGCACAGTACATAAAGCTGTGATCACACACTACCTGTAATGTATTTTCTCTGTATCACTGATGGATGAGATGATGCACAGTACATAAAGCTGTGATCACACACTACCTGTAATGTATTTCCTCCATATCACTGATGGATGAGATGATGCACAGTACATAAAGCTGTGATCACACACTACCTGTAATGTATTTCCTCCATATCACTGATGGATGAGATGATGCACAGTACATAAAGCTGTGATCACATACTGCCTGTAATGTATTTCCTCCGTATCACTGATGGATGAGATGATGCACAGTACATAAAGCTGTGATCACACACTACCTGTAATGTATTTCCTCCGTATCACTGATGGATGAGATGCTGCACAGTACATAAAGCTGTGATCACACACTACCTGTAATGTATTTCCTCCGTATCACTGATGGATGAGATGCTGCACAGTACATAAAGCTGTGATCACACACTACCTGTAATGTATTTCCTCCATATCACTGATGGATGAGATGATGTACAGTACATAAAGCTGTGGTCACACACTACCTGTAATGTATTTCCTCCATATCACTGATGGATGACATGATGCACAGTACATAAAGCTGTGATCACACACTACTTGTAATGTATTTCCTCCATATCACTGATGGATGAGATGATGCACAGTACATAAAGCTGTGATCACACACTACTTGTAATGTATTAACTCCATATCACTGATGGATGAGATGATGCACAGTACATAAAGCTGTGGTCACACACTACCTGTAATGTATTTCCTCCATATCACTGATGGATGAGAAGATGCACAGTACATAAAGCTGCAATCACACACTACCTGTAATGTATTTCCCCCATATCACTGATGGATGAGATGATGCACAGTACATAAAGCTGTGATCACACACTACCTGTAATGTATTTCCTCCGTATCACTGATGGATGAGGTGATGCACAGTACATAAAGCTGTGATCACACACTACCTGTAATGTATTTCCTCCATATCACTGATGGATGAGATGATGCACAGTACATAAAGCTGTGATCACACACTATCTGTAATGTATTTCCTCCGTATCACTGATGGATGAGATGCTGCACAGTACATAAAGCTGTGATCACACACTACCTGTAATGTATTTCCTCCATATCACTGATGGATGAGATGATGTACAGTACATAAAGCTGTGGTCACACACTACCTGTAATGTATTTCCTCCATATCACTGATGGATGAGAAGATGCACAGTACATAAAGCTGCAATCACACACTACCTGTAATGTATTTCCCCCATATCACTGATGGATGAGATGATGCACAGTACATAAAGCTGTGATCACACACTGCCTGTAATGTATTTCCTCCATATCACTGATGGATGACATGATGCACAGTACATAAAGCTGTGATCACACACTACCTATTATGTATTTCCTCCATATCACTGATGGATGAGATGATGCACAGTACATAAAGCTGTGATCACACACTACCTGTAATGTATTTCCCCCATATCACTGATGGATGAGATGATGTACAGTACATAAAGCTGCGATCACACACTACCTGTAATGTATTTCCTCCATATCACTGATGGATGAGATGATGTACAGTACATAAAGCTGCGATCACACACTACCTGTAATGTATTTCCTCCATATCACTGATGGATGAGATGATGTACAGTACATAAAGCTGTGATCACACACTATCTGTAATGTATTTCCTCCGTATCACTGATGGATGAGATGATGTACAGTACATAAAGCTGTGATCACACACTATCTGTAATGTATTTCCTCCGTATCACTGATGGATGAGATGCTGCACAGTACATAAAGCTGTGATCACACACTACCTGTAATGTATTTCCTCCATATCACTGATGGATGAGATGATGTACAGTACATAAAGCTGTGGTCACACACTACCTGTAATGTATTTCCTCCATATCACTGATGGATGAGAAGATGCACAGTACATAAAGCTGCAATCACACACTACCTGTAATGTATTTCCCCCATATCACTGATGGATGAGATGATGCACAGTACATAAAGCTGTGATCACACACTGCCTGTAATGTATTTCCTCCATATCACTGATGGATGACATGATGCACAGTACATAAAGCTGTGATCACACACTACCTATTATGTATTTCCTCCATATCACTGATGGATGAGATGATGCACAGTACATAAAGCTGTGATCACACACTACCTATTATGTATTTCCTCCATATCACTGATGGATGACATGATGCACAGTACATAAAGCTGTGATCACACACTACCTATTATGTATTTCCTCCATATCACTGATGGATGAGATGATGTACAGTACATAAAGCTGCGATCACACACTACCTGTAATGTATTTCCTCCATATCACTGATGGATGAGATGATGTACAGTACATAAAGCTGCGATCACACACTACCTGTAATGTATTTCCTCCATATCACTGATGGATGAGATGATGTACAGTACATAAAGCTGCGATCACACACTACCTGTAATGTATTTCCTCCATATCACTGATGGATGAGATGATGTACAGTACATAAAGCTGTGATCACACACTACCTGTAATGTATTTCCTCCATATCACTGATGGATGAGATGATGTACAGTACATAAAGCTGTGGTCACACACTACCTGTAATGTATTTCCTCCATATCACTGATGGATGAGAAGATGCACAGTACATAAAGCTGCAATCACACACTACCTGTAATGTATTTCCCCCATATCACTGATGGATGAGATGATGCACAGTACATAAAGCTGTGATCACACACTGCCTGTAATGTATTTCCTCCATATCACTGATGGATGACATGATGCACAGTACATAAAGCTGTGATCACACACTACCTATTATGTATTTCCTCCATATCACTGATGGATGAGATGATGCACAGTACATAAAGCTGTGATCACACACTACCTGTAATGTATTTCCCCCATATCACTGATGGATGAGATGATGTACAGTACATAAAGCTGCGATCACACACTACCTGTAATGTATTTCCTCCATATCACTGATGGATGAGATGATGTACAGTACATGAAGCTGTGATCACACACACTACCTTTAATGTATTTCCTCCATATCACTGATGGATGAGATGATGCACAGTACATAAAGCTGTGATCACACACTGCCTGTAATGTATTTCCTCCATATCACTGATGGATGAGATGATGTACAGTACATAAAGCTGTGATCACACACTACCTGTAATGTATTTCCTCCGTATCACTGATGGATGAGATGATGTACAGTACATAAAGCTGCGATCACACACTACCTGTAATGTATATCCCCGTATCACAGATGGATGAGATGATGTACAGTACATAAAGCTGCAATCACACACTACCTGTAATGTATTTCCCCCATATCACTGATGGATGAGATGATGTACAGTACATAAAGCTGTGATCACACACTATCTGTAATGTATTTCCTCCGTATCACTGATGGATGAGATGATGTACAGTACATAAAGCTGTGATCACACACTACCTGTAATGTATTTCCTCCATATCACTGATGGATGAGATGATGTACAGTACATGAAGCTGTGATCACACACACTACCTTTAATGTATTTCCTCCATATCACTGATGGATGAGAAGATGCACAGTACATAAAGCTGCAATCACACACTACCTGTAATGTATTTCCCCCATATCACTGATGGATGAGAAGATGCACAGTACATAAAGCTGCAATCACACACTGCCTGTAATGTATTTCCTCCATATCACTGATGGATGAGATGATGTACAGTACATAAAGCTGTGATCACACTACCTGTAATGTATTTCCTCCATATCACTGATGGATGAGATGATGCACAGTACATAAAGCTGTGATCACACACTACCTGTAATGTATTTCCTCCGTATCACTGATGGATGACATGATGCACAGTATATAAAGCTGCGATCACACACTACCTGTAATGTATTTCCCCCATATCACTGATGGATGAGATGATGCACAGTACATAAAGCTGCGATCACACACTACCTGTAATGTCTTTCCCCCATATCACTGATGGATGAGATGATGCACAGTACATAAAGCTGCGATCACACACTACCTGTAATGTATTTCCCCCTTATCACTGATGGATGAGATGATGCACAGTACATAAAGCTGCGATCACACACTACCTGTAATGTATTTCCCCCATATCACTGATTGATGAGATGATGCACAGTACATTAAGCTACGATCACATACTGCCTGTAATGTATTTCCTCCATATTACTGATGGATGAGATGATGCACAGTACATAAAGCTGTGATCACACACTATCTGTAATGTATTTCCTCCATATCACTGATGGATGAGATGATGCACAGTACATAAAGCTGTGATCACACACTACCTGTAATGTATTTCCTCCATATCACTGATGGATGAGATGATGCACAGTACATAAAGCTGTGATCACACACTACCTTTTATGTATTTCCTCAATATCACTGATGGATGAGATGATGCACAGTACATAAAGCTGCGATCACACACTACCTGTAATGTATTTCCTCCATATCACTGATGGATGAGATGATGCACAGTACATAAAGCTGTGATCACACACTACCTGTAATGTATTTCCTCCATATCACAGATGGATGAGATGATGTACAGTACATAAAGCTGTGATCACACACTTCCTGTAATGTATTTCCTCCATATCACTGATGGATGAGATGATGCACAGTACATAAAGCTGTGATCACACACTACCTTTTATGTATTTCCTCAATATCACTGATGGATGAGATGATGCACAGTACATAAAGCTGCGATCACACACTACCTGTAATGTATTTCCTCCATATCACTGATGGATGAGATGATGCACAGTACATAAAGCTGTGATCACACACTACCTGTAATGTATTTCCTCCATATCACTGATGGATGAGATGATGTACAGTACATAAAGCTGTGATCACACAATACCTGTAATGTATTTCCCCCATATCACTGATGGATGAGATGATGCACAGTACATAAAGCTGTGATCACACACTACCTGTAATGTATTTCCTCCATATCACTGATGGATGAGATGATGCACAGTACATAAAGCTGTGATCACACACTATCTGTAATGTATTTCCTCCATATCACTGATGGATGAGATGATGCACAGTACATAAAGCTGTGATCACACACTACCTGTAATGTATTTCCTCAATATCACTGATGGATGAGATGATGCACAGTACATAAAGCTGCGATCACACACTACCTGTAATGTATTTCCTCCATATCACTGATGGATGAGATGATGCACAGTACATAAAGCTGTGATCACACACTACCTGTAATGTATTTCCTCCATATCACTGATGGATGAGATGATGTACAGTACATAAAGCTGTGATCACACACTTCCTGTAATGTATTTCCTCCATATCACTGATGGATGAGATGATGCACAGTACATAAAGCTGTGATCACACACTACCTTTTATGTATTTCCTCAATATCACTGATGGATGAGATGATGCACAGTACATAAAGCTGCGATCACACACTACCTGTAATGTATTTCCTCCATATCACTGATGGATGAGATGATGCACAGTACATAAAGCTGTGATCACACACTACCTGTAATGTATTTCCTCCATATCACTGATGGATGAGATGATGCACAGTACATAAAGCTGTGATCACACACTACCTTTTATGTATTTCCTCAATATCACTGATGGATGAGATGATGCACAGTACATAAAGCTGCGATCACACACTACCTGTAATGTATTTCCTCCATATCACTGATGGATGAGATGATGCACAGTACATAAAGCTGTGATCACACACTACCTGTAATGTATTTCCTCCATATCACTGATGGATGAGATGATGTACAGTACATAAAGCTGTGATCACACACTACCTGTAATGTATTTCCTCCATATTACTGATGGATGAGATGATGCACAGTACATAAAGCTGTGATCACACACTACCTGTAATGTATTTCCTCCATATCACTGATGGATGAGATGATGCACAGTACATAAAGCTGTGATCACACACTACCTGTAATGTATTTCCCCCATATCACTGATGGATGAGAAGATGCACAGTACATAAAGCTGTGATCACACACTACCTGTAATGTATTTCCCCCTTATCACTGATGGATGACATGATGCACAGTACATAAAGCTGTGATCACACACTACCTTTTATGTATTTTCTCTGTATCACAGATGGATGAGATGATGTACAGTACATAAAGCTGCAATCACACACTACCTGTAATGTATTTTCTCTGTATCACAGATGGATGAGATGATGCACAGTACATAAAGCTGTGATCACATACTGCCTGTAATGTATTTCCTCCATATCACTGATGGATGAGATGATGTACAGTACATAAAGCTGTGATCACACACTACCTGTAATGTATTTCCCCCATATCACTGATGGATGAGATGATGTACAGTACATAAAGCTGCGATCACACACTACCTGTAATGTATTTCCCCCATATCACTGATGGATGAGATGATGTACAGTACATAAAGCTGCGATCACACACTACCTGTAATGTATATCCCCGTATCACAGATGGATGACATGATGCACAGTATATAAAGCTGCGATCACACACTACCTGTAATGTATTTCCCCCATATCACTGATGGATGAGATGATGTACAGTACATAAAGCTGTGATCACACACTACCTGTAATGTATTTCCTCCGTATCACTGATGGATGACATGATGCACAGTATATAAAGCTGCGATCACACACTACCTGTAATGTATTTCCCCCATATCACTGATGGATGAGATGATGCACAGTACATAAAGCTGCGATCACACACTACCTGTAATGTATTTCCCCCATATCACTGATGGATGAGATGATGCACAGTACATAAAGCTGCGATCACACACTACCTGTAATGTATTTCCCCCTTATCACTGATGGATGAGATGATGCACAGTACATAAAGCTGCGATCACACACTACCTGTAATGTATTTCCCCCATATCACTGATTGATGAGATGATGCACAGTACATTAAGCTACGATCACATACTGCCTGTAATGTATTTCCTCCATATTACTGATGGATGAGATGATGCACAGTACATAAAGCTGTGATCACACACTATCTGTAATGTATTTCCTCCATATCACTGATGGATGAGATGATGCACAGTACATAAAGCTGTGATCACACACTACCTGTAATGTATTTCCTCCATATCACTGATGGATGAGATGATGCACAGTACATAAAGCTGTGATCACACACTATCTGTAATGTATTTCCTCCATATCACTGATGGATGAGATGATGTACAGTACTTAAAGCAGCGATCACACACTTCCTGTAATGTATTTCCTCCATATCACTGATGGATGAGATGATGTACAGTACATAAAGCTGTGATCACACACTACCTGTAATGTATTTCCTCCATATCACTGATGGATGAGATAATGCACAGTACATAAAGCTGCAATCACACACTACCTGTAATGTATTTCCTCAATATCACTGATGGATGAGATGATGTACAGTACTTAAAGCAGCGATCACACACTTCCTGTAATGTATTTCCTCCATATCACTGATGGATGAGATGATGTACAGTACATAAAGCTGTGATCACACACTTCCTGTAATGTATTTCCTCCATATCACTGATGGATGAGATGATGTACAGTACTTAAAGCAGCGATCACACACTTCCTGTAATGTATTTCCTCCATATCACTGATGGATGAGATGATGTACAGTACATAAAGCTGTGATCACACACTACCTGTAATGTATTTCCTCCATATCACTGATGGATGAGATGATGCACAGTACATAAAGCTGTGATCACACACTACCTGTAATGTATTTCCCCCATATCACTGATGGATGAGATGATGCACAGTACATAAAGCTGCAATCACACACTGCCTGTAATGTATTTCCCCCATATCACTGATTGATGAGATGATGCACAGTACATTAAGCTACGATCACATACTGCCTGTAATGTATTTCCTCCATATTACTGATGGATGAGATGATGCACAGTACATAAAGCTGCAATCACACACTACCTGTAATGTATTTCCTCCATATCACTGATGGATGAGATGATGTACAGTACTTAAAGCAGCGATCACACACTTCCTGTAATGTATTTCCTCCATATCACTGATGGATGAGATGATGTACAGTACATAAAGCTGTGATCACACACTACCTGTAATGTATTTCCTCCATATCACTGATGGATGAGATGATGCACAGTACATAAAGCTGTGATCACACACTACCTGTAATGTATTTCCCCCATATCACTGATGGATGAGATGATGCACAGTACATAAAGCTGCAATCACACACTGCCTGTAATGTATTTCCTCCATATCACTGATGGATGAGATGATGTACAGTACATAAAGCTGCAATCACACACTGCCTGTAATGTATTTCCTCCATATCACTGATGGATGAGATGATGTACAGTACATAAAGCTGCAATCACACACTACCTGTAATGTATTTCCTCCATATCACTGATGGATGAGATGATGTACAGTACATAAAGCTGTGATCACACACTACCTGTAATGTATTTCCCCCATATCACTGATGGATGAGAAGATGCACAGTACATAAAGCTGCAATCACACACTACCTGTAATGTATTTCCTCCATATCACTGATGGATGAGATGATGCACAGTACATAAAGCTGTGATATCACACACTACCTGTAATGTATATCCCCGTATCACAGATGGATGAGATGATGTACAGTACATAAAGCTGTGATCACACACTACCTGTAATGTATTTCCCCCATATCACTGATGGATGAGATGATGCACAGTACATAAAGCTGTGATCACACACTACCTGTAATGTATTTCCCCCATATCACTGATGGATGAGATGATGCACAGTACATAAAGCTGCGATCACACACTACCTGTAATGTATTTCCTCCATATCACTGATGGATGAGATGATGCACAGTACATAAAGCTGTGATCACACACTACCTGTAATGTATTTCCCCCATATCACTGATGGATGAGATGATGTACAGTACATAAAGCTGTGATCACACACTACCTGTAATGTATTTCCTCCATATCATTGATGGATGACATGATGCACAGTACATAAAGCTGTGATCACACACTACCTGTAATGTATTTCCTCCATATCACTGATGGATGAGATGATGCACAGTATATAAAGCTGTGATCACACACTACCTGTAATGTATTTCCTCCGTATCACTGATGGATGACATGATGCACAGTATATAAAGCTGCGATCACACACTACCTGTAATGTATTTCCCCCATATCACTGATGGATGAGATGATGCACAGTACATAAAGCTGCGATCACACACTACCTGTAATGTATTTCCCCCATATCACTGATGGATGAGATGATGCACAGTACATAAAGCTGCGATCACACACTACCTGTAATGTATTTCCCCCTTATCACTGATGGATGAGATGATGCACAGTACATAAAGCTGCGATCACACACTACCTGTAATGTATTTCCCCCATATCACTGATTGATGAGATGATGCACAGTACATTAAGCTACGATCACATACTGCCTGTAATGTATTTCCTCCATATTACTGATGGATGAGATGATGCACAGTACATAAAGCTGTGATCACACACTATCTGTAATGTATTTCCTCCATATCACTGATGGATGAGATGATGCACAGTACATAAAGCTGTGATCACACACTACCTGTAATGTATTTCCTCCATATCACTGATGGATAAGATGATGTACAGTACATAAAGCTGCGATCACACACTGCCTGTAATGTATTTCCTCCATATTACTGATGGATGAGATGATGCACAGTACATAAAGCTGTGATCACACACTATCTGTAATGTATTTCCTCCATATCACTGATGGATGAGATGATGCACAGTACATAAAGCTGTGATCACACACTACCTGTAATGTATTTCCTCCATATCACTGATGGATAAGATGATGTACAGTACATAAAGCTGCGATCACACACTGCCTGTAATGTATTTCCTCCATATTACTGATGGATGAGATGATGCACAGTACATAAAGCTGTGATCACACACTACCTGTAATGTATTTCCCCCATATCACTGATGGATGAGAAGATGCACAGTACATAAAGCTGCAATCACACACTACCTGTAATGTATTTCCTCCATATCACTGATGGATGAGATGATGCACAGTACATAAAGCTGTGATATCACACACTACCTGTAATGTATTTCCCCCATATCACTGATGGATGAGATGATGCACAGTACATAAAGCTGCGATCACACACTACCTGTAATGTATTTCCTCCATATCACTGATGGATGAGATGATGCACAGTACATAAAGCTGTGATCACACACTACCTGTAATGTATTTCCCCCATATCACTGATGGATGAGATGATGTACAGTACATAAAGCTGTGATCACACACTACCTGTAATGTATTTCCTCCATATCACTGATGGATGACATGATGCACAGTACATAAAGCTGTGATCACACACTACCTGTAATGTATTTCCTCCATATCACTGATGGATGAGATGATGCACAGTATATAAAGCTGTGATCACACACTACCTGTAATGTATTTCCTCCGTATCACTGATGGATGACATGATGCACAGTATATAAAGCTGCGATCACACACTACCTGTAATGTATTTCCCCCATATCACTGATGGATGAGATGATGCACAGTACATAAAGCTGCGATCACACACTACCTGTAATGTATTTCCCCCATATCACTGATGGATGAGATGATGCACAGTACATAAAGCTGCGATCACACACTACCTGTAATGTATTTCCCCCTTATCACTGATGGATGAGATGATGCACAGTACATAAAGCTGCGATCACACACTACCTGTAATGTATTTCCCCCATATCACTGATTGATGAGATGATGCACAGTACATTAAGCTACGATCACATACTGCCTGTAATGTATTTCCTCCATATTACTGATGGATGAGATGATGCACAGTACATAAAGCTGTGATCACACACTATCTGTAATGTATTTCCTCCATATCACTGATGGATGAGATGATGCACAGTACATAAAGCTGTGATCACACACTACCTGTAATGTATTTCCTCCATATCACTGATGGATAAGATGATGTACAGTACATAAAGCTACGATCACATACTGCCTGTAATGTATTTCCTCCATATTACTGATGGATGAGATGATGTACAGTACATAAAGCTGTGATCACACACTACCTGTAATGTATTTCCTCCGTATCACTGATGGATGAGATGATGCACAGTACATAAAGCTGTGATCACACACTATCTGTAATGTATTTCCTCCATATCACTGATGGATGAGATGATGCACAGTACATAAAGCTGTGATCACACACTACCTGTAATGTATTTCCTCCGTATCACTGATGGATGAGATGATGCACAGTACATAAAGCTGTGATTACACAGCAGGACTTATTACAGGAGAGCACCTGGGTAACACGACGAGCATTTGCAGACAATCACTCAGCAGTGAGCTGCAGGAAGCTGGGTAGTCTCCTCCATCACAGCTGGGCTCCCATTCTCTCACTCCCCCCGGATAATGCCAGTAATCAGCCTCATTACCTGCAGGCCGGGACAGACATTATCACAGCTTACTAGTAGCTAGTTGCTGCCAGTTATGTTTCGCCAGGAAGCTTCCATATTCCAGCAGCAAAACTTTTATCAAATCTAAGAACTCTGGGCCTGATTCAGAGCCGCTCGCCTTGCGGCATCCTAGACCCTACCACAGAGTCTTGTCGCAAGGCCGATGGTCTTGAAAATCGCAACAGTCTCCTGCCTGCTCTCACAAGGTGTGGGATGTCTCCCACAGCTTTGCGAGTGGCAGGAGAAAGAGAAAAAAAACACCCAAGGACCCTGCGAGCTGCCTGCGACAGCGATTGGGTCTGAATTAGGGCCTGAGGGCCTGATTCAGACCCGGTCGCAAGCGCTGAGCACTCGCAACCGGGTCAATGGTGGCCCAGAGCACATGCGCACGACGGAGCCGGCTCCGTCGTGCGCATGCGTGACACCCGGATAGCGACGGGCAATCCTTCGCTCCAGGTCTCGCACCAACATTGACAGCACGTCCACTTTGGTGGGCGGGCCGGGGGTGTGGCTGCCCAAATGGAGGCGTTCCTATGAGAACGCCGGTCATTTGGAGACGGCCCCACTGACATCACCAGTGAAGTCAGTGGGAGAGCTTTCGGCTCTGTTAGAGCTGAAAGCTCATTGGGGCTTGCGGCAACGAGACACTACCACAAGGGTCTCATCGGAAGCCCGATGGTCTTGACCATCGCTACCATCATCATGGCCGCTCGCTATTGCTGTGGATGGCAACCCACAACTATGTGTGCGGCCAGGAGGCTGCTCCATTAAAAAAAAAAAAAAGACGCCCTGATTCAGAGCGAGCGGTCTGTTAGAGCGTCCGGCTGTGAATCAGGGCCTGTGTGTATAACTTCAATCCTCCCACAGTATTACAGTGAGTAACGAGGGGGTGGCAGGGCAGTGTGTCCAGGGCTCTCGCAAAACATGCCAGTGCCGACTTGCAATTGTCCGTACACATATAGAAGTGGGTGTGGCAGAATGCCGACATGGATGTTAGGTCCTCATTTGTCTCAGCTAGGATAGTGATAGTGACTTATACTTCAAACAGTATTGTTGCCCACTCTCTTTGAGCGTTTATATACCACCTATTGCCAACATATGTAAACTGATACAGTATATATATATATATATGTATTTAGCTATCGCTGAGGAGCAATAATAGTGAAAGAGAAAGTGGAGCAGAAGTACACCAGCAGAGAGTAGGGTGAGTTAAGGCTCCTAATGATATGAGACTATCTGATGCCGCTGAATATAACTTGTTACGGAGTCACTTATTCAGTCTACAGAGGATTCAAGGCTGCAACATTGTAACAATTACATCTTTCATGGACATCAGACCCACAGAGAGAGAGGAACACATAGTAAGGAATTAGTTTTAAAGAAATCTGGGGATATTGTAAATATTTCACCTATAAACTCTCACTTTGACTTTTGCCCCTGTATCGGAGCCTGTATATTTATGCTGTTTAATAAGAGTGTAACTGATACTGTACGCTGAGAACAGGGTTCACCTTTCAGCGGAGATATTATTTGGTCCGTAAAAGAGGACAGACGGAAACTATCTATGCTGCCAGGAGGCTGTATTCAAGACTTTGACTTATAGTAAGTGACTATAACAAAAAGAAACCAGAACTGTGGGAAGGACATTTTAAGTTATAGGGAATCCCGAGAGTTTATCCAATCCACTGTATATTTATATGTGTATTGTCAGTGGCGTCACAAGGGGGGTGCGGGGGGTGCAGCCCGCAATGGGTGTCACCCTTCAAGGGGGTGACACCAAAAAGAGCAGCACACACAGCCGTGGGCCGCACCCCATCCACAGAGACGTCTGCCCCCTTCCCCGGCACCACCGCCGATCATGGCCTTGAACGCCGCCGCTGCCGGGGATCACTTCATTCCCTCACCGCAGCCGGCGTCCAGAGCCACAGATAGGCACAAAGCACAGAGCATCTCTCTGTGCCTGTGTGTGGCTCCTGACGCCGGTCGCGGTGACGTCATCAAGCATGCGGCACGCCGAGAAGACGAGGAGCGCGCACGGACACCTCACTGCAAACCAGCCTGGACATCTTCAAGAAAGGTAAGTAGTAATGCACAGTGGAGGGGGCACAGCATAGGGGCACTACTGGGGGTACTTTATAGAGGGCACAGTATAAGGGCACTACTGGGGGCACTACTGGGGGTAATGTATAGGGGGCACAGTAAAAGGGCACTACTGGGGGCACTGCATAAGGGGAGCTCCTGGGATAGTCTATAAGGGGCACTACTGGGAGTATTGTATAAGGGGCACTGCATAAGAGCACTACTAGGGGTACTGTATAAGGGGGCACTACTGGAGGTATTGCATAAGGGCACTACTGGGGGTACTGTATAAGGGGGCACTACTGTCTGGAGGCACTACTGGAGGTATTGCATAAGAGCACTACTGGGGGTACTGTATAAGGGCACTGCATAAGAGGCACTACTGGGGGTATTGTATAAGGGGCACTGCATAAGAGTAGCTACTGGGGGTATTGTATAAGGGGCACTACTGATGGCACTGCATAAGGGGGCACTACTGGGGGCACAGCGTAAGGGGCTCTAATACAGGAGGCATTGCAAAATGGGCTATAATACAGGGGGCATTGCATATTGGGCACAACTATAGGGGGCACTACTAAAGGGGGAACTGCATAATGGGCACAGCTACAGGGGGCATTGCATAAGGGGCACTACTACAAGTGGCATTGCATAAGGGGCACTACTACTGTGGGCATTGTATAAGGGGCACTACTACTGTTGGCATTGTGTATAAGTGTCAATAATGTGGGTGTTGTGTAAAATGGGCACTACTGTGTGCCAGAACATAAATAAGGGACACTACTTGATGGTGTAATGTGACTCAGGAGCACTATGTGCGGTGTAATGTGGATACGATTGTGCTACTATGTGACATAATTTGAATTGGGGATAGTATTGTGTGACCATGCCCCTTTCTTTCGAGATCACGCCCCTTTTTTGTGGCACAGGCCTTAGGCGCACGCTGTCCTTTTTTTGATAAATCGTCGGGGGAGAGGGGGGAGGGGGTCGTTCCACCACGTCTCAAGGACCAATTTAAGCACTGCTACCCAGAATATCACGCCCGCCGGGTGTGCCTTGCATTCTGGGAGGAGCACAGTGTGACTGCTAGACTGGTAAGGGGGCAGAGTACGCGGAGCTGCGCACCTTTGTCCCGACTTTTTTTTTGTGGAGGGGGGTGTCACCGTGCATTACAGCACCGGGTGACACCAACCCTAGTGACGCCTCTGGTATATTGTCAAAATACTGCTTGATGTTATAATAGTATAATTATATTGGTAGGAGTGTTATAATTGAAACTTAATAGCATAGGTTTCTTTTGCAACTATATGTGATTTTCTTTGATAAAAGAATAACTAAAATATATATATATATATATATATATATATTGCATGATTTACTTACCTGAAGGAGTATAGAGAAACTGTTGAAGAGCCAGAACCTGAAAGAAAAGATAAGTGATTGGGTATGTAATGTATTGAAATTATATCCTAATACAATATACACTAACACTATACACCCCAAGTATAATACTGTCATTACATAGTATGGGCTTTCCCAGGTTAGCCTAGATAAGTTATATCAAATACCAATCTGGGAGGAGGCACTATTTACTAACTGGTAACGTAGGGTTACATACACTCTAACAGTGAGTGTGTGTTTGTATTAGAAGACCTTCCAGGCTGGATAGCTGCCACTGTCAGATTGGTAATGGCAAGTGGGGCCCTAGAGGGATTTTGTCCTGTTTATCCCCTGACTGGGACCCTGAAAGAAGAATAATATATTTTTTTATTTTGTTTGGAAAAATAAGGCTTTCTGGTCGATTTTTCCAGGTTTCTAGCTCGCGCTAAGTTTATTGTCCTTCTGTGTTACATCTTAGAGGGGTTTGTTTCTGTTTCTATAGCATTTATTTTGAGCACTATCCTTCAAATTATGGATTGAGTTGATGTATTTGGTGGTTTTGTTGCTTGTTGACCAGGAGGTTGGTTCTTGTTTATAAGACCTTACATATGAGATTCCTTTTCATATTGTCCACTGCTATAGACTATTCTTAGGCATGTCCCAATTAGGGGTCCTTTATTATCCTTGTTGCCATGCTGGTTCTCTTTAATTCATCGGGGAGTTGCTTTTCCTCCATCTGGGGCCAGTAACATTATCCATTTTGATTGCCCCACATGGGTTTTTGGTTTGGGAATTGGGCACCTATTACTTACCTTCCATTATTGTTAGAGCATTTGGCCAAAGCTGTCCTTGATTCCACTAATTAGTTGGCCACCCTCGTGTAAGGATTGAGCAATGGAAAGAGCCTCAATCCTGTGACCATCTTGCTGCTTTGATGAGGTGCTCTCCCGTTCAATGCATGGCTCGTCTGATTTCACCATAGTGGGCTCAGTGCCAGCACTCACCAGATCTCCATATGCCATTAATACAGGATTTGGAAACCTATCACTTGTCATTATCATGGTAATTGACCCTGCAAGTTGTTGTTGCATAATCCTAGTGGTTTACTTGCTTTTGTGGCCGTCCTGTTTTCTCTCTCAGACCCACTGTGTGTGGGTTGGTTAATGCCGCAGTTATCTGCACTCTCAGTCTTGGTGTGGTTATATATTTTCTCCTATTTGATTTTAAGTGCCCACCTGTGCTTGGACAGGATGGCAGTCTAATGCTCACCTGTGATTGGATATTGGAAAGGACGGCAGTCCAGTAGCCATCTTGTTACAGTTTTTAATGTGCCCTCCCCTACAATACACTGGATGGATGATTTCAGCTTTCACCACACATGGCCAGGTGGGATTTGTCTGTGTTATAGGTGTGGGAGTTGGAGATCTCTCACATCTCTACTGTTGGCAATTAGTCCATGCAGATGTTGTTTGAAGTGAACTTGAGTTAAGTCAAGTATCTCCACTGATTTGCTGGCCACTATACATATATATTTTATTGGAAAATTAAAGGTAAGTATGTTATATCCAGGGTTAGACTAGTTGCACTTGTCTTGCAGCAAGTAAATCCTGGCCTGTCCAGCTTTAACTAAACAAAATGATTCCCTTCCTCAGAGTGAAAGCTCCTAACGTCCTTCTCACACAGCACTTACATTCAGTAATCACACTGTCTTTCTCAGAAGTTCTCAAGGCAGTGAGAGACCGTCTAAAGCACAGGTTCTCAAACTCGGTCCTCAGGATCCCAAGCAGTGCATGTTTTCCAGGTCTCCTCACAGAATCACAAGTGAAACAATTAGCTCCACCTGTGGATCTTTTAAAATGTGTCAGTGAGTAATGAATACACCTGTGCACCTGCTGGGTGACCTGGAATATGTGAACTGTGTGGGGTCCTGGGGACCAAGTTTAAAAACCACTAGTCTAAAGAGACTGACACACCCTTCATCTGCCTAAAACAGATGGTTGGAAATAAAGGTTCATAATCAACTTCTATCTGCCAGACAGAATCTAAAAACCTGGGGCATATATATATATATATATATATATATATATATATATAATGTCTTCTCTTGACAACCATTACAGTCTTTTTGTTGCTATGTATTTTTATATACAGTATATATGAAAGATGTGCGGGTACGGTTCTCAGAGAGCCAACAACAACTGAATTTAGGGGTACTGAGTCAAACCGAGTTCGGAATCACTTTCGGAGTACCGAGTTGAACCAAGTCCCGGTTCGGATCTTCCCGCGGTTCAGATCTCTGATTTTAAAACCGAACTTGGGTTTTGGATTGCAGACTAATAGGTCACAATGACGTCATTTTAGCTGTTTTTTTATTTATTTAAAAAAAAATACTGATTCAAAACCAAAACACAGGAGTCGGCGCTCATCTCTAATATACATACATACACACACACACACACTATATACAATATATACGTGATACATAATAGCATTGGGAGCAGAAGCTGTCATCAATCACTGGGGCTGTCAGTCAGCAGAGTAATAATGAGACATTCCAGGGTCCCTCTGAACCAGCTCATCACAGCTCTTCCCCACAGACTTGTGCCCGCTGCTAATACAGACGCAGCGAGTATAAGTTATGACCCTCTCCTAGTGACTTAGATCTGGCAGCAATGAATGTCATTAAACTTAAAAATTTCGAAATATGAAACTAACATTTACTTGTTACATGGATGATAATATCACTTCTGCAGCTGGAAACAGTGACAGAAAGCATTTAGTCTTCAGCGTTTTCCGACATGTGGGTTAAACGCTCAGCTCATGAGAAGCCGCCTGGGGGCACCTGGATTATTAACACTACGCGGAGGTCTCCTCATCTGCTGAGATGTAAGACGGGGAGAACTGATTAAGGGCAGGAGCTGGATACCAGGAGTAGATTGAACCATGTCACAATCAGGCAGCAGAAGGATTCCTCTATCTCCCACATGCCAGCTTGTTATCTCTCGGTACAAGAGCTTACAAAGTACAGTAATATCGCGCAGGGTTAGGTGCAGATGATACTTCCCAGGAAGAGCTTTTACATTCTTTCATCTGCTTCGGAATTACAGGAGTTTAGAGGACATGAGAGGCTGAGTTTTATTTCATAGGGTTGGATAAAGATACAGCACATTTACTGTACATTGTATTCCCTGTGTGCTGGCCCAGGATGTCCTCTTTTGCTGTATCCCATGTGAGTCATATGAGGCTCAGTTTATTGATTATAAAGTGACTCCTCAGACCTAGATCAGATGTGAGGTCAATGAATAGATCCTGTGTAACCTGTTGGTGGGCAGAAGTTTCAGTCAGGGGAGGAGCGGAACAGCAAGGACTCCCAGAGAAGGGGGAGTGGGTATTCATTTTCTGGAGGGGGCGTGGCCATGCCTCCCAGATTTAGCCACACCCCCTACAGCGACTTTCTGTCTCAGCGGCCCTATAGCATTGTGGGAATAAAGTGACTCAGAGAGGAGTAAAGTAAATTGTGTATGCTAGAGAAGCTGGGCTGCAACTTTAACTGCACAGGAATTTGTTTTAAACACATACTAAGTTGTAGATGAAGCACAACAGAATTTGTGTATATAGATTCAGATTAATTTGCACAGAGATGTACAAATGTTGTCCATCAAATTGATAAGTGCAATCTAGCGAAGTAGTTTTGTCGCTCCCAGTTGTCGCTCCCAGTTGTCACTCACAGTTGTCAGAGCCGTAACTAGACTTTTTGGTGCCCTGTGCCAGAAAGCGCATTGGCGCCCCCCTCATTTTTCAAAGGGACATAATGCACCCAAAAAAGGGCCATGGCTTCATGGGGAAGGGCCAGGGAAGAGATAGGAGAGGCCAGGAGATGCTGGGGATGAAATAAGAGGAAGCTACAATCAAGAATTATAATAAACAGAAATTTTACAGGCCCAAACAGTGCCCCCTGATCTGTGGTGCCCTGTGCGATGGCACCGGCCGCAATACCCTAGCTACGGCCCTAACAGTTGTCGCTCCCAGTTGTCACTCCCAGTTGCCGATCCCAGTTGTCACTCCCAGTTGTCACTCCCAGTTGCCGCTCCCAGTTGTCGCTCCCAGTTGCCGATCCCAGTTGTCA
This sequence comes from Taudactylus pleione, assembly GCA_031769625.1. NCBI lineage: Eukaryota > Metazoa > Chordata > Amphibia > Anura > Myobatrachidae > Taudactylus > Taudactylus pleione. The sequence goes on from JAUIMM010000845.1 coordinate 301,100, forward strand.
CTCCCAGTTGTCACTCCCAGTTGTCACTCCCAGTTGCCGATCCCAGTTCTCACTCCCAGTTGCCGATCCCAGTTGTCGCTCCCAGTTGCCGCTCCCAGTTGCCGATCCCAGTTGTCACTCCCAGTTGTCACTCCCAGTTGCCGCTCCCAGTCGTCGCTCCCAGTTATCTCACCAGAATTTTGTGAATCCGGACAGGTCCGAGTCACGGTTCTGATCTTCCTGTGGTTTGGAATTCGGATTTTAAATCCAACTTTTGGGCTTTGAATTGCAAAGATTACATGATTTTATTTGTATTTAAAAACTATTTATTGCCTACAGCTGCTAAACTTGCAGTTTCCACCATTAACGTCCGAGGTCTAAATATTCCTGAAAAAAGGTCCAAACTACTGCGCGGCCTATGGGCTGACAGGGTGGATGATATGATTTTGGAAACACACTTTACATCTGGCCCACAAGCCCGCTCCGTTCATGATCGTCACCGCCTTATTTAGCAATAGTCCTGAAGGGAAATCTAAAGGCATAGCAATTCTTTTCTCACAGAAACTTCCCATCTCTGACATCACTGTTCATAGGCTGATTCCGGGCAGACTCCTCCTACTATTTTGTCAGCTTTTCATTCAGGCATTTACATCCATCAACATACAGTATATGCTCCTAACCATGCTCAATACACTTTTCTCTACTCTACTCTAGATCAGCTTTATCACCTGGTCAGGTGTAGTTTTAGGAGGAGATCGTAACTTTACTCTAGAGCCTACACTTGACATTTCTAATAGTTCCCCACTGTTCTCAAACGCCAAGTACTGTCATGTTAGAAGGGCGTTCCACGATCACCACTTGGCCGACTCTTGGAGGATTTTACATTTCTCGAATCGTGACTCTTCATTCTACACGTAACCCCACAAAACATATACTGTACCTGCCTCGATTACCTATTTTCGAGTAATAGACATCTTTTTATACTCACTGATACTACTGTAGCCAGCGTCGGGGTATTTAGTCTAAAAGGGCTGGGTGGTAGCAACACTACCCCTATAGTAGGGACCCGCACCAGTCATTGGTAACCAGAATAACCCTTTTGAATAGAGAGAATATTTTATATTTATGTTAATGTATATATAGATAACAGGATGTTATAGGAAATGTGTATACATTGTACAGGGTGGTAAAAGTCATTGTTGGAGCACGAACACTCAGGGTAGAGGTTAGTGCCATAGGAGAGGAGCAGGTCATGTGATCACCGGAGGGGTACAGGAAGTGACAGCGGCGGTTGGGTCAGTTGGCGGTTCTCCCCTCCAGAGCTGTACAACAGACTTACTAGCGCTGCGATGAGATAAAAACCTAGTGGCAGCCAGTAGTCGGATAGTGACAGGCCAGTGTGGGGCTTTCTGGTATATCTGGTACTGTCAGCGGCAGCTACCAAACTGCAGTCGCTGGACTTTGTGGCGGAGGAGAAGTAAGAGGCTCCCAGCAGGCGGTTGTTGGGGGCCTGCGGTTGTTAAGGAAGCCTGAGATCTCCAGGGGGTGTGGTTTCCAGGGCAGGCAGCCGCGTCAGAGAAGACTCCAGGCCGGGGGAGTGAATTAAGTAGACGGACGGCTGGCCAGACAGTTAAGTAAGCCGGTGAAGTGCAAGCCGCAGCAGTCAGTTTAATGTAGGAGCCGTAGGAGCTGTAAAGGCTGCATGGGACCTGGATAGGTATAGCAACCTTGCTTTACCAATTGAGGGTACCAACATATATAAACCACTTTGCTTATACAGAAGCCCAGTAAGCTTCACTAATACAGAACAGAGGGATCAGCCAAAGGCCAGGACCATTACAGAGGAGCAAGTTACCAACCCCGAATATATAGAGATATAGGGGAAGTTCTCATTTGTCTCAGCTAGGATAGTGATAGTGACTTATACTTCAAACAGTATTGTTGTCCACTCTCTTTGAGCGTTTATATACCACCTATTGCCAACATATGTAAACTGATAATTATATATATATATATACTGTATGTATTTAGCTATCACTGAGGAGCAATAGTACACCAGCAGAGAGTAGGGAGAGTTAAGGCTCCTAACGATATGAGACTATCTGATGCCGCTGAATATAACTTGTTACGGAGTCAATTATTCAGTCTACAGAGGATTCAAGGCTGCAACATTGTAACAATTACATCTTTCATGGACATCAGACCCACAGAGAGAGAGGAACACATAGTAAGGAATTAGTTTTAAAGAAATCTGGGGATATTGTAAATATTTCACCTATAAACTCTCACTATGACTTTTGCCCCTGTATCGGAGCCTGTATATTTATGCTGTTTAATAAGAGTGTAACTGATACCGTAAGCTGAGAACAGCTTTAAGCGGAGATATTATTTGGTCCATAAAAGAGGACAGACGGGAACTATCTATTCTGCCAGGAGGCTGTATTCAAGACTTTGACTTATAGTAAGTGACTATAACAAAAAGAAACCAGAACTGTGGGAAGGACATTTTAAGTTATAGGGAATCCCGAGAGTTTATCCAATCCACTGTATATTTATATGTGTATTGTTATATTGCCAAAATACTGCTTGATGTTATAATAGTATAATTATATTGGTAGGAGTGTTATAATTGAAATTTAATAGCATAGGTTACTTTTGCAACTATATGAGATTTTCTTTGATAAAAGAATAACTAAAATATATATATATTGCATGATTTACTTACCTGAAGGAGTATAGAGAAACTGTTGAAGAGCCAGAACCTGAAAGAAAAGATAAGTGATTGGGAATGTAATGTATTGAAATTGTATCCTAATACAATATACACTAACACTATACACCCCAAGTATAATACTGTCATTACTTAGTATGGGCTTTCCCAGGTTAGCCTAGATAATTTATATCAAATACCAGTCTGGGTGGAGGCACTATTTACTAACTGGTAACGAAGGGTTACACTACTATTGGTCCGATTGCCTGTTCAGACCATGCCCCAATCTCACTGATGTTGACTTTATCTAACTCCTCTCCTGGAAAGTGAAACTGGTGGATCAATTAGTCTCTTCTACAAGATATTCATTGTAAGGCTGAGATTGATTCAGCTCTTACTGACTACATATCCCATAATGACACCCCTGATGTCTCCCAGATAACTGTCTGGGAAGCTCATAAAGGGGGTTCTCTGTGGCACATTTATTCAACTAGGCTCCTATATTAAAAAGCAGAAATCTGCACAAACTTCAGCCTTGCTTCAGTGAATTAGACTACTTAAGACCTCATGTATGTCTTACCTGAAGTACCCCTTCTGAGCTACAGACCCATTTCACTTCTAAACATTGACCTTAAATTATATGCCAAACTTGTAACCAACAGGATTTATCCCCTTCTCCTACAACTCTTCCACAGTGACCAGGTGTGCTTCGTTAGAGGCTGAGAAGCTCATGATAAAACAAGTAAAGTCCTTAAGCTAATGCATTTAGCATCAGATAGGTTTAGCATCCATTCTCCTTTCTACTGACACTGAAAAAGTGTTTGATAGGATAAGTTGGATGTTCATGAGGTCTGTAGTCAGCCACATGGGGTGGGGTCCTCTTGCTCTACATAGGATTTTAGCTTTATACGCTACTCCATCAACAAGAGTGAGAGTCTGCAACTCTGCATAGAAGTTCTAGCAAGATCTATAAGAGCAAATACAAATATCTCTTGTATACATGTTGGAGGACTAGAACACCAACCTGCATTATTTGCTGATGATTTATTATCCACCATTCCCCACCTGGTTACATCACTACCGCATTTAGGGCCTGATTCAGAGCCGTTCGCTATTTGTGGTCGTTCGTTTAAAAACAAGGGGTGGCTATTCAAATGATCCGTACGCACATTGCAGTCTGTTCACACCTCTAAGTCTGAACGAGCGTGCAAAACATACGCTCGTTTATTTGTTAAAAACGCCCCCTGGCCGCTCGCACCATACGTCATGTCCGCTATTTATTAGATTAATCGAGTACATCGACCAGCGTATGAACTGCTCGCTATTCTTGTGGTTGGTGTTTGCTACCACAAATTTGCGAGCAGTTCTGGCTATAAAATAACCCAGTGACGTGGTCAATGACACTGCTGTTTTAAATATACACACCCATAAAACGCCCGTTTTGACCTTTAAGCACGCCTGCGTTCGGATCTCCACTCCCCATTTTCAAGCTCCTTCCCCTGTTACCACCCACATACGCCTCATTCTGTCACTCAAAATAGCAGGCCCTCGCTATATTGCGTACCAACGATTTTCGGCCGCACTGACTGGTTCGCGCATGCGTACTAAAAACCGTACGCATGCGCAGATGTGCAAACATCGCTCGGAACGAGCGTACTGCCGCTAACGAGCGGCTCTGAATGAGGGCCTTAATGTTAGAATTTGAAAGTTTGTGAAACTATCTAACTTTAAGATCAACTCCTCGAAGTCTTTGACCCTTAATATTTCCTCTCCCACCTCTACAGTAGCAGGACTACAAGTTGCTTTCCCATTCACATGGCACCCCTCTCATATTACATACTTATAGATTAAATATACTAGTAATTACTAGAAATTTGTCACAATTATTCAATGCAAATTTCTCCCCTCTTCTCTACTTAGATAGACTATAACCATTGGTGTCTGAAGCTGCTTTTTTGGCTTGGGAAAATGAATGTAGTAAAGATGAATATGCTTCTAAATTGCATTATGTCCTACAAGTCCTACCGATAGCTGTGTCTGAGTCTTGGTTCCGCTCAGTCGCTTTACTGATTCGATAGTTCATTTGGTCCTGGAAAAGACCTAGAATTAGACAAGATTTATTGTCATGCCCAAAACAGATGGGTGGTTTTTAACTTCTGTATATAAAATCTTACTATCATGCCATACATCTAAATAGAATCCTTGAATGGACCAGACATTTAGCAATGGGTTGTCCTAGAAGGCTGCTTTATGAAACAACACCCTGATATAGAGATGTGGCTACCCTCTTTTCCCAAAATCTCTCCTCCTAACCCAACAATATCTCCTACGCTTTCCATCTGGATGTCCATGAAACATCACCCTTTTATTTCATCAAGCTTTGGCCCTCTTACAGCATTTTTGGCTAACCCAGGTTCCAGCCAGGTTTCAACCCATCCCATTTTCCCAATTAGACCACTGTGGGCCTCTTTAGAGTCGATCAACTCATCAACTCTTCAGGCATTAAAAAATTCTCAGAGATGTGAGGAAAATGGGACGTCCATCATTCTGACTTTTGGAAATTCCTACAGGTTCACCATGACCTAACCTCAAACAATAAAGTTGCCGTAACCAAAAGGGATCTTACTTTTTTTATCAAAAACTCTGTTTTCCCTCACTCCCCCTCCCACACAGTATTTGTCCTATAACAATTACTTTTAATGAATCGGGCTTCCTCTGTATCACCATGAGCCGGGGCCTGGGAAAATGATTGAGGCCTCTCCCTCACTGACCAAGAATGGCAGACTATCTTTCACAAATCGCATGCAAGCTCTATCTGTACTACTGTAAAAGAAACTCAATATAAAATTTTAATGCGATGGTACATGCACCCCTCTTTGCTTCACGCCATGTTCATATCAGTTTCCAACTCCTGCTGGAGTTGCTCCTCTGCTTTAGGATCTTTGCAACATACTTGGGACTGTCCCCGCTTATCACATTTCTGGAAGGATGTTATCTCCATCTCCCAGCAAATCTTAGGTACTCCTGTGCCTACAGGCCCCGCATTCTGGCTACTCAACCACTCTGCAATCCCGGTGGCCAAATATAAGAAATCTCTACTTCAACATCCTAGTAATGCAGCATTCTCCATTATACCAGTACTTTGGAGTTCTAATAAATCCCCCTCGTGTAAAGATTGATGATTATATGTCAATGAAAGATATTTTAAGCTCCTCATTAGCTAAGTCTTCTGATTTTACTGGTATTTGTTTCCATTGGTTGAATATAAGTTCTCAGCCGACTTTAAGAACTATGGACATCATTCAGAGCCGCTTGCAAAATGCGAGCACTCGCTCTGAATGAAGGCATCCGCTTTTCTTTAGAAAGGCGGCCTCCTGGCCGCTCGCTAAGCTGTGGGTTACCACACACAGCTTTAGCGAGTGACTAGGTGATGGTCGCGATGGTCGAGACCATCGTGACCATCCGGGCTTGCGACAAGACCCTTGGGGTCAGGTCTCATATACCGCAAGCCCCAGGCAGCTACCTGCTCTAACAGAGCAGGAAGCTCCCTACTGACATCACTGGTGATGTCAGTAGGGCCGCCTACAAACGACAGGCGTTCCTTCAGGAATGCCTCTGTTTGTTTGGCCACCCCCTTCATGCCTACAAAACTGGGAGAGCTGTCGATCAACATCGACAGCCGCCCCTTTTGTAGCAAGCCCCAGAGTGAGAGAATATCTCTCTCGCTCCGGGGCTTGTGTACGCGCCGTGCGCACGCTGTGTGTGTGCAGTGCCCCACCATCAACCCACTTGCAAGTGCAGAGGCGCTTGCGAGCAGGTCTGAATGAGGTCCTATATGTCATCTTTACAGCCTACCACTCATGATCCTTAGATGGTAAGTACCATCTTTCCCTTAATTGAATGATTCCTCTCCTTCCCTCGCCTCATCTACCCACTCTTATCCCCCTGTTTTCCCCCTTAGGTTTTCCTACTTTCTCTTTCATTCCTCTTATTTGTCTATAAAATTTTTATTTATATTTTGTTATTAGGGGCTGATTGGTTAGCACTTTATCTCTCTCCACAGCTTAGTACATAGACACTAAAGTCATGCTCTTTGGCAAGCTGCCACATGATAGATCGGATGGTTTGTATTGTGGCAAAGGCTTTAATCTGCAAATGGTGCTAATTTGCTTTTTGGATAGTTTACAAACTGCAGATCAAGTAACATGAAAATCACTGCCGTACTTTAGTACGTCCCTCACAGTATGGAATTGTTGCTTATTGTGATGCAGAGATTTCTGGATTGTAGTCTCAGACCTTCCCCGGTTACCAGTGGCACAGAGAGCCATGGAGTGTCTAGTTAATTGGCACCCACTCCCCCTCTCACTTGCCCCGCTTACATGGATTCCGCAAAAAGTAAATCTACAAATACAGCACTGAATGGCGTTCTGTGACCCTGATACGAAGACTGCACATTCCGCACCTCTGTGCACAAGTCCCACTGCAAAGTCTAATTCATGTGATACGTATGTTACTGTGATTTTGCCCATCTCTAATTTTGGTACAATACAAAGTAATCCTTCTATCCCTGATTCAGAGTTGGGCACTGATGCGACCGTGGCTGTAATTTCTTTTGGACTCGCAGCTGTGATAATATGCAAATGCTAGTCTCAGTCTTCCCATTGTGTACCTGCAAACATCAGACATTGCAAGCTCTGAGACACCCACTGTCTGGGGATAGTGCAAATCTGTGGCTGTGACACTGAATTTGAGAATGCAGTCATGTTCACTTACACTCCCATAACACGCCCATGACACTCCAATAACACGCCCATGACACTCCCATAACATGCCCATGACACTCCCATTACACGCCCATGACACTCCCATAACATGCCCATGACACATAACACACCCCTGACACTCCCATAACACACTTATGACACTTCCATTACACGCCCATGACACTTTCATAACACGCCCATGACACTCCAATAACACTCTTATGACACTCCATAACACACCCCTGACACTCCCATAACACGCTTATGACACTCCATAACACGCCCCTGACACTACCATAACATGCTAATGACACTACATAATATGCCCCTGACACTCCCATAACACGAACATGACACTTTCACAACACGCCCATGACACTCCCATAACATGCCCATGACACTCCAATAACACACTTATGACACTCCATAACACGCCCCTGACACTCCCATAACACGCTTATGACACTCCATAACACGCCCCTGACACTCCCATAACACGCTTATGACACTCCATAACACGCCCCTGACACTCCCATAACACGCTTATGACACTCCATAACACGCCCCTGACACTCCCATAACACGCTTATGACACTCCATAACACGCCCCTGACACTACCATAACACGCTTATGACACTCCATAATATGCCCCTGACACTCCCATAACACGCACATGACATTTTCATAACACGCCCATGACACTCCCATAACATGCCCATGACACTTACATAACACGCCCCTGACACTCCCACTCATGACACTCCATAACATGCCCCTGACACTCCCATAACACGCTTATGACACTCCATAACACGCCCTTGACACTCCCATAACATGCTTATGACACTCCATAACACACCCATGACACTCCCATAACACGCTTATGACACTCCATAACACACCCATGACACTCCAATAACACGCTTATGACACTCCATAAAATGCCCCTGACACTCCCAGAACACGCTTATGACACTCCATAACACTCCCATGACACTCCAATAAGACACACTTATGAGACTGCATAACACTCCCATGACACTCCAATAAGACACACCCATGACACTTACATAACACTCTTATGACACTCCATAACATGCCCCTGACACTCCCAGAACACGCTTATGACACTCCCATAACACGCTTATGACACTCCAATAAGACATGCTTATGAGACTCCATAACACGCCCCTGACCCTTCCATAACACACTTATGACACTCCATAACACGCCCCTGACACTCCCATAACACACTTATGACACTCCATAACACGCCCCTGACACTCCCATAACACACTTATGACACTCCATAACACACCCCTGACACTCCCATAACACGCTTATGACACTCCATAACACGCCCCTGACACTCCCATAACACGCTTATGACACTCCATAACACGCCCCTGACACTACCATAACACGCTTATGACACTCCATAACACGCCCCTGACACTACCATAACACACTTATGACACTCCATAATATGCCCCTGACACTCCCATAACACGCACATGACATTTTCATAACACGCCTATGACACTCCCATAACATGCCCATGACACTTACATAACATGCCCCTAACACTCCCACTCATGACACTCCATAACATGCCCCTGACACTCCCATAACACGCTTATGACACTCCATAACACGCCCCTGACACTCCCATAACACTCTTATGACACTCCATGACAAGCCCCTGACACTCCCAGAACACGCTTATGACACTCCATAACACTCCCATGACACTCCAATAAGACACGCTTATGAGACTCCATAACACTCCCATGACACTCCAATAAGACACGCCCATGACACTTACATAACACGCTTATGACACTCCATAACACGCCCCTGACACTCCCAGAACACGCTTATGACACTCCCATAACACGCTTATGACACTCCAATAGGACACGCTTATGAGACTCCATAACACGCCCCTGACCCTTCCATAACACACTTATGACACTCCATAACACGCCCCTGACACTCCCATAACACACTTATGACACTCCATAACACGCCCCTGACACTCCCATAACACACTTATGACACTCCATAACACGCCTCTGACACTCCCATAACACACTTATGACACTCCATAACACGCCCCTGACACTCCATAACACACTTATGACACTCCATAATATGCCCATGACACTTCCATTACATGCCAATGACACTTCCATTACACACTTATGACACTCCATAACACGCCCCTGACACTCCATAACACACTTATGACACTCCATAATATGCCCATGACACTTCCATTACATGCCCATGACACTTCCATTACACGCTTATGACACTCCATATTACACGCCCCCAACTCCCCAGGGAACCCAGGCATGAGCTGACTGTTGTCAGGACTGATGCTACAGCTGGGGGGCCCAGTGGAAGGGCACCCCTGGCTGTGGCATCAGCTCCCCGCTAGAAAGGGTCCAGTGCTGGTTTTAATTATAAGGGGACATCTACACAATTTTTCACCCCCTATAATTAAAACCAGGACTGACCCTGCAGCCTGGTGCTGGTACCTAATTTACGGTGGAACCCTACTCATTGTGTTCCCCGTAATTTTAGGTACCAGGAAAGGCTGGTAAGTCCGGGGCTGGTTAGCCTTTTTTGGGGGGGACCTCATATCATTTTTTAAAAAATATAAACCCTTCGAACACACTTGCCATTCAGAAACATACACAAATCACTCTGATTTGTGTATGTTCGATGACAACTCGCAGCTCAGGACGTGGTGCATTTAAAACTTCTATTGCGTCCCCGATTTCAGTGTAAAACAGGTGACTTTAGCAAAACGAATAATGGTAAATTCCCGACTTGTATTAAAACAGTGAAAAGTACTTCCGATTTGAGCCGATGGTGATATAATTTCTATTGTTCAAAACGGACGAATTTGCGGCATTAAACCACCCGATTTCAAAATGAAAAAATTAGGAAATCACCTGACTTTAATGATAGTAAATTCCCGATTTGCAAAAAAGTAATATTATCACCCGAAAATTAAAATCGGGACCAACACGAATGTTAATAAATTTACCCCACACAGTCTGTTTGTAGAATCCTACTCAGAAACATTTGTTACTAAATATGTGGATACAATTGTGACACCATAATAAGAATCATCTGATATAACACAAAGGGAATAAAGGATTATTATTTGACCTATACTTTATAGTGGATGAAGACCCTGAATATTAACATATATCCTTTTTCCTATTTCAAATAATAATAAATTATAAGAATATATATTGGAATACAGAAGAATAAACTGAACAAGCATATTTATTGATTATATTCATAGTAAATACAAAGCGGGACCATTCGTTTTAAACACACTCATTACTTGTTATATCAACACAATATACAGTATGTTTTGTCACAGTCTAGAAACATTCTGTTTTTATGAACTAAAGAACAAAAGTTATATGTTAATTCATTTTTGTGCACCTCAAAAAAGGACAACTTCTGTTTTTGCTCTTGAAAATTCAGTGTATCTATAGTTGTCAGTAGGTTGCAACCCCAAAGTAATCAATATATTATATTGGCATTGGAATATAATCATTTATTGAATGATATGGGGTTTTTCAGTGACTGAAATAAATATTATAGGACTGGTGCAGTAGTCGCATTCTCTTTTTCATTGTTGAAATCAGTACTTACCCTGGGTGTAAGTACTCCAATACTAGCTCTGTGTCTGACCAGTGCCCTGAGAAATCAGTACTTACCCCGGGTGTAAGTACTCCAATACTAGCTCTGTGTCTGACCAGTGCCCTGAGAAATCAGTACTTACCCCGGGTGTAAGTACTACAATACTAGCTCTGTGTCTGACAGGCGCCCTGGGAAATCAGTACTTACCCCGGGTGTAAGTACTCCAATACTAGCTCTGTGTCTGACCGGCGCCATGGGAAATTAGTGCTTACCCCTGGTGTAAGTACTACAATACTAGCTCTGTGTCTGACAGGCGCCCTGGGAAATCAGTACTTACCCCGGGTGTAAGTACTACAATACTAGCTCTGTGTCTGACAGGCGCCCTGGGAAATCAGTACTTACCCCGGGTGTAAGTACTCCAATACTAGCTCTGTGTCTGACCGGCACCCTGGGAAATCAGTACTTACCCCGGGTGTAAGTACTCCAATACTAGCTCTGTGTCTGACCGGCGCCATGGGAAATTAGTGCTTACCCCTGGTGTAAGTACTACAATACTAGCTCTGTGTCTGACAGGCGCCCTGGGAAATCAGTACTTACCCCAGGTGTAAGTACTACAATACTAGCTCTGTGTCTGACCGGCACCCTGGGAAATCAGTACTTACCCCGGGTGTAAGAACTACAATACTAGCTCTGTGTCTGACTGATGCCCTGGGAAATCAGTACTTACCCTGGGTGTAAGTACTCCAATACTAGCTCTGTGTCAGACCGGCGCCATGGGAAATTAGTACTTACCCCTGGTGTAAGTACTACAATACTAGCTCTGTGTCTGACAAGCGCCCTGGGAAATCAGTACTTACCCCAGGTGTAAGTACTACAATACTAGCTCTGTGTCTGACAGGCGCCCTGGGAAATTAGAACTTACCCCGGGTGTAAGTACAATACTAGCTCTGTGTCTGACCGGCGCCCTGGGAAATCAGTACTTACCTCGGGTGTAGGTACTACAATACTAGCTCTGTGTCTGACAGGCACCCTGGGAAATTGGTACTTACCCCGGGTGTAAGTACAATACTAGCTCTGTGTCTGACCGGCGCCATGGGAAATTAGTGCTTACCCCTGGTGTAAGTACTCCAATACTAGCTCTGTGTCTGACAGGCGCCCTGGGAAATCAGTACTTACCCCAGGTGTAAGTACTACAATACTAGCTCTGTGTCTGACCGGCACCCTGGGAAATCAGTACTTACCCTGGGTGTAAGTATTACAATACTAGCTCTGTGTCTGACCGATGCCCTGGGAAATCAGTACTTACCCTTGGTGTAAGTACAATACTAGCTCTGTGTCTGACCGGCGCCCTGGGAAATCAGTACTTACCTCGGGTGTAGGTACTACAATACTAGCTCTGTGTCTGACCGGCGCCCTGGGAAATTAGTACTTACCCCGGGTGTAAGTACTCCAATACTTGCTCTGTGTCTGACCGGCACCCTGGGAAATCAGTACTTACCCCGGGTGTAAGTACTACAATACTATCTCTGTGTCTGACCGGCACCCTGGGAAATCAGTACTTACCCTGGGTTTAAGTACTACAATACTAGCTCTGTGTCTGACAGCTGCCTTGGGAAATCAGTACTTACCCCGGGTGTAGGTACTACAATACTAGCTCTGTGTCTGACCAGTGCCGGGGAAATCAGTACTTACCCCGGGTGTAGGTACAATACTAGCTCTGTTTCTGACCAGTGCCGAGGAAATCAGTACTTACCCCGGGTGTAGGTACAATACTAGCTCTGTATCTGACTGGTGCCCGGGGAAATCAGTACTTACCCCGGGTGTAAGTACTACAATACTAGCTCTGTGTCTGACCGATGCCCTGGGAAATCAGTACTTACCCCGGGTGTAAGTACTACAATACTAGTTCTGTGTCTGACCGGTGCCCTGGGAAATCAGTACTTACCCCAGGTGTAAATACTACAATACTAGTTCTGTGTCTGACCGGTGCCCTGGGAAATCAGTACTTACCCTGGGTGTAAGTATTACAATACTAGCTCTGTGTCTGACCGATGCCCTGGGAAATCAGTACTTACCCTGGGTGTAAGTACTCCAATACTAGCTCTGTGTCTGACCGGTGCCCTGGGAAATTAGTACTTACCCCTGGTGTAAGTACTACAATACTAGCTCTGTGTCTGACAGGTGCCCAGGGAAATAAGTACTTACCCTGGGTGTAAGTACTACAATACTAGCTCTGTGTCTGACAGGCGCCCTGGGAAATCAGTACTTACCCCGGGTGTATGTACTACAATACTATCTCTGTGTCTGACCGGCGCCCTGGGAAATCAGTACTTACCCCGGGTGTAAGTACTACAATACTAGCTCTGTGTCTGTCCGGCGCCCTGGGAAATCAGTACTTACCCCAGGTGTAGGTACAATACTAGCTCTGTGTCTGACAGCTGCCCTGGGAAATCAGTACTTACCTCGGGTGTAGGTACTACAATACTAGCTCTGTGTCTGACTGGTGCCCGGGGAAATCAGTACTTACCCCGGGTGTAAGTAATACAATACTAGCTCTGTGTCTGACTGGTGCCCTGGGAAATCAGTACTTACCCCAGGTGTTAGTACTACAATACTAGCTCTGTTTCTGACCGGTACCAGGGGAAATCAGTACTTACCCCGGGTGTAAGTACTACAATACTAGCTCTGTGTCTGACCGGTACGAGGGGAAATCAGTACTTACCCCGGGAGTAAGTACTACAATACTAGCTTTGTGTCTGACCGGTACGAGGGGAAATCAGTACTTACCCCGGGTGTAGGTACTACAATACTAGCTCTGTGTCTGACAGGCGCCCTGGGAAATCAGTACTTACCCCGGGTGTATGTACTACAATACTATCTCTGTGTCTGACCGGCGCCCTGGGAAATCAGTACTTACCCCGGGTGTAAGTACTACAATACTAGCTCTGTGTCTGTCCGGCGCCCTGGGAAATCAGTACTTACCCCAGGTGTAGGTACAATACTAGCTCTGTGTCTGACAGCTGCCCTGGGAAATCAGTACTTACCTCGGGTGTAGGTACTACAATACTAGCTCTGTGTCTGACTGGTGCCCGGGGAAATCAGTACTTACCCCGGGTGTAAGTAATACAATACTAGCTCTGTGTCTGACTGGTGCCCTGGGAAATCAGTACTTACCCCAGGTGTTAGTACTACAATACTAGCTCTGTTTCTGACCGGTACCAGGGGAAATCAGTACTTACCCCGGGTGTAAGTACTACAATACTAGCTCTGTGTCTGACCGGTACGAGGGGAAATCAGTACTTACCCCGGGAGTAAGTACTACAATACTAGCTTTGTGTCTGACCGGTACGAGGGGAAATCAGTACTTACCCCGGGTGTAGGTACTACAATACTAGCTCTGTGTCTGAGAATCTGATGCTGTTTTCAGGATGCACTTTATTGTTTTGTTCTGTTTCATTTGTAAAGATTTCCTCCTCACCCTGCGCAGTTACTGACTCCCGCAAAGCGATGCCACCACCAGTGACACATTATTGTCAATTTCCTAACTTAGTGATGACTTACAGGAGAGAGAGAGGATAGTACAGGGCCCGAGGAGAAAGCACAGGGTGGAGGCTTAAATACATTTCCAACCACTTTTCTTTGCAATATTGTCAAATAGAATCAATAAACAGCATCATATACTAATAGACTCTGGTGAGGAATGTTCTCCACTGTGATGACACACCAGTGTTTTTATATAGATATATATATGAAAAAAGGGGGAGTGTATGGAACAGCGCCACTCAAGAAAGTGCCTAATAATGCCTATTATAATGCCTTGGGGAATTAACCCAACATCACACAAATAATAATACTGTAAAGCCTAATTAACAAGGCGTCAACTAAATACCAAATGAAAGTACGGGAAAGATACTTAAAATGAAAAGTGCAAAATGAATCTGTATAGCGACCTGCGTGTTCTAATATAATACAGATAGGAATACATATAAAGTGCTAGTGCCAAGAAGACAGTGCAAACAACAATGTGTGAATAAAATAGAGGGGTACACAATGTAATACAAAATAGCAATATATAGGATAAAATAGATCATGAATTTAATAAAAAGCACATATGAATGGAAATAAAAATGATAAACTGCATCAAATTAATAGTCCATTGGTAGTTATAAAGTGCTATATCTAAGATGGTAAGAATCAGAAAAGTTTAAAGCGCCCAGGAATAAATATGTAAAAAAGGTTAAAAAAGGCTTAGCTTTCATTCAGGAGAATTGAGTTCAAATGTCAAGAGAATAGAAATTATATATATATATATATATATATATATATATAATGAGTCAAGGAATAAAAATAATAAAACAACTGACTAAAATAGTCCTGACTACGCAATGTATATCTGTCTGTGATATAATTAGCTACCAACTCATACTCAACAGGGAAATATGAAAAGCGCTTGGCTCGGTCACACCACCCCACGTGTAATTATCCTGTACTCTACAACGCTTTGCTGATTTTATGCTTGTACAAAATGACCTGGGCAGGAATTGCCCATTAGGGTGTCCAGGGTCCCAGCTCCAGCCTTGTAAAGCATTTATAAAAAAAACAGTGGGAAAATGTACATTATTTCCATGGCCTTATTGAAATCATTAACCATTTACTCCTAGACTGTGCATTTATAGTTAAAATATATATACATATAGGATTGTTATTTGTCTGGTATCTCTATGAGCCCAGGAACACCCACTGAAATCCACAATTCGATTCTGCATCTATGAGCGCTAACAATCGGGACGCCGCATGTGCAGTCCAACTCAGATGCATGCGCGGGCTTACAACATTCACCAACTGAGTGCGACATTGACACTGCGTCATAGACACTGTGTCCACCTCTAAATCAGGCCCTATATGGTCACAAGGTAGCATATATGTGCGATATTAGCTTCCGGGTACTTTTAGGTATATCAGAGATATAACGGGGAAAGGGAGTAGGGCAGAGATATAATGGGGAAAGGGAGTAGGGCAGAGATATAGCGGGGAAAGGGAGTAGGGCAGAGATATAATGGGGAAAGGGAGTAGGGCAGAGATATAACGGGGAAAGGGAGTAGGGCAGAGATATAATGGGGAAAGGGAGTAGGGCAGAGATATAGCGGGGAAAGGGAGTAGGGCAGAGATATAACGGGGAAAGGGAGTAGGGCAGAGATATAACGGGGAAAGGAAGTAGGGCAGAGATATAATGGGGAAAGGGAGTAGGGCAGAGATATAGCGGGGAAAGGGAGTAGGGCAGAGATATAACGGGGAAAGGGAGTAGGGCAGAGATATAACGGGGAAAGGGAGTAGAGCAGAGATATAATGGGGAAAGGGAGTAGGGCAGAGATATAACGGGGAAAGGGAGTATGGCAGAGATATAATGGGGAAAGGGAGTAGGGCAGAGATATAACGTGGAAAGGGAGTAGGGCAGAGATATAACGGGGAAAGGAAGTAGTGCAGAGATATAACGAGGAAAGGGAGAAGGGCAAAGATATAACGGGGAAAGGAAGTAGTGCAGAGATATAATGAGGAAAGGGAGAAGGGCAGAGATATAAAGGGGAAAGGGAGTAGGGCAGAGATATAACGGGGAAAGGAAGTAGGGCAGAGATATAATGGGGAAAGGGAGTAGGGAAGAGATAACGGAGAAAGGGAGTAGGGCAGAGATATAATGGGGAAAGGGAGTAGGGCAGAGATATAATGGGGAAAGGGAGTAGTGCAGAGATATAACAGGGAAAAGGAGTAGGGCAGAGATATAATGGGGAAAGGGAGTAGGGCAGAGATATAACGGGGAAAGGGAGTAGGGCAGAGATATAACAGGGAAAGGGAGTATTGCAGAGCTATAACGGGGAAAGGGAGTAGGGCAGAGATATAACCGGGAAAGGGAGTAGAGCAGAGATATAACGGGGAAAGGGAGTATTGCAGAGATATAACGGGGAAAGGGAGTAGGGCAGAGATATAACAGGGAAAGGGAGTATTGCAGAGCTATAACGGGGAAAGGGAGTAGGGCAGAGATATAACGGGGAAAGGGAGTAGGGCAGAGATATAACGGGGAAAGGGAGTATTGCAGAGCTATAACGGGGAAAGGGAGTAGGGCAGAGATATAACGGGGAAAGGGAGTAGGGCAGAGATATAACGGGGAAAGGGAGTATTGCAGAGATATAACGGGGAAAGGGAGTAGGGCAGAGGTATAACGGGGAAAGGGAGTAGGGCAGAGATATAACGGGGAAAGGGAGTAGGGCAGAGATATAACGGGGAAAGGGAGTAGGGCAGAGATATAACGGGGAAAGAGAGTAGGGCAGAGATATAACGGGGAAAGGGAGTAGGGCAGAGATATAACGGGGAAAGGGAGTAGGGCAGAGATATAACGGGGAAAGGGAGTAGGCTAGAGATATAACGGGGAAAGGGAGTAGGGCAGAGATATAACGGGGAAAGGGAGTAGGGCAGAGATATAACGGGGAGAGAGAGTAGGGCAGAGATATAATGGGGAAAGGGAGTATTGCAGAGATATAATGGGGAAAGGGAGTAGGGCAGAGATATAACGGGGAAAGGGAGTAGGGTAGAGATATAACGGGGAAAGAGAGTAGGGTAGAGATATAACGGGGAAAGAGAGTAGGGCAGAGATATAACGGGGAAAGGGAGTAGGGCAGAGATATAACGGGGAAAGGGAGTAGGGCAGAGATATAACGGGGAAAGGGAGTAGGGTAGAGATATAATGGGGAAAGGGAGTAGGGCAAAGATATAACGGGGAAAGGGAGTAGTGCAGAGATATAACGGGGAGACAGAGTAGGGCAGAGATATAACGGGGAAAGGGAGTATTGCAGAGATATAACGGGGAAAGGGAGTAGGGCAGAGATATAATGGGGAAAGGGAGTAGGGTAGAGATATAATGGGGAAAGGGAGTAGGGCAGAGATATAACGGGGAAAGGGAGTAGTGCAGAGATATAACGTGGAAAGGGAGTAGGGCAGAGATATAACGGGGAAAGGGAGTATGGTAGAGATATAACGGGGAAAGGGAGAAGGGTAGAGATATAACGGGGAAAGGGAGTAGGGCAGAGATATAACGAGGAAAGGGAGTAGGGCAGAGATATAACGGGGAAAGGGAGTAGGGCAGAGATATAACGGGGAAAGGGAGTAGTGTAGAGATATAACGGGGAAATGGAGTAGGGCAGAGATATAACAGGGAAAGGGAGTAGGGCAGAGATATAATGGGAAAGGGAGTAGGGTAGAGATATAATGGGGAAAGAGAGTAGGGCAGAGATATAACGGGGAAAGGGAGTATTGCAGAGATATAACGGGGAAAGGGAGTAGGGCAGAGATATAATGGGGAAAGGGAGTAGGGTAGAGATATAATGGGGAAAGGGAGTAGGGCAGAGATATAACGGGGAAAGGGAGTAGTGCAGAGATATAACGTGGAAAGGGAGTAGGGCAGAGATATAACGGGGAAAGGGAGTATGGTAGAGATATAACGGGGAAAGGGAGAAGGGCAGAGATATAACGGGGAAAGGGAGTAGGGCAGAGATATAACGAGGAAAGGGAGTAGGGCAGAGATATAACGGGGAAAGGGAGTAGGGCAGAGATATAACGGGGAAAGGGAGTAGTGTAGAGATATAACGGGGAAAGGGAGTAGGGCAGAGATATAACGGGGAAAGGGAGTAGTGTAGAGATATAACGGGGAAAGGGAGTAGGGCAGAGATATAACAGGGAAAGGGAGTAGGGCAGAGATATAATGGGAAAGGGAGTAGGGTAGAGATATAATGGGGAAAGAGAGTAGGGCAGAGATATAACGGGGAAAGGGAGTAGGGCAGAGATATAACAGGGAAAGGGAGTAGGGTAGAGATATAATGGGGAAAGGGAGTAGGGCAGAGATATAACGGGGAAAGGGAGTAGTGCAGAGATATAACGGGGAGACAGAGTAGGGCAGAGATATAACGGGGAGACAGAGTAGGGCAGAGATATAACGGGTAAAGGGAGTATTGCAGAGATATAACGGGGAAAGGGAGTAGGGCAGAGATATAATGGGGAAAGGGAGTAGGGCAGAGATATAACGTGGAAAGGGAGTAGGGCAGAGATATAACCGGGAAAGGGAGTAAGGTAGAGATATAACGGGGAAAGGGAGTAGGGCAGAGATATAACGGGGAAAGGGAGTAGGGCAGAGATATAACGAGGAAAGGGACTAGGGCAGAGATATAACGGGGAAAGGGAGTAGGGCAGAGATATAACGGGGAAAGGGAGTAGTGTAGAGATATAATGGGGAAAGGGAGTAGGGCAGAGATATAACAGGGAAAGGGAGTAGGGCAGAGATATAATGGGAAAGGGAGTAGGGTAGAGATATAACGGGGAAAGGGAGTAGGGCAGAGATATAATGGGAAAGGGAGTAGGGTAGAGATATAATGCGGAAAGAGAGTAGGGCAGAGATATAATGGGGAAAGGGAGTAGTGCAGAGATATAACGGGGAAAGGGAGTAGTGCAGAGATATAACGGGGAAAGGGAGTAGGGCAGAGATATATACAGGGAAAGAGAGTAGGGCAGAGATATAACGGGGAATTAGCATTGCCCCTTACACATAATGCCCACAGTAGTAGTGCCCCTTATACATAATGCCCATAGTAGTGCCCCTTATACACAATGCCCATAGTAGTGCCCTTTACGCACAATGCCCACAGTAGTTGTGCCCCTTACACATAGTGCCCACAGTAGTAGTGCCTCTTACACATAGTGCCCACAGTAGTAGTGCATCCTACACACAGTGCCCACAGTAGTAGTGCCTCTTACACACAATGCCCACAGTAGTAGTGCCCCTTACAAACAATGCCCACAGTAGTAGTGCCTCTTACACATAGTGCCCACAGTTGTAGTGCCCCTTATACATAATGCCCACAGTAGTAGTGCCCCTTATACATAATGCCCATAGTAGTGCCCCTTATACACAATGCCCATAGTAGTGCCCTTTATGCACAATGCCCACAGTAGTAGTGCCCCTTACACATAGTGCCCACAGTAGTAGTACCTCTTACACATAGTGCCCACAGTAGTAGTGCCCCTTATACACATAGTGCACCTCCTGTCAATCACTCTGGCATGGATCTGCGTATCCTGTGCAATCGCAGTCCTGATCGCAGTGGCTAGTTCGTGCACGTGTACTGCGATGACTACGCATGCACTGAATGCAACAATCGGCCAATTATGTGTGTATAAGCAACTGCATTCCTTGCTGAATCAGGCCAATAGTCTGTGACAGACATCACTCATCGTCTTCACTGCCCATCTCTGATTCACAATTAGTGTAAGTAAATGTTACTGCATCACCTCTTATGCCAGCAATATGAGCCCACCCAATACACACAATACACCCAATACACCCAATACACCCATTACACACAATACACCCAATACACCCAATACACACATTACACACAATACACACAATACACCCAATACACACATTACACACAATACACCCAATACACACAATACACACATTACACACAATACACCCAATACACACAATACACCCAACACACGCACTCCTGGCCAGGTCTCCACAGCAGCTCTGCTCTGCTCTGTCCGTGTAGCTCACTACATATCATCATATATCAGTATAGTACATATCAGTACATATCAGTACAGTACATATCAGTACACTACATACAGACAATTGCCAGGCACCTAAATGCAACAGGAATAAACATTTCAGGTGCTGTGGTATCTGCACTAGGGCTGTACAGCAGACATGTATTTGGTGGCAAATCATTAACCCCTTGTTTACCTTTTGACTACACTGCAGGAGTTTGTATTCTCCTGTTTTATACAGTATAATCTGTTGCTCTCAAGCTGGTTCCAGCAGGGTACATTAAGATTCCTGTAACAGGCAGGGACAGGTTGTCCTAAACTTATCTAACCTGCTGTTCATTTCTATTTAAACTATATTATTATTATTATTATTATTATTATTATTATTATTATTATTATTATTATTATTATTATTATTATTATTCAGTTTGATGTCCCTTATTGTGTAGGAGCTCGCTGTACCCTTCTCCTTCCCTGTGTGCTGTGGGGGGAGCAGGGAGCAGGATAATGGCCAGAAGTTCCTGTAACACTTGTTGCCATGAGAAGGAATTGTGTGAGCCCCTGGGTACGGCTATGCCTCCCTGCCATGCACCTCATTATCAGGGAACATGAAAATCAAAACCACACACTACAGAGGGAAAACCTGGGTGATTATGCCGAGGGGATTAGTGTTATCTGGGGGGATTATTGGAGAATTTTCATTAATACAATGGGTTCTGCAGGAGCATTAGCGGCGCTGGCTGATCCCTGTTGTACCAGCAGAATGATCCATGTCGCAGTACTGTGCTACTTTCCATCATCAATGCACAATAAAGAATCCCTGACCTCTCCTGCAGCACAGAGGGGTGTGGGGCATAGGGGACTCCCCCACTCAGTAATCTAAGTTTTGTGGGTTCTGGTCTGTGAGTATGAGAAATAAGGGGGGGTGGGGGTGCTCTGATACTAATATTGAGGCTGGAGAGGGGAGAGGAGGGGGCTGCTGTGTGGGGTTATGTGCACTTTCCACGCCTCTCTCTGTAGAACTAGCTGGGAGCCGGGATTTCAGCACCACACTCGTGGACAGCACCGGCGGCTGGACGGAGCTCAGCCTGGGAGCCCCCCGCCACAGGGTGTAATGATCAGCGTCAACCCCCAGCAGACTGCCTCACTTCTCACCACTACCTACAGCCAAGTGCGTGTGGCTGCGTCATTCGGGGGTTAGTTTGACCCGGTGCGCCCTGTGGGCAGTAGTTCACCATCTGAGAGTCTCTGGAGTGGTCTGGCAGAGTGGAATGTCCTGGGGTCAGTAGCTAGCAGACTGTTATCTCCTTCTACCCATGCCCAGCTTCTCCATTAGGACCATGAACAGCTCCGGGTCTCTGGCGTTCTCCGGGGGGTTTCAGTCCGACGAGGTGGGCAAGGAGGTCACCGTGGTTTTGCCCCTGTTCCTGAGCGCCATCTGCCTAGTGGGCTTCGCAGGGAACCTGCTGCTTATTGCCGTCTTGGTCCACGACTTCAGGAAAGGCAAATGCTCAGTGGTCAACTGCCTGGTCATCAATCTGGGGGCCACGGACCTGCTGCTCATCCTCTTCTGTATCCCGGTGCGCATTGTCACCTATGCCAGGCAGTCCTGGCTTTTTGGGAGCTTTGTCTGCAAGACCACGGAGTGGTTCCTCCACACCTGCCTCACTGTGAAGAGTTTCACCCTAGCCGCCATAGGGCAAGCCAGGTACAAGCATGTGGTCACCCCACCCAAGTTCATCGCCTTCAGCAAGAAGCATGTGTCCGTGGCTCTGCTCCTCGCCTGGTCCTTATCTCTCCTGCTGCCCCTTCCACACCTGGTTTTCACCCAACTGAAGGTGGGGCAGGAGGGTCTGAGTTGCAGCTTTGATGTTCCGGATTATGCCTCCAACTTCATGAGTGTCTACAGCAAGATGTACCCGTTGCTGGCGTATGTCCTGCCCATGTTCTTCACCTTCTGCTGCTACATGAGGGCTCTGAGGAGGAGGAAGGAGAGGAGGAACCGGGTGCCCAACCCCCGCGTCCTCAGCAGGAAGATCACCTCCATGCTCATGAGTGTCAGCCTGGCTTTCGAAGCCATGTGGCTACCAGAGTGGATCGTGTGGATCTGGTCGAGGCACAGTAACTATGGCATCCTTCAGCCACCCAATGCCTTGGCTGTGCTGGCTCAGGTCATCTTGTTCTTAAACTGCACCCTGAACCCCGGGGTGTTTTTAGCAGTGTCCGATGAGTTCAGGGAAGGGTTTAGGAACATATGGACCATGATGAGGTGCAAAGCGTGCAGTGGAGCTTGTCCATCCAAAGCTGGGGAGAATGGCTCTGATATGGTCACCAGCACTATCCAGTCCCTCCAGGACCTACACATAACCACTGCGCACCGACCCTCTCAAGACTCCAAGACGAGGGATGATGAAAAGATCCTTCCAGACGTTGAGCACTTTTGGCAGGACCGCAGGAACACCACAGCCGGGGAAGAGAATGACCCCATGCCCTGGGAGCACCAGGAGAAACCTTAACTGCACAGCAGGTGGCTTTGTTCCAGCTATTGTGGGCTCTATACATGGACATGTATGTGTGTGTGTAGTGAAGATTATGAGGGCAAGTTCTCCTCATGGGGCAAGGTATCTTCAGATGCTTCTGGACAGATCCATGTGGATTTTAGACATGGACATGTATATGTATGTAACGTGGAGGATGAGGGAAAGCTATATTCAGATACTACGGGACAGCTCCGTGTGGGTTCTAGACATGTATGTGTATGTAACTTGGAGGATGAGGGCAGGCTATACTAAGAAACTACTGGTCAGATCCATGTGGGCTCTAGAAATGGACATGTATGTATGTGTGTAATGTGGGGGATGGGGCAAACTCTCCTCATGCTACTGGACAGCTACTGTGGGCTCTAGACGTGGACATGTATGTATGTATATATGTATGTGGACAACGTGGACAATGAGGCAAGGTCTCCTCAGATGCCTCCAGCATCTAACGAACTTCATAGCATAAAGCTTCTAGGCAGGGGTCACAGAATAACGAGGTTCATCCTCCAAGAGGTCAACATGGCAGGATCCAGATGGATTAATGCTCTAGTTTCGTTCTCAGACAATCTGTAGCTCTCCAGCTGCTGTGGAACTTCTAGTATCAGCATGCACTGGGATGCTATGGCTGGTGTCTGCAGCTCCACAATTACTAGAGACTCATAAATCGCCTATCCCTACAGTAGAGGGGATGTGCAGCTTGTGCTGGAGCTCTGGCACCGTGTGCAATGTCCTGTAGTAGTATTGCACATACTCCAGTAGTAATATGACAGTAAGGAAGTGTTGTGCTTGTGTCCTCAGGTGTAGCCGGACTATTGTGTCATTTGTACTGTTTGTTAGGGTGTACTGGGCTGGATCATGGAAATGTTTACTGATTTACTCTAGCAAAAACCAATGTGTTTAATTAAATAAACTATAAAATGTGATGCATGTATCATGCGTTATTATTAATATTAGTATTTATATTTCTATATTTATATTATTATTTTATTATTTATATTAGTTATTATAAGGATTTATGATACTATTTTTATTGATATTATTTTTATTTTGCTCATTGTTGTTATTTGTTATTATGTTATTAGTATTTTTTTTATCAATATTAACATTGTTATTTTTAACCTTAGTATATTATTATTATTATTATTATTATTATTATATTATTTTTTTTAATTTGTATTAGTATTTCTTTTTATTAGCATAATTATATTACTATAACATTCTTATTATTTTTATTCATATTTTTTGCTAATATTATTATTTTATTTTAAATTTTTCAGAAAGAGCCACAGGCTGTCTATTTCTGCTCTATGTAATGAAAGGAATCGGTATAGATATTTATAACATGGTCAGTCATTTACTTTCTGTCAGTCATGTGAGAGATCTCAGGAAGTCTGCAGATGCCGCTAAATCCACCAGGGTCAGCTCCACTCTGACAATACTGGAAACGGGCAGAAGCTGTTCCTGTGAGTGTAGATTAGATTATATAGAGGTGCATTTCTGCCTGCTGCACTTGTTATGAAAGAGAATTCCACACAGGGAAAGAGGGAGGTGCAACTGCTTTCTCAGTTTACAGATGTGATAAGCAGGGCTGGCTGGAGGCATGTTCCACCAGTGCGGTCGGACAGGGGCGCCACCCCATAGTGGGTGCACCCCTCCCAGCCATTCCCAATTTCAGCGGGACAGTCCCATTTTTTGGGCACTATCCCGTTGTTCCACACGTGAGACGAAGTGTCCTGGGGGCGATCAGAATATTGGGCACCTCCACCGCCGCAGCTGTGCGGCAGTGCCGGCCCCTGGGAACAATACTGGATGCCGCACACGTGCTGATGACGTGATTCGCGCTGAATCACGTCATCGTGGCCCTGCCTCCAGCTACCCAATACCGGTAATCTCGGCATTGTGTCACGCCCCTGTCCACAAAACCACATCACGTCCCCCTTGCTGTGCCAAGCTGGCTGCCCCTCCCGGAAGAGACAGCCAGATTGTCGGCTAGCCTGAGATAGATAGTTAGATATGAGATAGATAGATAGATAGATAAATATGAGATAGATACATAGATAGATATGAGATAGATAGGTAGATATATATGAGATATATACATAGATAGATAGATATTAGATAGATAGATAGATAGATAGATATGAGATAGATAGATATGAGATAGATATATAGATATGAGATAGATATATAGATAGATATGAGATAGATAGATAGATAGATAGATATGAGATAGATAGATAGATAGATATGAGATAGATAGATAGATAGATAGATATATATGAGATATATAGATAGATATGAGATAGATAGATATGAGATAGATAGATAAAGATAGATAGATAAAGATACATAGATGATATATAAATATATATATATGAGATAGATAGATAGACATGAGATAGATAGATATGAGATAGATAGATAGATATATATGAGATAGACAGATATGAGATAGATGGATAGATAGATATATATGAGATAGATATGAGATAGATAGATAGATAGATAGATAGATAGATAGAGATATATATGAGCTAGATAGATAGATAGATAGATAGATAGATAGATAGATATGAGATAGATAGATATGAGATATATAGATAGATATGAGATAGATAGATAGATAGATAAAGATAGCTAGATAAATAGATAGATAAAGATAGATAGATAAAGATAGATAGATGATATATAAATATATATATGAGATAGATAGATAGATATGAGATAGATAGGTAGATAGATATGAGATATATACATAGATAGATATGAGATAGATAGATAGATAGATATCAGATAGATATATAGATATGAGATAGATATATAGATAGATATGAGATAGATATATAGATAGATAGATAGATAGATATGAGATAGACAGATATGAGATAGATGGATATATATATATATATGAGATAGATAGATATGAGATAGATAGATAGATAGATATATAGATATGAGATAGATAGATAGATATGAGATAGACAGATATGAGATAGATGGATAGATAGATATATATGAGATAGATAAATAGATATGAGATAGATAGATAGATAGATAGATATGAGATAGACAGATAGATATGAGATAGATAGATATATATGAGATAGATAGATAGATAGATAGATAGATAGATAGATAGATAGATATGAGATAGATAGATAGATAATAGACATGTACAGTAGATTCTGATATTATCAGACACCTAATTCTGGAGTGCATCTCATGCTGTCTCTAGGAGAGCAGAGGTGATAGTTTGTTTCAGATAATGAGCCTTGGTTACAGTCTACCACTCCTGAGTTCAAGGAACCTAATATCAATGCTCCAGTGCATTTGGTGAATGTTTGAACTCTGCAAGTACTGTAGCATTCAGTAGAATTAACTGGCCACATTCCACATTTCTATATATAAAAAGAGAGAGATAGTTTTCTTGAAATATTAACACACTCTGAAGGTGCCTATACACGGGCGATTTGTATCAGACCTTGAAAATTCTTCCCTTGACATTCTGTACAATTTGTATTTAGAAAAGGTACGATTGTACAAATGACCATACGATGCGATGTATTAATCTGTCGAAATCCTTCTGCAAAATCCTTCTGCAAAACCATCTTATCTACGATGCCGATACACGACTGCGGGGACGCGCATTGGCATCGTAATTGTCCAGAAAATGCAATTTTTTACAAGATTGGTCATTAAGATCAGTCGAAAATGGCCATATCATGTGAAAAATCACCCCGTGTATGGGGGCCTTTACTTTTGGAGTTCAGAGTACAACTCAGTCTTCATTCAGGTCCTGCTGTAAGTTCAGAACTCAGATTTAAAAACTGAATGTCGGGTTTTGCATTGCTTGTAAGCAGGGTCCAAATTACATGATTCCAGTTATGTTTATTAGGGATTAGAGATCCGTTTTTATTCTGTTATGTTCGTATCTCAAAAACAGGATCTAATTGGCTAACCATTATACCTGGCAACAGATACGGTATTTCATATTATATCAGACACCGGAAATGGATACAAATTGCATACTTGATACCAGATATGGCTATAAATATGACTGTCTGCACAAGATGCAGGCCTGAGCTTCACATATGGCTCTGCCTATTATACTGGCATTCAGATGTATTACTCCAGTCTATAGACATTGCTTTGCATATTACACTGGGCATTACATTTGTCTCTGTATGTTTTATTTGGCACCAGACTTGGCTCATATTGGTATACTTGCCATTGCATACTGTATATTTCTGAATACTATACTTAGCACTAAATCTGTGAATTACCCATTGGTAAGGATACAGATAGTGTGGTGAAGGTGTAAGATGGCAGCAATTCCTTCATCTGTCCACACACAGCAGAGAAGCAAGGTTTCTCCAATCAGACGCAGAAAATGACAACAAAACTCATGTACTGTAAAAGCAATCTAGATTTATTATTACTATACTTAGCACTAAATCTGTGAATTACCCATTGGTAAGGATACAGATAGTGTGGTGAAGGTGTAAGCTGGCAGCAATTCCTTCATCTGTCCACACCCAGCAGAGAAGCAAGGTTTCTCCAATCAGACGCAGACAATCTAGATTTATTTCTTGTAACCCAAAATGACTGGAATGGTAACCTGCTATACAAACAATAAACACACAATAAATCACATAAATTACAAAAACAAAAGCTATTATAATTTTTTCTAATATACTATTCCTTATACTAAATTAGCAATGTTCTTTTCAATTTATTAGAATGTCCCAATAACCTAATACAGACAACATACCATTGCTATCCTAAAGTACGGGTAACTCTTGGTGCACATATTGGGGTCCTTAAATTGTATTTGCAACTTAAATAGCAATTTTTTAACATTGATGGTATAAAGTAGGATCAGTGTCACTGTGTCTATATCACACATAGACATTGTGTCTTGATCCGGTGCAAGTGTTCTTCTGTGGAGGATAGTGACCTGGGGGGTTCAGATGACTAGGGAAGTGACAGTAACTAGGTCTCCTAGTTGCAGCCGAACCCAGGTTTGGTTAGACCTGCCCAGAGGTGTGGACTCTAACTCACTTGGTGGTTTTCTCCAGTGACCCCTCCTGTTGGGATTTGGTTTCGCCGCACCAAGAGAACAGGTCACGGCCCTCTGGACAGGTACCTGGGAATGGCAGAAGACCAAAACTATATTAAATTAACTAAATGCTAGAACACTGGAGGTGAACTGAATGCTTGAATATTGGAAAGGAACTGAATACTAGCACACTGTTAGAGATCTTAATAGCAGGCTTGCTTGAGAATACTGGAAAATGTACTGGGAATTGCTAGAAATCCAGGTGTTGATTTGCACAGAGAAATGTGGACACAGGCATATACTGGGAATTGCTACATATGCAGGTGCAGATTTGCACAGAAAAATAGATGTAGACTCAGGCATATACTGGGAATTGCTAGATATGCAGGTGCTGATTTGCATAGACAAACACAGAGAAAAGTGGACACAGGCATATACTGGGAATGCTTAGAGATCCAGCTGGGAGCCTCAGTAACACAGAGAAGCTGCAGTAGAACTAACAGCACATTACAAAACACACAGGCATAGAAACATAAAAGACAGGAGTACTGGGAGAGAGCTTACTCTCAAGGCTCTATTTATTAACATTATTTATACTAAAATAAAGTGAAAAAGGGTGTTTTCACACCCTTTTCACATTATTTTACTATCACATAAAGTTATTACAGGGCAATTGGAGAAGAATTCTTACAATTCTACTCCAAGCCCTAATTATCACTTATTTTTAGTAAGCAGATTGCATTTCCCATAATTGTAATGGGAAATGTGATCTGGCCAATGTACTAAAAATAAATTGTGAAAAAATATCGGGGAAATCCCTGTGATAATAACGCCACCGGGAGGTGGCATTATCCAGGGTCTCCCCCAGTTACTGTGGACTCCTCCTCTGCTCTAACGGGCAGAGCAGAGCCCGGAGCTGGCCCTAGTGATCAACTGCGTGGTCTAAACAGACCACACTTTGATCTCTGCTAAACAGATCACATGCTGATCACTGCTAAACAGACCACATTATGATACACAGTAAAATAAATAAATAATTATTAAAAAGAAAAAAAAACTTACCTGAGTCCAGGGACCGGTGATCGGGGCTCCGGTGATGTCCTCCCTACAGTCAGCTGGTTCTCTCAGCCTGCATTGAGTCCCAGTGCAGGATGGGATGTCAGCTAACCGAAGCCACGGAGGACATCACCGGAGCACCAATCACTGCAGGTAAGTGTAATTAAGGGAGAGAGGGTCGTGGTGGGGGGAGGGGGGGTCATGGGGGGTCCGCAATCACAGTGGATGGGGCTTAGCAATGGGGGTGGGGCTTAGCGACGGCCAGTCGGCGCATGCGTTGGCACTTGTCACAGTATTTTTTGCGAAAATACTGTGATAAGTGTGCAGAGGGGATTCACAGGGACAGAGCTTTATCGCAAGCTCTGTCCCTGCAAGGGATTTTTAGTAAATCCCTGTGATATTGCCTGAATTCGCAATGCGACTTCAGTCGGTAATATCACACTACAATCTGCATTCAAAATGCGGATTGTAGTAAATAGAGCCTTCATACTGAGAATAGCATGGAAGCTAATGCAGGAAACTCTAGAGAACTGTGAATAGGCTGGAGTAACACTCTGAAGAAAATATCACAAAGCAACACTTGGTGGGTATCACAGGCACTGGAACAGCGAAGTTGAACAGCAGTTTCCTGTTCCTGAAGTCAGACTTAAATACGCCTGGGTAGCTGATCATTGGATCAGAAGATCAGTGAGTGATTACAGGACTACCATTGGGAGAGACTAGTCAGGTGATCTGGACCAACATGGCTGCGCCCATGCCTGGCACCCCGGATACCAGGACACATGCAGGGAAGCCCTAGCAGCCTCCAGTGAGAATACTCAGTCACCACTCACCTCCACTCCCAGCGACTGAACACCTAAGCCCAAGGACACCAGCGCAGAGGTGAGTAGCGGCTGATCCCAGGCCACATCCTGACATTGTGTGTAATAATGGGTTTGTCTCACCAAGTCTGAGGACCTAAACCAGGATGCGGCTCCCCTCCAGAAGGTAAATCAGGATGCGGCTCCCCTCCAAAAGGTAAATCAGGATGCGGCTCCCCTCCAAAAGGTAAATCAGGATGCGGCTCCCCTCCAAAAGGTAAATCAGGATGCGGCTCCCCTCCAAAAGGTAAATCAGGATGCGGCTCCCCTCCAAAAGGTAAATCAGGATGCGGCTCCCCTCCAAAAGTTAAATCAGGATGCGGCTCCCCTCCACAAGGTAAATCAGGATGCGGCTCCCCTCCACAAGGTAAATCAGGATGCGGCTCCCCTCCACAAGGTAAATCAGGATGCGGCTCCCCTCCACAAGGTAAATCAGTATGCGGCTCCCCTCCACAAGGTAAATCAGGATGCGGCTCCCCTCTAAAATGTAAATCAGGATGCGGCTCCCCTCCAAAAGGTAAATCAGGATGCGGCTCCCCTCCACAAGGTAAATCAGGATGCGGCTCCCCTCCACAAGGTAAATCAGGATGCGGCTCCCCTCCAAAAGGTAAATCAGGATGCGGCTCCCCTCCAAAAGGTAAATCAGGATGCGGCTCCCCTCCAAAAGGTAAATCAGGATGCGGCTCCCCTCCAAAAGGTAAATCAGGATGCGGCTCCCCTCCACAAGGTAAATCAGGATGCGGCTCCCCTCCAAAAGGTAAATCAGGATGCGGCTCCCCTCCAAAAGGTAAATCAGGATGCGGCTCCCCTCCAAAAAGGTAAATCAGGATGCGGCTCCCCTCCAAAAGGTAAATCAGGATGCGGCTCCCCTCCAAAAGGTAAATCAGGATGCGGCTCCCCTCCAAAAGGTAAATCAGGATGCGGCTCCCCTCCAAAAGGTAAATCAGGATGCGGCTCCCCTCCAAAAAGGTAAATCAGGATGCGGCTCCCCTCCAAAAGGTAAATCAGGATGTGGCTCCCCTCCAAAAGGAAAAGCAGGATGCGGCTCCCCTCCACAAGGTAAATCAGGATGCGGCTCCCCTCCACAAGGTAAATAAGGATGCGGCTCCCCTCCAAAAGGTAAATCAGGATGCGGCTCCGCTCCAAAAGGTAAATCAGGATGCGGCTCACCTCCACAAGCCCTCCAAAAGGTAAATCAGGATGCGGCTTCCCTCCAAAAGGTAAATCAGGATGCGGCTTCCCTCCACAAGGTAAATCAGGATGCGGCTCCCCTCCAAAAGGTAAATCAGGATGCGGCTCCCCTCCACAAGGTAAATCAGGATGCGGCTCCCCTCCACAAGGTAAATCAGGATGCGGTTCCCCTCCACAAGGTAAATCAGGATGCGGCTCCCCTCCACAAGGTAAATCAGGATGCGGCTCCCCTCCACAAGGTAATGAAGGATGCGGCTCCCCTCCACAAGGTGAGTCAGGATGCGGCTCCCCTCCACAAGGTAGGCAGCTTCAACAGAAACTCCTCCAACTCATCTTTTTAAATAAACTATATATAAAATGACACTGGCTTCAGCCCCTTTCCAAAATGCCAATTGTGGGGTATCATATATGCTAATGGTGATGTTGCCCCAATAAATGTATTTTTGCAAAGTAGCTTCCATCCAAGGTTGCAACAGGTGTATCACAATCAGGTGAAAGTGATCCTCTGTGGAGGACGGTGAGCTGGGGGGTTCAGGTGACTATCGGAGTGACTGTGGCTAGGTCTCCTATTTGCGGCTGAACCCAGGTTTGGCTAGACCTGCCCAGAGCCGTGGAGTCTAACTCACTTGTTGGTTTTCTCCAGTGACCCCTCCAATTGGGATTTGGTTTCCGCTGCACCAAGTGAGCAGGTTGCGGCCCTCTGGACAGGTACCTGGGAATGGCAGAAGACCAGAAACTATATTACGTTAAGTTATTGCTAGAACACTGGAGATACACTGGAACACAATTAGAAATCCTGATCACCGGCTTGCATGTGATTACTGAGAATGTACTAAGAATCACTAAGAAATCCAGGAGCTGACTAGCTCAGCAGCTCAGGGAGATGTGGGCACAGGCAGGTACTGGAGTTTGCTAAATATGCAGGAAAACACAACATATACTAGGGATTGCACATACAAGAGTAGAGTGGACTCAAGGAATATATTGGGAATGCTAGAAATGTACTGGAAAAAGGCCAAATACTGGGAGAGCTAGAAATGCTGGTACTGGGCAAAGGCAAAATACTGGGAATAATTATATATGCAGGTGCAGATTGCACAGACAAGACACATAGAGAATATAGGCATACACTGGGAGAGTGCTAACTGCAAGTGCAGATTTGCACTGACAAGACACAGAGCAGATTGACACAGACATGTGCTGGGAGGACCAGCTGTGAGCTAATTAATACCAGCAGGTAATCTGACACTTCAGTGATACAGGGTAATAGCCACAGGAAAGCTGCAATAGAATTAGCAGCACATATACAAAGACATACAGGGAAGGGACATGAAACACTGAAGTACTGTGAGAAAGCTAAAGTCTCAGAGTAAGGTTTAGCATGGAAGCTAATACAGGAAACTGGGAAACTGTGAGCAGGCTGAAGCAACACGCTGAAGGATTTAGCACAGAGCAACAGTGGGAGTAACACCGGCACTTGGAATAATGAAGTTGAACAGCATCTTCCTGGAGTTCTGGAGGCGGATTTATACCCAGGGGTAGCAGATTACTGGAGCACAGCATCAGCTGACTGAAATCATGCTACCATAGGTTAGGAGTACTGTCACATGAGAGGAACTGTCATGGCGGCGCCCATGATGGGAACTCCGATCCCCAGCACACACAGCCGACCATGGAAGCTCGCAAAAAGCACCTAAGGCTGAATACTCAGCCCACATCCATCACTGCACCAGACGTCTGACCGCAAGGAAGTCAGGGGAAGCCGGCAAGGAGGTGAGAGAGGCAGTTCCTAGGCTGAACCCTGACAGGGTGGATCCTTCCTTGAGGCGTCCTACTACTATTACAGAATTGTGACCACCAAAATTTTGAACTCTCCACACAACCTGAGAACTTGTCTTCTTAACCATGTGTCCTTATAACTAATGTAGACACTGATGCCTGGATTTTACAGACCTTAGCTGAATGCATCTATTTTGTACAGAGGAGATCATGATGTGTTCATTATGGTTGTTCTAATGAGGGGGAAGAAGAGCCTTGAGAGAATTTCCAGAGCAGGTATCGCCTGTAATGTTCCTGGTGTATTCAACCATTAACCTTACATGGACGAGTATAATGGGATAATGGGTTAGTGTGAAATAATTCCACCTTATTGTAAGTGAAGACTCCGGTAGCACCGACAATTTCTTCTGAATGTAGATAATACTGTAGCTGATGCTGCATACATGACAATATTTACATCCAACATAACATAAGTATTTCTTTGATAGAGAGGTAAATTGTGTCTTTGTTTTGTAACATGGAAAATATTAATTTAATTTCATTTTTACCTATATTTATATATCACCATCATATTCTGTAAGATTCTACATACAGTACTATTTCCGGCATATATTTCATACTAGTCATCCAACAACTAATATAAATCTAATCAAAGGTAACGTGTAATGTCACAGGGGAAACACATTTGGAGAAAGGAAAGAGCATTCTGCAATGTGTAAATATGATAAATGAAATAAGAAATAGACACACTGAGACCAAGGGGTAAACATACTAAGAATCGAGATTGGTCGAGATTGTTATTTTGGGTGAGTTTAGGGATGATTTTCATCTCCCAAATTTACTAAATGCAAAGTCGGTTGAGATAGAGATTTCTCTCTTCTCACTCGTAAAACTCAGGGGAGATAGCTAACTCGAATCAACTCACTATCGGGTAGCTCGGAAGTACTTTTCACCAAAAATATACATATCTCAAATTTACCAAAAATTGGGATGACAAGCTCGGATGAGATGACAACAAACTCTCTGCCAAACTCACTTTTCAAACTCTCCACCTCTAGAGCTGCGAGTTTGGCTGAAACATACAGACATCCTTGTGATTTGTGTATGTTTTGGCCTGTAAATAGTTAAAAAACTAGTTACATTTTAGAAAAAAAATTACGTAGGGTCCCCCCCAAAAGCTTAACCAGCCCCGACTTGTCAGCCGGACCTGGTTCCAAAAATTACAGGGAACAAAATGAGTAGGGTTCAACCATAATTTAGGAACCAGCACCAGGTTGAAGGTCCAGTCCTGGTTTTAAAATATAGGGGGAAAAAATGCATAGGGGTCCCCCTATATTTAAAACCAGCACTGGACCCAAACTGACCGATGTGTAATGCCACAGCCCAGAGACCCTATTACTTTGTCTTCAGGGCCAAAGCATTCTCACCCCAAGCCAGTCAGGCCAAGCCGGGGATCTCAACGGAGGTGGGGACCCCCCTATAAAGGGGTCCCTCCTTTCCCAAAACCCCAGGTCTGGTCGGAAGCCGGGTCTCTTCCCCACACCCCTGGGCTGTGGGTACGGGGGTAATAAAGTGTTAAATATAAGTAAACTATTGTATTTTACAGTGGAACTACAGGTGCCAGCATACCTGCCCTTTGGCCCTTGTGGAATTACAAGTGCCAGCAGGCAGCTTGAACCCGCACCCCCACTGTAAAATAAATAGTTAAAAAAAGACACAACATACTCTGTATATAGTGCAAGTTTATTACTGTGAGGATACAGGGTTCTCTCAATCACCCAGACACCGAGCAGATAAAGCCAAAGTGGTGTTTTATTCTTCACGGCACACAGAAATAGGTAATATGCAATGACAAGAGGTAAATACAGCGAACAGGCAATATGCAGATAGTGGTCCAGACAGAGGCAGTCCCGGGAGAGAATAAAGTTCCAGGACAAGTCCACGGAAGAGCTAATGACACCCAGTTTCACACAGGAAAAACTATCACAGTTCACACAACAGTGATAGTGTATGAGTCCACAAAAAGACAAATTACAGGTGCACAACTCCAAATTACAAATTATATATAGTACGTTTTGCAATAACATTTTTGCAATAAATAGAGGTTTTAGCACAATCATGGCCAAGGTTATGGACCTACCCACCTCTTCCCGGTAACCTGTTAGGGTAGGTCCCTAACATGCTAAGGTTCAAATCCAGAGCACAGGACCCCCCCAAACCAGTCCAGCTGAGCCACCCCAGGGCATCACCCTAATAAAGAAAAGTGAAGTGTAAAATTGGATAGATAAGAGTAGCTACTGCTGCATATATAATAATAGATATGCGAAAATACATACTGTATATAATAAACAGACAATAGAAGTGTTAAAAAGTGCAATAAAGGAAAAATGTGTTATAATGTGATGCCCTGAAGCAGCCCAACCAAAGCAATCCAGGGGACCCACGCCCCAAAAATCAACCTAAATCTGCACTCAGTATAAAAATTTGTAAGACTTACCTAAATTGTGCCTTTAACTACTGTGCAGTCACAATGCCAGACTACCTGCTTAATACCAATGGGGGAGGATTGCTAGTCCAGGCTGAAGGTGTCTCATGCCTTCAGGTGTGCAAGGAGCACACTGAATACTGTATAGGGAAAAGGACCCTAGTGTTATGTTCTGGGTTGTTTGTGGACCCGGGGTGGTAGCAGGAGCGATCACAGAAGCAGATTTGAAAATAAAACTAGGATCTTTAATAAGTGCTTGAGTAGACATATAATGTGGCAGTAAATAAAAGTCCAGGAATATATAAATGTGCACAAGAGTTCTGTGGTGGGAGCAAAAGGGTTAATGTCCAAGTAGAAACAATTAGAGCTGTCCAGGTGTGCAGGTAGTGAAACTGAAAATAAACAAGCCAGGTTTGCAGGTAGTGAAACTGAAAATAAACAAGCCAGGTTTGCAGATAGTGAACTGAAAATAATCAAGCCAGGTTTGCAGATAGTGAACTGAAGCGCAGGATGTCAGCAGGCTCAGGCACTCAGGTATGGGCAAGGGTGATGGAGGAAGCGGGGTAGTCCAGTGGGAGCTAGGAGCTGACAGGCAGACTGGCAGACAGCGAATTCACAGGAACAGGAAAGCACAGAGAACTCCCTCTCAGCTAGGCTGAGATACACGTTGCACTGGCAAAGAAGGAAGGCACTGACCCTTCCTAAATACCCCATGCCGTGCTGTTACTGGCCGGAGGGAACATGTGACTCACCAGGATTGGCCAGCCGCATCACATGGCCAGAAGGCAAGATGGCGGCGCCCATGCCAAATGGAACGGAGACGCCGCCAGGCCTTACCAGCGCAGAGTGACAACAGGCCCGCACGACAATGCGCGCAGCCAAAGCCCCCCGCCAGACACCAGCTCCGCCACCAGACAGCCCGCGCCACAATGACCTCACAGGTAACACTCGCCTAGCGCCATGCTGAAATACCCTGGCCATGACAGTACCCCCCCCCTTTTGGGGTGGCCTCAGGACACTCACCAGGCTTCTCCGGATGGGCAGAATGGAATCTCCTGATGAGCGTGGGAGCGTGGACATCACGAGCATCGGTCCAGCAACGTTCCTCTGGACCGTAACCTTTCCAGTCCAGCAAATACTGTAGATGACCTCTGCGTAGACGAGAGTCCAAGATCTGGGCGACCTCAAACTCAACTCCTCTCTCCGTCTGGACTCGAGGAGAAGCAGGTAGAGCACTATGGAATTTATTCTGGACTAGGGGCTTTAATAAGGAAACATGGAAGGAATTGGGAATTTTTAGGTATGGGGTAACTGTAAACGGTAGGCCACTGGATTAATGACTTCTGTTATGGTGAAGGGACCGATGAAACGGGGTGCGAATTTCATAGACGGAACTCTTAGACGAAGGTTCCGAGTAGACAACCAGACCTGGCTTCCAACTTGCATGCGTGGAACTATTCTGCGCTTCTTATCGGCCTGGGTCTTATAGCGAGAGGATGCCTTCAACAAATCAGACCGTACTTGAGTCCAGATGGCAGCAAAATTCCGCATCGTGTCCTCCACGGCCGGAACATCGAAAACAGGCAGGCTTCGGAATTCGGGTACACGAGGATGAAGGCCATATACAACCTGAAATGGCGTTTGGTTAATTGACGAGTGGTAGGAAGCATTATGTGCAAACTCAGCCCACGGCAGCAAGGCAGCCCAATTGTCCTGGGAAGATGACATAAAAATTCTCAAGAAAGTCTCTAGATCTTGATTAACTCTCTCGGTGGAGCCGTTGCTTTGCGGATGGTAGGCCGTGGAAAAGTTTAACTTCACTTGAAGAACAGAACACAAAGCCCTCCAGAATTTTGCAGTAAACTGCACACCACGGTCAGAGACAATTTCAGCAGGAAGGCCATGTAGACGAAATATGTGTTGGACAAACAACTGTGCCAGGTCAGGGGCAGAATGTAACTTCTTCAACGGTATATAGTGGACCATCTTAGAAAATCGGTCTATTACAACCCAGATAGTGTTGAAACCTTGAGAGACTGGCAGGTCTGTGACAAAATCCATGGAGAGATGCGTCCATGGACGTGATGGAGTAGGTAATGGAAGCAATTCCCCAGCTGGAGCTTGTCGTGATGATTTATGCTGGGCACAGGAGGAGCAGGAAGAGATGAACTCCATTATATCTGCCTTCATAGAAGGCCACCAATAGTGTCTTTTCAGGAACTCCAAGGTCTTCCGAGTGCCTGAGTGCCCTGCGAAGCGAGAGGAATGTGCCCAAGTGAGAAGCAGCTTCCTTAATTCCAGGGCCACAAATGATTTTCCCGTAGGAGGCTGAACTTGTAATGAGGCAAAAACTCTTGATTCCAAGACAGGGGTATTGCTTTGATTTTCAGATTGATCATCACAGAGGAGAGATCTCGATAGGGCATGAGCCTTCTGATTAAGTGCTCCAGACCGGAAGGTCAGGGTGAACTGAAATCTGGCAAAGAATATTGCCCAGCGGGCCAAACGAGGACTCACACATTGGAGGTTTTTGAGAAATAGGAGATTTCTATGGTCCGTAAATACAGTAAATGGAAACTTGGCGCCTTCTAGCAAATATCTCCATTCCTTCAACGCCAACTTTACAGCTAGAAGTTCTTGCTCACCTATGGCGTAGTTCCTTTCGGCAGGTGAGAATTTTTTAGAAAAGAACCCACACGGATGGACTTGGTTGTCCTCATAACGTTGAGACAAGACTGCTCCCACAGCTTCAGATGATGCGTCCACTTCCAACAAAAAAGGCCTGTCCAGATCTGGTTGTCGAAGAACTGGTGCTGAGATAAAGGCCTGTTTTAGAAGATGAAAGGCAGACTCTGCCTCAGGTGACCATTGGGCAGGATTAGCACCTTTGCGGGTCAAGGCTGTAATGGGAGCCAGCAGTGTAGAAAATCCCTTAATGAAGCATCTATAATAATTGGCGAAGCCCAACAATCTCTGGATGGCCTTCAGTGTCTGAGGTCGGGTCCAATCCAGAATTGCTCGTACCTTCTTGGGGTCCATTTCTAAACTGGAGCCAGATATTACATAGCCGAGAAAAGGTACACTGGGCACTCCAAATACGCACTTCTCCAGTTTGCAGTAAAGGTGGTTTTCTCTCAAACGGGTCAGAACTTCTTTAACATGTTCTTGATGTTTAGCCACAGAGGGTGAAAAAATCAGTATGTCATCCAGATAGACAACAACCGAAACATATAACAGATCCCGGAAAATCTCATCAACGAAACTTTGAAAGACAGCAGGGGCGTTACACAATCCAAAAGGCATTACTAAATACTCGAAATGTCCATCTCTGGTATTAAAAGCGGTCTTCCATTCATCGCCAGCTCGAATACGAATGAGGTTGTAAGCCCCTCTTAGATCTAATTTAGAAAAAATGACAGAGCCCTTGACCCTATCAAACAACTCAGTAATCAGGGGAAGAGGGTATCGATTTTTTACAGTAATGTCATTAAGGCCTCGATAATCGATACATGGTCTTAGACCACCGTCCTTCTTGCCAACGAAGAAAAACCCAGCTCCGGCAGGTGAAGTAGAGGGGCGGATGAACCCCTTTGCCAGGTTGTCCCGGATGTACTCGGTCATGGCTTGAGTCTCAGGCAAGGACAGCGGATAGGTACGACCACGAGGTGGCATCTTATCAGGTATCAATTCAATTGGACAGTCCCATTCCCTATGAGGGGTTAAGATATTTGCTTGTTGTTCAGAGAAAACGTCGGCGAACATCTGATATTCCTTGGGAATGGCAGAAGAAACTAATGAAACTGTCTTTCTCACAGGTCGAATTTTTGGAAGACAGGATTTCTGACAGTCCATACCCCATGACAGAATCTGCATAGAACTCCAATCAATCCTGGGATTATGTTTACGTAACCAGGGTAGACCAAGAACAATTTCTTGAGAGGCCTCTGATATCACCAGGAATTTTAAGGACTCAGAATGAAGTGCCCCAATTCGGACCAATACAGGTTGAGTCTCTTTGGTGACTATCCCGTTAGTCAGAGGGCGTCCGTCTATCGAGGTCAGAGAAATAGCATGGTTGAGAGACAAACAAGGTATCTGAAATTTATCTATGAAACTAGACGTTATGAAATTTCCGGCTGCTCCTGAGTCGATTAGAGCAGTAGGAAAGACAGGTTTGGGTTTAAGATCCAAGGCTAGGGTAATCGTGAAATCTTTCATTTTTGGAGACGGGTTCATAACTCCTAACTTGATGTCTCCAGGGTGAGTTAGGATTTGGCATTTCCCGGTTTACGGGGGCAGGAGATCAGCAGGTGACCAGACTCTCCGCAGTACAGACAGAGGTTTTTTTGCATTCTTCTCTGACGTTCTTCTTTGGAGAGGTTTGTATGATTCACCTGCATAGGTTCCTCTTCAGTAGGAGAAGGAATGGGACGGGTAGAAATGGAGGGGGTAAATGACCTTTGCCGGTCAGTTTTGTTTTTTTCAGCCTGACGTTCCCTGAAGTGTAGGTCAACTTTGATACACAACGAAATCATGTTGTTCAGATTAGTAGGAAGCTCTCGAGTGACTAGATCATCCTTTAGTTGATCTGACAACCCATGCCAGAAGGCCGAGGTGAGGGCTTCCTCATTCCATTTGAGCTCTGATGCTAAAATTTGAAATTGCACGGCATATTGACTGACAGGACGGACCCCTTGTCTCAGTGTCATGATGTTTGATGATGCTGATACAGTACGCCCAGGTTCATCGAAAATTCTCCTGAAGGATGACACAAAGCCTGCGTAATTATCCAGCAGTGGATCTGAGCGCTCCCAGAGTGGGGAAGCCCATTCCAAGGCCTGGCCGGATAACAGAGAGAATATATAAGCCACTTTAGTTCTTGCAGTTGGAAAGTTGTCAGGCTGCAGGGTAAAATGTATGTCACACTGATTTAGGAATCCTCGGCATTTAGGATTGCCGTCAAATTTATTTGGTAAAGGAAGATGTAAGCGGGGAGATGATCTGCCTCCTGTATTCCCAGACGCTGATGCGGATGTAGATGCTGGTACTTCAGGGGTAGAAAAGGAAGTTTGCAAACTAAACTGTCGCTTGGACATCTCATGCAGAAATTGAGCCATCTGATGCTGCATGTTTTCCAGATTTTCTAAACGACCAGAAATGCACCGAAACAAATCCACACCTGACTCCTGATCCGTGGCCGGCTCCATGGGGCCAGTGCAAACTGTTATGTTCTGGGTTGTTTGTGGACCCGGGGTGGTAGCAGGAGCGATCACAGAAGCAGATTTGTAAATAAAACTAGGATTTTTAATAAGTGCTTGAGTAGACATATAATGTGGCAGTAAATAAAAGTCCAGGAATATATAAATGTGCACAAGAGTTCTGTGGTGGGAGCAAAAGGGTTAATGTCCAAGTAGAAACAATTAGAGCTGTCCAGGTGTGCAGGTAGTGAAACTGAAAATAATCAAGCCAGGTTTGCAGGTAGTGAACTGAAAATAAACAAGCCAGGTTTGCAGATGGTGAACTGAAGCGCAGGATGTCAGCAGGCTCAGGCACTCAGGTATGGGCAAAGGTGATGGAGGTAGCGGGGTAGTCCAGTGGGAGCTAGGAGCTGACAGGCAGACTGGCAGACAGCGAATTCACAGGAACAGGATAAGCACAGAGAACTCCCTCTCAGCTAGGCTGAGATACACGTTGCACTGGCAAAGAAGGAAGGCACTGACCCTTCCTAAATACCCCATGCCGTGCTGTTACTGGCCGGAGGGAACATGTGACTCACCAGGATTGGCCAGCCGCATCACATGGCCAGAAGGCAAGATGGCGGCGCCCATGCCAAATGGAACGGAGACGCCGCCAGGCCTTACCAGCGCAGAGTGACAACAGGCCCGCACGACAACGCGCGCAGCCAAAGCCCCCCGCCAGACACCAGCTCCGCCACCAGACAGCACGCGCCACAATGACCTCACAGGTAACACTCGCCTAGCGCCATGCTGAAATACCCTGGCCGTGACACCTAGACTACATACCCTGAATATGTATAATGGGAGGTGCTACCTGTTGAGACTATAATTGCAGACACAAAAAGACAAATTACAAGTGCACAACTCCAAATTACTAATTATATATAGTTCATTTTGCAATAAAATGTTTGCAATAACTAGAGGTTTTAGCACCATCATGGCCAAGGTAAAGTGCAAAGTTATGCACTTCACTTTTCTTATTAGGGTGATGCCCTGGGGTGGCTCAGCTGGACTGGTTTGGGGGTGTCCTGTGCTCTGGATTTGAACCTTAGTATGTTAGGGACCTAGCGTGGGCGACATGTTCCTGGAGTTGTGCGCATGCACAGTAGACTCTGTAACAAAGCCAGGGCGGGATGTACTAACCGTGCAGAGTACATCCTGCCAGTCACCACATCCTAACTGATCGCGCATGCACAGAATGACACGGCGGCCGCGGGGCATGCTGGTATCCCTCATACCAGTGCAAGGCGGTAGAAGCCCATAGGCTTCTATAGGGTAACACTAGCAAAAGTGGGCATTACCCTCCGCATCGGAGCCCCGGTGGCCACTCAATGTAAAATGCGATAAAACTCAGAAAATTGTTTTTTTTATCACATTTTCCATTTAGTACATCCCGTCCCCCAGAGTCTAGTACACTGCGGGAGAGGAGGCGGCCTACACGGAGGCTGCGCATGGGACCCTTTCTCCCTTTAACCGCCTCTGGTGAAAGGGCTGCGCAGGAGAGCTGCTTGCCCCAGCATCGGAGCAGTAATGAATTGCTACGGAAGATTTGGATCACGGTAGGTTAGATCCATAATTTGCGTTGGTGATGAATAGGCCAACAGGAGGTAAATGACACAAGTCCGTGTTGTAGTTATGGTGTTATATGAGCAGCCTAAATTCATAGAATCCTACATAATGATAGCTGTGGGG
Organism: Taudactylus pleione; assembly: GCA_031769625.1. Classification (NCBI taxonomy): domain Eukaryota; kingdom Metazoa; phylum Chordata; class Amphibia; order Anura; family Myobatrachidae; genus Taudactylus; species Taudactylus pleione. The sequence goes on from JAUIMM010000845.1 coordinate 343,715, forward strand.
ACCCCGAGCCCCGAGCTCTGCCTGACTGTGCCACGCCATCAAACCCTTCCTTCCCCAATTCAGAGGTCCACCTTCTAACCGCTGGGCACCTGCAACGTTCCAGTCACCACTACATGGGCAGGACCCAGCACAGGAGGGAGAAGCTGGGATGCACCTGTGATACAGTAAGTTCCACCACATGCCTTATTGGCTGGCATGAGGCCCAAACAGACATAAAAGTAGGGACTGTCTGTAGTAGCAGTTTAAGGGGGGGGGGGGCAGCAAAATGGCAGTTATCCATGTGTAACATTACTGACAGCCCATAGATATACAATAGGTGAGACAAAGTGCTGGAATGAGACAAGAAGTCATGTGTAATGTGTAATGCCAGCTGGTGCCCCCACGGTGGCCCTTACAGAGACCACATCATAGAGCCCTTTGCCTTATGTATCAGGACAGTGCTATATCTATGGCTAGCGAATGTATGGAGCTATGAGTAAGTCAGTAACGTGATGTACAGTGCTGGTGCATCATAGCAGGGATCGCTGTAACCAGGAGCATTAACCCCTCGCACGCCGCACATCACTGTGTGATCTGGTCTAGTTACCTCTGTCTGCAATGTCGTTATATGATCCATGTACAGCTGGGGATTGTGCACAGATTTCTTTACACATACAGTATGAAATAATGCCCAAACTCAGCGGATTATCCAGAGTACTTTAGAAACATTTCAATTATGAAAGTGATCAGCAAAGTCTGTGATTACTATATGTTATTAGCATTAGGCGGTATATGGGAGAGAGGGTATAGCTGGCAGGCTGGCACACATACTGTACCACATACACAGGCATTGTACCACATACACAGGCATTCTACCACATACACAGGCATTGTACCACATACACAGGCATTGTACCATTGCAGTGCTGCTGGAAATGTTATTTGTGTAACACGGAGGTAAAATGAGGCTTTTGATACTGTCCTAAACTGCAGAAAGTGCTGTATGTAATATTGTTCAGGAAATGGAGCCACTAATAGGAAAAGAGAAATGTATACTGCTTTAATTTCCTATTGATAATTAGGCAATTTTATAATTAATTATTCGTATTAATGCTGCCCATCCACTACACGATGCGGGGACGATTACGGTCGTCTCCCGCTGGGTAAGTGCATACTCTGAATGTTCTGGCGTTCAGTGTATGTTGTAGATCAATCATCTGCGAACATGGCAACCTGACGGCAGTCGTCAGGTTGACCGTCATGTTCAGGCGATGATTGATGTTAAAAACAACCAGCGGGCGCGCGCATCACTGGTCATTTTTAACCTTTTACTGCCCGATTTGTGGGCGATTGCCAAGCGATGGACCGTCATTATTGCTCCATCGCTAGATGTAATCGCCTAGTGGATGGGCAGCATAACTCTTCTGCTACAAAATGTGGTAGATATCATTGTAGTGGACATGGGGGAGGGGGGGTTGGTATTACATGTCACTGGTGTGGCCTAGGAGACCTTCCTGGCTCTCTCCTCTATCAGGCACCATTTTTCCATCAGAGGAATCTGATGAGGGATAAGCGCAGGGAGGGTATTACCACTTACATGGGTTCCCTGTATAAAGGGCTTATTACCTGGGACTCTCTGGCTCTGTATAACAGGGTGTCACTATCAGTCACAGGTCTATTTACTCAGCAGTGTTAGGAGACAGAGTGAAAAGTGATAAGGTACCAGCCAATCAGCTCCTAACAATCATTTTTCAAACACAACCTGTGAGATGACAGTTAGGAGCTGATTGGCTCACACCTTATCACTTTCTTATCACTTTTCACTCTGTCTCCTAACACTGCTTAGTAAATAGACCCCATAATGTTCTACACAAATGAGCCTAAAACATGGCGGCATCACAGGCTTGGATATGGGGATGAAGCAATTGGTCTAACACATTTCTCTTACTGTTGGGGTCCATATCAGTGAGATAACGGTGATATGTTCGAATCCTTCACCAGGGTACGTTTGGGGCTACAAGTATAGTAAGTGAAGCTAGTTGGCTAACCAGACTGTCATAGGAAGATAAACATCACCCCCAGAGATGGAATTTGGGCACAGTAGTAACCCCTGTCTCTGGGAACAGGCCATGGAGAACTGAATGGGACATGATTTAAAGCTACAGATATGGGGGCTAGACACGGCTTACACACCTTTACCTTATGGACAATAATACAGTGTGGAACGCATGACACACGCAGAGGGTGAGGAACGATTGGGGCCACGTCGGTCATGACACGCTGTGGTTTATATTGTACAGTAACTTGCCCCACCAAGCAGGATAATACCCAGCCATCATTGTGGGCAATATGTACAAATCTCAGTAGCTGAAGCTTTGGCGTTTTCCGGATCCACCATTTCTGTGCCATAACTGCCCGGACATTATATTTACTAAAGTGAGAGTGTTTAGAAGTGGAGATGTTGCCCATAGCAACCAATCAGATTCTACTTAACATTTATCTAGCACCTTCTAGAAGATAATAGCTAGTATCTGATTGGTTGCTATGGGCAACATCTGTTTACGAATGTAACAGTGCATGCGCAGCACTGATTCCAGCTGCGGTAAGATAGAGTAGAGAGGGATAACTATCTATTTCCCGAAAAGCTGTCATCACAAAAATGACAGGTACCGGATTAGATAGTTATGGGGAGGAGGAATGATGAATCCTCCGGTAATTAGGTAGAACTCCATGCGAGCTCTAAACCTAATTACTTCCATCGATTTTTTAATTAGGATGAATAGGCCCCTATGTATCTACCCTGGGCATATGGACATACTGTATTAGAGAGAGGGATGTAGTTAGTAGGCCAGCCGCCAAAATCCTGATGTCAGAAGCCTGACCCAGGACTAAAGATAGGTGCCGAAATCCCGATGCCAGTCTATATGCCGACTCCGGAATCTAGACAGCCACCATCCTGAATGAAGGTACACCGGGGCGTCTTAGCTGTTAGCCATGGGGAGGAGGGTTAGGTTTAGGCACCAAGAAGGGTTAGGGTTAGGCTTTGTGTGTGTGTGTGGGGAGTGGGTTATGGTTAGGCACCACTGGAGGGTTAGGTTTAGACACCACTTAGGGTTAGGTACTAAGGGGTGAAAGTTAGGTTTAGACACCAAGGGGGAGAGGGTTAGGTTTAGGCACTAACGGGGAGGGTTAGGGTGTGGGGTGTGGAAGGTTAGGTTTGGAGTGGAAGAAGGAAGGGTTAGGAGGAGAATTAGTATACTTACCCGACCCCTGGGACAACAAGCATCGGGGTGTCGCTGTCGGCATTTTGACAGCAGGCATCCCGACTGCTGATAGTTCATACCCAACCCTTAGAGAACAAGCGCTAAGGTATCTTTAATGGGGCACATCTCAAACTGAGCAGATTGACTGACACCATAGAACGCCATGTATGGTTATAATGTTGTGTGATTACACCGGGCAGAATCTTTACATCTGAGACAACTGGTCTAATTGCTGAAACTCAACTTTCTTTGGGCGTTTCATGTATGTACAGTAGATGGAAACTGTGAAAATGTGAGTTGTGTGAATTCTGGAGCCTCAGTATGTTGGGTGCAGTATTTTCTGACATCAGGTATTAATTCTGTGCACAGTATTTCGGCTTTATTTTCTGTACCGAGACATCATACGTGGTGATGCACATCTAAAGTTATCTCACGTCATGTGTCACACTGCATACATTAGAGAAGGAATAATAATTTATTAGAAGTTATTTCATTAGAAATGCAGGTAGAAATAATAAATATTGAAATTAATTAAGTTTTCCTTAATTCTGTGTCTAATTGTTGTTCAGTTTCCTGTTTATACAACTGAAAACATGAAGTAATTAGTGAATTTGCTAATGGGTAAAAATGTACAGCTTGTGATATAAACACATAATTAGGCTGACACCAGGGAAACCAAGGCCGCCCCATTTCTGTAATCCCGGGATTCAGGATTAAATTGTACAAAGAAACTATTATTATTCTGCCTGTTTTCTAAGGTCATACTGAGGGACTACAAATAGAAGTGTAGATACTATATGACATCATTTTATCAACATTTTGAAAACGCAAGTATTAAACGTGAATTTAAAATGTTATTTTTTTTAACCAACGAGAATGTCCATGATATCTGACGACATTGCAAAATCTTACTTATTGTGCAAGTCCTTCTAATACAGAGTGTCAATAGTGTCATCTCCCGGGCGTGAGCGTACTTTGGTGCGGATGGAAACGCAAACGCACCTCAAAGTGTCGAATTTGTATGTATAAATACCAGTGAAAAAGGGACGTCCTGAGAGTCAGTGACTGACAGTCTATTACAATGTGCATGCTCTAAGGAAAGAATCCGTCTGGTAGAGGAATGTGTGGAGGTGAGAGGCATACACCTACCTCTCGCAGCTGCAGCTTTTGTCTGACACATGTTTTCAAATTGTTCTAATCCGGAGAGCGCGGGCACATTGCCTCTACATATGGTGCTTATTATTACACTACATGATTACATATCTATGGGGCCGATTTCTTTCTCAAATAAGTTTGTTGTAGACAACGCGCGTATTTTACATAATACCCGTAAGTATGGACATGTGGTTTGGGAGATCTTCTACAGAGAGGGGGCCTGATTCTGTGTCGCACATTTCTGCGGCCTCTATTCCCTTATGTCCGCGGCATTGTACTCGCTTTCATATGCTGATGTAACAAACGTCCAAACTAACTCGCAGGTCCAGGAAAATGACACGTCCATCAAAGCAGCCACTTCATGGAATCTTGATACTCTCCGCCCAATAGCCACCCAGAAACACCTACTACAAGTTGTCTCATTTCACACACGATGTGGCACATACACAGCTACTTGCCTCTTCGGACACACAAATATACGATGACTTAGCTTTAGATTTTTTTTTCTTTAACAGGGTAAAAGTTGATTATTTTCCCCTGACTTTTTGACCTGACTTAAACCCTGGTGCATCGGCCTTCATAGATGACGTTGACGGCCTGGCATCATCATCATGACTGCTGCCGGCAGCTACAAGACCGGTATGTGGATCCTGCTCTCCGGTCATGTGACTCTCCTCCATACTCACTGCGGTCATACAGCAATGTCACCAAGCAATTATAGCGCAGCTAACGCACACAACCACACACACACATAAAATAGTTTTTATTTTTTCACTGGAGTTGTGTCTAACACGCACACACCAAAAAATTGTTTTTATTTTCACACTGGTGGTATACACACAAACATTTTTTATTTTTTTTTCACTGGTGGTGTGGCTAACACGCACACACAAAACATGTTTTTTATTTTTTTACACTGGGGATTAAGAAGAGCACCCCTGATGGACAGAACAACCCCTGGAGAACACAGAAAAACAGCCAGCCAGCCCCTATGGACAGGACGACAGCCAGCAAGCCCCTATGGACTACAGCCAGCCCTTATGGACAGGACAGCAGCCAGCAACAACCAGCCCCTATGAATAACAACCAGCCAGCCCCTATGAATAGGACAACCTCAAAACAGCCAGCCCTCATGGACTACAGCCAGCCAGCCCCTATGGACAGGACAACAGCCAGCTAGCCCCTATGGACTACAGCCAGCCAGCCCCTATGGACTACAGTCAGACAGCCCCCATGGACAGGACAACAGCCAGTCCCTATGGTCAGGACAACAGCCAGCCCCTATGGACTACAGACAGCCAGCCCCTATGGACTACAGTCAGGCAGCCCCTATGGACAGGACAACAGCCAGCCAGCCCCTATGGACTACAGCCAGCCAGCCCCTATGGTCAGGACAACAGCCAGCCAGCCCCTATGGACTACAGCCAGCCAGCCCCTATGGACTACAGTCAGCCAGCCCCTATGGTCAGGACAACAGCCAGCCAGCCCCTATGGACTACAGCCAGCCAGCCCCTATGGTCAGGACAACAGCCAGCCAGCCCCTATGGACTACAGCCAGCCAGCCCCTATGGACTACAGTCAGCCAGCCCCTATGGACAGGACAACCTCAATTATACAGCACAGCTCCCAGCACAACCTAGTAGTAGTCACAATGCACCACAGCTCCCAGCTTCCTCCCTCTTCACTCTCCACAGCCGGAATGAAAAATGGTGGCGATCGTGGGACCTTTATAGAATCCAAAACCGCTGAGAATCCGACAGCGGGATGATGACGTTTTGCCTCGTTTTCAGATCCGAGTCAGGCGGGAAAATCCTAGCTGACTGGGATCTCCTAAGTTTGGGTGGGTTCGGATCTCTGAGATCTGTACCTGCTCATCTCTAGTATCTACAAGAAGTGGAATCTGCAGCTATAAATAGTTGGGAAATGGATCGTGCTGGGCAGGGGGTGATGTGGATGATTTAATATTCTCTGTAAAGCGCTGCGTAATATGCAGCCAGTATTGTAAATAACTGTTAATAATTAAATAAACTACATTTCAAATTCAGTTTTAAGAACTTACAGCCTGGGAGAATCTTAGAGCTGATGAGCAGACGACATATCGTCATGGAGAAGATAATTACACGGCTCCGGCAGCCTTCTGTCAGCTTCTGATCGCAGAGGGAGAGAACATGGAGACCGTACACCCGCTATACCTCGCCATGTAGTGATGTACTCAGGGGCGTATTGCAAAGGACGAGGCCCGTGTGTAGTTTCTGTCTGTTGCCCCCTCCTCTCGACCCGGCAGCTGGAAGCGCACTGACAGCAGCGCTAGACTCTGGGCACTAGTAGACTTTACTGCAGTGCCAGAGTCTACTGCACATGTGCAAGTTACTGGGGAAATTGTGCGGCAGCCATTTTCCCCGCGATTTCTCTACTGCGCATGCGCAAAACAATGGAAAAATGGGCATGGCGCCATTTGCCGGTAATTTGTACAGTGCTGCTACCACCAGTGTGGGACTTGGTTGAGGTAGGCATTGTATAAATGGGTGCAAGGTGTGAGGTGTGGGCCTCCTTGGACCCAGGGGCCCGTGTGCACAGCACACCCTGCACCCATTATAGATACGCCCCTGGACGTATTTTACATATAACCTTAATAAGATAACACAGAGGGTCTCATTCAGACCCGCTCGCAAGTGCTTGAGCACTTGAGCGCTCGCAAGCGGGTCGATGTTGGGCTCTGTGCACGTGCAGCGGCCGCACTGCACGTGCGCAAGCCCCAGAGCGAGAGAGAAATTCTCTCACTCCGGGGCTCACTACAAAAGGGGCGGCTGTCGATGGTGATCGACTGCTCGCCCCGTTTTGTAGGCGTGGCGGGGGGGTGGATTCACAAACGGAGGCGTTCCCAAACAAACGCCTGCCATTTGTGGGCGGCACCAGTGATGTCTGCGGCTTGCTACAGATGAGACCCTACCACAAGGGTCTCGTCGCAAGCGCCGATTGTCGCAATGGTGTTGACCATCGTGACCATCAACCTGGCCACTCGCTAAAGCTGTGGGTGGTCACCCACAACTTAGCGGGCGGCCAGGGGGCCGGCTCTTTTTAGAGATGCGGCCGTCCTCATTCAGAGTGATCGCTCGCATTACGCTATTAGGCTGCTCAACCGACCTATCCGCCCCCTGCCGACACATTCTGTTACAGCCAGTGATACCGTGTTTCCCCGATAATAAGACCTACCCTTACTTTTGTAGCCCGGTCTAAAATAAGCCCTACCCCGAAAATAAGACCTACTTTATTCTCTTTTTGAGCTGGGAACGCTGCAGAGACCAGTGTTCCCAGTCATGCAGTGCGTGGGTGACGTCATGACGTCACCCGCGCGCTGAGGATCCTGTGCGGCTGCGCCTGCTGGATCATGTTAGATCCAGTCAGCGAACAAGTGAGAGGGACATCCCGGACAGCGGCGACTCAGGTAAGTACCGTACTGTACTGGTGGGGGATCAAATACAGGGGGGCTTGCATAAAGGACACTGCTACAGGGGGGGCCTGCATAAGGGGCACTGCTACAGGGGGGGCTGCATAAGGGGCACTGCTACAGGGGGGGGGCTGCATAATGGGCACTGCTACAGGGGGGGCCTGCATAAGGGGCACTGCTACAGGGGGGGCCTGCATAAGGGGCACTGCTACAGGGGGGGGGCTGCATAAGGAGCACTGCTACAGGGGGGGCCTGCATACGGGGCACTGCTACGGGGGGTCTGCATAAGGGGCACTGCTACGGGGGGGCCTGCATAAGGGGCACTGCTACAGGGGGGCCTGCGTAAGGGACACTGCTACAAGGGGGCCTGCATAAGGGGCATTGCTACAGGGGGGGCTGCATAAGGGGCACTGCTACAGGGGGGGCCTGCATAAGGGACACTGCTACAGGGGGGCCTGCATAAGGGGCACTGCTACAGGGGGGCCTGCATAAGGGGCACTGCAACAGGGGGGGCCTGCATAAGGGGCACTGCTACAGGGGGGCCTGCATAAGGGGCACTGCTACAGGGGGAGCCTGCATAAGGGGCACTGCTACAGGGGGGCCTGCATAAGGGGCACTGCTACAGGGGGGGCCTGCATAAGGGGCACTGCTACAGGGGGGGGGGCTGCATAAGGGGAACTGCTACAGGGGGCCTGCATAAGGGGCACTGCTACACAAGTGAGGCTGCATAAGGGGCACTGCTACAGGGGGGGCCTGCATAAGGGGCACTGCTACAGGTGGGCCTGCATAAGGGGCACTGCTATAGGGGGGCCTGCATAAGGGGCACTGCTACACAAGTGAGGCTGCATAAGGGGCACTGCTACAGGGGGGGCCTGCATAAGGGGCACTGCTACAGGTGGGCCTGCATAAGGGGCACTGCTATAGGGGGGCCTGCATAATGGGCACTGCTACAGGGGGGCCTGCATAAGGGGCACTGCTACAGGGGGGCCTGCATAAGGGGCACTGCTACAGGGGGGCCTGCATAAGGGGCACTGCTACAGGGGGGGGCTGCATAAGGGGCACTGCTACAGGGGGGGCCTGCATAAGGGGCACTGCTACAGGGGGGGCCTGCATAAGGGGCACTGCTACAGGGGGGCCTGCATAAGGGGCACTGCTACGGGGGGGGACTGCATATGGGGCACTGCTACATGGGGGCCTGCATAAGGGGCACTGCTACAGGGGGGACCTGCATAAGGGGCGCTGCTACAGGGGGGCCTGCATAAAGGGCACTGCTACAGGGGGGCCTGCATAAGGGGCACTGCTACAGGGGGGCCTGCATAAGGGGCACTGCTATAGGGGGGCATGTATAAGGGGCACTGCTACAGGGGGGCCAGCATAAGGGGCACTGCTACAGGGGGGCTGCATAAGGGGCACTGCTACAGGGGGGCTGGATAAGGGGCACTGCTGTCAATGTTAGTTAAAATAAGACCTATGGTGTTTTTTGGAACCAAAAAAAAAATAAGACAGTGTCTTATTTTGGGGAAACACAGTATTACTTGTCAGTCAAACATTTATGTACATAACGTAAAAGAAAACCACTTAAACGTCATCATCTTTTATTACTAGAGAAATATTACATTCTGCCTGGTATAACCTTTCCTAGAATAGCGACTTTGCTGTTTAATGTCAGGTCTGGTACATAGAAATCAGCCCCAAAATCACAATGATGACGATGATAATGATGATGCATTTTAACGAGATACATTACCAGGAATGTCACAAAAGCCTATTTATCATACATAAAGTGACTTTTCAGCTCATTGTGACCATTTCCCGCATCTCACAGGGGGCTAAAAAGATTGAGATTATTGCAGTAATCAGGAGCAGATGACGCAATGTACTATAGGTGCAGGCTGGGCCTCTGTGCTGACACATTGTATCAGTGCAGCTACTGTACATTATTATATAAAATTGGGTCAATTTAAGTCAGTTTAATGTGAAACATCTGCATCCACATTGCAGCACAATATGTCACCATGCACTGTTCTGCACTGACGGCATTAGCTCTGTTACCCTGTTACCTGTTACCCTGTTACCTGTTACCCTGTTACCCTGTTACCTGTTACCCTATTACCTGTTACCCTGTTACCTGTTACCCTGTTACCTGTTACCCTGTTACCCTGTTACCTATTACCTGTTACCCTGTTACCTGTTACCCTGTTACCTATTACCTGTTACCCTGTTACCTGTTACCCTGTTACCCTGTTACCTGTTACCCTGTTACCTGTTACCCTGTTACCCTGTTACCTATTACCTGTTACCTGTTACCCTGTTACCTGTTACCCTGTTACCCTGTTACCTGTTACCTGTTACCCTGTTACCTGTTACCCTGTTACCCTGTTACCTATTACCTGTTACCCTGTTACCCTGTTACCTGTTACCCTGTTACCTATTACCTGTTACCCTGTTACCTGTTACCCTGTTACCTGTTACCCTGTTACCCTGTTACCCTGTTACCTGTTACCCTGTTACCTGTTACCCTGTTACCCTGTTACCTGTTACCCTGTTACCTTGTTACCCTGTGGCTCTCAGAACGCCAGTCCACATAAACGCAAGTCCTGACCTTCGATATTTCCTTTCATGCCAGATAAGCTGCTCTGAGAATGTGAAGCTTTTGGTGGTCTAAGACCCCCACAGAGATCAATCCTTTAAGGAATCAGTCTGTCTAATGAGCGGAGCTGGACCCCTGGTATCCTGGCGGAGGGAATGAAAGGTTTATTATGTGGAAACTAAAGTTTAAGCACAATTTAAGTATCCCAGCTATGTATTAAAGGGTTAACACAATTATCTTCTACGTTAATGCCTGACTCCTGCATCATTGCGTTGTATAGAACAAGTCATTGCGCCCTACAGCGCTTAATGTTTTCTGCTACGCAGCAAGCAGAAATACGCTAAGCAAATCCGAATGTGGCGTTATATGAGAATAAGGGCCTGATTCAGACCCACTCGCGAGCGGCTGTCCACTCGCAAGTGGGTCGATGTTCTGGACTGAGCATGCGCACGACGGAGGGAGCTCCGTCGTGCGCATGCGCCAGACGCGACGAGCGAAGGAAAGTCCTTCGCTCGTTGTGTCTGATCAAAGGGGGCGTGCTGTTGATGTTGATTGACAGCACGCCCCCTTTGGTAGGCGTGCCGGGTGCCTGCCTCCCTGACGGGGGCGTTCCCACGGGAACGCCTCCCGTCAGAAGCCGGCCCACTGACATCACTAGTGATGTCAGTGGGAGTGATTTTGGCTCTGATAGAGCCAAAATCACTCCGGAGCTTGCGGTTGAAAACCTCAACCGCAGGCTCCGGCTCGAGACCATCGTGACCATCAAACAGCACGCTCGTATAGCCTGTGGGTGGTGACCCACAGCTATACGAGCGTCCAGGAGGACGCTCCATTTTCATGGAGGCCGGCCCTCATTCAGAGCGTGCGCTCTGCTCAGAGCGTACGGCTCTGAATGAGGGCCTAAGTCTTTCTGCAGGAAACTGTCGGGACAGATAAATATTCTTCCATTAGTCCCTGCAGGCGGCACCAGAAAATATTACTCAGAGTCATTTTAAATGGAATTACAATATTTGTTATATTTATTATTGTTACCCTGGTTCCCACAGACCAGGGGTAATAAGGAAGGTATTCAGCAATGGGCTGGTTATCTGTATATAGGGGAGGGGGGACACAGGCAGGGACAGCTCGAGTGGCGTTTCAGTGCGGCCGCCACCTATTGTTGCCAGTTGCAATCCTGATGAGCAATGAGGCAATGGTTAGAGTTACCAACCCAGCCCTCTCTGATCTGCTCCACCTGCCCTGCCGCTACACCCTGCCTTTCCTTCCAATCTGCTCCACCTGCCCTAGCACTCCATCCCGCCTTTCCTGCCAATCTGCTTCACCTGCCCTGACGTTCCACCCTCCTGATCTGACCAGCCTCACATGCAGTGGTGTAGCCAAGGGGGGATCAGGGGGAGAGATTGGTCCCTTTACTGAAAAACAAATTTAGCATAAAAATCAAAAGTTATTCACTTTGTTGCTGCCTAGTAAGCCCAAAACAGCTGTATTGGGGGGTGTTAGCCTCCGATAGGAGAGATAGTATAGTAGGAATAAAGATACAGCACTATGAAGGGTTAACTGCTATTAAAAATAAAATTAATATTGCCAAAAAATATAGAGATAAAATGGTGCGGCTGATAAGAGTAATAATTCAACATTTATTAAATGGACACGGGCTCCCTGCCTGTGAATCACATTGCGAGTAAAAAGTTGCTGCGATCGACAATGGCAGGGGTTCCCAAACGCAGTCCTCAAGATATCCATGGTTGAGCATGGAATGGGATTGTAAAACTGCCGGTTCAAATCCCGACAACGTGAGGCCGAAAGGAGGAAATCCCGACAGCGGAGGTAAGTATTGATAACCCTCCCCTCTCCCCCCCCACTAACCCTAACCCTCCTTTAGGGGTGCCTAACCCTAACCTCCCCCGCTAGTGCCTAACCCTATCCTACCACCCCAGTGGTGCCTGATGCTAACCTCCCTCGCTAGTGCCTAACCCTATCCTCCCCCGCTAGTGCCTAACCCTAACCTCCTACCCCAGGGGTGCCTGATGCTAAACTCCCTCACTAGTGCCTAACCCTAACCTCCCTCATTAGTGCCTAACCCTAACCTCCCTCACTAGTGCCTAACCCTAACCTCCCTCACTAGTGCCTAACCCTAACCTCCCCCGCTAGTGCCTAACCCTATCCTCCCCCGCTAGTGCCTAACCCTAAACTCCCCCGCTAGTGCCTAACCCTAACCTCCCACCCCAGGGGTGCCTAACACTAACCTCCCTCGCTAGTGCCTAACCCTAACCTCCCTCGCTAGTGCCTAACCCTAACCTCCCCCGCTAGTGCCTAACCCTAAACTCCCCCGCTAGTGCCTAACCCTAACTTCCCCACTAGTGAGTAACCCTAACCTCCCCCACTAGTGCCTAACCCTAACCTCTCCCCAGGGGTGCCTAAGCCTAAGCCCCCACCCCAGGGGTGCCTAACACTAACCTCCCTCGCTAGTGCCTAACCCTAACCTCCCTCGCTAGTGCCTAACCCTAACCTCCCCCGCTAGTGCCTAACCCTAAACTCCCCCGCTAGTGCCTAACCCTAACTTCCCCACTAGTGAGTAACCCTAACCTCCCCCACTAGTGCCTAACCCTAACCTCTCCCCAGGGGTGCCTAAGCCTAAGCCCCCCTCCCCGCTCCCTAAACCTAACCCTCCCGGGGGGGCGCCTATCCCTAACCTCCCCCTCGGGGTGCCTAACCCTAACCCCCCCCTTCACCTAACCTAACCCTAACTCTCCCGTGGGGTGTGCATAACCCTACGTTCCCCCCCGGGAGCCCCTAACCCAACCCTCCTCCCCCGCGGCTAAGAGGACGGGCGCCTGGACTTACCTTGTTCGGTCCTGCGTCGTCCTCGATTCCAGCATTGGGATTATGATAGGCGTTGGTATCTCAACGCCTTTCATAAATTCCTAGCCGGCATTCTGCGTTGGGATTGTGACCGGCGGCCGCATAACTACATACATTCCGACAAACACAGGTGACTTAATTAGCACCTCAGTCAATTTGATTTAACCACCTGTGCTATACCATGGATATCTGTAACACCTGACCTGTTGGGGAGCTTTGAGGACTGCGTTTGGGAATCTCTGGACTATGGTCACAAGCGCAGTTCTAATAATTGCTCAATTGTGTAAATGTTGGCAAAGCGTACTACTCTGAGCAGGGTCAGATTAAGTCTTGTGAGGGGCCCTGGGGCAACTAAGTTGTGGGGGCCCCATCAATAAAATTGCAATGGCCTCATGCCTTGTCTCCAGCCACTCCACTGACCGGCAAGGTGGCAGCGTACTACATCATGTCTGCAACACGGCTGGGAACTGACTGCCGGCAGCATAGCGGACATGATCTAGTATGCTTCCAGGGGCAAACACAGGATTGTAAGTGGGGGGTTATATGTATATACAGAGAGAGAGAGGGAGGGACACAGAGGGAAAGAGGGAAGGGCCAAGGAGAGAGAGAGGGAGAGAGAGGAGGGAGACAGATAAAGGGAGAGAGATAAATAGGGTGATACAGGATAAGGAGTGATGGAGAGAGAGGGAGGGAGGAAGGGACAGGGAGGGAGGCTGAGAAAGAGGGAGGGAGGGAGGGAGGGAGAGAGGGATGGAGGGAGGGTAGGAAGGAAAGGAGTGAGTGAGGGGAGAATGAGACAGGGGGGAGGGAGATGGAGGGAGAAAGAGGGAGGGGGAGGGAGAGAGAGAGAGACAAAGATCGAGATAGAGGAGGAGAGAGACGGAGAGAGACAGACAGGGAGGAAGGGAGGAGGAGAGAAAAAGTTACAGTATACAGAGAGGGGGAGAGGGGGAGAGAGAAAGGGCAGGATTGACAGGGAGAAAGAAAGAAAGAAAGAAAGAAAGAAAGAAAGAAAGAAAGAAAGAAAGAAAGAAAGAAAGAAAGAAAGAAAGAGAGGGTGGGCAGGGAGAGAGGTAGAGAGACAGAGAGAGAGAGCGAGGGGGGAGGAAGGGAGGGACAGAGAGACCGAAAGGGGGGGGGGGGGGCGAGAGGAGGGAGAAAGAAAGAGAGGGTGAAAGGGGAGGGAAAGAGAAAGGGAGAGACAGAGAGAGAGGGGGAGGGGGTAAGAGAGCGTGCACACAAGCCGGGATGCATGGCGCATCGCATTCGGGGTGCAATGCATCCCGCTGATCTTCGTATGCATGTCGGTGTTAGCAATGCCGGGATGCAAAAAGCACACCGCAAAGGACCGCTCTCTCGGTAAGAGTGTCCCTTTGTGATGGCATCCTTCTCGTGCCGCGGGGGGGGGGGTTGCTGGTATTGGATCCGTCTCTCAGCACTCTAATGAGAAGCCCCTAGGCATCTATAAGGTAACTCCATCAGGTAATGCACTCTGGGGCTTGGTGCATATGAGAAATTCGGTCATACCCACACTTTCGAGGTTTGACCGCATTTCTCCCTTAGATGCATCTCTCCCACTACCTGTTGCAGCATCAGAATCTGGTTTCTGATGGGGGCAGGCACTTCCGCACCCTGTGGCATTATGTTAGCAAGAGGGCGGCACTTCCACTGTTTGCCATGGTTCAGGATCTGTAAGTACTCCTCTGCCAAGGGTTCTGGGAATGAGGGGAAGAGCCCCCCCCCCCTTAGTCTTGTCATCTGCAGCAGGGCCCATCACATACTGCCCCCCCCAGTGGAGCATGTGGGAGCAAAATATTTTGCCTCCTTACATTAGGCCACACCCCCTTGCTAGTACTCTGGCCTGCGGAGGCTCTCTACGGCCCTGTCCTCCACAGCTGAAGACTATGAGGCTTCCTACCTCTGCTCTAGACATACCTGCCTACTCTCCCAGCCAGGGGGCTCACGAAAATCGGAAAGGTGGACAATCTCCAGACCGGCCACCACCCATCCGCACCCCCTCCTGAGCCGTCCACTTCAGAGCCGTCCAGTGGATCCGAGGACGTGATTCGCATCATCGTGGACCCACCCCCTGCTTTACAATGCCAGTAATACCAGTGCCCAATGCCACAATCCAGCCACACCCCCTCTTATGCTGCCTCTTTGTCATTAGAGCCTGATCATGGTGACGGGATATAGTTATCCGACCGACAGGTGGCATGCCGCCGGTCTGAATCCCGATACGGGACTTAAGATAGGCATTGAAATAACGATGTCTATCTTAATCCCGATGCTGGAACATAGACAGATTCCAGCTCAAACCAGATAAATCTGGGGCATCTTAACTGTTAGCCATGGGGGTGGAGGGTTATTTTTAGGTACCATATCGGGGTTAGTGTTAGGTTTTTTGGGGGAGTTTACAGTTAGGCACCCCTATGGGGGGGTTATGGTTAGGCACCACTGGGGGGGTTTAGGAATAGGCACTATTGGGAGGGTTAGTGTTAGGGTGTGGGGTGGGGGGGGGTTAGGATTAGGCTACAAGAAGGGAGGGTTAGGGGGAGAAGGGGGAGACCTATGGGCCTGTAGGGGGAGAAGGGGGAAGCCTATGGGCCTGCCGCCAGTCACCGCATCCCTACTGATCACATATGCACAAACATAGGCGATCAGTAACACAAAGGACAGCACTTACGATAAGAGCGGTCCGGAACTTCCGGGTTTATGACCTGAGAGCCCATCTGCGCATGCACAGAGTGACGCTGCGGCCACGGGGCATGCTGGGAGGGTTCCCTCATACCAGCATGATGCAGTAGAAACCCAATAGGCTTCTATAAGGTAACGCCAGCAAAGCTGGTGTTTCCCACTGGATCGGAGCCCCAGCGGCCACCCAATAGTGCATATGGAAAATGTGGTAAAACCCAGAAAACGGGGTTTTTATCACATTTTCCATTTAGTACATCCCACACTAAGGGCCTGATTCAGAGATGAGCGCAACTGCAAATCGCACGCAGATCGAGCGATTGTGTGCCATTGCGCATGTATGAAGGCAGCAGTGCGATCGCCCTGCGTTCACGCAGACCACGGAGGCCCATTGCAGATTGATTGACAGGAAGTGATCGTTTGTGGGTGTTGACAGGTGGTGGTTAACGAAACGAAGGCGTGCCTGGCCGTTTGAACACCGTTACGTGGGTGTGCATAAATGAGCCACTACAATGGCACACGCAGCTCTGCGTGGCAGAAGAGCTCCCTGGCCTGCGTTAAATGGCCACCGATGTAGTTCGATGGCACTGATGTTTATGTAGGTATGCTTAGTCGCACGCAGGTGAGAAGGTAGCAGTGGGCGGTTTTATGCTCGGGTGATTTTTGCTAACATTGCATATTTTTGCAACTGCGTAAACGCAGTTGCGATCGCATTAGTGAGCGTCTCTGAATCAGGCCCTAAGAGAGGAGGGGGCCCGCGGTCACTCCCCATCCTCTCTCCCCAGCTGCCGTCAGTGAATATATAGCAGCAGTAGACTCCACGCAAAACGCTGGGAAAATTACAGCAGCTGAAATTGTCTGCGTTTTCTGTAGCGCTATTCCGTGGGACTTCAGAGAGGTAAGTATGAAAAAAAAAAGGATGGAAGCAGGGGGTGTAGTGCGGGCCCCCCCTAGACCCAGGGACCCATGTACACCGCACACCCTGTACCCATTATAAATTCGCCCCTGGCCATAATGTAAGAGGACACGTCTATACTTAGTTATTATTATCACTGTTATATTATTAAATTTCTCCTTGGTCCCTGTACAGCAGAGAAGCATCGCATACTGGTATTTGCTGGTATGAATCCTTACGCTGATCATGTGACTACATTACGGATGATGTGCCTGTCAGTAGCCGGGACCTGGGAGGGGGGCGCGGTTCCAGCGTGACTGACAGCTGTGGTAATGGCGGGTGATGGTGCAGACTCCGAGCTATTAGTAGGCAATTTGTGCTTTATTACAGGAGAGCCTCATCTGCGCCCCGTCTATTGCTCTTTCCATTCTCTCTATTTTCCTTCCGTCTCGCTCCTGTCCTCCCTCGTTTATCTCTCATTGATTTATTTTGCCGTTCTGTCCTTTGTAATCCCAATTACTATCAGAAATAATTAGCACGTTACATAAATGTCATCTCTGTCGCTCATTCTCCATCTGCACAATACGCGTCTCTGCGCAGTGACACCTGGATGCATCGCTTACAGGATCATCTCACATCCTGCACAGATACAAAGGGCCAGGTGTACATAGGCGGCAGCATTATAGGCCTGTTCCTGTGTGTGTCAGAGACGCTTAAGGTAGGACTATGAATACTCCATGTAGGAGGCATCTGTTAGTACATGTGACCATGATGTGAAAGAATTTTATATTGATTTACTCAAGTTCCACATTTGGTGGCCTTAATGTACGGTGGTCCTGCAGAAACTATCTCACTAGCCATCATTTGCAGATGCAGACACTAGTGCACTGGGGCAATTCAGGACAGTGGCGGGTTCTTCCGTGAAGTTACTGCACGTGTACGAACTGGGGGATATGCATGTGAGGCCCGGACTTAGGGGGGGTAATCAATTAGGCTGTGAAACGTCAGAATCGGCGATAAATTATCGCCAATGACGTCATTTTTCGCCTATTTGAATTATCCCCGTTTTCAATTACATTGACTTTTCAATGGTGCGAAAAGTCAATGATAAAAGAAACGGGGGTACGTTTTCACCAGCTTTTTGCTGGCGAAAAAAAGTGCAAAATTGGGGTTTAGGGGTGCAGGCTTACAAAAAATAGGCTGCACCCTGGGAGTGTCATATAAAAAAAACGGCGTCAAAAAAAGTTTAAATTTGGGGGCAAAAAAAATAAAAATAGGGGAACAAGGTGCCAAACCATCTAAATTAATTCAGGTCGGGTCACCATGTATGCGGCAGGCGTTTTCTTCATTGCGGGCAGTAGCGGCAGGTGCATTTTTGCAGAATTCTAAATCATTGTATTTTTACAGTTGGGTCAAACTTACACATTACACTGGGATAACTGCGCTGCTGCGGTGTCTCACTCACTGAGACGGTAACAGAAAGAATCTGAATCAAATATCCTCTTAGTAACAATAGCTGCTGCAGCAAACACCAGTCACTCTGCCATGTCCTTTATAGGGGCTGTTTCACAGGTGTGCGGAGTCCTCGGATAGACTTGCTGGGCTCCTAGACTGATACGAGAGGAGAATGCGGCCTTACCGGGGAATGTCTCTAATAACAACGCTCTCTCTGACCCTTGGCCTCATTATAGCAATCTCACACTAACTAACAGAGCGCCTGATTCAGCTGCGAAAACGCACGCAATGCAGCTGCGTAGATAGGCTAATGTCTACCAAAGCATAGCCGGCATAAAGACGCCCACTGCTGCCGCTTTCTCACATCCGTCCACTGAAACACGGGTGTAAAATCATGATTCTCTCTGCACAGACAGGAATAAATACACCATCGGCCAAACACATACAGGACCTCATTCAGAGGCAGTCGCACGGAGCAATTGGACGTAGCGAGCGATGTTTTTTTCAACTGCGCATGCGTGTACCTGGCAGTGCGCGTGCGCAAGCCTGTCTTTCCGACCGCAATCCTCTTGCTCGCTAGTCACTACGAGGTCGTAGCTGAGATTGACATTTCGTGCCATTTGTGGGTGGTTACAGGGGAAGGTGCTTGTGAACGGGGGTGTGGTGGTGCGCACTCAGGCGTGGTTGACCTTAAAAAGGACGTTTTAAGGGCGTGCATATATTACTGAGCGAGTCATCACACACGTCATCTCGTTGCAATAACGACGCTACTGCTCGCAGAGCTAAGGGTAGCCCAGGGTCTACCTTAAGCATTGCGCGTGCTGGCGATGGTTTCTGCCTCAACCGATGTCTGTAGGCAATTAACAATGTAACAGGTGTTAATCGTGCTGACGTAGGTTGCCGCCTGCGACCGACTCTGAATTAGGCCGTAGAGATAGGAGGTGTGCTTTTATTGTTGTGGGTGTTTCCGCGCTTCCGATGTGCTTTGCGACTGAGCGCTCGTTTTGCATATTCTCGGTCACTTTGGGTGCGACCGATCGCTCCTGAGCGACCGCCTCTGAAAGAGGGCCACAGTGCTTTCTTACTCTCCCAGGACTGCCAGGAGCCTCCCAAAATCTGGGCACCCCGGACCCCCGCAAGAGTAGGTAAGTCTCCTGAAAGGTCACCGACCCCCTGTGCCCCCCTGCACCTGCACCCACTTAGCAAGCGAAAGTGGGTGGTCCGGAGGCGATGATGCAATTCACGCTAAATCGTGTCATCAAAGCCCCGCCCCCAGCTGTTTTTAACTGCAGGTAATATCGACATTGTAAAGCGGGGGGCGGGGCCACGATGACGCGATCACACCAGCGTGCCCCTGCACCGCCCAGGAGGGGGCTGCTGGAATCTCAGTAAGTATGGCCAAACAGAATACAGAATACAACATGGGATTTACTAAGAAGCGTGATTGCACACACTGAATACACCAACCGGAAGCGTGTCTAGCAGAAGCATGCAGAGATCACTGTAATCCGTGCATGCTTCTCAGTGCACAAAATACTTTAAATGGTTGTATTAAAAGAAAATGTCTTTGTGAGCTGGTTCTGGTTCAGGAAATACGGGGGAAATAATGCATAAGATTCAACTACTGGGAGGGGGGGGGTAATGCCACAGCAAGCGGGCACACTGGATGAGGTCCATCTGCCAAAACAATGACCAGTCCCAGCCTAGTCAGCCCAGGCTAGGGATTCCTCGGGAAGTGGGACCCCCACCAATATTGGTGTCCCCCTTTCCGAGTATACCCAAGGCCAAGGCTGATAGTGCGGGACTCTACCCTGCACTCCTGGCCAGTGGATGCAATGGTGTAAATAAATGTACAATATTGTTTATTAATGTTGGGACTACAGGTACCAGCATGCCTGCCCTTTGGCACCGGTACCTCCACTCTGAAAAAATATTAAAATAAAGACAGTATACACACACCGAATATTGTATTATTTTATTACACATGCACTCACCCACTGCACTCACTTACACTACAGTACATACTTACCTAGACCTCTTCTCTAGTAGGTATCCATGAGCAAGAAAATAATAAAACGCGATCCGTACTAGTCATAGCAGCGCTATTTGTACATACTGTAAATATAGCGCTGCCCCCGAAAGTAACAGGACCCACGTGTGTTCCTACACTTGGAGCTCCGTCAGCCAATCAGTGGCCGCTACCATGGGAACAGCACACTGATTGGCTGTGAGTGCTCTGGGCATGATTCAGACCCGCTCGCAAGCGCTGAGCGCTCGCAAGCGGGTCGATGGTGCCCTAGTGCGCATGCTCCGTCGTGCGCATGCGCGAGAGCCGGCTAGCGACGGGGAAGCCGTCGCTCCGGGTCTCGCACCAAAGGGGGCGTGCTGTTGATGGTGAGTGACAGCACGCCCCCTTTGGTGGGCGTGCCAGGGGCATGGCTGCCAGATGGAGGCGTTCCCATGGGAACGCCTACCGTCTGGGTCCGGCCCCACTGACATCACTAGTGATGTCAGTGGGAGTGATTTTGGCTCTGATAGAGCCAAAATCACTCCAGGGCTTGCGGTCACCGAGACCCTACCGCAGGGTCTCGTCACAAGCCCGATGGTCGCGATGGTCTTGACCATCGCGACCATCTTTTTGGCCGCTCGCATATGCTGTGGGTGGTCACCCACAGCTATGCAAGCGGCCAGGAGGCCGCTCCAAGTTTAGGTAGGATGGCCCTGATTCAGAACGAGCGCTCTGGTCAGAGCTTCCGGCTCTGAATCAGGCCCTCTGTCTCTTAGCGTCTCTTAGGGCCTGATTCAGAGCCGCTCGTAAGCGGCCGCTCGTTCGCTCCGAGCGATGTTCGCACATCTGCGCATGTGTATGGATTTTAGTATGCATGCGCGAACCAGTCAGTGCGGTCAAAAATCGTGTGCTCTCAAAATAGCGAATGCCTGCTAATATGAGTGACAGAATGAGGCGTTTGTGGGTGGTAACAGGGGAATGTGCTTGAAAACGGGGTGTGGAGATCCGAACGCAGGCGTGCCAAACGGTCAAAACGGGCGTTTTAAGGGTGTGCATAATTAAGAAAGCAGCGTCATCGACCACGTCAGTTGGGTGTCTTATAGCCAGAACTGCTCGCATGATTGCGGTAGGAAAATCCAACCACAAGCACTGCGAGCAGTTCAGACGCCGTTCGATGTACTCGATTAATCAAATAAATAGCGGAGATGACGTAGGATGCGAGCGGCCAGGGGGCGTTTTTTCCAAAATAGTGAGCGCATGTTTCGTTCGCTCGTTCAGACATAGAGGCGTCAACAGACCGCAAAGAGCGAGCGCTTAATTTAAATTGCCAGCCCCTTTTTCTGAACGAGCGTCCGCAAATAGCGTCCGGCTCTGAATCAGGCCCATAGTTCATTAAATATGGGGGACCCTTACTCTTTTTTCCCCATATTTTTTGACCCAGGGTTAGCTCAAAGAACCTGGGGCTGGTTATGCTTGGAGGGGGGGACCCCACGTCATTTATTTCCCCCTGATTTTTAACACTTTCATTACTGTTACACAGAGAAGCATGCATATATCTCACTTATCTGTACACTCACGCTACTAAACACGATTTCACACGCCACCGGAAAACACGAGTCTGTCAGACATGATCCTTAGTAAATTTGAATGTTTCATTTTGAAAAGCTCTAACGTATCCCTTGCGATGCCAGGCGTCTTTAATCTCGGAGCAAACAGGATTCTTATTACATTTACCCCTGAGAGAGAATGCAGCCTATCAATTAACTAGCTTCTGCTGACACCACTGTGACCTCAGTTAGTCCATGTCCATGGCTTCTGCCCTAGGGGTATCACTAGTTCCTAATCCAATTGTGGGGTGAATGTTGGTCAGCCTACATGATGTCTGCCCCCATCGGTGACAGGAACCCTTTTCGCTGTGCGATTCTCTCTATAATGTGACTGAGCGCTGCAGGAATTGTTGTGTTCATTTGAAAGTTCGGAATAAGCGTTCTCTCAGCCTGAGGGTCACCAGATGCCCATTAATGTCCAGATTACCCAGGAGATTACATGCCGCTATCATAGTCAGCCCTGAGGCTGCTTGGTTTTGCTCCCGTGAGGCCTGCCATCTCCCCCTGCCCGGCAGCTGTAATCACAGTGGGATTTAGTGAAAGGTAAAGGGTCTTCAGGATCACAGGCTTCATCTTATTAAACCGCATACGCTGAATGAGAGGAGACTTGTATTAAGCAGATGTGATGACATTCGTGTCCCGTTCCTCTGCTGTGAAAAGACATTTTTCTCCCAGTAATCAGCATGGATTAGGAGGCTGCCAGGCATCGCACAGAATCAGCAATTCACATCAAAGCAGCAGGGCGCCCTCATCTGCATGGCGCTACCCACAAGGCACAGCGGCCGCTGTTTGCACTTTGTGCGTCATTTTGTTGTGATAACCTGTGTATGGAATGGAAATGTCTAAGGGGCCTATTCATCAACACTAAAATAACGTTTTTTCAGACATTTTCCTTAAATAACGTTATTTTAGTATTCATGAACACACTTAGCACAGGAGATATCACTCACATTATCTTGTCCACAGAAAGATACCCTTGTCACCACCAAAGAAAAATATTCTCATTCCAGTGCGGTACCCCCCTCCTGTCATTCATTGCCATATATAGGTTTTGGTCACCTTTTCCGGTACTGCGGCTGAAAGCACACCCCCCACTATTTTGGTAGGAGCACAGGTATACATTATCAACTATTCCTTGCTAAGTCCCCCTGCGTTAATTTCCACACTCCCCATACATTAGTACATTAGTATGGGGATATTAGTACATTAGTACATTAGTATGGGTACATTAGTACATTAGTATGGGGATATTAGTACATTAGTACATTAGTATGGGTACAGTACATTAGTACATTAGTATGGGGATATTAGTACATTAGTATGGGGATATTAGTACATTAGTATGGGTACATTAGTACATTAGTATGGGGATATTAGTACATTAGTATGGGGATATTAGTACATTAGTATGGGTACATTAGTACATTAGTATGGGGATATTAGTACATTAGTATGGGTACATTAGTACATTAGTATGGGTACATTAGTACATTAGTATGGGGATATTAGTACATTAGTATGGGTACATTAGTACATTAGTATGGGGATATTAGTACATTAGTATGGGGATATTAGTACATTAGTATGGGGATATTAGTACATTAGTATGGGGATATTAGTACATTAGTATGGGTACATTAGTACATTAGTATGGGGATATTAGTACATTAGTATGGATACATTAGTATGGGGATATTAGTACATTAGTACATTAGTATGGGGATATTAGTACATTAGTATGGGGATATTAGTACATTAGTATGTGTACATTAGTATGGGGATATTAGTACATTAGAATGGGTACATTAGTATGGGGATATTAGGACATTAGTATGGGTACATTAGTATGGGGATATTAGTACATTAGTATGGGTACATTAGTACATTAGTATGGGTACATTAGTACTTTAGTATGGGGATATTAGTACATTAGTATGGGTACATTAGTACATTAGTATGGGTACATTAGTACATTAGCATGGGGATATTAGTACATTAGCATGGGTACATTAGTACATTAGTATGGGTACATTAGTACATTAGTATGGGTACATTAGTACATTAGTATGGGTACATTAGTACATTAGTATGGGGATATTAGTACATTAGTATGGGTACATTAGTATATTAGTATGGGTACATTAGTACATTAGTATGGATACATTAGTACATTAGTATGGGGATATTAGTACATTAGTATGGGTACATTAGTACATTAGTATGGGTACATTAGTACATTAGTATGGGGATATTAGTACATTAGTATGGGTACATTAGTACATTAGTATGGGTACATTAGTACATTAGTATGGGGATATTAGTACATTAGTATGGGGATATTAGTACATTAGTATGGGTACATTAGTATATTAGTATGGATACATTAGTACATTAGTATGGATACATTAGTACATTAGTATGGGGATATTAGTACATTAGTATGGGTACATTAGTACATTAGTATGGGGATATTAGTACTTTAGTATGGGTACATTAGTACATTAGTATGGGTACATTAATACATTAGTATGGGGATATTAGTACATTAGTATGGGGCTATTAGTACATTAGTATGGGTACATTAGTATATTAGTATGGGTACATTAGTACATTAGTATAGGGATATTAGTACATTAGTATGGGGATATTAGTACATTAGTATGGGTACATTAGTACATTAGTATGGGGATATTAGTACATTAGTATGGGTACATTAGTATATTAGTATGGGTACATTAGTACATTAGTATGGATACATTAGTACATTAGTATGGGGATATTAGTACATTAGTATGGGTACATTAGTACATTAGTATGGGTACATTAGTACATTAGTATGGGGATATTAGTACATTAGTATGGGTACATTAGTACATTAGTATGGGTACATTAGTACATTAGTATGGGGATATTAGTACATTAGTATGGGGATATTAGTTCATTAGTATGGGTACATTAGTATATTAGTATGGATACATTAGTACATTAGTATGGATACATTAGTACATTAGTATGGGGATATTAGTACATTAGTATGGGTACATTAGTACATTAGTATGGGTACATTAGTACATTAGTATGGGGATATTAGTACATTAGTATGGGTACATTAGTACATTAGTATGGGTACATTAGTACATTAGTATGGGGATATTAGTACATTAGTATGGAGCTATTAGTACATTAGTATGGGTACATTAGTATATTAGTATGGGTACATTAGTACATTAGTATGGGGATATTAGTACATTAGTATGGGTACATTAGTATATTAGTATGGGTACATTAGTACATTAGTATGGGGATATTAGTACATTAGTATGGGTACATTAGTACATTAGTATGGGTACATTAGTATATTAGTATGGGTACATTAGTACATTAGTATGGGGATATTAGTACATTAGTATGGGTACATTAGTACATTAGTATGGGTACATTAGTACATTAGTATGGGTACATTAGTACATTAGTATGGGGATATTAGTACATTAGTATGGGGATATTAGTACATTAGTATGGGTACATTAGTACATTAGTATGGGTACATTAGTACATTAGTATGGGTACATTAGTATGTGGATATTAGTACATTAGTATGGGTACATTAGTACATTAGTATGGGGATATTAGTACATTAGTATGGGGATATAGAAATTATGGTATTCATCAAATTCCAAAAATTATGTATTTTCAGAATTTGATGGAGTTACTATTCGCCACTGTGAGGTGGAGAATAGCAGGTGAAACTTACCTGCGATCAGCTGGACAGGTCCCCCGGCGTCTTCCTCCGGCGCTCTGGTCTCTCATCTGGCTCCGGTGGCTATGCTGTCATGAGTTCTCCCAGCAGAACACAATAAAGTTTAGAAAAATGTATTTATTTATTGTTTTCTAAACTGTACTGTGGGCTGCTGGGAGAACTCGTGAACACCATAGCCACCGAAGCCGGAGGTGCTGCAGCGGGCAGGTAAGTACATGGACAGGGGGGAGGAGAGCAGGGGGGGGACACAAACTTACCACCACTGTAGGCAGCTCTGCGCATGCGCTGGCTTTATGAATGTAACAGCGCATGCGCAGTACTGATTACAGCTGCGGTAAGTTAGAGCAGGCAGGGATAACTATTTATTTCCCGAAAAGCTGTCATCGCAAAAATGATAGTTACCGGAATAGATACTGATGGAGAGGAGGAATGATGGATTCTCCGGTAATTAGGTAGAACTCCATGCCAGCTCTAACCCTAATTACCTCCAGAGAGTTTTAAGGTATGATGAATAGGCCACTATGTATAGAATTACAACACAATTTATTGTGAATAGTTTGGTGCTCAGATTTAAAGTGCGCCCGTCGCCTACACAAGATGCGGAGCCATTTTGGCTGAAGCGATTGTCACTGAGTGGAGATGAGGACATCGTGGAAATTTGTTCTGTGCAGAATTTCCAGTATATTTCCGTGAGTGTACATCTAAACGCAAAGACTGGTACGCACAGCCCCGGCGAGGTACAACTTCAGACGTTACGTTATTGGACGCACCTCCGAAGCTTACACCACATGAATGTATCAAGATTTACTTGCAGGAACAATGGGCTGAGATGGACGCAATGTCAATGTTGGACATAGTGGGGCTATTTTTTGCCACTGCGCACATGTGTCAAAGCCGCACTGTACACGAGCAGTGAGAGAATAGCGATGGCGGACGTAGGACATATTTAGTCCCAAAGTGAGTGACAGGTAGTCAGCGTTTGGAGAGGGACAATGGGGTGTGGTTAGAAAAATGAAAGTTGCAGATGCTCCAGCATCACACAGGCCTGGCTGCATCCACATCAGAAAAAGGCCCCACTGAGAGCTGCGAGGGGGGATGGGGTTTCTCTCCTTCTGTACTTAACAGCAGCCGCTGAGAGCTGTGAGGGGGATGGGGTTTCTCTCCTCCTGTACTTACCAGCAGCCACTGAGAGCTGTGAGGGGGATGGGGTTTCTCTCCTCCTGTACTTACCAGCAGCCACTGAGAGCTGTGAGGGGGATGGGGTTTCTAACTTCCTGTACTTACCAGCAGCCACAGAGAGCTGTGAGGGGATGAGGTTTCTCTCCTCCTGTACTTAGCAACAGCCACTGAGAGCTGTGAGGGGGATGGGGTTTATCTCCTCCTGTACTAAGCAGCAGCCAATGAGAGCTGTGAGGGGGATGGGGTTTCTCTCCTCCTTTACTTAGCAGCAGCCACTGAGAGCTGTGAGGGGGATGGGGTTTCTCTCCTCCTGTACTTAGCAGCAGACAATGAGAGCTGTGAGGGGGATGGGGTTTCTCTCCTCCTGTACTTACCAGCAGCTACTGAGAGCTGTGAGGGGGGTGGGGTTTCTCTCCTCCTGTACTTAGCAGCAGCCACTGAGAGCTGTGAGGGGGATGGGGTTTCTCTCCTCCTGTACTTACCAGCAGCCACTGAGAGCTGTGAGGGGGATGGGGTTTCTCTCCTCCTTTACTTAGCAACAGCCACTGAGAGCTGTGAGGGTGATGGGGTTTCTCTCCTCCTGTACTTACCAGCAGCCACAGAGCTGTGAGGGGGATGGGGTTTCTCTCCTCCTGTACTTACCAGCAGCCACTGAGAGCTGTGAGGGGGATGGGGTTTCTCTCCTTCCATACTTAACAGCAGCAACTGAGAGCTGTGAGGGGGATGGGGTTTCTCTCCTCCTGTACTTACCAGCAGCCACTGAGAGCTGTGAGGGGGATGGGGTTTCTATCTTCCTGTACTTACCAGCAGCCACTGAGAGCTGTGAGGGGGATGGGGTTTCTCTCCTCCTGTACTTAGCAACAGACACTGAGAGCTGTGAGGGGGATGGGGTTTCTCTCAACCTATACTTAGCAGCAGCCAATGAGAGCTGTGAGGGGGATGGGGTTTCTCTCCTCCTTTACTTAGCAGCAGCCACTGAGAGCTGTGAGGGGGATGGGGTTTCTCTCCTCCTGTACTTAGCAGCAGACAATGAGAGCTGTGAGGGGGATGGGGTTTCTCTCCTCCTGTACTTACCAGCAGCCACTGAGAGCTGTGAGGGGGATGGGGTTTCTCTCCTCCTGTACTTACCAGCAGCCACTTAGAGCTGTGAGGGGGATGGGGTTTCTCTCCTCCTGTACTTACCAGCAGCCACTGAGAGCTGTGAGGGGGATGGGGTTTCTCTCCTCCTGTACTTACCAGCAGCCACTGAGAGCTGTGAGGGGGATGGGGTTTCTCTCCTCCTTTACTTAGCAGCAGCCACTGAGAGCTGTGAGGGGGATGGGGTTTCTCTCCTCCTGTACTTTGCAACAGCCACTGAGAGCTGTGAGGGTGATGGGGTTTCTCTCCTCCTGTACTTACCAGCAGCCACTGAGAGCTGTGAGGGGGATGGGGTTTCTCTCCTCCTGTACTTACCAGCAGCCACTGAGAGCTGTGAGGGGGATGGGGTTTCTCTCCTCCTTTAATTAGCAGCAGCCACTGAGAGCTGTGAGGGGGATGGGGTTTCTCTCCTCATGTACTTAGCAGCAGCCACTGAGAGCTGTGAGGGGGATGGGGTTTCTCTCTTCCTGTACTTAGCAACAGCCAATGAGTGCTGTGAGTTGGATGTGGTTTCTCTCCTCCTGTACTTAGTCACAGTCAATGAGAGCTGTGAGGGGGGATGGGGATTCTCTCTTCCTGTACTTAGTAACAGTCAATGAGAGCTGTGAGGGGGATGGGGTTTCTCTCCTTCTGTACTTACCAGCAGCTACTGAGAGCTGTGAGGGGGGTGGGGTTTCTCTCCTGTACTTACCAGCAGCTACTGAGAGCTGTGAAGGGGGTGGGGTTTCTCTCCTCCTGTACTTAGCAACAGCCACTGAGTGCTGTGAGGGGGATGGGGTTTCTCTCCTCCTATACTTAGCAGCAGCCAATGAGAGCTGTGAGGGGGATGGGGTTTCTCTCCTCCTTTACTTAGCAGCAGCCACTGAGAGCTGTGAGGGGGATGGGGTTTCTCTCCTCCTGTACTTACCAGCAGCCACTGAGAGCTGTGAGGGGGATGGGGTTTCTCTCCTCCTTTACTTAGCAGCAGCCACTGAGAGCTGTGAGGGGGATGGGGTTTCTCTCCTCCTGTACTTTGCAACAGCCACTGAGAGCTGTGAGGGTGATGGGGTTTCTCTCCTCCTGTACTTACCAGCAGCCACTGAGAGCTGTGAGGGGGATGGGGTTTCTCTCCTCCTTTAATTAGCAGCAGCCACTGAGAGCTGTGAGGGGGATGGGGTTTCTCTCCTCATGTACTTAGCAGCAGCCACTGAGAGCTGTGAGGGGGGTGGGGTTTCTCTCCTCCTGTACTTACCAGCAGCCACTGAGAGCTGTGAGGGGGATGGGGTTTCTCTCCTCCTTTAATTAGCAGCAGCCACTGAGAGCTGTGAGGGGGATGGGGTTTCTCTCCTCATGTACTTAGCAGCAGCCACTGAGAGCTGTGAGGGGGGTGGGGTTTCTCTCCTCCTGTACTTAGCAACAGCCACTGAATGATATGAGGGGACTGTGCCCCTTCTTTCTTCCTGCACTTAACAGCAACCACTGGGAGCTGCAGGGAGGCATGGCCTCTAATTCTCCTATCCCTAGAATTGCCACTGAGAGCTGTGATGGGGCCTCTTCTCGCTTCCTGTCCTTAGCAGTAGCTACTGAAAGCTGCAGGGGGGCATGGCCTCTCATTCTCTTGTACCTAGCAGAGGCACTGAGAATTATGAGGGTATGGGGCCTCTCTCCTCCTGTGACTAACAGCAGGCAGTAAGAGCTGTGAGGGGGTGAGTGTGGGGTAGAGAATCTTAAGGTCCATAGCAGCAGCCACTGACAGGGGTGCTGAGGGGGGGATGGGAGCAGGTACAATTTACATGGGCCTGGGCTTACTACAGGAGCCCATCGGGGGCCTTGGTCCCACACCGCCCCTCTATCCCTCACTGCAGCCCAGCATGCATGTGCTGGGCTGCAGTGGGTGTGGTGAGCAGCCTCCTATGCCTACGCCGTGCTGCAAAATAAGTTTTTATTTTTTTTTTAGCTCACAGGGGACGTTGCCATGCCTCCTGTGATTAGGCCATGCCCCCTTTACACGGGCCCGCCCGGGCTCTCTGCGCCCCTGGCCACTGTGAGCTGTAATCGGGGATGGCATCTGCAAAAATGTGGAGACAGACATTTAAAGAAATTAAATATTATAGATATCTAACACTGTTTTACTAAATTATATTTATTTTATTCCCATCTGCTCTCACATCATAACTTTTCATTGGCCATCGCTTAGTCTGTATATGTGGTCTATGACTTAGTTTGTTACCGTGAAACTCAGAAAATGTAAGATGCAATTACCCCTCAGCACTTCAGCGAGCAGATCGCCAAGACTCAACCGTTTCCCTTTCACAATGGTCATTTTATAAGACACATTAGCAATCTGACAGTGGTGTCTATAGCAACAATGGTCATTTTATAAGACACATTAGCAATCTGACAGTGGTGTCTATAGCAACAATGGTCATTTTATAAGACACATTAGCAATCTGACAGTGGTGTCTATAGCAACAATGGTCATTTTATAAGACACAGTAGCAATCTGACAGTGGTGTCTATAGCAACAATGGTTCTGTGCCTGACTGCACCAGTACATGGTCTTAATTACCATTTAAAAAAAAAAAAATTACTAAGCCTCAGTCATGGGCGTATTAAGAAAGGGGATAAAGCAGGCCCCCACCTCCCATACCTGACGAGATGTGCCTCCTGCATGGTGTACCGACTCCCTGTGCGTCTCCTGCGGCGTCATCTTTCTGGTGATACATTTGGAAATGTGATGAATGCGCAGAAGAGAGCAAAGACCTTGGTACAGTGACAGAGTCTTTGCTATCTCCTCTGCGATGCCATCTCTCAGAATACATCACTGACAAGATGGCGCCACGTGAGAAGCATAGGGAGCCAGGCGCACTGCTTGGGAGGCGCAGTACAGGGTGTGCAGTGCGGGGGCCCTGCTGGACTCATGTGCCTGCGTGCGCTGCATCCATGATAGATATACCACTGACCATAGTCATGTTACGATAATTGTCATTAGAGGGAGATAGAGTGGAAGAGAGAGAGGGAAGGATGGAGGAAAGGGGGAGAGAGAGGGAGATAGAGTGGGAAAAAGAGAGAGAGTAGAGGGATGGATTGAGAGAGTGAAAGCCAAGTGGGAATTAAGGCCCTCATTCAGAATGTGGGCGGCCGCTTGGGTTTTGAAGTGCGGCTTCCTGGTCGCTAGCTAAGCTGTGGTTTACCACCCACAGCTTTAGTGACCGACCAGGTTGATGGCCGCAATGGTCAAGACCTAAGGTTGGGTCTCGGCCACCGCAAGCCCCAGGGAGCTTCCTGCTCTGATCGAGCAGGAAGCTCCCCACAGACATCACTGCTGATGTCAGTGTGGCCGCCCACAAAATGGCATGCATTAAGGAACGCCTCCATTTGTGAAACCACCCCCCTGCCACGCGTACAAATCGTGGCGAGCTGTCGATCAACATCAAAACCACCCCGTTGGTAGCGAGCCCCGGAGCGAGAGAATGTCTCTCTCGCTCCGGGGCTTGTGCGTGTGCAGGGCCTAAACATCGACCTGCTTGCGAGCACTCAGCGCTTGCGAGCGGGTCTGAATAAGGTCCTGAGAGCAGGAGAGAGGATGAGAGAGAAAGGAAGATAGAGAGTGGGAGGGGAGAGACCGTGAGAGCCCCAGATAAGAGGCGTTGCTCCGCAGAATGCTTGCTCCATTATTATAGTAGCGTGTCCATTGGCTGTGAGGGTATCGCCAGTATATACTGCGGTCCTTCTGATATCTGTATACATATTAGAGATGTGCGGTTCGGCTCTCCAGAAATCCAAATCCACCCGAATTTCATGAATCCGGGTAAATCTGAGTCGTGGTTCTAATCTCCTGAGAACATGCGGGTAAATCCGGGTCGCGGTTCTGATCTTTTTGCGGTTCAGAATTCAGATTTTGAATCCGAATTTCGGGGTTTGGATTGCATAAATTACATGATTTTAGCTGTTTTTAAAACTTTTTATCTATTTTTTATTTAAAAAGTCCAGATCCAAAACCAAAATCAAAACACTTGAGGGTGGTTTGTAAAACCAAATCCAGATCCAAAACCTTGAAGGAGTTACAGATCAAAAGCCAAAACCAAAACACGGGGGGGGCGGCGCACATCTCTAATACATATCTATGGGAACTGAGATAAAGACCAATTTTCCAAGCTATTATCTGCCTATTGGATACAGTACAGTAATATTTGGACCCTTCCCAGTCAGCACGAACTCGGCGTGTCGGCTCCATACCCAGAAATAACGCGATGGTGTAAGCTATCACTTTATATCCTACTCTGCACTGACCTGTGCCCCATTACGAGACGCTGGATACATTTCATACTAAAGTCATTTGTTATTGCCGCAATATTCGAGGATACGCAGGGCTGTAACTAGGGGTGTGTAGTGCTGCCACACAGGGCGTAGAGCCCAGCGGGTGACACTGCCGCTGCCCCAGTCCCTACATCTAGAACCCCACCCTGCAACCAAGCTCCACCCGGAGCGTCCTTAGGATGTGTCAGACATACATATCGCTGCCCTTACAGCCCCCTGGAGCATTCTGAGATTGCTCATGGCATTACTGTTATTCCCAGCGATGGTGACCCCGCCCTCTCTGCGCTCAGGGGGCATGGGTGGCACAGGGCACCAGGACACCCAGTTACGGCTGTAGAGTTTATATTTTACAGAGAAAACGTCACAGTATTGAAGTGTGTGATTGGGAAATATTTAGAAGACCATAATAATGGATGGGTCGGTATTATCTGGGTGATTTTTGGGGAAGAGAAAAGAGACTCCTTTTTGGGGGCACTCTTATTGGGTAACAATATCTGGTACCACGTACAGTACTTCTCCATTATTATGTTTTACCTTTTATATGGTTGTGAAGAGTTAACTTTTTTACTCATGTGACCTATCTTCAATTTCCAGTCACCTTATTACGACAAAGTCACCACAATGGGCTCGATCTTGTTTTTAGGTCCTTTTATTGTATTTGAAACTCAGGAAAGTAATTTCCATGGTCAACCACATCCGGGGTCTCAGCGTACCTCTGCCATGACCAAGTCACTAATAGCTGAAAAGGGGAACAGAGACGCTTCTGTGTGTGGGAGATCTCATGGCTGCCGTGTACAAATGTTCTCTAGTCTTAGGGGTATATTTACTAAAGTGCAGGTATTTAGAAATAGAGATGTTGCCCATAGCAACCAATCACATTCTAATTAACATTTATCTAGCACCTTCTAGAAGATAATAGCTAGTATCTGATTTGTTGCTATGGGCAAAATCTCCTCTTCTATATACCTGCACGTTAGTAACTATACCCCTTAGAGTAAGTTTCCCTTCATATGTTCCCTGCAATCACATATACAGTGTATAGTATATATATATATATTCCTGGTAAGCCGCTCCTTTCTTCTATCCAGATAAAATACAAACAATACAGCGCAATTATGACGATGTAGCACAGAAGGGACAAGATTAGTTCCAATGTGTGTATGTGAGTTTTTCAATATGGAGTGTTAGATGGCGTCCTTACTAAGTATTGCTATTGTACCCCAAATTTCCCAAGTGTTCCCCCATATACAATATATGATTATTACAATTGATTGCTGAGTTTGTAATCCTAAGGGATCTACTTACTAAGTAGTGTTAGGAGAATGAGTTAAAAGTGATAAGAAAGTGATAAGGTACCAGCCAATCAGCTCCCAACTGTCATTTTTCAAACACAGCCTGTGAGATGACAGTTGGGAGCTGATTGGCTGGTAACGTATCACTTTTCACTCTGTCTCCTAACACTGCTTAGTAAATAGACCCCTAAATGTAGTAGAGTGCCTACAAGAGACCACAAGATAAAGAGAGAGTTGGGATGGACATCGGAAATTGATAGCAACCAACGATGGTCCCGAGCTCATGGAAAGGCAGGGGCTAAATATAATAGGGTGCGAGGTGTAAAAAATGGCAGTTTAGCGTTACACTATTTTTAACCACTCGCACATGTAATAGGCTGCAGGAACATGTAATAGGCTGCAGGAACATGTAATAGGCTGCAAGAACATGTATTAGGCTGCAGGAACAAGTAATAGGCTGCGAGCACATGTAAAAGGCTGCGAGAACATGTAATAGGCTGCAGGACCATGTAATAGGCTGCAGGAACATGTAATATGCTGCGAGTACATGTAATAGGCTGTGAGCACATGTAATAGGCTGCAGGAACATGTAATAGGCTGCAAGTACATGTAATAGGCTGTGAGCACATGTAATAGGCTGTGAGCACATGTAATAGGCTGCAAGAACATGTAATAGGCTGCGAGAACATGTATTAGGCTGCAGGAACATGTAATAGGCTGCGAGCACATGTAAAAGGCTGCGAGAACATGTAATAGGCTGCAGGAACATGTAATATGCTGTGAGAACAGGTAATAAGCTGTGAGCACATGTAATAGGCTGCAAGAACATGTAATAGGCTGCAAGTACATGTAATAGGCTGCGAGCATACGTAATAGGCTGCAGGAACATGTAATAGGCTGCAGGAACATGTAATAGGCTGCGAGAACATGTAATAGGCTGCAGGAACATGTAATAGGCTGCGGGAACATGTAATAGGCTGCAAGAACATGTAATAGGCTGCGGGAACACGTAATAGGCTGCAAGAACATGTAATAGGCTGCAAGCACATGTACTAGGCTGCAGGAACATGTAATAGGATGCGAGCACATGTAATAGGCTGCGGGAACATGTAATAGGCTGCAGGAACATGTCATGTGCTGCGAGTACATGTAATAGGCTGCGAGCACATGTAATAGGCTGCAAGAACATGTAATAGGCTGCAGGAACACGTAATAGGCTGCAGGAACATGTAATAGGCTGTGAGCACATGTAATAGGCTGTGAGCACATGTAATAGGCTGCAAGAACATGTAATAGGCTGCGAGAACATGTATTAGGCTGCAGGAACATGTAATAGGCTGCGAGCACATGTAAAAGGCTGCGAGAACATGTAATAGGCTGCAGGAACATGTAATATGCTGCGAGAACAGGTAATAAGCTGTGAGCACATGTAATAGGCTGCAAGAACATGTAATAGGCTGCAAGTACATGTAATAGGCTGCGAGCATACGTAATAGGCTGCAGGAACATGTAATAGGCTGCAGGAACATGTAATAGGCTGCGAGAACATGTAATAGGCTGCAGGAACATGTAATAGGCTGCGGGAACATGTAATAGGCTGCAAGAACTTGTAATAGGCTGCGGGAACACGTAATAGGCTGCAAGAACATGTAATAGGCTGCGGGAACACGTAATAGGCTGCAGGAACATGTAATAGGCTGCGAGCACATGTAATAGGCTGCGAGTACATGTAATAGGCTGCAGGAACATGTAATATGCTGCGAGTACATGTAATAGGCTGTGAGCACATGTAATAGGCTGTGAGCACATGTAATAGGCTGCAAGTACATGTAATAGGCTGTGAGCATATGTAATAGGCTGTGAGAACATGTAATAGGCTGCAGGAACAGGTAATAGGCTGCGAGAACATGTAATAGGCTGCAGGAATATGTAATAGGCTGCAAGTACATGTAATAGGCTGCAAGCACATGTACTAGGCTGCAGGAACATGTAATAGGATGCGAGCACATGTAGTAGGCTGCGGGAACATGTAATAGGCTGCAGGAACATGTCATGTGCTGCGAGTACATGTAATAGGCTGCGAGCACATGTAATAGGCTGCAAGAACATGTAATAGGCTGCAGGAACACGTAATAGGCTGCAGGAACATGTAATAGGCTGCGAGCACATGTAATAGGCTGCGAGAACAGGTAATAGGCTGCGAGCACATGTAATAGGCTGCAGGAACATGCAATAGGCTGCAGGAACATGTAATAGGCTGCAAGTACATGTAATAGGCTGCTAGCATATGTAATAGGCTGCAAGAACATGTAATAGGCTGCAGGAACATGTAATAGGCTGTGAGAACATGTAATAGGCTGCAGGAACATGTAATAGGCTGCGAGTACATGTAATAGGCTGCAAGCACATGTACTAGGCTGCAGGAACATGTAATAGGCTGCAAGTACATGTAATAGGCTGCGATGATATGTAATATGCTGCAAGAACATGTAATAGGCTGTGAGAACATGTAATAGGCTGCAGGAACATGTAATAGGCTGTGAGCACATGTAAGAGGCTGCGAGAACATGTAATAGGCTGCAAGCACATGTAATAGGCTGCAGGAACATGTAATAGGCTGCTGGGACATGTAATATGCTGCGAGTACATGTAATAGGCTGTGAGCACATGTAATAGGCTGCAAGAACATGTAATAGACTGCGAGTACATGTAATAGGCTGCGAGCATATGTAATAGGCTGCAAGAACATGTAATAGGCTGCAGGAACATGTAATAGGCTGCGAGAACATGTAGTAGGCTGCAGGAACATGTAATAGGCTGCGGGAACACGTAATAGGCTGTGGGAACATGTAATAGGCTGCGAGCAGATGTAATAGGCTGCGAGAACATGTAATAGGCTGCGAGCACATGTAATAGGCTGCAGGAACATGTAACAGGCTCTGCGCACATGTAATAGGCTGCGAGCACATGTACTAGGCTGCGGGAACATGTAATAGGTTGAGAGCACATGTAATAGGCTGCGAGAACATGCAAGCTCACATTTTGTAATACTTGCATGTTTAAATACTCGCATACTGCAAACTCGCACAGAGAACATACAACACGCCCAATGTAACAGGGTGCAAGTTGATGACTTGCACATAAATAGTAAAAAAAACGCAAAATAATAGACCCGCTTTTATTACATGGGGTCCCCCCCTAAATGCACAAATAGCACCGGGCTTTTGAGCCAGTCCTGGTTGTGTAAATATGAGGGGAAAAAGATGAAGGGGTCCCCAGTATTTTACACAAGCAGCACCGGGCTCTTATGCCGATCTTAGTTGTGAAAATATAGGGGCAAATTAACACGAAGAGCTTACTTATTTCACACACCCAGCATCTGGCTCTTTCTAGTGGGGATTTAATGCCACAGCCAGGAGACATGCTTCACTGGGTCCCCTATCCAGAGTATTAATCACCCCACACTAGTCAGCCGATGCCAGGGATTCCTCGGGAAGTCAGAACCCACCAATAAAGCCCGGGGCTCTTCCCCACACCCCTGTGGTGGTGGTGGGTGCGGGGTTAATAAATGTTGTAAAAAAAAAAAATAGAATGAAAATTGTCTTTACAAGGGGACTACAGGTCCCAGCCAGCCTGTCCCACTTACCGATACTTAGAGAACCACAAATACCAGCAAAGCATGGCCTTAAGGGCCTTCTGGTAACTGTAGTCCTCCTGTAAAATAAATAGTCAAAGACATGACACACACACTGAATATTGTATGCTTTCATATTTCATTACACATTCACACACACACACACAATCACAGTAAATACCTTCACTGCCATTAGCGATTCTGTCCCCTTGTCCACGTACAGCATCCCCGATCGCTGTAATAGAAAAACAACGTACTCACCTACCCCTTGTGTCGTGTCCCCTGCGGTCAATGTAGGCATCCTGGGTCCTTCTTAAAACAAAACATGAAAATCGCAGAGTCCACGGACATAAGAGTTCCCCAGCATAGCGCTTCCCGAATGAGCGATAACTCGCAGATAATCCCATTGAAAGAAATTGAGCTGAGCGTTCATTGGCTGAGTGAGGCAAGCCCTCGGCTCTCTCAGCCAATAAACGCTTCCTCCATTCACTTCAATGGAGATGACCGCTAATAACCGGATTTTCCGTTTTGTTTTCTGAAGACGTGGATGCCTACATTGACTGAAGAGGAGCGGAACCACGGGGTAGGGGAGTTATTTATTACAGGTTACGTGGATGCTATTGGACAAGTGGACGTGACTGGCTACAGGGATTATAGGTGAGTATGTGTGAGTGTGAGTGCGCTGTGTATGTTTTACTATTTCTTTTGCAGAGGGAATCGGTATGATAAGCCGGCGGCTGGATAGCGCTAAAATCCCGACAGTGGAAAGCCGCCTGGTTCGGAATCCCGACAGCAGTAGGTAAGTACCCTAACCTCCCCCTTTCCCCCTATCCCTCCCCCGGGGGTGCCTAACCTTAACCTCCCCCCAGGGGTACCTAGCCCTAACCTCCCCTTGGTGGTGCCTAACCCTAACCTCCCCCTTCCCCCATATCCCTCCCTGGGGGTGCCTAACCCTGACCTCCCCCTCCCCCCATATCCCTCCCTTGGGGGTGCCTAACCCTAACCTCCCCCCGATGGTGCCTAACACCAGCCTCCACTTTCCCTAGCCTAACCTTAACCCTCCCCGGGGGTGCCTAGCCCTTACCTGCCCCTGGTGGTGCCTAACACTAACCCCCCCTTCCTGCACCCTAACCCTAACCCTCCTGCGGGGTGCCTAACCCTAACCTCCCCCCAGTGGTGCCTAACCCTAACCCCCACTTTCCCTAGCCTAACCTTAACCTTCCCTGGGGGTGCCTAACCTTAACCTCCCCCGGGGGTACCTAAACCTAACCCCCCCTTCCCCGGGGACAGAGCAGTGACTTTCCCATCCAGACAATCGGGATACCTGCTCTTCGAGATGCCGACGTTGGTATCCTATTCACCTTCGGGATATTGGTGTTGGCATATTGCTGGGAGGCGGGAATCGGGCGTCGATATATCGACGCACATCATTCCGTCCGCCAGCAATATGACTACATCCCGTACTAGAGGTGTGTGTAATTAGACAAATGATCATCGGTGTAGATTACACAGAATGGGCCTCAGTAATGACACTGGTTGTGTATCAGCCCCTGATGTGAGACCCGTGTAATCGCCTGGAAGAAGTGAATAATGATATCCGCTGTTTCACTTCATAGACGTCCCCACATCGGGATTTCTTACACATTAGCAACAGTTACAATGGATTATGCTTAAAGAACTGACGTCATAGTGATCAGAAACCTTTGAACTATAATACATTGCTTATAAAGAATGTTCTGTCTTATTTTTGTGTCACATTGTGTCATTGCTGTTACTGGTACAAATAAAGCACATGAAGCATTTTGTTGGTTTTGACAAAATCCCATCCATCCCACCATTCCGCCTTTACCCATTTCCAAAATAAGAGTGTCAGCTCTTATGGCAAGTGTATTAATCAACCTCACCATTCACTAAACATGAATCCTCCCACGGGGTTTATATAGAAATCAAACCAATCTAACGGATGTGAGGATAATTTTCCACCCACAGACACTCAGCAGACACAACAGAGAGCCTGTGCTGGGAATGGCGGGAGCCTGCGTGGGCTGGCGTAAGCCTCTGCCTTCCAGGGACGTGTTTCTCCAAATGTCACATCAAGCACAATCTCTTTCCTCTCCCCCCCAACCTATCGTCACTTATCTGCTGCCTCCCAGCGCTGGAAACGTATTCAGGTTAAATTTAGCATTTGATTATTCTCCTATCCCTCCTGTCTCTGCTTTGGTAAATAGGGATTTCTTGGTTTCTGCTGAGACCTTGGTTACATATATTATAGCTGTCCTGTAGCGCTCACTTTATTTCCCACAATCCTCCTCAGCACTGGGAATAGCCCGAGCAGGAAATGTTTGGAAAGAAGTCAGAGCTGGAAGTCTCTCTATCATCTATTCGCAC
This sequence comes from Taudactylus pleione, assembly GCA_031769625.1. Classification (NCBI taxonomy): domain Eukaryota; kingdom Metazoa; phylum Chordata; class Amphibia; order Anura; family Myobatrachidae; genus Taudactylus; species Taudactylus pleione. The sequence goes on from JAUIMM010000845.1 coordinate 383,360, forward strand.
TTGCCCCTGCAGCAGAGACCCCCTAGGCCTCCCCCAGTTCTACCCCAGTGCCAGTAACCCATGACAGATACTTTGCGTCTTATGTAGAGATCAGCGCAATTTGGGGTCCAAACATACAGGCAAAAGCAGACCTTCGGCTCAATCCAATTAGCCGCAAAGGGTGCAAAGTGTCGCTGCCATGGCGTTATAACGCCGGCAATGGCACCGGATCTTGCAGCCCCTGTGGCCCGCTTTGAGCCCGAATTCACATAATTTTGCTTGGAACCCTATGGGGCTGCTATCACTTATCTGCTAATTCGGGCTGCAGGGAAGTGCGCCCATTGTTGCGATGACTTGCATCCGCATGTTCATCACATGTAATTGGGTTGACCCCCTTGTGTGGAAGTTTTATTATCCTTTATTTTATAAGGCACCATAAAGTGTCCTTAGCGCATGACCAGGGAGATATATACGGGGGGGGGGGGATTTCTGCTGCAATGATTGTGGACATAATATGATCCTTGGCCGAGCTCAGACATCTTTCAACTATGATAAATTCAGAGTCAGACGCATCTCCATTTGAACGGGTGTAACTGGGAGATTACATGTGCAATGGGCATGTCGGTGGAATTGTGGCCTGCTCAGAGGTGAGCGTACGCAGACATCTGCTCGGTTACATGCAAATTGCGCACTGATAAAGATGGCGGCTACTTTCACAAGTGAATGGATAGGGGCGGCCAGGTCACATAGATATTGTCTCTGAATACCGAAGGAGAGCACCACATATCTGACCACAACTGACCATAATTTCAGCGACAGTATTTGGCCTGCATCCTGCGGATCCCATTAGCACACTGTTCTATGGAGAGGTTATATGGTAGGCATGTATATTGGAGTGGGTGAGACTGACTGACTGATGGGGTAACCATGGAAAAGTATTTTTATTTTCATTCCGCGACTTAAACATTTTTGCACACCCTGCACCCATTTATTAAGTACTCAGAGTCCTGCGTTGGTGGTACCTTTGCTCTACAAATCACCTGGAAAATGGCCGCTGAGGTAATTTTCCCAGCATTTTGTGCAGACGCAGTAGGGAAATCACTGCCTGAAGTCCCCTGTGCAGACCCAGACGCACCACACAGGCGATGTCATTTCAGCAAAAGGCACAATTTGCAATTGCAATGTGGAGATGTCCAGAAGTGGAAATTGTGTTGCTGGGACTTCACACCTCCATCCCAGCGGGATCTCTATCACAGACAGTAGTCAGCACTTGTCTATGTCATTTACAGAGATTCCCCGGGCCCACAGGGACTGACAAGAAGGGAAAAACGATGGAATGTGCTACAGAAACTGTATATCATAGTTCCCATGGAAACAGAATGATGCTGAGGGTCTCTCCTGCAGAGCATATGGCAGACCCATCAACAATTTCCACCCTTCCTCACAGCACTTAGTAAATATAGCAGAGACCTGAGTTTTCTGTGTGAGCTGTGCAGCCTCCCTCCCCCCGAACCATTAGAGGAAGATATTACAGCACTTAGTATATATAGCAGAGACCTGAGTTTTCCGTGTGAGCTGTGCAGCCTCCCTTCTCCCGAATCATTAGAGGAAGATATTACAGCACTTAGTATATATATAAAGTAGAGACCTGAGTTTTCCGTGTGAGCTGTGCAGCCTCCCTCCTCCCGAATCATTAGAGGAAAATATTACAGCACTTAGTATATATAGCAGAGACCTGAGTTTTCCGTGTGAGCTGTGCAGCCTCCCTCCTCCAGAATCATTAGAGGAAGATATTACAGCACTTAGTATACATAGCAGAGGCCTGAGTTTTCCGTGTGAGCTGTGCAGCCTCCCTCCCCCCGAATCATTAGAGGAAGATATTACAGCACTTAGTATATATAGCAGAGACCTGAGTTTTCCGTGTGAGCTGTGCAGCCTCCCTTCTCCCGAATCATTAGAGGAAGATATTACAGCACTTAGTATATATATAGTAGAGACCTGAGTTTTCTGTGTGAGCTGTGCAGCCTCCCTCCTCCCGAATCATTAGAGGAAAATATTACAGCACTTAGTATATATAGCAGAGACCTGAGTTTTCCGTGTGAGCTGTGCAGCCTCCCTCCTCCAGAATCATTAGAGGAAGATATTACAGCACTTAGTATATAAAGCAGAGGCCTGAGTTTTCCGTGTGAGCTGTGCAGCCTCCCTCCCCCCGAATCATTAGAGGAAGATATTACAGCACTTAGTATATATAGCAGAGGCCTGAGTTATCCATGTGAGCTGTGCAGCCTCCCTCCTCCCGAATCATTAGAGGAATATATTACAGCACTTAGTATATATAGCAGAGGCCTGAGTTTTCCGTGTGAGCTGTGCTGCCTCCCTTCTCCCGAATCATTAGAGGAAGATATTACAGCACTTAGTATATATAGCAGAGACCTGAGATTTCCGTGTGAGCTGTGCAGCCTCCCTCCCCCCGAATCATTAGAGGAAGATATTACAGCACTTAGTATATATAGCAGAGACCTGAGTTTTCAGTGTGAGCTGTGCAGCCTCCCTCCCCCCGAATCATTAGAGGAAGATATTACAACACTTAGTATATATAGCAGAGGCCTGAGTTTTCCGTGTGAGCTGTGCAGCCTCCCTCCTCCCGAATCATTAGAGGAATATATTACAGCACTTAGTATATATAGCAGAGGCCTGAGTTTTCCGTGTGAGCTGTGCTGCCTCCCTTCTCCCGAATTATTAGAGGAAGATATTACAGCACTTAGTATATATAGCAGAGACCTGAGATTTCCGTGTGAGCTGTGCAGCCTCCCTTCTCCCAAATCATTAGAGGAAGATATTACAGCACTTAGTATATATAGCAGAGACCTGAGTTTTCAGTGTGAGCTGTGCAGCCTCCCTCCCCCCGAATCATTAGAGGAAGATATTACAGCACTTAGTATATATAGCAGAGGCCTGAGTTTTCCGTGTGAGCTGTGCAGCCTCCCTCCTCCAGAATCATTAGAGGAAGATATTACAGCACTTAGTATATATAGCAGAGGCCTGAGTTTTCCGTGTGAGCTGTGCAGCCTCCCTCGTCCCGAATCATTACAGGAAGATATTACAGCACTTAGTATATATAGCAGAGGCCTGAGTTTTCCATATGAGCTGTGCAGCCTCCCTCCTCCCGAATCATTAGAGGAAGATATTACAGCACTTAGTATATATAGCAGAGGCCTGAGTTTTCCGTGTGAGCTGTGCAGCCTCCCTCCCCCAGAATCATTAGAGGAAGATATTACAGCACTTAGTATATATAGCAGAGACCTGAGTTTTCTGTGTGAGCTGTGCAGCCTCCCTCCCCCCGAATCATTAGAGGAAGATATTACAGCACTTAGTATATATAGCAGAGATCTGAGTTTTCCGTGTGAGCTGTGCAGCCTCCCTTCTCCCGAATCATTAGAGGAAGATATTACAGCACTTAGTATATATATAGTAGAGACCTGAGTTTTCCGTGTGAGCTGTGCAGCCTCCCTCCTCCCGAATCATTAGAGGAAAATATTACAGCACTTAGTATATATAGCAGAGACCTGAGTTTTCCGTGTGAGCTGTGCAGCCTCCCTCCTCCAGAATCATTAGAGGAAGATATTACAGCACTTAGTATATATAGCAGAGGCCTGAGTTTTCCGTGTGAGCTGTGCAGCCTCCCTCCCCCCGAATCATTAGAGGAAGATATTACAGCACTTAGTATATATAGCAGAGACCTGAGTTTTCCGTGTGAGCTGTGCAGCCTCCCTTCTCCCGAATCATTAGAGGAAAATATTACAGCACTTAGTATATATAGCAGAGACCTGAGTTTTCCGTGTGAGCTGTGCAGCCTCCCTCCTCCAGAATCATTAGAGGAAGATATTACAGCACTTAGTATATAAAGCAGAGGCCTGAGTTTTCCGTGTGAGCTGTGCAGCGTCCCTCCCCCCGAATTATTAGAGGAAGATATTACAGCACTTAGTCTATATAGCAGAGACCGGAGATTTCCGTGTGAGCTGTGCAGCCTCCCTTCTCCCAAATCATTAGAGGAAGATATTACAGCACTTAGTATATATAGCAGAGACCTGAGTTTTCAGTGTGAGCTGTGCTGCCTCTCTCCCCCCGAATCATTAGAGGAAGATATTACAGCACTTAGTATATATAGCAGAGGCCTGAGTTTTCCGTGTGAGCTGTGCAGCCTCCCTCCTCCCGAATCATTAGAGGAAGATATTACAGCACTTAGTATATATAGCAGAGACCTGAGTTTTCCGTGTGAGCTGTGCAGCCTCCCTCCCCCAGAATCATTAGAGGAAGATATTACAGTACTTAGTATATATAGCAGAGACCTGAGTTTTCTGTGTGAGCTGTACAGCCTCCCTCCCCCCGAATCATTAGAGGAAGATATTACAGCACTTAGTATATATAGCAGAGACCTGAGTTTTCTGAGGGAGCTGTGCAGCCTCACTCCCCCAGAATCATTAGAGGAAGATATTACAGAACTTAGTATATATAGCAGAGACCTGAGTTTTCCGTGTGAGCTGTGCAGCCTCCCTCCTCCCGAATCATTAGAGGAAGATATTACAGCACTTAGTATATATATAGTAGAGACCTGAGTTTTCCGTGTGAGCTGTGCAGCCTCCCTCCTCCCGAATCATTAGAGGAAAATATTACAGCACTTAGTATATAGAGCAGAGGCCTGAGTTTTCCGTGAGAGCTGTGCAGCCTCCCTCCTCCTGAATCATTAGAGGAAGATATTACAGCACTTAGTATATATAGCAGAGGCCTGAGTTTTCCGTGTGAGCTGTGCAGCCTCCCTCATCCAGAATCATTAGAGGAATATATAACAGCACTTAGTATATATAGCAGAGACCTGAGTTTTCCGTGTGAGCTGTGCAGCCTCCCTCCCCCCGAATCATTAGAGGAAGATATTACAGCACTTAGTAAATATAGCAGAGGCCTGAGTTTTCCATGTGAGCTGTGCAGCCTCCCTCCTCCCGAATCATTAGATGAAAAAATTACAGCACTTAGTATATATAGCAGAGGCCTGAGTTTTCCGTGTGAGCTGTGCAGCCTCTCTCCTCCAGAATCATTAGAGGAAGATATTACAGCACTTAGTATATATAGCAGTGGCCTGAGTTTTCCGTGTGAGCTGTGCAGCCTCCCTCATCCCGAATCATTACAGGAAGATATTACAGCACTTAGTATATATAGCAGACGCCTGAGTTTTCCATATGAGCTGTGCAGCCTCCCTCCTCCCGAATCATTAGAGGAATATATTACAGCACTTAGTATATATAGCAGAGACCTGAGTTTTCCTTGTGAGCTGTGCAGCCTCCCTCCTCCCGAATCATTAGAGGAAGATATTACAGCACTTAGTATATATAGCAGAGACCTGAGTTTTCCGTGTAAGCTGTGCAGCCTCCCTCCTCCTGAATCATTAGAGGAAGATATTACAGCACTTAGTATATATAGCAGAGGCCTGAGTTTTCCGTGTGAGCTGTGCAGCCTCCCTCCCCCAGAATCATTAGAGGAAGATATTACAGCACTTAGTATATATAGCAGAGACCTGAGTTTTCTGTGTGAGCTGTGCAGCCTCCCTCCCCCCGAATCATTAGAGGAAGATATTACAGCACTTAGTATATATAGCAGAGACCTGAGTTTTCCATGTGAGCTGTGCAGCCTCCCTTCTCCCGAATCATTAGAGGAAGATATTACAGCACTTAGTATATATATAGTAGAGACCTGAGTTTTCCGTGTGAGCTGTGCAGCCTCCCTCCTCCCGAATCATTAGAGGAAAATATTACAGCACTTAGTATATATAGCAGAGACCTGAGTTTTCCGTGTGAGCTGTGCAGCCTCCCTCCTCCAGAATCATTAGAGGAAGATATTACAGCACTTAGTATATATAGCAGAGGCCTGAGTTTTCCGTGTGAGCTGTGCAGCCTCCCTCCCCCCGAATCATTAGAGGAAGATATTACAGCACTTAGTATATATAGCAGAGACCTGAGTTTTCCGTGTGAGCTGTGCAGCCTCCCTCTCCCGAATCATTAGAGGAAGATATTACAGCACTTAGTATATATATAGTAGAGACTTGAGTTTTCCGTGTGAGCTGTGCAGCCTCCCTCCTCCCGAATCATTAGAGGAAAATATTACAGCACTTAGTATATATAGCAGAGACCTGAGTTTTCCGTGTGAGCTGTGCAGCCTCCCTCCTCCAGAATCATTAGAGGAAGATATTACAGCACTTAGTATATAAAGCAGAGGCCTGAGTTTTCCGTGTGAGCTGTGCAGCCTCCCTCCCCCCGAATCATTAGAGGAAGATATTACAGCACTTAGTATATATAGCAGAGGCCTGAGTTATCCATGTGAGCTGTGCAGCCTCCCTCCTCCCGAATCATTAGAGGATTATATTACAGCACTTAGTATATATAGCAGAGGCCTGAGTTTTCCGTGTGAGCTGTGCTGCCTCCCTTCTCCCGAATTATTAGAGGAAGATATTACAGCACTTAGTATATATAGCAGAGACCTGAGATTTCCTTGTGAGCTGTGCAGCCTCCCTTCTCCCAAATCATTAGAGGAAGATATTACAGCACTTAGTATATATAGCAGAGACCTGAGTTTTCAGTGTGAGCTGTGCAGCCTCCCTCCCCCCGAATCATTAGAGGAAGATATTACAGCACTTAGTATATATAGCAGAGGCCTGAGTTTTCCGTGTGAGCTGTGCAGCCTCCCTCCTCCCGAATCATTAGAGGAAGATATTACAGCACTTAGTATATATAGCAGAGACCTGAGTTTTCCGTGTGAGCTGTGCAGCCTCCCTCCCCCAGAATCATTAGAGGAAGATATTACAGTACTTAGTATATATAGCAGAGACCTGAGTTTTCTGTGTGAGCTGTACAGCCTCCCTCCCCCCGAATCATTAGAGGAAGATATTACAGCACTTAGTATATATAGCAGAGACCTGAGTTTTCTGTGTGAGCTGTGCAGCCTCCCTCCCCCAGAATCATTAGAGGAAGATATTACAGAACTTAGTATATATAGCAGAGACCTGAGTTTTCCGTGTGAGCTGTGCAGCCTCCCTCCTCCCGAATCATTAGAGGAAGATATTACAGCACTTAGTATATATATAGTAGAGACCTGAGTTTTCCGTGTGAGCTGTGCAGCCTCCCTCCTCCCGAATCATTAGAGGAAAATATTACAGCACTTAGTATATAGAGCAGAGGCCTGAGTTTTCCGTGAGAGCTGTGCAGCCTCCCTCCTCCTGAATCATTAGAGGAAGATATTACAGCACTTAGTATATATAGCAGAGGCCTGAGTTATCCATGTGAGCTGTGCAGACTCCCTCCTCCCGAATCATTAGAGGAATACATAACAGCACTTAGTATATATAGCAGAGACCTGAGTTTTCCGTGTGAGCTGTGCAGCCTCCCTCCCCCCGAATCATTAGAGGAAGATATTACAGCACTTAGTAAATATAGCAGAGGCCTGAGTTTTCCATGTGAGCTGTGCAGCCTCCCTCCTCCCGAATCATTAGATGAAAATATTACAGCACATAGTATATATAGCAGAGGCCTGAGTTTTCCGTGTGAGCTGTGCAGCCTCCCTCCTCCAGAATCATTAGAGGAATATATTACAGCACTTAGTATATATAGCAGAGGCCTGAGTTTTCCGTGTGAGCTGTGCAGCCTCCCTCATCCCGAATCATTAGAGGAATATATAACAGCACTTAGTATATATAGCAGAGACCTGAGTTTTCCGTGTGAGCTGTGCAGCCTCCCTCCCCCCGAATCATTAGAGGAAGATATTACAGCACTTAGTAAATATAGCAGAGGCCTGAGTTTTCCATGTGAGCTGTGCAGCCTCCCTCCTCCCGAATCATTAGATGAAAATATTACAGCACTTAGTATATATAGCAGAGGCCTGAGTTTTCCGTGTGAGCTGTGCAGCCTCCCTCCTCCAGAATCATTAGAGGAAGATATTACAGCACTTAGTATATATAGCAGAGGCCTGAGTTTTCCGTGTGAGCTGTGCAGCCTCCCTCATCCCGAATCATTACAGGAAGATATTACAGCACTTAGTATATATAGCAGAGGCCTGAGTTTTCCATATGAGCTGTGCAGCCTCCCTCCTCCCGAATCATTAGAGGAATATATTACAGCACTTAGTATATATAGCAGAGACCTGAGTTTTCCTTGTGAGCTGTGCAGCCTCCCTCCTCCCGAATCATTAGAGGAAGATATTACAGCACTTAGTATATATAGCAGAGACCTGAGTTTTCCGTGTAAGCTGTGCAGCCTCCCTCCTCCTGAATCATTAGAGGAAGATATTACAGCACTTAGTATATATAGCAGAGGCCTGAGTTTTCCATGTGAGCTGTGCAGCCTCCCTCCTCCCGAATCATTAGAGGAATATATTACAGCACTTAGTATATATAGCAGAGACCTGAGTTTTCCGTGTGAGCTGTGCAGCCTCCCTCCTCCCGAATCATTAGAGGAAGATATTACAGCACTTAGTATATATATAGTAGATACCTGAGTTTTCCGTGTGAGCTGTGCAGCCTCCCTCCTCCCGAATAATTAGAGGAAAATATTACAGCACTTAGTATATATAGCAGAGACCTGAGTTTTCCGTGTGAGCTGTGCAGCCTCCCTCCTCCTGAATCATTAGAGGAAGATATTACAGCACTTAGTATATATAGCAGAGGCCTGAGTTTTCCGTGTGAGCTGTGCAGCCTCCCTCCTCCTGAATCATTAGAGGAAGATATTACAGCACTTAGTATATATAGCAGAGGCCTGATTTATCCATGTGAGCTGTGCAGCCTCCCTCCTCCCGAATCATTAGAGGAATATATTACAGCACTTAGTATATATAGCAGAGACCTGAGTTTTCCATGTGAGCTGTGCAGCCTCCCTCCTCCCGAATCATTAGAGGAAAATATTACAGCACTTAGTATATGTAGCAGAGACCTGAGTTTTCCGTGTGAGCTGTGCAGCCTCCCTCCTCCTGAATCATTAGAGGAAGATATTACAGCACTTAGTATATATAGCAGAGGCCTGAGTTTTCCGTGTGAGCTGTGCAGCCTCCCTCCTCCTGAATCATTAGAAGAAGATATTACAGCACTTAGTATATATAGCAGAGGCCTGAGTTATCCATGTGAGCTGTGCAGCCTCCCTCCTCCCGAATCATTAGAGGAATATATTACAGCACTTAGTATATATAGCAGAGGCCTGAGTTTTCCGTGTGAGCTGTGCAGCCTCCCTTCTCCCGAATCATTAGAGGAATATATTACAGCACTTAGTATATATAGCAGAGACCTGAGTTTTCCGTGTGAGCTGTGCAGCCTCCCTCATCCCGAATCATTAGAGGAATATATAACAGCACTTAGTATATATAGCAGAGACCTGAGTTTTCCGTGTGAGCTGTGCAGCCTCCCTCCCCCCGAATCATTAGAGGAAGATATTACAGCACTTAGTAAATATAGCAGAGGCCTGAGTTTTCCATGTGAGCTGTGCAGCCTCCCTCCTCCCGAATCATTAGATGAAAATATTACAGCACTTAGTATATATAGCAGAGGCCTGAGTTTTCCGTGTGAGCTGTGCAGCCTCCCTCCTCCAGAATCATTAGAGGAAGATATTACAGCACTTAGTATATATAGCAGAGGCCTGAGTTTTCCGTGTGAGCTGTGCAGCCTCCCTCATCCCGAATCATTACAGGAAGATATTACAGCACTTAGTATATATAGCAGAGGCCTGAGTTTTCCATATGAGCTGTGCAGCCTCCCTCCTCCCGAATCATTAGAGGAATATATTACAGCACTTAGTATATATAGCAGAGACCTGAGTTTTCCTTGTGAGCTGTGCAGCCTCCCTCCTCCCGAATCATTAGAGGAAGATATTACAGCACTTAGTATATATAGCAGAGACCTGAGTTTTCCGTGTAAGCTGTGCAGCCTCCCTCCTCCTGAATCATTAGAGGAAGATATTACAGCACTTAGTATATATAGCAGAGGCCTGAGTTTTCCATGTGAGCTGTGCAGCCTCCCTCCTCCCGAATCATTAGAGGAATATATTACAGCACTTAGTATATATAGCAGAGACCTGAGTTTTCCGTGTGAGCTGTGCAGCCTCCCTCCTCCCGAATCATTAGAGGAAGATATTACAGCACTTAGTATATATATAGTAGATACCTGAGTTTTCCGTGTGAGCTGTGCAGCCTCCCTCCTCCCGAATAATTAGAGGAAAATATTACAGCACTTAGTATATATAGCAGAGACCTGAGTTTTCCGTGTGAGCTGTGCAGCCTCCCTCCTCCTGAATCATTAGAGGAAGATATTACAGCACTTAGTATATATAGCAGAGGCCTGAGTTTTCCGTGTGAGCTGTGCAGCCTCCCTCCTCCTGAATCATTAGAGGAAGATATTACAGCACTTAGTATATATAGCAGAGGCCTGATTTATCCATGTGAGCTGTGCAGCCTCCCTCCTCCCGAATCATTAGAGGAATATATTACAGCACTTAGTATATATAGCAGAGACCTGAGTTTTCCATGTGAGCTGTGCAGCCTCCCTCCTCCCGAATCATTAGAGGAAAATATTACAGCACTTAGTATATGTAGCAGAGACCTGAGTTTTCTGTGTGAGCTGTGCAGCCTCCCTCCTCCTGAATCATTAGAGGAAGATATTACAGCACTTAGTATATATAGCAGAGGCCTGAGTTTTCCGTGTGAGCTGTGCAGCCTCCCTCCTCCTGAATCATTAGAAGAAGATATTACAGCACTTAGTATATATAGCAGAGGCCTGAGTTATCCATGTGAGCTGTGCAGCCTCCCTCCTCCCGAATCATTAGAGGAATATATTACAGCACTTAGTATATATAGCAGAGGCCTGAGTTTTCCGTGTGAGCTGTGCAGCCTCCCTTCTCCCGAATCATTAGAGGAAGATATTACAGCACTTAGTATATATAGCAGAGACCTGAGATTTCCGTGTGAGCTGTGCAGCCTCCCTTCTCCCGAATCATTAGAGGAAGATATTACAGCACTTAGTATATAGAGCAGAGACCTGAGTTTTCAGTGTGAGCTGTGCAGCCTCCCTCCCCCCGAATCATTAGAGGAAGATATTACAGCACTTAGTATATATAGCAGAGACCTGAGTTTTCCGTGTGAGCTGTGCAGCCTCCCTCCCCCAGAATCATTAGAGGAAGATATTACAGTACTTAGTATATATAGCAGAGACCTGAGTTTTCTGTGTGAGCTGTACAGCCTCCCTCCACCCGAATCATTAGAGGAAGATATAACAGCACTTAGTAAATATAGCAGAGGCCTGAGTTTTCCATGTGAGCTGTGCAGCCTCCCTCCTCCCGAATCATTAGATGAAAATATTACAGCACTTAGTATATATAGCAGAGGCCTTAGTTTTCCGTGTGAGCTGTGCAGCCTCCCTCCTCCAGAATCATTAGAGGAAGATATTACAGCACTTAGTATATAAAGCAGAGGCCTGAGTTTTCCGTGTGAGCTGTGCTGCCTCCTTCGTCCCGAATCATTACTGGAAGATATTACAGCACTTAGTATATATAGCAGAGGCCTGAGTTTTCCATATGAGCTGTGCAGCCTCCCTCCTCCCGAATCATTAGAGGAATATATTACAGCACTCAGTATATATAGCAGAGACCTGAGTTTTCCTTGTGAGCTGTGCAGCCTCCCTCCTCCCGAATCATTAGAGGAAGATATTACAGCACTTAGTATATATAGCAGAGACCTGAGTTTTCCATGTAAGCTGTGCAGCCTCCCTCCTCCTGAATCATTAGAGGAAGATATTACAGCACTTAGTATATATAGCAGAGGCCTGAGTTTTCCATGTGAGCTGTGCAGCCTCCCTCCTCCCGAATCATTAGAGGAAGATATTACAGCACTTAGTATATATATAGTAGAGACCTGAGTTTTCCGTGTGAGCTGTGCAGCCTCCCTCCTCCCGAATCATTAGAGGAAAATATTACAGCACTTAGTATATATAGCAGAGACCTGAGTTTTCCGTGTGAGCTGTGCAGCCTCCCTCCTCCTGAATCATTAGAGGAAGATATTACAGCACTTAGTATATATAGCAGACACCTGAGTTTTCCGTGTGAGCTGTGCAGCCTCCCTCCTCCTGAATCATTAGAGGAAGATATTACAGCACTTAGTATATATATCAGAGGCCTGAGTTATCCATGTGAGCTGTGCAGCCTCCCTCCTCCCAAATCATTAGAGGAATGTATTACAGCACTTAGTATATATTGCAGAGGCCTGAGTTTTCCGTGTGAGCTGTGCATCCTCCCTTCTCACGAATCATTAGAGGAAGATGTTACAGCACTTAGTATATATTGCAGAGACCTGAGTTTTCCGTGTGAGCTGTGCAGCCTCCCTCCTCCCGAATCATTAGAGGAAGATATTACAGCACTTAGCATATATAGCAGAGACCTGAGTTTTCCGTGTGAGCTGTGTAGCCTCCCTTCTCCCGAATCATTAGAGGAAGATATTACAGCACTTAGTATATATAGCAGAGACCTGAGTTTTCCGTGTGAGCTTTGCAGCCTCCCTTCTCCCGAATCATTAGAGGAAGATATTACAGCACTTAGTATATATATAGTAGAGACCTGAGTTTTCCGTGTGAGCTGTGCAGCCTCCCTCCTCCCGAATCATTAGAGGAAGATATTACAGCACTTAGTATATATAGTAGAGACCTGAGTTTTCCGTGTGAGCTGTGCAGCCTCCCTCCCCCAGAATCATTAGAGGAAGATATTACAGCACTTAGTATATATAGCAGAGACCTGAGTTTTCCGTGTGAGCTGTGCAGCCTCCCTCCCCGAGAATCATTAGAGGAAGATATTACAGCACTTAGTATATATAGCAGAGACCTGAGTTTTCCGTGTGAGCTTTGCAGCCTCCCTCCTCCTAAATTATTAGAGGAAGATATTACAGCACTTAATATATATATAGTAGAGACCTAAGTTTTCCGTGTTAGCTGTGCAGCCTCCCTCCTCCCAAATCATTAGAGGAATATATTACAGCACTTAGTATATATAGCAGAGACCTGAGTTTTCCGTGTGAGCTGTGCAGCCTCCCTCCTCCCGAATCATTAGAGGAAGATATTACAGCACTTAGTATATATAGCAGAGGCCTGATTTTTCATGAGAGCTGTGCAGCCTCCCTCCTACTGAATCATTAGAGGAAGATATTACAGAACTTAATATATATAGCAGAGGCCTGAGTTATCCATGATAGCTGTGCAGCCTCCCTCCTCCCGAATCATTAGAGGAATATATAACAGCACTTAGTATATATAGCAGAGACCTGAGTTTTCCGTGTGAGCTGTGCAGCCTCCCTCCCCCCGAATCATTAGAGGAAGATATTACAGCACTTAGTAAATATAGCAGAGGCCTGAATTTTCCATGTGAGCTGTGCAGCCTCCCTCCTCCCGAATCATTAGATGAAAATATTACAGCACTTAGTATATATAGCAGAGGCCTGAGTTTTCCGTGTGAGCTGTGCAGCCTCCCTCCTCCCGAATCATTAGAGGAAGATATTACAGCACTTAGTATGTATAGCAGAGGCCTGAGTTTTCTGTGTGAGCTGTGCAGCCTCCCTCGTCCCGAATCATTACAGGAAGATATTACAGCACTTAGTATATATAGCAGAGGCCTGAGTTTTCCATGTGAGCTGTGCAGCCTCCCTCCTCCCGAATCATTAGAGGAATATATTACAGCACTTAGTATTTATAGCAGAGACCTGAGTTTTCCTTGTGAGCTGTGCAGCCTCCCTCCTCCCGAATCATTAGAGGAAGATATTACAGCACTTAGTATATATAGCAGAGACCTGAGTTTTCCGTGTAAGCTGTGCAGCCTCCCTCCTCCTGAATCATTAGAGGAAGATATTACAGCACTTAGTATATATAGCAGAGGCCTGAGTTTTCCATGTGAGCTGTGCAGCCTCCCTCCTCCCGAATCATTAGAGGAATATATTAAAGCACTTAGTATATATAGCAGAGACCTGAGTTTTCCATGTGAGCTGTGCAGCCTCCCTCCTCCCGAATCATTAGAGGAAGACATTACAGCCCTTAGTATATATATAGTAGAGACCTGAGTTTTCCGTGTGAGCTGTGCAGCCTCCTTCCTCCCGAATCATTAGAGGAAAATATTACAGCACTTAGTATATATATCAGAGACCTGAGTTTTCCGTGTGAGCTGTACAGCCTCCCTCCTCCTGAATCATTAGAGAAAGATATTACAGCACTTAGTATATATAGCAGAGGACAGAGTTTTCCGTGTGAGCTGTGCAGCCTCCCTCCTCCTGAATCATTAGAGGAAGATATTACAGCACTTAGTATATATAGCAGAGGCCTGAGTTATCCATGTGAGCTGTGCAGCCTCCCTCCTCCCGAATCATTAGAGGAATATATTACAGCACTTAGTATATATAGCAGAGACCTGAGTTTTCCGTGTGAGCTGTGCAGCCTCCCTCCCCCTGAATCATTAGAGGAAGATATTACAGCACTTAGTATATATAGCAGAGGCCTGAGTTTTCCATGTGAGCTGTGCAGCCTCCCTCCTCCTGAATCATTAGAGGATGATATTATAGCACTTAGTATATATAGCAGAGACCTAAGTTTTCCGTGTGAGCTGTGCAGCCTCCCTCCCCCCGAATCATTAGAGGAAGATATTACAGCACTTATTATATATATAGTAGAGACCAGAGTTTTCCGTGTGAGCTGTGCAGCCTCCCTCCTCCCGAATCATTAGAGGAATATATTACAGCACTTAGTATATATAGCAGAGACCTGAGTTTTCAGTGTGAGCTGTGCAGCCTCCCTCCTCCTGATTCAGTAGAGGAAGATATTACAGCACTTAGTATATATAGCAGAAGCCTGAGTTTTCCATGTGAGCTGTGCAGCCTCCCTCCTCCCGAATCATTAGAGGAATATATTACAGCACTTAGTATATATAGCAGAGACCTGAGTTTTCCGTGTGAGCTGTGCAGCCTCCCTCCTCCCGAATCATTAGAGGAAGATATTACAGCACTTAGTATATATAGCAGAGACCTGAGTTTTCCATGTGAGCTGTGCAGCCTCCCTCCTCCCGAATCATTAGAGGAATATATTACAGCACTTAGTATATATAGCAGAGACCTGAGTTTTCAATGTGAGCTGTGCAGCCTCCCTCCTCCTGAATCATTAGAGGAAGATATTACAGCACTTAGTATATATAGCAGAGACCTGAGTTTTCCGTGTGAGCTGTGCAGCCTCCCTCCTCCCGAATCATTAGAGGAAGATATTACAGCACTTAGTATATATATCAGAGACCTGAGTTTTCCGTGTGAGCTGTGCAGCCTCCCTCCCCCCGAATCATTAGAGGAAGATATTACAGCACTTAGTATATATAGCAGAGACCTGAGTTTTCTGTGTGAGCTGTGTGAGCTGTGCAGCCTCCCTCCTCCCGAATCATTAGAGGAAGATATTACAGCACTTAGTATATATAGCAGAGACCTGAGTTTTCCGTGTGAGCTGTGCAGCCTCCCTCCTCCCGATCATTAGAGGAAGATATTACAGCACTTAGTATATATAGCAGAGACCTGAGTTTTCCGTGTGAGCTGTGCAGCCTCCCTCCTCCCGAATCATTAGAGGAATATATTACAGCACTTAGTATATATAGCAGAGACCTGAGTTTTCCATGTGAGCTGTGCAGCCTCCCTCCTCCCGAATCATTAGAGGAAAATATTACAGCACTTAGTATATGTAGCAGAGACCAGAGTTTTCCGTGTGAGCTGTGCAGCCTCCCTCCTCCTGAATCATTAGAGGAAGATATTACAGCACTTAGTATATATAGCAGAGGCCTGAGTTTTCCGTGTGAGCTGTGCAGCCTCCCTCCTCCTGATTCATTAGAGGAAGATATTACAGCACTTAGTATATATAGCAGAGGCCTGAGTTATCCATGTGAGCTGTGCAGCCTCCCTCCTCCCGAATCATTAGAGGAATATATTACAGCACTTAGTATATATAGCAGAGGCCTGAGTTTTCCGTGTGAGCTGTGCAGCCTCCCATCTCCCGAATCATTAGAGGAAGATATTACAGCACTTAGTATATATAGTAGAGACCTGAGATTTCCGTGTGAGCTGTGCAGCCTCCCTTCTCCCGAATCATTAGAGGAATATATTACAGCACTTAGTATATATAGCAGAGACCTGAGTTTTCAGTGTGAGCTGTGCAGCCTCCCTCACCCCGAATCATTAGAGGAAGATATTACAGCACTTAGTATATATAGCAGAGGCCTGAGTTTTCCGTGTGAGCTGTGCAGCCTCCCTCCTCCCGAATCATTAGAGGAAGATATTACAGCACTTAGTATATATAGCAGAGACCTGAGTTTTCCGTGTGAGTTATGCAGCCTCCCTCCCCCAGAATCATTAGAGGAAGATATTACAGTACTTAGTATATGTAGCAGAGACCTGAGTTTTCTGTGTGAGCTGTACAGCCTCCCTCCCCCCGAATCATTAGAGGAAGATATAACAGCACTTAGTAAATATAGCAGAGGCCTGAGTTTTCCATGTGAGCTGTGCAGCCTCCCTCCTCCCGAATCATTAGATGAAAATATTACAGCACTTAGTATATATAGCAGAGGCCTGAGTTTTCCGTGTGAGCTGTGCAGCCTCCCTCCTCCAGAATCATTAGAGGAAGATATTACAGCACTTAGGATATAAAGCAGAGGCCTGAGTTTTCCGTGTGAGCTGTGCTGCCTCCTTCGTCCCGAATCATTACAGCAAGATATTACAGCACTTAGTATATATAGCAGAGGCCTGAGTTTTCCATATGAGCTGTGCAGCCTCCCTCCTCCCGAATCATTAGAGGAATATATTACAGCACTTAGTATATATAGCAGAGACCTGAGTTTTCCATGTGAGCTGTGCAGCCTCCCTCCTCCCGAATCATTAGAGGAAAATATTACAGCACTTAGTATATGTAGCAGAGACCTGAGTTTTCCGTGTGAGCTGTGCAGCCTCCCTCCTCCTGAATCATTAGAGGAAGATATTACAACACTTAGTATATATAGCAGAGGCCTGAGTTTTCCGTGTGAGCTGTGCAGCCTCCCTACTCCTGAATCATTAGAGGAAGATATTACAGCACTTAGTATATATAGCAGAGGCCTGAGTTATCCATGTGAGCTGTGCAGCCTCCCTCCTCCCGAATCATTAGAGGAATATATTACAGCACTTAGTATATATAGCAGAGGCCTGAGTTTTCCATGTGAGCTGTGCAGCCTCCCTTCTCCCGAATCATTAGAGGAAGATATTACAGCACTTAGTATATATAGCAGAGACCTGAGATTTCCGTGTGAGCTGTGCAGCCTCCCTTCTACCGAATCATTAGAGGAAGATATTACAGCACTTAGTATATATATCAGAGACCTGAGTTTTCAGTGTGAGCTGTGCAGCCTCCCTCGCCCCGAATCATTAGAGGAAGATATTACAGCACTTAGTATATATAGCAGAGGCCTGAGTTTTCCGTGTGAGCTGTGCAGCCTCCCTCCTCCCGAATCATTAGAGGAAGATATTACAGCACTTAGTATATATAGCAGAGACCTGAGTTTTCCGTGTGAGCTGTGCAGCCTCCCTCCCCCAGAATCATTAGAGGAAGATATTACAGTACTTAGTATATATAGCAGAGACCTGAGTTTTCTGTGTGAGCTGTACAGCCTCCCTCCACCCGAATCATTAGAGGAAGATATAACAGCACTTAGTAAATATAGCAGAGGCCTGAGTTTTCCATGTGAGCTGTGCAGCCTCCCTCCTCCCGAATCATTAGATGAAAATATTACAGCACTTAGTATATATAGCAGAGGCCTGAGTTTTCCGTGTGAGCTGTGCAGCCTCCCTCCTCCAGAATCATTAGAGGAAGATATTACAGCACTTAGTATATAAAGCAGAGGCCTGAGTTTTCCGTGTGAGCTGTGCTGCCTCCTTCGTCCCGAATCATTACTGGAAGATATTAAAGCACTTAGTATATATAGCAGAGGCCTGAGTTTTCCATATGAGCTGTGCAGCCTCCCTCATCCCGAATCATTAGAGGAATATATTACAGCACTTAGTATATATAGCAGAGACCTGAGTTTTCCTTGTGAGCTGTGCAGCCTCCCTCCTCCCGAATCATTAGAGGAAGATATTACAGCACTTAGTATATATAGCAGAGACCTGAGTTTTCCGTGTAAGCTGTGCAGCCTCCCTCCTCCTGAATCATTAGAGGAAGATATTACAGCACTTAGTATATATAGCAGAGGCCTGAGTTTTCCATGTGAGCTGTGCAGCCTCCCTCCTCCCGAATCATTAGAGGAATATATTACAGCACTTAGTATATATAGTAGAGACCTGAGTTTTCCATGTGAGCTGTGCAGCCTCCCTCCTCCCGAATCATTAGAGCAAGATATTACAGCACTTAGTATATATATAGTAGAGACCTGAGTTTTCCGTGTGAGCTGTGCAGCCTCCCTCCTCCTGAATCATTAGAGGAAAATATTACAGCACTTAGTATATATAGCAGAGACCTGAGTTTTCCGTGTGAGCTGTGCAGCCTCCCTCCTCCTGAATCATTAGAGGAAGATATTACAGCACTTAGTATATATAGCAGAGGCCTGAGTTTTCCGTGTGAGCTGTGCAGCCTCCCTCCTCCTGAATCATTAGAGGAAGATATTACAGCACTTAGTATATATAGCAGAGGCCTGAGTTATCCATGTGAGCTGTGCAGCCTCCCTCCTCCCGAACCATTAGAGGAATATATTACAGCACTTAGTATATATTGCAGAGGCCTGAGTTTTCCGTGTGAGCTGTGCATCCTCCCTTCTCACGAATCATTAGAGGAAGATGTTACAGCACTTAGTATATATTGCAGAGACCTGAGTTTTCCGTGTGAGCTGTGCAGCCTCCCTCCTCCCGAATCATTAGAGGAAGATATTACAGCACTTAGCATATATAGCAGAGACCTGAGTTTTCCGTGTGAGCTGTGTAGCCTCCCTTCTCCCGAATCATTAGAGGAAGATATTACAGCACTTAGTATATATAGCAGAGACCTGAGTTTTCCGTGTGAGCTTTGCAGCCTCCCTTCTCCCGAATCATTAGAGGAAGATATTACAGCACTTAGTATATATATAGTAGAGACCTGAGTTTTCCGTGTGAGCTGTGCAGCCTCCCTCCTCCCGAATCATTAGAGGAAGATATTACAGCACTTAGTATATATAGTAGAGACCTGAGTTTTCCGTGTGAGCTGTGCAGCCTCCCTCCCCCAGATTCATTAGAGGAAGATATTACAGCACTTAGTATATATAGCAGAGACCTGAGTTTTCCGTGTGAGCTGTGCAGCCTCCCTCCCCGAGAATCATTAGAGGAAGATATTACAGCACTTAGTATATATAGCAGAGACCTGAGTTTTCCGTGTGAGCTTTGCAGCCTCCCTCCTCCTAAATTATTAGAGGAAGATATTACAGCACTTAGTATATATATAGTAGAGACCTAAGTTTTCCGTGTTAGCTGTGCAGCCTCCCTCCTCCCGAATCATTAGAGGAATATATTACAGCACTTAGTATATATAGCAGAGACCTGAGTTTTCCGTGTGAGCTGTGCAGCCTCCCTCCTCCCGAATCATTAGAGGAAAATATTACAGCACTTAGTATATATAGCAGAGGCCTGAGTTTTCCGTGAGAGCTGTGCAGCCTCCCTCCTACTGAATCATTAGAGGAAGATATTACAGAACTTAGTATATATAGCAGAGGCCTGAGTTATCCATGATAGCTGTGCAGCCTCCCTCCTCCCGAATCATTAGAGGAATATATAACAGCACTTAGTATATATAGCAGAGACCTGAGTTTTCCGTGTGAGCTGTGCAGCCTCCCTCCCCCCGAATCATTAGAGGAAGATATTACAGCACTTAGTAAATATAGCAGAGGCCTGAGTTTTCCATGTGAGCTGTGCAGCCTCCCTCCTCCCGAATCATTAGATGAAAATATTACAGCACTTAGTATATATAGCAGAGGCCTGAGTTTTCCGTGTGAGCTGTGCAGCCTCCCTCCTCCCGAATCATTAGAGGAAGATATTACAGCACTTAGTATAAATAGCAGAGGCCTGAGTTTTCCGTGTGAGCTGTGCAGCCTCCCTCGTCCCGAATCATTACAGGAAGATATTACAGCACTTAGTATATATAGCAGAGGCCTGAGTTTTCCATGTGAGCTGTGCAGCCTCCCTCCTCCCGAATCATTAGAGGAATATATTACAGCACTTAGTATTTATAGCAGAGACCTGAGTTTTCCTTGTGAGCTGTGCAGCCTCCCTCCTCCCGAATCATTAGAGGAAGATATTACAGCACTTAGTATATATAGCAGAGACCTGAGTTTTCCGTGTAAGCTGTGCAGCCTCCCTCCTCCTGAATCATTAGAGGAAGATATTACAGCACTTAGTATATATAGCAGAGGCCTGAGTTTTCCATGTGAGCTGTGCAGCCTCCCTCCTCCCGAATCATTAGAGGAATATATTAAAGCACTTAGTATATATAGCAGAGACCTTAGTTTTCCATGTGAGCTGTGCAGCCTCCCTCCTCCCGAATCATTAGAGGAAGACATTACAGCCCTTAGTATATATATAGTAGAGACCTGAGTTTTCCGTGTGAGCTGTGCAGCCTCCCTCCTCCCGACTCATTAGAGGAAAATATTACAGCACTTAGTATATGTAGCAGAGACCTGAGTTTTCCGTGTGAGCTGTGCAGCCTCCCTCCTCCTGAATCATTAGAGAAAGATATTACAGCACTTAGTATATATAGCAGAGGACAGAGTTTTCCGTGTGAGCTGTGCAGCCTCCCTCCTCCTGAATCATTAGAGGAAGATATTACAGCACTTAGTATATATAGCAGAGGCCTGAGTTATCCATGTGAGCTGTGCAGCCTCGCTCCTCCCGAATCATTAGAGGAATATATTACAGCACTTAGTATATATAGCAGAGACCTGAGTTTTCCGTGTGAGCTGTGCAGCCTCCCTCCCCCCGAATCATTAGAGGAAGATATTACAGCACTTAGTATATATAGCAGAGGCCTGAGTTTTCCTTGTAAGCTGTGCAGCCTCCCTCCTCCTGAATCATTAGAGGATGATATTATAGCACTTAGTATATATAGAAGAGACCTAAGTTTTCCGTGTGAGCTGTGCAGCCTCCCTCCCCCCGAATCATTAGAGGAAGATATTACAGCACTTAGTATATATATAGTAGAGACCAGAGTTTTCCGTGTGAGCTGTGCAGCCTCCCTCCTCCCGAATCATTAGAGGAATATATTACAGCACTTAGTATATATAGCAGAGACCTGAGTTTTCAGTGTGAGCTGTGCAGCCTCCCTCCTCCTGATTCAGTAGAGGAAGATATTACAGCACTTAGTATATATAGCAGAGGCCTGAGTTATCCATGATAGCTGTGCAGCCTCCCTCCTCCCGAATCATTAGAGGAATATATAACAGCACTTAGTATATATAGCAGAGACCTGAGTTTTCCGTGTGAGCTGTGCAGCCTCCCTCCCCCCGAATCATTAGAGGAAGATATTACAGCACTTAGTAAATATAGCAGAGGCCTGAGTTTTCCATGTGAGCTGTGCAGCCTCCCTCCTCCCGAATCATTAGATGAAAATATTACAGCACTTAGTATATATAGCAGAGGCCTGAGTTTTCCGTGTGAGCTGTGCAACCTCCCTCCTCCCGAATCATTAGAGGAAGATATTACAGCACTTAGTATATATAGCAGAGGCCTGAGTTTTCCGTGTGAGCTGTGCAGCCTCCCTCGTCCCGAATCATTACAGGAAGATATTACAGCACTTAGTATATATAGCAGAGGCCTGAGTTTTCCATGTGAGCTGTGCAGCCTCCCTCCTCCCGAATCATTAGATGAATATATTACAGCACTTAGTATTTATAGCAGAGACCTGAGTTTTCCTTGTGAGCTGTGCAGCCTCCCTCCTCCCGAATCATTAGAGGAAGATATTACAGCACTTAGTATATATAGCAGAGACCTGAGTTTTCCGTGTAAGCTGTGCAGCCTCCCTCCTCCTGAATCATTAGAGGAAGATATTACAGCACTTAGTATATATAGCAGAGGCTTGAATTTTCCATGTGAGCTGTGCAGCCTCCCTCCTCCCGAATCATTAGAGGAATATATTAAAGCACTTAGTATATATAGCAGAGACCTGAGTTTTCCATGTGAGATGTGCAGCCTCCCTCCTCCAGAATCATTAGAGGAAGACATTACAGCCCTTAGTATATATATAGTAGAGACCTGAGTTTTCCGTGTGAGCTGTGCAGCCTCCCTCCTCCCGAATCATTAGAGGAAAATATTACAGCACTTAGTATATATAGCAGAGACCTGAGTTTTCCGTGTGAGCTGTGCAGCCTCCCTCCTCCTGAATCATTAGAGAAAGATATTACAGCACTTAGTATATATAGCAGAGGACAGAGTTTTCCGTGTGAGCTGTGCAGCCTCCCTCCTCCTGAATCATTAGAGGAAGATATTACAGCACTTAGTATATATAGCAGAGGCCTGAGTTATCCATGTGAGCTGTGCAGCCTCCCTCCTCCCGAATCATTAGAGGAATATATTACAGCACTTAGTATATATAGCAGAGACCTGAGTTTTCCGTGTGAGCTGTGCAGCCTCCCTCCCCCCGAATCATTAGAGGAAGATATTACAGCACTTAGTATATATAGCAGAGGCCTGAGTTTTCCATGTGAGCTGTGCAGCCTCCCTCCTCCTGAATCATTAGAGGATGATATTATAGCACTTAGTATATATAGCAGAGACCTAAGTTTTCCGTGTGAGCTGTGCAGCCTCCCTCCCCCCGAATCATTAGAGGAAGATATTACAGCACTTAGTATATATATAGTAGAGACCAGAGTTTTCCGTGTGAGCTGTGCAGCCTCCCTCCTCCCGAATCATTAGAGGAATATATTACAGCACTTAGTATATATAGCAGAGACCTGAGTTTTCAGTGTGAGCTGTGCAGCCTCCCTCCTCCTGATTCAGTAGAGGAAGATATTACAGCACTTAGTATATATAGCAGAAGCCTGAGTTTTCCATGTGAGCTGTGCAGCCTCCCTCCTCCCGAATCATTAGAGGAATATATTACAGCACTTAGTATATATAGCAGAGACCTGAGTTTTCCGTGTGAGCTGTGCAGCCTCCCTCCTCCTGAATCATTAGAGGAAGATATTACAGCACTTAGTATATATAGCAGAGGCCTGAGTTTTCCGTGTGAGCTGTGCAGCCTCCCTCCCCCCGAATCATTAGAGGAAGATATTACAGCACTTAGTATATATAGCAGAGGCCTGAGTTATCCATGTGAGCTGTGCAGCCTCCCTCCTCCCGAATCATTAGAGGATTATATTACAGCACTTAGTATATATAGCAGAGGCCTGAGTTTTCCGTGTGAGCTGTGCTGCCTCCCTTCTCCCGAATTATTAGAGGAAGATATTACAGCACTTAGTATATATAGCAGAGACCTGAGTTTTCAGTGTGAGCTGTGCAGCCTCCCTCCCCCCGAATCATTAGAGGAAGATATTACAGCACTTAGTATATATAGCAGAGGCCTGAGTTTTCCGTGTGAGCTGTGCAGCCTCCCTCCTCCCGAATCATTAGAGGAAGATATTACAGCACTTAGTATATATAGCAGAGACCTGAGTTTTCCGTGTGAGCTGTGCAGCCTCCCTCCCCCAGAATCATTAGAGGAAGATATTACAGTACTTAGTATATATAGCAGAGACCTGAGTTTTCTGTGTGAGCTGTACAGCCTCCCTCCCCCCGAATCATTAGAGGAAGATATTACAGCACTTAGTATATATAGCAGAGACCTAAGTTTTCTGTGTGAGCTGTGCAGCCTCCCTCCCCCAGAATCATTAGAGGAAGATATTACAGAACTTAGTATATATAGCAGAGACCTGAGTTTTCCGTGTGAGCTGTGCAGCCTCCCTCCTCCCGAATCATTAGAGGAAGATATTACAGCACTTAGTATATATATAGTAGAGACCTGAGTTTTCCGTGTGAGCTGTGCAGCCTCCCTCCTCCCGAATCATTAGAGGAAAATATTACAGCACTTAGTATATAGAGCAGAGGCCTGAGTTTTCCGTGTGAGCTGTGCAGCCTCCCTCCTCCTGAATCATTAGAGGATTATATTACAGCACTTAGTATATATAGCAGAGGCCTGAGTTTTCCGTGTGAGCTGTGCTGCCTCCCTTCTCCCGAATTATTAGAGGAAGATATTACAGCACTTAGTATATATAGCAGAGACCTGAGTTTTCAGTGTGAGCTGTGCAGCCTCCCTCCCCCCGAATCATTAGAGGAAGATATTACAGCACTTAGTATATATAGCAGAGGCCTGAGTTTTCCGTGTGAGCTGTGCAGCCTCCCTCCTCCCGAATCATTAGAGGAAGATATTACAGCACTTAGTATATATAGCAGAGACCTGAGTTTTCCGTGTGAGCTGTGCAGCCTCCCTCCCCCAGAATCATTAGAGGAAGATATTACAGTACTTAGTATATATAGCAGAGACCTGAGTTTTCTGTGTGAGCTGTACAGCCTCCCTCCCCCCGAATCATTAGAGGAAGATATTACAGCACTTAGTATATATAGCAGAGACCTAAGTTTTCTGTGTGAGCTGTGCAGCCTCCCTCCCCCAGAATCATTAGAGGAAGATATTACAGAACTTAGTATATATAGCAGAGACCTGAGTTTTCCGTGTGAGCTGTGCAGCCTCCCTCCTCCCGAATCATTAGAGGAAGATATTACAGCACTTAGTATATATATAGTAGAGACCTGAGTTTTCCGTGTGAGCTGTGCAGCCTCCCTCCTCCCGAATCATTAGAGGAAAATATTACAGCACTTAGTATATAGAGCAGAGGCCTGAGTTTTCCGTGTGAGCTGTGCAGCCTCCCTCCTCCTGAATCATTAGAGGAAGATATTACAGCACTTAGTATATATAGCAGAGGCCTGAGTTATCCATGTGAGCTGTGCAGCCTCCCTCCTCCCGAATCATTAGAGGAATACATAACAGCACTTAGTATATATAGCAGAGACCTGAGTTTTCCGTGTGAGCTGTGCAGCCTCCCTCCCCCCGAATCATTAGAGGAAGATATTACAGCACTTAGTAAATATAGCAGAGGCCTGAGTTTTCCATGTGAGCTGTGCAGCCTCCCTCCTCCCGAATCATTAGATGAAAATATTACAGCACATAGTATATATAGCAGAGGCCTGAGTTTTCCGTGTGAGCTGTGCAGCCTCCCTCCTCCAGAATCATTAGAGGAATATATTACAGCACTTAGTATATATAGCAGAGGCCTGAGTTTTCCGTGTGAGCTGTGCAGCCTCCCTCATCCCGAATCATTAGAGGAATATATAACAGCACTTAGTATATATAGCAGAGACCTGAGTTTTCCGTGTGAGCTGTGCAGCCTCCCTCCCCCCGAATCATTAGAGGAAGATATTACAGCACTTAGTAAATATAGCAGAGGCCTGAGTTTTCCATGTGAGCTGTGCAGCCTCCCTCCTCCCGAATCATTAGATGAAAATATTACAGCACTTAGTATATATAGCAGAGGCCTGAGTTTTCCGTGTGAGCTGTGCAGCCTCCCTCCTCCCGAATCATTAGAGGAAGATATTACAGCACTTAGTATATATAGCAGAGGCCTGAGTTTTCCGTGTGAGCTGTGCAGCCTCCCTCGTCCCGAATCATTACAGGAAGATATTACAGCACTTAGTATATATAGCAGAGGCCTGAGTTTTCCATGTGAGCTGTGCAGCCTCCCTCCTCCCGAATCATTAGATGAATATATTACAGCACTTAGTATTTATAGCAGAGACCTGAGTTTTCCTTGTGAGCTGTGCAGCCTCCCTCCTCCCGAATCATTAGAGGAAGATATTACAGCACTTAGTATATATAGCAGAGACCTGAGTTTTCCGTGTAAGCTGTGCAGCCTCCCTCCTCCTGAATCATTAGAGGAAGATATTACAGCACTTAGTATATATAGCAGAGGCTTGAATTTTCCATGTGAGCTGTGCAGCCTCCCTCCTCCCGAATCATTAGAGGAATATATTAAAGCACTTAGTATATATAGCAGAGACCTGAGTTTTCCATGTGAGATGTGCAGCCTCCCTCCTCCAGAATCATTAGAGGAAGACATTACAGCCCTTAGTATATATATAGTAGAGACCTGAGTTTTCCGTGTGAGCTGTGCAGCCTCCCTCCTCCCAAATCATTAGAGGAAAATATTACAGCACTTAGTATATATAGCAGAGACCTGAGTTTTCCGTGTGAGCTGTGCAGCCTCCCTCCTCCTGAATCATTAGAGAAAGATATTACAGCACTTAGTATATATAGCAGAGGACAGAGTTTTCCGTGTGAGCTGTGCAGCCTCCCTCCTCCTGAATCATTAGAGGAAGATATTACAGCACTTAGTATATATAGCAGAGGCCTGAGTTATCCATGTGAGCTGTGCAGCCTCCCTCCTCCCGAATCATTAGAGGAATATATTACAGCACTTAGTATATATAGCAGAGACCTGAGTTTTCCGTGTGAGCTGTGCAGCCTCCCTCCCCCCGAATCATTAGAGGAAGATATTACAGCACTTAGTATATATAGCAGAGGCCTGAGTTTTCCATGTGAGCTGTGCAGCCTCCCTCCTCCTGAATCATTAGAGGATGATATTATAGCACTTAGTATATATAGCAGAGACCTAAGTTTTCCGTGTGAGCTGTGCAGCCTCCCTCCCCCCGAATCATTAGAGGAAGATATTACAGCACTTAGTATATATATAGTAGAGACCAGAGTTTTCCGTGTGAGCTGTGCAGCCTCCCTCCTCCCGAATCATTAGAGGAATATATTACAGCACTTAGTATATATAGCAGAGACCTGAGTTTTCAGTGTGAGCTGTGCAGCCTCCCTCCTCCTGATTCAGTAGAGGAAGATATTACAGCACTTAGTATATATAGCAGAAGCCTGAGTTTTCCATGTGAGCTGTGCAGCCTCCCTCCTCCCGAATCATTAGAGGAATATATTACAGCACTTAGTATATATAGCAGAGACCTGAGTTTTCCGTGTGAGCTGTGCAGCCTCCCTCCTCCTGAATCATTAGAGGAAGATATTACAGCACTTAGTATATATAGCAGAGGCCTGAGTTTTCCGTGTGAGCTGTGCAGCCTCCCTCCCCCCGAATCATTAGAGGAAGATATTACAGCACTTAGTATATATAGCAGAGGCCTGAGTTATCCATGTGAGCTGTGCAGCCTCCCTCCTCCCGAATCATTAGAGGATTATATTACAGCACTTAGTATATATAGCAGAGGCCTGAGTTTTCCGTGTGAGCTGTGCTGCCTCCCTTCTCCCGAATTATTAGAGGAAGATATTACAGCACTTAGTATATATAGCAGAGACCTGAGTTTTCAGTGTGAGCTGTGCAGCCTCCCTCCCCCCGAATCATTAGAGGAAGATATTACAGCACTTAGTATATATAGCAGAGGCCTGAGTTTTCCGTGTGAGCTGTGCAGCCTCCCTCCTCCCGAATCATTAGAGGAAGATATTACAGCACTTAGTATATATAGCAGAGACCTGAGTTTTCCGTGTGAGCTGTGCAGCCTCCCTCCCCCAGAATCATTAGAGGAAGATATTACAGTACTTAGTATATATAGCAGAGACCTGAGTTTTCTGTGTGAGCTGTACAGCCTCCCTCCCCCCGAATCATTAGAGGAAGATATTACAGCACTTAGTATATATAGCAGAGACCTAAGTTTTCTGTGTGAGCTGTGCAGCCTCCCTCCCCCAGAATCATTAGAGGAAGATATTACAGAACTTAGTATATATAGCAGAGACCTGAGTTTTCCGTGTGAGCTGTGCAGCCTCCCTCCTCCCGAATCATTAGAGGAAGATATTACAGCACTTAGTATATATATAGTAGAGACCTGAGTTTTCCGTGTGAGCTGTGCAGCCTCCCTCCTCCCGAATCATTAGAGGAAAATATTACAGCACTTAGTATATAGAGCAGAGGCCTGAGTTTTCCGTGTGAGCTGTGCAGCCTCCCTCCTCCTGAATCATTAGAGGATTATATTACAGCACTTAGTATATATAGCAGAGGCCTGAGTTTTCCGTGTGAGCTGTGCTGCCTCCCTTCTCCCGAATTATTAGAGGAAGATATTACAGCACTTAGTATATATAGCAGAGACCTGAGTTTTCAGTGTGAGCTGTGCAGCCTCCCTCCCCCCGAATCATTAGAGGAAGATATTACAGCACTTAGTATATATAGCAGAGGCCTGAGTTTTCCGTGTGAGCTGTGCAGCCTCCCTCCTCCCGAATCATTAGAGGAAGATATTACAGCACTTAGTATATATAGCAGAGACCTGAGTTTTCCGTGTGAGCTGTGCAGCCTCCCTCCCCCAGAATCATTAGAGGAAGATATTACAGTACTTAGTATATATAGCAGAGACCTGAGTTTTCTGTGTGAGCTGTACAGCCTCCCTCCCCCCGAATCATTAGAGGAAGATATTACAGCACTTAGTATATATAGCAGAGACCTAAGTTTTCTGTGTGAGCTGTGCAGCCTCCCTCCCCCAGAATCATTAGAGGAAGATATTACAGAACTTAGTATATATAGCAGAGACCTGAGTTTTCCGTGTGAGCTGTGCAGCCTCCCTCCTCCCGAATCATTAGAGGAAGATATTACAGCACTTAGTATATATATAGTAGAGACCTGAGTTTTCCGTGTGAGCTGTGCAGCCTCCCTCCTCCCGAATCATTAGAGGAAAATATTACAGCACTTAGTATATAGAGCAGAGGCCTGAGTTTTCCGTGTGAGCTGTGCAGCCTCCCTCCTCCTGAATCATTAGAGGAAGATATTACAGCACTTAGTATATATAGCAGAGGCCTGAGTTATCCATGTGAGCTGTGCAGCCTCCCTCCTCCCGAATCATTAGAGGAATACATAACAGCACTTAGTATATATAGCAGAGACCTGAGTTTTCCGTGTGAGCTGTGCAGCCTCCCTCCCCCCGAATCATTAGAGGAAGATATTACAGCACTTAGTAAATATAGCAGAGGCCTGAGTTTTCCATGTGAGCTGTGCAGCCTCCCTCCTCCCGAATCATTAGATGAAAATATTACAGCACATAGTATATATAGCAGAGGCCTGAGTTTTCCGTGTGAGCTGTGCAGCCTCCCTCCTCCAGAATCATTAGAGGAATATATTACAGCACTTAGTATATATAGCAGAGGCCTGAGTTTTCCGTGTGAGCTGTGCAGCCTCCCTCATCCCGAATCATTAGAGGAATATATAACAGCACTTAGTATATATAGCAGAGACCTGAGTTTTCCGTGTGAGCTGTGCAGCCTCCCTCCCCCCGAATCATTAGAGGAAGATATTACAGCACTTAGTAAATATAGCAGAGGCCTGAGTTTTCCATGTGAGCTGTGCAGCCTCCCTCCTCCCGAATCATTAGATGAAAATATTACAGCACTTAGTATATATAGCAGAGGCCTGAGTTTTCCGTGTGAGCTGTGCAGCCTCCCTCCTCCAGAATCATTAGAGGAAGATATTACAGCACTTAGTATATATAGCAGAGGCCTGAGTTTTCCGTGTGAGCTGTGCAGCCTCCCTCATCCCGAATCATTACAGGAATATATTACAGCACTTAGTATATATAGCAGAGGCCTGAGTTTTCCATATGAGCTGTGCAGCCTCCCTCCTCCCGAATCATTAGAGGAATATATTACAGCACTTAGTATATATAGCAGAGACCTGAGTTTTCCTTGTGAGCTGTGCAGCCTCCCTCCTCCCGAATCATTAGAGGAAGATATTACAGCACTTAGTATATATAGCAGAGACCTGAGTTTTCCGTGTAAGCTGTGCAGCCTCCCTCCTCCTGAATCATTAGAGGAAGATATTACAGCACTTAGTATATATAGCAGAGGCCTGAGTTTTCCATGTGAGCTGTGCAGCCTCCCTCCTCCCGAATCATTAGAGGAATATATTACAGCACTTAGTATATATAGCAGAGACCTGAGTTTTCCGTGTGAGCTGTGCAGCCTCCCTCCTCCCGAATCATTAGAGGAAGATATTACAGCACTTAGTATATATATAGTAGATACCTGAGTTTTCCGTGTGAGCTGTGCAGCCTCCCTCCTCCCGAATAATTAGAGGAAAATATTACAGCACTTAGTATATATAGCAGAGACCTGAGTTTTCCGTGTGAGCTGTGCAGCCTCCCTCCTCCTGAATCATTAGAGGAAGATATTACAGCACTTAGTATATATAGCAGAGGCCTGAGTTTTCCGTGTGAGCTGTGCAGCCTCCCTCCTCCTGAATCATTATAGGAAGATATTACAGCACTTAGTATATATAGCAGAGGCCTGATTTATCCATGTGAGCTGTGCAGCCTCCCTCCTCCCGAATCATTAGAGGAATATATTACAGCACTTAGTATATATAGCAGAGACCTGAGTTTTCCATGTGAGCTGTGCAGCCTCCCTCCTCCCGAATCATTAGAGGAAAATATTACAGCACTTAGTATATGTAGCAGAGACCTGAGTTTTCCGTGTGAGCTGTGCAGCCTCCCTCCTCCTGAATCATTAGAGGAAGATATTACAGCACTTAGTATATATAGCAGAGGCCTGAGTTTTCCGTGTGAGCTGTGCAGCCTCCCTCCTCCTGAATCATTAGAAGAAGATATTACTGCACTTAGTATATATAGCAGAGGCCTGAGTTATCCATGTGAGCTGTGCAGCCTCCCTCCTCCCGAATCATTAGAGGAATATATTACAGCACTTAGTATATATAGCAGAGGCCTGAGTTTTCCGTGTGAGCTGTGCAGCCTCCCTTCTCCCGAATCATTAGAGGAAGATATTACAGCACTTAGTATATATAGCAGAGACCTGAGATTTCCGTGTGAGCTGTGCAGCCTCCCTTCTCCCGAATCATTAGAGGAAGATATTACAGCACTTAGTATATAGAGCAGAGACCTGAGTTTTCAGTGTGAGCTGTGCAGCCTCCCTCCCCCCGAATCATTAGAGGAAGATATTACAGCACTTAGTATATATAGCAGAGGCCTGAGTTTTCCGTGTGAGCTGTGCAGCCTCCCTCCTCCCGAATCATTAGAGGAAGATATTACAGCACTTAGTATATATAGCAGAGACCTGAGTTTTCCGTGTGAGCTGTGCAGCCTCCCTCCCCCAGAATCATTAGAGGAAGATATTACAGTACTTAGTATATATAGCAGAGACCTGAGTTTTCTGTGTGAGCTGTACAGCCTCCCTCCACCCGAATCATTAGAGGAAGATATAACAGCACTTAGTAAATATAGCAGAGGCCTGAGTTTTCCATGTGAGCTGTGCAGCCTCCCTCCTCCCGAATCATTAGATGAAAATATTACAGCACTTAGTATATATAGCAGAGGCCTGAGTTTTCCGTGTGAGCTGTGCAGCCTCCCTCCTCCAGAATCATTAGAGGAAGATATTACAGCACTTAGTATATAAAGCAGAGGCCTGAGTTTTCCGTGTGAGCTGTGCTGCCTCCTTCGTCCCGAATCATTACTGGAAGATATTACAGCACTTAGTATATATAGCAGAGGCCTGAGTTTTCCATATAAGCTGTGCAGCCTCCCTCCTCCCGAATCATTAGAGGAATATATTACAGCACTCAGTATATATAGCAGAGACCTGAGTTTTCCTTGTGAGCTGTGCAGCCTCCCTCCTCCCGAATCATTAGAGGAAGATATTACAGCACTTAGTATATATAGCAGAGACCTGAGTTTTCCATGTAAGCTGTGCAGCCTCCCTCCTCCTGAATCATTAGAGGAAGATATTACAGCACTTAGTATATATAGCAGAGGCCTGAGTTTTCCATGTGATCTGTGCAGCCTCCCTCCTCCCGAATCATTAGAGGAAGATATTACAGCACTTAGTATATATATTGTAGAGACCTGAGTTTTCCGTGTGAGCTGTGCAGCCTCCCTCCTCCCGAATCATTAGAGGAAAATATTACAGCACTTAGTATATATAGCAGAGACCTGAGTTTTCCGTGTGAGCTGTGCAGCCTCCCTCCTCCTGAATCATTAGAGGAAGATATTACAGCACTTAGTATATATAGCAGACGCCTGAGTTTTCCGTGTGAGCTGTGCAGCCTCCCTCCTCCTGAATCATTAGAGGAAGATATTACAGCACTTAGTATATATAGCAGAGGCCTGAGTTATCCATGTGAGCTGTGCAGCCTCCCTCCTCCCAAATCATTAGAGGAATGTATTACAGCACTTAGTATATATTGCAGAGGCCTGAGTTTTCCGTGTGAGCTGTGCATCCTCCCTTCTCATGAATCATTAGAGGAAGATGTTACAGCACTTAGTATATATTGCAGAGACCTGAGTTTTCCGTGTGAGCTGTGCAGCCTCCCTCCTCCCGATTCATTAGAGGAAGATATTACAGCACTTAGCATATATAGCAGAGACCTGAGTTTTCCGTGTGAGCTGTGTAGCCTCCCTTCTCCCGAATCATTAGAGGAAGATATTACAGCACTTAGTATATATAGCAGAGACCTGAGTTTTCCGTGTGAGCTTTGCAGCCTCCCTTCTCCCGAATCATTAGAGGAAGATATTACAGCACTTAGTATATATATAGTAGAGACCTGAGTTTTCCGTGTGAGCTGTGCAGCCTCCCTCCTCCCGAATCATTAGAGGAAGATATTACAGCACTTAGTATATATAGTAGAGACCTGAGTTTTCCGTGTGAGCTGTGCAGCCTCCCTCCCCCAGAATCATTAGAGGAAGATATTACAGCACTTAGTATATATAGCAGAGACCTGAGTTTTCCGTGTGAGCTGTGCAGCCTCCCTCCCCGAGAATCATTAGAGGAAGATATTACAGCACTTAGTATATATAGCAGAGACCTGAGTTTTCCGTGTGAGCTTTGCAGCCTCCCTCCTCCTAAATTATTAGAGGAAGATATTACAGCACTTAGTATATATATAGTAGAGACCTAAGTTTTCCGTGTTAGCTGTGCAGCCTCCCTCCTCCCAAATCATTAGAGGAATATATTACAGCACTTAGTATATATAGCAGAGACCTGAGTTTTCCGTGTGAGCTGTGCAGCCTCCCTCCTCCCGAATCATTAGAGGAAGATATTACAGCACTTAGTATATATAGCAGAGGCCTGAGTTTTCGTGAGAGCTGTGCAGCCTCCCTCCTACTGAATCATTAGAGGAAGATATTACAGAACTTAATATATATAGCAGAGGCCTGAGTTATCCATGATAGCTGTGCAGCCTCCCTCCTCCCGAATCATTAGAGGAATATATAACAGCACTTAGTATATATAGCAGAGACCTGAGTTTTCCGTGTGAGCTGTGCAGCCTCCCTCCCCCCGAATCATTAGAGGAAGATATTACAGCACTTAGTAAATATAGCAGAGGCCTGAATTTTCCATGTGAGCTGTGCAGCCTCCCTCCTCCCGAATCATTAGATGAAAATATTACAGCACTTAGTATATATAGCAGAGGCCTGAGTTTTCCGTGTGAGCTGTGCAGCCTCCCTCCTCCAGAATCATTAGAGGAAGATATTACAGCACTTAGTATGTATAGCAGAGGCCTGAGTTTTCTGTGTGAGCTGTGCAGCCTCCCTCGTCCCGAATCATTACAGGAAGATATTACAGCACTTAGTATATATAGCAGAGGCCTGAGTTTTCCATGTGAGCTGTGCAGCCTCCCTCCTCCCGAATCATTAGAGGAATATATTACAGCACTTAGTATTTATAGCAGAGACCTGAGTTTTCCTTGTGAGCTGTGCAGCCTCCCTCCTCCCGAATCATTAGAGGAAGATATTACAGCACTTAGTATATATAGCAGAGACCTGAGTTTTCCGTGTAAGCTGTGCAGCCTCCCTCCTCCTGAATCATTAGAGGAAGATATTACAGCACTTAGTATATATAGCAGAGGCCTGAGTTTTCCATGTGAGCTGTGCAGCCTCCCTCCTCCCGAATCATTAGAGGAATATATTAAAGCACTTAGTATATATAGCAGAGACCTGAGTTTTCCATGTGAGCTGTGCAGCCTCCCTCCTCCCGAATCATTAGAGGAAGACATTACAGCCCTTAGTATATATATAGTAGAGACCTGAGTTTTCCGTGTGAGCTGTGCAGCCTCCCTCCTCCCGAATCATTAGAGGAAAATATTACAGCACTTAGTATATATAGCAGAGACCTGAGTTTTCCGTGTGAGCTGTACAGCCTCCCTCCTCCTGAATCATTAGAGAAAGATATTACAGCACTTAGTATATATAGCAGAGGACAGAGTTTTCCGTGTGAGCTGTGCAGCCTCCCTCCTCCTGAATCATTAGAGGAAGATATTACAGCACTTAGTATATATAGCAGAGGCCTGAGTTATCCATGTGAGCTGTGCAGCCTCCCTCCTCCCGAATCATTAGAGGAATATATTACAGCACTTAGTATATATAGCAGAGACCTGAGTTTTCCGTGTGAGCTGTGCAGCCTCCCTCCCCCCGAATCATTAGAGGAAGATATTACAGCACTTAGTATATATAGCAGAGGCCTGAGTTTTCCATGTGAGCTGTGCAGCCTCCCTCCTCCTGAATCATTAGAGGATGATATTATAGCACTTAGTATATATAGCAGAGACCTAAGTTTTCCGTGTGAGCTGTGCAGCCTCCCTCCCCCCGAATCATTAGAGGAAGATATTACAGCACTTATTATATATATAGTAGAGACCAGAGTTTTCCGTGTGAGCTGTGCAGCCTCCCTCCTCCCGAATCATTAGAGGAATATATTACAGCACTTAGTATATATAGCAGAGACCTGAGTTTTCAGTGTGAGCTGTGCAGCCTCCCTCCTCCTGATTCAGTAGAGGAAGATATTACAGCACTTAGTATATATAGCAGAAGCCTGAGTTTTCCATGTGAGCTGTGCAGCCTCCCTCCTCCCGAATCATTAGAGGAAGATATTACAGCACTTAGTATATATAGCAGAGACCTGAGTTTTCTGTGTGAGCTGTGTGAGCTGTGCAGCCTCCCTCCTCCCGAATCATTAGAGGAAGATATTACAGCACTTAGTATATATAGCAGAGACCTGAGTTTTCCGTGTGAGCTGTGCAGCCTCCCTCCTCCCGATCATTAGAGGAAGATATTACAGCACTTAGTATATATAGCAGAGACCTGAGTTTTCCGTGTGAGCTGTGCAGCCTCCCTCCTCCCGAATCATTAGAGGAATATATTACAGCACTTAGTATATATAGCAGAGACCTGAGTTTTCCATGTGAGCTGTGCAGCCTCCCTCCTCCCGAATCATTAGAGGAAAATATTACAGCACTTAGTATATGTAGCAGAGACCAGAGTTTTCCATGTGAGCTGTGCAGCCTCCCTCCTCCTGAATCATTAGAGGAAGATATTACAGCACTTAGTATATATAGCTGAGGCCTGAATTTTCCGTGTGAGCTGTGCAGCCTCCCTCCTCCTGATTCATTAGAGGAAGATATTACAGCACTTAGTATATATAGCAGAGGCCTGAGTTATCCATGTGAGCTGTGCAGCCTCCCTCCTCCCGAATCATTAGAGGAATATATTACAGCACTTAGTATATATAGCAGAGGCCTGAGTTTTCCGTGTGAGCTGTGCAGCCTCCCATCTCCCGAATCATTAGAGGAAGATATTACAGCACTTAGTATATATAGTAGAGACCTGAGATTTCCGTGTGAGCTGTGCAGCCTCCCTTCTCCCGAATCATTAGAGGAATATATTACAGCACTTAGTATATATAGCAGAGGCCTGAGTTTTCCATGTGAGCTGTGCAGCCTCCCTCCTCCTGAATCATTAGAGGATGATATTATAGCACTTAGTATATATAGCAGAGACCTAAGTTTTCCGTGTGAGCTGTGCAGCCTCCCTCCCCCCGAATCATTAGAGGAAGATATTACAGCACTTATTATATATATAGTAGAGACCAGAGTTTTCCGTGTGAGCTGTGCAGCCTCCCTCCTCCCGAATCATTAGAGGAATATATTACAGCACTTAGTATATATAGCAGAGACCTGAGTTTTCAGTGTGAGCTGTGCAGCCTCCCTCCTCCTGATTCAGTAGAGGAAGATATTACAGCACTTAGTATATATAGCAGAAGCCTGAGTTTTCCATGTGAGCTGTGCAGCCTCCCTCCTCCCGAATCATTAGAGGAAGATATTACAGCACTTATTATATATATAGTAGAGACCAGAGTTTTCCGTGTGAGCTGTGCAGCCTCCCTCCTCCCGAATCATTAGAGGAATATATTACAGCACTTAGTATATATAGCAGAGACCTGAGTTTTCAGTGTGAGCTGTGCAGCCTCCCTCCTCCTGATTCAGTAGAGGAAGATATTACAGCACTTAGTATATATAGCAGAAGCCTGAGTTTTCCATGTGAGCTGTGCAGCCTCCCTCCTCCCGAATCATTAGAGGAAGATATTACAGCACTTAGTATATATAGCAGAGACCTGAGTTTTCTGTGTGAGCTGTGTGAGCTGTGCAGCCTCCCTCCTCCCGAATCATTAGAGGAAGATATTACAGCACTTAGTATATATAGCAGAGACCTGAGTTTTCCGTGTGAGCTGTGCAGCCTCCCTCCTCCCGATCATTAGAGGAAGAGATTACAGCACTTAGTATATATAGCAGAGACCTGAGTTTTCCGTGTGAGCTGTGCAGCCTCCCTCCTCCCGAATCATTAGAGGAATATATTACAGCACTTAGTATATATAGCAGAGACCTGAGTTTTCCATGTGAGCTGTGCAGCCTCCCTCCTCCCGAATCATTAGAGGAAAATATTACAGCACTTAGTATATGTAGCAGAGACCAGAGTTTTCCGTGTGAGCTGTGCAGCCTCCCTCCTCCTGAATCATTAGAGGAAGATATTACAGCACTTAGTATATATAGCTGAGGCCTGAGTTTTCCGTGTGAGCTGTGCAGCCTCCCTCCTCCTGATTCATTAGAGGAAGATATTACAGCACTTAGTATATATAGCAGAGGCCTGAGTTATCCATGTGAGCTGTGCAGCCTCCCTCCTCCCGAATCATTAGAGGAATATATTACAGCACTTAGTATATATAGCAGAGGCCTGAGTTTTCCGTGTGAGCTGTGCAGCCTCCCATCTCCCGAATCATTAGAGGAAGATATTACAGCACTTAGTATATATAGTAGAGACCTGAGATTTCCGTGTGAGCTGTGCAGCCTCCCTTCTCCCGAATCATTAGAGGAATATATTACAGCACTTAGTATATATAGCAGAGACCTGAGTTTTCAGTGTGAGCTGTGCAGCCTCCCTCACCCCGAATCATTAGAGGAAGATATTACAGCACTTAGTATATATAGCAGAGGCCTGAGTTTTCCGTGTGAGCTGTGCAGCCTCCCTCCTCCCGAATCATTAGAGGAAGATATTACAGCACTTAGTATATATAGCAGAGACCTGAGTTTTCCGTGTGAGTTATGCAGCCTCCCTCCCCCAGAATCATTAGAGGAAGATATTACAGTACTTAGTATATGTAGCAGAGACCTGAGTTTTCTGTGTGAGCTGTACAGCCTCCCTCCCCCCGAATCATTAGAGGAAGATATAACAGCACTTAGTAAATATAGCAGAGGCCTGAGTTTTCCATGTGAGCTGTGCAGCCTCCCTCCTCCCGAATCATTAGATGAAAATATTACAGCACTTAGTATATATAGCAGAGGCCTGAGTTTTCCGTGTGAGCTGTGCAGCCTCCCTCCTCCAGAATCATTAGAGGAAGATATTACAGCACTTAGGATATAAAGCAGAGGCCTGAGTTTTCCGTGTGAGCTGTGCTGCCTCCTTCGTCCCGAATCATTACAGCAAGATATTACAGCACTTAGTATATATAGCAGAGGCCTGAGTTTTCCATATGAGCTGTGCAGCCTCCCTCCTCCCGAATCATTAGAGGAATATATTACAGCACTTAGTATATATAGCAGAGACCTGAGTTTTCCATGTGAGCTGTGCAGCCTCCCTCCTCCCGAATCATTAGAGGAAAATATTACAGCACTTAGTATATGTAGCAGAGACCTGAGTTTTCCGTGTGAGCTGTGCAGCCTCCCTCCTCCTGAATCATTAGAGGAAGATATTACAACACTTAGTATATATAGCAGAGGCCTGAGTTTTCCGTGTGAGCTGTGCAGCCTCCCTACTCCTGAATAATTAGAGGAAGATATTACAGCACTTAGTATATATAGCAGAGGCCTGAGTTATCCATGTGAGCTGTGCAGCCTCCCTCCTCCCGAATCATTAGAGGAATATATTACAGCACTTAGTATATATAGCAGAGGCCTGAGTTTTCCACGTGAGCTGTGCAGCCTCCCTTCTCCCGAATCATTAGAGGAAGATATTACAGCACTTAGTATATATAGCAGAGACCTGAGATTTCCGTGTGAGCTGTGCAGCCTCCCTTCTCCCGAATCATTAGAGGAAGATATTACAGCACTTAGTATATATATCAGAGACCTGAGTTTTCAGTGTGAGCTGTGCAGCCTCCCTCGCCCCGAATCATTAGAGGAAGATATTACAGCACTTAGTATATATAGCAGAGGCCTGAGTTTTCCGTGTGAGCTGTGCAGCCTCCCTCCTCCCGAATCATTAGAGGAAGATATTACAGCACTTAGTATATATAGCAGAGACCTGAGTTTTCCGTGTGAGCTGTGCAGCCTCCCTCCCCCAGAATCATTAGAGGAAGATATTACAGTACTTAGTATATATAGCAGAGACCTGAGTTTTCTGTGTGAGCTGTACAGCCTCCCTCCACCCGAATCATTAGAGGAAGATATAACAGCACTTAGTAAATATAGCAGAGGCCTGAGTTTTCCATGTGAGCTGTGCAGCCTCCCTCCTCCCGAATCATTAGATGAAAATATTACAGCACTTAGTATATATAGCAGAGGCCTGAGTTTTCCGTGTGAGCTGTGCAGCCTCCCTCCTCCAGAATCATTAGAGGAAGATATTACAGCACTTAGTATATAAAGCAGAGGCCTGAGTTTTCCGTGTGAGCTGTGCTGCCTCCTTCGTCCCGAATCATTACTGGAAGATATTAAAGCACTTAGTATATATAGCAGAGGCCTGAGTTTTCCATATGAGCTGTGCAGCCTCCCTCATCCCGAATCATTAGAGGAATATATTACAGCACTTAGTATATATAGCAGAGACCTGAGTTTTCCTTGTGAGCTGTGCAGCCTCCCTCCTCCCGAATCATTAGAGGAAGATATTACAGCACTTAGTATATATAGCAGAGACCTGAGTTTTCCGTGTAAGCTGTGCAGCCTCCCTCCTCCTGAATCATTAGAGGAAGATATTACAGCACTTAGTATATATAGCAGAGGCCTGAGTTTTCCATGTGAGCTGTGCAGCCTCCCTCCTCCCGAATCATTAGAGGAATATATTACAGCACTTAGTATATATAGTAGAGACCTGAGTTTTCCATGTGAGCTGTGCAGCCTCCCTCCTCCCGAATCATTAGAGGAAGATATTACAGCACTTAGTATATATATAGTAGAGACCTGAGTTTTCCGTGTGAGCTGTGCAGCCTCCCTCCTCCCGAATCATTAGAGGAAAATATTACAGCACTTAGTATATATAGCAGAGACCTGAGTTTTCCGTGTGAGCTGTGCAGCCTCCCTCCTCCTGAATCATTAGAGGAAGATATTACAGCATTTAGTATATATAGCAGAGGCCTGAGTTTTCCGTGTGAGCTGTGCAGCCTCCCTCCTCCTGAATCATTAGAGGAAGATATTACAGCACTTAGTATATATAGCAGAGGCCTGAGTTATCCATGTGAGCTGTGCAGCCTCCCTCCTCCCGAATCATTAGAGGAATATATTACAGCACTTAGTATATATTGCAGAGGCCTGAGTTTTCCGTGTGAGCTGTGCATCCTCCCTTCTCACGAATCATTAGAGGAAGATGTTACAGCACTTAGTATATATTGCAGAGACCTGAGTTTTCCGTGTGAGCTGTGCAGCCTCCCTCCTCCCGAATCATTAGAGGAAGATATTACAGCACTTAGCATATATAGCAGAGACCTGAGTTTTCCGTGTGAGCTGTGTAGCCTCCCTTCTCCCGAATCATTAGAGGAAGATATTACAGCACTTAGTATATATAGCAGAGACCTGAGTTTTCCGTGTGAGCTTTGCAGCCTCCCTTCTCCCGAATCATTAGAGGAAGATATTACAGCACTTAGTATATATATAGTAGAGACCTGAGTTTTCCGTGTGAGCTGTGCAGCCTCCCTCCTCCCGAATCATTAGAGGAAGATATTACAGCACTTAGTATATATAGTAGAGACCTGAGTTTTCCGTGTGAGCTGTGCAGCCTCCCTCCCCCAGATTCATTAGAGGAAGATATTACAGCACTTAGTATATATAGCAGAGACCTGAGTTTTCCGTGTGAGCTGTGCAGCCTCCCTCCCCGAGAATCATTAGAGGAAGATATTACAGCACTTAGTATATATAGCAGAGACCTGAGTTTTCCGTGTGAGCTTTGCAGCCTCCCTCCTCCTAAATTATTAGAGGAAGATATTACAGCACTTAGTATATATATAGTAGAGACCTAAGTTTTCCGTGTTAGCTGTGCAGCCTCCCTCCTCCCGAATCATTAGAGGAATATATTACAGCACTTAGTATATATAGCAGAGACCTGAGTTTTCCGTGTGAGCTGTGCAGCCTCCCTCCTCCCGAATCATTAGAGGAAAATATTACAGCACTTAGTATATATAGCAGAGGCCTGAGTTTTCCGTGAGAGCTGTGCAGCCTCCCTCCTACTGAATCATTAGAGGAAGATATTACAGAACTTAGTATATATAGCAGAGGCCTGAGTTATCCATGATAGCTGTGCAGCCTCCCTCCTCCCGAATCATTAGAGGAATATATAACAGCACTTAGTATATATAGCAGAGACCTGAGTTTTCCGTGTGAGCTGTGCAGCCTCCCTCCCCCCGAATCATTAGAGGAAGATATTACAGCACTTAGTAAATATAGCAGAGGCCTGAGTTTTCCATGTGAGCTGTGCAGCCTCCCTCCTCCCGAATCATTAGATGAAAATATTACAGCACTTAGTATATATAGCAGAGGCCTGAGTTTTCCGTGTGAGCTGTGCAGCCTCCCTCCTCCCGAATCATTAGAGGAAGATATTACAGCACTTAGTATATATAGCAGAGGCCTGAGTTTTCCGTGTGAGCTGTGCAGCCTCCCTCGTCCCGAATCATTACAGGAAGATATTACAGCACTTAGTATATATAGCAGAGGCCTGAGTTTTCCATGTGAGCTGTGCAGCCTCCCTCCTCCCGAATCATTAGAGGAATATATTACAGCACTTAGTATTTATAGCAGAGACCTGAGTTTTCCTTGTGAGCTGTGCAGCCTCCCTCCTCCCGAATCATTAGAGGAAGATATTACAGCACTTAGTATATATAGCAGAGACCTGAGTTTTCCGTGTAAGCTGTGCAGCCTCCCTCCTCCTGAATCATTAGAGGAAGATATTACAGCACTTAGTATATATAGCAGAGGCCTGAGTTTTCCGTGTGAGCTGTGCAGCCTCCCTCCTCCTGAATCATTATAGGAAGATATTACAGCACTTAGTATATATAGCAGAGGCCTGATTTATCCATGTGAGCTGTGCAGCCTCCCTCCTCCCGAATCATTAGAGGAATATATTACAGCACTTAGTATATATAGCAGAGACCTGAGTTTTCCATGTGAGCTGTGCAGCCTCCCTCCTCCCGAATCATTAGAGGAAAATATTACAGCACTTAGTATATGTAGCAGAGACCTGAGTTTTCCGTGTGAGCTGTGCAGCCTCCCTCCTCCTGAATCATTAGAGGAAGATATTACAGCACTTAGTATATATAGCAGAGGCCTGAGTTTTCCGTGTGAGCTGTGCAGCCTCCCTCCTCCTGAATCATTAGAAGAAGATATTACAGCACTTAGTATATATAGCAGAGGCCTGAGTTATCCATGTGAGCTGTGCAGCCTCCCTCCTCCCGAATCATTAGAGGAATATATTACAGCACTTAGTATATATAGCAGAGGCCTGAGTTTTCCGTGTGAGCTGTGCAGCCTCCCTCCTCCCGAATCATTAGAGGAAGATATTACAGCACTTAGTATATATAGCAGAGACCTGAGATTTCCGTGTGAGCTGTGCAGCCTCCCTTCTCCCGAATCATTAGAGGAAGATATTACAGCACTTAGTATATAGAGCAAAGACCTGAGTTTTCAGTGTGAGCTGTGCAGCCTCCCTCCCCCCGAATCATTAGAGGAAGATATTACAGCACTTAGTATATATAGCAGAGGCCTGAGTTTTCCGTGTGAGCTGTGCAGCCTCCCTCCTCCCGAATCATTAGAGGAAGATATTACAGCACTTAGTATATATAGCAGAGACCTGAGTTTTCCGTGTGAGCTGTGCAGCCTCCCTCCCCCAGAATCATTAGAGGAAGATATTACAGTACTTAGTATATATAGCAGAGACCTGAGTTTTCTGTGTGAGCTGTACAGCCTCCCTCCACCCGAATCATTAGAGGAAGATATAACAGCACTTAGTAAATATAGCAGAGGCCTGAGTTTTCCATGTGAGCTGTGCAGCCTCCCTCCTCCCGAATCATTAGATGAAAATATTACAGCACTTAGTATATATAGCAGAGGCCTGAGTTTTCCGTGTGAGCTGTGCAGCCTCCCTCCTCCAGAATCATTAGAGGAAGATATTACAGCACTTAGTATATAAAGCAGAGGCCTGAGTTTTCCGTGTGAGCTGTGCTGCCTCCTTCGTCCCGAATCATTACTGGAAGATATTACAGCACTTAGTATATATAGCAGAGGCCTGAGTTTTCCATATAAGCTGTGCAGCCTCCCTCCTCCCGAATCATTAGAGGAATATATTACAGCACTCAGTATATATAGCAGAGACCTGAGTTTTCCTTGTGAGCTGTGCAGCCTCCCTCCTCCCGAATCATTAGAGGAAGATATTACAGCACTTAGTATATATAGCAGAGACCTGAGTTTTCCATGTAAGCTGTGCAGCCTCCCTCCTCCTGAATCATTAGAGGAAGATATTACAGCACTTAGTATATATAGCAGAGGCCTGAGTTTTCCATGTGAGCTGTGCAGCCTCCCTCCTCCCGAATCATTAGAGGAAGATATTACAGCACTTAGTATATATATTGTAGAGACCTGAGTTTTCCGTGTGAGCTGTGCAGCCTCCCTCCTCCCGAATCATTAGAGGAAAATATTACAGCACTTAGTATATATAGCAGAGACCTGAGTTTTCCGTGTGAGCTGTGCAGCCTCCCTCCCCCAGAATCATTAGAGGAAGATATTACAGTACTTAGTATATATAGCAGAGACCTGAGTTTTCTGTGTGAGCTGTACAGCCTCCCTCCACCCGAATCATTAGAGGAAGATATAACAGCACTTAGTAAATATAGCAGAGGCCTGAGTTTTCCATGTGAGCTGTGCAGCCTCCCTCC
Organism: Taudactylus pleione; assembly: GCA_031769625.1. Classification (NCBI taxonomy): domain Eukaryota; kingdom Metazoa; phylum Chordata; class Amphibia; order Anura; family Myobatrachidae; genus Taudactylus; species Taudactylus pleione. Next base: position 426,879 of record JAUIMM010000845.1, read on the forward strand.
TCCCGAATCATTAGATGAAAATATTACAGCACTTAGTATATATAGCAGAGGCCTGAGTTTTCCGTGTGAGCTGTGCAGCCTCCCTCCTCCAGAATCATTAGAGGAAGATATTACAGCACTTAGTATATAAAGCAGAGGCCTGAGTTTTCCGTGTGAGCTGTGCTGCCTCCTTCGTCCCGAATCATTACTGGAAGATATTAAAGCACTTAGTATATATAGCAGAGGCCTGAGTTTTCCATATGAGCTGTGCAGCCTCCCTCATCCCGAATCATTAGAGGAATATATTACAGCACTTAGTATATATAGCAGAGACCTGAGTTTTCCTTGTGAGCTGTGCAGCCTCCCTCCTCCCGAATCATTAGAGGAAGATATTACAGCACTTAGTATATATAGCAGAGACCTGAGTTTTCCGTGTAAGCTGTGCAGCCTCCCTCCTCCTGAATCATTAGAGGAAGATATTACAGCACTTAGTATATATAGCAGAGGCCTGAGTTTTCCATGTGAGCTGTGCAGCCTCCCTCCTCCCGAATCATTAGAGGAATATATTACAGCACTTAGTATATATAGTAGAGACCTGAGTTTTCCATGTGAGCTGTGCAGCCTCCCTCCTCCCGAATCATTAGAGGAAGATATTACAGCACTTAGTATATATATAGTAGAGACCTGAGTTTTCCGTGTGAGCTGTGCAGCCTCCCTCCTCCCGAATCATTAGAGGAAAATATTACAGCACTTAGTATATATAGCAGAGACCTGAGTTTTCCGTGTGAGCTGTGCAGCCTCCCTCCTCCTGAATCATTAGAGGAAGATATTACAGCATTTAGTATATATAGCAGAGGCCTGAGTTTTCCGTGTGAGCTGTGCAGCCTCCCTCCTCCTGAATCATTAGAGGAAGATATTACAGCACTTAGTATATATAGCAGAGGCCTGAGTTATCCATGTGAGCTGTGCAGCCTCCCTCCTCCCGAATCATTAGAGGAATATATTACAGCACTTAGTATATATTGCAGAGGCCTGAGTTTTCCGTGTGAGCTGTGCATCCTCCCTTCTCACGAATCATTAGAGGAAGATGTTACAGCACTTAGTATATATTGCAGAGACCTGAGTTTTCCGTGTGAGCTGTGCAGCCTCCCTCCTCCCGAATCATTAGAGGAAGATATTACAGCACTTAGCATATATAGCAGAGACCTGAGTTTTCCGTGTGAGCTGTGTAGCCTCCCTTCTCCCGAATCATTAGAGGAAGATATTACAGCACTTAGTATATATAGCAGAGACCTGAGTTTTCCGTGTGAGCTTTGCAGCCTCCCTTCTCCCGAATCATTAGAGGAAGATATTACAGCACTTAGTATATATATAGTAGAGACCTGAGTTTTCCGTGTGAGCTGTGCAGCCTCCCTCCTCCCGAATCATTAGAGGAAGATATTACAGCACTTAGTATATATAGTAGAGACCTGAGTTTTCCGTGTGAGCTGTGCAGCCTCCCTCCCCCAGATTCATTAGAGGAAGATATTACAGCACTTAGTATATATAGCAGAGACCTGAGTTTTCCGTGTGAGCTGTGCAGCCTCCCTCCCCGAGAATCATTAGAGGAAGATATTACAGCACTTAGTATATATAGCAGAGACCTGAGTTTTCCGTGTGAGCTTTGCAGCCTCCCTCCTCCTAAATTATTAGAGGAAGATATTACAGCACTTAGTATATATATAGTAGAGACCTAAGTTTTCCGTGTTAGCTGTGCAGCCTCCCTCCTCCCGAATCATTAGAGGAATATATTACAGCACTTAGTATATATAGCAGAGACCTGAGTTTTCCGTGTGAGCTGTGCAGCCTCCCTCCTCCCGAATCATTAGAGGAAAATATTACAGCACTTAGTATATATAGCAGAGGCCTGAGTTTTCCGTGAGAGCTGTGCAGCCTCCCTCCTACTGAATCATTAGAGGAAGATATTACAGAACTTAGTATATATAGCAGAGGCCTGAGTTATCCATGATAGCTGTGCAGCCTCCCTCCTCCCGAATCATTAGAGGAATATATAACAGCACTTAGTATATATAGCAGAGACCTGAGTTTTCCGTGTGAGCTGTGCAGCCTCCCTCCCCCCGAATCATTAGAGGAAGATATTACAGCACTTAGTAAATATAGCAGAGGCCTGAGTTTTCCATGTGAGCTGTGCAGCCTCCCTCCTCCCGAATCATTAGATGAAAATATTACAGCACTTAGTATATATAGCAGAGGCCTGAGTTTTCCGTGTGAGCTGTGCAGCCTCCCTCCTCCCGAATCATTAGAGGAAGATATTACAGCACTTAGTATATATAGCAGAGGCCTGAGTTTTCCGTGTGAGCTGTGCAGCCTCCCTCGTCCCGAATCATTACAGGAAGATATTACAGCACTTAGTATATATAGCAGAGGCCTGAGTTTTCCATGTGAGCTGTGCAGCCTCCCTCCTCCCGAATCATTAGAGGAATATATTACAGCACTTAGTATTTATAGCAGAGACCTGAGTTTTCCTTGTGAGCTGTGCAGCCTCCCTCCTCCCGAATCATTAGAGGAAGATATTACAGCACTTAGTATATATAGCAGAGACCTGAGTTTTCCGTGTAAGCTGTGCAGCCTCCCTCCTCCTGAATCATTAGAGGAAGATATTACAGCACTTAGTATATATAGCAGAGGCCTGAGTTTTCCGTGTGAGCTGTGCAGCCTCCCTCCTCCTGAATCATTATAGGAAGATATTACAGCACTTAGTATATATAGCAGAGGCCTGATTTATCCATGTGAGCTGTGCAGCCTCCCTCCTCCCGAATCATTAGAGGAATATATTACAGCACTTAGTATATATAGCAGAGACCTGAGTTTTCCATGTGAGCTGTGCAGCCTCCCTCCTCCCGAATCATTAGAGGAAAATATTACAGCACTTAGTATATGTAGCAGAGACCTGAGTTTTCCGTGTGAGCTGTGCAGCCTCCCTCCTCCTGAATCATTAGAGGAAGATATTACAGCACTTAGTATATATAGCAGAGGCCTGAGTTTTCCGTGTGAGCTGTGCAGCCTCCCTCCTCCTGAATCATTAGAAGAAGATATTACAGCACTTAGTATATATAGCAGAGGCCTGAGTTATCCATGTGAGCTGTGCAGCCTCCCTCCTCCCGAATCATTAGAGGAATATATTACAGCACTTAGTATATATAGCAGAGGCCTGAGTTTTCCGTGTGAGCTGTGCAGCCTCCCTTCTCCCGAATCATTAGAGGAAGATATTACAGCACTTAGTATATATAGCAGAGACCTGAGATTTCCGTGTGAGCTGTGCAGCCTCCCTTCTCCCGAATCATTAGAGGAAGATATTACAGCACTTAGTATATAGAGCAGAGACCTGAGTTTTCAGTGTGAGCTGTGCAGCCTCCCTCCCCCCGAATCATTAGAGGAAGATATTACAGCACTTAGTATATATAGCAGAGGCCTGAGTTTTCCGTGTGAGCTGTGCAGCCTCCCTCCTCCCGAATCATTAGAGGAAGATATTACAGCACTTAGTATATATAGCAGAGACCTGAGTTTTCCGTGTGAGCTGTGCAGCCTCCCTCCCCCAGAATCATTAGAGGAAGATATTACAGTACTTAGTATATATAGCAGAGACCTGAGTTTTCTGTGTGAGCTGTACAGCCTCCCTCCACCCGAATCATTAGAGGAAGATATAACAGCACTTAGTAAATATAGCAGAGGCCTGAGTTTTCCATGTGAGCTGTGCAGCCTCCCTCCTCCCGAATCATTAGATGAAAATATTACAGCACTTAGTATATATAGCAGAGGCCTGAGTTTTCCGTGTGAGCTGTGCAGCCTCCCTCCTCCAGAATCATTAGAGGAAGATATTACAGCACTTAGTATATAAAGCAGAGGCCTGAGTTTTCCGTGTGAGCTGTGCTGCCTCCTTCGTCCCGAATCATTACTGGAAGATATTACAGCACTTAGTATATATAGCAGAGGCCTGAGTTTTCCATATAAGCTGTGCAGCCTCCCTCCTCCCGAATCATTAGAGGAATATATTACAGCACTCAGTATATATAGCAGAGACCTGAGTTTTCCTTGTGAGCTGTGCAGCCTCCCTCCTCCCGAATCATTAGAGGAAGATATTACAGCACTTAGTATATATAGCAGAGACCTGAGTTTTCCATGTAAGCTGTGCAGCCTCCCTCCTCCTGAATCATTAGAGGAAGATATTACAGCACTTAGTATATATAGCAGAGGCCTGAGTTTTCCATGTGAGCTGTGCAGCCTCCCTCCTCCCGAATCATTAGAGGAAGATATTACAGCACTTAGTATATATATTGTAGAGACCTGAGTTTTCCGTGTGAGCTGTGCAGCCTCCCTCCTCCCGAATCATTAGAGGAAAATATTACAGCACTTAGTATATATAGCAGAGACCTGAGTTTTCCGTGTGAGCTGTGCAGCCTCCCTCCTCCTGAATCATTAGAGGAAGATATTACAGCACTTAGTATATATAGCAGACGCCTGAGTTTTCCGTGTGAGCTGTGCAGCCTCCCTCCTCCTGAATCATTAGAGGAAGATATTACAGCACTTAGTATATATAGCAGAGGCCTGAGTTATCCATGTGAGCTGTGCAGCCTCCCTCCTCCCAAATCATTAGAGGAATGTATTACAGCACTTAGTATATATTGCAGAGACCTGAGTTTTCCGTGTGAGCTTTGCAGCCTCCCTTCTCCCGAATCATTAGAGGAAGATATTACAGCACTTAGTATATATATAGTAGAGACCTGAGTTTTCCGTGTGAGCTGTGCAGCCTCCCTCCTCCCGAATCATTAGAGGAAGATATTACAGCACTTAGTATATATAGTAGAGACCTGAGTTTTCCGTGTGAGCTGTGCAGCCTCCCTCCCCCAGAATCATTAGAGGAAGATATTACAGCACTTAGTATATATAGCAGAGACCTGAGTTTTCCGTGTGAGCTGTGCAGCCTCCCTCCCCGAGAATCATTAGAGGAAGATATTACAGCACTTAGTATATATAGCAGAGACCTGAGTTTTCCGTGTGAGCTTTGCAGCCTCCCTCCTCCTAAATTATTAGAGGAAGATATTACAGCACTTAGTATATATATAGTAGAGACCTAAGTTTTCCGTGTTAGCTGTGCAGCCTCCCTCCTCCCAAATCATTAGAGGAATATATTACAGCACTTAGTATATATAGCAGAGACCTGAGTTTTCCGTGTGAGCTGTGCAGCCTCCCTCCTCCCGAATCATTAGAGGAAGATATTACAGCACTTAGTATATATAGCAGAGGCCTGAGTTTTCGTGAGAGCTGTGCAGCCTCCCTCCTACTGAATCATTAGAGGAAGATATTACAGAACTTAATATATATAGCAGAGGCCTGAGTTATCCATGATAGCTGTGCAGCCTCCCTCCTCCCGAATCATTAGAGGAATATATAACAGCACTTAGTATATATAGCAGAGACCTGAGTTTTCCGTGTGAGCTGTGCAGCCTCCCTCCCCCCGAATCATTAGAGGAAGATATTACAGCACTTAGTAAATATAGCAGAGGCCTGAATTTTCCATGTGAGCTGTGCAGCCTCCCTCCTCCCGAATCATTAGATGAAAATATTACAGCACTTAGTATATATAGCAGAGGCCTGAGTTTTCCGTGTGAGCTGTGCAGCCTCCCTCCTCCAGAATCATTAGAGGAAGATATTACAGCACTTAGTATGTATAGCAGAGGCCTGAGTTTTCTGTGTGAGCTGTGCAGCCTCCCTCGTCCCGAATCATTACAGGAAGATATTACAGCACTTAGTATATATAGCAGAGGCCTGAGTTTTCCATGTGAGCTGTGCAGCCTCCCTCCTCCCGAATCATTAGAGGAATATATTACAGCACTTAGTATTTATAGCAGAGACCTGAGTTTTCCTTGTGAGCTGTGCAGCCTCCCTCCTCCCGAATCATTAGAGGAAGATATTACAGCACTTAGTATATATAGCAGAGACCTGAGTTTTCCGTGTAAGCTGTGCAGCCTCCCTCCTCCTGAATCATTAGAGGAAGATATTACAGCACTTAGTATATATAGCAGAGGCCTGAGTTTTCCATGTGAGCTGTGCAGCCTCCCTCCTCCCGAATCATTAGAGGAATATATTAAAGCACTTAGTATATATAGCAGAGACCTGAGTTTTCCATGTGAGCTGTGCAGCCTCCCTCCTCCCGAATCATTAGAGGAAGACATTACAGCCCTTAGTATATATATAGTAGAGACCTGAGTTTTCCGTGTGAGCTGTGCAGCCTCCCTCCTCCCGAATCATTAGAGGAAAATATTACAGCACTTAGTATATATAGCAGAGACCTGAGTTTTCCGTGTGAGCTGTACAGCCTCCCTCCTCCTGAATCATTAGAGAAAGATATTACAGCACTTAGTATATATAGCAGAGGACAGAGTTTTCCGTGTGAGCTGTGCAGCCTCCCTCCTCCTGAATCATTAGAGGAAGATATTACAGCACTTAGTATATATAGCAGAGGCCTGAGTTATCCATGTGAGCTGTGCAGCCTCCCTCCTCCCGAATCATTAGAGGAATATATTACAGCACTTAGTATATATAGCAGAGACCTGAGTTTTCCGTGTGAGCTGTGCAGCCTCCCTCCCCCCGAATCATTAGAGGAAGATATTACAGCACTTAGTATATATAGCAGAGGCCTGAGTTTTCCATGTGAGCTGTGCAGCCTCCCTCCTCCTGAATCATTAGAGGATGATATTATAGCACTTAGTATATATAGCAGAGACCTAAGTTTTCCGTGTGAGCTGTGCAGCCTCCCTCCCCCCGAATCATTAGAGGAAGATATTACAGCACTTATTATATATATAGTAGAGACCAGAGTTTTCCGTGTGAGCTGTGCAGCCTCCCTCCTCCCGAATCATTAGAGGAATATATTACAGCACTTAGTATATATAGCAGAGACCTGAGTTTTCAGTGTGAGCTGTGCAGCCTCCCTCCTCCTGATTCAGTAGAGGAAGATATTACAGCACTTAGTATATATAGCAGAAGCCTGAGTTTTCCATGTGAGCTGTGCAGCCTCCCTCCTCCCGAATCATTAGAGGAAGATATTACAGCACTTAGTATATATAGCAGAGACCTGAGTTTTCTGTGTGAGCTGTGTGAGCTGTGCAGCCTCCCTCCTCCCGAATCATTAGAGGAAGATATTACAGCACTTAGTATATATAGCAGAGACCTGAGTTTTCCGTGTGAGCTGTGCAGCCTCCCTCCTCCCGATCATTAGAGGAAGATATTACAGCACTTAGTATATATAGCAGAGACCTGAGTTTTCCGTGTGAGCTGTGCAGCCTCCCTCCTCCCGAATCATTAGAGGAATATATTACAGCACTTAGTATATATAGCAGAGACCTGAGTTTTCCATGTGAGCTGTGCAGCCTCCCTCCTCCCGAATCATTAGAGGAAAATATTACAGCACTTAGTATATGTAGCAGAGACCAGAGTTTTCCGTGTGAGCTGTGCAGCCTCCCTCCTCCTGAATCATTAGAGGAAGATATTACAGCACTTAGTATATATAGCAGAGACCTGAGTTTTCAGTGTGAGCTGTGCAGCCTCCCTCCTCCTGATTCAGTAGAGGAAGATATTACAGCACTTAGTATATATAGCAGAAGCCTGAGTTTTCCATGTGAGCTGTGCAGCCTCCCTCCTCCCGAATCATTAGAGGAAGATATTACAGCACTTAGTATATATAGCAGAGACCTGAGTTTTCTGTGTGAGCTGTGTGAGCTGTGCAGCCTCCCTCCTCCCGAATCATTAGAGGAAGATATTACAGCACTTAGTATATATAGCAGAGACCTGAGTTTTCCGTGTGAGCTGTGCAGCCTCCCTCCTCCCGATCATTAGAGGAAGATATTACAGCACTTAGTATATATAGCAGAGACCTGAGTTTTCCGTGTGAGCTGTGCAGCCTCCCTCCTCCCGAATCATTAGAGGAATATATTACAGCACTTAGTATATATAGCAGAGACCTGAGTTTTCCATGTGAGCTGTGCAGCCTCCCTCCTCCCGAATCATTAGAGGAAAATATTACAGCACTTAGTATATGTAGCAGAGACCAGAGTTTTCCGTGTGAGCTGTGCAGCCTCCCTCCTCCTGAATCATTAGAGGAAGATATTACAGCACTTAGTATATATAGCTGAGGCCTGAGTTTTCCGTGTGAGCTGTGCAGCCTCCCTCCTCCTGATTCATTAGAGGAAGATATTACAGCACTTAGTATATATAGCAGAGGCCTGAGTTATCCATGTGAGCTGTGCAGCCTCCCTCCTCCCGAATCATTAGAGGAATATATTACAGCACTTAGTATATATAGCAGAGGCCTGAGTTTTCCGTGTGAGCTGTGCAGCCTCCCATCTCCCGAATCATTAGAGGAAGATATTACAGCACTTAGTATATATAGTAGAGACCTGAGATTTCCGTGTGAGCTGTGCAGCCTCCCTTCTCCCGAATCATTAGAGGAATATATTACAGCACTTAGTATATATAGCAGAGGCCTGAGTTTTCCATGTGAGCTGTGCAGCCTCCCTCCTCCTGAATCATTAGAGGATGATATTATAGCACTTAGTATATATAGCAGAGACCTAAGTTTTCCGTGTGAGCTGTGCAGCCTCCCTCCCCCCGAATCATTAGAGGAAGATATTACAGCACTTATTATATATATAGTAGAGACCAGAGTTTTCCGTGTGAGCTGTGCAGCCTCCCTCCTCCCGAATCATTAGAGGAATATATTACAGCACTTAGTATATATAGCAGAGACCTGAGTTTTCAGTGTGAGCTGTGCAGCCTCCCTCCTCCTGATTCAGTAGAGGAAGATATTACAGCACTTAGTATATATAGCAGAAGCCTGAGTTTTCCATGTGAGCTGTGCAGCCTCCCTCCTCCCGAATCATTAGAGGAAGATATTACAGCACTTATTATATATATAGTAGAGACCAGAGTTTTCCGTGTGAGCTGTGCAGCCTCCCTCCTCCCGAATCATTAGAGGAATATATTACAGCACTTAGTATATATAGCGGAGACCTGAGTTTTCAGTGTGAGCTGTGCAGCCTCCCTCCTCCTGATTCAGTAGAGGAAGATATTACAGCACTTAGTATATATAGCAGAAGCCTGAGTTTTCCATGTGAGCTGTGCAGCCTCCCTCCTCCCGAATCATTAGAGGAAGATATTACAGCACTTAGTATATATAGCAGAGACCTGAGTTTTCTGTGTGAGCTGTGTGAGCTGTGCAGCCTCCCTCCTCCCGAATCATTAGAGGAAGATATTACAGCACTTAGTATATATAGCAGAGACCTGAGTTTTCCGTGTGAGCTGTGATGCCTCCCTCCTCCCGATCATTAGAGGAAGATATTACAGCACTTAGTATATATAGCAGAGACCTGAGTTTTCCGTGTGAGCTGTGCAGCCTCCCTCCTCCCGAATCATTAGAGGAATATATTACAGCACTTAGTATATATAGCAGAGACCTGAGTTTTCCATGTGAGCTGTGCAGCCTCCCTCCTCCCGAATCATTAGAGGAAAATATTACAGCACTTAGTATATGTAGCAGAGACCAGAGTTTTCCGTGTGAGCTGTGCAGCCTCCCTCCTCCTGAATCATTAGAGGAAGATATTACAGCACTTAGTATATATAGCTGAGGCCTGAGTTTTCCGTGTGAGCTGTGCAGCCTCCCTCCTCCTGATTCATTAGAGGAAGATATTACAGCACTTAGTATATATAGCAGAGGCCTGAGTTATCCATGTGAGCTGTGCAGCCTCCCTCCTCCCGAATCATTAGAGGAATATATTACAGCACTTAGTATATATAGCAGAGGCCTGAGTTTTCCGTGTGAGCTGTGCAGCCTCCCATCTCCCGAATCATTAGAGGAAGATATTACAGCACTTAGTATATATAGTAGAGACCTGAGATTTCCGTGTGAGCTGTGCAGCCTCCCTTCTCCCGAATCATTAGAGGAATATATTACAGCACTTAGTATATATAGCAGAGACCTGAGTTTTCAGTGTGAGCTGTGCAGCCTCCCTCACCCCGAATCATTAGAGGAAGATATTACAGCACTTAGTATATATAGCAGAGGCCTGAGTTTTTCGTGTGAGCTGTGCAGCCTCCCTCCTCCCGAATCATTAGAGGAAGATATTACAGCACTTAGTATATATAGCAGAGACCTGAGTTTTCCGTGTGAGTTATGCAGCCTCCCTCCCCCAGAATCATTAGAGGAAGATATTACAGTACTTAGTATATGTAGCAGAGACCTGAGTTTTCTGTGTGAGCTGTACAGCCTCCCTCCCCCCGAATCATTAGAGGAAGATATAACAGCACTTAGTAAATATAGCAGAGGCCTGAGTTTTCCATGTGAGCTGTGCAGCCTCCCTCCTCCCGAATCATTAGATGAAAATATTACAGCACTTAGTATATATAGCAGAGGCCTGAGTTTTCCGTGTGAGCTGTGCAGCCTCCCTCCTCCAGAATCATTAGAGGAAGATATTACAGCACTTAGGATATAAAGCAGAGGCCTGAATTTTCCGTGTGAGCTGTGCTACCTCCTTCGTCCCGAATCATTACAGCAAGATATTACAGCACTTAGTATATATAGCAGAGGCCTGAGTTTTCCATATGAGCTGTGCAGCCTCCCTCCTCCCGAATCATTAGAGGAATATATTACAGCACTTAGTATATATAGCAGAGACCTGAGTTTTCCATGTGAGCTGTGCAGCCTCCCTCCTCCCGAATCATTAGAGGAAAATATTACAGCACTTAGTATATGTAGCAGAGACCTGAGTTTTCCGTGTGAGCTGTGCAGCCTCCCTCCTCCTGAATCATTAGAGGAAGATATTACAACACTTAGTATATATAGCAGAGGCCTGAGTTTTCCGTGTGAGCTGTGCAGCCTCCCTACTCCTGAATAATTAGAGGAAGATATTACAGCACTTAGTATATATAGCAGAGGCCTGAGTTATCCATGTGAGCTGTGCAGCCTCCCTCCTCCCGAATCATTAGAGGAATATATTACAGCACTTAGTATATATAGCAGAGGCCTGAGTTTTCCACGTGAGCTGTGCAGCCTCCCTTCTCCCGAATCATTAGAGGAAGATATTACAGCACTTAGTATGTATAGCAGAGGCCTGAGTTTTCTGTGTGAGCTGTGCAGCCTCCCTCGTCCCGAATCATTACAGGAAGATATTACAGCACTTAGTATATATAGCAGAGGCCTGAGTTTTCCATGTGAGCTGTGCAGCCTCCCTCCTCCCGAATCATTAGAGGAATATATTACAGCACTTAGTATTTATAGCAGAGACCTGAGTTTTCCTTGTGAGCTGTGCAGCCTCCCTCCTCCCGAATCATTAGAGGAAGATATTACAGCACTTAGTATATATAGCAGAGACCTGAGTTTTCCGTGTAAGCTGTGCAGCCTCCCTCCTCCTGAATCATTAGAGGAAGATATTACAGCACTTAGTATATATAGCAGAGGCCTGAGTTTTCCATGTGAGCTGTGCAGCCTCCCTCCTCCCGAATCATTAGAGGAATATATTAAAGCACTTAGTATATATAGCAGAGACCTGAGTTTTCCATGTGAGCTGTGCAGCCTCCCTCCTCCCGAATCATTAGAGGAAGACATTACAGCCCTTAGTATATATATAGTAGAGACCTGAGTTTTCCGTGTGAGCTGTGCAGCCTCCTTCCTCCCGAATCATTAGAGGAAAATATTACAGCACTTAGTATATATATCAGAGACCTGAGTTTTCCATGTGAGCTGTACAGCCTCCCTCCTCCTGAATCATTAGAGAAAGATATTACAGCACTTAGTATATATAGCAGAGGACAGAGTTTTCCGTGTGAGCTGTGCAGCCTCCCTCCTCCTGAATCATTAGAGGAAGATATTACAGCACTTAGTATATATAGCAGAGGCCTGAGTTATCCATGTGAGCTGTGCAGCCTCCCTCCTCCCGAATCATTAGAGGAATATATTACAGCACTTAGTATATATAGCAGAGACCTGAGTTTTCCGTGTGAGCTGTGCAGCCTCCCTCCCCCTGAATCATTAGAGGAAGATATTACAGCACTTAGTATATATAGCAGAGGCCTGAGTTTTCCATGTGAGCTGTGCAGCCTCCCTCCTCCTGAATCATTAGAGGATGATATTATAGCACTTAGTATATATAGCAGAGACCTAAGTTTTCCGTGTGAGCTGTGCAGCCTCCCTCCCCCCGAATCATTAGAGGAAGATATTACAGCACTTATTATATATATAGTAGAGACCAGAGTTTTCCGTGTGAGCTGTGCAGCCTCCCTCCTCCCGAATCATTAGAGGAATATATTACAGCACTTAGTATATATAGCAGAGACCTGAGTTTTCAGTGTGAGCTGTGCAGCCTCCCTCCTCCTGATTCAGTAGAGGAAGATATTACAGCACTTAGTATATATAGCAGAAGCCTGAGTTTTCCATGTGAGCTGTGCAGCCTCCCTCCTCCCGAATCATTAGAGGAATATATTACAGCACTTAGTATATATAGCAGAGACCTGAGTTTTCCGTGTGAGCTGTGCAGCCTCCCTCCTCCCGAATCATTAGAGGAAGATATTACAGCACTTAGTATATATAGCAGAGACCTGAGTTTTCCATGTGAGCTGTGCAGCCTCCCTCCTCCCGAATCATTAGAGGAATATATTACAGCACTTAGTATATATAGCAGAGACCTGAGTTTTCAATGTGAGCTGTGCAGCCTCCCTCCTCCTGAATCATTAGAGGAAGATATTACAGCACTTAGTATATATAGCAGAGACCTGAGTTTTCCGTGTGAGCTGTGCAGCCTCCCTCCTCCCGAATCATTAGAGGAAGATATTACAGCACTTAGTATATATATCAGAGACCTGAGTTTTCCGTGTGAGCTGTGCAGCCTCCCTCCCCCCGAATCATTAGAGGAAGATATTACAGCACTTAGTATATATAGCAGAGACCTGAGTTTTCTGTGTGAGCTGTGTGAGCTGTGCAGCCTCCCTCCTCCCGAATCATTAGAGGAAGATATTACAGCACTTAGTATATATAGCAGAGACCTGAGTTTTCCGTGTGAGCTGTGCAGCCTCCCTCCTCCCGATCATTAGAGGAAGATATTACAGCACTTAGTATATATAGCAGAGACCTGAGTTTTCCGTGTGAGCTGTGCAGCCTCCCTCCTCCCGAATCATTAGAGGAATATATTACAGCACTTAGTATATATAGCAGAGACCTGAGTTTTCCATGTGAGCTGTGCAGCCTCCCTCCTCCCGAATCATTAGAGGAAAATATTACAGCACTTAGTATATGTAGCAGAGACCAGAGTTTTCCGTGTGAGCTGTGCAGCCTCCCTCCTCCTGAATCATTAGAGGAAGATATTACAGCACTTAGTATATATAGCAGAGGCCTGAGTTTTCCGTGTGAGCTGTGCAGCCTCCCTCCTCCTGATTCATTAGAGGAAGATATTACAGCACTTAGTATATATAGCAGAGGCCTGAGTTATCCATGTGAGCTGTGCAGCCTCCCTCCTCCCGAATCATTAGAGGAATATATTACAGCACTTAGTATATATAGCAGAGGCCTGAGTTTTCCGTGTGAGCTGTGCAGCCTCCCATCTCCCGAATCATTAGAGGAAGATATTACAGCACTTAGTATATATAGTAGAGACCTGAGATTTCCGTGTGAGCTGTGCAGCCTCCCTTCTCCCGAATCATTAGAGGAATATATTACAGCACTTAGTATATATAGCAGAGACCTGAGTTTTCAGTGTGAGCTGTGCAGCCTCCCTCACCCCGAATCATTAGAGGAAGATATTACAGCACTTAGTATATATAGCAGAGGCCTGAGTTTTCCGTGTGAGCTGTGCAGCCTCCCTCCTCCCGAATCATTAGAGGAAGATATTACAGCACTTAGTATATATAGCAGAGACCTGAGTTTTCCGTGTGAGTTATGCAGCCTCCCTCCCCCAGAATCATTAGAGGAAGATATTACAGTACTTAGTATATGTAGCAGAGACCTGAGTTTTCTGTGTGAGCTGTACAGCCTCCCTCCCCCCGAATCATTAGAGGAAGATATAACAGCACTTAGTAAATATAGCAGAGGCCTGAGTTTTCCATGTGAGCTGTGCAGCCTCCCTCCTCCCGAATCATTAGATGAAAATATTACAGCACTTAGTATATATAGCAGAGGCCTGAGTTTTCCGTGTGAGCTGTGCAGCCTCCCTCCTCCAGAATCATTAGAGGAAGATATTACAGCACTTAGGATATAAAGCAGAGGCCTGAGTTTTCCGTGTGAGCTGTGCTGCCTCCTTCGTCCCGAATCATTACAGCAAGATATTACAGCACTTAGTATATATAGCAGAGGCCTGAGTTTTCCATATGAGCTGTGCAGCCTCCCTCCTCCCGAATCATTAGAGGAATATATTACAGCACTTAGTATATATAGCAGAGACCTGAGTTTTCCATGTGAGCTGTGCAGCCTCCCTCCTCCCGAATCATTAGAGGAAAATATTACAGCACTTAGTATATGTAGCAGAGACCTGAGTTTTCCGTGTGAGCTGTGCAGCCTCCCTCCTCCTGAATCATTAGAGGAAGATATTACAACACTTAGTATATATAGCAGAGGCCTGAGTTTTCCGTGTGAGCTGTGCAGCCTCCCTACTCCTGAATCATTAGAGGAAGATATTACAGCACTTAGTATATATAGCAGAGGCCTGAGTTATCCATGTGAGCTGTGCAGCCTCCCTCCTCCCGAATCATTAGAGGAATATATTACAGCACTTAGTATATATAGCAGAGGCCTGAGTTTTCCATGTGAGCTGTGCAGCCTCCCTTCTCCCGAATCATTAGAGGAAGATATTACAGCACTTAGTATATATAGCAGAGACCTGAGATTTCCGTGTGAGCTGTGCAGCCTCCCTTCTACCGAATCATTAGAGGAAGATATTACAGCACTTAGTATATATATCAGAGACCTGAGTTTTCAGTGTGAGCTGTGCAGCCTCCCTCGCCCCGAATCATTAGAGGAAGATATTACAGCACTTAGTATATATAGCAGAGGCCTGAGTTTTCCGTGTGAGCTGTGCAGCCTCCCTCCTCCCGAATCATTAGAGGAAGATATTACAGCACTTAGTATATATAGCAGAGACCTGAGTTTTCCGTGTGAGCTGTGCAGCCTCCCTCCCCCAGAATCATTAGAGGAAGATATTACAGTACTTAGTATATATAGCAGAGACCTGAGTTTTCTGTGTGAGCTGTACAGCCTCCCTCCACCCGAATCATTAGAGGAAGATATAACAGCACTTAGTAAATATAGCAGAGGCCTGAGTTTTCCATGTGAGCTGTGCAGCCTCCCTCCTCCCGAATCATTAGATGAAAATATTACAGCACTTAGTATATATAGCAGAGGCCTGAGTTTTCCGTGTGAGCTGTGCAGCCTCCCTCCTCCAGAATCATTAGAGGAAGATATTACAGCACTTAGTATATAAAGCAGAGGCCTGAGTTTTCCGTGTGAGCTGTGCTGCCTCCTTCGTCCCGAATCATTACTGGAAGATATTAAAGCACTTAGTATATATAGCAGAGGCCTGAGTTTTCCATATGAGCTGTGCAGCCTCCCTCATCCCGAATCATTAGAGGAATATATTACAGCACTTAGTATATATAGCAGAGACCTGAGTTTTCCTTGTGAGCTGTGCAGCCTCCCTCCTCCCGAATCATTAGAGGAAGATATTACAGCACTTAGTATATATAGCAGAGACCTGAGTTTTCCGTGTAAGCTGTGCAGCCTCCCTCCTCCTGAATCATTAGAGGAAGATATTACAGCACTTAGTATATATAGCAGAGGCCTGAGTTTTCCATGTGAGCTGTGCAGCCTCCCTCCTCCCGAATCATTAGAGGAATATATTACAGCACTTAGTATATATAGTAGAGACCTGAGTTTTCCATGTGAGCTGTGCAGCCTCCCTCCTCCCGAATCATTAGAGCAATATATTACAGCACTTAGTATATATATAGTAGAGACCTGAGTTTTCCGTGTGAGCTGTGCAGCCTCCCTCCTCCTGAATCATTAGAGGAAAATATTACAGCACTTAGTATATATAGCAGAGACCTGAGTTTTCCGTGTGAGCTGTGCAGCCTCCCTCCTCCTGAATCATTAGAGGAAGATATTACAGCACTTAGTATATATAGCAGAGGCCTGAGTTTTCCGTGTGAGCTGTGCAGCCTCCCTCCTCCTGAATCATTAGAGGAAGATATTACAGCACTTAGTATATATAGCAGAGGCCTGAGTTATCCATGTGAGCTGTGCAGCCTCCCTCCTCCCGAATCATTAGAGGAATATATTACAGCACTTAGTATATATTGCAGAGGCCTGAGTTTTCAGTGTGAGCTGTGCATCCTCCCTTCTCACGAATCATTAGAGGAAGATGTTACAGCACTTAGTATATATTGCAGAGACCTGAGTTTTCCGTGTGAGCTGTGCAGCCTCCCTCCTCCCGAATCATTAGAGGAAGATATTACAGCACTTAGCATATATAGCAGAGACCTGAGTTTTCCGTGTGAGCTGTGTAGCCTCCCTTCTCCCGAATCATTAGAGGAAGATATTACAGCACTTAGTATATATAGCAGAGACCTGAGTTTTCCGTGTGAGCTTTGCAGCCTCCCTTCTCCCGAATCATTAGAGGAAGATATTACAGCACTTAGTATATATATAGTAGAGACCTGAGTTTTCCGTGTGAGCTGTGCAGCCTCCCTCCTCCCGAATCATTAGAGGAAGATATTACAGCACTTAGTATATATAGTAGAGACCTGAGTTTTCCGTGTGAGCTGTGCAGCCTCCCTCCCCCAGATTCATTAGAGGAAGATATTACAGCACTTAGTATATATAGCAGAGACCTGAGTTTTCCGTGTGAGCTGTGCAGCCTCCCTCCCCGAGAATCATTAGAGGAAGATATTACAGCACTTAGTATATATAGCAGAGACCTGAGTTTTCCGTGTGAGCTTTGCAGCCTCCCTCCTCCTAAATTATTAGAGGAAGATATTACAGCACTTAGTATATATATAGTAGAGACCTAAGTTTTCCGTGTTAGCTGTGCAGCCTCCCTCCTCCCGAATCATTAGAGGAATATATTACAGCACTTAGTATATATAGCAGAGACCAGAGTTTTCCGTGTGAGCTGTGCAGCCTCCCTCCTCCCGAATCATTAGAGGAAAATATTACAGCACTTAGTATATATAGCAGAGGCCTGAGTTTTCCGTGAGAGCTGTGCAGCCTCCCTCCTACTGAATCATTAGAGGAAGATATTACAGAACTTAGTATATATAGCAGAGGCCTGAGTTATCCATGATAGCTGTGCAGCCTCCCTCCTCCCGAATCATTAGAGGAATATATAACAGCACTTAGTATATATAGCAGAGACCTGAGTTTTCCGTGTGAGCTGTGCAGCCTCCCTCCCCCCGAATCATTAGAGGAAGATATTACAGCACTTAGTAAATATAGCAGAGGCCTGAGTTTTCCATGTGAGCTGTGCAGCCTCCCTCCTCCCGAATCATTAGATGAAAATATTACAGCACTTAGTATATATAGCAGAGGCCTGAGTTTTCCGTGTGAGCTGTGCAGCCTCCCTCCTCCTGAATCATTAGAGGAAGATATTACAGCACTTAGTATAAATAGCAGAGGCCTGAGTTTTCCGTGTGAGCTGTGCAGCCTCCCTCGTCCCGAATCATTACAGGAAGATATTACAGCACTTAGTATATATAGCAGAGGCCTGAGTTTTCCATGTGAGCTGTGCAGCCTCCCTCCTCCCGAATCATTAGAGGAATATATTACAGCACTTAGTATTTATAGCAGAGACCTGAGTTTTCCTTGTGAGCTGTGCAGCCTCCCTCCTCCCGAATCATTAGAGGAAGATATTACAGCACTTAGTATATATAGCAGAGACCTGAGTTTTCCGTGTAAGCTGTGCAGCCTCCCTCCTCCTGAATCATTAGAGGAAGATATTACAGCACTTAGTATATATAGCAGAGGCCTGAGTTTTCCATGTGAGCTGTGCAGCCTCCCTCCTCCCGAATCATTAGAGGAATATATTAAAGCACTTAGTATATATAGCAGAGACCTTAGTTTTCCATGTGAGCTGTGCAGCCTCCCTCCTCCCGAAACATTAGAGGAAGACATTACAGCCCTTAGTATATATATAGTAGAGACCTGAGTTTTCCGTGTGAGCTGTGCAGCCTCCCTCCTCCCGACTCATTAGAGGAAAATATTACAGCACTTAGTATATGTAGCAGAGACCTGAGTTTTCCGTGTGAGCTGTGCAGCCTCCCTCCTCCTGAATCATTAGAGAAAGATATTACAGCACTTAGTATATATAGCAGAGGACAGAGTTTTCCGTGTGAGCTGTGCAGCCTCCCTCCTCCTGAATCATTAGAGGAAGATATTACAGCACTTAGTATATATAGCAGAGGCCTGAGTTATCCATGTGAGCTGTGCAGCCTCGCTCCTCCCGAATCATTAGAGGAATATATTACAGCACTTAGTATATATAGCAGAGACCTGAGTTTTCCGTGTGAGCTGTGCAGCCTCCCTCCCCCCGAATCATTAGAGGAAGATATTACAGCACTTAGTATATATAGCAGAGGCCTGAGTTTTCCATGTGAGCTGTGCAGCCTCCCTCCTCCTGAATCATTAGAGGATGATATTATAGCACTTAGTATATATAGAAGAGACCTAAGTTTTCCGTGTGAGCTGTGCAGCCTCCCTCCCCCCGAATCATTAGAGGAAGATATTACAGCACTTAGTATATATATAGTAGAGACCAGAGTTTTCCGTGTGAGCTGTGCAGCCTCCCTCCTCCCGAATCATTAGAGGAATATATTACAGCACTTAGTATATATAGCAGAGACCTGAGTTTTCAGTGTGAGCTGTGCAGCCTCCCTCCTCCTGATTCAGTAGAGGAAGATATTACAGCACTTAGTATATATAGCAGAGGCCTGAGTTATCCATGATAGCTGTGCAGCCTCCCTCCTCCCGAATCATTAGAGGAATATATAACAGCACTTAGTATATATAGCAGAGACCTGAGTTTTCCGTGTGAGCTGTGCAGCCTCCCTCCCCCCAAATCATTAGAGGAAGATATTACAGCACTTAGTAAATATAGCAGAGGCCTGAGTTTTCCATGTGAGCTGTGCAGCCTCCCTCCTCCCGAATCATTAGATGAAAATATTACAGCACTTAGTATATATAGCAGAGGCCTGAGTTTTCCGTGTGAGCTGTGCAGCCTCCCTCCTCCCGAATCATTAGAGGAAGATATTACAGCACTTAGTATATATAGCAGAGGCCTGAGTTTTCCGTGTGAGCTGTGCAGCCTCCCTCGTCCCGAATCATTACAGGAAGATATTACAGCACTTAGTATATATAGCAGAGGCCTGAGTTTTCCATGTGAGCTGTGCAGCCTCCCTCCTCCCGAATCATTAGAGGAATATATTACAGCACTTAGTATTTATAGCAGAGACCTGAGTTTTCCTTGTGAGCTGTGCAGCCTCCCTCCTCCCGAATCATTAGAGGAAGATATTACAGCACTTAGTATATATAGCAGAGACCTGAGTTTTCCGTGTAAGCTGTGCAGCCTCCCTCCTCCTGAATCATTAGAGGAAGATATTACAGCACTTAGTATATATAGCAGAGGCTTGAATTTTCCATGTGAGCTGTGCAGCCTCCCTCCTCCCGAATCATTAGAGGAATATATTAAAGCACTTAGTATATATAGCAGAGACCTGAGTTTTCCATGTGAGATGTGCAGCCTCCCTCCTCCAGAATCATTAGAGGAAGACATTACAGCCCTTAGTATATATATAGTAGAGACCTGAGTTTTCCGTGTGAGCTGTGCAGCCTCCCTCCTCCCGAATCATTAGAGGAAAATATTACAGCACTTAGTATATATAGCAGAGACCTGAGTTTTCCGTGTGAGCTGTGCAGCCTCCCTCCTCCTGAATCATTAGAGAAAGATATTACAGCACTTAGTATATATAGCAGAGGACAGAGTTTTCCGTGTGAGCTGTGCAGCCTCCCTCCTCCTGAATCATTAGAGGAAGATATTACAGCACTTAGTATATATAGCAGAGGCCTGAGTTATCCATGTGAGCTGTGCAGCCTCCCTCCTCCCGAATCATTAGAGGAATATATTACAGCACTTAGTATATATAGCAGAGACCTGAGTTTTCCGTGTGAGCTGTGCAGCCTCCCTCCCCCCGAATCATTAGAGGAAGATACTACAGCACTTAGTATATATAGCAGAGGCCTGAGTTTTCCATGTGAGCTGTGCAGCCTCCCTCCTCCTGAATCATTAGAGGATGATATTATAGCACTTAGTATATATAGCAGAGACCTAAGTTTTCCGTGTGAGCTGTGCAGCCTCCCTCCCCCCGAATCATTAGAGGAAGATATTACAGCACTTAGTATATATATAGTAGAGACCAGAGTTTTCCGTGTGAGCTGTGCAGCCTCCCTCCTCCCGAATCATTAGAGGAATATATTACAGCACTTAGTATATATAGCAGAGACCTGAGTTTTCAGTGTGAGCTGTGCAGCCTCCCTCCTCCTGATTCAGTAGAGGAAGATATTACAGCACTTAGTATATATAGCAGAAGCCTGAGTTTTCCATGTGAGCTGTGCAGCCTCCCTCCTCCCGAATCATTAGAGGAATATATTACAGCACTTAGTATATATAGCAGAGACCTGAGTTTTCCGTGTGAGCTGTGCAGCCTCCCTCCTCCTGAATCATTAGAGGAAGATATTACAGCACTTAGTATATATAGCAGAGGCCTGAGTTTTCCGTGTGAGCTGTGCAGCCTCCCTCCCCCCGAATCATTAGAGGAAGATATTACAGCACTTAGTATATATAGCAGAGGCCTGAGTTATCCATGTGAGCTGTGCAGCCTCCCTCCTCCCGAATCATTAGAGGATTATATTACAGCACTTAGTATATATAGCAGAGGCCTGAGTTTTCCGTGTGAGCTGTGCTGCCTCCCTTCTCCCGAATTATTAGAGGAAGATATTACAGCACTTAGTATATATAGCAGAGACCTGAGTTTTCAGTGTGAGCTGTGCAGCCTCCCTCCCCCCGAATCATTAGAGGAAGATATTACAGCACTTAGTATATATAGCAGAGGCCTGAGTTTTCCGTGTGAGCTGTGCAGCCTCCCTCCTCCCGAATCATTAGAGGAAGATATTACAGCACTTAGTATATATAGCAGAGACCTGAGTTTTTCGTGTGAGCTGTGCAGCCTCCCTCCCCCAGAATCATTAGAGGAAGATATTACAGTACTTAGTATATATAGCAGAGACCTGAGTTTTCTGTGTGAGCTGTACAGCCTCCCTCCCCCCGAATCATTAGAGGAAGATATTACAGCACTTAGTATATATAGCAGAGACCTAAGTTTTCTGTGTGAGCTGTGCAGCCTCCCTCCCCCAGAATCATTAGAGGAAGATATTACAGAACTTAGTATATATAGCAGAGACCTGAGTTTTCCGTGTGAGCTGTGCAGCCTCCCTCCTCCCGAATCATTAGAGGAAGATATTACAGCACTTAGTATATATATAGTAGAGACCTGAGTTTTCCGTGTGAGCTGTGCAGCCTCCCTCCTCCCGAATCATTAGAGGAAAATATTACAGCACTTAGTATATAGAGCAGAGGCCTGAGTTTTCCGTGTGAGCTGTGCAGCCTCCCTCCTCCTGAATCATTAGAGGATTATATTACAGCACTTAGTATATATAGCAGAGGCCTGAGTTTTCCGTGTGAGCTGTGCTGCCTCCCTTCTCCCGAATTATTAGAGGAAGATATTACAGCACTTAGTATATATAGCAGAGACCTGAGTTTTCAGTGTGAGCTGTGCAGCCTCCCTCCCCCCGAATCATTAGAGGAAGATATTACAGCACTTAGTATATATAGCAGAGGCCTGAGTTTTCCGTGTGAGCTGTGCAGCCTCCCTCCTCCCGAATCATTAGAGGAAGATATTACAGCACTTAGTATATATAGCAGAGACCTGAGTTTTCCGTGTGAGCTGTGCAGCCTCCCTCCCCCAGAATCATTAGAGGAAGATATTACAGTACTTAGTATATATAGCAGAGACCTGAGTTTTCTGTGTGAGCTGTACAGCCTCCCTCCCCCCGAATCATTAGAGGAAGATATTACAGCACTTAGTATATATAGCAGAGACCTAAGTTTTCTGTGTGAGCTGTGCAGCCTCCCTCCCCCAGAATCATTAGAGGAAGATATTACAGAACTTAGTATATATAGCAGAGACCTGAGTTTTCCGTGTGAGCTGTGCAGCCTCCCTCCTCCCGAATCATTAGAGGAAGATATTACAGCACTTAGTATATATATAGTAGAGACCTGAGTTTTCCGTGTGAGCTGTGCAGCCTCCCTCCTCCCGAATCATTAGAGGAAAATATTACAGCACTTAGTATATAGAGCAGAGGCCTGAGTTTTCCGTGTGAGCTGTGCAGCCTCCCTCCTCCTGAATC
Organism: Taudactylus pleione; assembly: GCA_031769625.1. NCBI lineage: Eukaryota > Metazoa > Chordata > Amphibia > Anura > Myobatrachidae > Taudactylus > Taudactylus pleione. The sequence continues at coordinate 449,407 of JAUIMM010000845.1, forward strand.
ATTAGAGGAAGATATTACAGCACTTAGTATATATAGCAGAGGCCTGAGTTATCCATGTGAGCTGTGCAGCCTCCCTCCTCCCGAATCATTAGAGGAATACATAACAGCACTTAGTATATATAGCAGAGACCTGAGTTTTCCGTGTGAGCTGTGCAGCCTCCCTCCCCCCGAATCATTAGAGGAAGATATTACAGCACTTAGTAAATATAGCAGAGGCCTGAGTTTTCCATGTGAGCTGTGCAGCCTCCCTCCTCCCGAATCATTAGATTTAAATATTACAGCACATAGTATATATAGCAGAGGCCTGAGTTTTCCGTGTGAGCTGTGCAGCCTCCCTCCTCCAGAATCATTAGAGGAATATATTACAGCACTTAGTATATATAGCAGAGGCCTGAGTTTTCCGTGTGAGCTGTGCAGCCTCCCTCATCCCGAATCATTAGAGGAATATATAACAGCACTTAGTATATATAGCAGAGACCTGAGTTTTCCGTGTGAGCTGTGCAGCCTCCCTCCCCCCGAATCATTAGAGGAAGATATTACAGCACTTAGTAAATATAGCAGAGGCCTGAGTTTTCCATGTGAGCTGTGCAGCCTCCCTCCTCCCGAATCATTAGATGAAAATATTACAGCACTTAGTATATATAGCAGAGGCCTGAGTTTTCCGTGTGAGCTGTGCAGCCTCCCTCCTCCAGAATCATTAGAGGAAGATATTACAGCACTTAGTATATATAGCAGAGGCCTGAGTTTTCCGTGTGAGCTGTGCAGCCTCCCTCATCCCGAATCATTACAGGAATATATTACAGCACTTAGTATATATAGCAGAGGCCTGAGTTTTCCATATGAGCTGTGCAGCCTCCCTCCTCCCGAATCATTAGAGGAATATATTACAGCACTTAGTATATATAGCAGAGACCTGAGTTTTCCTTGTGAGCTGTGCAGCCTCCCTCCTCCCGAATCATTAGAGGAAGATATTACAGCACTTAGTATATATAGCAGAGACCTGAGTTTTCCGTGTAAGCTGTGCAGCCTCCCTCCTCCTGAATCATTAGAGGAAGATATTACAGCACTTAGTATATATAGCAGAGGCCTGAGTTTTCCATGTGAGCTGTGCAGCCTCCCTCCTCCCGAATCATTAGAGGAATATATTACAGCACTTAGTATATATAGCAGAGACCTGAGTTTTCCGTGTGAGCTGTGCAGCCTCCCTCCTCCCGAATCATTAGAGGAAGATATTACAGCACTTAGTATATATATAGTAGATACCTGAGTTTTCCGTGTGAGCTGTGCAGCCTCCCTCCTCCCGAATAATTAGAGGAAAATATTACAGCACTTAGTATATATAGCAGAGACCTGAGTTTTCCGTGTGAGCTGTGCAGCCTCCCTCCTCCTGAATCATTAGAGGAAGATATTACAGCACTTAGTATATATAGCAGAGGCCTGAGTTTTCCGTGTGAGCTGTGCAGCCTCCCTCCTCCTGAATCATTATAGGAAGATATTACAGCACTTAGTATATATAGCAGAGGCCTGATTTATCCATGTGAGCTGCGCAGCCTCCCTCCTCCCGAATCATTAGAGGAATATATTACAGCACTTAGTATATATAGCAGAGACCTGAGTTTTCCATGTGAGCTGTGCAGCCTCCCTCCTCCCGAATCATTAGAGGAAAATATTACAGCACTTAGTATATGTAGCAGAGACCTGAGTTTTCCGTGTGAGCTGTGCAGCCTCCCTCCTCCTGAATCATTAGAGGAAGATATTACAGCACTTAGTATATATAGCAGAGGCCTGAGTTTTCCGTGTGAGCTGTGCAGCCTCCCTCCTCCTGAATAATTAGAAGAAGATATTTCAGCACTTAGTATATATAGCAGAGGCCTGAGTTATCCATGTGAGCTGTGCAGCCTCCCTCCTCCCGAATCATTAGAGGAATATATTACAGCACTTAGTATATATAGCAGAGGCCTGAGTTTTCCGTGTGAGCTGTGCAGCCTCCCTTCTCCCGAATCATTAGAGGAAGATATTACAGCACTTAGTATATATAGCAGAGACCTGAGATTTCCGTGTGAGCTGTGCAGCCTCCCTTCTCCCGAATCATTAGAGGAAGATATTACAGCACTTAGTATATAGAGCAGAGACCTGAGTTTTCAGTGTGAGCTGTGCAGCCTCCCTCCCCCCGAATCATTAGAGGAAGATATTACAGCACTTAGTATATATAGCAGAGGCCTGAGTTTTCCGTGTGAGCTGTGCAGCCTCCCTCCTCCCGAATCATTAGAGGAAGATATTACAGCACTTAGTATATATAGCAGAGACCTGAGTTTTCCGTGTGAGCTGTGCAGCCTCCCTCCCCCAGAATCATTAGAGGAAGATATTACAGTACTTAGTATATATAGCAGAGACCTGAGTTTTCTGTGTGAGCTGTACAGCCTCCCTCCACCCGAATCATTAGAGGAAGATATAACAGCACTTAGTAAATATAGCAGAGGCCTGAGTTTTCCATGTGAGCTGTGCAGCCTCCCTCCTCCCGAATCATTAGATGAAAATATTACAGCACTTAGTATATATAGCAGAGGCCTGAGTTTTCCGTGTGAGCTGTGCAGCCTCCCTCCTCCAGAATCATTAGAGGAAGATATTACAGCACTTAGTATATAAAGCAGAGGCCTGAGTTTTCCGTGTGAGCTGTGCTGCCTCCTTCGTCCCGAATCATTACTGGAAGATATTACAGCACTTAGTATATATAGCAGAGGCCTGAGTTTTCCATATAAGCTGTGCAGCCTCCCTCCTCCCGAATCATTAGAGGAATATATTACAGCACTCAGTATATATAGCAGAGACCTGAGTTTTCCTTGTGAGCTGTGCAGCCTCCCTCCTCCCGAATCATTAGAGGAAGATATTACAGCACTTAGTATATATAGCAGAGACCTGAGTTTTCCATGTAAGCTGTGCAGCCTCCCTCCTCCTGAATCATTAGAGGAAGATATTACAGCACTTAGTATATATAGCAGAGGCCTGAGTTTTCCATGTGAGCTGTGCAGCCTCCCTCCTCCCGAATCATTAGAGGAAGATATTACAGCACTTAGTATATATATTGTAGAGACCTGAGTTTTCCGTGTGAGCTGTGCAGCCTCCCTCCTCCCGAATCATTAGAGGAAAATATTACAGCACTTAGTATATATAGCAGAGACCTGAGTTTTCCGTGTGAGCTGTGCAGCCTCCCTCCTCCTGAATCATTAGAGGAAGATATTACAGCACTTAGTATATATAGCAGACGCCTGAGTTTTCCGTGTGAGCTGTGCAGCCTCCCTCCTCCTGAATCATTAGAGGAAGATATTACAGCACTTAGTATATATAGCAGAGGCCTGAGTTATCCATGTGAGCTGTGCAGCCTCCCTCCTCCCAAATCATTAGAGGAATGTATTACAGCACTTAGTATATATTGCAGAGGCCTGAGTTTTCCGTGTGAGCTGTGCATCCTCCCTTCTCACGAATCATTAGAGGAAGATGTTACAGCACTTAGTATATATTGCAGAGACCTGAGTTTTCCGTGTGAGCTGTGCAGCCTCCCTCCTCCCGATTCATTAGAGGAAGATATTACAGCACTTAGCATATATAGCAGAGACCTGAGTTTTCCGTGTGAGCTGTGTAGCCTCCCTTCTCCCGAATCATTAGAGGAAGATATTACAGCACTTAGTATATATAGCAGAGACCTGAGTTTTCCGTGTGAGCTTTGCAGCCTCCCTTCTCCCGAATCATTAGAGGAAGATATTACAGCACTTAGTATATATATAGTAGAGACCTGAGTTTTCCGTGTGAGCTGTGCAGCCTCCCTCCTCCCGAATCATTAGAGGAAGATATTACAGCACTTAGTATATATAGTAGAGACCTGAGTTTTCCGTGTGAGCTGTGCAGCCTCCCTCCCCCAGAATCATTAGAGGAAGATATTACAGCACTTAGTATATATAGCAGAGACCTGAGTTTTCCGTGTGAGCTGTGCAGCCTCCCTCCCCGAGAATCATTAGAGGAAGATATTACAGCACTTAGTATATATAGCAGAGACCTGAGTTTTCCGTGTGAGCTTTGCAGCCTCCCTCCTCCTAAATTATTAGAGGAAGATATTACAGCACTTAGTATATATATAGTAGAGACCTAAGTTTTCCGTGTTAGCTGTGCAGCCTCCCTCCTCCCAAATCATTAGAGGAATATATTACAGCACTTAGTATATATAGCAGAGACCTGAGTTTTCCGTGTGAGCTGTGCAGCCTCCCTCCTCCCGAATCATTAGAGGAAGATATTACAGCACTTAGTATATATAGCAGAGGCCTGAGTTTTCGTGAGAGCTGTGCAGCCTCCCTCCTACTGAATCATTAGAGGAAGATATTACAGAACTTAATATATATAGCAGAGGCCTGAGTTATCCATGATAGCTGTGCAGCCTCCCTCCTCCCGAATCATTAGAGGAATATATAACAGCACTTAGTATATATAGCAGAGACCTGAGTTTTCCATGTGAGCTGTGCAGCCTCCCTCCCCCCGAATCATTAGAGGAAGATATTACAGCACTTAGTAAATATAGCAGAGGCCTGAATTTTCCATGTGAGCTGTGCAGCCTCCCTCCTCCCGAATCATTAGATGAAAATATTACAGCACTTAGTATATATAGCAGAGGCCTGAGTTTTCCGTGTGAGCTGTGCAGCCTCCCTCCTCCAGAATCATTAGAGGAAGATATTACAGCACTTAGTATGTATAGCAGAGGCCTGAGTTTTCTGTGTGAGCTGTGCAGCCTCCCTCGTCCCGAATCATTACAGGAAGATATTACAGCACTTAGTATATATAGCAGAGGCCTGAGTTTTCCATGTGAGCTGTGCAGCCTCCCTCCTCCCGAATCATTAGAGGAATATATTACAGCACTTAGTATTTATAGCAGAGACCTGAGTTTTCCTTGTGAGCTGTGCAGCCTCCCTCCTCCCGAATCATTAGAGGAAGATATTACAGCACTTAGTATATATAGCAGAGACCTGAGTTTTCCGTGTAAGCTGTGCAGCCTCCCTCCTCCTGAATCATTAGAGGAAGATATTACAGCACTTAGTATATATAGCAGAGGCCTGAGTTTTCCATGTGAGCTGTGCAGCCTCCCTCCTCCCGAATCATTAGAGGAATATATTAAAGCACTTAGTATATATAGCAGAGACCTGAGTTTTCCATGTGAGCTGTGCAGCCTCCCTCCTCCCGAATCATTAGAGGAAGACATTACAGCCCTTAGTATATATATAGTAGAGACCTGAGTTTTCCGTGTGAGCTGTGCAGCCTCCCTCCTCCCGAATCATTAGAGGAAAATATTACAGCACTTAGTATATATAGCAGAGACCTGAGTTTTCCGTGTGAGCTGTACAGCCTCCCTCCTCCTGAATCATTAGAGAAAGATATTACAGCACTTAGTATATATAGCAGAGGACAGAGTTTTCCGTGTGAGCTGTGCAGCCTCCCTCCTCCTGAATCATTAGAGGAAGATATTACAGCACTTAGTATATATAGCAGAGGCCTGAGTTATCCATGTGAGCTGTGCAGCCTCCCTCCTCCCGAATCATTAGAGGAATATATAACAGCACTTAGTATATATAGCAGAGACCTGAGATTTCCGTGTGAGCTGTGCAGCCTCCCTTCTCCCGAATCATTAGAGGAAGATATTACAGCACTTAGTATATATATCAGAGACCTGAGTTTTCAGTGTGAGCTGTGCAGCCTCCCTCGCCCCGAATCATTAGAGGAAGATATTACAGCACTTAGTATATATAGCAGAGGCCTGAGTTTTCCGTGTGAGCTGTGCAGCCTCCCTCCTCCCGAATCATTAGAGGAAGATATTACAGCACTTAGTATATATAGCAGAGACCTGAGTTTTCCGTGTGAGCTGTGCAGCCTCCCTCCCCCAGAATCATTAGAGGAAGATATTACAGTACTTAGTATATATAGCAGAGACCTGAGTTTTCTGTGTGAGCTGTACAGCCTCCCTCCACCCGAATCATTAGAGGAAGATATAACAGCACTTAGTAAATATAGCAGAGGCCTGAGTTTTCCATGTGAGCTGTGCAGCCTCCCTCCTCCCGAATCATTAGATGAAAATATTACAGCACTTAGTATATATAGCAGAGGCCTGAGTTTTCCGTGTGAGCTGTGCAGCCTCCCTCCTCCAGAATCATTAGAGGAAGATATTACAGCACTTAGTATATAAAGCAGAGGCCTGAGTTTTCCGTGTGAGCTGTGCTGCCTCCTTCGTCCCGAATCATTACTGGAAGATATTAAAGCACTTAGTATATATAGCAGAGGCCTGAGTTTTCCATATGAGCTGTGCAGCCTCCCTCATCCCGAATCATTAGAGGAATATATTACAGCACTTAGTATATATAGCAGAGACCTGAGTTTTCCTTGTGAGCTGTGCAGCCTCCCTCCTCCCGAATCATTAGAGGAAGATATTACAGCACTTAGTAAATATAGCAGAGACCTGAGTTTTCCGTGTAAGCTGTGCAGCCTCCCTCCTCCTGAATCATTAGAGGAAGATATTACAGCACTTAGTATATATAGCAGAGGCCTGAGTTTTCCATGTGAGCTGTGCAGCCTCCCTCCTCCCGAATCATTAGAGGAATATATTACAGCACTTAGTATATATAGTAGAGACCTGAGTTTTCCATGTGAGCTGTGCAGCCTCCCTCCTCCCGAATCATTAGAGGAAGATATTACAGCACTTAGTATATATATAGTAGAGACCTGAGTTTTCCGTGTGAGCTGTGCAGCCTCCCTCCTCCCGAATCATTAGAGGAAAATATTACAGCACTTAGTATATATAGCAGAGACCTGAGTTTTCCGTGTGAGCTGTGCAGCCTCCCTCCTCCTGAATCATTAGAGGAAGATATTACAGCATTTAGTATATATAGCAGAGGCCTGAGTTTTCCGTGTGAGCTGTGCAGCCTCCCTCCTCCTGAATCATTAGAGGAAGATATTACAGCACTTAGTATATATAGCAGAGGCCTGAGTTATCCATGTGAGCTGTGCAGCCTCCCTCCTCCCGAATCATTAGAGGAATATATTACAGCACTTAGTATATATTGCAGAGGCCTGAGTTTTCCGTGTGAGCTGTGCATCCTCCCTTCTCACGAATCATTAGAGGAAGATGTTACAGCACTTAGTATATATTGCAGAGACCTGAGTTTTCCGTGTGAGCTGTGCAGCCTCCCTCCTCCCGAATCATTAGAGGAAGATATTACAGCACTTAGCATATATAGCAGAGACCTGAGTTTTCCGTGTGAGCTGTGTAGCCTCCCTTCTCCCGAATCATTAGAGGAAGATATTACAGCACTTAGTATATATAGCAGAGACCTGAGTTTTCCGTGTGAGCTTTGCAGCCTCCCTTCTCCCGAATCATTAGAGGAAGATATTACAGCACTTAGTATATATATAGTAGAGACCTGAGTTTTCCGTGTGAGCTGTGCAGCCTCCCTCCTCCCGAATCATTAGAGGAAGATATTACAGCACTTAGTATATATAGTAGAGACCTGAGTTTTCCGTGTGAGCTGTGCAGCCTCCCTCCCCCAGATTCATTAGAGGAAGATATTACAGCACTTAGTATATATAGCAGAGACCTGAGTTTTCCGTGTGAGCTGTGCAGCCTCCCTCCCCGAGAATCATTAGAGGAAGATATTACAGCACTTAGTATATATAGCAGAGACCTGAGTTTTCCGTGTGAGCTTTGCAGCCTCCCTCCTCCTAAATTATTAGAGGAAGATATTACAGCACTTAGTATATATATAGTAGAGACCTAAGTTTTCCGTGTTAGCTGTGCAGCCTCCCTCCTCCCGAATCATTAGAGGAATATATTACAGCACTTAGTATATATAGCAGAGACCTGAGTTTTCCGTGTGAGCTGTGCAGCCTCCCTCCTCCCGAATCATTAGAGGAAAATATTACAGCACTTAGTATATATAGCAGAGGCCTGAGTTTTCCGTGAGAGCTGTGCAGCCTCCCTCCTACTGAATCATTAGAGGAAGATATTACAGAACTTAGTATATATAGCAGAGGCCTGAGTTATCCATGATAGCTGTGCAGCCTCCCTCCTCCCGAATCATTAGAGGAATATATAACAGCACTTAGTATATATAGCAGAGACCTGAGTTTTCCGTGTGAGCTGTGCAGCCTCCCTCCCCCCGAATCATTAGAGGAAGATATTACAGCACTTAGTAAATATAGCAGAGGCCTGAGTTTTCCATGTGAGCTGTGCAGCCTCCCTCCTCCCGAATCATTAGATGAAAATATTACAGCACTTAGTATATATAGCAGAGGCCTGAGTTTTCCGTGTGAGCTGTGCAGCCTCCCTCCTCCCGAATCATTAGAGGAAGATATTACAGCACTTAGTATATATAGCAGAGGCCTGAGTTTTCCGTGTGAGCTGTGCAGCCTCCCTCGTCCCGAATCATTACAGGAAGATATTACAGCACTTAGTATATATAGCAGAGGCCTGAGTTTTCCATGTGAGCTGTGCAGCCTCCCTCCTCCCGAATCATTAGAGGAATATATTACAGCACTTAGTATTTATAGCAGAGACCTGAGTTTTCCTTGTGAGCTGTGCAGCCTCCCTCCTCCCGAATCATTAGAGGAAGATATTACAGCACTTAGTATATATAGCAGAGACCTGAGTTTTCCGTGTAAGCTGTGCAGCCTCCCTCCTCCTGAATCATTAGAGGAAGATATTACAGCACTTAGTATATATAGCAGAGGCCTGAGTTTTCCGTGTGAGCTGTGCAGCCTCCCTCCTCCTGAATCATTATAGGAAGATATTACAGCACTTAGTATATATAGCAGAGGCCTGATTTATCCATGTGAGCTGTGCAGCCTCCCTCCTCCCGAATCATTAGAGGAATATATTACAGCACTTAGTATATATAGCAGAGACCTGAGTTTTCCATGTGAGCTGTGCAGCCTCCCTCCTCCCGAATCATTAGAGGAAAATATTACAGCACTTAGTATATGTAGCAGAGACCTGAGTTTTCCGTGTGAGCTGTGCAGCCTCCCTCCTCCTGAATCATTAGAGGAAGATATTACAGCACTTAGTATATATAGCAGAGGCCTGAGTTTTCCGTGTGAGCTGTGCAGCCTCCCTCCTCCTGAATCATTAGAAGAAGATATTACAGCACTTAGTATATATAGCAGAGGCCTGAGTTATCCATGTGAGCTGTGCAGCCTCCCTCCTCCCGAATCATTAGAGGAATATATTACAGCACTTAGTATATATAGCAGAGGCCTGAGTTTTCCGTGTGAGCTGTGCAGCCTCCCTTCTCCCGAATCATTAGAGGAAGATATTACAGCACTTAGTATATATAGCAGAGACCTGAGATTTCCGTGTGAGCTGTGCAGCCTCCCTTCTCCCGAATCATTAGAGGAAGATATTACAGCACTTAGTATATAGAGCAAAGACCTGAGTTTTCAGTGTGAGCTGTGCAGCCTCCCTCCCCCCGAATCATTAGAGGAAGATATTACAGCACTTAGTATATATAGCAGAGGCCTGAGTTTTCCGTGTGAGCTGTGCAGCCTCCCTCCTCCCGAATCATTAGAGGAAGATATTACAGCACTTAGTATATATAGCAGAGACCTGAGTTTTCCGTGTGAGCTGTGCAGCCTCCCTCCCCCAGAATCATTAGAGGAAGATATTACAGTACTTAGTATATATAGCAGAGACCTGAGTTTTCTGTGTGAGCTGTACAGCCTCCCTCCACCCGAATCATTAGAGGAAGATATAACAGCACTTAGTAAATATAGCAGAGGCCTGAGTTTTCCATGTGAGCTGTGCAGCCTCCCTCCTCCCGAATCATTAGATGAAAATATTACAGCACTTAGTATATATAGCAGAGGCCTGAGTTTTCCGTGTGAGCTGTGCAGCCTCCCTCCTCCAGAATCATTAGAGGAAGATATTACAGCACTTAGTATATAAAGCAGAGGCCTGAGTTTTCCGTGTGAGCTGTGCTGCCTCCTTCGTCCCGAATCATTACTGGAAGATATTACAGCACTTAGTATATATAGCAGAGGCCTGAGTTTTCCATATAAGCTGTGCAGCCTCCCTCCTCCCGAATCATTAGAGGAATATATTACAGCACTCAGTATATATAGCAGAGACCTGAGTTTTCCTTGTGAGCTGTGCAGCCTCCCTCCTCCCGAATCATTAGAGGAAGATATTACAGCACTTAGTATATATAGCAGAGACCTGAGTTTTCCATGTAAGCTGTGCAGCCTCCCTCCTCCTGAATCATTAGAGGAAGATATTACAGCACTTAGTATATATAGCAGAGGCCTGAGTTTTCCATGTGAGCTGTGCAGCCTCCCTCCTCCCGAATCATTAGAGGAAGATATTACAGCACTTAGTATATATATTGTAGAGACCTGAGTTTTCCGTGTGAGCTGTGCAGCCTCCCTCCTCCCGAATCATTAGAGGAAAATATTACAGCACTTAGTATATATAGCAGAGACCTGAGTTTTCCGTGTGAGCTGTGCAGCCTCCCTCCCCCAGAATCATTAGAGGAAGATATTACAGTACTTAGTATATATAGCAGAGACCTGAGTTTTCTGTGTGAGCTGTACAGCCTCCCTCCACCCGAATCATTAGAGGAAGATATAACAGCACTTAGTAAATATAGCAGAGGCCTGAGTTTTCCATGTGAGCTGTGCAGCCTCCCTCCTCCCGAATCATTAGATGAAAATATTACAGCACTTAGTATATATAGCAGAGGCCTGAGTTTTCCGTGTGAGCTGTGCAGCCTCCCTCCTCCAGAATCATTAGAGGAAGATATTACAGCACTTAGTATATAAAGCAGAGGCCTGAGTTTTCCGTGTGAGCTGTGCTGCCTCCTTCGTCCCGAATCATTACTGGAAGATATTAAAGCACTTAGTATATATAGCAGAGGCCTGAGTTTTCCATATGAGCTGTGCAGCCTCCCTCATCCCGAATCATTAGAGGAATATATTACAGCACTTAGTATATATAGCAGAGACCTGAGTTTTCCTTGTGAGCTGTGCAGCCTCCCTCCTCCCGAATCATTAGAGGAAGATATTACAGCACTTAGTATATATAGCAGAGACCTGAGTTTTCCGTGTAAGCTGTGCAGCCTCCCTCCTCCTGAATCATTAGAGGAAGATATTACAGCACTTAGTATATATAGCAGAGGCCTGAGTTTTCCATGTGAGCTGTGCAGCCTCCCTCCTCCCGAATCATTAGAGGAATATATTACAGCACTTAGTATATATAGTAGAGACCTGAGTTTTCCATGTGAGCTGTGCAGCCTCCCTCCTCCCGAATCATTAGAGGAAGATATTACAGCACTTAGTATATATATAGTAGAGACCTGAGTTTTCCGTGTGAGCTGTGCAGCCTCCCTCCTCCCGAATCATTAGAGGAAAATATTACAGCACTTAGTATATATAGCAGAGACCTGAGTTTTCCGTGTGAGCTGTGCAGCCTCCCTCCTCCTGAATCATTAGAGGAAGATATTACAGCATTTAGTATATATAGCAGAGGCCTGAGTTTTCCGTGTGAGCTGTGCAGCCTCCCTCCTCCTGAATCATTAGAGGAAGATATTACAGCACTTAGTATATATAGCAGAGGCCTGAGTTATCCATGTGAGCTGTGCAGCCTCCCTCCTCCCGAATCATTAGAGGAATATATTACAGCACTTAGTATATATTGCAGAGGCCTGAGTTTTCCGTGTGAGCTGTGCATCCTCCCTTCTCACGAATCATTAGAGGAAGATGTTACAGCACTTAGTATATATTGCAGAGACCTGAGTTTTCCGTGTGAGCTGTGCAGCCTCCCTCCTCCCGAATCATTAGAGGAAGATATTACAGCACTTAGCATATATAGCAGAGACCTGAGTTTTCCGTGTGAGCTGTGTAGCCTCCCTTCTCCCGAATCATTAGAGGAAGATATTACAGCACTTAGTATATATAGCAGAGACCTGAGTTTTCCGTGTGAGCTTTGCAGCCTCCCTTCTCCCGAATCATTAGAGGAAGATATTACAGCACTTAGTATATATATAGTAGAGACCTGAGTTTTCCGTGTGAGCTGTGCAGCCTCCCTCCTCCCGAATCATTAGAGGAAGATATTACAGCACTTAGTATATATAGTAGAGACCTGAGTTTTCCGTGTGAGCTGTGCAGCCTCCCTCCCCCAGATTCATTAGAGGAAGATATTACAGCACTTAGTATATATAGCAGAGACCTGAGTTTTCCGTGTGAGCTGTGCAGCCTCCCTCCCCGAGAATCATTAGAGGAAGATATTACAGCACTTAGTATATATAGCAGAGACCTGAGTTTTCCGTGTGAGCTTTGCAGCCTCCCTCCTCCTAAATTATTAGAGGAAGATATTACAGCACTTAGTATATATATAGTAGAGACCTAAGTTTTCCGTGTTAGCTGTGCAGCCTCCCTCCTCCCGAATCATTAGAGGAATATATTACAGCACTTAGTATATATAGCAGAGACCTGAGTTTTCCGTGTGAGCTGTGCAGCCTCCCTCCTCCCGAATCATTAGAGGAAAATATTACAGCACTTAGTATATATAGCAGAGGCCTGAGTTTTCCGTGAGAGCTGTGCAGCCTCCCTCCTACTGAATCATTAGAGGAAGATATTACAGAACTTAGTATATATAGCAGAGGCCTGAGTTATCCATGATAGCTGTGCAGCCTCCCTCCTCCCGAATCATTAGAGGAATATATAACAGCACTTAGTATATATAGCAGAGACCTGAGTTTTCCGTGTGAGCTGTGCAGCCTCCCTCCCCCCGAATCATTAGAGGAAGATATTACAGCACTTAGTAAATATAGCAGAGGCCTGAGTTTTCCATGTGAGCTGTGCAGCCTCCCTCCTCCCGAATCATTAGATGAAAATATTACAGCACTTAGTATATATAGCAGAGGCCTGAGTTTTCCATGTGAGCTGTGCAGCCTCCCTCCTCCCGAATCATTAGAGGAAGATATTACAGCACTTAGTATATATAGCAGAGGCCTGAGTTTTCCGTGTGAGCTGTGCAGCCTCCCTCGTCCCGAATCATTACAGGAAGATATTACAGCACTTAGTATATATAGCAGAGGCCTGAGTTTTCCATGTGAGCTGTGCAGCCTCCCTCCTCCCGAATCATTAGAGGAATATATTACAGCACTTAGTATTTATAGCAGAGACCTGAGTTTTCCTTGTGAGCTGTGCAGCCTCCCTCCTCCCGAATCATTAGAGGAAGATATTACAGCACTTAGTATATATAGCAGAGACCTGAGTTTTCCGTGTGAGCTGTGCAGCCTCCCTCCTCCTGAATCATTAGAGGAAGATATTACAGCACTTAGTATATATAGCAGAGGCCTGAGTTTTCCGTGTGAGCTGTGCAGCCTCCCTCCTCCTGAATCATTATAGGAAGATATTACAGCACTTAGTATATATAGCAGAGGCCTGATTTATCCATGTGAGCTGTGCAGCCTCCCTCCTCCCGAATCATTAGAGGAATATATTACAGCACTTAGTATATATAGCAGAGACCTGAGTTTTCCATGTGAGCTGTGCAGCCTCCCTCCTCCCGAATCATTAGAGGAAAATATTACAGCACTTAGTATATGTAGCAGAGACCTGAGTTTTCCGTGTGAGCTGTGCAGCCTCCCTCCTCCTGAATCATTAGAGGAAGATATTACAGCACTTAGTATATATAGCAGAGGCCTGAGTTTTCCGTGTGAGCTGTGCAGCCTCCCTCCTCCTGAATCATTAGAAGAAGATATTACAGCACTTAGTATATATAGCAGAGGCCTGAGTTATCCATGTGAGCTGTGCAGCCTCCCTCCTCCCGAATCATTAGAGGAATATATTACAGCACTTAGTATATATAGCAGAGGCCTGAGTTTTCCGTGTGAGCTGTGCAGCCTCCCTTCTCCCGAATCATTAGAGGAAGATATTACAGCACTTAGTATATATAGCAGAGACCTGAGATTTCCGTGTGAGCTGTGCAGCCTCCCTTCTCCCGAATCATTAGAGGAAGATATTACAGCACTTAGTATATAGAGCAGAGACCTGAGTTTTCAGTGTGAGCTGTGCAGCCTCCCTCCCCCCGAATCATTAGAGGAAGATATTACAGCACTTAGTATATATAGCAGAGGCCTGAGTTTTCCGTGTGAGCTGTGCAGCCTCCCTCCTCCCGAATCATTAGAGGAAGATATTACAGCACTTAGTATATATAGCAGAGACCTGAGTTTTCCGTGTGAGCTGTGCAGCCTCCCTCCCCCAGAATCATTAGAGGAAGATATTACAGTACTTAGTATATATAGCAGAGACCTGAGTTTTCTGTGTGAGCTGTACAGCCTCCCTCCACCCGAATCATTAGAGGAAGATATAACAGCACTTAGTAAATATAGCAGAGGCCTGAGTTTTCCATGTGAGCTGTGCAGCCTCCCTCCTCCCGAATCATTAGATGAAAATATTACAGCACTTAGTATATATAGCAGAGGCCTGAGTTTTCCGTGTGAGCTGTGCAGCCTCCCTCCTCCAGAATCATTAGAGGAAGATATTACAGCACTTAGTATATAAAGCAGAGGCCTGAGTTTTCCGTGTGAGCTGTGCTGCCTCCTTCGTCCCGAATCATTACTGGAAGATATTACAGCACTTAGTATATATAGCAGAGGCCTGAGTTTTCCATATAAGCTGTGCAGCCTCCCTCCTCCCGAATCATTAGAGGAATATATTACAGCACTCAGTATATATAGCAGAGACCTGAGTTTTCCTTGTGAGCTGTGCAGCCTCCCTCCTCCCGAATCATTAGAGGAAGATATTACAGCACTTAGTATATATAGCAGAGACCTGAGTTTTCCATGTAAGCTGTGCAGCCTCCCTCCTCCTGAATCATTAGAGGAAGATATTACAGCACTTAGTATATATAGCAGAGGCCTGAGTTTTCCATGTGAGCTGTGCAGCCTCCCTCCTCCCGAATCATTAGAGGAAGATATTACAGCACTTAGTATATATATTGTAGAGACCTGAGTTTTCCGTGTGAGCTGTGCAGCCTCCCTCCTCCCGAATCATTAGAGGAAAATATTACAGCACTTAGTATATATAGCAGAGACCTGAGTTTTCCGTGTGAGCTGTGCAGCCTCCCTCCTCCTGAATCATTAGAGGAAGATATTACAGCACTTAGTATATATAGCAGACGCCTGAGTTTTCCGTGTGAGCTGTGCAGCCTCCCTCCTCCTGAATCATTAGAGGAAGATATTACAGCACTTAGTATATATAGCAGAGGCCTGAGTTATCCATGTGAGCTGTGCAGCCTCCCTCCTCCCAAATCATTAGAGGAATGTATTACAGCACTTAGTATATATTGCAGAGACCTGAGTTTTCCGTGTGAGCTTTGCAGCCTCCCTTCTCCCGAATCATTAGAGGAAGATATTACAGCACTTAGTATATATATAGTAGAGACCTGAGTTTTCCGTGTGAGCTGTGCAGCCTCCCTCCTCCCGAATCATTAGAGGAAGATATTACAGCACTTAGTATATATAGTAGAGACCTGAGTTTTCCGTGTGAGCTGTGCAGCCTCCCTCCCCCAGAATCATTAGAGGAAGATATTACAGCACTTAGTATATATAGCAGAGACCTGAGTTTTCCGTGTGAGCTGTGCAGCCTCCCTCCCCGAGAATCATTAGAGGAAGATATTACAGCACTTAGTATATATAGCAGAGACCTGAGTTTTCCGTGTGAGCTTTGCAGCCTCCCTCCTCCTAAATTATTAGAGGAAGATATTACAGCACTTAGTATATATATAGTAGAGACCTAAGTTTTCCGTGTTAGCTGTGCAGCCTCCCTCCTCCCAAATCATTAGAGGAATATATTACAGCACTTAGTATATATAGCAGAGACCTGAGTTTTCCGTGTGAGCTGTGCAGCCTCCCTCCTCCCGAATCATTAGAGGAAGATATTACAGCACTTAGTATATATAGCAGAGGCCTGAGTTTTCGTGAGAGCTGTGCAGCCTCCCTCCTACTGAATCATTAGAGGAAGATATTACAGAACTTAATATATATAGCAGAGGCCTGAGTTATCCATGATAGCTGTGCAGCCTCCCTCCTCCCGAATCATTAGAGGAATATATAACAGCACTTAGTATATATAGCAGAGACCTGAGTTTTCCGTGTGAGCTGTGCAGCCTCCCTCCCCCCGAATCATTAGAGGAAGATATTACAGCACTTAGTAAATATAGCAGAGGCCTGAATTTTCCATGTGAGCTGTGCAGCCTCCCTCCTCCCGAATCATTAGATGAAAATATTACAGCACTTAGTATATATAGCAGAGGCCTGAGTTTTCCGTGTGAGCTGTGCAGCCTCCCTCCTCCAGAATCATTAGAGGAAGATATTACAGCACTTAGTATGTATAGCAGAGGCCTGAGTTTTCTGTGTGAGCTGTGCAGCCTCCCTCGTCCCGAATCATTACAGGAAGATATTACAGCACTTAGTATATATAGCAGAGGCCTGAGTTTTCCATGTGAGCTGTGCAGCCTCCCTCCTCCCGAATCATTAGAGGAATATATTACAGCACTTAGTATTTATAGCAGAGACCTGAGTTTTCCTTGTGAGCTGTGCAGCCTCCCTCCTCCCGAATCATTAGAGGAAGATATTACAGCACTTAGTATATATAGCAGAGACCTGAGTTTTCCGTGTAAGCTGTGCAGCCTCCCTCCTCCTGAATCATTAGAGGAAGATATTACAGCACTTAGTATATATAGCAGAGGCCTGAGTTTTCCATGTGAGCTGTGCAGCCTCCCTCCTCCCGAATCATTAGAGGAATATATTAAAGCACTTAGTATATATAGCAGAGACCTGAGTTTTCCATGTGAGCTGTGCAGCCTCCCTCCTCCCGAATCATTAGAGGAAGACATTACAGCCCTTAGTATATATATAGTAGAGACCTGAGTTTTCCGTGTGAGCTGTGCAGCCTCCCTCCTCCCGAATCATTAGAGGAAAATATTACAGCACTTAGTATATATAGCAGAGACCTGAGTTTTCCGTGTGAGCTGTACAGCCTCCCTCCTCCTGAATCATTAGAGAAAGATATTACAGCACTTAGTATATATAGCAGAGGACAGAGTTTTCCGTGTGAGCTGTGCAGCCTCCCTCCTCCTGAATCATTAGAGGAAGATATTACAGCACTTAGTATATATAGCAGAGGCCTGAGTTATCCATGTGAGCTGTGCAGCCTCCCTCCTCCCGAATCATTAGAGGAATATATTACAGCACTTAGTATATATAGCAGAGACCTGAGTTTTCCGTGTGAGCTGTGCAGCCTCCCTCCCCCCGAATCATTAGAGGAAGATATTACAGCACTTAGTATATATAGCAGAGGCCTGAGTTTTCCATGTGAGCTGTGCAGCCTCCCTCCTCCTGAATCATTAGAGGATGATATTATAGCACTTAGTATATATAGCAGAGACCTAAGTTTTCCGTGTGAGCTGTGCAGCCTCCCTCCCCCCGAATCATTAGAGGAAGATATTACAGCACTTATTATATATATAGTAGAGACCAGAGTTTTCCGTGTGAGCTGTGCAGCCTCCCTCCTCCCGAATCATTAGAGGAATATATTACAGCACTTAGTATATATAGCAGAGACCTGAGTTTTCAGTGTGAGCTGTGCAGCCTCCCTCCTCCTGATTCAGTAGAGGAAGATATTACAGCACTTAGTATATATAGCAGAAGCCTGAGTTTTCCATGTGAGCTGTGCAGCCTCCCTCCTCCCGAATCATTAGAGGAAGATATTACAGCACTTAGTATATATAGCAGAGACCTGAGTTTTCTGTGTGAGCTGTGTGAGCTGTGCAGCCTCCCTCCTCCCGAATCATTAGAGGAAGATATTACAGCACTTAGTATATATAGCAGAGACCTGAGTTTTCCGTGTGAGCTGTGCAGCCTCCCTCCTCCCGATCATTAGAGGAAGATATTACAGCACTTAGTATATATAGCAGAGACCTGAGCTTTCCGTGTGAGCTGTGCAGCCTCCCTCCTCCCGAATCATTAGAGGAATATATTACAGCACTTAGTATATATAGCAGAGACCTGAGTTTTCCATGTGAGCTGTGCAGCCTCCCTCCTCCCGAATCATTAGAGGAAAATATTACAACACTTAGTATATGTAGCAGAGACCAGAGTTTTCCGTGTGAGCTGTGCAGCCTCCCTCCTCCTGAATCATTAGAGGAAGATATTACAGCACTTAGTATATATAGCTGAGGCCTGAGTTTTCCGTGTGAGCTGTGCAGCCTCCCTCCTCCTGATTCATTAGAGGAAGATATTACAGCACTTAGTATATATAGCAGAGGCCTGAGTTATCCATGTGAGCTGTGCAGCCTCCCTCCTCCCGAATCATTAGAGGAATATATTACAGCACTTAGTATATATAGCAGAGGCCTGAGTTTTCCGTGTGAGCTGTGCAGCCTCCCATCTCCCGAATCATTAGAGGAAGATATTACAGCACTTAGTATATATAGTAGAGACCTGAGATTTCCGTGTGAGCTGTGCAGCCTCCCTTCTCCCGAATCATTAGAGGAATATATTACAGCACTTAGTATATATAGCAGAGGCCTGAGTTTTCCATGTGAGCTGTGCAGCCTCCCTCCTCCTGAATCATTAGAGGATGATATTATAGCACTTAGTATATATAGCAGAGACCTAAGTTTTCCGTGTGAGCTGTGCAGCCTCCCTCCCCCCGAATCATTAGAGGAAGATATTACAGCACTTATTATATATATAGTAGAGACCAGAGTTTTCCGTGTGAGCTGTGCAGCCTCCCTCCTCCCGAATCATTAGAGGAATATATTACAGCACTTAGTATATATAGCAGAGACCTGAGTTTTCAGTGTGAGCTGTGCAGCCTCCCTCCTCCTGATTCAGTAGAGGAAGATATTACAGCACTTAGTATATATAGCAGAAGCCTGAGTTTTCCATGTGAGCTGTGCAGCCTCCCTCCTCCCGAATCATTAGAGGAAGATATTACAGCACTTATTATATATATAGTAGAGACCAGAGTTTTCCGTGTGAGCTGTGCAGCCTCCCTCCTAACGAATCATTAGAGGAAGATATTACAGCACTTAGTATATATAGCAGAGACCTGAGTTTTCAGTGTGAGCTGTGCAGCCTCCCTCCTCCTGATTCAGTAGAGGAAGATATTACAGCACTTAGTATATATAGCAGAAGCCTGAGTTTTCCATGTGAGCTGTGCAGCCTCCCTCCTCCCGAATCATTAGAGGAAGATATTACAGCACTTAGTATATATAGCAGAGACCTGAGTTTTCTGTGTGAGCTGTGTGAGCTGTGCAGCCTCCCTCCTCCCGAATCATTAGAGGAAGATATTACAGCACTTAGTATATATAGCAGAGACCTGAGTTTTCCGTGTGAGCTGTGATGCCTCCCTCCTCCCGATCATTAGAGGAAGATATTACAGCACTTAGTATATATAGCAGAGACCTGAGTTTTCCGTGTGAGCTGTGCAGCCTCCCTCCTCCCGAATCATTAGAGGAATATATTACAGCACTTAGTATATATAGCAGAGACCTGAGTTTTCCATGTGAGCTGTGCAGCCTCCCTCCTCCCGAATCATTAGAGGAAAATATTACAGCACTTAGTATATGTAGCAGAGACCAGAGTTTTCCGTGTGAGCTGTGCAGCCTCCCTCCTCCTGAATCATTAGAGGAAGATATTACAGCACTTAGTATATATAGCTGAGGCCTGAGTTTTCCGTGTGAGCTGTGCAGCCTCCCTCCTCCTGATTCATTAGAGGAAGATATTACAGCACTTAGTATATATAGCAGAGGCCTGAGTTATCCATGTGAGCTGTGCAGCCTCCCTCCTCCCGAATCATTAGAGGAATATATTACAGCACTTAGTATATATAGCAGAGGCCTGAGTTTTCCGTGTGAGCTGTGCAGCCTCCCATCTCCCGAATCATTAGAGGAAGATATTACAGCACTTAGTATATATAGTAGAGACCTGAGATTTCCGTGTGAGCTGTGCATCCTCCCTTCTCCCGAATCATTAGAGGAATATATTACAGCACTTAGTATATATAGCAGAGACCTGAGTTTTCAGTGTGAGCTGTGCAGCCTCCCTCACCCCGAATCATTAGAGGAAGATATTACAGCACTTAGTATATATAGCAGAGGCCTGAGTTTTCCGTGTGAGCTGTGCAGCCTCCCTCCTCCCGAATCATTAGAGGAAGATATTACAGCACTTAGTATATATAGCAGAGACCTGAGTTTTCCGTGTGAGTTATGCAGCCTCCCTCCCCCAGAATCATTAGAGGAAGATATTACAGTACTTAGTATATGTAGCAGAGACCTGAGTTTTCTGTGTGAGCTGTACAGCCTCCCTCCCCCCGAATCATTAGAGGAAGATATAACAGCACTTAGTAAATATAGCAGAGGCCTGAGTTTTCCATGTGAGCTGTGCAGCCTCCCTCCTCCCGAATCATTAGATGAAAATATTACAGCACTTAGTATATATAGCAGAGGCCTGAGTTTTCCGTGTGAGCTGTGCAGCCTCCCTCCTCCAGAATCATTAGAGGAAGATATTACAGCACTTAGGATATAAAGCAGAGGCCTGAATTTTCCGTGTGAGCTGTGCTACCTCCTTCGTCCCGAATCATTACAGCAAGATATTACAGCACTTAGTATATATAGCAGAGGCCTGAGTTTTCCATATGAGCTGTGCAGCCTCCCTCCTCCCGAATCATTAGAGGAATATATTACAGCACTTAGTATATATAGCAGAGACCTGAGTTTTCCATGTGAGCTGTGCAGCCTCCCTCCTCCCGAATCATTAGAGGAAAATATTACAGCACTTAGTATATGTAGCAGAGACCTGAGTTTTCCGTGTGAGCTGTGCAGCCTCCCTCCTCCTGAATCATTAGAGGAAGATATTACAACACTTAGTATATATAGCAGAGGCCTGAGTTTTCCGTGTGAGCTGTGCAGCCTCCCTACTCCTGAATAATTAGAGGAAGATATTACAGCACTTAGTATATATAGCAGAGGCCTGAGTTATCCATGTGAGCTGTGCAGCCTCCCTCCTCCCGAATCATTAGAGGAATATATTACAGCACTTAGTATATATAGCAGAGGCCTGAGTTTTCCACGTGAGCTGTGCAGCCTCCCTTCTCCCGAATCATTAGAGGAAGATATTACAGCACTTAGTATGTATAGCAGAGGCCTGAGTTTTCTGTGTGAGCTGTGCAGCCTCCCTCGTCCCGAATCATTACAGGAAGATATTACAGCACTTAGTATATATAGCAGAGGCCTGAGTTTTCCATGTGAGCTGTGCAGCCTCCCTCCTCCCGAATCATTAGAGGAATATATTACAGCACTTAGTATTTATAGCAGAGACCTGAGTTTTCCTTGTGAGCTGTGCAGCCTCCCTCCTCCCGAATCATTAGAGGAAGATATTACAGCACTTAGTATATATAGCAGAGACCTGAGTTTTCCGTGTAAGCTGTGCAGCCTCCCTCCTCCTGAATCATTAGAGGAAGATATTACAGCACTTAGTATATATAGCAGAGGCCTGAGTTTTCCATGTGAGCTGTGCAGCCTCCCTCCTCCCGAATCATTAGAGGAATATATTAAAGCACTTAGTATATATAGCAGAGACCTGAGTTTTCCATGTGAGCTGTGCAGCCTCCCTCCTCCCGAATCATTAGAGGAAGACATTACAGCCCTTAGTATATATATAGTAGAGACCTGAGTTTTCCGTGTGAGCTGTGCAGCCTCCTTCCTCCCGAATCATTAGAGGAAAATATTACAGCACTTAGTATATATATCAGAGACCTGAGTTTTCCATGTGAGCTGTACAGCCTCCCTCCTCCTGAATCATTAGAGAAAGATATTACAGCACTTAGTATATATAGCAGAGGACAGAGTTTTCCGTGTGAGCTGTGCAGCCTCCCTCCTCCTGAATCATTAGAGGAAGATATTACAGCACTTAGTATATATAGCAGAGGCCTGAGTTATCCATGTGAGCTGTGCAGCCTCCCTCCTCCCGAATCATTAGAGGAATATATTACAGCACTTAGTATATATAGCAGAGACCTGAGTTTTCCGTGTGAGCTGTGCAGCCTCCCTCCCCCTGAATCATTAGAGGAAGATATTACAGCACTTAGTATATATAGCAGAGGCCTGAGTTTTCCATGTGAGCTGTGCAGCCTCCCTCCTCCTGAATCATTAGAGGATGATATTATAGCACTTAGTATATATAGCAGAGACCTAAGTTTTCCGTGTGAGCTGTGCAGCCTCCCTCCCCCCGAATCATTAGAGGAAGATATTACAGCACTTATTATATATATAGTAGAGACCAGAGTTTTCCGTGTGAGCTGTGCAGCCTCCCTCCTCCCGAATCATTAGAGGAATATATTACAGCACTTAGTATATATAGCAGAGACCTGAGTTTTCAGTGTGAGCTGTGCAGCCTCCCTCCTCCTGATTCAGTAGAGGAAGATATTACAGCACTTAGTATATATAGCAGAAGCCTGAGTTTTCCATGTGAGCTGTGCAGCCTCCCTCCTCCCGAATCATTAGAGGAATATATTACAGCACTTAGTATATATAGCAGAGACCTGAGTTTTCCGTGTGAGCTGTGCAGCCTCCCTCCTCCCGAATCATTAGAGGAAGATATTACAGCACTTAGTATATATAGCAGAGACCTGAGTTTTCCATGTGAGCTGTGCAGCCTCCCTCCTCCCGAATCATTAGAGGAATATATTACAGCACTTAGTATATATAGCAGAGACCTGAGTTTTCAATGTGAGCTGTGCAGCCTCCCTCCTCCTGAATCATTAGAGGAAGATATTACAGCACTTAGTATATATAGCAGAGACCTGAGTTTTCCGTGTGAGCTGTGCAGCCTCCCTCCTCCCGAATCATTAGAGGAAGATATTACAGCACTTAGTATATATATCAGAGACCTGAGTTTTCCGTGTGAGCTGTGCAGCCTCCCTCCCCCCGAATCATTAGAGGAAGATATTACAGCACTTAGTATATATAGCAGAGACCTGAGTTTTCTGTGTGAGCTGTGTGAGCTGTGCAGCCTCCCTCCTCCCGAATCATTAGAGGAAGATATTACAGCACTTAGTATATATAGCAGAGACCTGAGTTTTCCGTGTGAGCTGTGCAGCCTCCCTCCTCCCGATCATTAGAGGAAGATATTACAGCACTTAGTATATATAGCAGAGACCTGAGTTTTCCGTGTGAGCTGTGCAGCCTCCCTCCTCCCGAATCATTAGAGGAATATATTACAGCACTTAGTATATATAGCAGAGACCTGAGTTTTCCATGTGAGCTGTGCAGCCTCCCTCCTCCCGAATCATTAGAGGAAAATATTACAGCACTTAGTATATGTAGCAGAGACCAGAGTTTTCCGTGTGAGCTGTGCAGCCTCCCTCCTCCTGAATCATTAGAGGAAGATATTACAGCACTTAGTATATATAGCAGAGGCCTGAGTTTTCCGTGTGAGCTGTGCAGCCTCCCTCCTCCTGATTCATTAGAGGAAGATATTACAGCACTTAGTATATATAGCAGAGGCCTGAGTTATCCATGTGAGCTGTGCAGCCTCCCTCCTCCCGAATCATTAGAGGAATATATTACAGCACTTAGTATATATAGCAGAGGCCTGAGTTTTCCGTGTGAGCTGTGCAGCCTCCCATCTCCCGAATCATTAGAGGAAGATATTACAGCACTTAGTATATATAGTAGAGACCTGAGATTTCCGTGTGAGCTGTGCAGCCTCCCTTCTCCCGAATCATTAGAGGAATATATTACAGCACTTAGTATATATAGCAGAGACCTGAGTTTTCAGTGTGAGCTGTGCAGCCTCCCTCACCCCGAATCATTAGAGGAAGATATTACAGCACTTAGTATATATAGCAGAGGCCTGAGTTTTCCGTGTGAGCTGTGCAGCCTCCCTCCTCCCGAATCATTAGAGGAAGATATTACAGCACTTAGTATATATAGCAGAGACCTGAGTTTTCCGTGTGAGTTATGCAGCCTCCCTCCCCCAGAATCATTAGAGGAAGATATTACAGTACTTAGTATATGTAGCAGAGACCTGAGTTTTCTGTGTGAGCTGTACAGCCTCCCTCCCCCCGAATCATTAGAGGAAGATATAACAGCACTTAGTAAATATAGCAGAGGCCTGAGTTTTCCATGTGAGCTGTGCAGCCTCCCTCCTCCCGAATCATTAGATGAAAATATTACAGCACTTAGTATATATAGCAGAGGCCTGAGTTTTCCGTGTGAGCTGTGCAGCCTCCCTCCTCCAGAATCATTAGAGGAAGATATTACAGCACTTAGGATATAAAGCAGAGGCCTGAGTTTTCCGTGTGAGCTGTGCTGCCTCCTTCGTCCCGAATCATTACAGCAAGATATTACAGCACTTAGTATATATAGCAGAGGCCTGAGTTTTCCATATGAGCTGTGCAGCCTCCCTCCTCCCGAATCATTAGAGGAATATATTACAGCACTTAGTATATATAGCAGAGACCTGAGTTTTCCATGTGAGCTGTGCAGCCTCCCTCCTCCCGAATCATTAGAGGAAAATATTACAGCACTTAGTATATGTAGCAGAGACCTGAGTTTTCCGTGTGAGCTGTGCAGCCTCCCTCCTCCTGAATCATTAGAGGAAGATATTACAACACTTAGTATATATAGCAGAGGCCTGAGTTTTCCGTGTGAGCTGTGCAGCCTCCCTACTCCTGAATCATTAGAGGAAGATATTACAGCACTTAGTATATATAGCAGAGGCCTGAGTTATCCATGTGAGCTGTGCAGCCTCCCTCCTCCCGAATCATTAGAGGAATATATTACAGCACTTAGTATATATAGCAGAGGCCTGAGTTTTCCATGTGAGCTGTGCAGCCTCCCTTCTCCCGAATCATTAGAGGAAGATATTACAGCACTTAGTATATATAGCAGAGACCTGAGATTTCCGTGTGAGCTGTGCAGCCTCCCTTCTACCGAATCATTAGAGGAAGATATTACAGCACTTAGTATATATATCAGAGACCTGAGTTTTCAGTGTGAGCTGTGCAGCCTCCCTCGCCCCGAATCATTAGAGGAAGATATTACAGCACTTAGTATATATAGCAGAGGCCTGAGTTTTCCGTGTGAGCTGTGCAGCCTCCCTCCTCCCGAATCATTAGAGGAAGATATTACAGCACTTAGTATATATAGCAGAGACCTGAGTTTTCCGTGTGAGCTGTGCAGCCTCCCTCCCCCAGAATCATTAGAGGAAGATATTACAGTACTTAGTATATATAGCAGAGACCTGAGTTTTCTGTGTGAGCTGTACAGCCTCCCTCCACCCGAATCATTAGAGGAAGATATAACAGCACTTAGTAAATATAGCAGAGGCCTGAGTTTTCCATGTGAGCTGTGCAGCCTCCCTCCTCCCGAATCATTAGATGAAAATATTACAGCACTTAGTATATATAGCAGAGGCCTGAGTTTTCCGTGTGAGCTGTGCAGCCTCCCTCCTCCAGAATCATTAGAGGAAGATATTACAGCACTTAGTATATAAAGCAGAGGCCTGAGTTTTCCGTGTGAGCTGTGCTGCCTCCTTCGTCCCGAATCATTACTGGAAGATATTAAAGCACTTAGTATATATAGCAGAGGCCTGAGTTTTCCATATGAGCTGTGCAGCCTCCCTCATCCCGAATCATTAGAGGAATATATTACAGCACTTAGTATATATAGCAGAGACCTGAGTTTTCCTTGTGAGCTGTGCAGCCTCCCTCCTCCCGAATCATTAGAGGAAGATATTACAGCACTTAGTATATATAGCAGAGACCTGAGTTTTCCGTGTAAGCTGTGCAGCCTCCCTCCTCCTGAATCATTAGAGGAAGATATTACAGCACTTAGTATATATAGCAGAGGCCTGAGTTTTCCATGTGAGCTGTGCAGCCTCCCTCCTCCCGAATCATTAGAGGAATATATTACAGCACTTAGTATATATAGTAGAGACCTGAGTTTTCCATGTGAGCTGTGCAGCCTCCCTCCTCCCGAATCATTAGAGCAATATATTACAGCACTTAGTATATATATAGTAGAGACCTGAGTTTTCCGTGTGAGCTGTGCAGCCTCCCTCCTCCTGAATCATTAGAGGAAAATATTACAGCACTTAGTATATATAGCAGAGACCTGAGTTTTCCGTGTGAGCTGTGCAGCCTCCCTCCTCCTGAATCATTAGAGGAAGATATTACAGCACTTAGTATATATAGCAGAGGCCTGAGTTTTCCGTGTGAGCTGTGCAGCCTCCCTCCTCCTGAATCATTAGAGGAAGATATTACAGCACTTAGTATATATAGCAGAGGCCTGAGTTATCCATGTGAGCTGTGCAGCCTCCCTCCTCCCGAATCATTAGAGGAATATATTACAGCACTTAGTATATATTGCAGAGGCCTGAGTTTTCAGTGTGAGCTGTGCATCCTCCCTTCTCACGAATCATTAGAGGAAGATGTTACAGCACTTAGTATATATTGCAGAGACCTGAGTTTTCCGTGTGAGCTGTGCAGCCTCCCTCCTCCCGAATCATTAGAGGAAGATATTACAGCACTTAGCATATATAGCAGAGACCTGAGTTTTCCGTGTGAGCTGTGTAGCCTCCCTTCTCCCGAATCATTAGAGGAAGATATTACAGCACTTAGTATATATAGCAGAGACCTGAGTTTTCCGTGTGAGCTTTGCAGCCTCCCTTCTCCCGAATCATTAGAGGAAGATATTACAGCACTTAGTATATATATAGTAGAGACCTGAGTTTTCCGTGTGAGCTGTGCAGCCTCCCTCCTCCCGAATCATTAGAGGAAGATATTACAGCACTTAGTATATATAGTAGAGACCTGAGTTTTCCGTGTGAGCTGTGCAGCCTCCCTCCCCCAGATTCATTAGAGGAAGATATTACAGCACTTAGTATATATAGCAGAGACCTGAGTTTTCCGTGTGAGCTGTGCAGCCTCCCTCCCCGAGAATCATTAGAGGAAGATATTACAGCACTTAGTATATATAGCAGAGACCTGAGTTTTCCGTGTGAGCTTTGCAGCCTCCCTCCTCCTAAATTATTAGAGGAAGATATTACAGCACTTAGTATATATATAGTAGAGACCTAAGTTTTCCGTGTTAGCTGTGCAGCCTCCCTCCTCCCGAATCATTAGAGGAATATATTACAGCACTTAGTATATATAGCAGAGACCAGAGTTTTCCGTGTGAGCTGTGCAGCCTCCCTCCTCCCGAATCATTAGAGGAAAATATTACAGCACTTAGTATATATAGCAGAGGCCTGAGTTTTCCGTGAGAGCTGTGCAGCCTCCCTCCTACTGAATCATTAGAGGAAGATATTACAGAACTTAGTATATATAGCAGAGGCCTGAGTTATCCATGATAGCTGTGCAGCCTCCCTCCTCCCGAATCATTAGAGGAATATATAACAGCACTTAGTATATATAGCAGAGACCTGAGTTTTCCGTGTGAGCTGTGCAGCCTCCCTCCCCCCGAATCATTAGAGGAAGATATTACAGCACTTAGTAAATATAGCAGAGGCCTGAGTTTTCCATGTGAGCTGTGCAGCCTCCCTCCTCCCGAATCATTAGATGAAAATATTACAGCACTTAGTATATATAGCAGAGGCCTGAGTTTTCCGTGTGAGCTGTGCAGCCTCCCTCCTCCTGAATCATTAGAGGAAGATATTACAGCACTTAGTATAAATAGCAGAGGCCTGAGTTTTCCGTGTGAGCTGTGCAGCCTCCCTCGTCCCGAATCATTACAGGAAGATATTACAGCACTTAGTATATATAGCAGAGGCCTGAGTTTTCCATGTGAGCTGTGCAGCCTCCCTCCTCCCGAATCATTAGAGGAATATATTACAGCACTTAGTATTTATAGCAGAGACCTGAGTTTTCCTTGTGAGCTGTGCAGCCTCCCTCCTCCCGAATCATTAGAGGAAGATATTACAGCACTTAGTATATATAGCAGAGACCTGAGTTTTCCGTGTAAGCTGTGCAGCCTCCCTCCTCCTGAATCATTAGAGGAAGATATTACAGCACTTAGTATATATAGCAGAGGCCTGAGTTTTCCATGTGAGCTGTGCAGCCTCCCTCCTCCCGAATCATTAGAGGAATATATTAAAGCACTTAGTATATATAGCAGAGACCTTAGTTTTCCATGTGAGCTGTGCAGCCTCCCTCCTCCCGAAACATTAGAGGAAGACATTACAGCCCTTAGTATATATATAGTAGAGACCTGAGTTTTCCGTGTGAGCTGTGCAGCCTCCCTCCTCCCGACTCATTAGAGGAAAATATTACAGCACTTAGTATATGTAGCAGAGACCTGAGTTTTCCGTGTGAGCTGTGCAGCCTCCCTCCTCCTGAATCATTAGAGAAAGATATTACAGCACTTAGTATATATAGCAGAGGACAGAGTTTTCCGTGTGAGCTGTGCAGCCTCCCTCCTCCTGAATCATTAGAGGAAGATATTACAGCACTTAGTATATATAGCAGAGGCCTGAGTTATCCATGTGAGCTGTGCAGCCTCGCTCCTCCCGAATCATTAGAGGAATATATTACAGCACTTAGTATATATAGCAGAGACCTGAGTTTTCCGTGTGAGCTGTGCAGCCTCCCTCCCCCCGAATCATTAGAGGAAGATATTACAGCACTTAGTATATATAGCAGAGGCCTGAGTTTTCCATGTGAGCTGTGCAGCCTCCCTCCTCCTGAATCATTAGAGGATGATATTATAGCACTTAGTATATATAGAAGAGACCTAAGTTTTCCGTGTGAGCTGTGCAGCCTCCCTCCCCCCGAATCATTAGAGGAAGATATTACAGCACTTAGTATATATATAGTAGAGACCAGAGTTTTCCGTGTGAGCTGTGCAGCCTCCCTCCTCCCGAATCATTAGAGGAATATATTACAGCACTTAGTATATATAGCAGAGACCTGAGTTTTCAGTGTGAGCTGTGCAGCCTCCCTCCTCCTGATTCAGTAGAGGAAGATATTACAGCACTTAGTATATATAGCAGAGGCCTGAGTTATCCATGATAGCTGTGCAGCCTCCCTCCTCCCGAATCATTAGAGGAATATATAACAGCACTTAGTATATATAGCAGAGACCTGAGTTTTCCGTGTGAGCTGTGCAGCCTCCCTCCCCCCAAATCATTAGAGGAAGATATTACAGCACTTAGTAAATATAGCAGAGGCCTGAGTTTTCCATGTGAGCTGTGCAGCCTCCCTCCTCCCGAATCATTAGATGAAAATATTACAGCACTTAGTATATATAGCAGAGGCCTGAGTTTTCCGTGTGAGCTGTGCAGCCTCCCTCCTCCCGAATCATTAGAGGAAGATATTACAGCACTTAGTATATATAGCAGAGGCCTGAGTTTTCCGTGTGAGCTGTGCAGCCTCCCTCGTCCCGAATCATTACAGGAAGATATTACAGCACTTAGTATATATAGCAGAGGCCTGAGTTTTCCATGTGAGCTGTGCAGCCTCCCTCCTCCCGAATCATTAGAGGAATATATTACAGCACTTAGTATTTATAGCAGAGACCTGAGTTTTCCTTGTGAGCTGTGCAGCCTCCCTCCTCCCGAATCATTAGAGGAAGATATTACAGCACTTAGTATATATAGCAGAGACCTGAGTTTTCCGTGTAAGCTGTGCAGCCTCCCTCCTCCTGAATCATTAGAGGAAGATATTACAGCACTTAGTATATATAGCAGAGGCTTGAATTTTCCATGTGAGCTGTGCAGCCTCCCTCCTCCCGAATCATTAGAGGAATATATTAAAGCACTTAGTATATATAGCAGAGACCTGAGTTTTCCATGTGAGATGTGCAGCCTCCCTCCTCCAGAATCATTAGAGGAAGACATTACAGCCCTTAGTATATATATAGTAGAGACCTGAGTTTTCCGTGTGAGCTGTGCAGCCTCCCTCCTCCCGAATCATTAGAGGAAAATATTACAGCACTTAGTATATATAGCAGAGACCTGAGTTTTCCGTGTGAGCTGTGCAGCCTCCCTCCTCCTGAATCATTAGAGAAAGATATTACAGCACTTAGTATATATAGCAGAGGACAGAGTTTTCCGTGTGAGCTGTGCAGCCTCCCTCCTCCTGAATCATTAGAGGAAGATATTACAGCACTTAGTATATATAGCAGAGGCCTGAGTTATCCATGTGAGCTGTGCAGCCTCCCTCCTCCCGAATCATTAGAGGAATATATTACAGCACTTAGTATATATAGCAGAGACCTGAGTTTTCCGTGTGAGCTGTGCAGCCTCCCTCCCCCCGAATCATTAGAGGAAGATACTACAGCACTTAGTATATATAGCAGAGGCCTGAGTTTTCCATGTGAGCTGTGCAGCCTCCCTCCTCCTGAATCATTAGAGGATGATATTATAGCACTTAGTATATATAGCAGAGACCTAAGTTTTCCGTGTGAGCTGTGCAGCCTCCCTCCCCCCGAATCATTAGAGGAAGATATTACAGCACTTAGTATATATATAGTAGAGACCAGAGTTTTCCGTGTGAGCTGTGCAGCCTCCCTCCTCCCGAATCATTAGAGGAATATATTACAGCACTTAGTATATATAGCAGAGACCTGAGTTTTCAGTGTGAGCTGTGCAGCCTCCCTCCTCCTGATTCAGTAGAGGAAGATATTACAGCACTTAGTATATATAGCAGAAGCCTGAGTTTTCCATGTGAGCTGTGCAGCCTCCCTCCTCCCGAATCATTAGAGGAATATATTACAGCACTTAGTATATATAGCAGAGACCTGAGTTTTCCGTGTGAGCTGTGCAGCCTCCCTCCTCCTGAATCATTAGAGGAAGATATTACAGCACTTAGTATATATAGCAGAGGCCTGAGTTTTCCGTGTGAGCTGTGCAGCCTCCCTCCCCCCGAATCATTAGAGGAAGATATTACAGCACTTAGTATATATAGCAGAGGCCTGAGTTATCCATGTGAGCTGTGCAGCCTCCCTCCTCCCGAATCATTAGAGGATTATATTACAGCACTTAGTATATATAGCAGAGGCCTGAGTTTTCCGTGTGAGCTGTGCTGCCTCCCTTCTCCCGAATTATTAGAGGAAGATATTACAGCACTTAGTATATATAGCAGAGACCTGAGTTTTCAGTGTGAGCTGTGCAGCCTCCCTCCCCCCGAATCATTAGAGGAAGATATTACAGCACTTAGTATATATAGCAGAGGCCTGAGTTTTCCGTGTGAGCTGTGCAGCCTCCCTCCTCCCGAATCATTAGAGGAAGATATTACAGCACTTAGTATATATAGCAGAGACCTGAGTTTTTCGTGTGAGCTGTGCAGCCTCCCTCCCCCAGAATCATTAGAGGAAGATATTACAGTACTTAGTATATATAGCAGAGACCTGAGTTTTCTGTGTGAGCTGTACAGCCTCCCTCCCCCCGAATCATTAGAGGAAGATATTACAGCACTTAGTATATATAGCAGAGACCTAAGTTTTCTGTGTGAGCTGTGCAGCCTCCCTCCCCCAGAATCATTAGAGGAAGATATTACAGAACTTAGTATATATAGCAGAGACCTGAGTTTTCCGTGTGAGCTGTGCAGCCTCCCTCCTCCCGAATCATTAGAGGAAGATATTACAGCACTTAGTATATATATAGTAGAGACCTGAGTTTTCCGTGTGAGCTGTGCAGCCTCCCTCCTCCCGAATCATTAGAGGAAAATATTACAGCACTTAGTATATAGAGCAGAGGCCTGAGTTTTCCGTGTGAGCTGTGCAGCCTCCCTCCTCCTGAATCATTAGAGGATTATATTACAGCACTTAGTATATATAGCAGAGGCCTGAGTTTTCCGTGTGAGCTGTGCTGCCTCCCTTCTCCCGAATTATTAGAGGAAGATATTACAGCACTTAGTATATATAGCAGAGACCTGAGTTTTCAGTGTGAGCTGTGCAGCCTCCCTCCCCCCGAATCATTAGAGGAAGATATTACAGCACTTAGTATATATAGCAGAGGCCTGAGTTTTCCGTGTGAGCTGTGCAGCCTCCCTCCTCCCGAATCATTAGAGGAAGATATTACAGCACTTAGTATATATAGCAGAGACCTGAGTTTTCCGTGTGAGCTGTGCAGCCTCCCTCCCCCAGAATCATTAGAGGAAGATATTACAGTACTTAGTATATATAGCAGAGACCTGAGTTTTCTGTGTGAGCTGTACAGCCTCCCTCCCCCCGAATCATTAGAGGAAGATATTACAGCACTTAGTATATATAGCAGAGACCTAAGTTTTCTGTGTGAGCTGTGCAGCCTCCCTCCCCCAGAATCATTAGAGGAAGATATTACAGAACTTAGTATATATAGCAGAGACCTGAGTTTTCCGTGTGAGCTGTGCAGCCTCCCTCCTCCCGAATCATTAGAGGAAGATATTACAGCACTTAGTATATATATAGTAGAGACCTGAGTTTTCCGTGTGAGCTGTGCAGCCTCCCTCCTCCCGAATCATTAGAGGAAAATATTACAGCACTTAGTATATAGAGCAGAGGCCTGAGTTTTCCGTGTGAGCTGTGCAGCCTCCCTCCTCCTGAATCATTAGAGGAAGATATTACAGCACTTAGTATATATAGCAGAGGCCTGAGTTATCCATGTGAGCTGTGCAGCCTCCCTCCTCCCGAATCATTAGAGGAATACATAACAGCACTTAGTATATATAGCAGAGACCTGAGTTTTCCGTGTGAGCTGTGCAGCCTCCCTCCCCCCGAATCATTAGAGGAAGATATTACAGCACTTAGTAAATATAGCAGAGGCCTGAGTTTTCCATGTGAGCTGTGCAGCCTCCCTCCTCCCGAATCATTAGATTTAAATATTACAGCACATAGTATATATAGCAGAGGCCTGAGTTTTCCGTGTGAGCTGTGCAGCCTCCCTCCTCCAGAATCATTAGAGGAATATATTACAGCACTTAGTATATATAGCAGAGGCCTGAGTTTTCCGTGTGAGCTGTGCAGCCTCCCTCATCCCGAATCATTAGAGGAATATATAACAGCACTTAGTATATATAGCAGAGACCTGAGTTTTCCGTGTGAGCTGTGCAGCCTCCCTCCCCCCGAATCATTAGAGGAAGATATTACAGCACTTAGTAAATATAGCAGAGGCCTGAGTTTTCCATGTGAGCTGTGCAGCCTCCCTCCTCCCGAATCATTAGATGAAAATATTACAGCACTTAGTATATATAGCAGAGGCCTGAGTTTTCCGTGTGAGCTGTGCAGCCTCCCTCCTCCAGAATCATTAGAGGAAGATATTACAGCACTTAGTATATATAGCAGAGGCCTGAGTTTTCCGTGTGAGCTGTGCAGCCTCCCTCATCCCGAATCATTACAGGAATATATTACAGCACTTAGTATATATAGCAGAGGCCTGAGTTTTCCATATGAGCTGTGCAGCCTCCCTCCTCCCGAATCATTAGAGGAATATATTACAGCACTTAGTATATATAGCAGAGACCTGAGTTTTCCTTGTGAGCTGTGCAGCCTCCCTCCTCCCGAATCATTAGAGGAAGATATTACAGCACTTAGTATATATAGCAGAGACCTGAGTTTTCCGTGTAAGCTGTGCAGCCTCCCTCCTCCTGAATCATTAGAGGAAGATATTACAGCACTTAGTATATATAGCAGAGGCCTGAGTTTTCCATGTGAGCTGTGCAGCCTCCCTCCTCCCGAATCATTAGAGGAATATATTACAGCACTTAGTATATATAGCAGAGACCTGAGTTTTCCGTGTGAGCTGTGCAGCCTCCCTCCTCCCGAATCATTAGAGGAAGATATTACAGCACTTAGTATATATATAGTAGATACCTGAGTTTTCCGTGTGAGCTGTGCAGCCTCCCTCCTCCCGAATAATTAGAGGAAAATATTACAGCACTTAGTATATATAGCAGAGACCTGAGTTTTCCGTGTGAGCTGTGCAGCCTCCCTCCTCCTGAATCATTAGAGGAAGATATTACAGCACTTAGTATATATAGCAGAGGCCTGAGTTTTCCGTGTGAGCTGTGCAGCCTCCCTCCTCCTGAATCATTATAGGAAGATATTACAGCACTTAGTATATATAGCAGAGGCCTGATTTATCCATGTGAGCTGCGCAGCCTCCCTCCTCCCGAATCATTAGAGGAATATATTACAGCACTTAGTATATATAGCAGAGACCTGAGTTTTCCATGTGAGCTGTGCAGCCTCCCTCCTCCCGAATCATTAGAGGAAAATATTACAGCACTTAGTATATGTAGCAGAGACCTGAGTTTTCCGTGTGAGCTGTGCAGCCTCCCTCCTCCTGAATCATTAGAGGAAGATATTACAGCACTTAGTATATATAGCAGAGGCCTGAGTTTTCCGTGTGAGCTGTGCAGCCTCCCTCCTCCTGAATAATTAGAAGAAGATATTTCAGCACTTAGTATATATAGCAGAGGCCTGAGTTATCCATGTGAGCTGTGCAGCCTCCCTCCTCCCGAATCATTAGAGGAATATATTACAGCACTTAGTATATATAGCAGAGGCCTGAGTTTTCCGTGTGAGCTGTGCAGCCTCCCTTCTCCCGAATCATTAGAGGAAGATATTACAGCACTTAGTATATATAGCAGAGACCTGAGATTTCCGTGTGAGCTGTGCAGCCTCCCTTCTCCCGAATCATTAGAGGAAGATATTACAGCACTTAGTATATAGAGCAGAGACCTGAGTTTTCAGTGTGAGCTGTGCAGCCTCCCTCCCCCCGAATCATTAGAGGAAGATATTACAGCACTTAGTATATATAGCAGAGGCCTGAGTTTTCCGTGTGAGCTGTGCAGCCTCCCTCCTCCCGAATCATTAGAGGAAGATATTACAGCACTTAGTATATATAGCAGAGACCTGAGTTTTCCGTGTGAGCTGTGCAGCCTCCCTCCCCCAGAATCATTAGAGGAAGATATTACAGTACTTAGTATATATAGCAGAGACCTGAGTTTTCTGTGTGAGCTGTACAGCCTCCCTCCACCCGAATCATTAGAGGAAGATATAACAGCACTTAGTAAATATAGCAGAGGCCTGAGTTTTCCATGTGAGCTGTGCAGCCTCCCTCCTCCCGAATCATTAGATGAAAATATTACAGCACTTAGTATATATAGCAGAGGCCTGAGTTTTCCGTGTGAGCTGTGCAGCCTCCCTCCTCCAGAATCATTAGAGGAAGATATTACAGCACTTAGTATATAAAGCAGAGGCCTGAGTTTTCCGTGTGAGCTGTGCTGCCTCCTTCGTCCCGAATCATTACTGGAAGATATTACAGCACTTAGTATATATAGCAGAGGCCTGAGTTTTCCATATAAGCTGTGCAGCCTCCCTCCTCCCGAATCATTAGAGGAATATATTACAGCACTCAGTATATATAGCAGAGACCTGAGTTTTCCTTGTGAGCTGTGCAGCCTCCCTCCTCCCGAATCATTAGAGGAAGATATTACAGCACTTAGTATATATAGCAGAGACCTGAGTTTTCCATGTAAGCTGTGCAGCCTCCCTCCTCCTGAATCATTAGAGGAAGATATTACAGCACTTAGTATATATAGCAGAGGCCTGAGTTTTCCATGTGAGCTGTGCAGCCTCCCTCCTCCCGAATCATTAGAGGAAGATATTACAGCACTTAGTATATATATTGTAGAGACCTGAGTTTTCCGTGTGAGCTGTGCAGCCTCCCTCCTCCCGAATCATTAGAGGAAAATATTACAGCACTTAGTATATATAGCAGAGACCTGAGTTTTCCGTGTGAGCTGTGCAGCCTCCCTCCTCCTGAATCATTAGAGGAAGATATTACAGCACTTAGTATATATAGCAGACGCCTGAGTTTTCCGTGTGAGCTGTGCAGCCTCCCTCCTCCTGAATCATTAGAGGAAGATATTACAGCACTTAGTATATATAGCAGAGGCCTGAGTTATCCATGTGAGCTGTGCAGCCTCCCTCCTCCCAAATCATTAGAGGAATGTATTACAGCACTTAGTATATATTGCAGAGGCCTGAGTTTTCCGTGTGAGCTGTGCATCCTCCCTTCTCACGAATCATTAGAGGAAGATGTTACAGCACTTAGTATATATTGCAGAGACCTGAGTTTTCCGTGTGAGCTGTGCAGCCTCCCTCCTCCCGATTCATTAGAGGAAGATATTACAGCACTTAGCATATATAGCAGAGACCTGAGTTTTCCGTGTGAGCTGTGTAGCCTCCCTTCTCCCGAATCATTAGAGGAAGATATTACAGCACTTAGTATATATAGCAGAGACCTGAGTTTTCCGTGTGAGCTTTGCAGCCTCCCTTCTCCCGAATCATTAGAGGAAGATATTACAGCACTTAGTATATATATAGTAGAGACCTGAGTTTTCCGTGTGAGCTGTGCAGCCTCCCTCCTCCCGAATCATTAGAGGAAGATATTACAGCACTTAGTATATATAGTAGAGACCTGAGTTTTCCGTGTGAGCTGTGCAGCCTCCCTCCCCCAGAATCATTAGAGGAAGATATTACAGCACTTAGTATATATAGCAGAGACCTGAGTTTTCCGTGTGAGCTGTGCAGCCTCCCTCCCCGAGAATCATTAGAGGAAGATATTACAGCACTTAGTATATATAGCAGAGACCTGAGTTTTCCGTGTGAGCTTTGCAGCCTCCCTCCTCCTAAATTATTAGAGGAAGATATTACAGCACTTAGTATATATATAGTAGAGACCTAAGTTTTCCGTGTTAGCTGTGCAGCCTCCCTCCTCCCAAATCATTAGAGGAATATATTACAGCACTTAGTATATATAGCAGAGACCTGAGTTTTCCGTGTGAGCTGTGCAGCCTCCCTCCTCCCGAATCATTAGAGGAAGATATTACAGCACTTAGTATATATAGCAGAGGCCTGAGTTTTCGTGAGAGCTGTGCAGCCTCCCTCCTACTGAATCATTAGAGGAAGATATTACAGAACTTAATATATATAGCAGAGGCCTGAGTTATCCATGATAGCTGTGCAGCCTCCCTCCTCCCGAATCATTAGAGGAATATATAACAGCACTTAGTATATATAGCAGAGACCTGAGTTTTCCATGTGAGCTGTGCAGCCTCCCTCCCCCCGAATCATTAGAGGAAGATATTACAGCACTTAGTAAATATAGCAGAGGCCTGAATTTTCCATGTGAGCTGTGCAGCCTCCCTCCTCCCGAATCATTAGATGAAAATATTACAGCACTTAGTATATATAGCAGAGGCCTGAGTTTTCCGTGTGAGCTGTGCAGCCTCCCTCCTCCAGAATCATTAGAGGAAGATATTACAGCACTTAGTATGTATAGCAGAGGCCTGAGTTTTCTGTGTGAGCTGTGCAGCCTCCCTCGTCCCGAATCATTACAGGAAGATATTACAGCACTTAGTATATATAGCAGAGGCCTGAGTTTTCCATGTGAGCTGTGCAGCCTCCCTCCTCCCGAATCATTAGAGGAATATATTACAGCACTTAGTATTTATAGCAGAGACCTGAGTTTTCCTTGTGAGCTGTGCAGCCTCCCTCCTCCCGAATCATTAGAGGAAGATATTACAGCACTTAGTATATATAGCAGAGACCTGAGTTTTCCGTGTAAGCTGTGCAGCCTCCCTCCTCCTGAATCATTAGAGGAAGATATTACAGCACTTAGTATATATAGCAGAGGCCTGAGTTTTCCATGTGAGCTGTGCAGCCTCCCTCCTCCCGAATCATTAGAGGAATATATTAAAGCACTTAGTATATATAGCAGAGACCTGAGTTTTCCATGTGAGCTGTGCAGCCTCCCTCCTCCCGAATCATTAGAGGAAGACATTACAGCCCTTAGTATATATATAGTAGAGACCTGAGTTTTCCGTGTGAGCTGTGCAGCCTCCCTCCTCCCGAATCATTAGAGGAAAATATTACAGCACTTAGTATATATAGCAGAGACCTGAGTTTTCCGTGTGAGCTGTACAGCCTCCCTCCTCCTGAATCATTAGAGAAAGATATTACAGCACTTAGTATATATAGCAGAGGACAGAGTTTTCCGTGTGAGCTGTGCAGCCTCCCTCCTCCTGAATCATTAGAGGAAGATATTACAGCACTTAGTATATATAGCAGAGGCCTGAGTTATCCATGTGAGCTGTGCAGCCTCCCTCCTCCCGAATCATTAGAGGAATATATTACAGCACTTAGTATATATAGCAGAGGCCTGAGTTTTCCGTGTGAGCTGTGCAGCCTCCCTTCTCCCGAATCATTAGAGGAAGATATTACAGCACTTAGTATATATAGCAGAGACCTGAGATTTCCGTGTGAGCTGTGCAGCCTCCCTTCTCCCGAATCATTAGAGGAAGATATTACAGCACTTAGTATATAGAGCAGAGACCTGAGTTTTCAGTGTGAGCTGTGCAGCCTCCCTCCCCCCGAATCATTAGAGGAAGATATTACAGCACTTAGTATATATAGCAGAGGCCTGAGTTTTCCGTGTGAGCTGTGCAGCCTCCCTCCTCCCGAATCATTAGAGGAAGATATTACAGCACTTAGTATATATAGCAGAGACCTGAGTTTTCCGTGTGAGCTGTGCAGCCTCCCTCCCCCAGAATCATTAGAGGAAGATATTACAGTACTTAGTATATATAGCAGAGACCTGAGTTTTCTGTGTGAGCTGTACAGCCTCCCTCCACCCGAATCATTAGAGGAAGATATAACAGCACTTAGTAAATATAGCAGAGGCCTGAGTTTTCCATGTGAGCTGTGCAGCCTCCCTCCTCCCGAATCATTAGATGAAAATATTACAGCACTTAGTATATATAGCAGAGGCCTGAGTTTTCCGTGTGAGCTGTGCAGCCTCCCTCCTCCAGAATCATTAGAGGAAGATATTACAGCACTTAGTATATAAAGCAGAGGCCTGAGTTTTCCGTGTGAGCTGTGCTGCCTCCTTCGTCCCGAATCATTACTGGAAGATATTACAGCACTTAGTATATATAGCAGAGGCCTGAGTTTTCCATATAAGCTGTGCAGCCTCCCTCCTCCCGAATCATTAGAGGAATATATTACAGCACTCAGTATATATAGCAGAGACCTGAGTTTTCCTTGTGAGCTGTGCAGCCTCCCTCCTCCCGAATCATTAGAGGAAGATATTACAGCACTTAGTATATATAGCAGAGACCTGAGTTTTCCATGTAAGCTGTGCAGCCTCCCTCCTCCTGAATCATTAGAGGAAGATATTACAGCACTTAGTATATATAGCAGAGGCCTGAGTTTTCCATGTGAGCTGTGCAGCCTCCCTCCTCCCGAATCATTAGAGGAAGATATTACAGCACTTAGTATATATATTGTAGAGACCTGAGTTTTCCGTGTGAGCTGTGCAGCCTCCCTCCTCCCGAATCATTAGAGGAAAATATTACAGCACTTAGTATATATAGCAGAGACCTGAGTTTTCCGTGTGAGCTGTGCAGCCTCCCTCCTCCTGAATCATTAGAGGAAGATATTACAGCACTTAGTATATATAGCAGACGCCTGAGTTTTCCGTGTGAGCTGTGCAGCCTCCCTCCTCCTGAATCATTAGAGGAAGATATTACAGCACTTAGTATATATAGCAGAGGCCTGAGTTATCCATGTGAGCTGTGCAGCCTCCCTCCTCCCAAATCATTAGAGGAATGTATTACAGCACTTAGTATATATTGCAGAGGCCTGAGTTTTCCGTGTGAGCTGTGCATCCTCCCTTCTCACGAATCATTAGAGGAAGATGTTACAGCACTTAGTATATATTGCAGAGACCTGAGTTTTCCGTGTGAGCTGTGCAGCCTCCCTCCTCCCGATTCATTAGAGGAAGATATTACAGCACTTAGCATATATAGCAGAGACCTGAGTTTTCCGTGTGAGCTGTGTAGCCTCCCTTCTCCCGAATCATTAGAGGAAGATATTACAGCACTTAGTATATATAGCAGAGACCTGAGTTTTCCGTGTGAGCTTTGCAGCCTCCCTTCTCCCGAATCATTAGAGGAAGATATTACAGCACTTAGTATATATATAGTAGAGACCTGAGTTTTCCGTGTGAGCTGTGCAGCCTCCCTCCTCCCGAATCATTAGAGGAAGATATTACAGCACTTAGTATATATAGTAGAGACCTGAGTTTTCCGTGTGAGCTGTGCAGCCTCCCTCCCCCAGAATCATTAGAGGAAGATATTACAGCACTTAGTATATATAGCAGAGACCTGAGTTTTCCGTGTGAGCTGTGCAGCCTCCCTCCCCGAGAATCATTAGAGGAAGATATTACAGCACTTAGTATATATAGCAGAGACCTGAGTTTTCCGTGTGAGCTTTGCAGCCTCCCTCCTCCTAAATTATTAGAGGAAGATATTACAGCACTTAGTATATATATAGTAGAGACCTAAGTTTTCCGTGTTAGCTGTGCAGCCTCCCTCCTCCCAAATCATTAGAGGAATATATTACAGCACTTAGTATATATAGCAGAGACCTGAGTTTTCCGTGTGAGCTGTGCAGCCTCCCTCCTCCCGAATCATTAGAGGAAGATATTACAGCACTTAGTATATATAGCAGAGGCCTGAGTTTTCGTGAGAGCTGTGCAGCCTCCCTCCTACTGAATCATTAGAGGAAGATATTACAGAACTTAATATATATAGCAGAGGCCTGAGTTATCCATGATAGCTGTGCAGCCTCCCTCCTCCCGAATCATTAGAGGAATATATAACAGCACTTAGTATATATAGCAGAGACCTGAGTTTTCCATGTGAGCTGTGCAGCCTCCCTCCCCCCGAATCATTAGAGGAAGATATTACAGCACTTAGTAAATATAGCAGAGGCCTGAATTTTCCATGTGAGCTGTGCAGCCTCCCTCCTCCCGAATCATTAGATGAAAATATTACAGCACTTAGTATATATAGCAGAGGCCTGAGTTTTCCGTGTGAGCTGTGCAGCCTCCCTCCTCCAGAATCATTAGAGGAAGATATTACAGCACTTAGTATGTATAGCAGAGGCCTGAGTTTTCTGTGTGAGCTGTGCAGCCTCCCTCGTCCCGAATCATTACAGGAAGATATTACAGCACTTAGTATATATAGCAGAGGCCTGAGTTTTCCATGTGAGCTGTGCAGCCTCCCTCCTCCCGAATCATTAGAGGAATATATTACAGCACTTAGTATTTATAGCAGAGACCTGAGTTTTCCTTGTGAGCTGTGCAGCCTCCCTCCTCCCGAATCATTAGAGGAAGATATTACAGCACTTAGTATATATAGCAGAGACCTGAGTTTTCCGTGTAAGCTGTGCAGCCTCCCTCCTCCTGAATCATTAGAGGAAGATATTACAGCACTTAGTATATATAGCAGAGGCCTGAGTTTTCCATGTGAGCTGTGCAGCCTCCCTCCTCCCGAATCATTAGAGGAATATATTAAAGCACTTAGTATATATAGCAGAGACCTGAGTTTTCCATGTGAGCTGTGCAGCCTCCCTCCTCCCGAATCATTAGAGGAAGACATTACAGCCCTTAGTATATATATAGTAGAGACCTGAGTTTTCCGTGTGAGCTGTGCAGCCTCCCTCCTCCCGAATCATTAGAGGAAAATATTACAGCACTTAGTATATATAGCAGAGACCTGAGTTTTCCGTGTGAGCTGTACAGCCTCCCTCCTCCTGAATCATTAGAGAAAGATATTACAGCACTTAGTATATATAGCAGAGGACAGAGTTTTCCGTGTGAGCTGTGCAGCCTCCCTCCTCCTGAATCATTAGAGGAAGATATTACAGCACTTAGTATATATAGCAGAGGCCTGAGTTATCCATGTGAGCTGTGCAGCCTCCCTCCTCCCGAATCATTAGAGGAATATATTACAGCACTTAGTATATATAGCAGAGACCTGAGTTTTCCGTGTGAGCTGTGCAGCCTCCCTCCCCCCGAATCATTAGAGGAAGATATTACAGCACTTAGTATATATAGCAGAGGCCTGAGTTTTCCATGTGAGCTGTGCAGCCTCCCTCCTCCTGAATCATTAGAGGATGATATTATAGCACTTAATATATATAGCAGAGACCTAAGTTTTCCGTGTGAGCTGTGCAGCCTCCCTCCCCCCGAATCATTAGAGGAAGATATTACAGCACTTATTATATATATAGTAGAGACCAGAGTTTTCCG
This sequence comes from Taudactylus pleione, assembly GCA_031769625.1. Classification (NCBI taxonomy): domain Eukaryota; kingdom Metazoa; phylum Chordata; class Amphibia; order Anura; family Myobatrachidae; genus Taudactylus; species Taudactylus pleione. The sequence continues at coordinate 491,583 of JAUIMM010000845.1, forward strand.
TGTGAGCTGTGCAGCCTCCCTCCTCCCGAATCATTAGAGGAATATATTACAGCACTTAGTATATATAGCAGAGACCTGAGTTTTCAGTGTGAGCTGTGCAGCCTCCCTCCTCCTGATTCAGTAGAGGAAGATATTACAGCACTTAGTATATATAGCAGAAGCCTGAGTTTTCCATGTGAGCTGTGCAGCCTTCCTCCTCCCGAATCATTAGAGGAAGATATTACAGCACTTAGTATATATAGCAGAGACCTGAGTTTTCTGTGTGAGCTGTGTGAGCTGTGCAGCCTCCCTCCTCCCGAATCATTAGAGGAAGATATTACAGCACTTAGTATATATAGCAGAGACCTGAGTTTTCCGTGTGAGCTGTGCAGCCTCCCTCCTCCCGATCATTAGAGGAAGATATTACAGCACTTAGTATATATAGCAGAGACCTGAGTTTTCCGTGTGAGCTGTGCAGCCTCCCTCCTCCCGAATCATTAGAGGAATATATTACAGCACTTAGTATATATAGCAGAGACCTGAGTTTTCCATGTGAGCTGTGCAGCCTCCCTCCTCCCGAATCATTAGAGGAAAATATTACAGCACTTAGTATATGTAGCAGAGACCAGAGTTTTCCGTGTGAGCTGTGCAGCCTCCCTCCTCCTGAATCATTAGAGGAAGATATTACAGCACTTAGTATATATAGCTGAGGCCTGAGTTTTCCGTGTGAGCTGTGCAGCCTCCCTCCTCCTGATTCATTAGAGGAAGATATTACAGCACTTAGTATATATAGCAGAGGCCTGAGTTATCCATGTGAGCTGTGCAGCCTCCCTCCTCCCGAATCATTAGAGGAATATATTACAGCACTTAGTATATATAGCAGAGGCCTGAGTTTTCCGTGTGAGCTGTGCAGCCTCCCATCTCCCGAATCATTAGAGGAAGATATTACAGCACTTAGTATATATAGTAGAGACCTGAGATTTCCGTGTGAGCTGTGCAGCCTCCCTTCTCCCGAATCATTAGAGGAATATATTACAGCACTTAGTATATATAGCAGAGGCCTGAGTTTTCCATGTGAGCTGTGCAGCCTCCCTCCTCCTGAATCATTAGAGGATGATATTATAGCACTTAGTATATATAGCAGAGATCTAAGTTTTCCGTGTGAGCTGTGCAGCCTCCCTCCCCCCGAATCATTAGAGGAAGATATTACAGCACTTATTATATATATAGTAGAGACCAGAGTTTTCCGTGTGAGCTGTGCAGCCTCCCTCCTCCCGAATCATTAGAGGAATATATTACAGCACTTAGTATATATAGCAGAGACCTGAGTTTTCAGTGTGAGCTGTGCAGCCTCCCTCCTCCTGATTCAGTAGAGGAAGATATTACAGCACTTAGTATATATAGCAGAAGCCTGAGTTTTCCATGTGAGCTGTGCAGCCTCCCTCCTCCCGAATCATTAGAGGAAGATATTACAGCACTTATTATATATATAGTAGAGACCAGAGTTTTCCGTGTGAGCTGTGCAGCCTCCCTCCTCCCGAATCATTAGAGGAATATATTACAGCACTTAGTATATATAGCAGAGACCTGAGTTTTCAGTGTGAGCTGTGCAGCCTCCCTCCTCCTGATTCAGTAGAGGAAGATATTACAGCACTTAGTATATATAGCAGAAGCCTGAGTTTTCCATGTGAGCTGTGCAGCCTCCCTCCTCCCGAATCATTAGAGGAAGATATTACAGCACTTAGTATATATAGCAGAGACCTGAGTTTTCTGTGTGAGCTGTGTGAGCTGTGCAGCCTCCCTCCTCCCGAATCATTAGAGGAAGATATTACAGCACTTAGTATATATAGCAGAGACCTGAGTTTTCCGTGTGAGCTGTGCAGCCTCCCTCCTCCCGATCATTAGAGGAAGATATTACAGCACTTAGTATATATAGCAGAGACCTGAGTTTTCCGTGTGAGCTGTGCAGCCTCCCTCCTCCCGAATCATTAGAGGAATATATTACAGCACTTAGTATATATAGCAGAGACCTGAGTTTTCCATGTGAGCTGTGCAGCCTCCCTCCTCCCGAATCATTAGAGGAAAATATTACAGCACTTAGTATATGTAGCAGAGACCAGAGTTTTCCGTGTGAGCTGTGCAGCCTCCCTCCTCCTGAATCATTAGAGGAAGATATTACAGCACTTAGTATATATAGCTGAGGCCTGAGTTTTCCGTGTGAGCTGTGCAGCCTCCCTCCTCCTGATTCATTAGAGGAAGATATTAAAGCACTTAGTATATATAGCAGAGGCCTGAGTTATCCATGTGAGCTGTGCAGCCTCCCTCCTCCCGAATCATTAGAGGAATATATTACAGCACTTAGTATATATAGCAGAGGCCTGAGTTTTCCGTGTGAGCTGTGCAGCCTCCCATCTCCCGAATCATTAGAGGAAGATATTACAGCACTTAGTATATATAGTAGAGACCTGAGATTTCCGTGTGAGCTGTGCAGCCTCCCTTCTCCCGAATCATTAGAGGAATATATTACAGCACTTAGTATATATAGCAGAGACCTGAGTTTTCAGTGTGAGCTGTGCAGCCTCCCTCACCCCGAATCATTAGAGGAAGATATTACAGCACTTAGTATATATAGCAGAGGCCTGAGTTTTCCGTGTGAGCTGTGCAGCCTCCCTCCTCCCGAATCATTAGAGGAAGATATTACAGCACTTAGTATATATAGCAGAGACCTGAGTTTTCCGTGTGAGTTATGCAGCCTCCCTCCCCCAGAATCATTAGAGGAAGATATTACAGTACTTAGTATATGTAGCAGAGACCTGAGTTTTCTGTGTGAGCTGTACAGCCTCCCTCCCCCCGAATCATTAGAGGAAGATATAACAGCACTTAGTAAATATAGCAGAGGCCTGAGTTTTCCATGTGAGCTGTGCAGCCTCCCTCCTCCCGAATCATTAGATGAAAATATTACAGCACTTAGTATATATAGCAGAGGCCTGAGTTTTCCGTGTGAGCTGTGCAGCCTCCCTCCTCCAGAATCATTAGAGGAAGATATTACAGCACTTAGGATATAAAGCAGAGGCCTGAGTTTTCCGTGTGAGCTGTGCTGCCTCCTTCGTCCCGAATCATTACAGCAAGATATTACAGCACTTAGTATATATAGCAGAGGCCTGAGTTTTCCATATGAGCTGTGCAGCCTCCCTCCTCCCGAATCATTAGAGGAATATATTACAGCACTTAGTATATATAGCAGAGACCTGAGTTTTCCATGTGAGCTGTGCAGCCTCCCTCCTCCCGAATCATTAGAGGAAAATATTACAGCACTTAGTATATGTAGCAGAGACCTGAGTTTTCCGTGTGAGCTGTGCAGCCTCCCTCCTCCTGAATCATTAGAGGAAGATATTACAACACTTAGTATATATAGCAGAGGCCTGAGTTTTCCGTGTGAGCTGTGCAGCCTCCCTACTCCTGAATAATTAGAGGAAGATATTACAGCACTTAGTATATATAGCAGAGGCCTGAGTTATCCATGTGAGCTGTGCAGCCTCCCTCCTCCCGAATCATTAGAGGAATATATTACAGCACTTAGTATATATAGCAGAGGCCTGAGTTTTCCACGTGAGCTGTGCAGCCTCCCTTCTCCCGAATCATTAGAGGAAGATATTACAGCACTTAGTATATATAGCAGAGACCTGAGATTTCCGTGTGAGCTGTGCAGCCTCCCTTCTCCCGAATCATTAGAGGAAGATATTACAGCACTTAGTATATATATCAGAGACCTGAGTTTTCAGTGTGAGCTGTGCAGCCTCCCTCGCCCCGAATCATTAGAGGAAGATATTACAGCACTTAGTATATATAGCAGAGGCCTGAGTTTTCCGTGTGAGCTGTGCAGCCTCCCTCCTCCCGAATAATTAGAGGAAGATATTACAGCACTTAGTATATATAGCAGAGACCTGAGTTTTCCGTGTGAGCTGTGCAGCCTCCCTCCCCCAGAATCATTAGAGGAAGATATTACAGTACTTAGTATATATAGCAGAGACCTGAGTTTTCTGTGTGAGCTGTACAGCCTCCCTCCACCCGAATCATTAGAGGAAGATATAACAGCACTTAGTAAATATAGCAGAGGCCTGAGTTTTCCATGTGAGCTGTGCAGCCTCCCTCCTCCCGAATCATTAGATGAAAATATTACAGCACTTAGTATATATAGCAGAGGCCTGAGTTTTCCGTGTGAGCTGTGCAGCCTCCCTCCTCCAGAATCATTAGAGGAAGATATTACAGCACTTAGTATATAAAGCAGAGGCCTGAGTTTTCCGTGTGAGCTGTGCTGCCTCCTTCGTCCCGAATCATTACTGGAAGATATTAAAGCACTTAGTATATATAGCAGAGGCCTGAGTTTTCCATATGAGCTGTGCAGCCTCCCTCATCCCGAATCATTAGAGGAATATATTACAGCACTTAGTATATATAGCAGAGACCTGAGTTTTCCTTGTGAGCTGTGCAGCCTCCCTCCTCCCGAATCATTAGAGGAAGATATTACAGCACTTAGTATATATAGCAGAGACCTGAGTTTTCCGTGTAAGCTGTGCAGCCTCCCTCCTCCTGAATCATTAGAGGAAGATATTACAGCACTTAGTATATATAGCAGAGGCCTGAGTTTTCCATGTGAGCTGTGCAGCCTCCCTCCTCCCGAATCATTAGAGGAATATATTACAGCACTTAGTATATATAGTAGAGACCTGAGTTTTCCATGTGAGCTGTGCAGCCTCCCTCCTCCCGAATCATTAGAGGAAGATATTACAGCACTTAGTATATATATAGTAGAGACCTGAGTTTTCCGTGTGAGCTGTGCAGCCTCCCTCCTCCCGAATCATTAGAGGAAAATATTACAGCACTTAGTATATATAGCAGAGACCTGAGTTTTCCGTGTGAGCTGTGCAGCCTCCCTCCTCCTGAATCATTAGAGGAAGATATTACAGCACTTAGTATATATAGCAGAGGCCTGAGTTTTCCGTGTGAGCTGTGCAGCCTCCCTCCTCCTGAATCATTAGAGGAAGATATTACAGCACTTAGTATATATAGCAGAGGCCTGAGTTATCCATGTGAGCTGTGCAGCCTCCCTCCTCCCGAATCATTAGAGGAATATATTACAGCACTTAGTATATATTGCAGAGGCCTGAGTTTTCCGTGTGAGCTGTGCATCCTCCCTTCTCACGAATCATTAGAGGAAGATGTTACAGCACTTAGTATATATTGCAGAGACCTGAGTTTTCCGTGTGAGCTGTGCAGCCTCCCTCCTCCCGAATCATTAGAGGAAGATATTACAGCACTTAGCATATATAGCAGAGACCTGAGTTTTCCGTGTGAGCTGTGTAGCCTCCCTTCTCCCGAATCATTAGAGGAAGATATTACAGCACTTAGTATATATAGCAGAGACCTGAGTTTTCCGTGTGAGCTTTGCAGCCTCCCTTCTCCCGAATCATTAGAGGAAGATATTACAGCACTTAGTATATATATAGTAGAGACCTGAGTTTTCCGTGTGAGCTGTGCAGCCTCCCTCCTCCCGAATCATTAGAGGAAGATATTACAGCACTTAGTATATATAGTAGAGACCTGAGTTTTCCGTGTGAGCTGTGCAGCCTCCCTCCCCCAGATTCATTAGAGGAAGATATTACAGCACTTAGTATATATAGCAGAGACCTGAGTTTTCCGTGTGAGCTGTGCAGCCTCCCTCCCCGAGAATCATTAGAGGAAGATATTACAGCACTTAGTATATATAGCAGAGACCTGAGTTTTCCGTGTGAGCTTTGCAGCCTCCCTCCTCCTAAATTATTAGAGGAAGATATTACAGCACTTAGTATATATATAGTAGAGACCTAAGTTTTCCGTGTTAGCTGTGCAGCCTCCCTCCTCCCGAATCATTAGAGGAATATATTACAGCACTTAGTATATATAGCAGAGACCTGAGTTTTCCGTGTGAGCTGTGCAGCCTCCCTCCTCCCGAATCATTAGAGGAAAATATTACAGCACTTAGTATATATAGCAGAGGCCTGAGTTTTCCGTGAGAGCTGTGCAGCCTCCCTCCTACTGAATCATTAGAGGAAGATATTACAGAACTTAGTATATATAGCAGAGGCCTGAGTTATCCATGATAGCTGTGCAGCCTCCCTCCTCCCGAATCATTAGAGGAATATATAACAGCACTTAGTATATATAGCAGAGACCTGAGTTTTCCGTGTGAGCTGTGCAGCCTCCCTCCCCCCGAATCATTAGAGGAAGATATTACAGCACTTAGTAAATATAGCAGAGGCCTGAGTTTTCCATGTGAGCTGTGCAGCCTCCCTCCTCCCGAATCATTAGATGAAAATATTACAGCACTTAGTATATATAGCAGAGGCCTGAGTTTTCCGTGTGAGCTGTGCAGCCTCCCTCCTCCCGAATCATTAGAGGAAGATATTACAGCACTTAGTATATATAGCAGAGGCCTGAGTTTTCCGTGTGAGCTGTGCAGCCTCCCTCGTCCCGAATCATTACAGGAAGATATTACAGCACTTAGTATATATAGCAGAGGCCTGAGTTTTCCATGTGAGCTGTGCAGCCTCCCTCCTCCCGAATCATTAGAGGAATATATTACAGCACTTAGTATTTATAGCAGAGACCTGAGTTTTCCTTGTGAGCTGTGCAGCCTCCCTCCTCCCGAATCATTAGAGGAAGATATTACAGCACTTAGTATATATAGCAGAGACCTGAGTTTTCCGTGTAAGCTGTGCAGCCTCCCTCCTCCTGAATCATTAGAGGAAGATATTACAGCACTTAGTATATATAGCAGAGGCCTGAGTTTTCCGTGTGAGCTGTGCAGCCTCCCTCCTCCTGAATCATTATAGGAAGATATTACAGCACTTAGTATATATAGCAGAGGCCTGATTTATCCATGTGAGCTGTGCAGCCTCCCTCCTCCCGAATCATTAGAGGAATATATTACAGCACTTAGTATATATAGCAGAGACCTGAGTTTTCCATGTGAGCTGTGCAGCCTCCCTCCTCCCGAATCATTAGAGGAAAATATTACAGCACTTAGTATATGTAGCAGAGACCTGAGTTTTCCGTGTGAGCTGTGCAGCCTCCCTCCTCCTGAATCATTAGAGGAAGATATTACAGCACTTAGTATATATAGCAGAGGCCTGAGTTTTCCGTGTGAGCTGTGCAGCCTCCCTCCTCCTGAATCATTAGAAGAAGATATTACAGCACTTAGTATATATAGCAGAGGCCTGAGTTATCCATGTGAGCTGTGCAGCCTCCCTCCTCCCGAATCATTAGAGGAATATATTACAGCACTTAGTATATATAGCAGAGGCCTGAGTTTTCCGTGTGAGCTGTGCAGCCTCCCTTCTCCCGAATCATTAGAGGAAGATATTACAGCACTTAGTATATATAGCAGAGACCTGAGATTTCCGTGTGAGCTGTGCAGCCTCCCTTCTCCCGAATCATTAGAGGAAGATATTACAGCACTTAGTATATAGAGCAGAGACCTGAGTTTTCAGTGTGAGCTGTGCAGCCTCCCTCCCCCCGAATCATTAGAGGAAGATATTACAGCACTTAGTATATATAGCAGAGGCCTGAGTTTTCCGTGTGAGCTGTGCAGCCTCCCTCCTCCCGAATCATTAGAGGAAGATATTACAGCACTTAGTATATATAGCAGAGACCTGAGTTTTCCGTGTGAGCTGTGCAGCCTCCCTCCCCCAGAATCATTAGAGGAAGATATTACAGTACTTAGTATATATAGCAGAGACCTGAGTTTTCTGTGTGAGCTGTACAGCCTCCCTCCACCCGAATCATTAGAGGAAGATATAACAGCACTTAGTAAATATAGCAGAGGCCTGAGTTTTCCATGTGAGCTGTGCAGCCTCCCTCCTCCCGAATCATTAGATGAAAATATTACAGCACTTAGTATATATAGCAGAGGCCTGAGTTTTCCGTGTGAGCTGTGCAGCCTCCCTCCTCCAGAATCATTAGAGGAAGATATTACAGCACTTAGTATATAAAGCAGAGGCCTGAGTTTTCCGTGTGAGCTGTGCTGCCTCCTTCGTCCCGAATCATTACTGGAAGATATTACAGCACTTAGTATATATAGCAGAGGCCTGAGTTTTCCATATAAGCTGTGCAGCCTCCCTCCTCCCGAATCATTAGAGGAATATATTACAGCACTCAGTATATATAGCAGAGACCTGAGTTTTCCTTGTGAGCTGTGCAGCCTCCCTCCTCCCGAATCATTAGAGGAAGATATTACAGCACTTAGTATATATAGCAGAGACCTGAGTTTTCCATGTAAGCTGTGCAGCCTCCCTCCTCCTGAATCATTAGAGGAAGATATTACAGCACTTAGTATATATAGCAGAGGCCTGAGTTTTCCATGTGAGCTGTGCAGCCTCCCTCCTCCCGAATCATTAGAGGAAGATATTACAGCACTTAGTATATATATTGTAGAGACCTGAGTTTTCCGTGTGAGCTGTGCAGCCTCCCTCCTCCCGAATCATTAGAGGAAAATATTACAGCACTTAGTATATATAGCAGAGACCTGAGTTTTCCGTGTGAGCTGTGCAGCCTCCCTCCTCCTGAATCATTAGAGGAAGATATTACAGCACTTAGTATATATAGCAGACGCCTGAGTTTTCCGTGTGAGCTGTGCAGCCTCCCTCCTCCTGAATCATTAGAGGAAGATATTACAGCACTTAGTATATATAGCAGAGGCCTGAGTTATCCATGTGAGCTGTGCAGCCTCCCTCCTCCCAAATCATTAGAGGAATGTATTACAGCACTTAGTATATATTGCAGAGGCCTGAGTTTTCCGTGTGAGCTGTGCATCCTCCCTTCTCACGAATCATTAGAGGAAGATGTTACAGCACTTAGTATATATTGCAGAGACCTGAGTTTTCCGTGTGAGCTGTGCAGCCTCCCTCCTCCCGATTCATTAGAGGAAGATATTACAGCACTTAGCATATATAGCAGAGACCTGAGTTTTCCGTGTGAGCTGTGTAGCCTCCCTTCTCCCGAATCATTAGAGGAAGATATTACAGCACTTAGTATATATAGCAGAGACCTGAGTTTTCCGTGTGAGCTTTGCAGCCTCCCTTCTCCCGAATCATTAGAGGAAGATATTACAGCACTTAGTATATATATAGTAGAGACCTGAGTTTTCCGTGTGAGCTGTGCAGCCTCCCTCCTCCCGAATCATTAGAGGAAGATATTACAGCACTTAGTATATATAGTAGAGACCTGAGTTTTCCGTGTGAGCTGTGCAGCCTCCCTCCCCCAGAATCATTAGAGGAAGATATTACAGCACTTAGTATATATAGCAGAGACCTGAGTTTTCCGTGTGAGCTGTGCAGCCTCCCTCCCCGAGAATCATTAGAGGAAGATATTACAGCACTTAGTATATATAGCAGAGACCTGAGTTTTCCGTGTGAGCTTTGCAGCCTCCCTCCTCCTAAATTATTAGAGGAAGATATTACAGCACTTAGTATATATATAGTAGAGACCTAAGTTTTCCGTGTTAGCTGTGCAGCCTCCCTCCTCCCAAATCATTAGAGGAATATATTACAGCACTTAGTATATATAGCAGAGACCTGAGTTTTCCGTGTGAGCTGTGCAGCCTCCCTCCTCCCGAATCATTAGAGGAAGATATTACAGCACTTAGTATATATAGCAGAGGCCTGAGTTTTCGTGAGAGCTGTGCAGCCTCCCTCCTACTGAATCATTAGAGGAAGATATTACAGAACTTAATATATATAGCAGAGGCCTGAGTTATCCATGATAGCTGTGCAGCCTCCCTCCTCCCGAATCATTAGAGGAATATATAACAGCACTTAGTATATATAGCAGAGACCTGAGTTTTCCGTGTGAGCTGTGCAGCCTCCCTCCCCCCGAATCATTAGAGGAAGATATTACAGCACTTAGTAAATATAGCAGAGGCCTGAATTTTCCATGTGAGCTGTGCAGCCTCCCTCCTCCCGAATCATTAGATGAAAATATTACAGCACTTAGTATATATAGCAGAGGCCTGAGTTTTCCGTGTGAGCTGTGCAGCCTCCCTCCTCCAGAATCATTAGAGGAAGATATTACAGCACTTAGTATGTATAGCAGAGGCCTGAGTTTTCTGTGTGAGCTGTGCAGCCTCCCTCGTCCCGAATCATTACAGGAAGATATTACAGCACTTAGTATATATAGCAGAGGCCTGAGTTTTCCATGTGAGCTGTGCAGCCTCCCTCCTCCCGAATCATTAGAGGAATATATTACAGCACTTAGTATTTATAGCAGAGACCTGAGTTTTCCTTGTGAGCTGTGCAGCCTCCCTCCTCCCGAATCATTAGAGGAAGATATTACAGCACTTAGTATATATAGCAGAGACCTGAGTTTTCCGTGTAAGCTGTGCAGCCTCCCTCCTCCTGAATCATTAGAGGAAGATATTACAGCACTTAGTATATATAGCAGAGGCCTGAGTTTTCCATGTGAGCTGTGCAGCCTCCCTCCTCCCGAATCATTAGAGGAATATATTAAAGCACTTAGTATATATAGCAGAGACCTGAGTTTTCCATGTGAGCTGTGCAGCCTCCCTCCTCCCGAATCATTAGAGGAAGACATTACAGCCCTTAGTATATATATAGTAGAGACCTGAGTTTTCCGTGTGAGCTGTGCAGCCTCCCTCCTCCCGAATCATTAGAGGAAAATATTACAGCACTTAGTATATATAGCAGAGACCTGAGTTTTCCGTGTGAGCTGTACAGCCTCCCTCCTCCTGAATCATTAGAGAAAGATATTACAGCACTTAGTATATATAGCAGAGGACAGAGTTTTCCGTGTGAGCTGTGCAGCCTCCCTCCTCCTGAATCATTAGAGGAAGATATTACAGCACTTAGTATATATAGCAGAGGCCTGAGTTATCCATGTGAGCTGTGCAGCCTCCCTCCTCCCGAATCATTAGAGGAATATATTACAGCACTTAGTATATATAGCAGAGACCTGAGTTTTCCGTGTGAGCTGTGCAGCCTCCCTCCCCCCGAATCATTAGAGGAAGATATTACAGCACTTAGTATATATAGCAGAGGCCTGAGTTTTCCATGTGAGCTGTGCAGCCTCCCTCCTCCTGAATCATTAGAGGATGATATTATAGCACTTAGTATATATAGCAGAGACCTAAGTTTTCCGTGTGAGCTGTGCAGCCTCCCTCCCCCCGAATCATTAGAGGAAGATATTACAGCACTTATTATATATATAGTAGAGACCAGAGTTTTCCGTGTGAGCTGTGCAGCCTCCCTCCTCCCGAATCATTAGAGGAATATATTACAGCACTTAGTATATATAGCTGAGACCTGAGTTTTCAGTGTGAGCTGTGCAGCCTCCCTCCTCCTGATTCAGTAGAGGAAGATATTACAGCACTTAGTATATATAGCAGAAGCCTGAGTTTTCCATGTGAGCTGTGCAGCCTCCCTCCTCCCGAATCATTAGAGGAAGATATTACAGCACTTAGTATATATAGCAGAGACCTGAGTTTTCTGTGTGAGCTGTGTGAGCTGTGCAGCCTCCCTCCTCCCGAATCATTAGAGGAAGATATTACAGCACTTAGTATATATAGCAGAGACCTGAGTTTTCCGTGTGAGCTGTGCAGCCTCCCTCCTCCCGATCATTAGAGGAAGATATTACAGCACTTAGTATATATAGCAGAGACCTGAGTTTTCCGTGTGAGCTGTGCAGCCTCCCTCCTCCCGAATCATTAGAGGAATATATTACAGCACTTAGTATATATAGCAGAGACCTGAGTTTTCCATGTGAGCTGTGCAGCCTCCCTCCTCCCGAATCATTAGAGGAAAATATTACAGCACTTAGTATATGTAGCAGAGACCAGAGTTTTCCGTGTGAGCTGTGCAGCCTCCCTCCTCCTGAATCATTAGAGGAAGATATTACAGCACTTAGTATATATAGCTGAGGCCTGAGTTTTCCGTGTGAGCTGTGCAGCCTCCCTCCTCCTGATTCATTAGAGGAAGATATTACAGCACTTAGTATATATAGCAGAGGCCTGAGTTATCCATGTGAGCTGTGCAGCCTCCCTCCTCCCGAATCATTAGAGGAATATATTACAGCACTTAGTATATATAGCAGAGGCCTGAGTTTTCCGTGTGAGCTGTGCAGCCTCCCATCTCCCGAATCATTAGAGGAAGATATTACAGCACTTAGTATATATAGTAGAGACCTGAGATTTCCGTGTGAGCTGTGCAGCCTCCCTTCTCCCGAATCATTAGAGGAATATATTACAGCACTTAGTATATATAGCAGAGGCCTGAGTTTTCCATGTGAGCTGTGCAGCCTCCCTCCTCCTGAATCATTAGAGGATGATATTATAGCACTTAGTATATATAGCAGAGACCTAAGTTTTCCGTGTGAGCTGTGCAGCCTCCCTCCCCCCGAATCATTAGAGGAAGATATTACAGCACTTATTATATATATAGTAGAGACCAGAGTTTTCCGTGTGAGCTGTGCAGCCTCCCTCCTCCCGAATCATTAGAGGAATATATTACAGCACTTAGTATATATAGCAGAGACCTGAGTTTTCAGTGTGAGCTGTGCAGCCTCCCTCCTCCTGATTCAGTAGAGGAAGATATTACAGCACTTAGTATATATAGCAGAAGCCTGAGTTTTCCATGTGAGCTGTGCAGCCTCCCTCCTCCCGAATCATTAGAGGAAGATATTACAGCACTTATTATATATATAGTAGAGACCAGAGTTTTCCGTGTGAGCTGTGCAGCCTCCCTCCTCCCGAATCATTAGAGGAATATATTACAGCACTTAGTATATATAGCAGAGACCTGAGTTTTCAGTGTGAGCTGTGCAGCCTCCCTCCTCCTGATTCAGTAGAGGAAGATATTACAGCACTTAGTATATATAGCAGAAGCCTGAGTTTTCCATGTGAGCTGTGCAGCCTCCCTCCTCCCGAATCATTAGAGGAAGATATTACAGCACTTAGTATATATAGCAGAGACCTGAGTTTTCTGTGTGAGCTGTGTGAGCTGTGCAGCCTCCCTCCTCCCGAATCATTAGAGGAAGATATTACAGCACTTAGTATATATAGCAGAGACCTGAGTTTTCCGTGTGAGCTGTGCAGCCTCCCTCCTCCCGATCATTAGAGGAAGATATTACAGCACTTAGTATATATAGCAGAGACCTGAGTTTTCCATGTGAGCTGTGCAGCCTCCCTCCTCCCGAATCATTAGAGGAATATATTACAGCACTTAGTATATATAGCAGAGACCTGAGTTTTCCATGTGAGCTGTGCAGCCTCCCTCCTCCCGAATCATTAGAGGAAAATATTACAGCACTTAGTATATGTAGCAGAGACCAGAGTTTTCCGTGTGAGCTGTGCAGCCTCCCTCCTCCTGAATCATTAGAGGAAGATATTACAGCACTTAGTATATATAGCTGAGGCCTGAGTTTTCCGTGTGAGCTGTGCAGCCTCCCTCCTCCTGATTCATTAGAGGAAGATATTACAGCACTTAGTATATATAGCAGAGGCCTGAGTTATCCATGTGAGCTGTGCAGCCTCCCTCCTCCCGAATCATTAGAGGAATATATTACAGCACTTAGTATATATAGCAGAGGCCTGAGTTTTCCGTGTGAGCTGTGCAGCCTCCCATCTCCCGAATCATTAGAGGAAGATATTACAGCACTTAGTATATATAGTAGAGACCTGAGATTTCCGTGTGAGCTGTGCAGCCTCCCTTCTCCCGAATCATTAGAGGAATATATTACAGCACTTAGTATATATAGCAGAGACCTGAGTTTTCAGTGTGAGCTGTGCAGCCTCCCTCACCCCGAATCATTAGAGGAAGATATTACAGCACTTAGTATATATAGCAGAGGCCTGAGTTTTCCGTGTGAGCTGTGCAGCCTCCCTCCTCCCGAATCATTAGAGGAAGATATTACAGCACTTAGTATATATAGCAGAGACCTGAGTTTTCCGTGTGAGTTATGCAGCCTCCCTCCCCCAGAATCATTAGAGGAAGATATTACAGTACTTAGTATATGTAGCAGAGACCTGAGTTTTCTGTGTGAGCTGTACAGCCTCCCTCCCCCCGAATCATTAGAGGAAGATATAACAGCACTTAGTAAATATAGCAGAGGCCTGAGTTTTCCATGTGAGCTGTGCAGCCTCCCTCCTCCCGAATCATTAGATGAAAATATTACAGCACTTAGTATATATAGCAGAGGCCTGAGTTTTCCGTGTGAGCTGTGCAGCCTCCCTCCTCCAGAATCATTAGAGGAAGATATTACAGCACTTAGGATATAAAGCAGAGGCCTGAGTTTTCCGTGTGAGCTGTGCTGCCTCCTTCGTCCCGAATCATTACAGCAAGATATTACAGCACTTAGTATATATAGCAGAGGCCTGAGTTTTCCATATGAGCTGTGCAGCCTCCCTCCTCCCGAATCATTAGAGGAATATATTACAGCACTTAGTATATATAGCAGAGACCTGAGTTTTCCATGTGAGCTGTGCAGCCTCCCTCCTCCCGAATCATTAGAGGAAAATATTACAGCACTTAGTATATGTAGCAGAGACCTGAGTTTTCCGTGTGAGCTGTGCAGCCTCCCTCCTCCTGAATCATTAGAGGAAGATATTATAACACTTAGTATATATAGCAGAGGCCTGAGTTTTCCGTGTGAGCTGTGCAGCCTCCCTACTCCTGAATAATTAGAGGAAGATATTACAGCACTTAGTATATATAGCAGAGGCCTGAGTTATCCATGTGAGCTGTGCAGCCTCCCTCCTCCCGAATCATTAGAGGAATATATTACAGCACTTAGTATATATAGCAGAGGCCTGAGTTTTCCACGTGAGCTGTGCAGCCTCCCTTCTCCCGAATCATTAGAGGAAGATATTACAGCACTTAGTATATATAGCAGAGACCTGAGATTTCCGTGTGAGCTGTGCAGCCTCCCTTCTCCCGAATCATTAGAGGAAGATATTACAGCACTTAGTATATATAGCAGAGACCTGAGTTTTCAGTGTGAGCTGTGCAGCCTCCCTCGCCCCGAATCATTAGAGGAAGATATTACAGCACTTAGTATATATAGCAGAGGCCTGAGTTTTCCATGTGAGCTGTGCAGCCTCCCTCCTCCCGAATCATTAGAGGAAGATATTACAGCACTTAGTATATATAGCAGAGACCTGAGTTTTCCGTGTGAGCTGTGCAGCCTCCCTCCCCCAGAATCATTAGAGGAAGATATTACAGTACTTAGTATATATAGCAGAGACCTGAGTTTTCTGTGTGAGCTGTACAGCCTCCCTCCACCCGAATCATTAGAGGAAGATATAACAGCACTTAGTAAATATAGCAGAGGCCTGAGTTTTCCATGTGAGCTGTGCAGCCTCCCTCCTCCCGAATCATTAGATGAAAATATTACAGCACTTAGTATATATAGCAGAGGCCTGAGTTTTCCGTGTGAGCTGTGCAGCCTCCCTCCTCCAGAATCATTAGAGGAAGATATTACAGCACTTAGTATATAAAGCAGAGGCCTGAGTTTTCCGTGTGAGCTGTGCTGCCTCCTTCGTCCCGAATCATTACTGGAAGATATTAAAGCACTTAGTATATATAGCAGAGGCCTGAGTTTTCCATATGAGCTGTGCAGCCTCCCTCATCCCGAATCATTAGAGGAATATATTACAGCACTTAGTATATATAGCAGAGACCTGAGTTTTCCTTGTGAGCTGTGCAGCCTCCCTCCTCCCGAATCATTAGAGGAAGATATTACAGCACTTAGTATATATAGCAGAGACCTGAGTTTTCCGTGTAAGCTGTGCAGCCTCCCTCCTCCTGAATCATTAGAGGAAGATATTACAGCACTTAGTATATATAGCAGAGGCCTGAGTTTTCCATGTGAGCTGTGCAGCCTCCCTCCTCCCGAATCATTAGAGGAATATATTACAGCACTTAGTATATATAGTAGAGACCTGAGTTTTCCATGTGAGCTGTGCAGCCTCCCTCCTCCCGAATCATTAGAGGAAGATATTACAGCACTTAGTATATATATAGTAGAGACCTGAGTTTTCCGTGTGAGCTGTGCAGCCTCCCTCCTCCCGAATCATTAGAGGAAAATATTACAGCACTTAGTATATATAGCAGAGACCTGAGTTTTCCGTGTGAGCTGTGCAGCCTCCCTCCTCCTGAATCATTAGAGGAAGATATTACAGCACTTAGTATATATAGCAGAGGCCTGAGTTTTCCGTGTGAGCTGTGCAGCCTCCCTCCTCCTGAATCATTAGAGGAAGATATTACAGCACTTAGTATATATAGCAGAGGCCTGAGTTATCCATGTGAGCTGTGCAGCCTCCCTCCTCCCGAATCATTAGAGGAATATATTACAGCACTTAGTATATATTGCAGAGGCCTGAGTTTTCCGTGTGAGCTGTGCATCCTCCCTTCTCACGAATCATTAGAGGAAGATGTTACAGCACTTAGTATATATTGCAGAGACCTGAGTTTTCCGTGTGAGCTGTGCAGCCTCCCTCCTCCCGAATCATTAGAGGAAGATATTACAGCACTTAGCATATATAGCAGAGACCTGAGTTTTCCGTGTGAGCTGTGTAGCCTCCCTTCTCCCGAATCATTAGAGGAAGATATTACAGCACTTAGTATATATAGCAGAGACCTGAGTTTTCCGTGTGAGCTTTGCAGCCTCCCTTCTCCCGAATCATTAGAGGAAGATATTACAGCACTTAGTATATATATAGTAGAGACCTGAGTTTTCCGTGTGAGCTGTGCAGCCTCCCTCCTCCCGAATCATTAGAGGAAGATATTACAGCACTTAGTATATATAGTAGAGACCTGAGTTTTCCGTGTGAGCTGTGCAGCCTCCCTCCCCCAGATTCATTAGAGGAAGATATTACAGCACTTAGTATATATAGCAGAGACCTGAGTTTTCCGTGTGAGCTGTGCAGCCTCCCTCCCCGAGAATCATTAGAGGAAGATATTACAGCACTTAGTATATATAGCAGAGACCTGAGTTTTCCGTGTGAGCTTTGCAGCCTCCCTCCTCCTAAATTATTAGAGGAAGATATTACAGCACTTAGTATATATATAGTAGAGACCTAAGTTTTCCGTGTTAGCTGTGCAGCCTCCCTCCTCCCGAATCATTAGAGGAATATATTACAGCACTTAGTATATATAGCAGAGACCTGAGTTTTCCGTGTGAGCTGTGCAGCCTCCCTCCTCCCGAATCATTAGAGGAAAATATTACAGCACTTAGTATATATAGCAGAGGCCTGAGTTTTCCGTGAGAGCTGTGCAGCCTCCCTCCTACTGAATCATTAGAGGAAGATATTACAGAACTTAGTATATATAGCAGAGGCCTGAGTTATCCATGATAGCTGTGCAGCCTCCCTCCTCCCGAATCATTAGAGGAATATATAACAGCACTTAGTATATATAGCAGAGACCTGAGTTTTCCGTGTGAGCTGTGCAGCCTCCCTCCCCCCGAATCATTAGAGGAAGATATTACAGCACTTAGTAAATATAGCAGAGGCCTGAGTTTTCCATGTGAGCTGTGCAGCCTCCCTCCTCCCGAATCATTAGATGAAAATATTACAGCACTTAGTATATATAGCAGAGGCCTGAGTTTTCCGTGTGAGCTGTGCAGCCTCCCTCCTCCCGAATCATTAGAGGAAGATATTACAGCACTTAGTATATATAGCAGAGGCCTGAGTTTTCCGTGTGAGCTGTGCAGCCTCCCTCGTCCCGAATCATTACAGGAAGATATTACAGCACTTAGTATATATAGCAGAGGCCTGAGTTTTCCATGTGAGCTGTGCAGCCTCCCTCCTCCCGAATCATTAGAGGAATATATTACAGCACTTAGTATTTATAGCAGAGACCTGAGTTTTCCTTGTGAGCTGTGCAGCCTCCCTCCTCCCGAATCATTAGAGGAAGATATTACAGCACTTAGTATATATAGCAGAGACCTGAGTTTTCCGTGTAAGCTGTGCAGCCTCCCTCCTCCTGAATCATTAGAGGAAGATATTACAGCACTTAGTATATATAGCAGAGGCCTGAGTTTTCCATGTGAGCTGTGCAGCCTCCCTCCTCCCGAATCATTAGAGGAATATATTAAAGCACTTAGTATATATAGCAGAGACCTTAGTTTTCCATGTGAGCTGTGCAGCCTCCCTCCTCCCGAATCATTAGAGGAAGACATTACAGCCCTTAGTATATATATAGTAGAGACCTGAGTTTTCCATGTGAGCTGTGCAGCCTCCCTCCTCCCGACTCATTAGAGGAAAATATTACAGCACTTAGTATATGTAGCAGAGACCTGAGTTTTCCGTGTGAGCTGTGCAGCCTCCCTCCTCCTGAATCATTAGAGAAAGATATTACAGCACTTAGTATATATAGCAGAGGACAGAGTTTTCCGTGTGAGCTGTGCAGCCTCCCTCCTCCTGAATCATTAGAGGAAGATATTACAGCACTTAGTATATATAGCAGAGGCCTGAGTTATCCATGTGAGCTGTGCAGCCTCCCTCCTCCCGAATCATTAGAGGAATATATTACAGCACTTAGTATATATAGCAGAGACCTGAGTTTTCCGTGTGAGCTGTGCAGCCTCCCTCCCCCCGAATCATTAGAGGAAGATATTACAGCACTTAGTATATATAGCAGAGGCCTGAGTTTTCCATGTGAGCTGTGCAGCCTCCCTCCTCCTGAATCATTAGAGGATGATATTATAGCACTTAGTATATATAGAAGAGACCTAAGTTTTCCGTGTGAGCTGTGCAGCCTCCCTCCCCCCGAATCATTAGAGGAAGATATTACAGCACTTAGTATATATATAGTAGAGACCAGAGTTTTCCGTGTGAGCTGTGCAGCCTCCCTCCTCCCGAATCATTAGAGGAATATATTACAGCACTTAGTATATATAGCAGAGACCTGAGTTTTCAGTGTGAGATGTGCAGCCTCCCTCCTCCTGATTCATTAGAGGAAGATATTACAGCACTTAGTATATATAGCAGAGGCCTGAGTTATCCATGATAGCTGTGCAGCCTCCCTCCTCCCGAATCATTAGAGGAATATATAACAGCACTTAGTATATATAGCAGAGACCTGAGTTTTCCGTGTGAGCTGTGCAGCCTCCCTCCCCCCGAATCATTAGAGGAAGATATTACAGCACTTAGTATATATAGCAGAGACCTGAGTTTTCCATGTGAGCTGTGCAGCCTCCCTCCTCCAGAATCATTAGAGGAAGACATTACAGCCCTTAGTATATATATAGTAGAGACCTAAGTTTTCCGTGTGAGCTGTGCAGCCTCCCTCCTCCCGAATCATTAGAGGAAAATATTACAGCACTTAGTATATATAGCAGAGACCTGAGTTTTCCGTGTGAGCTGTGCAGCCTCCCTCCTCCTGAATCATTAGAGAAAGATATTACAGCACTTAGTATATATAGCAGAGGACAGAGTTTTCCGTGTGAGCTGTGCAGCCTCCCTCCTCCTGAATCATTAGAGGAAGATATTACAGCACTTAGTATATATAGCAGAGGCCTGAGTTATCCATGTGAGCTGTGCAGCCTCCCTCCTCCCGAATCATTAGAGGAATATATTACAGCACTTAGTATATATAGCAGAGACCTGAGTTTTCCGTGTGAGCTGTGCAGCCTCCCTCCCCCCGAATCATTAGAGGAAGATATTACAGCACTTAGTATATATAGCAGAGGCCTGAGTTTTCCATGTGAGCTGTGCAGCCTCCCTCCTCCTGAATCATTAGAGGATGATATTATAGCACTTAGTATATATAGCAGAGACCTAAGTTTTCCGTGTGAGCTGTGCAGCCTCCCTCCCCCCGAATCATTAGAGGAAGATATTACAGCACTTAGTATATATATAGTAGAGACCAGAGTTTTCCGTGTGAGCTGTGCAGCCTCCCTCCTCCCGAATCATTAGAGGAATATATTACAGCACTTAGTATATATAGCAGAGACCTGAGTTTTCAGTGTGAGCTGTGCAGCCTCCCTCCTCCTGATTCAGTAGAGGAAGATATTACAGCACTTAGTATATATAGCAGAAGCCTGAGTTTTCCATGTGAGCTGTGCAGCCTCCCTCCTCCCGAATCATTAGAGGAATATATTACAGCACTTAGTATATATAGCAGAGACCTGAGTTTTCCGTGTGAGCTGTGCAGCCTCCCTCCTCCCGAATCATTAGAGGAAGATATTACAGCACTTAGTATATATAGCAGAGACCTGAGTTTTCCATGTGAGCTGTGCAGCCTCCCTCCTCCCGAATCATTAGAGGAATATATTACAGCACTTAGTATATATTGCAGAGGCCTGAGTTTTCCGTGTGAGCTGTGCATCCAACCTTCTCACGAATCATTAGAGGAAGATGTTACAGCACTTAGTATATATTGCAGAGACCTGAGTTTTCTGTGTGAGCTGTGCAGCCTCCCTCCTCCCGAATCATTAGAGGAAGATATTACAGCACTTAGCATATATAGCAGAGACCTGAGTTTTCCGTGTGAGCTGTGTAGCCTCCCTTCTCCCGAATCATTAGAGGAAGATATTACAGCACTTAGTATATATAGCAGAGACCTGAGTTTTCCGTGTGAGCTTTGCAGCCTCCCTTCTCCCGAATCATTAGAGGAAGATATTACAGCACTTAGTATATATATATAGTAGAGACCTGAGTTTTCCGTGTGAGCTGTGCAGCCTCCCTCCTCCCGAGTCATTAGAGGAAGATATTACAGCACTTAGTATATATAGTAGAGACCTGAGTTTTCCGTGTGAGCTGTGCAGCCTCCCTCCCCCAGAATCATTAGAGGAAGATATTACAGCACTTAGTATATATAGCAGAGACCTGAGTTTTCCGTGTGAGCTGTGCAGCCTCCCTCCCCGAGAATCATTAGAGGAAGATATTACAGCACTTAGTATATATAGCAGAGACCTGAGTTTTCCGTGTGAGCTTTGCAGCCTCCCTCCTCCTAAATTATTAGAGGAAGATATTACAGCACTTAGTATATATATAGTAGAGACCTAAGTTTTCCGTGTTAGCTGTGCAGCCTCCCTCCTCCCGAATCATTAGAGGAATATATTACAGCACTTAGTATATATAGCAGAGACCTGAGTTTTCCGTGTGAGCTGTGCAGCCTCCCTCCTCCCGAATCATTAGAGGAAATTATTACAGCACTTAGTATATATAGCAGAGGCCTGAGTTTTCCGTGAGAGCTGTGCAGCCTCCCTCCTACTGAATCATTAGAGGAAGATATTACAGAACTTAGTATATATAGCAGAGGCCTGAGTTATCCATGATAGCTGTGCAGCCTCCCTCCTCCCGAATCATTAGAGGAATATATAACAGCACTTAGTATATATAGCAGAGACCTGAGTTTTCCGTGTGAGCTGTGCAGCCTCCCTCCCCCCGAATCATTAGAGGAAGATATTACAGCACTTAGTAAATATAGCAGAGGCCTGAGTTTTCCATGTGAGCTGTGCAGCCTCCCTCCTCCCGAATCATTAGATGAAAATATTACAGCACTTAGTATATATAGCAGAGGCCTGAGTTTTCCGTGTGAGCTGTGCAGCCTCCCTCCTCCCGAATCATTAGAGGAAGATATTACAGCACTTAGTATATATAGCAGAGGCCTGAGTTTTCCGTGTGAGCTGTGCAGCCTCCCTCGTCCCGAATCATTACAGGAAGATATTACAGCACTTAGTATATATAGCAGAGGCCTGAGTTTTCCATGTGAGCTGTGCAGCCTCCCTCCTCCCGAATCATTAGAGGAATATATTACAGCACTTAGTATTTATAGCAGAGACCTGAGTTTTCCTTGTGAGCTGTGCAGCCTCCCTCCTCCCGAATCATTAGAGGAAGATATTACAGCACTTAGTATATATAGCAGAGACCTGAGTTTTCCGTGTAAGCTGTGCAGCCTCCCTCCTCCTGAATCATTAGAGGAAGATATTACAGCACTTAGTATATATAGCAGAGGCCTGAGTTTTCCATGTGAGCTGTGCAGCCTCCCTCCTCCCGAATCATTAGAGGAATATATTAAAGCACTTAGTATATATAGCAGAGACCTGAGTTTTCCATGTGAGCTGTGCAGCCTCCCTCCTCCTGAATCATTAGAGGAAGACATTACAGCCCTTAGTATATATATAGTAGAGACCTGAGTTTTCCGTGTGAGCTGTGCAGCCTCCCTCCTCCCGAATCATTAGAGGAAAATATTACATCACTTAGTATATATAGCAGAAACCTGAGTTTTCCGTGTGAGCTGTGCAGCCTCCCTCCTCCTGAATCATTAGAGAAAGATATTACAGCACTTAGTATATATAGCAGAGGACAGAGTTTTCCGTGTGAGCTGTGCAGCCTCCCTCCTCCTGAATCATTAGAGGAAGATATTACAGCACTTAGTATATATAGCAGAGGCCTGAGTTATCCATGTGAGCTGTGCAGCCTCCCTCCTCCCGAATCATTAGAGGAATATATTACAGCACTTAGTATATATAGCAGAGACCTGAGTTTTCCGTGTGAGCTGTGCAGCCTCCCTCCCCCCGAATCATTAGAGGAAGATATTACAGCACTTAGTATATATAGCAGAGGCCTGAGTTTTCCATGTGAGCTGTGCAGCCTCCCTCCTCCTGAATCATTAGAGGATGATATTATAGCACTTAGTATATATAGCAGAGACCTAAGTTTTCCGTGTGAGCTGTGCAGCCTCCCTCCCCCCGAATCATTAGAGGAAGATATTACAGCACTTAGTATATATAGCAGAGACCTGAGTTTTCCATGTGAGCTGTGCAGCCTCCCTCCTCCCGAATCATTAGAGGAATATATTACAGCACTTAGTTTATATAGCAGAGACCTGAGTTTTCAATGTGAGCTGTGCAGCCACCCTCCTCCTGAATCATTAGAGGAAGATATTACAGCACTTAGTATATATAGCAGAGACCTGAGTTTTCCGTGTGAGCTGTGCAGCCTCCCTCCTCCTGAATCATTAGAGGAAGATATTACAGCACTTAGTATATATAGCAGAGGCCTGAGTTTTCCATGTGAGCTGTGCAGCCTCCCTCCTCCCGAATCATTAGAGGAATATATTACAGCACTTAGTATATATAGCAGAGACCTGAGTTTTCCATGTGAGCTGTGCAGCCTCCCTCCTCCCGAATCATTAGAGGAATATATTACAGCACTTAGTTTATATAGCAGAGACCTGAGTTTTCAATGTGAGCTGTGCAGCCTCCCTCCTCCTGAATCATTAGAGGAAGATATTACAGCACTTAGTATATATAGCAGAGACCTGAGTTTTCCGTGTGAGCTGTGCAGCCTCCCTCTTCCTGAATCATTAGAGGAAGATATTACAGCACTTAGTATATATAGCAGAGGCCTGAGTTTTCCATGTGAGCTGTGCAGCCTCCCTCCTCCCGAATCATTAGAGGAATATATTACAGCACTTAGTATATATAGTAGAGACCTGAGTTTTCCATGTGAGCTGTGCAGCCTCCCTCCTCCCGAATCATTAGAGGAAGATATTACAGCACTTAGTATATATATAGTAGAGACCTGAGTTTTCCGTGTGAGCTGTGCAGCCTCCCTCCTCCCGAATCATTAGAGGAAAATATTACAGCACTTAGTATATATAGCAGAGACCTGAGTTTTCCGTGTGAGCTGTGCAGCCTCCCTCCTCCTGAATCATTAGAGGAAGATATTACAGCACTTAGTATATATAGCAGAGGCCTGAGTTTTCCGTGTGAGCTGTGCAGCCTCCCTCCTCCTGAATCATTAGAGGAAGATATTACAGCACTTAGTATATATAGCAGAGGCCTGAGTTATCCATGTGAGCTGTGCAGCCTCCCTCCTCCCGAATCATTAGAGGAAGATATTACAGCACTTAGTATATAAATAGTAGAGACCTGAGTTTTCCGTGTGAGCTGTGCAGCCTCCCTCCTCCCGAATCATTAGAGGAAGATATTACAGCACTTAGTATATATAGTAGAGACCTGAGTTTTCCGTGTGAGCTGTGCAGCCTCCCTCCCCCAGAATCATTAGAGGAAGATATTACAGCACTTAGTATATATAGCAGAGACCTGAGTTTTCCGTGTGAGCTGTGCAGCCTCCCTCCCCGAGAATCATTAGAGGAAGATATTACAGCACTTAGTATATATAGCAGAGACCTGAGTTTTCCGTGTGAGCTTTGCAGCCTCCCTCCTCCTAAATTATTAGAGGAAGATATTACAGCACTTAGTATATATATATAGTAGAGACCTAAGTTTTCCGTGTTAGCTGTGCAGCCTCCCTCCTCCCGAATCATTAGAGGAATATATTACAGCACTTAATATATATAGCAGAGACCTGAGTTTTCCGTGTGAGCTGTGCAGCCTCCCTCCTCCCGAATCATTAGAGGAAAATATTACAGCACTTAGTATATATAGCAGAGGCCTGAGTTTTCCGTGAGAGCTGTGCAGCCTCCCTCCTACTGAATCATTAGAGGAAGATATTACAGAACTTAGTATATATAGCAGAGGCCTGAGTTATCCATGATAGCTGTGCAGCCTCCCTCCTCCCGAATCATTAGAGGAATATATAACAGCACTTAGTATATATAGCAGAGACCTGAGTTTTCCGTGTGAGCTGTGCAGCCTCCCTCCCCCCGAATCATTAGAGGAAGATATTACAGCACTTAGTAAATATAGCAGAGGCCTGAGTTTTCCAAGTGAGCTGTGCAGCCTCCCTCCTCCCGAATCATTATATGAAAATATTACAGCACTTAGTATATATAGCAGAGGCCTGAGTTTTCCGTGTGAGCTGTGCAGCCTCCCTCCTCCCGAATCATTAGAGGAAGATATTACAGCACTTAGTATATATAGCAGAGGCCTGAGTTTTCCGTGTGAGCTGTGCAGCCTCCCTCGTCCCGAATCATTACAGGAAGATATTACAGCACTTAGTATATATAGCAGAGGCCTGAGTTTTCCATGTGAGCTGTGCAGCCTCCCTCCTCCCGAATCATTAGAGGAATATATTACAGCACTTAGTATTTATAGCAGAGACCTGAGTTTTCCTTGTGAGCTGTGCAGCCTCCCTCCTCCCGAATCATTAGAGGAAGATATTACAGCACTTAGTATATATAGCAGAGACCTGAGTTTTCCGTGTAAGCTGTGCAGCCTCCCTCCTCCTGAATCATTAGAGGAAGATATTACAGCACTTAGTATATATAGCAGAGGCCTGAGTTTTCCATGTGAGCTGTGCAGCCTCCCTCCTCCCGAATCATTAGAGGAATATATTAAAGCACTTAGTATATATAGCAGAGGCCTGAGTTATCCATGTGAGCTGTGCAGCCTCCCTCCTCCCGAATCATTAGAGGAATATATTACAGCACTTAGTATATATAGCAGAGACCTGAGTTATCCATGTGAGCTGTGCAGCCTCCCTCCCCCCGAATCATTAGAGGAAGATATTACAGCACTTAGTATATATAGCAGAGGCCTGAGTTTTCCATGTGAGCTGTGCAGCCTCCCTCCTCCTGAATCATTAGAGGATGATATTATAGCACTTAGTATATATAGCAGAGACCTAAGTTTTCCGTGTGAGCTGTGCAGCCTCCCTCCCCCCGAATCATTAGAGGAAGATATTACAGCACTTAGTATATATATAGTAGAGACCAGAGTTTTCCGTGTGAGCTGTGCAGCCTCCCTCCTCCCGAATCATTAGAGGAATATATTACAGCACTTAGTATATATAGCAGAGACCTGAGTTTTCAGTGTGAGCTGTGCAGCCTCCCTCCTCCTGATTCAGTAGAGGAAGATATTACAGCACTTAGTATATATAGCAGAGGCCTGAGTTATCCATGATAGCTGTGCAGCCTCCCTCCTCCCGAATCATTAGAGGAATATATAACAGCACTTAGTATATATAGCAGAGACCTGAGTTTTCCGTGTGAGCTGTGCAGCCTCCCTCCCCCCGAATCATTAGAGGAAGATATTACAGCACTTAGTAAATATAGCAGAGGCCTGAGTTTTCCATGTGAGCTGTGCAGCCTCCCTCCTCCCGAATCATTAGATGAAAATATTACAGCACTTAGTATATATAGCAGAGGCCTGAGTTTTCCGTGTGAGCTGTGCAGCCTCCCTCCTCCCGAATCATTAGAGGAAGATATTACAGCACTTAGTATATATAGCAGAGGCCTGAGTTTTCCGTGTGAGCTGTGCAGCCTCCCTCGTCCCGAATCATTACAGGAAGATATTACAGCACTTAGTATATATAGCAGAGGCCTGAGTTTTCCATGTGAGCTGTGCAGCCTCCCTCCTCCCGAATCATTAGAGGAATATATTACAGCACTTAGTATTTATAGCAGAGACCTGAGTTTTCCTTGTGAGCTGTGCAGCCTCCCTCCTCCCGAATCATTAGAGGAAGATATTACAGCACTTAGTATATATAGCAGAGACCTGAGTTTTCCGTGTAAGCTGTGCAGCCTCCCTCCTCCTGAATCATTAGAGAAAGATATTACAGCACTTAGTATATATAGCAGAGGCCTGAGTTTTCCATGTGAGCTGTGCAGCCTCCCTCCTCCCGAATCATTAGAGGAATATATTAAAGCACTTAGTATATATAGCAGAGACCTGAGTTTTCCATGTGAGCTGTGCAGCCTCCCTCCTCCCGAATCATTAGAGGAAGACATTACAGCCCTTAGTATATATATAGTAGAGACCTGAGTTTTCCGTGTGAGCTGTGCAGCCTCCCTCCTCCCGAATCATTAGAGGAAAATATTACAGCACTTAGTATATATAGCAGAGACCTGAGTTTTCCGTGTGAGCTGTGCAGCCTCCCTCCTCCTGAATCATTAGAGAAAGATATTACAGCACTTAGTATATATAGCAGAGACCTGAGTTTTCCGTGTGAGCTGTGCAGCCTCCCTCCCCCCGAATCATTAGAGGAAGATATTACAGCACTTAGTATATATAGCAGAGGCCTGAGTTTTCCATGTGAGCTGTGCAGCCTCCCTCCTCCTGAATCATTAGAGGATGATATTATAGCACTTAGTATATATAGCAGAGACCTAAGTTTTCCGTGTGAGCTGTGCAGCCTCCCTCCCCCCGAATCATTAGAGGAAGATATTACAGCACTTAGTATATATATAGTAGAGACCAGAGTTTTCCGTGTGAGCTGTGCAGCCTCCCTCATCCCGAATCATTAGAGGAATATATTACAGCACTTAGTATATATAGCAGAGACCTGAGTTTTCAGTGTGAGCTGTGCAGCCTCCCTCCTCCTGATTCAGTAGAGGAAGATATTACAGCACTTAGTATATATAGCAGAAGCCTGAGTTTTCCATGTGAGCTGTGCAGCCTCCCTCCTCCCGAATCATTAGAGGAATATATTACAGCACTTAGTATATATAGCAGAGACCTGAGTTTTCCGTGTGAGCTGTGCAGCCTCCCTCCTCCCGAATCATTAGAGGAAGATATTACAGCACTTAGTATATATAGCAGAGACCTGAGTTTTCCATGTGAGCTGTGCAGCCTCCCTCCTCCCGAATCATTAGAGGAATATATTACAGCACTTAGTATATATTGCAGAGGCCTGAGTTTTCCGTGTGAGCTGTGCATCCAACCTTCTCACGAATCATTAGAGGAAGATGTTACAGCACTTAGTATATATTGCAGAGACCTGAGTTTTCCGTGTGAGCTGTGCAGCCTCCCTCCTCCCGAATCATTAGAGGAAGATATTACAGCACTTAGCATATATAGCAGAGACCTGAGTTTTCCGTGTGAGCTGTGTAGCCTCCCTTCTCCCGAATCATTAGAGGAAGATATTACAGCACTTAGTATATATAGCAGAGACCTGAGTTTTCCGTGTGAGCTTTGCAGCCTCCCTTCTCCCGAATCATTAGAGGAAGATATTACAGCACTTAGTATATATATAGTAGAGACCTGAGTTTTCCGTGTGAGCTGTGCAGCCTCCCTCCTCCCGAATCATTAGAGGAAGATATTACAGCACTTAGTATATATAGTAGAGACCTGAGTTTTCCGTGTGAGCTGTGCAGCCTCCCTCCCCCAGAATCATTAGAGGAAGATATTACAGCACTTAGTATATATAGCAGAGACCTGAGTTTTCCGTGTGAGCTGTGCAGCCTCCCTCCCCGAGAATCATTAGAGGAAGATATTACAGCACTTAGTATATATAGCAGAGACCTGAGTTTTCCGTGTGAGCTTTGCAGCCTCCCTCCTCCTAAATTATTAGAGGAAGATATTACAGCACTTAGTATATATATAGTAGAGACCTAAGTTTTCCGTGTTAGCTGTGCAGCCTCCCTCCTCCCGAATAATTAGAGGAATATATTACAGCACTTAGTATATATAGCAGAGACCTGAGTTTTCCGTGTGAGCTGTGCAGCCTCCCTCCTCCCGAATCATTAGAGGAAATTATTACAGCACTTAGTATATATAGCAGAGGCCTGAGTTTTCCGTGAGAGTTGTGCAGCCTCCCTCCTACTGAATCATTAGAGGAAGATATTACAGAACTTAGTATATATAGCAGAGGCCTGAGTTATACATGATAGCTGTGCAGCCTCCCTCCTCCCAAATCATTAGAGGAATATATAACAGCACTTAGTATATATAGCAGAGACCTGAGTTTTCCGTGTGAGCTGTGCAGCCTCCCTCCCCCCGAATCATTAGAGGAAGATATTACAGCACTTAGTAAATATAGCAGAGGCCTGAGTTTTCCATGTGAGCTGTGCAGCCTCCCTCCTCCCGAATCATTAGATGAAAATATTACAGCACTTAGTATATATAGCAGAGGCCTGAGTTTTCCGTGTGAGCTGTGCAGCCTCCCTCCTCCCGAATCATTAGAGGAAGATATTACAGCACTTAGTATACATAGCAGAGGCCTGAGTTTTCCGTGTGAGCTGTGCAGCCTCCCTCATCCCGAATCATTACAGGAAGATATTACAGCACTTAGTATATATAACAGAGGCCTGAGTTTTCCATGTGAGCTGTGCAGCCTCCCTCCTCCCGAATCATTAGAGGAATATATTACAGCACTTAGTATTTATAGCAGAGACCTGAGTTTTCCTTGTGAGCTGTGCAGCCTCCCTCCTCCCGAATCATTAGAGGAAGATATTACAGCACTTAGTATATATAGCAGAGACCTGAGTTTTCCGTGTAAGCTGTGCAGCCTCCCTCCTCCTGAATCATTAGAGGAAGATATTACAGCACTTAGTATATATAGCAGAGGCCTGAGTTTTCCATGTGAGCTGTGCAGCCTCCCTCCTCCCGAATCATTAGAGGAATATATTAAAGCACTTAGTATATATAGCAGAGACCTGAGTTTTCCATGTGAGCTGTGCAGCCTCCCTCCTCCCGAATCATTAGAGGAAGACATTACAGCCCTTAGTATATATATAGTAGAGACCTGAGTTTTCCGTGTGAGCTGTGCAGCCTCCCTCCTCCCGAATCATTAGAGGAAAATATTACAGCACTTAGTATATATAGCAGAGACCTGAGTTTTCCGTGTGAGCTGTGCAGCCTCCCTCCTCCTGAATCATTAGAGAAAGATATTACAGCACTTAGTATATATAGCAGAGGACAGAGTTTTCCGTGTGAGCTGTGCAGCCTCCCTCCTCCTGAATCATTAGAGGAAGATATTACAGCACTTAGTATATATAGCAGAGGCCTGAGTTATCCATGTGAGCTGTGCAGCCTCCCTCCTCCCGAATCATTAGAGGAATATATTACAGCACTTAGTATATATAGCAGAGACCTGAGTTTTCCGTGTGAGCTGTGCAGACTCCCTCCCCCCGAATCATTAGAGGAAGATATTACAGCACTTAGTATATATAGCAGAGGCCTGAGTTTTCCATGTGAGCTGTGCAGCCTCCCTCCTCCTGAATCATTAGAGGATGATATTATAGCACTTAGTATATATAGCAGAGACCTAAGTTTTCCGTGTGAGCTGTGCAGCCTCCCTCCCCCCGAATCATTAGAGGAAGATATTACAGCACTTAGTATATATATAGTAGAGACCAGAGTTTTCCGTGTGAGCTGTGCAGCTTCCCTCCTCCCGAATCATTAGAGGAATATATTACAGCACTTAGTATATATAGCAGAGACCTGAGTTTTCAGTGTGAGCTGTGCAGCCTCCCTCCTCCTGATTCAGTAGAGGAAGATATTACAGCACTTAGTATATATAGCAGAAGCCTGAGTTTTCCATGTGAGCTGTGCAGCCTCCCTCCTCCCGAATCATTAGAGGAATATATTACAGCACTTAGTATATATAGCAGAGACCTGAGTTTTCCGTGTGAGCTGTGCAGCCTCCCTCCTCCCGAATCATTAGAGGAAGATATTACAGCACTTAGTATTTATAGCAGAGACCTGAGTTTTCCATGTGAGCTGTGCAGCCTCCCTCCTCCCGAATCATTAGAGGAATATATTACAGCACTTAGTTTATATAGCAGAGACCTGAGTTTTCAATGTGAGCTGTGCAGCCTCCCTCCTCCTGAATCATTAGAGGAAGATATTACAGCACTTAGTATATATAGCAGAGACCTGAGTTTTCCGTGTGAGCTGTGCAGCCTCCCTCCTCCCGAATCATTAGAGGAAGATATTACAGCACTTAGTATATATATCAGAGACCTGAGTTTTCCTTGTGAGCTGTGCAGCCTCCCTCCCCCCGAATCATTAGAGGAAGATATTACAGCACTTAGTATATATAGCAGAGACCTGAGTTTTCTGTGTGAGCTGTGTGAGCTGTGCAGCCTCCCTCCTCCCGAATCATTAGAGGAAGATATTACAGCACTTAATATATATAGCAGAGACCTGAGTTTTCCGTGTGAGCTGTGCAGCCTCCCTCCTCCCGATCATTAGAGGAAGATATTACAGCACTTAGTATATATAGCAGAGACTTGAGTTTTCCGTGTGAACTGTGCAGCCTCCCTCCTCCCGAATCATTAGAGGAATATATTACAGCACTTAGTATATATAGCAGAGACCTGAGTTTTCCATGTGAGCTGTGCAGCCTCCCTCCTCCCGAATCATTAGAGGAAAATATTACAGCACTTAGTATATGTAGCAGAGACCAGAGTTTTCCGTGTGAGCTGTGCAGCCTCCCTCCTCCTGAATCATTAGAGGAAGATATTACAGCACTTAGTATATATAGCAGAGACCTGAGTTTTCCGTGTGAGCTGTGCAGCCTCCCTCCTCCTGATTCATTAGAGGAAGATATTACAGCACTTAGTATATATAGCAGAGGCCTGAGTTATCCATGTGAGCTGTGCAGCCTCCCTCCTCCCGAATCATTAGAGGAATATATTACAGCACTTAGTATATATAGCAGAGGCCTGAGTTTTCCGTGTGAGCTGTGCAGCCTCCCATCTCCCAAATCATTAGAGGAAGATATTACAGCACTTAGTATATATAGTAGAGACCTGAGATTTCCGTGTGAGCTGTGCAGCCTCCCTTCTCCCGAATCATTAGAGGAATATATTACAGCACTTAGTATATATAGCAGAGACCTGAGTTTTCAGTGTGAGCTGTGCAGCCTCCCTCCCCCCGAATCATTAGAGGAAGATATTACAGCACTTAGTATATATAGCAGAGGCCTGAGTTTTCCGTGTGAGCTGTGCAGCCTCCCTCCTCCCGAATCATTAGAGGAAGATATTACAGCACTTAGTATATATAGCAGAGACCTGAGTTTTCCGTGTGAGCTATGCAGCCTCCCTCCCCCAGAATCATTAGAGGAAGATATTACAGTACTTAGTATATATAGCAGAGACCTGAGTTTTCTGTGTGAGCTGTACAGCCTCCCTCCCCCCGAATCATTAGAGGAAGATATAACAGCACTTAGTAAATATAGCAGAGGCCTGAGTTTTCCATGTGAGCTGTGCAGCCTCCCTCCTCCCGAATCATTAGATGAAAATATTACAGCACTTAGTATATATAGCAGAGGCCTGAGTTTTCCGTGTGAGCTGTGCAGCCTCCCTCCTCCAGAATCATTAGAGGAAGATATTACAGCACTTAGGATATAAAGCAGAGGCCTGAGTTTTCCGTGTGAGCTGTGCTGCCTCCTTCGTCCCGAATCATTACAGGAAGATATTACAGCACTTAGTATATATAGCAGAGGCCTGAGTTTTCCATGTGAGCTGTGCAGCCTCCCTCATCCCGAATCATTAGAGGAATATATTACAGCACTTAGTATTTATAGCAGAGACCTGAGTTTTCCTTGTGAGCTGTGCAGCCTCCCTCCTCCCGAATCATTAGAGGAAGATATTACAGCACTTAGTATATATAGCAGAGACCTGAGTTTTCCGTGTGAGCTGTGCAGCCTCCCTCCTCCCGAATCATTAGAGGAAGATATTACAGCACTTAGTATATATAGCAGAGACCTGAGTTTTCCATGTGAGCTGTGCAGCCTCCCTCCTCCCGAATCATTAGAGGAATATATTACAGCACTTAGTATATATTGCAGAGGCCTGAGTTTTCCGTGTGAGCTGTGCATCCAACCTTCTCACGAATCATTAGAGGAAGATGTTACAGCACTTAGTATATATTGCAGAGACCTGAGTTTTCCGTGTGAGCTGTGCAGCCTCCCTCCTCCCGTATAATTAGAGGAAGATATTACAGCACTTAGCATATATAGCAGAGACCTGATTTTTCCGTGTGAGCTGTGTAGCCTCCCTTCTCCCGAATCATTAGAGGAAGATATTACAGCACTTAGTATATATAGCAGAGACCTGAGTTTTCCGTGTGAGCTTTGCAGCCTCCCTTCTCCCGAATCATTAGAGGAAGATATTACAGCACTTAGTATATATATAGTAGAGACCTGAGTTTTCCGTGTGAGCTGTGCAGCCTCCCTCCTCCCGAATCATTAGAGGAAGATATTACAGCACTTAGTATATATAGTAGAGACCTGAGTTTTCCGTGTGAGCTGTGCAGCCTCCCTCCCCCAGAATCATTAGAGGAAGATATTACAGCACTTAGTATATATAGCAGAGACCTGAGTTTTCCGTGTGAGCTGTGCAGCCTCCCTCCCCGAGAATCATTAGAGGAAGATATTACAGCATTTAGTATATATAGCAGAGACCTGAGTTTTCCGTGTGAGCTTTGCAGCCTCCCTCCTCCTAAATTATTAGAGGAAGATATTACAGCACTTAGTATATATATAGTAGAGACCTAAGTTTTCCGTGTTAGCTGTGCAGCCTCCCTCCTCCCGAATCATTAGAGGAATATATTACAGCACTTAGTATATATAGCAGAGACCTGAGTTTTCCGTGTGAGCTGTGCAGCCTCCCTCCTCCCGAATCATTAGAGGAAATTATTACAGCACTTAGTATATATAGCAGAGGCCTGAGTTTTCCGTGAGAGTTGTGCAGCCTCCCTCCTACTGAATCATTAGAGGAAGATATTACAGAACTTAGTATATATAGCAGAGGCCTGAGTTATCCATGATAGCTGTGCAGCCTCCCTCCTCCCGAATCATTAGAGGAATATATAACAGCACTTAGTATATATAGCAGAGACCTGAGTTTTCCGTGTGAGCTGTGCAGCCTCCCTCCCCCCGAATCATTAGAGGAAGATATTACAGCACTTAGTAAATATAGCAGAGGCCTGAGTTTTCCATGTGAGCTGTGCAGCCTCCCTCCTCCCGAATCATTAGATGAAAATATTACAGCAATTAGTATATATAGCAGAGGCCTGAGTTTTCCGTGTGAGCTGTGCAGCCTCCCTCCTCCCGAATCATTAGAGGAAGATATTACAGCACTTAGTATATATAGCAGAGGCCTGAGTTTTCCGTGTGAGCTGTGCAGCCTCCCTCGTCCCGAATCATTACAGGAAGATATTACAGCACTTAGTATATATAGCAGAGGCCTGAGTTTTCCATGTGAGCTGTGCAGCCTCCCTCCTCCCGAATCATTAGAGGAATATATTACAGCACTTAGTATTTATAGCAGAGACCTGAGTTTTCCTTGTGAGCTGTGCAGCCTCCCTCCTCCCAAATCATTAGAGGAAGATATTACAGCACTTAGTATATATAGCAGAGACCTGAGTTTTCCGTGTAAGCTGTGCAGCCTCCCTCCTCCTGAATCATTAGAGGAAGATATTACAGCACTTAGTATATATAGCAGAGGCCTGAGTTTTCCATGTGAGCTGTGCAGCCTCCCTCCTCCCGAATCATTAGAGGAATATATTAAAGCACTTAGTATATATAGCAGAGACCTGAGTTTTCCATGTGAGCTGTGCAGCCTCCCTCCTCCCGAATCATTAGAGGAAGACATTACAGCCCTTAGTATATATATAGTAGAGACCTGAGTTTTCCGTGTGAGCTGTGCAGCCTCCCTCCTCCCGAATCATTAGAGGAAAATATTACAGCACTTAGTATATATAGCAGAGACCTGAGTTTTCCGTGTGAGCTGTGCAGCCTCCCTCCTCCTGAATCATTAGAGAAAGATATTACAGCACTTAGTATATATAGCAGAGGACAGAGTTTTCCGTGTGAGCTGTGCAGCCTCCCTCCTCCTGAATCATTAGAGGAAGATATTACAGCACTTAGTATATATAGCAGAGGCCTGAGTTATCCATGTGAGCTGTGCAGCCTCCCTCCTCCCGAATCATTAGAGGAATATATTACAGCACTTAGTATATATAGCAGAGACCTGAGTATTCCGTGTGAGCTGTGCAGACTCCCTCCCCCCGAATCATTAGAGGAAGATATTACAGCACTTAGTATATATAGCAGAGGCCTGAGTTTTCCATGTGAGCTGTGCAGCCTCCCTCCTCCTGAATCATTAGAGGATGATATTATAGCACTTAGTATATATAGCAGAGACCTAAGTTTTCCGTGTGAGCTGTGCAGCCTCCCTCCCCCCGAATCATTAGAGGAAGATATTACAGCACTTAGTATATATATAGTAGAGACCAGAGTTTTCCGTGTGAGCTGTGCAGCTTCCCTCCTCCCGAATCATTAGAGGAATATAT
This sequence comes from Taudactylus pleione, assembly GCA_031769625.1. Taxonomy (NCBI): domain Eukaryota; kingdom Metazoa; phylum Chordata; class Amphibia; order Anura; family Myobatrachidae; genus Taudactylus; species Taudactylus pleione. Next base: position 526,545 of record JAUIMM010000845.1, read on the forward strand.
TACAGCACTTAGTATATATAGCAGAGACCTGAGTTTTCAGTGTGAGCTGTGCAGCCTCCCTCCTCCTGATTCAGTAGAGGAAGATTTTACAGCACTTAGTATATATAGCAGAAGCCTGAGTTTTCCATGTGAGCTGTGCAGCCTCCCTCCTCCCGAATAATTAGAGGAATATATTACAGCACTTAGTATATATAGCAGAGACCTGAGTTTTCCGTGTGAGCTGTGCAGCCTCCCTCCTCCCGAATCATTAGAGGAAGATATTACAGCACTTAGTATTTATAGCAGAGACCTGAGTTTTCCATGTGAGCTGTGCAGCCTCCCTCCTCCCGAATCATTAGAGGAATATATTACAGCACTTAGTTTATATAGCAGAGACCTGAGTTTTCAATGTGAGCTGTGCAGCCTCCCTCCTCCTGAATCATTAGAGGAAGATATTACAGCACTTAGTATATATAGCAGAGACCTGAGTTTTCCGTGTGAGCTGTGCAGCCTCCCTCCTCCCGAATCATTAGAGGAAGATATTACAGCACTTAGTATATATATCAGAGACCTGAGTTTTCCGTGTGAGCTGTGCAGCCTCCCTCCCCCCGAATCATTAGAGGAAGATATTACAGCACTTAGTATATATAGCAGAGACCTGAGTTTTCTGTGTGAGCTGTGTGAGCTGTGCAGCCTCCCTCCTCCCGAATCATTAGAGGAAGATATTACAGCACTTAATATATATAGCAGAGACCTGAGTTTTCCGTGTGAGCTGTGCAGCCTCCCTCCTCCCGATCATTAGAGGAAGATATTACAGCACTTAGTATATATAGCAGAGACTTGAGTTTTCCGTGTGAGCTGTGCAGCCTCCCTCCTCCCGAATCATTAGAGGAATATATTACAGCACTTAGTATATATAGCAGAGACCTGAGTTTTCCATGTGAGCTGTGCAGCCTCCCTCCTCCCGAATCATTAGAGGAAAATATTACAGCACTTAGTATATGTAGCAGAGACCAGAGTTTTCCGTGTGAGCTGTGCAGCCTCCCTCCTCCTGAATCATTAGAGGAAGATATTACAGCACTTAGTATATATAGCAGAGACCTGAGTTTTCCGTGTGAGCTGTGCAGCCTCCCTCCTCCTGATTCATTAGAGGAAGATATTACAGCACTTAGTATATATAGCAGAGGCCTGAGTTATCCATGTGAGCTGTGCAGCCTCCCTCCTCCCGAATCATTAGAGGAATATATTACAGCACTTAGTATATATAGCAGAGGCCTGAGTTTTCCGTGTGAGCTGTGCAGCCTCCCATCTCCCGAATCATTAGAGGAAGATATTACAGCACTTAGTATATATAGTAGAGACCTGAGATTTCCGTGTGAGCTGTGCAGCCTCCCTTCTCCCGAATCATTAGAGGAATATATTACAGCACTTAGTATATATAGCAGAGACCTGAGTTTTCAGTGTGAGCTGTGCAGCCTCCCTCCCCCCGAATCATTAGAGGAAGATATTACAGCACTTAGTATATATAGCAGAGGCCTGAGTTTTCCGTGTGAGCTGTGCAGCCTCCCTCCTCCCGAATCATTAGAGGAAGATATTACAGCACTTAGTATATATAGCAGAGACCTGAGTTTTCCGTGTGAGCTATGCAGCCTCCCTCCCCCAGAATCATTAGAGGAAGATATTACAGTACTTAGTATATATAGCAGAGACCTGAGTTTTCTGTGTGAGCTGTACAGCCTCCCTCCCCCCGAATCATTAGAGGAAGATATAACAGCACTTAGTAAATATAGCAGAGGCCTGAGTTTTCCATGTGAGCTGTGCAGCCTCCCTCCTCCCGAATCATTAGATGAAAATATTACAGCACTTAGTATATATAGCAGAGGCCTGAGTTTTCCGTGTGAGCTGTGCAGCCTCCCTCCTCCAGAATCATTAGAGGAAGATATTACAGCACTTAGGATATAAAGCAGAGGCCTGAGTTTTCCGAGTAAGCTGTGCTGCCTCCTTCGTCCCGAATCATTACAGGAAGATATTACAGCACTTAGTATATATAGCAGAGGCCTGAGTTTTCCATGTGAGCTGTGCAGCCTCCCTCCTCCCGAATCATTAGAGGAATATATTACAGCACTTAGTATTTATAGCAGAGACCTGAGTTTTCCTTGTGAGCTGTGCAGCCTCCCTCCTCCCGAATCATTAGAGGAAGATATTACAGCACTTAGTATATATAGCAGAGACCTGAGTTTTCCGTGTAAGCTGTGCAGCCTCCCTCCTCCTGAATCATTAGAGGAAGATATTACAGCACTTAGTATATATAGCAGAGGCCTGAGTTTTCCATGTGAGCTGTGCAGCCTCCCTCCTCCCGAATCATTAGAGGAATATATTAAAGCACTTAGTATATATAGCAGAGACCTGAGTTTTCCATGTGAGCTGTGCAGCCTCCCTCCTCCTGAATCATTAGAGGAAGACATTACAGCCCTTAGTATATATATAGTAGAGACCTGAGTTTTCAGTGTGAGCTGTGCAGCCTCCCTCCTCCCGAATCATTAGAGGAAAATATTACAGCACTTAGTATATATAGCAGAGACCTGAGTTTTCCGTGTGAGCTGTGCAGCCTCCCTCCTCCTGAATCATTAGAGAAAGATATTACAGCACTTAGTATATATAGCAGAGGACAGAGTTTTCAGTGTGAGCTGTGCAGCCTCCCTCCTCCTGATTCAGTAGAGGAAGATATTCCAGCACTTAGTATATATAGCAGAAGCCTGAGTTTTCCATGTGAGCTGTGCAGCCTCCCTCCTCCCGAATCATTAGAGGAATATATTACAGCACTTAGTATATATAGCAGAGACCTGAGTTTTCCGTGTGAGCTGTGCAGCCTCCCTCCTCCCGAATCATTAGAGGAAGATATTACAGCACTTAGTATATATAGCAGAGACCTGAGTTTTCCATGTGAGCTGTGCAGCCTCCCTCCTCCCGAATCATTAGAGGAATATATTACAGCACTTAGTTTATATAGCAGAGACCTGAGTTTTCAATGTGAGCTGTGCAGCCTCCCTCCTCCTGAATCATTAGAGGAAGATATTACAGCACTTAGTATATATAGCAGAGACCTGAGTTTTCTGTGTGAGCTGTGCAGCCTCCCTCCTCCCGAATCATTAGAGGAAGATATTACAGCACTTAGTATATATATCAGAGACCTGAGTTTTCCGTGTGAGCTGTGCAGCCTCCCTCCCCCCGAATCATTAGAGGAAGATATTACAGCACTTAGTATATATAGCAGAGACCTGAGTTTTCTGTGTGAGCTGTGTGAGCTGTGCAGCCTCCCTCCTCCCAAATCATTAGAGGAAGATATTACAGCACTTAATATATATATAGCAGAGACCTGAGTTTTCCGTGTGAGCTGTGCAGCCTCCCTCCTCCCGATCATTAGAGGAAGATATTACAGCACTTAGTATATATAGCAGAGACCTGAGTTTTCCGTGTGAGCTGTGCAGCCTCCCTCCTCCCGAATCATTAGAGGAATATATTACAGCACTTAGTATATATAGCAGAGACATGAGTTTTCCATGTGAGCTGTGCAGCCTCCCTCCTCCCGAATCATTAGAGGAAAATATTACAGCACTTAGTATATGTAGCAGAGACCAGAGTTTTCCGTGTGAGCTGTGCAGCCTCCCTCCTCCTGAATCATTAGAGGAAGATATTACAGCACTTAGTATATATAGCAGAGGCCTGAGTTTTCCGTGTGAGCTGTGCAGCCTCCCTCCTCCTGATTCATTAGAGGAAGATATTACAGCACTTAGTATATATAGCAGAGGCCTGAGTTATCCATGTGAGCTGTGCAGCATCCCTCCTCCCGAATCATTAGAGGAATATATTACAGCACTTAGTATATATAGCAGAGGCCTAAGTTTTCCGTGTGAGCTGTGCAGCCTCCCATCTCCCGAATCATTAGAGGAAGATATTACAGCACTTAGTATATATAGTAGAGACCTGAGATTTCCGTGTGAGCTGTGCAGCCTCCCTTCTCCCGAATCATTAGAGGAATATATTACAGCACTTAGTATATATAGCAGAGACCTGAGTTTTCAGTGTGAGCTGTGCAGCCTCCCTCCCCCCGAATCATTAGAGGAAGATATTACAGCACTTAGTATATATAGCAGAGGCCTGAGTTTTCCGTGTGAGCTGTGCAGCCTCCCTCCTCCCGAATCATTAGAGGAAGATATTACAGCACTTAGTATATATAGCAGAGACCTGAGTTTTCCGTGTGAGCTATGCAGCCTCCCTCCCCCAGAATCATTAGAGGAAGATATTACAGTACTTAGTATATATAGCAGAGACCTGAGTTTTCTGTGTGAGCTGTACAGCCTCCCTCCCCCCGAATCATTAGAGGAAGATATAACAGCACTTAGTAAATATAGCAGAGGCCTGAGTTTTCCATGTGAGCTGTGCAGCCTCCCTCCTCCCGAATCATTAGATGAAAATATTACAGCACTTAGTATATATAGCAGAGGCCTGAGTTTTCCGTGTGAGCTGTGCAGCCTCCCTCCTCCAGAATCATTAGAGGAAGATATTACAGCACTTAGGATATAAAGCAGAGGCCTGAGTTTTCCGTGTGAGCTGTGCTGCCTCCTTCGTCCCGAATCATTACAGGAAGATATTACAGCACTTAGTATATATAGCAGAGGCCTGAGTTTTCCATATGAGCTGTGCAGCCTCCCTCCTCCCGAATCATTAGAGGAATATATTACAGCACTTAGTATATATAGCAGAGACCTGAGTTTTCCGTGTGAGCTGTGCAGCCTCCCTCCTCCCGAATCATTAGAGGAAGATATTACAGCATTTAGTATATATAGCAGAGACCTGAGTTTTCCGTGTAAGCTGTGCAGCCTCCCTCCTCCTGAATCATTAGTGGAAGATATTACAGCACTTAGTATATATATAGTAGAGACCTGAGTTTTCCGTGTGAGCTGTGCAGCCTCCCTCCTCCCGAATAATTAGAGGAAAGTATTACAGCACTTAGTATATATAGCAGAGACCTGAGTTTTCCGTGTGAGCTGTGCAGCCTCCCTCCTCCTGAATCATTAGAGGAAGATATTACAGCACTTAGTATATATAGCAGAGACCTGAGTTTTCCGTGTGAGCTTTGCAGCCTCCCTCCTCCTAAATCATTAGAGGAAGATATTACAGCACTTAGTATATATATATATAGCAGAGGCCTGAGTTATCCATGTGAGCTGTGCAGCCTCCCTCCTCCCGAATCATTAGAGGAATATATTACAGCACTTAGTATATATTGCAGAGGCCTGAGTTTTCCGTGTTAGCTGTGCAGCCTCCCTTCTCACGAATCATTAGAGGAAGATGTTACAGCACTTAGTATATATTGCAGAGACCTGAGTTTTCCGGGTGAGCTGTGCAGCCTCCCTCCTCCCGAATCATTAGAGGAAGATATTACAGCACTTAGTATATATAGCAGAGACCTGAGTTTTCCGTGTGAGCTGTGTAGCCTCCCTTCTCCCGAATCATTAGAGGAAGATATTACAGCACTTAGTATATATAGCAGAGACCTGAGTTTTCCGTGTGAGCTTTGCAGCCTCCCTTCTCCCGAATCATTAGAGGAAGATATTACAGCACTTAGTATATATATAGTAGAGACCTGAGTTTTCCGTGTGAGCTGTGCAGCCTCCATCCCCCCGAATCATTAGAGGAAGATATTACAGCACTTAGTATATATAGCAGAGACCTGAGTTTTCCGTGTGAGCTGTGCAGCCTCCCTCCCCGAGAATCATTAGAGAACGATATTACAGCACTTAGTATATATAGCAGAGACCTGAGTTTTCCGTGTGAGCTTTGCAGCCTCCCTCCTCCTAAATTATTAGAGGAAGATATTACAGCACTTAGTATATATATAGTAGAGACCTAAGTTTTCCGTGTTAGCTGTGCAGCCTCCCTCCTCCCGAATCATTAGAGGAGTATATTACAGCACTTAGTATATATAGCAGAGACCTGAGTTTTCCGTGTGAGCTGTGCAGCCTCCCTCCTCCCGAATCATTAGAGGAAAATATTACAGCACTTAGTATATATAGCAGAGGCCTGAGTTTTCCGTGAAAGCTGTGCAGCCTCCCTCCTACTGAATCATTAGAGGAAGTCATTACAGAACTTAGTATATATAGCAGAGGCCTGAGTTATCCATGAGAGCTGTGCAGCCTCCCTCCTCCCGAATCATTAGAGGAATATATAACAGCACTTAGTATATTTAGCAGAGACCTGAGTTTTCCGTGTGAGCTGTGCAGCCTCCCTGCCCCCGAATCATTAGAGGAAGATATTACAGCACTTAGTAACTATAGCAGAGGCCTGAGTTTTCCATGTGAGCTGTGCAGCCTCCCTCCTCCCGAATCATTAGATGAAAATATTACAGCACTTAGTATATATAGCAGAGGCCTGAGTTTTCCGTGTGAGCTGTGCAGCCTCCCTCCTCCCGAATCATTAGAGGAAGATATTACAGCACTTAGTATATATAGCAGAGGCCTGAGTTTTCCGTGTGAGCTGTGCAGCCTCCCTCGTCCCGAATCATTACAGGAAGATATTACAGCACTTAGTATATATAGCAGAGGCCTGAGTTTTCCATGTGAGCTGTGCAGCCTCCCTCCTCCCGAATCATTAGAGGAATATATTACAGCACTTAGTATTTATAGCAGAGACCTGAGTTTTCCTTGTGAGCTGTGCAGCCTCCCTCCTCCCGAATCATTAGAGGAAGATATTACAGCACTTATTATATATAGCAGAGACCTGAGTTTTCCGTGTAAGCTGTGCAGCCTCCCTCCTCCTGAATCATTAGAGGAAGATATTACAGCACTTAGTATATATAGCAGAGACCTGAGTTTTCAGTGTGAGCTGTGCAGCCTCCCTCCCCCCGAATCATTAGAGGAAGATATTACAGCACTTAGTATATATAGCAGAGGCCTGAGTTTTCCGTGTGAGCTGTGCAGCCTCCCTCCTCCCGAATCATTAGAGGAAGATATTACAGCACTTAGTATATATAGCAGAGACCTGAGTTTTCCGTGTGAGCTGTGCAGCCTCCCTCCCCCAGAATCATTAGAGGAAGATATTACAGTACTTAGTATATATAGCAGAGACCTGAGTTTTCTGTGTGAGCTGTACAGCCTCAATCCCCCCGAATCATTAGAGGAAGATATTACAGCACTTAATATATATAGCAGAGACCTGAGTTTTCTGTGTGAGCTGTGCAGCCTCCCTCCCCCAGAATCATTAGAGGAAGATATTACAGCACTTAGTATATATAGCAGAGACCTGAGTTTTCCGTGTGAGCTGTGCAGCCTCCCTCCTCCCGAATCATTAGAGGAAGATATTACAGCACTTAGTATATATATAGTAGAGACCTGAGTTTTCCGTGTGAGCTGTGCAGCCTCCCTCCTCCCGAATCATTAGAGGAAAATATTACAGCACTTAGTATATAGAGCAGAGGCCTGAGTTTTCCGTGAGAGCTGTGCAGCCTCCCTCCTCCTGAATCATTAGAGGAAGATATTACAGCACTTAGTATATATAGCAGAGGCCTGAGTTATCCATGTGAGCTGTGCAGCCTCCCTCCTCCCGAATCATTAGAGGAATATATAACAGCACTTAGTATATATAGCAGAGACCTGAGTTTTCCGTGTGAGCTGTGCAGCCTCCCTCCCCCCGAATCATTAGAGGAAGATATTACAGCACTTAGTAAATATAGCAGAGGCCTGAGTTTTCCATGTGAGCTGTGCAGCCTCCCTCCTCCCGAATCAATAGATGAAAATATTACAGCACTTAGTATATATAGCAGAGGCCTGAGTTTTCCGTGTGAGCTGTGCAGCCTCCCTCCTCCAGAATCATTAGAGGAAGATATTACAGCACTTAGTATATATAGCAGAGGCCTGAGTTTTCCGTGTGAGCTGTGCAGCCTCCCTCATCCCGAATCATTAGAGGAATATATAACAGCACTTAGTATATATAGCAGAGACCTGAGTTTTCCGTGTGAGCTGTGCAGCCTCCCTCCCCCCGAATCATTAGAGGAAGATATTACAGCACTTAGTAAATATAGCAGAGGCCTGAGTTTTCCATGTGAGCTGTGCAGCCTCCCTCCTCCCGAATCATTAGATGAAAATATTACAGCACTTAGTATATATAGCAGAGGCCTGAGTTTTCCGTGTGAGCTGTGCAGCCTCCCTCCTCCAGAATCATTAGAGGAAGATATTACAGCACTTAGTATATATAGCAGAGGCCTGAGTTTTCCGTGTGAGCTGTGCAGCCTTCCTCGTCCCGAATCATTACAGGAAGATATTACAGCACTTAGTATATATAGCAGAGGCCTGAGTTTTCCATATGAGCTGTGCAGCCTCCCTCCTCCCGAATCATTAGAGGAATATATTACAGCACTTAGTATATATAGCAGAGACCTGAGTTTTCCTTGTGAGCTGTGCAGCCTCCCTCCTCCCGAATCATTAGAGGAAGATATTACAGCACTTAGTATATATAGCAGAGACCTGAGTTTTCCGTGTAAGCTGTGCAGCCTCCCTCCTCCTGAATCATTAGAGGAAGATATTACAGCACTTAGTATATATAGCAGAGGCCTGAGTTTTCCGTGTGAGCTGTGCAGCCTCCCCCCCCCAGAATCATTAGAGGAAGATATTACAGCACTTAGTATATATAGCAGAGACCTGAGTTTTCTGTGTGAGCTGTGCAGCCTCCCTCCCCCCGAATCATTAGAGGAAGATATTACAGCACTTAGTATATATAGCAGAGACCTGAGTTTTCCGTGTGAGCTGTGCAGCCTCCCTCCCCCAGAATCATTAGAGGAAGATATTACAGTACTTAGTATATATAGCAGAGACCTGAGTTTTCTGTGTGAGCTGTACAGCCTCCCTCCCCCCGAATCATTAGAGGAAGATATTACAGCACTTAGTATATATAGCAGAGACCTGAGTTTTCTGTGTGAGCTGTACAGCCTCCCTCCCCCCGAATCATTAGAGGAAGATATAACAGCACTTAGTAAATATAGCAGAGACCTGAGTTTTCCGTGTGAGCTGTGCAGCCTCCCTCCTCCCGAATCATTAGAGGAAGATATTACAGCACTTAGTATATATATAGTAGAGACCTGAGTTTTCCGTGTGAGCTGTGCAGCCTCCCTCCTCCCGAATCATTAGAGGAAGATATTACAGCACTTAGTATATATAGTAGAGACCTGAGATTTCCGTGTGAGCTGTGCAGCCTCCCTTCTCCCGAATCATTAGAGGAATATATTACAGCACTTAGTATATATAGCAGAGACCTGAGTTTTCAGTGTGAGCTGTGCAGCCTCCCTCCCCCCGAATCATTAGAGGAAAATATTACAGCACTTAGTATATATAGCAGAGGCCTGAGTTTTCCGTGTGAGCTGTGCAGCCTCCCTCCTCCCGAATCATTAGAGGAAGATATTACAGCACTTAGTATATATAGCAGAGACCTGAGTTTTCCGTGTGAGCTATGCAGCCTCCCTCCCCCAGAATCATTAGAGGAAGATATTACAGTACTTAGTATATATAGCAGAGACCTGAGTTTTCTGTGTGAGCTGTACAGCCTCCCTCCCCCCGAATCATTAGAGGAAGATATAACAGCACTTAGTAAATATAGCAGAGGCCTGAGTTTTCCATGTGAGCTGTGCAGCCTCCCTCCTCCCGAATCATTAGATGAAAATATTACAGCACTTAGTATATATAGCAGAGGCCTGAGTTTTCCGTGTGAGCTGTGCAGCCTCCCTCCTCCCGAATCATTAGAGGAAGATATTACAGCATTTAGTATATATAGCAGAGACCTGAGTTTTCCGTGTAAGCTGTGCAGCCTCCCTCCTCCTGAATCATTAGTGGAAGATATTACAGCACTTAGTATATATAGCAGAGGCCTGAGTTTTCCATGTGAGCTGTGCAGCCTCCCTCCTCCCGAATCATTAGAGGAATATATTACAGCACTTAGTATATATAGTAGAGACCTGAGTTTTCCGTGTGAGCTCTGCAGCCTCCCTCCTCCCGAATCATTAGAGGAAGATATTACAGCACTTAGTATATATATAGTAGAGACCTGAGTTTTCCGTGTGAGCTGTGCAGCCTCCCTCCCCCCGAATCATTAGAGGAAGATATTACAGCACTTAGTATATATAGCAGAGACCTGAGTTTTCCGTGTGAGCTGTGCAGCCTCCCTCCCCGAGAATCATTAGAGAACGATATTACAGCACTTAGTATATATAGCAGAGACCTGAGTTTTCCGTGTGAGCTTTGCAGCCTCCCTCCTCCTAAATTATTAGAGGAAGATATTACAGCACTTAGTATATATATAGTAGAGACCTAAGTTTTCCGTGTTAGCTGTGCAGCCTCCCTCCTCCCGAATCATTAGAGGAGTATATTACAGCACTTAGTATATATAGCAGAGACCTGAGTTTTCCGTGTGAGCTGTGCAGCCTCCCTCCTCCCGAATCATTAGAGGAAAATATTACAGCACTTAGTATATATAGCAGAGGCCTGAGTTTTCCGTGAAAGCTGTGCAGCCTCCCTCCTACTGAATCATTAGAGGAAGTCATTACAGAACTTAGTATATATAGCAGAGGCCTGAGTTATCCATGAGAGCTGTGCAGCCTCCCTCCTCCCGAATCATTAGAGGAATATATAACAGCACTTAGTATATATAGCAGAGACCTGAGTTTTCCGTGTGAGCTGTGCAGCCTCCCTCCCCCCGAATCATTAGAGGAAGATATTACAGCACTTAGTAACTATAGCAGAGGCCTGAGTTTTCCATGTGAGCTGTGCAGCCTCCCTCCTCCCGAATCATTAGATGAAAATATTACAGCACTTAGTATATATAGCAGAGGCCTGAGTTTTCCGTGTGAGCTGTGCAGCCTCCCTCCTCCCGAATCATTAGAGGAAGATATTACAGCACTTAGTATATATAGCAGAGGCCTGAGTTTTCCGTGTGAGCTGTGCAGCCTCCCTCGTCCCGAATCATTACAGGAAGATATTACAGCACTTAGTATATATAGCAGAGGCCTGAGTTTTCCATGTGAGCTGTGCAGCCTCCCTCTTCCCGAATCATTAGAGGAATATATTACAGCACTTAGTATTTATAGCAGAGACCTGAGTTTTCCTTGTGAGCTGTGCAGCCTCCCTCCTCCCGAATCATTAGAGGAAGATATTACAGCACTTAGTATATATAGCAGAGACCTGAGTTTTCCGTGTAAGCTGTGCAGCCTCCCTCCTCCTGAATCATTAGAGGAAGATATTACAGCACTTAGTATATATAGCAGAGACCTGAGTTTTCAGTGTGAGCTGTGCAGCCTCCCTCCCCCCGAATCATTAGAGGAATATATTACAGCACTTAGTATATATAGCAGAGGCCTGAGTTTTCCGTGTGAGCTGTGCAGCCTCCCTCCTCCCGAATCATTAGAGGAAGATATTACAGCACTTAGTATATATAGCAGAGACTTGAGTTTTCCGTGTGAGCTGTGCAGCCTCCCTCCCCCAGAATCATTAGAGGAAGATATTACAGTACTTAGTATATATAGCAGAGACCTGAGTTTTCTGTGTGAGCTGTACAGCCTCCCTCCCCCCGAATCATTAGAGGAAGATATTACAGCACTTAGTATATATAGCAGAGACCTGAGTTTTCTGTGTGAGCTGTGCAGCCTCCCTCCCCCAGAATCATTAGAGGAAGATATTACAGCACTTAGTATATATAGCAGAGACCTGAGTTTTCCGTGTGAGCTGTGCAGCCTCCCTCCTCCCGAATCATTAGAGGAAGATATTACAGCACTTAGTATATATATAGTAGAGACCTGAGTTTTCCGTGTGAGCTGTGCAGCCTCCCTCCTCCCGAATCATTAGAGGAAAATATTACAGCACTTAGTATATAGAGCAGAGGCCTGAGTTTTCCGTGAGAGCTGTGCAGCCTCCCTCCTCCTGAATCATTAGAGGAAGATATTACAGCACTTAGTATATATAGCAGAGGCCTGAGTTATCCATGTGAGCTGTGCAGCCTCCCTCCTCCCGAATCATTAGAGGAATATATAACAGCACTTAGTATATATAGCAGAGACCTGAGTTTTCCGTGTGAGCTGTGCAGCCTCCCTCCCCCCGAATCATTAGAGGAAGATATTACAGCACTTAGTAAATATAGCAGAGGCCTGAGTTTTCCATGTGAGCTGTGCAGCCTCCCTCCTCCCGAATCATTAGATGAAAATATTACAGCACTTAGTATATATAGCAGAGGCCTGAGTTTTCCGTGTGAGCTGTGCAGCCTCCCTCCTCCAGAATCATTAGAGGAAGATATTACAGCACTTAGTATATATAGCAGAGGCCTGAGTTTTCCGTGTGAGCTGTGCAGCCTCCCACATCCCGACTCATTAGAGGAATATATAACAGCACTTAGTATATATAGCAGAGACCTGAGTTTTCCGTGTGAGCTGTGCAGCCTCCCTCCCCCCGAATCATTAGAGGAAGATATTACAGCACTTAGTAAATATAGCAGAGGCCTGAGTTTTCCATGTGAGCTGTGCAGCCTCCCTCCTCCCGAATCATTAGATGAAAATATTACAGCACTTAGTATATATAGCAGAGGCCTGAGTTTTCCGTGTGAGCTGTGCAGCCTCCCTCCTCCAGAATCATTAGAGGAAGATATTACAGCACTTAGTATATATAGCAGAGGCCTGAGTTTTCCGTGTGAGCTGTGCAGCCTTCCTCGTCCCGAATCATTACAGGAAGATATTACAGCACTTAGTATATATAGCAGAGGCCTGAGTTTTCCATATGAGCTGTGCAGCCTCCCTCCTCCCGAATCATTAGAGGAATATATTACAGCACTTAGTATATATAGCAGAGACCTGAGTTTTCCTTGTGAGCTGTGCAGCCTCCCTCCTCCCGAATCATTAGAGGAAGATATTACAGCACTTAGTATATATAGCAGAGACCTGAGTTTTCTGTGTAAGCTGTGCAGCCTCCCTCCTCCTGAATCATTAGAGGAAGATATTACAGCACTTAGTATATATAGCAGAGGCCTGAGTTTTCCGTGTGAGCTGTGCAGCCTCCCCCCCCCAGAATCATTAGAGGAAGATATTACAGCACTTAGTATATATAGCAGAGACCTGAGTTTTCTGTGTGAGCTGTGCAGCCTCCCTCCCCCCGAATCATTAGAGGAAGATATTACAGCACTTAGTATATATAGCAGAGACCTGAGTTTTCCGTGTGAGCTGTGCAGCCTCCCTCCCCCAGAATCATTAGAGGAAGATATTACAGTACTTAGTATATATAGCAGAGACCTGAGTTTTCTGTGTGAGCTGTACAGCCTCCCTCCCCCCGAATCATTAGAGGAAGATATTACAGCACTTAGTATATATAGCAGAGACCTGAGTTTTCTGTGTGAGCTGTACAGCCTCCCTCCCCCCGAATCATTAGAGGAAGATATAACAGCACTTAGTAAATATAGCAGAGACCTGAGTTTTCCGTGTGAGCTGTGCAGCCTCCCTCCTCCCGAATCATTAGAGGAAGATATTACAGCACTTAGTATATATATAGTAGAGACCTGAGTTTTCCGTGTGAGCTGTGCAGCCTCCCTCCTCCCGAATCATTAGAGGAAGATATTACAGCACTTAGTATATATAGTAGAGACCTGAGATTTCCGTGTGAGCTGTGCAGCCTCCCTTCTCCCGAATCATTAGAGGAATATATTACAGCACTTAGTATATATAGCAGAGACCTGAGTTTTCAGTGTGAGCTGTGCAGCCTCCCTCCCCCTGAATCATTAGAGGAAGATATTACAGCACTTAGTATATATAGCAGAGGCCTGAGTTTTCCGTGTGAGCTGTGCAGCCTCCCTCCTCCCGAATCATTAGAGGAAGATATTACAGCACTTAGTATATATAGCAGAGACCTGAGTTTTCCGTGTGAGCTATGCAGCCTCCCTCCCCCAGAATCATTAGAGGAAGATATTACAGTACTTAGTATATATAGCAGAGACCTGAGTTTTCTGTGTGAGCTGTACAGCCTCCCTCCCCCCGAATCATTAGAGGAAGATATAACAGCACTTAGTAAATATAGCAGAGGCCTGAGTTTTCCATGTGAGCTGTGCAGCCTCCCTCCTCCCGAATCATTAGATGAAAATATTACAGCACTTAGTATATATAGCAGAGGCCTGAGTTTTCCGTGTGAGCTGTGCAGCCTCCCTCCTCCCGAATCATTAGAGGAAGATATTACAGCATTAGTATATATAGCAGAGACCTGAGTTTTCCGTGTAAGCTGTGCAGCCTCCCTCCTCCTGAATCATTAGTGGAAGATATTACAGCACTTAGTATACATAGCAGAGGCCTGAGTTTTCCATGTGAGCTGTGCAGCCTCCCTCCTCCCGAATCATTTGAGGAATATATTACAGCACTTAGTATATATAGTAGAGACCTGAGTTTTCCGTGTGAGCTCTGCAGCCTCCCTCCTCCCGAATCATTAGAGGAAGATATTACAGCACTTAGTATATATATATAGTAGAGACCTGAGTTTTCCGTGTGAGCTGTGCAGCCTCCCTCCTCCCGAATAATTAGAGGAAAGTATTACAGCACTTAGTATATATAGCAGAGACCTGAGTTTTCCGTGTGAGCTGTGCAGCCTCCCTCCTCCTGAATCATTAGAGGAAGATATTACAGCACTTAGTATATATAGCAGAGACCTGAGTTTTCCGTGTGAGCTTTGCAGCCTCCCTCCTCCTAAATCATTAGAGGAAGATATTACAGCACTTAGTATATATATAGCAGAGGCCTGAGTTATCCATGTGAGCTGTGCAGCCTCCCTCCTCCCGAATCATTAGAGGAATATATTACAGCACTTAGTATATATTGCAGAGGCCTGAGTTTTCAGTGTGAGCTGTGCAGCCTCCCTTCTCACGAATCATTAGAGGAAGATGTTACAGCACTTAGTATATATTGCAGAGACCTGAGTTTTCTGGGTGAGCTGTGCAGCCTCCCTCCTCCCGAATCATTAGAGGAAGATATTACAGCACTTAGTATATATAGCAGAGACCTGAGTTTTCCGTGTGAGCTTTGCAGCCTCCCTTCTCCCGAATCATTAGAGGAAGATATTACAGCACTTAGTATATATATAGTAGAGACCTGAGTTTTCCGTGTGAGCTGTGCAGCCTCCCTCCCCCCGAATCATTAGAGGAAGATATTACAGCACTTAGTATATATAGCAGAGACCTGAGTTTTCCGTGTGAGCTGTGCAGCCTCCCTCCCCGAGAATCATTAGAGAACGATATTACAGCACTTAGTATATATAGCAGAGACCTGAGTTTTCCGTGTGAGCTTTGCAGCCTCCCTCCTCCTAAATTATTAGAGGAAGATATTACAGCACTTAGTATATATATAGTAGAGACCTAAGTTTTCCGTGTTAGCTGTGCAGCCTCCCTCCTCCCGAATCATTAGAGGAGTATATTACAGCACTTAGTATATATAGCAGAGACCTGAGTTTTCCGTGTGAGCTGTGCAGCCTCCCTCCTCCCGAATCATTAGAGGAAAATATTACAGCACTTAGTATATTTAGCAGAGGCCTGAGTTTTCCGTGAAAGCTGTGCAGCCTCCCTCCTACTGAATCATTAGAGGAAGTCATTACAGAACTTAGTATATATAGCAGAGGCCTGAGTGATCCATGAGAGCTGTGCAGCCTCCCTCCTCCCGAATCATAAGAGGAATATATAACAGCACTTAGTATATATAGCAGAGACCTGAGTTTTCCGTGTGAGCTGTGCAGCCTCCCTCCCCCCGAATCATTAGAGGAAGATATTACAGCACTTAGTAACTATAGCAGAGGCCTGAGTTTTCCATGTGAGCTGTGCAGCCTCCCTCCTCCCGAATCATTAGATGAAAATATTACAGCACTTAGTATATATAGCAGAGGCCTGAGTTTTCCGTGTGAGCTGTGCAGCCTCCCTCCTCCCGAATCATTAGATGAAGATATTACAGCACTTAGTATATATAGCAGAGGCCTGAGTTTTCCGTGTGAGCTGTGCAGCCTCCCTCGTCCCGAATCATTACAGGAAGATATTACAGCACTTAGTATATATAGCAGAGGCCTGAGTTTTCCATGTGAGCTGTGCAGCCTCCCTCCTCCCGAATCATTAGAGGAATATATTACAGCACTTAGTATTTATAGCAGAGACCTGAGTTTTCCTTGTGAGCTGTGCAGCCTCCCTCCTCCCGAATCATTAGAGGAAGATATTACAGCACTTAGTATATATAGCAGAGACCTGAGTTTTCCGTGTAAGCTGTGCAGCCTCCCTCCTCCTGAATCATTAGAGGAAGATATTACAGCACTTAGTATATATAGCAGAGACCTGAGTTTTCAGTGTGAGCTGTGCAGCCTCCCTCCCCCCGAATCATTAGAGGAAGATATTACAGCACTTAGTATATATAGCAGAGGCCTGAGTTTTCCGTGTGAGCTGTGCAGCCTCCCTCCTCCCGAATCATTAGAGGAAGATATTACAGCACATAGTATATATAGCAGAGACCTGAGTTTTCCGTGTGAGCTGTGCAGCCTCCCTCCCCCAGAATCATTAGAGGAAGATATTACTGTACTTAGTATATATAGCAGAGACCTGAGTTTTCTGTGTGAGCTGTACAGCCTCCCTCCCCCCGAATCATTAGAGGAAGATATTACAGCACTTAGTATATATAGCAGAGACCTGAGTTTTCTGTGTGAGCTGTGCAGCCTCCCTCCCCCAGAATCATTAGAGGAAGATATTACAGCACTTAGTATATATAGCAGAGACCTGAGTTTTCCGTGTGAGCTGTGCAGCCTCCCTCCTCCCGAATCATTAGAGGAAGATATTACAGCACTTAGTATATATATAGTAGAGACCTGAGTTTTCCGTGTGAGCTGTGCAGCCTCCCTCCTCCCGAATCATTAGAGGAAAATCTTACAGCACTTAGTATATAGAGCAGAGGCCTGAGTTTTCCGTGAGAGCTGTGCAGCCTCCCTCCTCCTGAATCATTAGAGGAAGATATTACAGCACTTAGTATATATAGCAGAGGCCTGAGTTATCCATGTGAGCTGTGCAGCCTCCCTCCTCCCGAATCATTAGAGGAATATATAACAGCACTTAGTATATATAGCAGAGACCTGAGTTTTCCGTGTGAGCTGTGCAGCCTCCCTCCCCCCGAATCATTAGAGGAAGATATTACAGCACTTAGTAAATATAGCAGAGGCCTGAGTTTTCCATGTGAGCTGTGCAGCCTCCCTCCTCCCGAATCATTAGATGAAAATATTACAGCACTTAGAATATATAGCAGAGGCCTGAGTTTTCCGTGTGAGCTGTGCAGCCTCCCTCCTCCAGAATCATTAGAGGAAGATATTACAGCACTTAGTATATATAGCAGAGGCCTGAGTTTTCCGTGTGAGCTGTGCAGCCTCCCTCATCCCGAATCATTAGAGGAATATATAACAGCACTTAGTATATATAGCAGAGACCTGAGTTTTCCGTGTGAGCTGTGCAGCCTCCCTCCCCCCGAATCATTAGAGGAAGATATTACAGCACTTAGTAAATATAGCAGAGGCCTGAGTTTTCCATGTGAGCTGTGCAGCCTCCCTCCTCCCGAATCATTAGATGAAAATATTACAGCACTTAGTATATATAGCAGAGGCCTGAGTTTTCCGTGTGAGCTGTGCAGCCTCCCTCCTCCAGAATCATTAGAGGAAGATATTACAGCACTTAATATATATAGCAGAGGCCTGAGTTTTCCGTGTGAGCTGTGCAGCCTTCCTCGTCCCGAATCATTACAGGAAGATATTTCAGCACTTAGTATATATAGCAGAGGCCTGAGTTTTCCATATGAGCTGTGCAGCCTCCCTCCTCCCGAATCATTAGAGGAATATATTACAGCACTTAGTATATATAGCAGAGACCTGAGTTTTCCTTGTGAGCTGTGCAGCCTCCCTCCTCCCGAATCATTAGAGGAAGATATTACAGCACTTAGTATATATAGCAGAGACCTGAGTTTTCCGTGTAAGCTGTGCAGCCTCCCTCCTCCTGAATCATTAGAGGAAGATATTACAGCACTTAGTATATATAGCAGAGGCCTGAGTTTTCCGTGTGAGCTGTGCAGCCTCCCCCCCCAGAATCATTAGAGGAAGATATTACAGCACTTAGTATATATAGCAGAGACCTGAGTTTTCCTTGTGAGCTGTGCAGCCTCCCTCCTCCCGAATCATTAGAGGAAGATATTACAGCACTTAGTATATATAGCAGAGACCTGAGTTTTCCGTGTAAGCTGTGCAGCCTCCCTCCCCCCGAATCATTAGAGGAAGATATTACAGCACTTAGTATATATAGCAGAGGCCTGAGTTTTCCGTGTGAGCTGTGCAGCCTCCCTCCTCCCGAATCATTAGAGGAAGATATTACAGCACTTAGTATATATAGCAGAGACCTGAGTTTTCCGTGTGAGCTGTGCAGCCTCCCTCCCCCCGAATCATTAGAGGAAGATATTACAGCACTTAGTATATATAGCAGAGACCTGAGTTTTCTGTGTGAGCTGTGCAGCCTCCCTCCCCCAGAATCATTAGAGGAAAATATTACAGCACTTAGTATATAGAGCAGAGGCCTGAGTTTTCCGTGAGAGCTGTGCAGCCTCCCTCCTCCTGAATCATTAGAGGAAGATATTACAGCACTTAGTATATATAGCAGAGGCCTGAGTTATCCATGTGAGCTGTGCAGCCTCCCTCCTCCAGAATCATTAGAGGAATATATATAACAGCACTTAGTATATATAGCAGAGACCTGAGTTTTCCGTGTGAGCTGTGCAGCCTCCCTCCCCCCGAATCATTAGAGGAAGATATTACAGCACTTAGAAAATATAGCAGAGGCCTGAGTTTTCCATGTGAGCTGTGCAGCCTCCCTCCTCCCGAATCATTAGATGAAAATATTACAGCACTTAGTATATATAGCAGAGGCCTGAGTTTTCCGTGTGAGCTGTGCAGCCTCCCTCCTCCAGAATCATTAGAGGAAGATATTACAGCACTTAGTATATATAGCAGAGGCCTGAGTTTTCCGTGTGAGCTGTGCAGCCTCCCTCATCCCGAATCATTAGAGGAATATATAACAGCACTTAGTATATATAGCAGAGACCTGAGTTTTCCGTGTGAGCTGTGCAGCCTCCCTCCCCCCGAATCATTAGAGGAAGATATTACAGAACTTAGTAAATATAGCAGAGGCCTGAGTTTTCCATGTGAGCTGTGCAGCCTCCCTCCTCCCGAATCATTAGATGAAAATATTACAGCACTTAGTAAATATAGCAGAGGCCTGAGTTTTCCATGTGAGCTGTGCAGCCTCCCTCCTCCCAAATCTTTGGATGAACATATTACAGCACTTAGTATATATAGCAGAGGCCTGAGTTTTCCGTGTGAGCTGTGCAGCCTCCCTCCTCCAGAATCATTAGAGGAATATATTACAGCACTTAGTATATATAGCAGAGGCCTGAGTTTTCCGTGTGAGCTGTGCAGCCTTCCTCATCCCGAATCATTACAGGAAGATATTACAGCACTTAGTATATATAGCAGAGGCCTGAGTTTTCCATATGAGCTGTGCAGCCTCCCTCCTCCCGAATCATTAGAGGAATATATTACAGCACTTAGTATATATAGCAGAGACCTGAGTTTTCCTTGTGAGCTGTGCAGCCTCCCTCCTCCCGAATCATTAGAGGAAGATATTACAGCACTTAGTATATATAGCAGAGACCTGAGTTTTCCGTGTAAGCTGTGCAGCCTCCCTCCCCCCGAATCATTAGAGGAAGATATTACAGCACTTAGTATATATAGCAGAGGCCTGAGTTTTCCGTGTGAGCTGTGCAGCCTCCCTCCTCCCGAATCATTAGAGGAAGATATTACAGCACTTAGTATATATAGCAGAGACCTGAGTTTTCCGTGTGAGCTGTGCAGCCTCCCTCCCCCCGAATCATTAGAGGAAGATATTACAGCACTTAGTATATATAGCAGAGACCTGAGTTTTCTGTGTGAGCTGTGCAGCCTCCCTCCCCCAGAATCATTAGAGGAAAATATTACAGCACTTAGTATATAGAGCAGAGGCCTGAGTTTTCCGTGAGAGCTGTGCAGCCTCCCTCCTCCTGAATCATTAGAGGAAGATATTACAGCACTTAGTATATATAGCAGAGGCCTGAGTTATCCATGTGAGCTGTGCAGCCTCCCTCCTCCAGAATCATTAGAGGAATATATATAACAGCACTTAGTATATATAGCAGAGACCTGAGTTTTCCGTGTGAGCTGT
Source organism: Taudactylus pleione (assembly GCA_031769625.1). NCBI lineage: Eukaryota > Metazoa > Chordata > Amphibia > Anura > Myobatrachidae > Taudactylus > Taudactylus pleione. Next base: position 546,837 of record JAUIMM010000845.1, read on the forward strand.
GCAGCCTCCCTCCCCCCGAATCATTAGAGGAAGATATTACAGCACTTAGAAAATATAGCAGAGGCCTGAGTTTTCCATGTGAGCTGTGCAGCCTCCCTCCTCCCGAATCATTAGATGAAAATATTACAGCACTTAGTATATATAGCAGAGGCCTGAGTTTTCCGTGTGAGCTGTGCAGCCTCCCTCCTCCAGAATCATTAGAGGAAGATATTACAGCACTTAGTATATATAGCAGAGGCCTGAGTTTTCCGTGTGAGCTGTGCAGCCTCCCTCATCCCGAATCATTAGAGGAATATATAACAGCACTTAGTATATATAGCAGAGACCTGAGTTTTCCGTGTGAGCTGTGCAGCCTCCCTCCCCCCGAATCATTAGAGGAAGATATTACAGAACTTAGTAAATATAGCAGAGGCCTGAGTTTTCCATGTGAGCTGTGCAGCCTCCCTCCCCCCGAATCATTAGAGGAAGATATTACAGCACTTAGTAAATATAGCAGAGGCCTGAGTTTTCCATGTGAGCTGTGCAGCCTCCCTCCTCCCAAATCTTTGGATGAACATATTACAGCACTTAGTATATATAGCAGAGGCCTGAGTTTTCCGTGTGAGCTGTGCAGCCTCCCTCCTCCAGAATCATTAGAGGAATATATTACAGCACTTAGTATATATAGCAGAGGCCTGAGTTTTCCGTGTGAGCTGTGCAGCCTTCCTCGTCCCGAATCATTACAGGAAGATATTACAGCACTTAGTATATATAGCAGAGGCCTGAGTTTTCCATATGAGCTGTGCAGCCTCCCTCCTCCCGAATCATTAGAGGAATATATTACAGCACTTAGTATATATAGCAGAGACCTGAGTTTTCCTTGTGAGCTGTGCAGCCTCCCTCCTCCCGAATCATTAGAGGAAGATATTACAGCACTTAGTATATATAGCAGAGACCTGAGTTTTCCGTGTAAGCTGTGCAGCCTCCCTCCCCCCGAATCATTAGAGGAAGATATTACAGCACTTAGTATATATAGCAGAGGCCTGAGTTTTCCGTGTGAGCTGTGCAGCCTCCCTCCTCCCGAATCATTAGAGGAAGATATTACAGCACTTAGTATATATAGCAGAGACCTGAGTTTTCCGTGTGAGCTGTGCAGCCTCCCTCCCCCCGAATCATTAGAGGAAGATATTACAGCACTTAGTATATATAGCAGAGACCTGAGTTTTCTGTGTGAGCTGTGCAGCCTCCCTCCCCCAGAATCATTAGAGGAAAATATTACAGCACTTAGTATATAGAGCAGAGGCCTGAGTTTTCCGTGAGAGCTGTGCAGCCTCCCTCCTCCTGAATCATTAGAGGAAGATATTACAGCACTTAGTATATATAGCAGAGGCCTGAGTTATCCATGTGAGCTGTGCAGCCTCCCTCCTCCAGAATCATTAGAGGAATATATATAACAGCACTTAGTATATATAGCAGAGACCTGAGTTTTCCGTGTGAGCTGTGCAGCCTCCCTCCCCCCGAATCATTAGAGGAAGATATTACAGCACTTAGAAAATATAGCAGAGGCCTGAGTTTTCCATGTGAGCTGTGCAGCCTCCCTCCTCCCGAATCATTAGATGAAAATATTACAGCACTTAGTATATATAGCAGAGGCCTGAGTTTTCCGTGTGAGCTGTGCAGCCTCCCTCCTCCAGAATCATTAGAGGAAGATATTACAGCACTTAGTATATATAGCAGAGGCCTGAGTTTTCCGTGTGAGCTGTGCAGCCTCCCTCATCCCGAATCATTAGAGGAATATATAACAGCACTTAGTATATATAGCAGAGACCTGAGTTTTCCGTGTGAGCTGTGCAGCCTCCCTCCCCCCGAATCATTAGAGGAAGATATTACAGAACTTAGTAAATATAGCAGAGGCCTGAGTTTTCCATGTGAGCTGTGCAGCCTCCCTCCTCCCGAATCATTAGATGAAAATATTACAGCACTTAGTATATATAGCAGAGGCCTGAGTTTTCCGTGTGAGCTGTGCAGCCTCCCTCCTCCAGAATCATTAGAGGAAGATATTACAGCACTTAGTATATATAGCAGAGGCCTGAGTTTTCCGTGTGAGCTGTGCAGCCTTCCTCGTCCCGAATCATTACAGGAAGATATTACAGCACTTAGTATATATAGCAGAGGCCTTAGTTTTCCATATGAGCTGTGCAGCCTCCCTCCTCCCGAATCATTAGAGGAATATATTACAGCACTTAGTATATATAGCAGAGACCTGAGTTTTCCTTGTGAGCTGTGCAGCCTCCCTCCTCCCGAATCATTAGAGGAAGATATTACAGCACTTAGTATATATAGCAGAGACCTGAGTTTTCCGTGTAAGCTGTGCAGCCTCCCTCCTCCTGAATCATTAGAGGAAGATATTACAGCACTTAGTATATATAGCAGAGGCCTGAGTTTTCCGTGTGAGCTGTGCAGCCTCCCTCCCCCAGAATCATTAGAGGAAGATATTACAGCACTTAGTATATATAGCAGAGACCTGAGTTTTCTGTGTGAGCTGTGCAGCCTCCCTCCCCCCGAATCATTAGAGGAAGATATTACAGCACTTAGTATATATAGCAGAGACCTGAGTTTTCTGTGTGAGCTGTGCAGCCTCCCTCCCCCAGAATCATTAGAGGAAGATATTACAGTACTTAGTATATATAGCAGAGACCTGAGTTTTCTGTGTGAGCTGTACAGCCTCCCTCCCCCCGAATCATTAGAGGAAGATATTACAGCACTTAGTATATATAGCAGAGACCTGAGTTTTCTGTGTGAGCTGTGCAGCCTGCCTCCCCCAGAATCATTAGAGGAAGATATTACAGCACTTAGTATATATAGCAGAGACCTGAGTTTTCCGTGTGAGCTGTGCAGCCTCCCTCCTCCCGAATCATTAGAGGAAGATATTACAGCACTTAGTATATATATAGTAGAGACCTGAGTTTTCCGTGTGAGCTGTGCAGCCTCCCTCCTCCTGAATCATTAGAGGAAGATATTACAGCACTTAGTATATATAGCAGAGGCCTGAGTTATCCATGTGAGCTGTGCAGCCTCCCTCCTCCCGAATCATTAGAGGAATATATAACAGAACTTAGTATATATAGCAGAGACCTGAGTTTTCCGTGTGAGCTGTGCAGCCTCCCTCCCCCCGAATCATTAGAGGAAGATATTACAGCACTTAGTAAATTTAGCAGAGGCCTGAGTTTTCCATGTGAGCTGTGCAGCCTCCCTCCTCCCGAATCTTTGGATGAAAATATTACAGCACTTAGTATATATAGCAGAGGCCTGAGTTTTCCGTGTGAGCTGTGCAGCCTCCCTCCTCCAGAATCATTAGAGGAATATATTACAGCACTTAGTATATATAGCAGAGGCCTGAGTTTTCCGTGTGAGCTGTGCAGCCTCCCTCATCCCGAATCATTAGAGGAATATATAACAGCACTTAGTATATATAGCAGAGACCTGAGTTTTCCGTGTGAGCTGTGCAGCCTCCCTCCCCCCGAATCATTAGAGGAAGATATTACAGCACTTAGTAAATATAGCAGAGGCCTGAGTTTTCCATGTGAGCTGTGCAACCTCCCTCCTCCCGAATCATTAGATGAAAATATTACAGCACTTAGTATATATAGCAGAGGCCTGAGTTTTCCGTGAGAGCTGTGCAGCCTCCCTCCTCCAGAATCATTAGAGGAAGATATTACAGCACTTAGTATATATAGCAGAGGCCTGAGTTTTCCGTGTGAGCTGTGCATCCTCCCTCGTCCCGAATCATTACAGGAAGATATTACAGCACTTAGTATATATAGCAGAGGCCTGAGTTTTCCATATGAGCTGTGCAGCCTCCCTCCTCCCGAATCATTAGAGGAATATATTACAGCACTTAGTATATATAGCAGAGACCTGAGTTTTCCTTGTGAGCTGTGCAGCCTCCCTCCTCCCGAATCATTAGAGGAAGATATTACAGCACTTAGTATATATAGCAGAGACCTGAGTTTTCCATGTAAGCTGTGCAGCCTCCCTCCTCCTGAATCATTAGAGGAAGATATTACAGCACTTAGTATATATAGCAGAGGCCTGAGTTTTCCATGTGAGCTGTGCAGCCTCCCTCCTCCCGAATCATTAGAGGAATATATTACAGCACTTAGTATATATAGCAGAGACCTGAGTTTTCCGTGTGAGCTGTGCAGCCTCCCTCCTCCCGAATCATTAGAGGAAGATATTACAGCACTTAGTATATATATAGTAGATACCTGAGTTTTCCGTGTGAGCTGTGCAGCCTCCCTCCTCCCGAATAATTAGAGGAAAATATTACAGCACTTAGTATATATAGCAGAGACCTGAGTTTTCTGTGTGAGCTGTGCAGCCTCCCTCCTCCTGAATCATTAGAGGAAGATATTACAGCACTTAGTATATATAGCAGAGGCCTGAGTTTTCCGTGTGAGCTGTGCAGCCTCCCTCCTCCTGAATCATTAGAGGAAGATATTACAGCACTTAGTATATATAGCAGAGGCCTGATTTATCCATGTGAGCTGTGCAGCCTCCCTCCTCCTGAATCATTAGAGGAAGATATTACAGCACTTAGTATATATAGCAGAGGCCTGAGTTTTCCGTGTGAGCTGTGCAGCCTCCCTCCTCCTGAATCATTAGAGGAATATATTACAGCACTTAGTATATATAGCAGAGACCTGAGTTTTCCATGTGAGCTGTGCAGCCTCCCTCCTCCCGAATCATTAGAGGAAAATATTACAGCACTTAGTATATGTAGCAGAGACCTGAGTTTTCCGTGTGAGCTGTGCAGCCTCCCTCCTCCTGAATCATTAGAGGAAGATATTACAGCACTTAGTATATATAGCAGAGGCCTGAGTTTTCCGTGTGAGCTGTGCAGCCTCCCTCCTCCTGAATCATTAGAGGAAGATATTACAGCACATAGTATATATAGCAGAGGCCTGAGTTATCCATGTGAGCTGTGCAGCCTCCCTCCTCCCGAATCATTAGAGGAATATATTACAGCACTTAGTATATATAGCAGAGGCCTGAGTTTTCCGTGTGAGCTGTGCAGCCTCCCTTCTCCCGAATCATTAGAGGAATATATTACAGCACTTAGTATATATAGCAGAGACCTGAGATTTCCGTGTGAGCTGTGCAGCCTCCCTTCTCCCGAATCATTAGAGGAAGATATTACAGCACTTAGTATATATAGCAGAGACCTGAGTTTTCAGTGTGAGCTGTGCAGCCTCCCTCCCCCCGAATCATTAGAGGAAGATATTACAGCACTTAGTATATATAGCAGAGGCCTGAGTTTTCCGTGTGAGCTGTGCAGCCTCCCTCCTCCCGAATCATTAGAGGAAGATATTACAGCACTTAGTATATATAGCAGAGACCTGAGTTTTCCGTGTGAGCTGTGCAGCCTCCCTCCCCCAGAATCATTAGAGGAAGATATTACAGTACTTAGTATATATAGCAGAGACCTGAGTTTTCTGTGTGAGCTGTACAGCCTCCCTCCACCCGAATCATTAGATGAAAATATTACAGCACTTAGTATATATAGCAGAGGCCTGAGTTTTCCGTGTGAGCTGTGCAGCCTCCCTCCTCCAGAATCATTAGAGGAAGATATTACAGCACTTAGTATATAAAGCAGAGGCCTGAGTTTTCCGTGTGAGCTGTGCTGCCTCCTTCATCCCGAATCATTACAGGAAGATATTACAGCACTTAGTATATGTAGCAGAGGCCTGAGTTTTCCATATGAGCTGTGCAGCCTCCCTCCTCCCGAATCTTTAGAGGAATATATTACAGCACTTAGTATATATAGCAGAGACCTGAGTTTTCCTTGTGAGCTGTGCAGCCTCCCTCCTCCCGAATCATTAGAGGAAGATATTACAGCACTTAGTATATATAGCAGAGACCTGAGTTTTCCGTGTAAGCTGTGCAGCCTCCCTCCTCCTGAATCATTAGAGGAAGATATTACAGCACTTAGTATATATAGCAGAGGCCTGAGTTTTCCATGTGAGCTGTGCAGCCTCCCTCCTCCCGAATCATTAGAGGAATATATTACAGCACTTAGTATATATAGTAGAGACCTGAGTTTTCCATGTGAGCTGTGCAGCCTCCCTCCTCCCGAATCATTAGAGGAAGATATTACAGCACTTAGTATATATATAGTAGAGACCTGAGTTTTCCGTGTGAGCTGTGCAGCCTCCCTCCTCCCGAATCATTAGAGGAAAATATTACAGCACTTAGTATATATAGCAGAGACCTGAGTTTTCCGTGTGAGCTGTGCAGCCTCCCTCCTCCTGAATCATTAGAGGAAGATATTACAGCACTTAGTATATATAGCAGAGGCCTGAGTTTTCCGTGTGAGCTGTGCAGCCTCCCTCCTCCTGAATCATTAGAGGAAGATATTACAGCACTTAGTATATATAGCAGAGGCCTGAGTTATCCATGTGAGCTGTGCAGCCTCCCTCCTCCCGAATCATTAGAGGAATATATTACAGCACTTAGTATATATTGCAGAGGCCTGAGTTTTCCGTGTGAGCTGTGCATCCTCCCTTCTCACGAATCATTAGAGGAAGATGTTACAGCACTTAGTATATATTGCAGAGACCTGAGTTTTCCGTGTGAGCTGTGCAGCCTCCCTCCTCCCGAATCATTAGAGGAAGATATTACAGCACTTAGCATATATAGCAGAGACCTGAGTTTTCCGTGTGAGCTGTGTAGCCTCCCTTCTCCCGAATCATTAGAGGAAGATATTACAGCACTTAGTATATATAGCAGAGACCTGAGTTTTCCGTGTGAGCTTTGCAGCCTCCCTTCTCCCGAATCATTAGAGGAAGATATTACAGCACTTAGTATACATATAGTAGAGACCTGAGTTTTCCGTGTGAGCTGTGCAGCCTCCCTCCTCCCGAATCATTAGAGGAAGATATTACAGCACTTAGTATATATAGTAGAGACCTGAGTTTTCCGTGTGAGCTGTGCATCCTCCCTCCCCCAGAATCATTAGAGGAAGATATTACAGCACTTAGTATATATAGCAGAGACCTGAGTTTTCCGTGTGAGCTGTGCAGCCTCCCTCCCCGAGAATCATTAGAGGAAGATATTACAGCACTTAGTATATATAGCAGAGACCTGAGTTTTCCGTGTGAGCTTTGCAGCCTCCCTCCTCCTAAATTATTAGAGGAAGATATTACAGCACTTAGTATATATATATAGTAGAGACCTAAGTTTTCCGTGTTAGCTGTGCAGCCTCCCTCCTCCCGAATCATTAGAGGAATATATTACAGCACTTAGTATATATAGCAGAGACCTGAGTTTTCCGTGTGAGCTGTGCAGCCTCCCTCCTCCCGAATCATTAGAGGAAAATATTACAGCACTTAGTATATATAACAGAGGCCTGAGTTTTCCGTGAGAGCTGTGCAGCCTCCCTCCTACTGAATCATTAGAGGAAGATATTACAGAACTTAGTATATATAGCAGAGGCCTGAGTTATCCATGATAGCTGTGCAGCCTCCCTCCTCCCGAATCATTAGAGGAATATATAACAGCACTTAGTATATATAGCAGAGACCTGAGTTTTCCGTGTGAGCTATGCAGCCTCCCTCCCCCCGAATCATTAGAGGAAGATATTACAGCACTTAGTAAATATAGCAGAGGCCTGAGTTTTCCATGTGAGCTGTGCAGCCTCCCTCCTCCCGAATCATTAGATGAAAATATTACAGCACTTAGTATATATAGCAGAGGCCTGAGTTTTCCGTGTGAGCTGTGCAGCCTCCCTCCTCCCGAATCATTAGAGGAAGATATTACAGCACTTAGTATATATAGCAGAGGCCTGAGTTTTCCGTGTGAGCTGTGCAGCCTCCCTCGTCCCGAATCATTACAGGAAGATATTACAGCACTTAGTATATATAGCAGAGACCTGAGTTTTCCGTGTGAGCTGTGCAGCCTCCCTTCTCCCGAATCATTAGAGGAAGATATTACAGCACTTAGTATATATATAGTAGAGACTTGAGTTTTCCGTGTGAGCTGTGCAGCCTCCCTCCTCCCGAATCATTAGAGGAAAATATTACAGCACTTAGTATATATAGCAGAGACCTGAGTTTTCCGTGTGAGCTGTGCAGCCTCCCTCCTCCAGAATCATTAGAGGAAGATATTACAGCACTTAGTATATAAAGCAGAGGCCTGAGTTTTCCGTGTGAGCTGTGCAGCCTCCCTCCCCCCGAATCATTAGAGGAAGATATTACAGCACTTAGTATATATAGCAGAGGCCTGAGTTATCCATGTGAGCTGTGCAGCCTCCCTCCTCCCGAATCATTAGAGGATTATATTACAGCACTTAGTATATATTGCAGAGGCCTGAGTTTTCCGTGTGAGCTGTGCTGCCTCCCTTCTCCCGAATTATTAGAGGAAGATATTACAGCACTTAGTATATATAGCAGAGACCTGAGATTTCTGTGTGAGCTGTGCAGCCTCCCTTCTCCCAAATCATTAGAGGAAGATATTACAGCACTTAGTATATATAGCAGAGGCCTGAGTTTTCCGTGAAAGCTGTGCAGCCTCCCTCCTACTGAATCATTAGAGGAAGATATTACAGGACTTAGTATATATAGCAGAGGCCTGAGTTATCCATGAGAGCTGTGCAGCCTCCCTCCTCCCGAATCATTAGAGGAATATATAACAGCACTTAGTATATATAGCAGAGACCTGAGTTTTCCTGTGAGCTGTGCAGCCTCCCTCCCCCCGAATCATTAGAGGAAGATATTAGAGCACTTAGTAAATATAGCAGAGGCCTGAGTTTTCCATGTGAGCTGTGCAGCCTCCCTCCTCCCGAATCATTAGATGAAAATATTACAGCACTTAGTATATATAGCAGAGGCCTGAGTTTTCCGTGTGAGCTGTGCAGCCTCCCACCTCCCGAATCATTAGAGGAAGATATTACAGCACTTAGTATATATAGCAGAGGCCTGAGTTTTCCGTGTGAGCTGTGCAGCCTCCCTCGTCCCGAATCATTACAGGAAGATATTACAGCACTTAGTATATATAGCAGAGGCCTGAGTTTTCCATGTGAGCTGTGCAGCCTCCCTCCTCCCGAATCATTAGAGGAATATATTACAGCACTTAGTATTTATAGCAGAGACCTGAGTTTTCCTTGTGAGCTGTGCAGCCTCCCTCCTCCCGAATCATTAGAGGAAGATATTACAGCACTTAATATATATAGCAGAGACCTGAGTTTTCCGTGTAAGCTGTGCAGCCTCCCTCCTCCTGAATCATTAGAGAAAGATATTACAGCACTTAGTATATATAGCAGAGACCTGAGTTTTCAGTGTGAGCTGTGCAGCCTCCCTCCCCCCGAATCATTAGAGGAAGATATTACAGCACTTAGTATATATAGCAGAGGCCTGAGTTTTCCGTGTGAGCTGTGCAGCCTCCCTCCTCCCATATCATTAGAGGAAGATATTACAGCACTTAGTATATATAGCAGAGACCTGAGTTTTCCGTGTGAGCTGTGCAGCCTCCCTCCCCCAGAATCATTAGAGGAAGATATTACAGTACTTAGTATATATAGCAGAGACCTGAATTTTCTGTGTGAGCTGTACAGCCTCCCTCCCCCCGAATCATTAGAGGAAGATATTACAGCACTTAGTATATATAGCAGAGACCTGAGTTTTCTGTGTGAGCTGTGCAGCCTCCCTCCCCCAGAATCATTAGAGGAAGATATTACAGCACTTAGTATATATAGCAGAGACCTGAGTTTTCCGTGTGAGCTGTGCAGCCTCCCTCCTCCCGAATCATTAGAGGAAGATATTACAGCACTTAGTATATATATAGTAGAGACCTGAGTTTTCCGTGTGAGCTGTGCAGCCTCCCTCCTCCCGAATCATTAGAGGAAAATATTACAGCACTTAGTATATAGAGCAGAGGCCTGAGTTTTCCGTGAGAGCTGTGCAGCCTCCCTCCTCCTGAATCATTAGAGGAAGATATTACAGCACTTAGTATATATAGCAGAGGCCTGAGTTATCCATGTGAGCTGTGCAGCCTCCCTCCTCCCGAATCATTAGAGGAATATATAACAGCATTTTGTATATATAGCAGAGACCTGAGTTTTCCGTGTGAGCTGTGCAGCCTCCCTCCCCCCGAATCATTAGAGGAAGATATTACAGCACTTAGTAAATATAGCAGAGGCCTGAGTTTTCCATGTGAGCTGTGCAGCCTCCCTCCTCCAGAATCATTAGAGGAAGATATTACAGCACTTAGTAAATATAGCAGAGGCCTGAGTTTTCCATGTGAGCTGTGCAGCCTCCCTCCTCCCGAATCATTAGATGAAAATATTACAGCACTTAGTATATATAGCAGAGGCCTGAGTTTTCCGTGTGAGCTGTGCAGCCTCCCTCCTCCAGAATCATTAGAGGAAGATATTACAGCACTTAGTATATATAGCAGAGGCCTGAGTTTTCCGTGTGAGCTGTGCAGCCTTCCTCGTCCCGAATCATTACAGGAAGATATTACAGCACTTAGTATATATAGCAGAGGCCTGAGTTTTCCATATGAGCTGTGCAGCCTCCCTCCTCCCGAATCATTAGAGGAATATATTACAGCACTTAGTATATATAGCAGAGACCTGAGTTTTCCTTGTGAGCTGTGCAGCCTCCCTCCTCCCGAATCATTAGAGGAAGATATTACAGCACTTAGTATATATAGCAGAGACCTGAGTTTTCCGTGTAAGCTGTGCAGCCTCCCTCCTCCTGAATCATTAGAGGAAGATATTACAGCACTTAGTATATATAGCAGAGGCCTGAGTTTTCCGTGTGAGCTGTGCAGCCTTCCTCCCCCAGAATCATTAGAGGAAGATATTACAGCACTTAGTATATATAGCAGAGACCTGAGTTTTCTGTGTGAGCTGTGCAGCCTCCCTCCCCCCGAATCATTAGAGGAAGATATTACAGCACTTAGTATATATAGCAGAGACCTGAGTTTTCCGTGTGAGCTGTGCAGCCTCCCTCCCCCAGAATCATTAGAGGAAGATATTACAGTACTTAGTATATATAGCAGAGACCTGAGTTTTCTGTGTGAGCTGTACAGCCTCCCTCCCCCCGAATCATTAGAGGAAGATATTACAGCACTTAGTATATATAGCAGAGACCTGAGTTTTCTGTGTGAGCTGTGCAGGCTGCCTCCCCCAGAATCATTAGAGGAAGATATTACAGCACTTAGTATATATAGCAGAGACCTGAGTTTTCCGTGTGAGCTGTGCAGCCTCCCTCCTCCCGAATCATTAGAGGAAGATATTACAGCACTTAGTATATATATAGTAGAGACCTGAGTTTTCCGTGTGAGCTGTGCAGCCTCCCTCCTCCCGAATCATTAGAGGAAAATATTACAGCACTTAGTATATAGAGCAGAGGCCTGAGTTTTCCGTGAGAGCTGTGCAGCCTCCCTCCTCCTGAATCATTAGAGGAAGATATTACAGCACTTAGTATATATAGCAGAGGCCTGAGTTATCCATGTGAGCTGTGCAGCCTCCCTCCTCCCGAATCATTAGAGGAATATATAACAGCACTTAGTATATACAGCAGAGACCTGAGTTTTCCGTGTGAGCTGTGCAGCCTCCCTCCCCCCGAATCATTAGAGGAAGATATTACAGCACTTAGTAAATATAGCAGAGGCCTGAGTTTTCCATGTGAGCTGTGCAGCCTCCCTCCTCCCGAATCATTAGATGAAAATATTACAGCACTTAGTATATATAGCAGAGGCCTGAGTTTTCCGTGTGAGCTGTGCAGCCTCCCTCCTCCAGAATCATTAGAGGAATATATTACAGCACTTAGTATATATAGCAGAGGCCTGAGTTTTCCGTGTGAGCTGTGCAGCCTCCCTCATCCCGAATCATTAGAGGAATATATAACAGCACTTAATATATATAGCAGAGACCTGAGTTTTCCGTGTGAGCTGTGCAGCCTCCCTCCCCCCGAATCATTAGAGGAAGATATTACAGCACTTAGTAAATATAGCAGAGGCCTGAGTTTTCCATGTGAGCTGTGCAGCCTCCCTCCTCCCAAATCATTAGATGAAAATATTACAGCACTTAGTATATATAGCAGAGGCCTGAGTTTTCCGTGTGAGCTGTGCAGCCTCCCTCCTCCAGAATCATTAGAGGAAGATATTACAGCACTTAGTATATATAGCAGAGGCCTGAGTTTTCCGTGTGAGCTGTGCAGCCTCCCTCGTCCCGAATCATTACAGGAAGATATTACAGCACTTAGTATATATAGCAGAGGCCTGAGTTTTCCATATGAGCTGTGCAGCCTCCCTCCTCCCGAATCATTAGAGGAAGATATTACAGCACTTAGTATATATAGCAGAGACCTGAGTTTTCCGTGTAAGCTGTGCAGCCTCCCTCCTCCTGAATCATTAGAGGAAGATATTACAGCACTTAGTATATATAGCAGAGGCCTGAGTTTTCCATGTGAGCTGTGCAGCCTCCCTCCTCCCGAATCATTAGAGGAATATATTACAGCACTTAGTATATATAGCAGAGACCTGAGTTTTCCGTGTGAGCTGTGCAGCCTCCCTCCTCCCGAATCATTAGAGGAAGATATTACAGCACTTAGTATATATATAGTAGATACCTGAGTTTTCCGAGTGAGCTGTGCAGCCTCCCTCCTCCTGAATCATTAGAGGAAGATATTACAGCACTTAGTATATATAGCAGAGGCCTGAGTTTTCCGTGTGAGCTGTGCAGCCTCCCTCCTCCTGAATCATTAGAGGAAGATATTACAGCACTTAGTATATATAGCAGAGGCCTGATTTATCCATGTGAGCTGTGCAGCCTCCCTCCTCCCGAATCATTAGAGGAATATATTACAGCACTTAGTATATATAGCAGAGACCTGAGTTTTCCATGTGAGCTGTACAGCCTCCCTCCTCCCGAATCATTAGAGGAAAATATTACAGCACTTAGTATATGTAGCAGAGACCTGAGTTTTCCGTGTGAGCTGTGCAGCCTCCCTCCTCCTGAATCATTAGAGGAAGATATTACAGCACTTAGTATATATAGCAGAGGCCTGAGTTTTCCGTGTGAGCTGTGCAGCCTCCCTCCTCCTGAATCATTAGAGGAAGATATTACAGCACTTAGTATATATAGCAGAGGCCTGAGTTATCCATGTGAGCTGTGCAGCCTCCCTCCTCCCGAATCATTAGAGGAATATATTACAGCACTTAGTATATATAGCAGAGGCCTGAGTTTTCCGTGTGAGCTGTGCAGCCTCCCTTCTCCCGAATCATTAGAGGAATATATTACAGCACTTAGTATATATAGCAGAGACCTGAGATTTCCGTGTGAGCTGTGCAGCCTCCCTTCTCCCGAATCATTAGAGGAAGATATTACAGCACTTAGTATATATAGCAGAGACCTGAGTTTTCAGTGTGAGCTGTGCAGCCTCCCTCCCCCCGAATCATTAGAGGAAGATATTACAGCACTTAGTATATATAGCAGAGGCCTGAGTTTTCCGTGTGAGCTGTGCAGCCTCCCTCCTCCCGAATCATTAGAGGAAGATATTACAGCACTTAGTATATATAGCAGAGACCTGAGTTTTCCGTGTGAGCTGTGCAGCCTCCCTCCCCCAGAATCATTAGAGGAAGATATTACAGTACTTAGTATATATAGCAGAGACCTGAGTTTTCTGTGTGAGCTGTACAGCCTCCCTCCACCCGAATCATTAGAGGAAGATATAACAGCACTTAGTAAATATAGCAGAGGCCTGAGTTTTCCATGTGAGCTGTGCAGCCTCCATCCTCCCGAATCATTAGATGAAAATATTACAGCACTTAGTATATATAGCAGAGGCCTGAGTTTTCCGTGTGAGCTGTGCAGCCTCCCTCCTCCAGAATCATTAGAGGAAGATATTACAGCACTTAGTATATAAAGCAGAGGCCTGAGTTTTCCGTGTGAGCTGTGCTGCCTCCTTCGTCCCGAATCATTACAGGAAGATATTACAGCACTTAGTATATATAGCAGAGGCCTGAGTTTTCCATATGAGCTGTGCAGCCTCCCTCCTCCCGAATCATTAGAGGAATATATTACAGCACTTAGTATATATAGCAGAGACCTGAGTTTTCCTTGTGAGCTGTGCAGCCTCCCTCCTCCCGAATCATTAGAGGAAGATATTACAGCACTTAGTATATATAGCAGAGACCTGAGTTTTCCGTGTAAGCTGTGCAACCTCCCTCCTCCTGAATCATTAGAGGAAGATATTACAGCACTTAGTATATATAGCAGAGGCCTGAGTTTTCCATGTGAGCTGTGCAGCCTCCCTCCTCCCGAATCATTAGAGGAATATATTACAGCACTTAGTATATATAGTAGAGACCTGAATTTTCCATGTGAGCTGTGCAGCCTCCCTCCTCCCGAATCATTAGAGGAAGATATTACAGCACTTAGTATATATATAGTAGAGACCTGAGTTTTCCGTGTGAGCTGTGCAGCTTCCCTCCTCCCGAATCATTAGAGGAAAATATTACAGCACTTAGTATATATAGCAGAGACCTGAGTTTTCCGTGTGAGCTGTGCAGCCTCCCTCCTCCTGAATCATTAGAGGAAGATATTACAGCACTTAGTATATATAGCAGAGGCCTGAGTTTTCTGTGTGAGCTGTGCAGCCTCCCTCCTCCTGAATCATTAGAGGAAGATATTACAGCACTTAGTATATATAGCAGAGGCCTGAGTTATCCATGTGAGCTGTGCAGCCTCCCTCCTCCCGAATCATTAGTGGAATATATTACAGCACTTAGTATATATTGCAGAGGCCTGAGTTTTCCGTGTGAGCTGTGCATCCTCCCTTCTCACGAATCATTAGAGGAAGATGTTACAGCACTTAGTATATATTGCAGAGACCTGAGTTTTCCGTGTGAGCTGTGCAGCCTCCCTCCTCCCGAATCATTAGAGGAAGATATTACAGCACTTAGCATATATAGCAGAGACCTGAGTTTTCCGTGTGAGCTGTGTAGCCTCCCTTCTCCCGAATCATTAGAGGAAGATATTACAGCACTTAGTATATATAGCAGAGACCTGAGTTTTCCGTGTGAGATTTGCAGCCTCCCTTCTCCGGAATCATTAGAGGAAGATATTACAGCACTTAGTATATATATAGTAGAGACCTGAGTTTTCCGTGTGAGCTGTGCAGCCTCCCTCCTCCCGAATCATTAGAGGAAGATATTACAGCACTTAGTATATATAGTAGAGACCTGAGTTTTCCGTGTGAGCTGTGCAGCCTCCCTCCCCCAGAATCATTAGAGGAAGATATTACAGCACTTAGTATATATAGCAGAGACCTGAGTTTTCCATGTGAGCTGTGCAGCCTCCCTCCCCGAGAATCATTAGAGGAAGATATTACAGCACTTAGTATATATAGCAGAGACCTGAGTTTTCTGTGTGAGCTTTGCAGCCTCCCTCCTCCTAAATTATTAGAGGAAGATATTACAGCACTTAGTATATATATAGTAGAGACCTAAGTTTTCCGTGTTAGCTGTGCAGCCTCCCTCCTCCCGAATCATTAGAGGAATATATTACAGCACTTAGTATATATAGCAGAGACATGAGTTTTCCGTGTGAGCTGTGCAGCCTCCCTCCTCCCGAATCATTAGAGGAAAATATTACAGCACTTAGTATATATAGCAGAGGCCTGAGTTTTCCGTGAGAGCTGTGCAGCCTCCCTCCTACTGAATCATTAGAGGAAGATATTACAGAACTTAGAATATATAGCAGAGGCCTGAGTTATCCATGATAGCTGTGCAGCCTCCCTCCTCCCGAATCATTAGAGGAATATATAACAGCACTTAGTATATATAGCAGAGACCTGAGTTTTCCGTGTGAGCTGTGCAGCCTCCCTCCCCCCGAATCATTAGAGGAAGATATTACAGCACTTAGTAAATATAGCAGAGGCCTGAGTTTTCCATGTGAGCTGTGCAGCCTCCCTCCTCCCGAATCATTAGATGAAAATATTACAGCACTTAGTATATATAGCAGAGGCCTGAGTTTTCCATGTGAGCTGTGCAGCCTCCCTCCTCCCAAATCATTAGAGGAAGATATTACAGCACTTAGTATATATAGCAGAGGCCTGAGTTTTCCGTGTGAGCTGTGCAGCCTCCCTCGTCCCGAATCATTACAGGAAGATATTACAGCACTTAGTATATATAGCAGAGACCTGAGTTTTCCGTGTGAGCTGTGCAGCCTCCCTTCTCCCGAATCATTAGAGGAAAATATTACAGCACTTATTATATATATAGTAGAGACCTGAGTTTTCCGTGTGAGCTGTGCAGCCTCCCTCCTCCCGAATCATTAGAGGAAAATATTACAGCACTTAGTATATATAGCAGAGACCTGAGTTTTCAGTGTGAGCTGTGCAGCCTCCCTCCTCCAGAATCATTAGAGGAAGATATTACAGCACTTAGTATATAAAGCAGAGGCCTGAGTTTTCCGTGTGAGCTGTGCAGCCTCCCTCCCCCCGAATCATTAGAGGAAGATATTACAGCACTTAGTATATATAGCAGAGGCCTGAGTTATCCATGTGAGCTGTGCAGCCTCCCTCCTCCCGAATCATTAGAGGATTATATTACAGCACTTAGTATATATTGCAGAGGCCTGAGTTTTCCGTGTGAGCTGTGCTGCCTCCCTTCTCCCGAATTATTAGAGGAAGATATTACAGCACTTAGTATATATAGCAGAGACCTGAGATTTCCGTGTGAGCTGTGCAGCCTCCCTTCTCCCAAATCATTAGAGGAAGATATTACAGCACTTAGTATATATAGCAGAGACCTGAGTTTTCAGTGTGAGCTGTGCAGCCTCCCTCCCCCCGAATCATTAGAGGAAGATATTACAGCACTTAGTATATATAGCAGAGGCCTGAGTTTTCCGTGTGAGCTGTGCAGCCTCCCTCCTCCCGAATCATTAGAGGAAGATATTACAGCACTTAGTATATATAGCAGAGACCTGAGTTTTCCGTGTGAGCTGTGCAGCCTCCCTCCCCCAGAATCATTAGAGGAAGATATTACAGTACTTAGTATATATAGCAGAGACCTGAGTTTTCTGTGTGAGCTGTACAGCCTCCCTCCCCCCGAATCATTAGAGGAAGATATTACAGCACTTAGTATATATAGCAGAGACCTGAGTTTTCTGTGTGAGCTGTGCAGCCTGCCTCCCCCAGAATCATTAGAGGAAGATATTACAGCACTTAGTATATATAGCAGAGACCTGAGTTTTCCGTGTGAGCTGTGCAGCCTCCCTCCTCCCGAATCATTAGAGGAAGATATTACAGCACTTAGTATATATATAGTAGAGACCTGAGTTTTCCGTGTGAGCTGTGCAGCCTCCCTCCTCCCGAATCATTAGAGGAAAATATTACAGCACTTAGTATATAGAGCAGAGGCATGAGTTTTCCGTGAGAGCTGTGCAGCCTCCCTCCTCCTGAATCATTAGAGGAAGATATTACAGCACTTAGTATATATAGCAGAGGCCTGAGTTATCCATGTGAGCTGTGCAGCCTCCCTCCTCCCGAATCATTAGAGGAATATATAACAGCACTTAGTATATATAGCAGAGACCTGAGTTTTCCGTGTGAGCTGTGCAGCCTCCCTCCCCCCGAATCATTAGAGGAAGATATTACAGCACTTAGTAAATATAGCAGAGGCCTGAGTTTTCCATATGAGCTGTGCAGCCTCCCTCCTCCCGAATCATTAGATGAAAATATTACAGCACTTAGTATATATAGCAGAGGCCTGAGTTTTCCGTGTGAGCTGTGCAGCCTCCCTCCTCCAGAATCATTAGAGGAATATATTACAGCACTTAGTATATATAGCAGAGGCCTGAGTTTTCCGTGTGAGCTGTGCAGCCTCCCTCATCCCGAATCATTAGAGGAATATATAACAGCATTTAGTATATATAGCAGAGACCTGAGTTTTCCGTGTGAGCTGTGCAGCCTCCCTCCCCCCGAATCATTAGAGGAAGATATTACAGCCCTTAGTAAATATAGCAGAGGCCTGAGTTTTCCATGTGATCTGTGCAGCCTCCCTCCTCCCGAATCATTAGATGAAAATATTACAGCACTTAGTATATATAGCAGAGGCCTGAGTTTTCCGTGTGAGCTGTGCAGCCTCCCTCCTCCAGAATCATTAGAGGAAGATATTACAGCACTTAGTATATATAGCAGAGGCCTGAGTTTTCCGTGTGAGCTGTGCAGCCTCCCTCGTCCCGAATCATTACAGGAAGATATTACAGCACTTAGTATATATAGCAGAGGCCTGAGTTTTCCATATGAGCTGTGCAGCCTCCCTCCTCCCGAATCATTAGAGGAATATATTACAGCACTTAGTATATATAGCAGAGACCTGAGTTTTCCTTGTGAGCTGTGCAGCCTCCCTCCTCCCGAATCATTAGAGGAAGATATTACAGCACTTAGTATATATAGCAGAGACCTGAGTTTTCCGTGTAAGCTGTGCAGCCTCCCTCCTCCTGAATCATTAGAGGAAGATATTACAGCACTTAGTATATATAGCAGAGGCCTGAGTTTTCCATGTGAGCTGTGCAGCCTCCCTCCTCCCGAATCATTAGAGGAATATATTACAGCACTTAGTATATATAGCAGAGACCTGAGTTTTCCGTGTGAGCTGTGCAGCCTCCCTCCTCCCGAATCATTAGAGGAAGATATTACAGCACTTAGTATATATATAGTAGATACCTGAGTTTTCCCTGTGAGCTGTGCAGCCTCCCTCCTCCCGAATAATTAGAGGAAAATATTACAGCACTTAGTATATATAGCAGAGACCTGAGTTTTCCGTGTGAGCTGTGCAGCCTCCCTCCTCCTGAATCATTAGAGGAAGATATTACAGCACTTAGTACATATAGCAGAGGCCTGAGTTTTCCGTGTGAGCTGTGCAGCCTCCCTCCTCCTGAATCATTAGAGGAAGATATTACAGCACTTAGTATATATAGCAGAGGCCTGATTTATCCATGTGAGCTGTGCAGCCTCCCTCCTCCCGAATCATTAGAGGAATATATTACAGCACTTAGTATATATAGCAGAGACCTGAGTTTTCCATGTGAGCTGTGCAGCCTCCCTCCTCCCGAATCATTAGAGGAAAATATTACAGCACTTAGTATATGTAGCAGAGACCTGAGTTTTCCGTGTGAGCTGTGCAGCCTCCCTCCTCCTGAATCATTAGAGGAAGATATTACAGCACTTAGTATATATAGCAGAGGCCTGAGTTTTCCATGTGAGCTGTGCAGCCTCCCTCCTCCTGAATCATTAGAGGAAGATATTACAGCACTTAGTATATATAGCAGAGGCCTGAGTTATCCATGTGAGCTGTGCAGCCTCCCTCCTCCCGAAACATTAGAGGAATATATTACAGCACTTAGTATATATAGCAGAGGCCTGAGTTTTCCGTGTGAGCTGTGCAGCCTCCCTTCTCCCGAATCATTAGAGGAATATATTACAGCACTTAGTATATATATCAGAGACCTGAGATTTCCGTGTGAGCTGTGCAGCCTCCCTTCTCCCGAATCATTAGAGCAAGATATTACAGCACTTAGTATATATAGCAGAGACCTGAGTTTTCAGTGTGAGCTGTGCAGCCTCCCTCCCCCCGAATCATTAGAGGAAGATATTACAGCACTTAGTATATATAGCAGAGGCCTGAGTTTTCCGTGTGAGCTGTGCAGCCTCCCTCCTCCCGAATCATTAGAGGAAGATATTACAGCACTTAGTATATATAGCAGAGCCCTGAGTTTTCCGTGTGAGCTGTGCAGCCTCCCTCCCCCAGAATCATTAGAGGAAGATATTACAGTACTTAGTATATATAGCAGAGACCTGAGTTTTCTGTGTGAGCTGTACAGCCTCCCTCCACCCGAATCATTAGAGGAAGATATAACAGCACTTAGTAAATATAGCAGAGGCCTGAGTTTTCCATGTGAGCTGTGCAGCCTCCCTCCTCCCGAATCATTAGATGAAAATATTACAGCACTTAGTATATATAGCAGAGGCCTGAGTTTTCCGTGTGAGCTGTGCAGCCTCCCTCCTCCCGAATCATTAGAGGAAGATATTACAGCACTTAGTATATATAGCAGAGACCTGAGTTTTCCGTGTGAGCTGTGCAGCCTCCCTCCCCCAGAATCATTAGAGGAAGATATTACAGTACTTAGTATATATAGCAGAGACCTGAGTTTTCTGTGTGAGCTGTACAGCCTCCCTCCCCCCGAATCATTAGAGGAAGATATTACAGCACTTAGTATATATAGCAGAGACCTGAGTTTTCTGTGTGAGCTGTGCAGCCTGCCTCCCCCAGAATCATTAGAGGAAGATATTACAGCACTTAGTATATATAGCAGAGACCTGATTTTTCCGTGTGAGCTGTGCAGCCTCCCTCCTCCCGAATCATTAGAGGAAGATATTACAGCACTTAGTATATATATAGTAGAGACCTGAGTTTTCCGTGTGAGCTGTGCAGCCTCCCTCCTCCCGAATCATTAGAGGAAAATATTACAGCACTTAGTATATAGAGCAGAGGCCTGAGTTTTCCGAGAGAGCTGTGCAGCCTCCCTCCTCCTGAATCATTAGAGGAAGATATTACAGCACTTAGTATATATAGCAGAGGCCTGAGTTATCCATGTGAGCTGTGCAGCCTCCCTCCTCCCGAATCATTAGAGGAATATATAACAGCAACTAGTATATATAGCAGAGACCTGAGTTTTCCGTGTGAGCTGTGCAGCCTCCCTCCCCCCGAATCATTAGAGGAAGATATTACAGCACTTAGTATATATAGCAGAGACCTGAGTTTTCCGTGTAAGCTGTGCAGCCTCCCTCCTCCTGAATCATTAGAGGAAGATATTACAGCACTTAGTATATATAGCAGAGGCCTGAGTTTTCCATGTGAGCTGTGCAGCCTCCCTCCTCCCGAATCATTAGAGGAATATATTACAGCACTTAGTATATATAGCAGAGACCTGAGTTTTCCGTGTGAGCTGTGCAGCCTCCCTCCTCCCGAATCATTAGAGGAAGATATTACAGCACTTAGTATATATATAGTAGATACCTGAGTTTTCCGTGTGAGCTGTGCAGCCTCCCTCCTCCCGAATAATTAGAGGAAAATATTACAGCACTTAGTATATATAGCAGAGACCTGAGTTTTCCGTGTGAGCTGTGCAGCCTCCCTCCTCCTGAATCATTAGAGGAAGATATTACAGCACTTAGTATATATAGCAGAGGCCTGAGTTTTCCGTGTGAGCTGTGCAGCCTCCCTCCTCCTGAATCAATAGAGGAAGATATTACAGCACTTAGTATATATAGCAGAGGCCTGATTTATCCATGTGAGCTGTGCAGCCTCCCTCCTCCCTAATCATTAGAGGAATATATTACAGCACTTAGTATATATAGCAGAGACCTGAGTTTTCCATGTGTGCTGTACAGCCTCCCTCCTCCCGAATCATTAGATGAAAATATTACAGCACTTAGTATATATAGCAGAGGCCTGAGTTTTCCGTGTGAGCTGTGCAGCCTCCCTCCTCCCGAATAATTAGAGGAAGATATTACAGCACTTAGTATATATAGCAGAGACCTGAGTTTTCCGTGTGAGCTGTGCAGCCTCCCTCCCCCAGAATCATTAGAGGAAGATATTACAGTACTTAGTATATATAGCAGAGACCTGAGTTTTCTGTGTGAGCTGTACAGCCTCCCTCCCCCCGAATCATTAGAGGAAGATATTACAGCACTTAGTATATATAGCAGAGACCTGAGTTTTCTGTGTGAGCTGTGCAGCCTGCCTCCCCCAGAATCATTAGAGGAAGATATTACAGCACTTAGTATATATAGCAGAGACCTGAGTTTTCCGTGTGAGCTGTGCAGCCTCCCTCCTCCCGAATCATTAGAGGAAGATATTACAGCACTTAGTATATATATAGTAGAGACCTGAGTTTTCCGTGTGAGCTGTGCAGCCTCCCTCCTCCCGAATCATTAGAGGAAAATATTACAGCACTTAGTATATAGAGCAGAGGCCTGAGTTTTCCGAGAGAGCTGTGCAGCCTCCCTCCTCCTGAATCATTAGAGGAAGATATTACAGCACTTAGTATATATAGCAGAGGCCTGAGTTATCCATGTGAGCTGTGCAGCCTCCCTCCTCCCGAATCATTAGAGGAATATATAACAGCACTTAGTATATATAGCAGAGACCTGAGTTTTCCGTGTGAGCTGTGCAGCCTCCCTCCCCCCGAATCATTAGAGGAAGATATTACAGCACTTAGTAAATATAGCAGAGGCCTGAGTTTTCCATGTGAGCTGTGCAGCCTCCCTCCTCCCGAATCATTAGATGAAAATATTACAGCACTTAGTATATATAGCAGAGGCCTGAGTTTTCCGTGTGAGCTGTGCAGCCTCCCTCCTCCAGAATCATTAGAGGAATATATTACAGCACTTAGTATATATAGCAGAGGCCTGAGTTTTCCGTGTGAGCTGTGCAGCCTCCCTCATCCCGAATCATTAGAGGAATATATAACAGCACTTAATATATATAGCAGAGACCTGAGTTTTCCGTGTGAGCTGTGCAGCCTCCCTCCCCCCGAATCATTAGAGGAAGATATTACAGCACTTAGTAAATATAGCAGAGGCCTGAGTTTTCCATGTGAGCTGTGCAGCCTCCCTCCTCCCGAATCATTAGATGAAAATATTACAGCACTTAGTATATATAGCAGAGGCCTGAGTTTTCCGTGTGAGCTGTGCAGCCTCCCTCCTCCAGAATCATTAGAGGAAGATATTACAGCACTTAGTATATATAGCAGAGGCCTGAGTTTTCCGTGAGAGCTGTGCAGCCTCCCTCCTCCCGAATCATTAGAGGAAGATATTACAGCACTTAGTATATATAGCAGAGACCTGAGTTTTCCGTGTGAGCTGTGCAGCCTCCCTCCCCCAGAATCATTAGAGGAAGATATTACAGTACTTAGTATATATAGCAGAGACCTGAGTTTTCTGTGTGAGCTGTACAGCCTCCCTCCCCCCGAATCATTAGAGGAAGATATTACAGCACTTAGTATATATAGCAGAGACCTGAGTTTTCTGTGTGAGCTGTGCAGCCTGCCTCCCCCAGAATCATTAGAGGAAGATATTACAGCACTTAGTATATATAGCAGAGACCTGAGTTTTCCGTGTGAGCTGTGCAGCCTCCCTCCTCCCGAATCATTAGAGGAAGATATTACAGCACTTAGTATATATATATAGTAGAGACCTGAGTTTTCCGTGTGAGCTGTGCAGCCTCCCTCCTCCCGAATCATTAGAGGAAAATATTACAGCACTTAGTATATAGAGCAGAGGCCTGAGTTTTCCGAGAGAGCTGTGCAGCCTCCCTCCTCCTGAATCATTAGAGGAAGATATTACAGCACTTAGTATATATAGCAGAGGCCTGAGTTATCCATGTGAGCTGTGCAGCCTCCCTCCTCCCGAATCATTAGAGGAATATATAACAGCAACTAGTATATATAGCAGAGACCTGAGTTTTCCGTGTGAGCTGTGCAGCCTCCCTCCCCCCGAATCATTAGAGGAAGATATTACAGCACTTAGTAAATATAGCAGAGGCCTGAGTTTTCCATGTGAGCTGTGCAGCCTCCCTCCTCCCGAATCATTAGATGAAAATATTACAGCACTTAGTATATATAGCAGAGGCCTGAGTTTTCCGTGTGAGCTGTGCAGCCTCCCTCCTCCAGAATCATTAGAGGAATATATTACAGCACTTAGTATATATAGCAGAGGCCTGAGTTTTCCGTGTGAGCTGTGCAGCCTCCCTCATCCCAAATCATTAGAGGAATATATAACAGCACTTAATATATATAGCAGAGACCTGAGTTTTCCGTGTGAGCTGTGCAGCCTCCCTCCCCCCGAATCATTAGAGGAAGATATTACAGCACTTAGTAAATATAGCAGAGGCCTGAGTTTTCCATGTGAGCTGTGCAGCCTCCCTCCTCCCGAATCATTAGATGAAAATATTACAGCACTTAGTATATATAGCAGAGGCCTGAGTTTTCCGTGTGAGCTGTGCAGCCTCCCTCCTCCAGAATCATTAGAGGAAGATATTACAGCACTTAGTATATATAGCAGAGGCCTGAGTTTTCCGTGTGAGCTGTGCAGCCTCCCTCGTCACGAATCATTACAGGAAGATATTACAGCACTTAGTATATATAGCAGAGGCCTGAGTTTTCCATGTGAGCTGTGCAGCCTCCCTCCTCCCGAATCATTAGAGGAATATATTACAGCACTTAGTATATATAGCAGAGACCTGAGTTTTCCGTGTGAGCTGTGCAGCCTCCCTCCTCCCGAATCATTAGAGGAAGATATTACAGCACTTAGTATATATATAGTAGATACCTGAGTTTTCCGTGTGAGCTGTGCAGCCTCCCTCCTCCCGAATAATTAGAGGAAAATATTACAGCACTTAGTATATATAGCAGAGACCTGAGTTTTCCGTGTGAGCTGTGCAGCCTCCCTCCTCCTGAATCATTAGAGGAAGATATTACAGCACTTAGTATATATAGCAGAGGCCTGAGTTTTCCGTGTGAGCTGTGCAGCCTCCCTCCTCCTGAATCATTAGAGGAAGATATTACAGCACTTAGTATATATAGCAGAGGCCTGATTTATCCATGTGAGCTGTGCAGCCTCCCTCCTCCCGAATCATTAGAGGAATATATTACAGCACTTAGTATATATAGCAGAGACCTGAGTTTTCCATGTGAGCTGTACAGCCTCCCTCCTCCCGAATCATTAGAGGAAAATATTACAGCACTTAGTATATGTAGCAGAGACCTGAGTTTTCCGTGTGAGCTGTGCAGCCTCCCTTCTCCCGAATCATTAGAGGAATATATTACAGCACTTAGTATATATAGCAGAGACCTGAGATTTCCGTGTGAGCTGTGCAGCCTCCCTTCTCCCGAATCATTAGAGGAAGATATTACAGCACTTAGTATATATAGCAGAGACCTGAGTTTTCAGTGTGAGCTGTGCAGCCTCCCTCCCCCCGAATCATTAGAGGAAGATATTACAGCACTTAGTATATATAGCAGAGGCCTGAGTTTTCCGTGTGAGCTGTGCAGCCTCCCTCCTCCCGAATCATTAGAGGAAGATATTACAGCACTTAGTATATATAGCAGAGACCTGAGTTTTCCGTGTGAGCTGTGCAGCCTCCCTCCCCCAGAATCATTAGAGGAAGATATTACAGTACTTAGTATATATAGCAGAGAACTGAGTTTTCTGTGTGAGCTGTACAGCCTCCCTCCACCCGAATCATTAGAGGAAGATATAACAGCACTTAGTATATATAGCAGAGGCCTGAGTTTTCCATGAGAGCTGTGCAGCCTCCCTCCTACTGAATCATTAGAGGAAGATATTACAGAACTTAGTATATATAGCAGAAGCCTGAGTTATCCATGATAGCTGTGCAGCCTCCCTCCTCCCGAATCATTAGAGGAATATATAACAGCACTTAGTATATATAGCAGAGACCTGAGTTTTCCGTGTGAGCTGTGCAGCCTCCCTCCCCCCGAATCATTAGAGGAAGATATTACAGCACTTAGTAAATATAGCAGAGGCCTGAGTTTTCCATGTGAGCTGTGCAGCCTCCCTCCTCCCGAATCATTAGATGAAAATATTACAGCACTTAGTATATATAGCAGAGGCCTGAGTTTTCCGTGTGAGCTGTGCAGCCTCCCTCCTCCCGAATCATTAGAGGAAGATATTACAGCACTTAGTATATATAGCAGAGGCCTGAGTTTTCCGTGTGAGCTGTGCAGCCTCCCTCGTCCCGAATCATTACAGGAAGATATTACAGCACTTAGTATATATAGCAGAGACCTGAGTTTTCCGTGTGAGCTGTGCAGCCTCCCTTCTCCCGAATCATTAGAGGAAGATATTACAGCACTTATTATATATATAGTAGAGACCTGAGTTTTCCGTGTGAGCTGTGCAGCCTCCCTCCTCCCGAATCATTAGAGGAAAATATTTCAGCACTTAGTATATATAGCAGAGACCTGAGTTTTCCGTGTGAGCTGTGCAGCCTCCCTCCTCCAGAATCATTAGAGGAAGATATTACAGCACTTAGTATATAAAGCAGAGGCCTGAGTTTTCCGTGTGAGCTGTGCAGCCTCCCTCCCCCCGAATCATTAGAGGAAGATATTACAGCACTTAGTATATATAGCAGAGGCCTGAGTTATCCATGTGAGCTGTGCAGCCTCCCTCCTCCCGAATCATTAGAGGATTATATTACAGCACTTAGTATATATTGCAGAGGCCTGAGTTTTCCGTGTGAGCTGTGCTGCCTCCCTTCTCCCGAATTATTAGAGGAAGATATTACAGCACTTAGTATATATAGCAGAGACCTGAGATTTCCGTGTGAGCTGTGCAGCCTCCCTTCTCCCAAATCATTAGAGGAAGATATTACAGCACTTAGTATATATAGCAGAGACCTGAGTTTTCAGTGTGAGCTGTGCAGCCTCCCTCCCCCCGAATCATTAGAATAAGATATTACAGCACTTAGTATATATAGCAGAGGCCTGAGTTTTCCGTGTGAGCTGTGCAGCCTCCCTCCTCCCGAATCATTAGAGGAAGATATTACAGCACTTAGTATATATAGCAGAGACCTGAGTTTTCCGTGTGAGCTGTGCAGCCTCCCTCCCCCAGAATCATTAGAGGAAGATATTACAGTACTTAGTATATATAGCAGAGACCTGAGTTTTCTGTGTGAGCTGTACAGCCTCCCTCCCCCCGAATCATTAGAGGAAGATATTACAGCACTTAGTATATATAGCAGAGACCTGAGTTTTCTGTGTGAGCTGTGCAGCCTGCCTCCCCCAGAATCATTAGAGGAAGATATTACAGCACTTAGTATATATAGCAGAGACCTGAGTTTTCCGTGTGAGCTGTGCAGCCTCCCTCCTCCCGAATCATTAGAGGAAGATATTACAGCACTTAGTATATATATAGTAGAGACCTGAGTTTTCCGTGTGAGCTGTGCAGCCTCCCTCCTCCAGAATCATTAGAGGAAAATATTACAGCACTTAGTATATAGAGCAGAGGCCTGAGTTTTCCGTGAGAGCTGTGCAGCCTCCCTCCTCCTGAATCATTAGAGGAAGATATTACAGCACTTAGTATATATAGCAGAGGCCTGAGTTATCCATGTGAGCTGTGCAGCCTCCCTCCTCCCGAATCATTAGAGGAATATATAACAGCACTTAGTATATATAGCAGAGACCTGAGTTTTCCGTGTGAGCTGTGCAGCCTCCCTCCCCCCGAATCATTAGAGGAAGATATTACAGCACTTAGTAAATATAGCAGAGGCCTGAGTTTTCCATGTGAGCTGTGCAGCCTCCCTCCTCCCGAATCATTAGATGAAAATATTACAGCACTTAGTATATATAGCAGAGGCCTGAGTTTTCCGTGTGAGCTGTGCAGCCTCCCTCCTCCAGAATCATTAGAGGAATATATTACAGCACTTAGTATATATAGCAGAGGCCTGAGTTTTCCGTGTGAGCTGTGCAGCCTCCCTCATCCCGAATCATTAGAGGAATATATAACAGCATTTAGTATATATAGCAGAGACCTGAGTTTTCCGTGTGAGCTGTGCAGCCTCCCTCCCCCCGAATCATTAGAGGAAGATATTACAGCACTTAGTAAATATAGCAGAGGCCTGAGTTTTCCATGTGAGCTGTGCAGCCTCCCTCCTCCCGAATCATTAGATGAAAATATAACAGCACTTAGTATATATAGCAGAGGCCAGAGTTTTCCGTGTGAGCTGTGCAGCCTCCCTCCTCCAGAATCATTAGAGGAAGATATTACAGCACTTAGTATATATAGCAGAGGCCTGAGTTTTCCGTGTGAGCTGTGCAGCCTCCCTCGTCCCGAATCATTACAGGAAGATATTACAGCACTTAGTATATATAGCAGAGGCCTGAGTTTTCCATATGAGCTGTGCAGCCTCCCTCCTCCCGAATCATTAGAGGAATATATTACAGCACTTAGTATATATAGCAGAGACCTGAGTTTTCCTTGTGAGCTGTGCAGCCTCCCTCCTCCCGAATCATTAGAGGAAGATATTACAGCACTTAGTATATATAGCAGAGACCTGAGTTTTCCGTGTAAGCTGTGCAGCCTCCCTCCTCCTGAATCATTAGAGGAAGATATTACAGCACTTAGTATATATAGCAGAGGCCTGAGTTTTCCATGTGAGCTGTGCAGCCTCCCTCCTCCCGAATCATTAGAGGAATATATTACAGCACTTAGTATATATAGCAGAGACCTGAGTTTTCCGTGTGAGCTGTGCAGCCTCCCTCCTCCCGAATCATTAGAGGAAGATATTAAAGCACTTAGTATATATATAGTAGATACCTGAGTTTTCCGTGTGAGCTGTGCAGCCTCCCTCCTCCCGAATAATTAAAGGAAAATATTACAGCACTTAGTATATATAGCAGAGACCTGAGTTTTCCGTGTGAGCTGTGCAGCCTCCCTCCTCCTGAATCATTAGAGGAAGATATTACAGCACTTAGTATATATAGCAGAGGCCTGAGTTTTCCGTGTGAGCTGTGCAGCCTCCCTCCTCCTGAATCATTAGAGGAAGATATTACAGCACTTAGTATATATAGCTTAGGCCTGATTTATCCATGTGAGCTGTGCAGCCTCCCTCCTCCCGAATCATTAGAGGAATATATTACAGCACTTAGTATATATAGCAGAGACCTGAGTTTTCCATGTGAGCTGTGCAGCCTCCCTCCTCCCGAATCATTAGAGGAAAATATTACAGCACTTAGTATATGTAGCAGAGACCTGAGTTTTCCGTGTGAGCTGTGCAGCCTCCCTCCTCCTGAATCATTAGAGGAAGATATTACAGCACTTAGTATATATAGCAGAGGCCTGAGTTTTCCATGTGAGCTGTGCAGCCTCCCTCCTCCTGAATCATTAGAGGAAGATATTACAGCACTTAGTATATATAGCAGAGGCCTGAGTTATCCATGTGAGCTGTGCAGCCTCCCTCCTCCCGAATCATTAGAGGAATATATTACAGCACTTAGTATATATAGCAGAGGCCTGAGTTTTCCGTGTGAGCTGTGCAGCCTCCCTTCTCCCGAATCATTAGAGGAAGATATTACAGCACTTAGTATATATAGCAGAGACCTGAGTTTTCCGTGTGAGCTGTGCAGCCTCCCTCCCCCCGAATCATTAGAGGAAGATATTACAGCACTTAGTATATATAGCAGAGGCCTGAGTTTTCCGTGTGAGCTGTGCAGCCTCCCTCCTCCCGAATCATTAGAGGAAGATATTACAGCACTTAGTATATATAGCAGAGACCTGAGTTTTCCGTGTGAGCTGTGCAGCCTCCCTCCCCCAGAATCATTAGAGGAAGATATTACAGTACTTAGTATATATAGCAGAGACCTGAGTTTTCTGTGTGAGCTGTACAGCCTCCCTCCACCCGAATCATTAGAGGAAGATATAACAGCACTTAGTAAATATAGCAGAGGCCTGAGTTTTCCATGTGAGCTGTGCAGCCTCCCTCCTCCCGAATCATTAGATGAAAATATTACAGCACTTAGTATATATAGCAGAGGCCTGAGTTTTCCGTGTGAGCTGTGCAGCCTCCCTCCTCCCGAATCATTAGAGGAAGATATTACAGCACTTAGTATATATAGCAGAGACCTGAGTTTTCCGTGTGAGCTGTGCAGCCTCCCTCCCCCAGAACCATTAGAGGAAGATATTACAGTACTTAGTATATATAGCAGAGACCTGAGTTTTCTGTGTGAGCTGTACAGCCTCCCTCCCCCTGAATCATTAGAGGAAGATATTACAGCACTTAGTATATATAGCAGAGACCTGAGTTTTCTGTGTGAGCTGTGCAGCCTGCCTCCCCCAGAATCATTAGAGGAAGATATTACAGCACTTAGTATATATAGCAGAGACCTGAGTTTTCCGTGTGAGCTGTGCAGCCTCCCTCCTCCCGAATCATTAGAGGAAGATATTACAGCACTTAGTATATATATAGTAGAGACCTGAGTTTTCCGTGTGAGCTGTGCAGCCTCCCTCCTCCCGAATCATTAGAGGAAAATATTACAGCACTTAGTATATAGAGCAGAGGCATGAGTTTTCCGTGAGAGCTGTGCAGCCTCCCTCCTCCTGAATCATTAGAGGAAGATATTACAGCACTTAGTATATAGAGCAGAGGCCTGAGTTATCCATGTGAGCTGTGCAGCCTCCCTCCTCCCGAATCATTAGAGGAATATATAACAGCACTTAGTATATATAGCAGAGACCTGAGTTTTCCGTGTGAGCTGTGCAGCCTCCCTCCCCCAGAATCATTAGAGGAAGATATTACAGTACTTAGTATATATAGCAGAGACCTGAGTTTTCTGTGTGAGCTGTGCAGCCTCCCTCCTCCTGAATCATTAGAGGAAGATATTACAGCACTTAGTATATATAGCAGAGACCTGAGTTTTCCGTGTGAGCTGTGCAGCCTCCCTCCTCCTGAATCATTAGAGGAATATATTACAGCACTTAGTATATATAGCAGAGGCCTGAGTTTTCCATGTGAGCTGTGCAGCCTCCCTCCTCCTGAATCATTAGAGGAAGATATTACAGCACTTAGTATATATAGCAGAGGCCTGAGTTATCCATGTGAGCTGTGCAGCCTCCCTCCTCCCGAATCATTAGAGGAATATATTACAGCACTTAGTATATATAGCAGAGGCCTGAGTTTTCCGTGTGAGCTGTGCAGCCTCCCTTCTCCCGAATCATTAGAGGAAGATATTACAGCACTTAGTATATATAGCAGAGACCTGAGTTTTCCGTGTGAGCTGTGCAGCCTCCCTCCCCCCGAATCATTAGAGGAAGATATTACAGCACTTAGTATATATAGCAGAGGCCTGAGTTTTCCGTGTGAGCTGTGCAGCCTCCCTCCTCCCGAATCATTAGAGGAAGATATTACAGCACTTAGTATATATAGCAGAGACCTGAGTTTTCCGTGTGAGCTGTGCAGCCTCCCTCCCCCAGAATCATTAGAGGAAGATATTACAGTACTTAGTATATATAGCAGAGACCTGAGTTTTCTGTGTGAGCTGTACAGCCTCCCTCCACCCGAATCATTAGAGGAAGATATAACAGCACTTAGTAAATATAGCAGAGGCCTGAGTTTTCCATGTGAGCTGTGCAGCCTCCCTCCTCCCGAATCATTAGATGAAAATATTACAGCACTTAGTATATATAGCAGAGGCCTGAGTTTTCCGTGTGAGCTGTGCAGCCTCCCTCCTCCCGAATCATTAGAGGAAGATATTACAGCACTTAGTATATATAGCAGAGACCTGAGTTTTCCGTGTGAGCTGTGCAGCCTCCCTCCCCCAGAACCATTAGAGGAAGATATTACAGTACTTAGTATATATAGCAGAGACCTGAGTTTTCTGTGTGAGCTGTACAGCCTCCCTCCCCCTGAATCATTAGAGGAAGATATTACAGCACTTAGTATATATAGCAGAGACCTGAGTTTTCTGTGTGAGCTGTGCAGCCTGCCTCCCCCAGAATCATTAGAGGAAGATATTACAGCACTTAGTATATATAGCAGAGACCTGAGTTTTCCGTGTGAGCTGTGCAGCCTCCCTCCTCCCGAATCATTAGAGGAAGATATTACAGCACTTAGTATATATATAGTAGAGACCTGAGTTTTCCGTGTGAGCTGTGCAGCCTCCCTCCTCCCGAATCATTAGAGGAAAATATTACAGCACTTAGTATATAGAGCAGAGGCATGAGTTTTCCGTGAGAGCTGTGCAGCCTCCCTCCTCCTGAATCATTAGAGGAAGATATTACAGCACTTAGTATATAGAGCAGAGGCCTGAGTTATCCATGTGAGCTGTGCAGCCTCCCTCCTCCCGAATCATTAGAGGAATATATAACAGCACTTAGTATATATAGCAGAGACCTGAGTTTTCCGTGTGAGCTGTGCAGCCTCCCTCCCCCCGAATCATTAGAGGAAGATATTACAGCACTTAGTAAATATAGCAGAGGCCTGAGTTTTCCATATGAGCTGTGCAGCCTCCCTCCTCCCGAATCATTAGATGAAAATATTACAGCACTTAGTATATATAGCAGAGGCCTGAGTTTTCTGTGTGAGCTGTGCAGCCTCCCTCCTCCAGAATCATTAGAGGAATATATTACAGCACTTAGTATATATAGCAGAGGCCTGAGTTTTCCGTGTGAGCTGTGCAGCCTCCCTCCTCCAGAATCATTAGAGGAAGATATTACAGCACTTAGTATATATAGCAGAGGCCTGAGTTTTCCGTGTGAGCTGTGCAGCCTCCCTCGTCCCGAATCATTACAGGAAGATATTACAGCACTTAGTATATATAGCAGAGGCCTGAGTTTTCCATATGAGCTGTGCAGCCTCACTCCTCCCGAATCATTAGAGGAATATATTACAGCACTTAGTATATATAGCAGAGACCTGAGTTTTCCTTGTGAGCTGTGCAGCCTCCCTCCTCCCGAATCATTAGAGGAAGATATTACAGCACTTAGTATATATAGCAGAGACCTGAGTTTTCCGTGTAAGCTGTGCAGCCTCCCTCCTCCTGAATCATTAGAGGAAGATATTACAGCACTTAGTATATATAGCAGAGGCCTGAGTTTTCCATGTGAGCTGTGCAGCCTCCCTCCTCCCGAATCATTAGAGGAATATATTACAGCACTTAGTATATATAGCAGAGACCTGAGTTTTCCGTGTGAGCTGTGCAGCCTCCCTCCTCCCGAATAATTAGAGGAAAATATTACAGCACTTAGTATATATAGCAGAGACCTGAGTTTTCCGTGTGAGCTGTGCAGCCTCCCTCCTCCTGAATCATTAGAGGAAGATATTACAGCACTTAGTATATATAGCAGAGGCCTGAGTTTTCCGTGTGAGCTGTGCAGCCTCCCTCCTCCTGAATCATTAGAGGAAGATATTACAGCACTTAGTATATATAGCAGAGGCCTGATTTATCCATGTGAGCTGTGCAGCCTCCCTCCTCCCGAATCATTAGAGGAATATATTACAGCACTTAGTATATATAGCAGAGACCTGAGTTTTCCATGTGAGCTGTGCAGCCTCCCTCCTCCCGAATCATTAGAGGAAAATATTACAGCACTTAGTATATGTAGCAGAGACCTGAGTTTTCCGTGTGAGCTGTGCAGCCTCCCTCCTCCTGAATCATTAGAGGAAGATATTACAGCACTTAGTATATATAGCAGAGGCCTGAGTTTTCCATGTGAGCTGTGCAGCCTCCCTCCTCCTGAATCATTAGAGGAAGATATTACAGCACTTAGTATATATAGCAGAGGCCTGAGTTATCCATGTGAGCTGTGCAGCCTCCCTCCTCCCGAATCATTAGAGGAATATATTACAGCACTTAGTATATATAGCAGAGGCCTGAGTTTTCCGTGTGAGCTGTGCAGCCTCCCTTCTCCCGAATCATTAGAGGAATATATTACAGCACTTAGTATATATAGCAGAGACCTGAGATTTCCGTGTGAGCTGTGCAGCCTCCCTTCTCCCGAATCATTAGAGCAAGATATTACAGCACTTAGTATATATAGCAGAGACCTGAGTTTTCAGTGTGAGCTGTGCAGCCTCCCTCCCCCCGAATCATTAGAGGAAGATATTACAGCACTTAGTATATATAGCAGAGACCTGAGTTTTCCGTGTGAGCTGTGCAGCCTCCCTCCCCCAGAATCATTAGAGGAAGATATTACAGTACTTAGTATATATAGCAGAGACCTGAGTTTTCTGTGTGAGCTGTACACCCTCCCTCCACCCGAATCATTAGAGGAAGATATAACAGCACTTAGTAAATATAGCAGAGGCCTGAGTTTTCCATGTGAGCTGTGCAGCCTCCCTCCTCCCGAATCATTAGATGAAAATATTACAGCACTTAGTATATATAGCAGAGGCCTGAGTTTTCCGTGTGAGCTGTGCAGCCTGCCTCCCCCAGAATCATTAGAGGAAGATATTACAGCACTTAGTATATATAGCAGAGACCTGAGTTTTCCGTGTGAGCTGTGCAGCCTCCCTCCTCCCGAATCATTAGAGGAAGATATTACAGCACTTAGTATATATATAGTAGAGACCTGAGTTTTCCGTGTGAGCTGTGCAGCCTACCTCCTCCCGAATCATTAGAGGAAAATATTACAGCACTTAGTATATAGAGCAGAGGCCTGAGTTTTCCGAGAGAGCTGTGCAGCCTCCCTCCTCCTGAATCATTAGAGGAAGATATTACAGCACTTAGTATATATAGCAGAGGCCTGAGTTATCCATGTGAGCTGTGCAGCCTCCCTCCTCCCGAATCATTAGAGGAATATATAACAGCAACTAGTATATATAGCAGAGACCTGAGTTTTCCGTGTGAGCTGTGCAGCCTCCCTCCCCCCGAATCATTAGAGGAAGATATTACAGCACTTAGTAAATATAGCAGAGGCCTGAGTTTTCCATGTGAGCTGTTCAGCCTCCCTCCTCCCGAATCAGTAGATGAAAATATTACAGCACTTAGTATATATAGCAGAGGCCTGAGTTTTCCGTGTGAGCTGTGCAGCCTCCCTCCTCCAGAATCATTAGAGGAATATATTACAGCACTTAGTATATATAGCAGAGGCCTGAGTTTTCCGTGTGAGCTGTGCAGCCTCCCTCATCCCGAATCATTAGAGGAATATATAACAGCACTTAATGTATATAGCAGAGACCTGAGTTTTCCGTGTGAGCTGTGCAGCCTCCCTCCCCCCGAATCATTAGAGGAAGATATTACAGCACTTAGTAAATATAGCAGAGGCCTGAGTTTTCCATGTGAGCTGTGCAGCCTCCCTCCTCCCGAATCATTAGATGAAAATATTACAGCACTTAGTATATATAGCAGAGGCCTGAGTTTTCCGTGTGAGCTGTGCAGCCTCCCTCCTCCAGAATCATTAGAGGAAGATATTACAGCACTTAGTATATATAGCAGAGGCCTGAGTTTTCCGTGTGAGCTGTGCAGCCTCCCTCGTCCCGAATCATTACAGGAAGATATTACAGCACTTAGTATATATAGCAGAGGCCTGAGTTTTCCATATGAGCTGTGCAGCCTCCCTCCTCCCAAATCATTAGAGGAATATATTACAGCACTTAGTATATATAGCAGAGACCTGAGTTTTCCTTGTGAGCTGTGCAGCCTCCCTCCTCCCGAATCATTAGAGGAAGATATTACAGCACTTAGTATATATAGCAGAGACCTGAGTTTTCCGTGTAAGCTGTGCAGCCTCCCTCCTCCTGAATCATTAGAGGAAGATATTACAGCACTTAGTATATATAGCAGAGGCCTGAGTTTTCCATGTGAGCTGTGCAGCCTCCCTCCTCCCAAATCATTAGAGGAATATATTACAGCACTTAGTATATATAGCAGAGACCTGAGTTTTCCGTGTGAGCTGTGCAGCCTCCCTCCTCCCGAATCATTAGAGGAAGATATTAAAGCACTTAGTATATATATAGTAGATACCTGAGTTTTCCGTGTGAGCTGTGCAGCCTCCCTCCTCCCGAATAATTAGAGGAAAATATTACAGCACTTAGTATATATAGCAGAGACCTGAGTTTTCCGTGTGAGCTGTGCAGCCTCCCTCCTCCTGAATCATTAGAGGAAGATATTACAGCACTTAGTATATATAGCAGAGGCCTGAGTTTTCCGTGTGAGCTGTGCAGCCTCCCTCCTCCTGAATCATTAGAGGAAGATATTACAGCACTTAGTATATATAGCTTAGGCCTGATTTATCCATGTGAGCTGTGCAGCCTCCCTCCTCCCGAATCATTAGAGGAATATATTACAGCACTTAGTATATATAGCAGAGACCTGAGTTTTCCATGTGAGCTGTGCAGCCTCCCTCCTCCCGAATCATTAGAGGAAAATATTACAGCACTTAGTATATGTAGCAGAGACCTGAGTTTTCCGTGTGAGCTGTGCAGCCTCCCTCCTCCTGAATCATTAGAGGAAGATATTACAGCACTTAGTATATATAGCAGAGGCCTGAGTTTTCCATGTGAGCTGTGCAGCCTCCCTCCTCCTGAATCATTAGAGGAAGATATTACAGCACTTAGTATATATAGCAGAGGCCTGAGTTATCCATGTGAGCTGTGCAGCCTCCCTCCTCCCGAATCATTAGAGGAATATATTACAGCACTTAGTATATATAGCAGAGGCCTGAGTTTTCCGTGTGAGCTGTGCAGCCTCCCTTCTCCCGAATCATTAGAGGAATATATTACAGCACTTAGTATATATAGCAGAGACCTGAGATTTCCGTGTGAGCTGTGCAGCCTCCCTTCTCCCGAATCATTAGAGGAAGATATTACAGCACTTAGTATATATAGCAGAGACCTGAGTTTTCAGTGTGAGCTGTGCAGCCTCCCTCCCCCCGAATCATTAGAGGAAGATATTACAGCACTTAGTATATATAGCAGAGGCCTGAGTTTTCCGTGTGAGCTGTGCAGCCTCCCTCCTCCCGAATCATTAGAGGAAGATATTACAGCACTTAGTATATATAGCAGAGACCTGAGTTTTCCGTGTGAGCTGTGCAGCCTCCCTCCCCCAGAATCATTAGAGGAAGATATTACAGTACTTAGTATATATAGCAGAGACCTGAGTTTTCTGTGTGAGCTGTACAGCCTCCCTCCACCCGAATCATTAGAGGAAGATATAACAGCACTTAGTAAATATAGCAGAGGCCTGAGTTTTCCATGTGAGCTGTGCAGCCTCCCTCGTCCCGAATCATTACAGGAAGATATTACAGCACTTAGTATATATAGCAGAGGCCTGAGTTTTCCATATGAGCTGTGCAGCCTCCCTCCTCCCGAATCATTAGAGGAATATATTACAGCACTTAGTATATATAGCAGAGACCTGAGTTTTCCTTGTGAGCTGTGCAGCCTCCCTCCTCCCGAATCATTAGAGGAAGATATTACAGCACTTAGTATATATAGCAGAGACCTGAGTTTTCCGTGTAAGCTGTGCAGCCTCCCTCCTCCTGAATCATTAGAGGAAGATATTACAGCACTTAGTATATATAGCAGAGGCCTGAGTTTTCCATGTGAGCTGTGCAGCCTCCCTCCTCCCGAATCATTAGAGGAATATATTACAGCACTTAGTATATATAGCAGAGACCTGAGTTTTCCGTGTGAGCTGTGCAGCCTCCCTCCTCCCGAATCATTAGAGGAAGATATTACAGCACTTAGTATATATATAGTAGATACCTGAGTTTTCCGTGTGAGCTGTGCAGCCTCCCTCCTCCCGAATAATTAGAGGAAAATATTACAGCACTTAGTATATATAGCAGAGACCTGAGTTTTCCGTGTGAGCTGTGCAGCCTCCCTCCTCCTGAATCATTAGAGGAAGATATTACAGCACTTAGTATATATAGCAGAGGCCTGAGTTTTCCGTGTGAGCTGTGCAGCCTCCCTCCTCCTGAATCATTAGAGGAAGATATTACAGCACTTAGTATATATAGCAGAGGCCTGATTTATCCATGTGAGCTGTGCAGCCTCCCTCCTCCCGAATCATTAGAGGAATATATTACAGCACTTAGTATATATAGCAGAGACCTGAGTTTTCCATGTGAGCTGTGCAGCCTCCCTCCTCCCGAATCATTAGAGGAAAATATTACAGCACTTAGTATATGTAGCAGAGACCTGAGTTTTCCGTGTGAGCTGTGCAGCCTCCCTCCTCCTGAATCATTAGAGGAAGATATTACAGCACTTAGTATATATAGCAGAGGCCTGAGTTTTCCATGTGAGCTGTGCAGCCTCCCTCCTCCTGAATCATTAGAGGAAGATATTACAGCACTTAGTATATATAGCAGAGGCCTGAGTTATCCATGTGAGCTGTGCAGCCTCCCTCCTCCCGAATCATTAGAGGAATATATTACAGCACTTAGTATATATAGCAGAGGCCTGAGTTTTCCGTGTGAGCTGTGCAGCCTCCCTTCTCCCGAATCATTAGAGGAATATATTACAGCACTTAGTATATATAGCAGAGACCTGAGATTTCCGTGTGAGCTGTGCAGCCTCCCTTCTCCCGAATCATTAGAGCAAGATATTACAGCACTTAGTATATATAGCAGAGACCTGAGTTTTCAGTGTGAGCTGTGCAGCCTCCCTCCCCCCGAATCATTAGAGGAAGATATTACAGCACTTAGTATATATAGCAGAGACCTGAGTTTTCCGTGTGAGCTGTGCAGCCTCCCTCCCCCAGAATCATTAGAGGAAGATATTACAGTACTTAGTATATATAGCAGAGACCTGAGTTTTCTGTGTGAGCTGTACACCCTCCCTCCACCCGAATCATTAGAGGAAGATATAACAGCACTTAGTAAATATAGCAGAGGCCTGAGTTTTCCATGTGAGCTGTGCAGCCTCCCTCCTCCCGAATCATTAGATGAAAATATTACAGCACTTAGTATATATAGCAGAGGCCTGAGTTTTCCGTGTGAGCTGTGCAGCCTGCCTCCCCCAGAATCATTAGAGGAAGATATTACAGCACTTAGTATATATAGCAGAGACCTGAGTTTTCCGTGTGAGCTGTGCAGCCTCCCTCCTCCCGAATCATTAGAGGAAGATATTACAGCACTTAGTATATATATAGTAGAGACCTGAGTTTTCCGTGTGAGCTGTGCAGCCTCCCTCCTCCCGAATCATTAGAGGAAAATATTACAGCACTTAGTATATAGAGCAGAGGCCTGAGTTTTCCGAGAGAGCTGTGCAGCCTCCCTCCTCCTGAATCATTAGAGGAAGATATTACAGCACTTAGTATATATAGCAGAGGCCTGAGTTATCCATGTGAGCTGTGCAGCCTCCCTCCTCCCGAATCATTAGAGGAATATATAACAGCAACTAGTATATATAGCAGAGACCTGAGTTTTCCGTGTGAGCTGTGCAGCCTCCCTCCCCCCGAATCATTAGAGGAAGATATTACAGCACTTAGTAAATATAGCAGAGGCCTGAGTTTTCCATGTGAGCTGTTCAGCCTCCCTCCTCCCGAATCAGTAGATGAAAATATTACAGCACTTAGTATATATAGCAGAGGCCTGAGTTTTCCGTGTGAGCTGTGCAGCCTCCCTCCTCCAGAATCATTAGAGGAATATATTACAGCACTTAGTATATATAGCAGAGGCCTGAGTTTTCCGTGTGAGCTGTGCAGCCTCCCTCATCCCGAATCATTAGAGGAATATATAACAGCACTTAATATATATAGCAGAGACCTGAGTTTTCCGTGTGAGCTGTGCAGCCTCCCTCCCCCCGAATCATTAGAGGAAGATATTACAGCACTTAGTAAATATAGCAGAGGCCTGAGTTTTCCATGTGAGCTGTGCAGCCTCCCTCCTCCCGATTCATTAGATGAAAATATTACAGCACTTAGTATATATAGCAGAGGCCTGAGTTTTCCGTGTGAGCTGTGCAGCCTCCCTCCTCCAGAATCATTAGAGGAAGATATTACAGCACTTAGTATATATAGCAGAGGCCTGAGTTTTCCGTGTGAGCTGTGCAGCCTCCCTCGTCCCGAATCATTACAGGAAGATATTACAGCACTTAGTATATATAGCAGAGGCCTGAGTTTTCCATATGAGCTGTGCAGCCTCCCTCCTCCCAAATCATTAGAGGAATATATTACAGCACTTAGTATATATAGCAGAGACCTGAGTTTTCCGTGTAAGCTGTGCAGCCTCCCTCCTCCTGAATCATTAGAGGAAGATATTACAGCACTTAGTATATATAGCAGAGGCCTGAGTTTTCCATGTGAGCTGTGCAGCCTCCCTCCTCCCGAATCATTAGAGGAATATATTACAGCACTTAGTATATATAGCAGAGACCTGAGTTTTCCGTGTGAGCTGTGCAGCCTCCCTCCTCCCGAATCATTAGAGGAAGATATTAAAGCACTTAGTATATATATAGTAGATACCTGAGTTTTCCGTGTGAGCTGTGCAGCCTCCCTCCTCCCGAATAATTAGAGGAAAATATTACAGCACTTAGTATATATAGCAGAGACCTGAGTTTTCCGTGTGAGCTGTGCAGCCTCCCTCCTCCTGAATCATTAGAGGAAGATATTACAGCACTTAGTATATATAGCAGAGGCCTGAGTTTTCAGTGTGAGCTGTGCAGCCTCCCTCCTCCTGAATCATTAGAGGAAGATATTACAGCACTTAGTATATATAGCTTAGGCCTGATTTATCCATGTGAGCTGTGCAGCCTCCCTCCTCCCGAATCATTAGAGGAATATATTACAGCACTTAGTATATATAGCAGAGACCTGAGTTTTCCATGTGAGCTGTGCAGCCTCCCTCCTCCTGAATCATTAGAGGAAATTATTACAGCACTTAGTATATGTAGCAGAGACCTGAGTTTTCCGTGTGAGCTGTGCAGCCTCCCTCCTCCTGAATCATTAGAGGAAGATATTACAGCACTTAGTATATATAGCAGAGGCCTGAGTTTTCCATGTGAGCTGTGCAGCCTCCCTCCTCCTGAATCATTAGAGGAAGATATTACAGCACTTAGTATATATAGCAGAGGCCTGAGTTATCCATGTGAGCTGTGCAGCCTCCCTCCTCCCGAATCATTAGAGGAATATATTACAGCACTTAGTATATATAGCAGAGGCCTGAGTTTTCCGTGTGAGCTGTGCAGCCTCCCTTCTCCCGAATCATTAGAGGAATATATTACAGCACTTAGTATATATAGCAGAGACCTGAGATTTCCGTGTGAGCTGTGCAGCCTCCCTTCTCCCGAATCATTAGAGGAAGATATTACAGCACTTAGTATATATAGCAGAGACCTGAGTTTTCAGTGTGAGCTGTGCAGCCTCCCTCCCCCCGAATCATTAGAGGAAGATATTACAGCACTTAGTATATATAGCAGAGGCCTGAGTTTTCCGTGTGAGCTGTGCAGCCTCCCTCCTCCCGAATCATTAGAGGAAGATATTACAGCACTTAGTATATATAGCAGAGACCTGAGTTTTCCGTGTGAGCTGTGCAGCCTCCCTCCCCCAGAATCATTAGAGGAAGATATTACAGTACTTAGTATATATAGCAGAGACCTGAGTTTTCTGTGTGAGCTGTTCAGCCTCCCTCCACCCGAATCATTAGAGGAAGATATAACAGCACTTAGTAAATATAGCAGAGGCCTGAGTTTTCCATGTGAGCTGTGCAGCCTCCCTCCTCCCGAATCATTAGATGAAAATATTACAGCACTTAGTATATATAGCAGAGGCCTGAGTTTTCCGTGTGAGCTGTGCAGCCTCCCTCCTCCCGAATCATTAGAGGAAGATATTACAGCACTTAGTATATATAGCAGAGACCTGAGTTTTCCGTGTGAGCTGTGCAGCCTCCCTCCCCCAGAACCATTAGAGGAAGATATTACAGTACTTAGTATATATAGCAGAGACCTGAGTTTTCTGTGTGAGCTGTACAGCCTCCCTCCCCCTGAATCATTAGAGGAAGATATTACAGCACTTAGTATATATAGCAGAGGCCTGAGTTTTCCATGTGAGCTGTGCAGCCTCCCTCCTCCCGAATCATTAGAGGAATATATTACAGCACTTAGTATATATAGCAGAGACCTGAGTTTTCCGTGTGAGCTGTGCAGCCTCCCTCCTCCCGAATCATTAGAGGAAGATATTACAGCACTTAGTATATATATAGTAGATACCTGAGTTTTCCGTGTGAGCTGTGCAGCCTCCCTCCTCCCGAATAATTAGAGGAAAATATTACAGCACTTAGTATATATAGCAGAGACCTGAGTTTTCCGTGTGAGCTGTGCAGCCTCCCTCCTCCTGAATCATTAGAGGAAGATATTACAGCACTTAGTATATATAGCAGAGGCCTGAGTTTTCCGTGTGAGCTGTGCAGCCTCCCTCCTCCTGAATCATTAGAGGAAGATATTACAGCACTTAGTATATATAGCAGAGGCCTGATTTATCCATGTGAGCTGTGCAGCCTCCCTCCTCCCGAATCATTAGAGGAATATATTACAGCACTTAGTATATATAGCAGAGACCTGAGTTTTCCATGTGAGCTGTGCAGCCTCCCTCCTCCCGAATCATTAGAGGAAAATATTACAGCACTTAGTATATGTAGCAGAGACCTGAATTTTCCGTGTGAGCTGTGCAGCCTCCCTCCTTCTGAATCATTAGAGGAAGATATTACAGCACTTAGTATATATAGCAGAGGCCTGAGTTTTCCATGTGAGCTGTGCAGCCTCCCTCCTCCTGAATCATTAGAGGAAGATATTACAGCACTTAGTATATATAGCAGAGGCCTGAGTTATCCATGTGAGCTGTGCAGCCTCCCTCCTCCCGAATCATTAGAGGAATATATTACAGCACTTAGTATATATAGCAGAGGCCTGAGTTTTCCATGTGAGCTGTGCAGCCTCCCTTCTCCCGAATCATTAGAGGAATATATTACAGCACTTAGTATATATAGCAGAGACCTGAGATTTCCGTGTGCGCTGTGCAGCCTCCCTTCTCCCGAATCATTAGAGCAAGATATTACAGCACTTAGTATATATAGCAGAGACCTGAGTTTTCTGTGTGAGCTGTACACCCTCCCTCCACCCGAATCATTAGAGGAAGATATAACAGCACTTAGTAAATATAGCAGAGGCCTGAGTTTTCCATGTGAGCTGTGCAGCCTCCCTCCTCCCGAATCATTAGATGAAAATATTACAGCACTTAGTATATATAGCAGAGGCCTGAGTTTTCCGTGTGAGCTGTGCAGCCTGCCTCCCCCAGAATCATTAGAGGAAGATATTACAGCACTTAGTATATATAGCAGAGACCTGAGTTTTCCGTGTGAGCTGTGCAGCCTCCCTCCTCCCGAATCATTAGAGGAAGATATTACAGCACTTAGTATATATATAGTAGAGACCTGAGTTTTCCGTGTGAGCTGTGCAGCCTCCCTCCTCCCGAATCATTAGAGGAAAATATTACAGCACTTAGTATATAGAGCAGAGGCCTGAGTTT
The DNA here is from genome assembly GCA_031769625.1 of Taudactylus pleione. NCBI lineage: Eukaryota > Metazoa > Chordata > Amphibia > Anura > Myobatrachidae > Taudactylus > Taudactylus pleione. Next base: position 589,870 of record JAUIMM010000845.1, read on the forward strand.
TCCGAGAGAGCTGTGCAGCCTCCCTCCTCCTGAATCATTAGAGGAAGATATTACAGCACTTAGTATATATAGCAGAGGCCTGAGTTATCCATGTGAGCTGTGCAGCCTCCCTCCTCCCGAATCATTAGAGGAATATATAACAGCAACTAGTATATATAGCAGAGACCTGAGTTTTCCGTGTGAGCTGTGCAGCCTCCCTCCCCCCGAATCATTAGAGGAAGATATTACAGCACTTAGTAAATATAGCAGAGGCCTGAGTTTTCCATGTGAGCTGTTCAGCCTCCCTCCTCCCGAATCAGTAGATGAAAATATTACAGCACTTAGTATATATAGCAGAGGCCTGAGTTTTCCGTGTGAGCTGTGCAGCCTCCCTCCTATAGAATCATTAGAGGAATATATTACAGCACTTAGTATATATAGCAGAGGCCTGAGTTTTCCGTGTGAGCTGTGCAGCCTCCCTCATCCCGAATCATTAGAGGAATATATAACAGCACTTAATATATATAGCAGAGACCTGAGTTTTCCATGTGAGCTGTGCAGCCTCCCTCCCCCCGAATCATTAGAGGAAGATATTACAGCACTTAGTAAATATAGCAGAGGCCTGAGTTTTCCATGTGAGCTGTGCAGCCTCCCTCCTCCCGAATCATTAGATGAAAATATTACAGCACTTAGTATATATAGCAGAGGCCTGAGTTTTCCGTGTGAGCTGTGCAGCCTCCCTCCTCCAGAATCATTAGAGGAAGATATTACAGCACTTAGTATATATAGCAGAGGCCTGAGTTTTCCGTGTGAGCTGTGCAGCCTCCCTCGTCCCGAATCATTACAGGAAGATATTACAGCACTTAGTATATATAGCAGAGGCCAGAGTTTTCCATATGAGCTGTGCAGCCTCCCTCCTCCCAAATCATTAGAGGAATATATTACAGCACTTAGTATATATAGCAGAGACCTGAGTTTTCCTTGTGAGCTGTGCAGCCTCCCTCCTCCCGAATCATTAGAGGAAGATATTACAGCACTTAGTATATATAGCAGAGACCTGAGTTTTCCGTGTAAGCTGTGCAGCCTCCCTCCTCCTGAATCATTAGAGGAAGATATTACAGCACTTAGTATATATAGCAGAGGCCTGAGTTTTCCATGTGAGCTGTGCAGCCTCCCTCCTCCAGAATCATTAGAGGAATATATTACAGCACTTAGTATATATAGCAGAGACCTGAGTTTTCCGTGTGAGCTGTGCAGCCTCCCTCCTCCCGAATCATTAGAGGAAGATATTAAAGCACTTAGTATATATATAGTAGATACCTGAGTTTTCCGTGTGAGCTGTGCAGCCTCCCTCCTCCCGAATAATTAGAGGAAAATATTACAGCACTTAGTATATATAGCAGAGACCTGAGTTTTCCGTGTGAGCTGTGCAGCCTCCCTCCTCCTGAATCATTAGAGGAAGATATTACAGCACTTAGTATATATAGCAGAGGCCTGAGTTTTCCATGTGAGCTGTGCAGCCTCCCTCCTCCTGAATCATTAGAGGAAGATATTACAGCACTTAGTATATATAGCTTAGGCCTGATTTATCCATGTGAGCTGTGCAGCCTCCCTCCTCCCGAATCATTAGAGGAATATATTACAGCACTTAGTATATATAGCAGAGACCTGAGTTTTCCATGTGAGCTGTGCAGCCTCCCTCCTCCCGAATCATTAGAGGAAAATATTACAGCACTTAGTATATGTAGCAGAGACCTGAGTTTTCCGTGTGAGCTGTGCAGCCTCCCTCCTCCTGAATCATTAGAGGAAGATATTACAGCACTTAGTATATATAGCAGAGGCCTGAGTTTTCCATGTGAGCTGTGCAGCCTCCCTCCTCCTGAATCATTAGAGGAAGATATTACAGCACTTAGTATATATAGCAGAGGCCTGAGTTATCCATATGAGCTGTGCAGCCTCCCTCCTCCCGAATCATTAGAGGAATATATTACAGCACTTAGTATATATAGCAGAGACCTGAGTTTTCCGTGTGAGCTGTGCAGCCTCCCTTCTCCCGAATCATTAGAGGAATATATTACAGCACTTAGTATATATAGCAGAGACCTGAGATTTCCGTGTGAGCTGTGCAGCCTCCCTTCTCCCGAATCATTAGAGGAAGATATTACAGCACTTAGTATATATAGCAGAGACCTGAGTTTTCAGTGTGAGCTGTGCAGCCTCCCTCCCCCCGAATCATTAGAGGAAGATATTACAGCACTTAGTATATATAGCAGAGGCCTGAGTTTTCCGTGTGAGCTGTGCAGCCTCCCTCCTCCCGAATCATTAGAGGAAGATATTACAGCACTTAGTATATATAGCAGAGACCTGAGTTTTCCGTGTGAGCTGTGCAGCCTCCCTCCCCCAGAATCATTAGAGGAAGATATTACAGTACTTAGTATATATAGCAGAGACCTGAGTTTTCTGTGTGAGCTGTACAGCCTCCCTCCACCCGAATCATTAGAGGAAGATATAACAGCACTTAGTAAATATAGCAGAGGCCTGAGTTTTCCATGTGAGCTGTGCAGCCTCCCTCCTCCCGAATCATTAGATGAAAATATTACAGCACTTAGTATATATAGCAGAGGCCTGAGTTTTCCGTGTGAGCTGTGCAGCCTCCCTCCTCCCGAATCATTAGAGGAAGATATTACAGCACTTAGTATATATAGCAGAGACCTGAGTTTTCCGTGTGAGCTGTGCAGCCTCCCTCCCCCAGAACCATTAGAGGAAGATATTACAGTACTTAGTATATATAGCAGAGACCTGAGTTTTCTGTGTGAGCTGTACAGCCTCCCTCCCCCTGAATCATTAGAGGAAGATATTACAGCACTTAGTATATATAGCAGAGACCTGAGTTTTCTGTGTGAGCTGTGCAGCCTGCCTCCCCCAGAATCATTAGAGGAAGATATTACAGCACTTAGTATATATAGCAGAGACCTGAGTTTTCCGTGTGAGCTGTGCAGCCTCCCTCCTCCCGAATCATTAGAGGAAGATATTACAGCACTTAGTATATATATAGTAGAGACCTGAGTTTTCCGTGTGAGCTGTGCAGCCTCCCTCCTCCCGAATCATTAGAGGAAAATATTACAGCACTTAGTATATAGAGCAGAGGCATGAGTTTTCCGTGAGAGCTGTGCAGCCTCCCTCCTCCTGAATCATTAGAGGAAGATATTACAGCACTTAGTATATATAGCAGAGGCCTGAGTTATCCATGTGAGCTGTGCAGCCTCCCTCCTCCCGAATCATTAGAGGAATATATAACAGCACTTAGTATATATAGCAGAGACCTGAGTTTTCCGTGTGAGCTGTGCAGCCTCCCTCCCCCCGAATCATTAGAGGAAGATATTACAGCACTTAGTAAATATAGCAGAGGCCTGAGTTTTCCATATGAGCTGTGCAGCCTCCCTCCTCCCGAATCATTAGATGAAAATATTACAGCACTTAGTATATATAGCAGAGGCCTGAGTTTTCTGTGTGAGCTGTGCAGCCTCCCTCCTCCAGAATCATTAGAGGAATATATTACAGCACTTAGTATATATAGCAGAGGCCTGAGTTTTCCGTGTGAGCTGTGCAGCCTCCCTCCTCCAGAATCATTAGAGGAAGATATTACAGCACTTAGTATATATAGCAGAGGCCTGAGTTTTCCGTGTGAGCTGTGCAGCCTCCCTCGTCCCGAATCATTACAGGAAGATATTACAGCACTTAGTATATATAGCAGAGGCCTGAGTTTTCCATATGAGCTGTGCAGCCTCCCTCCTCCCGAATCATTAGAGGAATATATTACAGCACTTAGTATATATAGCAGAGACCTGAGTTTTCCTTGTGAGCTGTGCAGCCTCCCTCCTCCCGAATCATTAGAGGAAGATATTACAGCACTTAGTATATATAGCAGAGACCTGAGTTTTCCGTGTAAGCTGTGCAGCCTCCCTCCTCCTGAATCATTAGAGGAAGATATTACAGCACTTAGTATATATAGCAGAGGCCTGAGTTTTCCATGTGAGCTGTGCAGCCTCCCTCCTCCCGAATCATTAGAGGAATATATTACAGCACTTAGTATATATAGCAGAGACCTGAGTTTTCCGTGTGAGCTGTGCAGCCTCCCTCCTCCCGAATCATTAGAGGAAGATATTACAGCACTTAGTATATATATAGTAGATACCTGAGTTTTCCGTGTGAGCTGTGCAGCCTCCCTCCTCCCGAATAATTAGAGGAAAATATTACAGCACTTAGTATATATAGCAGAGACCTGAGTTTTCCGTGTGAGCTGTGCAGCCTCCCTCCTCCTGAATCATTAGAGGAAGATATTACAGCACTTAGTATATATAGCAGAGGCCTGAGTTTTCCGTGTGAGCTGTGCAGCCTCCCTCCTCCTGAATCATTAGAGGAAGATATTACAGCACTTAGTATATATAGCAGAGGCCTGATTTATCCATGTGAGCTGTGCAGCCTCCCTCCTCCCGAATCATTAGAGGAATATATTACAGCACTTAGTATATATAGCAGAGACCTGAGTTTTCCATGTGAGCTGTGCAGCCTCCCTCCTCCCGAATCATTAGAGGAAAATATTACAGCACTTAGTATATGTAGCAGAGACCTGAGTTTTCCGTGTGAGCTGTGCAGCCTCCCTCCTCCTGAATCATTAGAGGAAGATATTACAGCACTTAGTATATATAGCAGAGGCCTGAGTTTTCCATGTGAGCTGTGCAGCCTCCCTCCTCCTGAATCATTAGAGGAAGATATTACAGCACTTAGTATATATAGCAGAGGCCTGAGTTATCCATGTGAGCTGTGCAGCCTCCCTCCTCCCGAATCATTAGAGGAATATATTACAGCACTTAGTATATATAGCAGAGGCCTGAGTTTTCCGTGTGAGCTGTGCAGCCTCCCTTCTCCCGAATCATTAGAGGAATATATTACAGCACTTAGTATATATAGCAGAGACCTGAGATTTCCGTGTGAGCTGTGCAGCCTCCCTTCTCCCGAATCATTAGAGCAAGATATTACAGCACTTAGTATATATAGCAGAGACCTGAGTTTTCAGTGTGAGCTGTGCAGCCTCCCTCCCCCCGAATCATTAGAGGAAGATATTACAGCACTTAGTATATATAGCAGAGGCCTGAGTTTTCCGTGTGAGCTGTGCAGCCTCCCTCCTCCCGAATCATTAGAGGAAGATATTACAGCACTTAGTATATATAGCAGAGACCTGAGTTTTCCGTGTGAGCTGTGCAGCCTCCCTCCCCCAGAATCATTAGAGGAAGATATTACAGTACTTAGTATATATAGCAGAGACCTGAGTTTTCTGTGTGAGCTGTGCAGCCTGCCTCCCCCAGAATCATTAGAGGAAGATATTACAGCACTTAGTATATATAGCAGAGACCTGAGTTTTCTGTGTAAGCTGTGCAGCCTCCCTCCTCCTGAATCATTAGAGGAAGATATTACAGCACTTAGTATATATAGCAGAGGCCTGAGTTTTCCATGTGAGCTGTGCAGCCTCCCTCCTCCCGAATCATTAGAGGAATATATTACAGCACTTAGTATATATAGCAGAGACCTGAGTTTTCCGTGTAAGCTGTGCAGCCTCCCTCCTCCTGAATCATTAGAGGAAGATATTACAGCACTTAGTATATATAGCAGAGGCCTGAGTTTTCCATGTGAGCTGTGCAGCCTCCCTCCTCCCAAATCATTAGAGGAATATATTACAGCACTTAGTATATATAGCAGAGACCTGAGTTTTCCGTGTGAGCTGTGCAGCCTCCCTCCTCCCGAATCATTAGAGGAAGATATTAAAGCACTTAGTATATATATAGTAGATACCTGAGTTTTCCGTGTGAGCTGTGCAGCCTCCCTCCTCCCGAATAATTAGAGGAAAATATTACAGCACTTAGTATATATAGCAGAGACCTGAGTTTTCCGTGTGAGCTGTGCAGCCTCCCTCCTCCTGAATCATTAGAGGAAGATATTACAGCACTTAGTATATATAGCAGAGGCCTGAGTTTTCCGTGTGAGCTGTGCAGCCTCCCTCCTCCTGAATCATTAGAGGAAGATATTACAGCACTTAGTATATATAGCTTAGGCCTGATTTATCCATGTGAGCTGTGCAGCCTCCCTCCTCCCGAATCATTAGAGGAATATATTACAGCACTTAGTATATATAGCAGAGACCTGAGTTTTCCATGTGAGCTGTGCAGCCTCCCTCCTCCCGAATCATTAGAGGAAAATATTACAGCACTTAGTATATGTAGCAGAGACCTGAGTTTTCCGTGTGAGCTGTGCAGCCTCCCTCCTCCTGAATCATTAGAGGAAGATATTACAGCACTTAGTATATATAGCAGAGGCCTGAGTTTTCCATGTGAGCTGTGCAGCCTCCCTCCTCCTGAATCATTAGAGGAAGATATTACAGCACTTAGTATATATAGCAGAGGCCTGAGTTATCCATGTGAGCTGTGCAGCCTCCCTCCTCCCGAATCATTAGAGGAATATATTACAGCACTTAGTATATATAGCAGAGGCCTGAGTTTTCCGTGTGAGCTGTGCAGCCTCCCTTCTCCCGAATCATTAGAGGAATATATTACAGCACTTAGTATATATAGCAGAGACCTGAGATTTCCGTGTGAGCTGTGCAGCCTCCCTTCTCCCGAATCATTAGAGGAAGATATTACAGCACTTAGTATATATAGCAGAGACCTGAGTTTTCAGTGTGAGCTGTGCAGCCTCCCTCCCCCCGAATCATTAGAGGAAGATATTACAGCACTTAGTATATATAGCAGAGGCCTGAGTTTTCCGTGTGAGCTGTGCAGCCTCCCTCCTCCCGAATCATTAGAGGAAGATATTACAGCACTTAGTATATATAGCAGAGACCTGAGTTTTCCGTGTGAGCTGTGCAGCCTCCCTCCCCCAGAATCATTAGAGGAAGATATTACAGTACTTAGTATATATAGCAGAGACCTGAGTTTTCTGTGTGAGCTGTACAGCCTCCCTCCACCCGAATCATTAGAGGAAGATATAACAGCACTTAGTAAATATAGCAGAGGCCTGAGTTTTCCATGTGAGCTGTGCAGCCTCCCTCGTCCCGAATCATTACAGGAAGATATTACAGCACTTAGTATATATAGCAGAGGCCTGAGTTTTCCATATGAGCTGTGCAGCCTCCCTCCTCCCGAATCATTAGAGGAATATATTACAGCACTTAGTATATATAGCAGAGACCTGAGTTTTCCTTGTGAGCTGTGCAGCCTCCCTCCTCCCGAATCATTAGAGGAAGATATTACAGCACTTAGTATATATAGCAGAGACCTGAGTTTTCCGTGTAAGCTGTGCAGCCTCCCTCCTCCTGAATCATTAGAGGAAGATATTACAGCACTTAGTATATATAGCAGAGGCCTGAGTTTTCCATGTGAGCTGTGCAGCCTCCCTCCTCCCGAATCATTAGAGGAATATATTACAGCACTTAGTATATATAGCAGAGACCTGAGTTTTCCGTGTGAGCTGTGCAGCCTCCCTCCTCCCGAATCATTAGAGGAAGATATTACAGCACTTAGTATATATATAGTAGATACCTGAGTTTTCCGTGTGAGCTGTGCAGCCTCCCTCCTCCCGAATAATTAGAGGAAAATATTACAGCACTTAGTATATATAGCAGAGACCTGAGTTTTCCGTGTGAGCTGTGCAGCCTCCCTCCTCCTGAATCATTAGAGGAAGATATTACAGCACTTAGTATATATAGCAGAGGCCTGAGTTTTCCGTGTGAGCTGTGCAGCCTCCCTCCTCCTGAATCATTAGAGGAAGATATTACAGCACTTAGTATATATAGCAGAGGCCTGATTTATCCATGTGAGCTGTGCAGCCTCCCTCCTCCCGAATCATTAGAGGAATATATTACAGCACTTAGTATATATAGCAGAGACCTGAGTTTTCCATGTGAGCTGTGCAGCCTCCCTCCTCCCGAATCATTAGAGGAAAATATTACAGCACTTAGTATATGTAGCAGAGACCTGAGTTTTCCGTGTGAGCTGTGCAGCCTCCCTCCTCCTGAATCATTAGAGGAAGATATTACAGCACTTAGTATATATAGCAGAGGCCTGAGTTTTCCATGTGAGCTGTGCAGCCTCCCTCCTCCTGAATCATTAGATGAAGATATTACAGCACTTAGTATATATAGCAGAGGCCTGAGTTATCCATGTGAGCTGTGCAGCCTCCCTCCTCCCGAATCATTAGAGGAATATATTACAGCACTTAGTATATATAGCAGAGGCCTGAGTTTTCCGTGTGAGCTGTGCAGCCTCCCTTCTCCCGAATCATTAGAGGAATATATTACAGCACTTAGTATATATAGCAGAGACCTGAGATTTCCGTGTGAGCTGTGCAGCCTCCCTTCTCCCGAATCATTAGAGCAAGATATTACAGCACTTAGTATATATAGCAGAGACCTGAGTTTTCAGTGTGAGCTGTGCAGCCTCCCTCCCCCCGAATCATTAGAGGAAGATATTACAGCACTTAGTATATATAGCAGAGACCTGAGTTTTCCGTGTGAGCTGTGCAGCCTCCCTCCCCCAGAATCATTAGAGGAAGATATTACAGTACTTAGTATATATAGCAGAGACCTGAGTTTTCTGTGTGAGCTGTACACCCTCCCTCCACCCGAATCATTAGAGGAAGATATAACAGCACTTAGTAAATATAGCAGAGGCCTGAGTTTTCCATGTGAGCTGTGCAGCCTCCCTCCTCCCGAATCATTAGATGAAAATATTACAGCACTTAGTATATATAGCAGAGGCCTGAGTTTTCCGTGTGAGCTGTGCAGCCTGCCTCCCCCAGAATCATTAGAGGAAGATATTACAGCACTTAGTATATATAGCAGAGACCTGAGTTTTCCGTGTGAGCTGTGCAGCCTCCCTCCTCCCGAATCATTAGAGGAAGATATTACAGCACTTAGTATATATATAGTAGAGACCTGAGTTTTCCGTGTGAGCTGTGCAGCCTCCCTCCTCCCGAATCATTAGAGGAAAATATTACAGCACTTAGTATATAGAGCAGAGGCCTGAGTTTTCCGAGAGAGCTGTGCAGCCTCCCTCCTCCTGAATCATTAGAGGAAGATATTACAGCACTTAGTATATATAGCAGAGGCCTGAGTTATCCATGTGAGCTGTGCAGCCTCCCTCCTCCCGAATCATTAGAGGAATATATAACAGCAACTAGTATATATAGCAGAGACCTGAGTTTTCCGTGTGAGCTGTGCAGCCTCCCTCCCCCCGAATCATTAGAGGAAGATATTACAGCACTTAGTAAATATAGCAGAGGCCTGAGTTTTCCATGTGAGCTGTTCAGCCTCCCTCCTCCCGAATCAGTAGATGAAAATATTACAGCACTTAGTATATATAGCAGAGGCCTGAGTTTTCCGTGTGAGCTGTGCAGCCTCCCTCCTCCAGAATCATTAGAGGAATATATTACAGCACTTAGTATATATAGCAGAGGCCTGAGTTTTCCGTGTGAGCTGTGCAGCCTCCCTCATCCCGAATCATTAGAGGAATATATAACAGCACTTAATATATATAGCAGAGACCTGAGTTTTCCGTGTGAGCTGTGCAGCCTCCCTCCCCCCGAATCATTAGAGGAAGATATTACAGCACTTAGTAAATATAGCAGAGGCCTGAGTTTTCCATGTGAGCTGTGCAGCCTCCCTCCTCCCGATTCATTAGATGAAAATATTACAGCACTTAGTATATATAGCAGAGGCCTGAGTTTTCCGTGTGAGCTGTGCAGCCTCCCTCCTCCAGAATCATTAGAGGAAGATATTACAGCACTTAGTATATATAGCAGAGGCCTGAGTTTTCCGTGTGAGCTGTGCAGCCTCCCTCGTCCCGAATCATTACAGGAAGATATTACAGCACTTAGTATATATAGCAGAGGCCTGAGTTTTCCATATGAGCTGTGCAGCCTCCCTCCTCCCAAATCATTAGAGGAATATATTACAGCACTTAGTATATATAGCAGAGACCTGAGTTTTCCGTGTAAGCTGTGCAGCCTCCCTCCTCCTGAATCATTAGAGGAAGATATTACAGCACTTAGTATATATAGCAGAGGCCTGAGTTTTCCATGTGAGCTGTGCAGCCTCCCTCCTCCCGAATCATTAGAGGAATATATTACAGCACTTAGTATATATAGCAGAGACCTGAGTTTTCCGTGTGAGCTGTGCAGCCTCCCTCCTCCCGAATCATTAGAGGAAGATATTAAAGCACTTAGTATATATATAGTAGATACCTGAGTTTTCCGTGTGAGCTGTGCAGCCTCCCTCCTCCCGAATAATTAGAGGAAAATATTACAGCACTTAGTATATATAGCAGAGACCTGAGTTTTCCGTGTGAGCTGTGCAGCCTCCCTCCTCCTGAATCATTAGAGGAAGATATTACAGCACTTAGTATATATAGCAGAGGCCTGAGTTTTCAGTGTGAGCTGTGCAGCCTCCCTCCTCCTGAATCATTAGAGGAAGATATTACAGCACTTAGTATATATAGCTTAGGCCTGATTTATCCATGTGAGCTGTGCAGCCTCCCTCCTCCCGAATCATTAGAGGAATATATTACAGCACTTAGTATATATAGCAGAGACCTGAGTTTTCCATGTGAGCTGTGCAGCCTCCCTCCTCCTGAATCATTAGAGGAAATTATTACAGCACTTAGTATATGTAGCAGAGACCTGAGTTTTCCGTGTGAGCTGTGCAGCCTCCCTCCTCCTGAATCATTAGAGGAAGATATTACAGCACTTAGTATATATAGCAGAGGCCTGAGTTTTCCATGTGAGCTGTGCAGCCTCCCTCCTCCTGAATCATTAGAGGAAGATATTACAGCACTTAGTATATATAGCAGAGGCCTGAGTTATCCATGTGAGCTGTGCAGCCTCCCTCCTCCCGAATCATTAGAGGAATATATTACAGCACTTAGTATATATAGCAGAGGCCTGAGTTTTCCGTGTGAGCTGTGCAGCCTCCCTTCTCCCGAATCATTAGAGGAATATATTACAGCACTTAGTATATATAGCAGAGACCTGAGATTTCCGTGTGAGCTGTGCAGCCTCCCTTCTCCCGAATCATTAGAGGAAGATATTACAGCACTTAGTATATATAGCAGAGACCTGAGTTTTCAGTGTGAGCTGTGCAGCCTCCCTCCCCCCGAATCATTAGAGGAAGATATTACAGCACTTAGTATATATAGCAGAGGCCTGAGTTTTCCGTGTGAGCTGTGCAGCCTCCCTCCTCCCGAATCATTAGAGGAAGATATTACAGCACTTAGTATATATAGCAGAGACCTGAGTTTTCCGTGTGAGCTGTGCAGCCTCCCTCCCCCAGAATCATTAGAGGAAGATATTACAGTACTTAGTATATATAGCAGAGACCTGAGTTTTCTGTGTGAGCTGTTCAGCCTCCCTCCACCCGAATCATTAGAGGAAGATATAACAGCACTTAGTAAATATAGCAGAGGCCTGAGTTTTCCATGTGAGCTGTGCAGCCTCCCTCCTCCCGAATCATTAGATGAAAATATTACAGCACTTAGTATATATAGCAGAGGCCTGAGTTTTCCGTGTGAGCTGTGCAGCCTCCCTCCTCCCGAATCATTAGAGGAAGATATTACAGCACTTAGTATATATAGCAGAGACCTGAGTTTTCCGTGTGAGCTGTGCAGCCTCCCTCCCCCAGAACCATTAGAGGAAGATATTACAGTACTTAGTATATATAGCAGAGACCTGAGTTTTCTGTGTGAGCTGTACAGCCTCCCTCCCCCTGAATCATTAGAGGAAGATATTACAGCACTTAGTATATATAGCAGAGGCCTGAGTTTTCCATGTGAGCTGTGCAGCCTCCCTCCTCCCGAATCATTAGAGGAATATATTACAGCACTTAGTATATATAGCAGAGACCTGAGTTTTCCGTGTGAGCTGTGCAGCCTCCCTCCTCCCGAATCATTAGAGGAAGATATTACAGCACTTAGTATATATATAGTAGATACCTGAGTTTTCCGTGTGAGCTGTGCAGCCTCCCTCCTCCCGAATAATTAGAGGAAAATATTACAGCACTTAGTATATATAGCAGAGACCTGAGTTTTCCGTGTGAGCTGTGCAGCCTCCCTCCTCCTGAATCATTAGAGGAAGATATTACAGCACTTAGTATATATAGCAGAGGCCTGAGTTTTCCGTGTGAGCTGTGCAGCCTCCCTCCTCCTGAATCATTAGAGGAAGATATTACAGCACTTAGTATATATAGCAGAGGCCTGATTTATCCATGTGAGCTGTGCAGCCTCCCTCCTCCCGAATCATTAGAGGAATATATTACAGCACTTAGTATATATAGCAGAGACCTGAGTTTTCCATGTGAGCTGTGCAGCCTCCCTCCTCCCGAATCATTAGAGGAAAATATTACAGCACTTAGTATATGTAGCAGAGACCTGAATTTTCCGTGTGAGCTGTGCAGCCTCCCTCCTTCTGAATCATTAGAGGAAGATATTACAGCACTTAGTATATATAGCAGAGGCCTGAGTTTTCCATGTGAGCTGTGCAGCCTCCCTCCTCCTGAATCATTAGAGGAAGATATTACAGCACTTAGTATATATAGCAGAGGCCTGAGTTATCCATGTGAGCTGTGCAGCCTCCCTCCTCCCGAATCATTAGAGGAATATATTACAGCACTTAGTATATATAGCAGAGGCCTGAGTTTTCCATGTGAGCTGTGCAGCCTCCCTTCTCCCGAATCATTAGAGGAATATATTACAGCACTTAGTATATATAGCAGAGACCTGAGTTTTCCGTGTGAGCTGTGCAGCCTCCCTCCTCCCGAATCATTAGAGGAAGATATTACAGCACTTAGTATATATATAGTAGAGACCTGAGTTTTCCGTGTGAGCTGTGCAGCCTCCCTCCTCCCGAATCATTAGAGGAAAATATTACAGCACTTAGTATATAGAGCAGAGGCCTGAGTTTTCCGAGAGAGCTGTGCAGCCTCCCTCCTCCTGAATCATTAGAGGAAGATATTACAGCACTTAGTATATATAGCAGAGGCCTGAGTTATCCATGTGAGCTGTGCAGCCTCCCTCCTCCCGAATCATTAGAGGAATATATAACAGCAACTAGTATATATAGCAGAGACCTGAGTTTTCCGTGTGAGCTGTGCAGCCTCCCTCCCCCCGAATCATTAGAGGAAGATATTACAGCACTTAGTAAATATAGCAGAGGCCTGAGTTTTCCATGTGAGCTGTTCAGCCTCCCTCCTCCCGAATCAGTAGATGAAAATATTACAGCACTTAGTATATATAGCAGAGGCCTGAGTTTTCCGTGTGAGCTGTGCAGCCTCCCTCCTATAGAATCATTAGAGGAATATATTACAGCACTTAGTATATATAGCAGAGGCCTGAGTTTTCCGTGTGAGCTGTGCAGCCTCCCTCATCCCGAATCATTAGAGGAATATATAACAGCACTTAATATATATAGCAGAGACCTGAGTTTTCCATGTGAGCTGTGCAGCCTCCCTCCCCCCGAATCATTAGAGGAAGATATTACAGCACTTAGTAAATATAGCAGAGGCCTGAGTTTTCCATGTGAGCTGTGCAGCCTCCCTCCTCCCGAATCATTAGATGAAAATATTACAGCACTTAGTATATATAGCAGAGGCCTGAGTTTTCCGTGTGAGCTGTGCAGCCTCCCTCCTCCAGAATCATTAGAGGAAGATATTACAGCACTTAGTATATATAGCAGAGGCCTGAGTTTTCCGTGTGAGCTGTGCAGCCTCCCTCGTCCCGAATCATTACAGGAAGATATTACAGCACTTAGTATATATAGCAGAGGCCAGAGTTTTCCATATGAGCTGTGCAGCCTCCCTCCTCCCAAATCATTAGAGGAATATATTACAGCACTTAGTATATATAGCAGAGACCTGAGTTTTCCTTGTGAGCTGTGCAGCCTCCCTCCTCCCGAATCATTAGAGGAAGATATTACAGCACTTAGTATATATAGCAGAGACCTGAGTTTTCCGTGTAAGCTGTGCAGCCTCCCTCCTCCTGAATCATTAGAGGAAGATATTACAGCACTTAGTATATATAGCAGAGGCCTGAGTTTTCCATGTGAGCTGTGCAGCCTCCCTCCTCCAGAATCATTAGAGGAATATATTACAGCACTTAGTATATATAGCAGAGACCTGAGTTTTCCGTGTGAGCTGTGCAGCCTCCCTCCTCCCGAATCATTAGAGGAAGATATTAAAGCACTTAGTATATATATAGTAGATACCTGAGTTTTCCGTGTGAGCTGTGCAGCCTCCCTCCTCCCGAATAATTAGAGGAAAATATTACAGCACTTAGTATATATAGCAGAGACCTGAGTTTTCCGTGTGAGCTGTGCAGCCTCCCTCCTCCTGAATCATTAGAGGAAGATATTACAGCACTTAGTATATATAGCAGAGGCCTGAGTTTTCCGTGTGAGCTGTGCAGCCTCCCTCCTCCTGAATCATTAGAGGAAGATATTACAGCACTTAGTATATATAGCTTAGGCCTGATTTATCCATGTGAGCTGTGCAGCCTCCCTCCTCCCGAATCATTAGAGGAATATATTACAGCACTTAGTATATATAGCAGAGACCTGAGTTTTCCATGTGAGCTGTGCAGCCTCCCTCCTCCCGAATCATTAGAGGAAAATATTACAGCACTTAGTATATGTAGCAGAGACCTGAGTTTTCCGTGTGAGCTGTGCAGCCTCCCTCCTCCTGAATCATTAGAGGAAGATATTACAGCACTTAGTATATATAGCAGAGGCCTGAGTTTTCCATGTGAGCTGTGCAGCCTCCCTCCTCCTGAATCATTAGAGGAAGATATTACAGCACTTAGTATATATAGCAGAGGCCTGAGTTATCCATGTGAGCTGTGCAGCCTCCCTCCTCCCGAATCATTAGAGGAATATATTACAGCACTTAGTATATATAGCAGAGACCTGAGTTTTCCGTGTGAGCTGTGCAGCCTCCCTTCTCCCGAATCATTAGAGGAATATATTACAGCACTTAGTATATATAGCAGAGACCTGAGATTTCCGTGTGAGCTGTGCAGCCTCCCTTCTCCCGAATCATTAGAGGAAGATATTACAGCACTTAGTATATATAGCAGAGACCTGAGTTTTCAGTGTGAGCTGTGCAGCCTCCCTCCCCCCGAATCATTAGAGGAAGATATTACAGCACTTAGTATATATAGCAGAGGCCTGAGTTTTCCGTGTGAGCTGTGCAGCCTCCCTCCTCCCGAATCATTAGAGGAAGATATTACAGCACTTAGTATATATAGCAGAGACCTGAGTTTTCCGTGTGAGCTGTGCAGCCTCCCTCCCCCAGAATCATTAGAGGAAGATATTACAGTACTTAGTATATATAGCAGAGACCTGAGTTTTCTGTGTGAGCTGTACAGCCTCCCTCCACCCGAATCATTAGAGGAAGATATAACAGCACTTAGTAAATATAGCAGAGGCCTGAGTTTTCCATGTGAGCTGTGCAGCCTCCCTCCTCCCGAATCATTAGATGAAAATATTACAGCACTTAGTATATATAGCAGAGGCCTGAGTTTTCCGTGTGAGCTGTGCAGCCTCCCTCCTCCCGAATCATTAGAGGAAGATATTACAGCACTTAGTATATATAGCAGAGACCTGAGTTTTCCGTGTGAGCTGTGCAGCCTCCCTCCCCCAGAACCATTAGAGGAAGATATTACAGTACTTAGTATATATAGCAGAGACCTGAGTTTTCTGTGTGAGCTGTACAGCCTCCCTCCCCCTGAATCATTAGAGGAAGATATTACAGCACTTAGTATATATAGCAGAGACCTGAGTTTTCTGTGTGAGCTGTGCAGCCTGCCTCCCCCAGAATCATTAGAGGAAGATATTACAGCACTTAGTATATATAGCAGAGACCTGAGTTTTCCGTGTGAGCTGTGCAGCCTCCCTCCTCCCGAATCATTAGAGGAAGATATTACAGCACTTAGTATATATATAGTAGAGACCTGAGTTTTCCGTGTGAGCTGTGCAGCCTCCCTCCTCCCGAATCATTAGAGGAAAATATTACAGCACTTAGTATATAGAGCAGAGGCATGAGTTTTCCGTGAGAGCTGTGCAGCCTCCCTCCTCCTGAATCATTAGAGGAAGATATTACAGCACTTAGTATATATAGCAGAGGCCTGAGTTATCCATGTGAGCTGTGCAGCCTCCCTCCTCCCGAATCATTAGAGGAATATATAACAGCACTTAGTATATATAGCAGAGACCTGAGTTTTCCGTGTGAGCTGTGCAGCCTCCCTCCCCCCGAATCATTAGAGGAAGATATTACAGCACTTAGTAAATATAGCAGAGGCCTGAGTTTTCCATATGAGCTGTGCAGCCTCCCTCCTCCCGAATCATTAGATGAAAATATTACAGCACTTAGTATATATAGCAGAGGCCTGAGTTTTCTGTGTGAGCTGTGCAGCCTCCCTCCTCCAGAATCATTAGAGGAATATATTACAGCACTTAGTATATATAGCAGAGGCCTGAGTTTTCCGTGTGAGCTGTGCAGCCTCCCTCCTCCAGAATCATTAGAGGAAGATATTACAGCACTTAGTATATATAGCAGAGGCCTGAGTTTTCCGTGTGAGCTGTGCAGCCTCCCTCGTCCCGAATCATTACAGGAAGATATTACAGCACTTAGTATATATAGCAGAGGCCTGAGTTTTCCATATGAGCTGTGCAGCCTCCCTCCTCCCGAATCATTAGAGGAATATATTACAGCACTTAGTATATATAGCAGAGACCTGAGTTTTCCTTGTGAGCTGTGCAGCCTCCCTCCTCCCGAATCATTAGAGGAAGATATTACAGCACTTAGTATATATAGCAGAGACCTGAGTTTTCCGTGTAAGCTGTGCAGCCTCCCTCCTCCTGAATCATTAGAGGAAGATATTACAGCACTTAGTATATATAGCAGAGGCCTGAGTTTTCCATGTGAGCTGTGCAGCCTCCCTCCTCCCGAATCATTAGAGGAATATATTACAGCACTTAGTATATATAGCAGAGACCTGAGTTTTCCGTGTGAGCTGTGCAGCCTCCCTCCTCCCGAATCATTAGAGGAAGATATTACAGCACTTAGTATATATATAGTAGATACCTGAGTTTTCCGTGTGAGCTGTGCAGCCTCCCTCCTCCCGAATAATTAGAGGAAAATATTACAGCACTTAGTATATATAGCAGAGACCTGAGTTTTCCGTGTGAGCTGTGCAGCCTCCCTCCTCCTGAATCATTAGAGGAAGATATTACAGCACTTAGTATATATAGCAGAGGCCTGAGTTTTCCGTGTGAGCTGTGCAGCCTCCCTCCTCCTGAATCATTAGAGGAAGATATTACAGCACTTAGTATATATAGCAGAGGCCTGATTTATCCATGTGAGCTGTGCAGCCTCCCTCCTCCCGAATCATTAGAGGAATATATTACAGCACTTAGTATATATAGCAGAGACCTGAGTTTTCCATGTGAGCTGTGCAGCCTCCCTCCTCCCGAATCATTAGAGGAAAATATTACAGCACTTAGTATATGTAGCAGAGACCTGAGTTTTCCGTGTGAGCTGTGCAGCCTCCCTCCTCCTGAATCATTAGAGGAAGATATTACAGCACTTAGTATATATAGCAGAGGCCTGAGTTTTCCATGTGAGCTGTGCAGCCTCCCTCCTCCTGAATCATTAGAGGAAGATATTACAGCACTTAGTATATATAGCAGAGGCCTGAGTTATCCATGTGAGCTGTGCAGCCTCCCTCCTCCCGAATCATTAGAGGAATATATTACAGCACTTAGTATATATAGCAGAGGCCTGAGTTTTCCGTGTGAGCTGTGCAGCCTCCCTTCTCCCGAATCATTAGAGGAATATATTACAGCACTTAGTATATATAGCAGAGACCTGAGATTTCCGTGTGAGCTGTGCAGCCTCCCTTCTCCCGAATCATTAGAGCAAGATATTACAGCACTTAGTATATATAGCAGAGACCTGAGTTTTCAGTGTGAGCTGTGCAGCCTCCCTCCCCCCGAATCATTAGAGGAAGATATTACAGCACTTAGTATATATAGCAGAGGCCTGAGTTTTCCGTGTGAGCTGTGCAGCCTCCCTCCTCCCGAATCATTAGAGGAAGATATTACAGCACTTAGTATATATAGCAGAGACCTGAGTTTTCCGTGTGAGCTGTGCAGCCTCCCTCCCCCAGAATCA
The DNA here is from genome assembly GCA_031769625.1 of Taudactylus pleione. Taxonomy (NCBI): domain Eukaryota; kingdom Metazoa; phylum Chordata; class Amphibia; order Anura; family Myobatrachidae; genus Taudactylus; species Taudactylus pleione. The sequence continues at coordinate 608,114 of JAUIMM010000845.1, forward strand.
TTAGAGGAAGATATTACAGTACTTAGTATATATAGCAGAGACCTGAGTTTTCTGTGTGAGCTGTGCAGCCTGCCTCCCCCAGAATCATTAGAGGAAGATATTACAGCACTTAGTATATATAGCAGAGACCTGAGTTTTCTGTGTAAGCTGTGCAGCCTCCCTCCTCCTGAATCATTAGAGGAAGATATTACAGCACTTAGTATATATAGCAGAGGCCTGAGTTTTCCATGTGAGCTGTGCAGCCTCCCTCCTCCCGAATCATTAGAGGAATATATTACAGCACTTAGTATATATAGCAGAGACCTGAGTTTTCCGTGTGAGCTGTGCAGCCTCCCTCCTCCCGAATCATTAGAGGAAGATATTACAGCACTTAGTATATATATAGTAGATACCTGAGTTTTCCGTGTGAGCTGTGCAGCCTCCCTCCTCCCGAATAATTAGAGGAAAATATTACAGCACTTAGTATATATAGCAGAGACCTGAGTTTTCCGTGTGAGCTGTGCAGCCTCCCTCCTCCTGAATCATTAGAGGAAGATATTACAGCACTTAGTATATATAGCAGAGGCCTGAGTTTTCCGTGTGAGCTGTGCAGCCTCCCTCCTCCTGAATCATTAGAGGAAGATATTACAGCACTTAGTATATATAGCAGAGGCCTGATTTATCCATGTGAGCTGTGCAGCCTCCCTCCTCCCGAATCATTAGAGGAATATATTACAGCACTTAGTATATATAGCAGAGACCTGAGTTTTCCATGTGAGCTGTGCAGCCTCCCTCCTCCCGAATCATTAGAGGAAAATATTACAGCACTTAGTATATGTAGCAGAGACCTGAGTTTTCCGTGTGAGCTGTGCAGCCTCCCTCCTCCTGAATCATTAGAGGAAGATATTACAGCACTTATTATATATAGCAGAGGCCTGAGTTTTCCATGTGAGCTGTGCAGCCTCCCTCCTCCTGAATCATTAGAGGAAGATATTACAGCACTTAGTATATATAGCAGAGGCCTGAGTTATCCATGTGAGCTGTGCAGCCTCCCTCCTCCTGAATCATTAGAGGAATATATTACAGCACTTAGTATATATAGCAGAGGCCTGAGTTTTCCGTGTGAGCTGTGCAGCCTCCCTTCTCCCGAATCATTAGAGGAATATATTACAGCACTTAGTATATATAGCAGAGACCTGAGATTTCCGTGTGAGCTGTGCAGCCTCCCTTCTCCCGAATCATTAGAGCAAGATATTACAGCACTTAGTATATATAGCAGAGACCTGAGTTTTCAGTGTGAGCTGTGCAGCCTCCCTCCCCCCGAATCATTAGAGGAAGATATTACAGCACTTAGTATATATAGCAGAGGCCTGAGTTTTCCGTGTGAGCTGTGCAGCCTCCCTCCTCCCGAATCATTAGAGGAAGATATTACAGCACTTAGTATATATAGCAGAGACCTGAGTTTTCCGTGTGAGCTGTGCAGCCTCCCTCCCCCAGAATCATTAGAGGAAGATATTACAGTACTTAGTATATATAGCAGAGACCTGAGTTTTCTGTGTGAGCTGTACAGCCTCCCTCCACCCGAATCATTAGAGGAAGATATAACAGCACTTAGTAAATATAGCAGAGGCCTGAGTTTTCCATGTGAGCTGTGCAGCCTCCCTCCTCCCGAATCATTAGATGAAAATATTACAGCACTTAGTATATATAGCAGAGGCCTGAGTTTTCCGTGTGAGCTGTGCAGCCTGCCTCCCCCAGAATCATTAGAGGAAGATATTACAGCACTTAGTATATATAGCAGAGACCTGAGTTTTCCGTGTGAGCTGTGCAGCCTCCCTCCTCCCGAATCATTAGAGGAATATATTACAGCACTTAGTATATATATAGTAGAGACCTGAGTTTTCCGTGTGAGCTGTGCAGCCTCCCTCCTCCCGAATCATTAGAGGAAAATATTACAGCACTTAGTATATAGAGCAGAGGCCTGAGTTTTCCGAGAGAGCTGTGCAGCCTCCCTCCTCCTGAATCATTAGAGGAAGATATTACAGCACTTAGTATATATAGCAGAGGCCTGAGTTATCCATGTGAGCTGTGCAGCCTCCCTCCTCCCGAATCATTAGAGGAATATATAACAGCAACTAGTATATATAGCAGAGACCTGAGTTTTCCGTGTGAGCTGTGCAGCCTCCCTCCCCCCGAATCATTAGAGGAAGATATTACAGCACTTAGTAAATATAGCAGAGGCCTGAGTTTTCCATGTGAGCTGTTCAGCCTCCCTCCTCCCGAATCATTAGATGAAAATATTACAGCACTTAGTATATATAGCAGAGGCCTGAGTTTTCCGTGTGAGCTGTGCAGCCTCCCTCCTCCAGAATCATTAGAGGAATATATTACAGCACTTAGTATATATAGCAGAGGCCTGAGTTTTCCGTGTGAGCTGTGCAGCCTCCCTCATCCCGAATCATTAGAGGAATATATAACAGCACTTAATATATATAGCAGAGACCTGAGTTTTCCGTGTGAGCTGTGCAGCCTCCCTCCCCCCGAATCATTAGAGGAAGATATTACAGCACTTAGTAAATATAGCAGAGGCCTGAGTTTTCCATGTGAGCTGTGCAGCCTCCCTCCTCCCGAATCATTAGATGAAAATATTACAGCACTTAGTATATATAGCAGAGGCCTGAGTTTTCCGTGTGAGCTGTGCAGCCTCCCTCCTCCAGAATCATTAGAGGAAGATATTACAGCACTTAGTATATATAGCAGAGGCCTGAGTTTTCCGTGTGAGCTGTGCAGCCTCCCTCGTCCCGAATCATTACAGGAAGATATTACAGCACTTAGTATATATAGCAGAGGCCTGAGTTTTCCATATGAGCTGTGCAGCCTCCCTCCTCCCAAATCATTAGAGGAATATATTACAGCACTTAGTATATATAGCAGAGACCTGAGTTTTCCTTGTGAGCTGTGCAGCCTCCCTCCTCCCGAATCATTAGAGGAAGATATTACAGCACTTAGTATATATAGCAGAGACCTGAGTTTTCCGTGTAAGCTGTGCAGCCTCCCTCCTCCTGAATCATTAGAGGAAGATATTACAGCACTTAGTATATATAGCAGAGGCCTGAGTTTTCCATGTGAGCTGTGCAGCCTCCCTCCTCCCGAATCATTAGAGGAATATATTACAGCACTTAGTATATATAGCAGAGACCTGAGTTTTCCGTTTGAGCTGTGCAGCCTCCCTCCTCCCGAATCATTAGAGGAAGATATTACAGCACTTAGTATATATATAGTAGATACCTGAGTTTTCCGTGTGAGCTGTGCAGCCTCCCTCCTCCCGAATAATTAGAGGAAAATATTACAGCACTTAGTATATATAGCAGAGACCTGAGTTTTCCGTGTGAGCTGTGCAGCCTCCCTCCTCCTGAATCATTAGAGGAAGATATTACAGCACTTAGTATATATAGCAGAGGCCTGAGTTTTCCGTGTGAGCTGTGCAGCCTCCCTCCTCCTGAATCATTAGAGGAAGATATTACAGCACTTAGTATATATAGCAGAGGCCTGATTTATCCATGTGAGCTGTGCAGCCTCCCTCCTCCCGAATCATTAGAGGAATATATTACAGCACTTAGTATATATAGCAGAGACCTGAGTTTTCCATGTGAGCTGTACAGCCTCCCTCCTCCCGAATCATTAGATGAAAATATTACAGCACTTAGTATATATAGCAGAGGCCTGAGTTTTCCGTGTGAGCTGTGCAGCCTCCCTCCTCCCGAATCATTAGAGTAAGATATTACAGCACTTAGAATATATAGCAGAGACCTGAGTTTTCCGTGTGAGCTGTGCAGCCTCCCTCCCCCAGAATCATTAGAGGAAGATATTACAGTACTTAGTATATATAGCAGAGACCTGAGTTTTCTGTGTGAGCTGTACAGCCTCCCTCCCCCCGAATCATTAGAGGAAGATATTACAGCACTTAGTATATATAGCAGAGACCTGAGTTTTCTGTGTGAGCTGTGCAGCCTGCCTCCCCCAGAATCATTAGAGGAAGATATTACAGCACTTAGTATATATAGCAGAGACCTGAGTTTTCCGTGTGAGCTGTGCAGCCTCCCTCCTCCCGAATCATTAGAGGAAGATATTACAGCACTTAGTATATATATAGTAGAGACCTGAGTTTTCCGTGTGAGCTGTGCAGCCTCCCTCCTCCCGAATCATTAGAGGAAAATATTACAGCACTTAGTATATAGAGCAGAGGCCTGAGTTTTCCGAGAGAGCTGTGCAGCCTCCCTCCTCCTGAATCATTAGAGGAAGATATTACAGCACTTAGTATATATAGCAGAGGCCTGAGTTATCCATGTGAGCTGTGCAGCCTCCCTCCTCCCGAATCATTAGAGGAATATATAACAGCACTTAGTATATATAGCAGAGACCTGAGTTTTCCGTGTGAGCTGTGCAGCCTCCCTCCCCCCGAATCATTAGAGGAAGATATTACAGCACTTAGTAAATATAGCAGAGGCCTGAGTTTTCCATGTGAGCTGTGCAGCCTCCCTCCTCCCGAATCATTAGATGAAAATATTACAGCACTTAGTATATATAGCAGAGGCCTGAGTTTTCCATGTGAGCTGTGCAGCCTCCCTCCTCCAGAATCATTAGAGGAAGATATTACAGCACTTAGTATATATAGCAGAGGCCTGAGTTTTCCGTGTGAGCTGTGCAGCCTCCCTCGTCCCGAATCATTACAGGAAGATATTACAGCACTTAGTATATATAGCAGAGGCCTGAGTTTTCCATATGAGCTGTGCAGCCTCCCTCCTCCCAAATCATTAGAGGAATATATTACAGCACTTAGTATATATAGCAGAGACCTGAGTTTTCCTTGTGAGCTGTGCAGCCTCCCTCCTCCCGAATCATTAGAGGAAGATATTACAGCACTTAGTATATATAGCAGAGACCTGAGTTTTCCGTGTAAGCTGTGCAGCCTCCCTCCTCCTGAATCATTAGAGGAAGATATTACAGCACTTAGTATATATAGCAGAGGCCTGAGTTTTCCATGTGAGCTGTGCAGCCTCCCTCCTCCCGAATCATTAGAGGAATATATTACAGCACTTAGTATATATAGCAGAGACCTGAGTTTTCCGTGTGAGCTGTGCAGCCTCCCTCCTCCCGAATCATTAGAGGAAGATATTACAGCACTTAGTATATATATAGTAGATACCTGAGTTTTCCGTGTGAGCTGTGCAGCCTCCCTCCTCCCGAATAATTAGAGGAAAATATTACAGCACTTAGTATATATAGCAGAGACCTGAGTTTTCCGTGTGAGCTGTGCAGCCTCCCTCCTCCTGAATCATTAGAGGAAGATATTACAGCACTTAGTATATATAGCAGAGGCCTGAGTTTTCCGTGTGAGCTGTACAGCCTCCCTCCCCCTGAATCATTAGAGGAAGATATTACAGCACTTAGTATATATAGCAGAGACCTGAGTTTTCTGTGTGAGCTGTGCAGCCTGCCTCCCCCAGAATCATTAGAGGAAGATATTACAGCACTTAGTATATATAGCAGAGACCTGAGTTTTCCGTGTGAGCTGTGCAGCCTCCCTCCTCCCGAATCATTAGAGGAAGATATTACAGCACTTAGTATATATATAGTAGAGACCTGAGTTTTCCGTGTGAGCTGTGCAGCCTCCCTCCTCCCGAATCATTAGAGGAAAATATTACAGCACTTAGTATATAGAGCAGAGGCCTGAGTTTTCCGTGAGAGCTGTGCAGCCTCCCTCCTCCTGAATCATTAGAGGAAGATATTACAGCACTTAGTATATATAGCAGAGGCCTGAGTTATCCATGTGAGCTGTGCAGCCTCCCTCCTCCCGAATCATTAGAGGAATATATAACAGCACTTAGTATATATAGCAGAGACCTGAGTTTTCCGTGTGAGCTGTGCAGCCTCCCTCCCCCCGAATCATTAGAGGAAGATATTACAGCACTTAGTAAATATAGCAGAGGCCTGAGTTTTCCATGTGAGCTGTGCAGCCTCCCTCCTCCCGAATCATTAGATGAAAATATTACAGCACTTAGTATATATAGCAGAGGCCTGAGTTTTCCGTGTGAGCTGTGCAGCCTCCCTCCTCCAGAATCATTAGAGGAATATATTACAGCACTTAGTATATATAGCAGAGGCCTGAGTTTTCTGTGTGAGCTGTGCAGCCTCCCTCATCCCGAATCATTAGAGGAATATATAACAGCACTTAATATATATAGCAGAGACCTGAGTTTTCCGTGTGAGCTGTGGCACTTAGTATATATAGCAGAGACCTGAGTTTTCCGTGTGAGCTGTGCAGCCTCCCTCCCCCCGAATCATTAGAGGAAGATATTACAGCACTTAGTAAATATAGCAGAGGCCTGAGTTTTCCATGTGAGCTGTGCAGCCTCCCTCCTCCCGAATCATTAGATGAAAATATTACAGCACTTAGTATATATAGCAGAGGCCTGAGTTTTCCGTGTGAGCTGTGCAGCCTCCCTCCTCCAGAATCATTAGAGGAATATATTACAGCACTTAGTATATATAGCAGAGGCCTGAGTTTTCCGTGTGAGCTGTGCAGCCTCCCTCCCCCTGAATCATTAGAGGAATATATAACAGCACTTAATATATATAGCAGAGACCTGAGTTTTCCATGTGAGCTGTGCAGCCTCCCTCCTCCCGAATCATTAGATGAAAATATTACAGCACTTAGTATATATAGCAGAGGCCTGAGTTTTCCGTGTGAGCTGTGCAGCCTCCCTCCTCCAGAATCATTAGAGGAAGATATTACAGCACTTAGTATATATAGCAGAGGCCTGAGTTTTCCGTGTGAGCTGTGCAGCCTCCCTCGTCCCGAATCATTACAGGAAGATATTACAGCACTTAGTATATATAGCAGAGGCCTGAGTTTTCCATATGAGCTGTGCAGCCTCCCTCCTAACAAATCATTAGAGGAATATATTACAGCACTTAGTATATATAGCAGAGACCTGAGTTTTCCTTGTGAGCTGTGCAGCCTCCCTCCTCCCGAATCATTAGAGGAAGATATTACAGCACTTAGTATATATAGCAGAGACCTGAGTTTTCCGTGTAAGCTGTGCAGCCTCCCTCCTCCTGAATCATTAGAGGAAGATATTACAGCACTTAGTATATATAGCAGAGGCCTGAGTTTTCCATGTGAGCTGTGCAGCCTCCCTCCTCCCGAATCATTAGAGGAATATATTACAGCACTTAGTATATATAGCAGAGACCTGAGTTTTCCGTGTGAGCTGTGCAGCCTCCCTCCTCCCGAATCATTAGAGGAAGATATTACAGCACTTAGTATATATATAGTAGATACCTGAGTTTTCCGTGTGAGCTGTGCAGCCTCCCTCCTCCCGAATAATTAGAGGAAAATATTACAGCACTTAGTATATATAGCAGAGACCTGAGTTTTCCGTGTGAGCTGTGCAGCCTCCCTCCTCCTGAATCATTAGAGGAAGATATTACAGCACTTAGTATATATAGCAGAGGCCTGAGTTTTCCGTGTGAGCTGTGCAGCCTCCCTCCTCCTGAATCATTAGAGGAAGATATTACAGCACTTAGTATATATAGCAGAGGCCTGATTTATCCATGTGAGCTGTGCAGCCTCCCTCCTTCCGAATCATTAGAGGAATATATTACAGCACTTAGTATATATAGCAGAGACCTGAGTTTTCCATGTGAGCTGTACAGCCTCCCTCCTCCCGAATCATTAGAGGAAAATATTACAGCACTTAGTATATGTAGCAGAGACCTGAGTTTTCCGTGTGAGCTGTGCAGCCTCCCTCCTCCTGAATCATTAGAGGAAGATATTACAGCACTTAGTATATATAGCAGAGGCCTGAGTTTTCCGTGTGAGCTGTGCAGCCTCCCTCCTCCTGAATCATTAGAGGAAGATATTACAGCACTTAGTATATATAGCAGAGGCCTGAGTTATCCATGTGAGCTGTGCAGCCTCCCTCCTCCCGAATCATTAGAGGAATATATTACAGCACTTAGTATATATAGCAGAGGCCTGAGTTTTCTGTGTGAGCTGTGCAGCCTCCCTTCTCCCGAATCATTAGAGGAATATATTACAGCACTTAGTATATATAGCAGAGACCTGAGATTTCCGTGTGAGCTGTGCAGCCTCCCTTCTCCCGAATCATTAGAGGAAGATATTACAGCACTTAGTATATATAGCAGAGACCTGAGTTTTCAGTGTGAGCTGTGCAGCCTCCCTCCCCCCGAATCATTAGAGGAAGATATTACAGCACTTAGTATATATAGCAGAGGCCTGAGTTTTCCGTGTGAGCTGTGCAGCCTCCCTCCTCCCGAATCATTAGAGGAAGATATTACAGCACTTAGTATATATAGCAGAGACCTGAGTTTTCCGTGTGAGCTGTGCAGCCTCCCTCCCCCAGAATCATTAGAGGAAGATATTACAGTACTTAGTATATATAGCAGAGACCTGAGTTTTCTGTGTGAGCTGTACAGCCTCCCTCCACCCGAATCATTAGAGGAAGATATAACAGCACTTAGTAAATATAGCAGAGGCCTGAGTTTTCCATGTGAGCTGTGCAGCCTCCCTCCTCCCGAATCATTAGATGAAAATATTACAGCACTTAGAATATATAGCAGAGGCCTGAGTTTTCCGTGTGAGCTGTGCAGCCTCCCTCCTCCCGAATCATTAGAGGAAAATATTACAGCACTTAGTATATAGAGCAGAGGCCTGAGTTTTCCATGTGAGCTGTGCAGCCTCCCTCCTCCCGAATCATTAGAGGAATATATTACAGCACTTAGTATATATAGCAGAGACCTGAGTTTTCCGTGTGAGCTGTGCAGCCTCCCTCCTCCCGAATCATTAGAGGAAGATATTACAGCACTTAGTATATATATAGTAGATACCTGAGTTTTCCGTGTGAGCTGTGCAGCCTCCCTCCTCCCGAATAATTAGAGGAAAATATTACAGCACTTAGTATATATAGCAGAGACCTGAGTTTTCCGTGTGAGCTGTGCAGCCTCCCTCCTCCTGAATCATTAGAGGAAGATATTACAGCACTTAGTATATATAGCAGAGGCCTGAGTTATCCGTGTGAGCTGTACAGCCTCCCTCCCCCTGAATCATTAGAGGAAGATATTACAGCACTTAGTATATATAGCAGAGACCTGAGTTTTCTGTGTGAGCTGTGCAGCCTGCCTCCCCCAGAATCATTAGAGGAAGATATTACAGCACTTAGTATATATAGCAGAGACCTGAGTTTTCCGTGTGAGCTGTGCAGCCTCCCTCCTCCCGAATCATTAGAGGAAGATATTACAGCACTTAGTATATATATAGTAGAGACCTGAGTTTTCCGTGTGAGCTGTGCAGCCTCCCTCCTCCCGAATCATTAGAGGAAAATATTACAGCACTTAGTATATAGAGCAGAGGCCTGAGTTTTCCGTGAGAGCTGTGCAGCCTCCCTCCTCCTGAATCATTAGAGGAAGATATTACAGCACTTAGTATATATAGCAGAGGCCTGAGTTATCAATGTGAGCTGTGCAGCCTCCCTCCTCCCGAATCATTAGAGGAATATATAACAGCACTTAGTATATATAGCAGAGACCTGAGTTTTCCGTGTGAGCTGTGCAGCCTCCCTCCCCCCGAATCATTAGAGGAAGATATTACAGCACTTAGTAAATATAGCAGAGGCCTGAGTTTTCCATGTGAGCTGTGCAGCCTCCAACCTCCCGAATCATTAGATGAAAATATTACAGCACTTAGTATATATAGCAGAGGCCTGAGTTTTCCGTGTGAGCTGTGCAGCCTCCCTCCTCCAGAATCATTAGAGGAATATATTACAGCACTTAGTATATATAGCAGAGGCCTGAGTTTTCTGTGTGAGCTGTGCAGCCTCCCTCATCCCGAATCATTAGAGGAATATATAACAGCACTTAATATATATAGCAGAGACCTGAGTTTTCCGTGTGAGCTGTGGCACTTAGTATATATAGCAGAGACCTGAGTTTTCCGTGTGAGCTGTGCAGCCTCCCTCCCCCCGAATCATTAGAGGAAGATATTACAGCACTTAGTAAATATAGCAGAGGCCTGAGTTTTCCATGTGAGCTGTGCAGCCTCCCTCCTCCCGAATCATTAGATGAAAATATTACAGCACTTAGTATATATAGCAGAGGCCTGAGTTTTCCGTGTGAGCTGTGCAGCCTCCCTCCTCCAGAATCATTAGAGGAATATATTACAGCACTTAGTATATATAGCAGAGGCCTGAGTTTTCCGTGTGAGCTGTGCAGCCTCCCTCCCCCCGAATCATTAGAGGAATATATAACAGCACTTAATATATATAGCAGAGACCTGAGTTTTCCATGTGAGCTGTGCAGCCTCCCTCCTCCCGAATCATTAGATGAAAATATTACAGCACTTAGTATATATAGCATTGGCCTGAGTTTTCCGTGTGAGCTGTGCAGCCTCCCTCCTCCAGAATCATTAGAGGAAGATATTACAGCACTTAGTATATATAGCAGAGGCCTGAGTTTTCCGTGTGAGCTGTGCAGCCTCCCTCGTCCCGAATCATTACAGGAAGATATTACAGCACTTAGTATATATAGCAGAGGCCTGAGTTTTCCATATGAGCTGTGCAGCCTCCCTCCTCCCAAATCATTAGAGGAATATATTACAGCACTTAGTATATATAGCAGAGACCTGAGTTTTCCTTGTGAGCTGTGCAGCCTCCCTCCTCCCGAATCATTAGAGGAAGATATTACAGCACTTAGTATATATAGCAGAGACCTGAGTTTTCCGTGTAAGCTGTGCAGCCTCCCTCCTCCTGAATCATTAGAGGAAGATATTACAGCACTTAGTATATATAGCAGAGGCCTGAGTTTTCCATGTGAGCTGTGCAGCCTCCCTCCTCCCGAATCATTAGAGGAATATATTACAGCACTTAGTATATATAGCAGAGACCTGAGTTTTCCGTGTGAGCTGTGCAGCCTCCCTCCTCCCGAATCATTAGAGGAAGATATTACAGCACTTAGTATATATATAGTAGATACCTGAGTTTTCCGTGTGAGCTGTGCAGCCTCCCTCCTCCCGAATAATTAGAGGAAAATATTACAGCACTTAGTATATATAGCAGAGACCTGAGTTTTCCGTGTGAGCTGTGCAGCCTCCCTCCTCCTGAATCATTAGAGGAAGATATTACAGCACTTAGTATATATAGCAGAGGCCTGAGTTTTCCGTGTGAGCTGTGCAGCCTCCCTCCTCCTGAATCATTAGAGGAAGATATTACAGCACTTAGTATATATAGCAGAGGCCTGATTTATCCATGTGAGCTGTGCAGCCTCCCTCCTTCCGAATCATTAGAGGAATATATTACAGCACTTAGTATATATAGCAGAGACCTGAGTTTTCCATGTGAGCTGTACAGCCTCCCTCCTCCCGAATCATTAGAGGAAAATATTACAGCACTTAGTATATGTAGCAGAGACCTGAGTTTTCCGTGTGAGCTGTGCAGCCTCCCTCCTCCTGAATCATTAGAGGAAGATATTACAGCACTTAGTATATATAGCAGAGGCCTGAGTTTTCCGTGTGAGCTGTGCAGCCTCCCTCCTCCTGAATCATTAGAGGAAGATATTACAGCACTTAGTATATATAGCAGAGGCCTGAGTTATCCATGTGAGCTGTGCAGCCTCCCTCCTCCCGAATCATTAGAGGAATATATTACAGCACTTAGTATATATAGCAGAGGCCTGAGTTTTCCGTGTGAGCTGTGCAGCCTCCCTTCTCCCGAATCATTAGAGGAATATATTACAGCACTTAGTATATATAGCAGAGACCTGAGATTTCCGTGTGAGCTGTGCAGCCTCCCTTCTCCCGAATCATTAGAGGAAGATATTACAGCACTTAGTATATATAGCAGAGACCTGAGTTTTCTGTGTGAGCTGTGCAGCCTCCCTCCCCCCGAATCATTAGAGGAAGATATTACAGCACTTAGTATATATAGCAGAGGCCTGAGTTTTCCGTGTGAGCTGTGCAGCCTCCCTCCTCCCGAATCATTAGAGGAAAATATTACAGCACTTAGTATATATAGCAGAGACCTGAGTTTTCCGTGTGAGCTGTGCAGCCTCCCTCCCCCAGAATCATTAGAGGAAGATATTACAGTACTTAGTATATATAGCAGAGACCTGAGTTTTCTGTGTGAGCTGTACAGCCTCCCTCCACCCGAATCATTAGAGGAAGATATAACAGCACTTTGTAAATATAGCAGAGGCCTGAGTTTTCCATGTGAGCTGTGCAGCCTCCCTCCTCCCGAATCATTAGATGAAAATATTACAGCACTTAGTATATATAGCAGAGGCCTGAGTTTTCCGTGTGAGCTGTGCAGCCTCCCTCCTCCAGAATCATTAGAGGAAGATATTACAGCACTTAGTATATAAAGCAGAGGCCTGAGTTTTCCGTGTGAGCTGTGCTGCCTCCTTCATCCCGAATCATTAAAGGAAGATATTACAGCACTTAGTATATATAGCAGAGGCCTGAGTTTTCCATATGAGCTGTGCAGCCTCCCTCCTCCCGAATCATTAGAGGAATATATTACAGCACTTAGTATATATAGCAGAGACCTGAGTTTTCCTTGTGAGCTGTGCAGCCTCCCTCCTCCCGAATCATTAGAGGAAGATATTACAGCACTTAGTATATATAGCAGAGACCTGAGTTTTCCGTGTAAGCTGTGCAGCCTCCCTCCTCCTGAATCATGAGAGGAAGATATTACAGCACTTAGTATATATAGCAGAGGCCTGAGTTTTCCATGTGAGCTGTGCAGCCTCCCTCCTCCCGAATCATTAGAGGAATATATTACAGCACTTAGTATATATAGTAGAGACCTGAATTTTCCATGTGAGCTGTGCAGCCTCCCTCCTCCCGAATCATTAGAGGAAGATATTACAGCACTTAGTATATATATAGTAGAGACCTGAGTTTTCCGTGTGAGCTGTGCAGCCTCCCTCCTCCCGAATCATTAGAGGAAAATATTACAGCACTTAGTATATATAGCAGAGACCTGAGTTTTCCGTGTGAGCTGTGCAGCCTCCCTCCTCCTGAATCATTAGAGGAAGATATTACAGCACTTAGTATATATAGCAGAGGCCTGAGTTTTCCGTGTGAGCTGTGCAGCCTCCCTCCTCCTGAATCATTAGAGGAAGATATTACAGCACTTAGTATAAATAGCAGAGGCCTGAGTTATCCATGTGAGCTGTGCAGCCTCCCTCCTCCCGAATCATTAGAGGAATATATTACAGCACTTAGTATATATTGCAGAGGCCTGAGTTTTCCGTGTGAGCTGTGCATCCTCCCTTCTCACGAATCATTAGAGGAAGATGTTACAGCACTTAGTATATATTGCAGAGACCTGAGTTTTCCGTGTGAGCTGTGCAGCCTCCCTCCTCCCGAATCATTAGAGGAAGATATTACAGCACTTAGCATATATAGCAGAGACCTGAGTTTTCCGTGTGAGCTGTGTAGCCTCCCTTCTCCCGAATCATTAGAGGAAGATATTACAGCACTTAGTATATATAGCAGAGACCTGAGTTTTCCGTGTGAGATTTGCAGCCTCCCTTCTCCGGAATCATTAGAGGAAGATATTACAGCACTTAGTATATATATAGTAGAGACCTGAGTTTTCCGTGTGAGCTGTGCAGCCTCCCTCCTCCCGAATCATTAGAGGAAGATATTACAGCACTTAGTATATATAGTAGAGACCTGAGTTTTCCATGTGAGCTGTGCAGCCTCCCTCCCCCAGAATCATTAGAGGAAGATATTACAGCACTTAGTATATATAGCAGAGGCCTGAGTTTTCCGTGTGAGCTGTGCAGCCTCCCTCCCCGAGAATCATTAGAGGAAGATATTACAGCACTTAGTATATATAGCAGAGACCTGAGTTTTCCGTGTGAGCTTTGCAGCCTCCCTCCTCCTAAATTATTAGAGGAAGATATTACAGCACTTAGTATATATATAGTAGAGACCTAAGTTTTCCATGTTAGCTGTGCAGCCTCCCTCCTCCCGAATCATTAGAGGAATATATTACAGCACTTAGTATATATAGCAGAGACCTGAGTTTTCCGTGTGAGCTGTGCAGCCTCCCTCCTCCCGAATCATTAGAGGAAAATATTACAGCACTTAGTATATATAGCAGAGGCCTGAGTTTTCCGTGAGAGCTGTGCAGCCTCCCTCCTACTGAATCATTAGAGGAAGATATTACAGAACTTAGTAAATATAGCAGAGGCCTGAGTTTTCCATGTGAGCTGTGCAGCCTCCCTCCTCCCGAATCATTAGATGAAAATATTACAGCACTTAGTATATATAGCAGAGGCCTGAGTTTTCCGTGTGAGCTGTGCAGCCTCCCTCCTCCCGAATCATTAGAGGAATATATAACAGCACTTAGTATATATAGCAGAGACCTGAGTTTTCCGTGTGAGCTGTGCAGCCTCCCTCCCCCCGAATCATTAGAGGAAGATATTACAGCACTTAGTAAATATAGCAGAGGCCTGAGTTTTCCATGTGAGCTGTGCAGCCTCCCTCCTCCCGAATCATTAGATGAAAATATTACAGCACTTAGTATATATAGCAGAGGCCTGAGTTTTCCGTGTGAGCTGTGCAGCCTCCCTCCTCCCGAATCATTAGAGGAAGATATTACAGCACTTAGTATATATAGCAGAGGCCTGAGTTTTCCGTGTGAGCTGTGCAGCCTCCCTCGTCCCGAATCATTACAGGAAGATATTACAGCACTTAGTATATATAGCAGAGACCTGAGTTTTCCGTGTGAGCTGTGCAGCCTCCCTTCTCCCGAATCATTAGAGGAAGATATTACAGCACTTATTATATATATAGTAGAGACCTGAGTTTTCCGTGTGAGCTGTGCAGCCTCCCTCCTCCCGAATCATTAGAGGAAAATATTACAGCACTTAGTATATATAGCAGAGACCTGAGTTTTCCGTGTGAGCTGTGCAGCCTCCCTCCTCCAGAATCATTAGAGGAAGATATTACAGCACTTAGTATATAAAGCAGAGGCCTGAGTTTTCCGTGTGAGCTGTGCAGCCTCCCTCCCCCCGAATCATTAAAAAAAGATATTACAGCACTTAGTATATATAGCAGAGGCCTGAGTTATCCATGTGAGCTGTGCAGCCTCCCTCCTCCCGAATCATTAGAGGATTATATTACAGCACTTAGTATATATTGCAGAGGCCTGAGTTTTCCGTGTGAGCTGTGCTGCCTCCCTTCTCCCGAATTATTAGAGGAAGATATTACAGCACTTAGTATATATAGCAGAGACCTGAGATTTCCGTGTGAGCTGTGCAGCCTCCCTTCTCCCAAATCATTAGAGGAAGATATTACAGCACTTAGTATATATAGCAGAGACCTGAGTTTTCAGTGTGAGCTGTGCAGCCTCCCTCCCCCCGAATCATTAGAGGAAGATATTACAGCACTTAGTATATATAGCAGAGGCCTGAGTTTTCCGTGTGAGCTGTGTAGCCTCCCTCCTCCCGAATCATTAGAGGAAGATATTACAGCACTTAGTATATATAGCAGAGACCTGAGTTTTCCGTGTGAGCTGTGCAGCCTCCCTCCCCCAGAATCATTAGAGGAAGATATTACAGTACTTAGTATATATAGCAGAGACCTGAGTTTTCTGTGTGAGCTGTACAGCCTCCCTCCCCCCGAATCATTAGAGGAAGATATTACAGCACTTAGTATATATAGCAGAGACCTGAGTTTTCTGTGTGAGCTGTGCAGCCTGCCTCCCCCAGAATCATTAGAGGAAGATATCACAGCACTTAGTATATATAGCAGAGACCTGAGTTTTCCGTGTGAGCTGTGCAGCCTCCCTCCTCCCGAATCATTAGAGGAAGATATTACAGCACTTAGTATATATATAGTAGAGACCTGAGTTTTCCGTGTGAGCTGTGCAGCCTCCCTCCTCCCGAATCATTAGAGGAAAATATTACAGCACTTAGTATATAGAGCAGAGGCCTGAGTTTTCCGTGAGAGCTGTGCAGCCTCCCTCCTCCTGAATCATTAGAGGAAGATATTACAGCACTTAGTATATATAGCAGAGGCCTGAGTTATCCATGTGAGCTGTGCAGCCTCCCTCCTCCCGAATCATTAGAGGAATATATAACAGCACTTAGTATATATAGCAGAGACCTGAGTTTTCCGTGTGAGCTGTGCAGCCTCCCTCCCCCCGAATCATTAGAGGAAGATATTACAGCACTTAGTAAATATAGCAGAGGCCTGAGTTTTCCATATGAGCTGTGCAGCCTCCCTCCTCCCGAATCATTAGATGAAAATATTACAGCACTTAGTATATATAGCAGAGGCCTGAGTTTTCCGTGTGAGCTGTGCAGCCTCCCTCCTCCAGAATCATTAGAGGAATATATTACAGCACTTAGTGTATATAGCAGAGGCCTGAGTTTTCCGTGTGAGCTGTGCAGCCTCCCTCATCCCGAATCATTAGAGGAATATATAACAGCATTTAGTATATATAGCAGAGACCTGAGTTTTCCGTGTGAGCTGTGCAGCCTCCCTCCCCCCGAATCATTAGAGGAAGATAATACAGCACTTAGTAAATATAACAGAGGCCTGAGTTTTCCATGTGAGCTGTGCAGCCTCCCTCCTCCCGAATCATTAGATGAAAATATTACAGCACTTAGTATATATAGCAGAGGCCTGAGTTTTCCGTGTGAGCTGTGCAGCCTCCCTCCTCCAGAATCATTAGAGGAAGATATTACAGCACTTAGTATATATAGCAGAGGCCTGAGTTTTCCGTGTGAGCTGTGCAGCCTCCCTCGTCCCGAATCATTACAGGAAGATATTACAGCACTTAGTATATATAGCAGAGGCCTGAGTTTTCCATATGAGCTGTGCAGCCTCCCTCCTCCCGAATCATTAGAGGAATATATTACAGCACTTAGTATATATAGCAGAGACCTGAGTTTTCCTTGTGAGCTGTGCAGCCTCCCTCCTCCCGAATCATTAGAGGAAGATATTACAGCACTTAGTATATATAGCAGAGACCTGAGTTTTCCGTGTAAGCTGTGCAGCCTCGCTCCTCCTGAATCATTAGAGGAAGATATTACAGCACTTAGTATATATAGCAGAGGCCTGAGTTTTCCATGTGAGCTGTGCAGCCTCCCTCCTCCCGAATCATTAGAGGAATATATTACAGCACTTAGTATATATAGCAGAGACCTGAGTTTTCCGTGTGAGCTGTGCAGCCTCCCTCCTCCCGAATCATTAGAGGAAGATATTACAGCACTTAGTATATATATAGTAGATACCTGAGTTTTCCGTGTGAGCTGTGCAGCCTCCCTCCTCCCGAATAATTAGAGGAAAATATTACAGCACTTAGTATATATAGCAGAGACCTGAGTTTTCCGTGTGAGCTGTGTAGCCTCCCTCCTCCTGAATCATTAGAGGAAGATATTACAGCACTTAGTATATATAGCAGAGGCCTGAGTTTTCCGTGTGAGCTGTGCAGCCTCCCTCCTCCTGAATCATTAGAGGAAGATATTACAGCACTTAGTATATATAGCAGAGGCCTGATTTATCCATGTGAGCTGTGCAGCCTCCCTCCTCCCGAATCATTAGAGGAATATATTACAGCACTTAGTATATATAGCAGAGACCTGAGTTTTCCATGTGAGCTGTGCAGCCTCCCTCCTCCCGAATCATTAGAGGAAAATATTACAGCACTTAGTATATGTAGCAGAGACCTGAGTTTTCGGTGTGAGCTGTGCAGCCTCCCTCCTCCTGAATCATTAGAGGAAGATATTACAGCACTTAGTATATATAGCAGAGGCCTGAGTTTTCCATGTGAGCTGTGCAGCCTCCCTCCTCCTGAATCATTAGAGGAAGATATTACAGCACTTAGTATATATAGCAGAGGCCTGAGTTATCCATGTGAGCTGTGCAGCCTCCCTCCTCCCGAATCATTAGAGGAATATATTACAGCACTTAGTATATATAGCAGAGGCCTGAGTTTTCCGTGTGAGCTGTGCAGCCTCCCTTCTCCCGAATCATTAGAGGAATATATTACAGCACTTAGTATATATAGCAGAGACCTGAGATTTCCGTGTGAGCTGTGCAGCCTCCCTTCTCCCGAATCATTAGAGGAAGATATTACAGCACTTAGTATATATAGCAGAGACCTGAGTTTTCAGTGTGAGCTGTGCAGCCTCCCTCCCCCCGAATCATTAGAGGAAGATATTACAGCACTTAGTATATATAGCAGAGGCCTGAGTTTTCCGTGTGAGCTGTGCAGCCTCCCTCCTCCCGAATCATTAGAGGAAGATATTACAGCACTTAGTATATATAGCAGAGATCTGAGTTTTCCGTGTGAGCTGTGCAGCCTCCCTCCCCCAGAATCATTAGAGGAAGATATTACACTACTTAGTATATATAGCAGAGACCTGAGTTTTCTGTGTGAGCTGTACAGCCTCCCTCCACCCGAATCATTAGAGGAAGATATAACAGCACTTAGTAAATATAGCAGAGGCCTGAGTTTTCCATGTGAGCTGTGCAGCCTCCCTCCTCCCGAATCATTAGATGAAAATATTACAGCACTTAGTATATATAGCAGAGGCCTGAGTTTTCCGTGTGAGCTGTGCAGCCTCCCTCCTCCAGAATCATTAGAGGAAGATATTACAGCACTTAGTATATAAAGCAGAGGCCTGAGTTTTCCGTGTGAGCTGTGCTGCCTCCTTCGTCCCGAATCATTAGAGGAAGATATTACAGCACTTAGTATATATAGCAGAGGCCTGAGTTTTCCATATGAGCTGTGCAGCCTCCCTCCTCCCGAATCATTAGAGGAATATATTACAGCACTTAGTATATATAGCAGAGACCTGAGTTTTCCTTGTGAGCTGTGCAGCCTCCCTCCTCCCGAATCATTAGAGGAAGATATTACAGCACTTAGTATATATAGCAGAGGCCTGAGTTTTCCATGTGAGCTGTGCAGCCTCCCTCCTCCCGAATGATTAGAGGAATATATTAAAGCACTTAGTATATATAGTAGAGACCTGAGTTTTCCATGTGAGCTGTGCAGCCTCCCTCCTCCCGAATCATTAGAGGAAGATATTACAGCACTTAGTATATATATAGTAGAGACCTGAGTTTTCCGTGTGAGCTGTGCAGCCTCCCTCCTCCCGAATCATTAGAGGAAAATATTACAGCACTTAGTATATATAGCAGAGACCTGAGTTTTCCGTGTGAGCTGTGCAGCCTACCTCCTCCTGAATCATTAGAGGAAGATATTACAGCACTTAGTATATATAGCAGAGGCCTGAGTTTTCTGTGTGAGCTGTGCAGCCTCCCTCCTCCTGAATCATTAGAGGAAGATATTACAGCACTTAGTATATATAGCAGAGGCCTGAGTTATCCATGTGAGCTGTGCAGCCTCCCTCCTCCCGAATCATTAGAGGAATATATTACAGCACTTAGTATATATTGCAGAGGCCTGAGTTTTCCGTGTGAGCTGTGCATCCTCCCTTCTCACGAATCATTAGACGAAGATGTTACAGCACTTAGTATATATTGCAGAGACCTGAGTTTTCCGTGTGAGCTTTGCAGCCTCCCTTCTCCCGAATCATTAGAGGAAGATATTACAGCACTTAGTATATATAGCAGAGACCTGAGTTTTCCGTGTGAGCTTTGCAGCCTCCCTTCTCCCGAATCATTAGAGGAAGATATTACAGCACTTAGTATATATATAGTAGAGACCTGAGTTTTCCGTGTGAGCTGTGCAGCCTCCCTCCTCCCGAATCATTAGAGGAAGATATTACAGCACTTAGTATATATAGTAGAGACCTGAGTTTTCCGTATGAGCTGTGCAGCCTCCCTCCCCCAGAATCATTAGAGGAAGATATTACAGCACTTAGTATATATAGCAGAGACCTGAGTTTTCCGTGTGAGCTGTGCAGCCTCCCTCCCCGAGAATCATTAGAGGAAGATATTACAGCACTTAGTATATATAGCAGAGACCTGAGTTTTCCGTGTGAGCTTTGCAGCCTCCCTCCTCCTAAATTATTAGAGGAAGATATTACAGCACTTAGTATATATATAGTAGAGACCTAAGTTTTCTGTGTTAGCTGTGCAGCCTCCCTCCTCCCGAATCATTAGATGAATATATTACAGCACTTAGTATATATAGCAGAGACCTGAGTTTTCCATGTGAGCTGTGCAGCCTCCCTCCTCCCGAATCATTAGAGGAAAATATTACAGCACTTAGTATATATAGCAGAGGCCTGAGTTTTCCGTGAGAGCTGTGCAGCCTCCCTCCTCCCGAATCATTAGAGGAAGATATTACAGCACTTAGTATATATAGCAGAGGCCTGAGTTTTCCGTGTGAGCTGTGCAGCCTCCCTCCTCCCGAATCATTAGAGGAAGATATTACAGCACTTAGTATATATAGCAGAGGCCTGAGTTTTCCGTGTGAGCTGTGCAGCCTCCCTCGTCCCGAATCATTACAGGAAGATATTACAGAACTTAGTATATATAGCAGAGGCCTGAGTTTTCCATGTGAGCTGTGCAGCCTCCCTCCTCCCGAATCATTAGAGGAATATATTACAGCACTTAGTATATATAGCAGAGACCTGAGTTTTCCTTGTGAGCTGTGCAGCCTCCCTCCTCCCGAATCATTAGAGGAAGATATTACAGCACTTAGTATATATAGCAGAGGCCTGAGTTTTCCATGTGAGCTGTGCAGCCTCCCTCCTCCCGAATGATTAGAGGAATATATTAAAGCACTTAGTATATATAGTAGAGACCTGAGTTTTCCATGTGAGCTGTGCAGCCTCCCTCCTCCCGAATCATTAGAGGAAGATATTACAGCACTTAGTATATATATAGTAGAGACCTGAGTTTTCCGTGTGAGCTGTGCAGCCTCCCTCCTCCCGAATCATTAGAGGAAAATATTACAGCACTTAGTATATATAGCAGAGACCTGAGTTTTCCGTGTGAGCTGTGCAGCCTACCTCCTCCTGAATCATTAGAGGAAGATATTACAGCACTTAGTATATATAGCAGAGGCCTGAGTTTTCTGTGTGAGCTGTGCAGCCTCCCTCCTCCTGAATCATTAGAGGAAGATATTACAGCACTTAGTATATATAGCAGAGGCCTGAGTTATCCATGTGAGCTGTGCAGCCTCCCTCCTCCCGAATCATTAGAGGAATATATTACAGCACTTAGTATATATTGCAGAGGCCTGAGTTTTCCGTGTGAGCTGTGCATCCTCCCTTCTCACGAATCATTAGACGAAGATGTTACAGCACTTAGTATATATTGCAGAGACCTGAGTTTTCCGTGTGAGCTTTGCAGCCTCCCTTCTCCCGAATCATTAGAGGAAGATATTACAGCACTTAGTATATATAGCAGAGACCTGAGTTTTCCGTGTGAGCTTTGCAGCCTCCCTTCTCCCGAATCATTAGAGGAAGATATTACAGCACTTAGTATATATATAGTAGAGACCTGAGTTTTCCGTGTGAGCTGTGCAGCCTCCCTCCTCCCGAATCATTAGAGGAAGATATTACAGCACTTAGTATATATAGTAGAGACCTGAGTTTTCCGTATGAGCTGTGCAGCCTCCCTCCCCCAGAATCATTAGAGGAAGATATTACAGCACTTAGTATATATAGCAGAGACCTGAGTTTTCCGTGTGAGCTGTGCAGCCTCCCTCCCCGAGAATCATTAGAGGAAGATATTACAGCACTTAGTATATATAGCAGAGACCTGAGTTTTCCGTGTGAGCTTTGCAGCCTCCCTCCTCCTAAATTATTAGAGGAAGATATTACAGCACTTAGTATATATATAGTAGAGACCTAAGTTTTCTGTGTTAGCTGTGCAGCCTCCCTCCTCCCGAATCATTAGATGAATATATTACAGCACTTAGTATATATAGCAGAGACCTGAGTTTTCCATGTGAGCTGTGCAGCCTCCCTCCTCCCGAATCATTAGAGGAAAATATTACAGCACTTAGTATATATAGCAGAGGCCTGAGTTTTCCGTGAGAGCTGTGCAGCCTCCCTCCTCCCGAATCATTAGAGGAAGATATTACAGCACTTAGTATATATAGCAGAGGCCTGAGTTTTCCGTGTGAGCTGTGCAGCCTCCCTCCTCCCGAATCATTAGAGGAAGATATTACAGCACTTAGTATATATAGCAGAGGCCTGAGTTTTCCGTGTGAGCTGTGCAGCCTCCCTCATCCCGAATCATTACAGGAAGATATTACAGAACTTAGTATATATAGCAGAGGCCTGAGTTTTCCATGTGAGCTGTGCAGCCTCCCTCCTCCCGAATCATTAGAGGAATATATTACAGCACTTAGTATTTATAGCAGAGACCTGAGTTTTCCTTGTGAGCTGTGCAGCCTCCCTCCTCCCGAATCATTAGAGGAAGATATTACAGCACTTAATATATATAGCAGAGACCTGAGTTTTCCGTGTGAGCTGTGCAGCCTCCCTCCTCCCGAATCATTAGAGGAATATATTAAAGCACTTTGTATATATAGCAGAGACCTGAGTTTTCCATGTGAGCTGTGCAGCCTCCCTCCTCCCGAATCATTAGAGGAAGACATTACAGCCCTTAGTATATATATAGTAGAGACCTGAGTATTCCGTGTGAGCTGTGCAGCCTCCCTCCTCCCGAATCATTAGAGGAAAATATTACAGCACTTAGTATATATAGCAGAGACCTGAGTTTTCCGTGTGAGCTGTGCAGCCTCCCTCCTCCTGAATCATTAGAGAAAGATATTACAGCACTTAGTATATATAGCAGAGGACAGAGTTTTCCATGTGAACTGTGCAGCCTCCCTCCTCCTGAATCATTAGAGGAAGATATTACAGCACTTAGTATATATAGCAGAGGCCTGAGTTATCCATGTGAGCTGTGCAGCCTCCCTCCTCCCGAATCATTAGAGGAATATATTACAGCACTTAGTATATATAGCAGAGACCTGAGTTTTCCGTGTGAGCTGTGCAGCCTCCCTCCCCCCGAATCATTAGAGGAAGATATTACAGCACTTAGTATATATAGCAGAGGCCTGAGTTTTCCATGTGAGCTGTGCAGCCTCCCTCCTCCTGAATCATTAGAGGATGATATTATAGCACTTAGTATATATAGCAGAGACCTAAGTTTTCCGTGTGAGCTGTGCAGCCTCCCTCCCCCCGAATCATTAGAGGAAGATATTACAGCTCTTAGTATATATATAGTAGAGACCAGAGTTTTCCGTGTGAGCTGTGCAGCCTCCCTCCTCCCGAATCATTAGAGGAATATATTACAGCACTTAGTATATATAGCAGAGACCTGAGTTTTCAGTGTGAGCTGTGCAGCCTCCCTCCTCCTGATTCAGTAGAGGAAGATATTACAGCACTTAGTATATATAGCAGAAGCCTGAGTTTTCCATGTGAGCTGTGCAGCCTCCCTCCTCCCGAATCATTAGAGGAATATATTACAGCACTTAGTATATATAGCAGAGACCTGAGTTTTCCGTGTGAGCTGTGCAGCCTCCCTCCTCCCGAATCATTAGAGGAAGATATTACAGCACTTAGTATATATAGCAGAGACCTGAGTTTTCCATGTGAGCTGTGCAGCCTCCCTCCTCCCGAATCATTAGAGGAATATATTACAGCACTTAGTATATATAGCAGAGACCTGAGTTTTCAATGTGAGCTGTGCAGCCTCCCTCCTCCTGAATCATTAGAGGAAGATATTACAGCACTTAGTATATATAGCAGAGACCTGAGTTTTCCGTGTGAGCTGTGCAGCCTCCCTCCTCCCGAATCATTAGAGGAAGATATTACAGCACTTAGTATATATATCAGAGACCTGAGTTTTCCGTGTGAGCTGTGCAGCCTCCCTCCCCCCGAATCATTAGAGGAAGTTATTACAGCACTTAGTATATATAGCAGAGACCTGAGTTTTCTGTGTGAGCTGTGTGAGCTGTGCAGCCTCCCTCCTCCTGAATCATTAGAGGAAGATATTACAGCACTTAGTATATATAGCAGAGACCTGAGTTTTCCGTGTGAGCTGTGCAGCCTCCCTCCTCCCGATCATTAGAGGAAGATATTACAGCACTTAGTATATATAGCAGAGACCTGAGTTTTCCGTGTGAGCTGTGCAGCCTCCCTCCTCCCGAATCATTAGAGGAATATATTACAGCACTTAGTATATATAGCAGAGACCTGAGTTTTCCATGTGAGCTGTGCAGCCTCCCTCCTCCCGAATCATTAGAGGAAAATATTACAGCACTTAGTATATGTAGCAGAGACCAGAGTTTTCCGTGTGAGCTGTGCAGCCTCCCTCCTCCTGAATCATTAGAGGAAGATATTACAGCACTTAGTATATATAGCAGAGGCCTGAGTTTTCCGTGTGAGCTGTGCAGCCTCCCTTCTCCTGAATCATTAGAGGAAGATATTACAGCACTTAGTATATATAGCAGAGGCCTGAGTTATCCATGTGAGCTGTGCAGCCTCCCTCCTCCCGAATCATTAGAGGAATATATTACAGCACTTAGTATATATAGCAGAGGCCTGAGTTTTCCGTGTGAGCTGTGCAGCCTCCCATCTCCCGAATCATTAGAGGAAGATATTACAGCACTTAGTATATATAGCAGAGACCTGAGATTTCCGTGTGAGCTGTGCAGCCTCCCTTCTCCCGAATCATTAGAGGAAGATATTACAGCACTTAGTATATATAGCAGAGACCTGAGTTTTCAGTGTGAGCTGTGCAGCCTCCCTCCCCCCGAATCATTAGAGGAAGATATTACAGCACTTAGTATATATAGCAGAGGCCTGAGTTTTCCGTGTGAGCTGTGCAGCCTCCCTCCTCCCAAATCATTAGAGGAAGATATTACAGCACTTAGTATATATAGCAGAGACCTGAGTTTTCCGTGTGAGCTATGCAGCCTCCCTCCCCCAGAATCATTAGAGGAAGATATTACAGTACTTAGTATATATAGCAGAGACCTGAGTTTTCTGTGTGAGCTGTACAGCCTCCCTCCCCCCGAATCATTAGAGGAAGATATAACAGCACTTAGTAAATATAGCAGAGGCCTGAGTTTTCCATGTGAGCTGTGCAGCCTCCCTCCTCCCGAATCATTAGATGAAAATATTACAGCACTTAGTATATATAGCAGAGGCCTGAGTTTTCCGTGTGAGCTGTGCAGCCTCCCTCCCCCAGAATCATTAGAGGAAGATATTACAGCACTTAGGATATAAAGCAGAGGCCTGAGTTTTCCGTGTGAGCTGTGCTGCCTCCTTCGTCCCGAATCATTACAGGAAGATATTACAGCACTTAGTATATATAGCAGAGGCCTGAGTTTTCCATATGAGCTGTGCAGCCTCCCTCCTCCCGAATCATTAGAGGAATATATTACAGCACTTAGTATATATAGTAGAGACCTGAGTTTTCCGTGTGAGCTGTGCAGCCTCCCTCCTCCCGAATCATTAGAGGAAAATATTACAGCACTTAGTATATATAGCAGAGACCTGAGTTTTCCGTGTGAGCTGTGCAGCCTCCCTCCTCCTGAATCATTAGAGGAAGATATTACAGCTCTTAGTATATATAGCAGAGGCCTGAGTTTTCCGTGTGAGCTGTGCAGCCTCCCTCCTCCTGAATCATTAGAGGAAGATATTACAGCACTTAGTATATATAGCAGAGGCCTGAGTTATCCATGTGAGCTGTGCAGCCTCCCTCCTCCCGAATCATTAGAGGAATATATTACAGCACTTAGTATATATTGCAGAGGCCTGAGTTTTCCGTGTGAGCTGTGCAACCTCCCTTCTCACGAATCATTAGAGGAAGATGTTACAGCACTTAGTATATATTGCAGAGACCTGAGTTTTCCGGGTGAGCTGTGCAGCCTCCCTCCTCCCGAATCATTAGAGGAAGATATTACAGCACTTAGTATATATAGCAGAGACCTGAGTTTTCCGTGTGAGCTGTGTAGCCTCCCTTCTCCCGAATCATTAGAGGAAGATATTACAGCACTTAGTATATATAGCAGAGACCTGAGTTTTCCGTGTGAGCTTTGCAGCCTCCCTTCTCCCGAATCATTAGAGGAAGATATTACAGCACTTAGTATATATATAGTAGAGACCTGAGTTTTCCGTGTGAGCTGTGCAGCCTCCCTCCTCCCGAATCATTAGAGGAAGATATTACAGCACTTAGTATATATAGTAGAGACCTGAGTTTTCCGTGTGAGCTGTGCAGCCTCCCTCCCCCCGAATCATTAGAGGAAGATATTACAGCACTTAGTATATATGGCAGAGACCTGAGTTTTCCGTGTGAGCTGTGCAGCCTCCCTCCCCGAGAATCATTAGAGAACGATATTACAGCACTTAGTATATATAGCAGAGACCTGAGTTTTCCGTGTGAGCTTTGCAGCCTCCCTCCTCCTAAATTATTAGAGGAAGATATTACAGCACTTAGTATATATATAGTAGAGACCTAAGTTTTCCGTGTTAGCTGTGCAGCCTCCCTCCTCCCGAATCATTAGAGGAATATATTACAGCACTTAGTATATATAGCAGAGACCTGAGTTTTCAGTGTGAGCTGTGCAGCCTCCCTCCTCCCGAATCATTAGAGGAAAATATTACAGCACTTAGTATATATAGCAGAGGCCTGAGTTTTCAGTGAGAGCTGTGCAGCCTTCCTCCTACTGAATCATTAGAGGAAGATATTAAAGAACTTAGTATATATAGCAGAGGCCTGAGTTATCCATGAGAGCTGTGCAGCCTCCCTCCTCCCGAATCATTAGAGGAATATATAACAGCACTTAGTATATATAGCAGAGACCTGAATTTTCCGTGTGAGCTGTGCAGCCTCCCTCCCCCCGAATCATTAGAGGAAGATATTACAGCACTTAGTAAATATAGCAGAGGCCTGAGTTTTCCATGTGAGCTGTGCAGCCTCCCTCCTCCCGAATCATTAGATGAAAATATTACAGCACTTAGTATATATAGCAGAGGCCTGAGTTTTCCGTGTGAGCTGTGCAGCCTCCCTCCTTCCAAATCATTAGAGGAAGATATTACAGCACTTAGTATATATAGCAGAGGCCTGAGTTTTCCGTGTGAGCTGTGCAGCCTCCCTCCCCGAGAATCATTAGAGAACGATATTACAGCACTTAGTATATATAGCAGAGACCTGAGTTTTCCGTGTGAGCTTTGCAGCCTCCCTCCTCCTAAATTATTAGAGGAAGATATTACAGCACTTAGTATATATATATCAGAGACCTAAGTTTTCCCTGTTAGCTGTGCAGCCTCCCTCCTCCCGAATCATTAGAGGAATATATTACAGCACTTAGTATTTATAGCAGAGACCTGAGTTTTCCTTGTGAGCTGTGCAGCCTCCCTCCTCCCGAATCATTAGAGGAAGATATTACAGCACTTAGTATATATAGCAGAGGCCTGAGTTTTCCGTGTGAGCTGTGCAGCCTCCCTCCTCCCAAATCATTAGAGGAAGATATTACAGCACTTAGTATATATAGCAGAGACCTGAGTTTTCCGTGTGAGCTATGCAGCCTCCCTCCCCCAGAATCATTAGAGGAAGATATTACAGTACTTAGTATATATAGCAGAGACCTGAGTTTTCTGTGTGAGCTGTACAGCCTCCCTCCCCCCGAATCATTAGAGGAAGATATAACAGCACTTAGTAAATATAGCAGAGGCCTGAGTTTTCCATGTGAGCTGTGCAGCCTCCCTCCTCCCAAATCATTAGATGAAAATATTACAGCACTTAGTATATATAGCAGAGGCCTGAGTTTTCCGTGTGAGCTGTGCAGCCTCCCTCCTCCAGAATCATTAGAGGAAGATATTACAGCACTTAGGATATAAAGCAGAGGCCTGAGTTTTCCGTGTGAGCTGTGCTGCCTCCTTCATCCCGAATCATTACAGGAAGATATTACAGCACAGTATATATAGCAGAGGCCTGAGTTTTCCATATGAGCTGTGCAGCCTCCCTCCTCCCGAATCTTTAGAGGAATATATTACAGCACTTAGTATATATAGCAGAGACCTGAGTTTTCCGTGTGAGCTGTGCAGCCTCCCTCCTCCTGAATCATTAGAGGAAGATATTACAGCACTTAGTATATATAGCAGAGGCCTGAGTTTTCCGTGTGAGCTGTGCAGCCTCCCTCCTCCTGAATCATTAGAGGAAGATATTACAGCACTTAGTATATATAGCAGAGGCCTGAGTTATCCATGTGAGCTGTGCAGCCTCCCTCCTCCCGAATCATTAGAGGAATATATTACAGCACTTAGTATATATTGCAGAGGCCTGAGTTTTCCGTGTGAGCTGTGCAGCCTCCCTTCTCACGAATCATTAGAGGAAGATGTTACAGCACTTAGTATATATTGCAGAGACCTGAGTTTTCCGGGTGAGCTGTGCAGCCTCCCTCCTCCCGAATCATTAGAGGAAGATATTACAGCACTTAGTATATATAGCAGAGACCTGAGTTTTCCGTGTGAGCTGTGTAGCCTCCCTTCTCCCGAATCATTAGAGGAAGATATTACAGCACTTAGTATATATAGCAGAGACCTGAGTTTTCCGTGTGAGCTTTGCAGCCTCCCTTCTCCCGAATCATTAGAGGAAGATATTACAGCACTTAGTATATATATAGTAGAGACCTGAGTTTTCCGTGTGAGCTGTGCAGCCTCCCTCCTCCCGAATCATTAGAGGAAGATATTACAGCACTTAGTATATATAGTAGAGACCTGAGTTTTCCGTGTGAGCTGTGCAGCCTCCCTCCCCCTGAATCATTAGAGGAAGATATTACAGCACTTAGTATATATAGCAGAGACCTGAGTTTTCCGTGTGAGCTGTGCAGCCTCCCTCCCCGAGAATCATTAGAGAACGATATTACAGCACTTAGTATATATAGCAGAGGCCTGAGTTTTCAGTGAGAGCTGTGCAGCCTCCCTCCTACTGAATCATTAGAGGAAGATATTACAGAACTTAGTATATATAGCAGAGGCCTGAGTTATCCATGAGAGCTGTGCAGCCTCCCTCCTCCCGAATCATTAGAGGAATATATAACAGCACTTAGTATATATAGCAAAGACCTGAATTTTCCATGTGAGCTGTGCAGCCTTCCTCCCCCCGAATCATTAGAGGAAGATATTACAGCACTTAGTAAATATAGCAGAGGCCTGAGTTTTCCATGTGAGCTGTGCAGCCTCCCTCCTCCCGAATCATTAGATGAAAATATTACAGCACTTAGTATATATAGCAGAGGCCTGAGTTTTCCGTGTGAGCTGTGCAGCCTCCCTCCTCCCGAATCATTAGAGGAAGATATTACAGCACTTAGTATATATAGCAGAGGCCTGAGTTTTCCATGTGAGCTGTGCAGCCTCCCTCCCCGAGAATCTTTAGAGAACGATATTACAGCACTTAGTATATATAGCAGAGACCTGAGTTTTCCGTGTGAGCTTTGCAGCCTCCCTCCTCCGAAATTATTAGAGGAAGATATTACAGCACTTAGTATATATATAGTAGAGACCTAAGTTTTCCCTGTTAGCTGTGCAGCCTCCCTCCTCCCGAATCATTAGAGGAATATATTACAGCACTTAGTATTTATAGCAGAGACCTGAGTTTTCCATGTGAGCTGTGCAGCCTCCCTCCTCCCGAATCATTAGAGGAAGATATTACAGCACTTAGTATATATAGCAGAGACCTGAGTTTTCCGTGTAAGCTGTGCAGCCTCCCTCCTCCTGAATCATTAGAGGAAGATATTACAGCACTTAGTATATATAGCAGAGGCCTGAGTTTTCCATGTGAGCTGTGCAGCCTCCCTCCTCCCGAATCATTAGAGGAATATATTAAAGCACTTAGTATATATAGCAGAGACCTGAGTTTTCCGTGTGAGCTGTGCAGCCTCCCTCCTCCCGAATCATTAGAGGAAGACATTACAGCCCTTAGTATATATATAGTAGAGACCTGAGTTTTCCGTGTGAGCTGTGCAGCCTCCCTACTCCCGAATCATTAGAGGAAAATATTACAGCACTTAGTATATATAGCAGAGACCTGAGTTTTCCGTGTGAGCTGTGCAGCCTCCCTCCTCCTGAATCATTAGAGGAAGATATTACAGCACTTAGTATATACAGCAGAGGACAGAGTTTTCCGTGTGAGCTGTGCAGCCTCCCTCCTCCTGAATCATTAGAGGAAGATATTACAGCACTTAGTATATATAGCAGAGGCCTGAGTTATCCATGTGAGCTGTGCAGCCTCCCTCCTCCCGAATCATTAGAGGAATATATTACAGCACTTAGTATATATAGCAGAGACCTGAGTTTTCCGTGTGAGCTGTGCAGCCTCCCTCCTCCCGAATCATTAGAGGAAGATATTTACAGCACTTAGTATATATAGCAGAGACCTGAGTTTTCCATGTGAGCTGTGCAGCCTCCCTCCTCCCGAATCATTAGAGGAATATATTACAGCACTTAGTATATATAGCAGAGACCTGAGTTTTCAATGTGAGCTGTGCAGCCTCCCTCCTCCTGAATCATTAGAGGAAGATATTACAGCACTTAGTATATATAGCAGAGACCTGAGTTTTCCGTGTGAGCTGTGCAGCCTCCCTCCTCCTGAATCATTAGAGGAAGATATTACAGCACTTAGTATATATATCAGAGACCTGAGTTTTCCGTGTGAGCTGTGCAGCCTCCCTCCCCCCGAATCATTAGAGGAAGATATTACAGCACTTAGTATATATAGCAGAGACCTGAGTTTTCTGTGTGAGCTGTGTGAGCTGTGCAGCCTCCCTCCTCCCAAATCATTAGAGGAAGATATTACAGCACTTAGTATATATAGCAGAGACCTTAGTTTTCCGTGTGAGCTGTGCAGCCTCCCTCCTCCCAATCATTAGAGGAAGATATGACAGCACTTAGTATATATAGCAGAGACCTGAGTTTTCCGTGTGAGCTGTGCAGCCTCCCTCCTCCCGAATCATTAGAGGAATATATTACAGCACTTAGTATATATAGCAGAGACCTGAGTTTTCCGTGTGAGCTGTGCAGCCTCCCTCCTCCCGAATCATTAGAGGAAGATATTACAGC
The DNA here is from genome assembly GCA_031769625.1 of Taudactylus pleione. Lineage (NCBI taxonomy): Eukaryota > Metazoa > Chordata > Amphibia > Anura > Myobatrachidae > Taudactylus > Taudactylus pleione. Next base: position 639,188 of record JAUIMM010000845.1, read on the forward strand.
ACTTAGTATATATATAGTAGAGACCTGAGTTTTCCGTGTGAGCTGTGCAGCCTCCCTCCTCCCGAATCATTAGAGGAAAATATTACAGCACTTAGTATATATAGCAGAGACCTGAGTTTTCCGTGTGAGCTGTGCAGCCTCCCTCCTCCTGAATCATTAGAGGAATATATTACAGCACTTAGTATATATAGCAGAGACCTGAGTTTTCCATGTGAGCTGTGCAGCCTCCCTCCTCCCGAATCATTAGAGGAAAATATTACAGCACTTAGTATATGTAGCAGAGACCAGAGTTTTCCGTGTGAGCTGTGCAGCCTCCCTCCTCCTGAATCATTAGAGGAAGATATTACAGCACTTAGTATATATAGCAGAGGCCTGAGTTTTCCGTGTGAGCTGTGCAGCCTCCCTTCTCCTGAATCATTAGAGGAAGATATTACAGCACTTAGTATATATAGCAGAGGCCTGAGTTATCCATGTGAGCTGTGCAGCCTCCCTCCTCCCGAATCATTAGAGGAATATATTACAGCACTTAGTATATATAGCAGAGGCCTGAGTTTTCCGTGTGAGCTGTGCAGCCTCCCATCTCCCGAATCATTAGAGGAAGATATTACAGCACTTATTATATATAGCAGAGACCTGAGATTTCCGTGTGAGCTGTGCAGCCTCCCTCCTCCCAAATCATTAGAGGAAGATATTACAGCACTTAGTATATATAGCAGAGACCTGAGTTTTCCGTGTGAGCTATGCAGCCTCCCTCCCCCAGAATCATTAGAGGAAGATATTACAGTACTTAGTATATATAGCAGAGACCTGAGTTTTCTGTGTGAGCTGTACAGCCTCCCTCCCCCCGAATCATTAGAGGAAGATATAACAGCACTTAGTAAATATAGCAGAGGCCTGAGTTTTCCATGTGAGCTGTGCAGCCTCCCTCCTCCCGAATCATTAGATGAAAATATTACAGCACTTAGTATATATAGCAGAGGCCTGAGTTTTCCGTGTGAGCTGTGCAGCCTCCCTCCTCCAGAATCATTAGAGGAAGATATTACAGCACTTAGGATATAAAGCAGAGGCCTGAGTTTTCCGTGTGAGCTGTGCTGCCTCCTTCATCCCGAATCATTACAGGAAGATATTACAGCACTTAGTATATATAGCAGAGGCCTGAGTTTTCCATATGAGCTGTGCAGCCTCCCTCCTCCCGAATCTTTAGAGGAATATTTTACAGCACTTAGTATATATAGCAGAGACCTGAGTTTTCCGTGTGAGCTGTGCAGCCTCCCTCCTCCTGAATCATTAGAGGAAGATATTACAGCACTTAGTATATATAGCAGAGGCCTGAGTTTTCCGTGTGAGCTGTGCAGCCTCCCTCCTCCTGAATCATTAGAGGAAGATATTACAGCACTTAGTATATATAGCAGAGGCCTGAGTTATCCATGTGAGCTGTGCAGCCTCCCTCCTCCCGAATCATTAGAGGAATATATTACAGCACTTAGTATATATTGCAGAGGCCTGAGTTTTCCGTGTGAGCTGTGCAGCCTCCCTTCTCACGAATCATTAGAGGAAGATGTTACAGCACTTAGTATATATTGCAGAGACCTGAGTTTTCCGGGTGAGCTGTGCAGCCTCCCTCCTCCCGAATCATTAGAGGAAGATATTACAGCACTTAGTATATATAGCAGAGACCTGAGTTTCCGTGTGAGCTGTGTAGCCTCCCTTCTCCGAATCATTAGAGGAAGATATTACAGCACTTAGTATATATAGCAGAGACCTGAGTTTTCCGTGTGAGCTTTGCAGCCTCCCTTCTCCCGAATCATTAGAGGAAGATATTACAGCACTTAGTATATATATAGTAGAGACCTGAGTTTTCGTGTGAGCTGTGCAGCCTCCCTCCTCCCGAATCATTAGAGGAAGATATTACAGCACTTAGTATATATAGTAGAGACCTGAGTTTTCCGTGTGAGCTGTGCAGCCTCCCTCCCCCTGAATCATTAGAGGAAGATATTACAGCACTTAGTATATATAGCAGAGACCTGAGTTTTCCGTGTGAGCTGTGCAGCCTCCCTCCCCGAGAATCATTAGAGAACGATATTACAGCACTTAGTATATATAGCAGAGGCCTGAGTTTTCAGTGAGAGCTGTGCAGCCTCCCTCCTACTGAATCATTAGAGGAAGATATTACAGAACTTAGTATATATAGCAGAGGCCTGAGTTATCCATGAGAGCTGTGCAGCCTCCCTCCTCCCGAATCATTAGAGGAATATATAACAGCACTTAGTATATATAGCAGAGACCTGAATTTTCCATGTGAGCTGTGCAGCCTCCCTCCCCCCGAATCATTAGAGGAAGATATTACAGCACTTAGTAAATATAGCAGAGGCCTGAGTTTTCCATGTGAGCTGTGCAGCCTCCCTCCTCCCGAATCATTAGATGAAAATATTACAGCACTTAGTATATATAGCAGAGGCCTGAGTTTTCCATGTGAGCTGTGCAGCCTCCCTCCCCGAGAATCATTAGAGAACGATATTACAGCACTTAGTATATATAGCAGAGACCTGAGTTTTCCGTGTGAGCTTTGCAGCCTCCCTCCTCCTAAATTATTAGAGGAAGATATTACAGCACTTAGTATATATATAGTAGAGACCTAAGTTTTCCCTGTTAGCTGTGCAGCCTCCCTCCTCCCGAATCATTAGAGGAATATATTACAGCACTTAGTATTTATAGCAGAGACCTGAGTTTTCCTTGTGAGCTGTGCAGCCTCCCTCCTCCCGAATCATTAGAGGAAGATATTACAGCACTTAGTATATATAGCAGAGACCTGAGTTTTCCGTGTAAGCTGTGCAGCCTCCCTCCTCCTGAATCATTAGAGGAAGATATTACAGCACTTAGTATATATAGCAGAGGCCTGAGTTTTCCATGTGAGCTGTGCAGCCTCCCTCCTCCCGAATCATTAGAGGAATATATTAAAGCACTTAGTATATATAGCAGAGACCTGAGTTTTCCGTGTGAGCTGTGCAGCCTCCCTCCTCCCGAATCATTAGAGGAAGACATTACAGCCCTTAGTATATATATATAGTAGAGACCTGAGTTTTCCGTGTGAGCTGTGCAGCCTCCCTACTCCCGAATCATTAGAGGAAAATATTACAGCACTTAGTATATATAGCAGAGACCTGAGTTTTCCGTGTGAGCTGTGCAGCCTCCCTCCTCCTGAATCATTAGAGGAAGATATTACAGCACTTAGTGTATACAGCAGAGGACAGAGTTTTCCGTGTGAGCTGTGCAGCCTCCCTCCTCCTGAATCATTAGAGGAAGATATTACAGCACTTAGTATATATAGCAGAGGCCTGAGTTATCCATGTGAGCTGTGCAGCCTCCCTCCTCCCGAATCATTAGAGGAATATATTACAGCACTTAGTATATATAGCAGAGACCTGAGTTTTCCGTGTGAGCTGTGCAGCCTCCCTCCTCCCGAATCATTAGAGGAAGATATTTACAGCACTTAGTATATATAGCAGAGACCTGAGTTTTCCATGTGAGCTGTGCAGCCTCCCTCCTCCCGAATCATTAGAGGAATATATTACAGCACTTAGTATATATAGCAGAGACCTGAGTTTTCAATGTGAGCTGTGCAGCCTCCCTCCTCCTGAATCATTAGAGGAAGATATTACAGCACTTAGTATATATAGCAGAGACCTGAGTTTTCCGTGTGAGCTGTGCAGCCTCCCTCCTCCTGAATCATTAGAGGAAGATATTACAGCACTTAGTATATATATCAGAGACCTGAGTTTTCCGTGTGAGCTGTGCAGCCTCCCTCCCCCCGAATCATTAGAGGAAGATATTACAGCACTTAGTATATATAGCAGAGACCTGAGTTTTCTGTGTGAGCTGTGTGAGCTGTGCAGCCTCCCTCCTCCCGAATCATTAGAGGAAGATATTACAGCACTTAGTATATATAGCAGAGACCTGAGTTTTCCGTGTGAGCTGTGCAGCCTCCCTCCTCCCGATCATTAGAGGAAGATATGACAGCACTTAGTATATATAGCAGAGACCTGAGTTTTCCGTGTGAGCTGTGCAGCCTCCCTCCTCCCGAATCATTAGAGGAATATATTACAGCACTTAGTATATATAGCAGAGACCTGAGTTTTCCGTGTGAGCTGTGCAGCCTCCCTCCTCCCGAATCATTAGAGGAAGATATTACAGCACTTAGTATATATATAGTAGAGACCTGAGTTTTCCGTGTGAGCTGTGCAGCCTCCCTCCTCCCGAATCATTAGAGGAAAATATTACAGCACTTAGTATATATAGCAGAGACCTGAGTTTTCCGTGTGAGCTGTGCAGCCTCCCTCCTCCTGAATCATTAGAGGAATATATTACAGCACTTAGTATATATAGCAGAGACCTGAGTTTTCCATGTGAGCTGTGCAGCCTCCCTCCTCCCGAATCATTAGAGGAAAATATTACAGCACTTAGTATATGTAGCAGAGACCAGAGTTTTCCGTGTGAGCTGTGCAGCCTCCCTCCTCCTGAATCATTAGAGGAAGATATTACAGCACTTAGTATATATAGCAGAGGCCTGAGTTTTCCGTGTGAGCTGTGCAGCCTCCCTTCTCCTGAATCATTAGAGGAAGATATTACAGCACTTAGTATATATAGCAGAGGCCTGAGTTATCCATGTGAGCTGTGCAGCCTCCCTCCTCCCGAATCAATAGAGGAATATATTACAGCACTTAGTATATATAGCAGAGGCCTGAGTTTTCCGTGTGAGCTGTGCAGCCTCCCATCTCCCGAATCATTAGAGGAAGATATTACAGCACTTAGTATATATAGCAGAGACCTGAGATTTCCGTGTGAGCTGTGCAGCCTCCCTTCTCCCGAATCATTAGAGGAAGATATTACAGCACTCAGTATATATAGCAGAGACCTGAGTTTTCAGTGTGAGCTGTGCAGCCTCCCTCCCCCCGAATCATTAGAGGAAGATATTACAGCACTTAGTATATATAGCAGAGGCCTGAGTTTTCCGTGTGAGCTGTGCAGCCTCCCTGCTCCCAAATCATTAGAGGAAGATATTACAGCACTTAGTATATATAGCAGAGACCTGAGTTTTCCGTGTGAGCTATGCAGCCTCCCTCCCCCAGAATCATTAGAGGAAGATATTACAGTACTTAGTATATATAGCAGAGACCTGAGTTTTCTGTGTGAGCTGTACAGCCTCCCTCCCCCCGAATCATTAGAGGAAGATATAACAGCACTTAGTACATATAGCAGAGGCCTGAGTTTTCCATGTGAGCTGTGCAGCCTCCCTCCTCCCGAATCATTAGAGGAATATATTACAGCACTTAGTATTTATAGCAGAGACCTGAGTTTTCCTTGTGAGCTGTGCAGCCTCCCTCCTCCCGAATCATTAGAGGAAGATATTACAGCACTTAGTATATATAGCAGAGACCTGAGTTTTCCGTGTAAGCTGTGCAGCCTCCCTCCTCCTGAATCATTAGAGGAAGATATTACAGCACTTAGTATATATAGCAGAGGCCTGAGTTTTCCATGTGAGCTGTGCAGCCTCCCTCCTCCCGAATCATTAGAGGAATATATTAAAGCACTTAGTATATATAGCAGAGACCTGAGTTTTCCGTGTGAGCTGTGCAGCCTCCCTCCTCCCGAATCATTAGAGGAAGACATTACAGCCCTTAGTATATATATAGTAGAGACCTGAGTTTTCCGTGTGAGCTGTGCAGCCTCCCTACTCCCGAATCATTAGAGGAAAATATTACAGCACTTAGTATATATAGCAGAGACCTGAGTTTTCCGTGTGAGCTGTGCAGCCTCCCTCCTCCTGAATCATTAGAGGAAGATATTACAGCACTTAGTATATACAGCAGAGGACAGAGTTTTCCGTGTGAGCTGTGCAGCCTCCCTCCTCCTGAATCATTAGAGGAAGATATTACAGCACTTAGTATATATAGCAGAGGCCTGAGTTATCCATGTGAGCTGTGCAGCCTCCCTCCTCCCGAATCATTAGAGGAATATATTACAGCACTTAGTATATATAGCAGAGACCTGAGTTTTCCGTGTGAGCTGTGCAGCCTCCCTCCTCCCGAATCATTAGAGGAAGATATTTACAGCACTTAGTATATATAGCAGAGACCTGAGTTTTCCATGTGAGCTGTGCAGCCTCCCTCCTCCCGAATCATTAGAGGAATATATTACAGCACTTAGTATATATAGCAGAGACCTGAGTTTTCAATGTGAGCTGTGCAGCCTCCCTCCTCCTGAATCATTAGAGGAAGATATTACAGCACTTAGTATATATAGCAGAGACCTGAGTTTTCCGTGTGAGCTGTGCAGCCTCCCTCCTCCTGAATCATTAGAGGAAGATATTACAGCACTTAGTATATATATCAGAGACCTGAGTTTTCCGTGTGAGCTGTGCAGCCTCCCTCCCCCCGAATCATTAGAGGAAGATATTACAGCACTTAGTATATATAGCAGAGACCTGAGTTTTCTGTGTGAGCTGTGTGAGCTGTGCAGCCTCCCTCCTCCCGAATCATTAGAGGAAGATATTACAGCACTTAGTATATATAGCAGAGACCTTAGTTTTCCGTGTGAGCTGTGCATCCTCCCTCCTCCCGATCATTAGAGGAAGATATGACAGCACTTAGTATATATAGCAGAGACCTGAGTTTTCCGTGTGAGCTGTGCAGCCTCCCTCCTCCCGAATCATTAGAGGAATATATTACAGCACTTAGTATATATAGCAGAGACCTGAGTTTTCCGTGTGAGCTGTGCAGCCTCCCTCCTCCCGAATCATTAGAGGAAGATATTACAGCACTTAGTATATATATAGTAGAGACCTGAGTTTTCCGTGTGAGCTGTGCAGCCTCCCTCCTCCCGAATCATTAGAGGAAAATATTACAGCACTTAGTATATATAGCAGAGACCTGAGTTTTCCGTGTGAGCTGTGCAGCCTCCCTCCTCCTGAATCATTAGAGGAATATATTACAGCACTTAGTATATATAGCAGAGACCTGAGTTTTCCATGTGAGCTGTGCAGCCTCCCTCCTCCCGAATCATTAGAGGAAAATATTACAGCACTTAGTATATGTAGCAGAGACCAGAGTTTTCCGTGTGAGCTGTGCAGCCTCCCTCCTCCTGAATCATTAGAGGAAGATATTACAGCACTTAGTATATATAGCAGAGGCCTGAGTTTTCCGTGTGAGCTGTGCAGCCTCCCTTCTCCTGAATCATTAGAGGAAGATATTACAGCACTTAGTATATATAGCAGAGGCCTGAGTTATCCATGTGAGCTGTGCAGCCTCCCTCCTCCCGAATCATTAGAGGAATATATTACAGCACTTAGTATATATAGCAGAGGCCTGAGTTTTCCGTGTGAGCTGTGCAGCCTCCCATCTCCCGAATCATTAGAGGAAGATATTACAGCACTTAGTATATATAGCAGAGACCTGAGATTTCCGTGTGAGCTGTGCAGCCTCCCTCCTCCCAAATCATTAGAGGAAGATATTACAGCACTTAGTATATATAGCAGAGACCTGAGTTTTCCGTGTGAGCTATGCAGCCTCCCTCCCCCAGAATCATTAGAGGAAGATATTACAGTACTTAGTATATATAGCAGAGACCTGAGTTTTCTGTGTGAGCTGTACAGCCTCCCTCCCCCCGAATCATTAGAGGAAGATATAACAGCACTTAGTAAATATAGCAGAGGCCTGAGTTTTCCATGTGAGCTGTGCAGCCTCCCTCCTCCCGAATCATTAGATGAAAATATTACAGCACTTAGTATATATAGCAGAGGCCTGAGTTTTCCGTGTGAGCTGTGCAGCCTCCCTCCTCCAGAATCATTAGAGGAAGATATTACAGCACTTAGGATATAAAGCAGAGGCCTGAGTTTTCCGTGTGAGCTGTGCTGCCTCCTTCATCCCGAATCATTACAGGAAGATATTACAGCACTTAGTATATATAGCAGAGGCCTGAGTTTTCCATATGAGCTGTGCAGCCTCCCTCCTCCCGAATCTTTAGAGGAATATATTACAGCACTTAGTATATATAGCAGAGACCTGAGTTTTCCGTGTGAGCTGTGCAGCCTCCCTCCTCCTGAATCATTAGAGGAAGATATTACAGCACTTAGTATATATAGCAGAGGCCTGAGTTTTCCGTGTGAGCTGTGCAGCCTCCCTCCTCCTGAATCATTAGAGGAAGATATTACAGCACTTAGTATATATAGCAGAGGCCTGAGTTATCCATGTGAGCTGTGCAGCCTCCCTCCTCCCGAATCATTAGAGGAATATATTACAGCACTTAGTATATATTGCAGAGGCCTGAGTTTTCCGTGTGAGCTGTGCAGCCTCCCTTCTCACGAATCATTAGAGGAAGATGTTACAGCACTTAGTATATATTGCAGAGACCTGAGTTTTCCGGGTGAGCTGTGCAGCCTCCCTCCTCCCGAATCATTAGAGGAAGATATTACAGCACTTAGTATATATAGCAGAGACCTGAGTTTTCCGTGTGAGCTGTGTAGCCTCCCTTCTCCCGAATCATTAGAGGAAGATATTACAGCACTTAGTATATATAGCAGAGACCTGAGTTTTCCGTGTGAGCTTTGCAGCCTCCCTTCTCCCGAATCATTAGAGGAAGATATTACAGCACTTAGTATATATATAGTAGAGACCTGAGTTTTCCGTGTGAGCTGTGCAGCCTCCCTCCTCCCGAATCATTAGAGGAAGATATTACAGCACTTAGTATATATAGTAGAGACCTGAGTTTTCCGTGTGAGCTGTGCAGCCTCCCTCCCCCTGAATCATTAGAGGAAGATATTACAGCACTTAGTATATATAGCAGAGACCTGAGTTTTCCGTGTGAGCTGTGCAGCCTCCCTCCCCGAGAATCATTAGAGAACGATATTACAGCACTTAGTATATATAGCAGAGGCCTGAGTTTTCAGTGAGAGCTGTGCAGCCTCCCTCCTACTGAATCATTAGAGGAAGATATTACAGAACTTAGTATATATAGCAGAGGCCTGAGTTATCCATGAGAGCTGTGCAGCCTCCCTCCTCCCGAATCATTAGAGGAATATATAACAGCACTTAGTATATATAGCAGAGACCTGAATTTTCCATGTGAGCTGTGCAGCCTCCCTCCCCCCGAATCATTAGAGGAAGATATTACAGCACTTAGTAAATATAGCAGAGGCCTGAGTTTTCCATGTGAGCTGTGCAGCCTCCCTCCTCCCGAATCATTAGATGAAAATATTACAGCACTTAGTATATATAGCAGAGGCCTGAGTTTTCCATGTGAGCTGTGCAGCCTCCCTCCCCGAGAATCATTAGAGAACGATATTACAGCACTTAGTATATATAGCAGAGACCTGAGTTTTCCGTGTGAGCTTTGCAGCCTCCCTCCTCCTAAATTATTAGAGGAAGATATTACAGCACTTAGTATATATATAGTAGAGACCTAAGTTTTCCCTGTTAGCTGTGCAGCCTCCCTCCTCCCGAATCATTAGAGGAATATATTACAGCACTTAGTATTTATAGCAGAGACCTGAGTTTTCCTTGTGAGCTGTGCAGCCTCCCTCCTCCCGAATCATTAGAGGAAGATATTACAGCACTTAGTATATATAGCAGAGACCTGAGTTTTCCGTGTAAGCTGTGCAGCCTCCCTCCTCCTGAATCATTAGAGGAAGATATTACAGCACTTAGTATATATAGCAGAGGCCTGAGTTTTCCATGTGAGCTGTGCAGCCTCCCTCCTCCCGAATCATTAGAGGAATATATTAAAGCACTTAGTATATATAGCAGAGACCTGAGTTTTCCGTGTGAGCTGTGCAGCCTCCCTCCTCCCGAATCATTAGAGGAAGACATTACAGCCCTTAGTATATATATAGTAGAGACCTGAGTTTTCCGTGTGAGCTGTGCAGCCTCCCTACTCCCGAATCATTAGAGGAAAATATTACAGCACTTAGTATATATAGCAGAGACCTGAGTTTTCCGTGTGAGCTGTGCAGCCTCCCTCCTCCTGAATCATTAGAGGAAGATATTACAGCACTTAGTATATACAGCAGAGGACAGAGTTTTCCGTGTGAGCTGTGCAGCCTCCCTCCTCCTGAATCATTAGAGGAAGATATTACAGCACTTAGTATATATAGCAGAGGCCTGAGTTATCCATGTGAGCTGTGCAGCCTCCCTCCTCCCGAATCATTAGAGGAATATATTACAGCACTTAGTATATATAGCAGAGACCTGAGTTTTCCGTGTGAGCTGTGCAGCCTCCCTCCTCCCGAATCATTAGAGGAAGATATTTACAGCACTTAGTATATATAGCAGAGACCTGAGTTTTCCATGTGAGCTGTGCAGCCTCCCTCCTCCCGAATCATTAGAGGAATATATTACAGCACTTAGTATATATAGCAGAGACCTGAGTTTTCAATGTGAGCTGTGCAGCCTCCCTCCTCCTGAATCATTAGAGGAAGATATTACAGCACTTAGTATATATAGCAGAGACCTGAGTTTTCCGTGTGAGCTGTGCAGCCTCCCTCCTCCTGAATCATTAGAGGAAGATATTACAGCACTTAGTATATATATCAGAGACCTGAGTTTTCCGTGTGAGCTGTGCAGCCTCCCTCCCCCCGAATCATTAGAGGAAGATATTACAGCACTTAGTATATATAGCAGAGACCTGAGTTTTCTGTGTGAGCTGTGTGAGCTGTGCAGCCTCCCTCCTCCCGAATCATTAGAGGAAGATATTACAGCACTTAGTATATATAGCAGAGACCTGAGTTTTCCGTGTGAGCTGTGCAGCCTCCCTCCTCCCGATCATTAGAGGAAGATATGACAGCACTTAGTATATATAGCAGAGACCTGAGTTTTCCGTGTGAGCTGTGCAGCCTCCCTCCTCCCGAATCATTAGAGGAATATATTACAGCACTTAGTATATATAGCAGAGACCTGAGTTTTCCGTGTGAGCTGTGCAGCCTCCCTCCTCCCGAATCATTAGAGGAAGATATTACAGCACTTAGTATATATATAGTAGAGACCTGAGTTTTCCGTGTGAGCTGTGCAGCCTCCCTCCTCCCGAATCATTAGAGGAAAATATTACAGCACTTAGTATATATAGCAGAGACCTGAGTTTTCCGTGTGAGCTGTGCAGCCTCCCTCCTCCTGAATCATTAGAGGAATATATTACAGCACTTAGTATATATAGCAGAGACCTGAGTTTTCCATGTGAGCTGTGCAGCCTCCCTCCTCCCGAATCATTAGAGGAAAATATTACAGCACTTAGTATATGTAGCAGAGACCAGAGTTTTCCATGTGAGCTGTGCAGCCTCCCTCCTCCTGAATCATTAGAGGAAGATATTACAGCACTTAGTATATATAGCAGAGGCCTGAGTTTTCCGTGTGAGCTGTGCAGCCTCCCTTCTCCTGAATCATTAGAGGAAGATATTACAGCACTTAGTATATATAGCAGAGGCCTGAGTTATCCATGTGAGCTGTGCAGCCTCCCTCCTCCCGAATCATTAGAGGAATATATTACAGCACTTAGTATATATAGCAGAGGCCTGAGTTTTCCGTGTGAGCTGTGCAGCCTCCCATCTCCCGAATCATTAGAGGAAGATATTACAGCACTTAGTATATATAGCAGAGACCTGAGATTTCCGTGTGAGCTGTGCAGCCTCCCTTCTCCCGAATCATTAGAGGAAGATATTACAGCACTCAGTATATATAGCAGAGACCTGAGTTTTCAGTGTGAGCTTTGCAGCCTCCCTCCCCCCGAATCATTAGAGGAAGATATTACAGCACTTAGTATATATAGCAGAGGCCTGAGTTTTCCGTGTGAGCTGTGCAGCCTCCCTGCTCCCAAATCATTAGAGGAAGATATTACAGCACTTAGTATATATAGCAGAGACCTGAGTTTTCCGTGTGAGCTATGCAGCCTCCCTCCCCCAGAATCATTAGAGGAAGATATTACAGTACTTAGCATATATAGCAGAGACCTGAGTTTTCTGTGTGAGCTGTACAGCCTCCCTCCCCCCGAATCATTAGAGGAAGATATAACAGCACTTAGTACATATAGCAGAGGCCTGAGTTTTCCATGTGAGCTGTGCAGCCTCCCTCCTCCCGAATCATTAGATGAAAATATTACAGCACTTAGTATATATAGCAGAGGCCTGAGTTTTCCGTGTGAGCTGTGCAGCCTCCCTCCTCCAGAATCATTAGAGGAAGATATTACAGCACTTAGGATATAAAGCAGAGGCCTGAGTTTTCCGTGTGAGCTGTGCTGCCTCCTTCGTCCCGAATCATTACAGGAAGATATTACAGCACTTAGTATATATAGCAGAGGCCTGAGTTTTCCATATGAGCTGTGCAGCCTCCCTCCTCCCGAATCATTAGAGGAATATATTACAGCACTTAGTATATATAGTAGAGACCTGAGTTTTCCGTGTGAGCTGTGCAGCCTCCCTCCTCCCGAATCATTAGAGGAAAATATTACAGCACTTAGTATATATAGCAGAGACCTGAGTTTTCCGTGTGAGCTGTGCAGCCTCCCTCCTCCTGAATCATTAGAGGAAGATATTACAGCTCTTAGTATATATAGCAGAGGCCTGAGTTTTCCGTGTGAGCTGTGCAGCCTCCCTCCTCCTGAATCATTAGAGGAAGATATTACAGCACTTAGTATATATAGCAGAGGCCTGAGTTTTCCGTGTGAGCTTTGCAGCCTCCCTTCTCACGAATCATTAGAGGAAGATGTTACAGCACTTAGTATATATTGCAGAGACCTGAGTTTTCCGGGTGAGCTGTGCAGCCTCCCTCCTCCCGAATCATTAGAGGAAGATATTACAGCACTTAGTATATATAGCAGAGACCTGAGTTTTCCGTGTGAGCTGTGTAGCCTCCCTTCTCCCGAATCATTAGAGGAAGATATTACAGCACTTAGTATATATAGCAGAGACCTGAGTTTTCCGTGTGAGCTTTGCAGCCTCCCTTCTCCCGAATCATTAGAGGAAGATATTACAGCACTTAGTATATATATAGTAGAGACCTGAGTTTTCCGTGTGAGCTGTGCAGCCTCCCTCCTCCCGAATCATTAGAGGAAGATATTACAGCACTTAATATATATAGTAGAGACCTGAGTTTTCCGTCTGAGCTGTGCAGCCTCCCTCCCCCCGAATCATTAGAGGAAGATATTACAGCACTTAGTATATATAGCAGAGACCTGAGTTTTCCGTGTGAGCTGTGCAGCCTCCCTCCCCGAGAATCATTAGAGAACGATATTACAGCACTTAGTATATATAGCAGAGACCTGAGTTTTCCGTGTGAGCTTTGCAGCCTCCCTCCTCCTAAATTATTAGAGGAAGATATTACAGCACTTAGTATATATATAGTAGAGACCTAAGTTTTCCGTGTTAGCTGTGCAGCCTCCCTCCTCCCGAATCATTAGAGGAATATATTACAGCACTTAGTATATATAGCAGAGACCTGAGTTTTCAGTGTGAGCTGTGCAGCCTCCCTCCTCCCGAATCATTAGAGGAAAATATTACAGCACTTAGTATATATAGCAGAGGCCTGAGTTTTCAGTGAGAGCTGTGCAGCCTTCCTCCTACTGAATCATTAGAGGAAGATATTACAGAACTTAGTATATATAGCAGAGGCCTGAGTTATCCATGAGAGCTGTGCAGCCTCCCTCCTCCCGAATCATTAGAGGAATATATAACAGCACTTAGTATATATAGCAGAGACCTGAATTTTCCGTGTGAGCTGTGCAGCCTCCCTCCCCCCGAATCATTAGAGGAAGATATTACAGCACTTAGTAAATATAGCAGAGGCCTGAGTTTTCCATGTGAGCTGTGCAGCCTCCCTCCTCCCGAATCATTAGATGAAAATATTACAGCACTTAGTATATATAGCAGAGGCCTGAGTTTTCAGTGTGAGCTGTGCAGCCTCCCTCCTTCCAAATCATTAGAGGAAGATATTACAGCACTTAGTATATATAGCAGAGGCCTGAGTTTTCCGTGTGAGCTGTGCAGCCTCCCTCCCCGAGAATCATTAGAGAACGATATTACAGCACTTAGTATATATAGCAGAGACCTGAGTTTTCCGTGTGAGCTTTGCAGCCTCCCTCCTCCTAAATTATTAGAGGAAGATATTACAGCACTTAGTATATATATAGTAGAGACCTAAGTTTTCCCTGTTAGCTGTGCAGCCTCCCTCCTCCCGAATCATTAGAGGAATATATTACAGCACTTAGTATTTATAGCAGAGACCTGAGTTTTCCTTGTGAGCTGTGCAGCCTCCCTCCTCCCGAATCATTAGAGGAAGATATTACAGCACTTAGTATATATAGCAGAGGCATGAGTTTTCCGTGTGAGCTGTGCAGCCTCCCTCCTCCCAAATCATTAGAGGAAGATATTACAGCACTTAGTATATATAGCAGAGACCTGAGTTTTCCGTGTGAGCTATGCAGCCTCCCTCCCCCAGAATCATTAGAGGAAGATATTACAGTACTTAGTATATATAGCAGAGACCTGAGTTTTCTGTGTGAGCTGTACAGCCTCCCTCCCCCCGAATCATTAGAGGAAGATATAACAGCACTTAGTAAATATAGCAGAGGCCTGAGTTTTCCATGTGAGCTGTGCAGCCTCCCTCCTCCCGAATCATTAGATGAAAATATTACAGCACTTAGTATATATAGCAGAGGCCTGAGTTTTCCGTGTGAGCTGTGCAGCCTCCCTCCTCCAGAATCATTAGAGGAAGATATTACAGCACTTAGGATATAAAGCAGAGGCCTGAGTTTTCCGTGTGAGCTGTGCTGCCTCCTTCGTCCCGAATCATTACAGGAAGATATTACAGCACTTAGTATATATAGCAGAGGCCTGAGTTTTCCATATGAGCTGTGCAGCCTCCCTCCTCCCGAATCTTTAGAGGAATATATTACAGCACTTAGTATATATAGCAGAGACCTGAGTTTTCCGTGTGAGCTGTGCAGCCTCCCTCCTCCTGAATCATTAGAGGAAGATATTACAGCACTTAGTATATATAGCAGAGGCCTGAGTTTTCCGTGTGAGCTGTGCAGCCTCCCTCCTCCTGAATCATTAGAGGAAGATATTACAGCACTTAGTATATATAGCAGAGGCCTGAGTTATCCATGTGAGCTGTGCAGCCTCCCTCCTCCCGAATCATTAGAGGAATATATTACAGCACTTAGTATATATTGCAGAGGCCTGAGTTTTCCGTGTGAGCTGTGCAGCCTCCCTTCTCACGAATCATTAGAGGAAGATGTTACAGCACTTAGTATATATTGCAGAGACCTGAGTTTTCCGGGTGAGCTGTGCAGCCTCCCTCCTCCCGAATCATTAGAGGAAGATATTACAGCACTTAGTATATATAGCAGAGACCTGAGTTTTCCGTGTGAGCTGTGTAGCCTCCCTCCTCCCGAATCATTAGAGGAAGATATTACAGCACTTAGTATATATAGCAGAGACCTGAGTTTTCCGTGTGAGCTTTGCAGCCTCCCTTCTCCCGAATCATTAGAGGAAGATATTACAGCACTTAGTATATATAGTAGAGACCTGAGTTTTCCGTGTGAGCTGTGCAGCCTCCCTCCTCCCGAATCATTAGAGGAAGATATTACAGCACTTAATATATTTAGTAGAGACCTGAGTTTTCCGTGTGAGCTGTGCAGCCTCCCTCCCCCTGAATCATTAGAGGAAGATATTACAGCACTTAGTATATATAGCAGAGACCTGAGTTTTCCGTGTGAGCTGTGCAGCCTCCCTCCCCGAGAATCATTAGAGAACGATATTACAGCACTTAGTATATATAGCAGAGGCCTGAGTTTTCAGTGAGAGCTGTGCAGCCTCCCTCCTACTGAATCATTAGAGGAAGATATTACAGAACTTAGTATATATAGCAGAGGCCTGAGTTATCCATGAGAGCTGTGCAGCCTCCCTCCTCCCGAATCATTAGGGAAAAATATATAACAGCACTTAGTATATATAGCAGAGACCTGAATTTTCCGTGTGAGCTGTGCAGCCTCCCTCCCCCCGAATCATTAGAGGAAGATATTACAGCACTTAGTAAATATAGCAGAGGCCTGAGTTTTCCATGTGAGCTGTGCAGCCTCCCTCCTCCCGAATCATTAGATGAAAATATTACAGCACTTAGTATATATAGCAGAGGCCTGAGTTTTCCGTGTGAGCTGTGCAGCCTCCCTCCTCCCGAATCATTAGAGGAAGATATTACAGCACTTAGTATATATAGCAGAGGCCTGAGTTTTCCATGTGAGCTGTGCAGCCTCCCTCCCCGAGAATCATTAGAGAACGATATTACAGCACTTAGTATATATAGCAGAGACCTGAGTTTTCCGTGTGAGCTTTGCAGCCTCCCTCCTCCTAAATTATTAGAGGAAGATATTACAGCACTTAGTATATATATAGTAGAGACCTAAGTTTTCCCTGTTAGCTGTGCAGCCTCCCTCCTCCCGAATCATTAGAGGAATATATTACAGCACTTAGTATTTATAGCAGAGACCTGAGTTTTCCTTGTGAGCTGTGCAGCCTCCCTCCTCCCGAATCATTAGAGGAAGATATTACAGCACTTAGTATATATAGCAGAGACCTGAGTTTTCCGTGTAAGCTGTGCAGCCTCCCTCCTCCTGAATCATTAGAGGAAGATATTACAGCACTTAGTATATATAGCAGAGGCCTGAGTTTTCCATGTGAGCTGTGCAGCCTCCCTCCTCCCGAATCATTAGAGGAATATATTAAAGCACTTAGTATATATAGCAGAGACCTGAGTTTTCCGTGTGAGCTGTGCAGCCTCCCTCCTCCCGAATCATTAGAGGAAGACATTACAGCCCTTAGTATATATATAGTAGAGACCTGAGTTTTCCGTGTGAGCTGTGCAGCCTCCCTACTCCCGAATCATTAGAGGAAAATATTACAGCACTTAGTATATATAGCAGAGACCTGAGTTTTCCGTGTGAGCTGTGCAGCCTCCCTCCTCCTGAATCATTAGAGGAAGATATTACAGCACTTAGTATATATAGCAGAGGACAGAGTTTTCCGTGTGAGCTGTGCAGCCTCCCTCCTCCTGAATCATTAGAGGAAGATATTACAGCACTTAGTATATATAGCAGAGGCCTGAGTTATCCATGTGAGCTGTGCAGCCTCCCTCCTCCCGAATCATTAGAGGAATATATTACAGCACTTAGTATATATAGCAGAGACCTGAGTTTTCCGTGTGAGCTGTGCAGCCTCCCTCCTCCCGAATCATTAGAGGAAGATATTTACAGCACTTAGTATATATAGCAGAGACCTGAGTTTTCCATGTGAGCTGTGCAGCCTCCCTCCTCCCGAATCATTAGAGGAATATATTACAGCACTTAGTATATATAGCAGAGACCTGAGTTTTCAATGTGAGCTGTGCAGCCTCCCTCCTCCTGAATCATTAGAGGAAGATATTACAGCACTTAGTATATATAGCAGAGACCTGAGTTTTCCGTGTGAGCTGTGCAGCCTCCCTCCTCCCGAATCATTAGAGGAAGATATTACAGCACTTAGTATATATATCAGAGACCTGAGTTTTCCGTGTGAGCTGTGCAGCCTCCCTCCCCCCGAATCATTAGAGGAAGATATTACAGCACTTAGTATATATAGCAGAGACCTGAGTTTTCTGTGTGAGCTGTGTGAGCTGTGCAGCCTCCCTCCTCCCGAATCATTAGAGGAAGATATTACAGCACTTAGTATATATAGCAGAGACCTGAGTTTTCCGTGTGAGCTGTGCAGCCTCCCTCCTCCCGATCATTAGAGGAAGATATTACAGCACTTAGTATATATAGCAGAGACCTGAGTTTTCCGTGTGAGCTGTGCAGCCTCCCTCCTCCCGAATCATTAGAGGAATATATTACAGCACTTAGTATATATAGCAGAGACCTGAGTTTTCCATGTGAGCTGTGCAGCCTCCCTCCTCCCGAATCATTAGAGGAAGATATTACAGCTCTTAGTATATATATAGTAGAGACCTGAGTTTTCCGTGTGAGCTGTGCAGCCTCCCTCCTCCCGAATCATTAGAGGAAAATATTACAGCACTTAGTATATATAGCAGAGACCTGAGTTTTCCGTGTGAGCTGTGCAGCCTCCCTCCTCCTGAATCATTAGAGGAAGATATTACAGCACTTAGTATATATAGCAGAGGCCTGAGTTTTCCGTGTGAGCTGTGCAGCCTCCCTCCTCCTTAATCATTAGAGGAAGATATTACAGCACTTAGTATATATAGCAGAGGCCTGAGTTATCCATGTGAGCTGTGCAGCCTCCCTCCTCCCGAATCATTAGAGGAATATATTACAGCACTTAGAATATATAGCAGAGGCCTGAGTTTTCCGTGTGAGCTGTGCAGCCTCCCTTCTCCCGAATCATTAGAGGAAGATATTACAGCACTTAGTATATATAGCAGAGACCTGAGTTTTCCGTGTGAGCTGTGCAGCCTCCCTCCTCCCGAATCATTAGAGGAAGATATTACAGCACTTAGTATATATATCAGAGACCAGAGTTTTCCGTGTGAGCTGTGCAGCCTCCCTCCCCCCGAATCATTAGAGGAAGATATTACAGCACTTAGTATATATAGCAGAGACCTGAGTTTTCTGTGTGAGCTGTGTGAGCTGTGCAGCCTCCCTCCTCCCGAATCATTAGAGGAAGATATTACAGCACTTAGTATATATAGCAGAGACCTGAGTTTTCCGTGTGATCTGTGCAGCCTCCCTCCTCCCGATCATTAGAGGAAGATATTACAGCACTTAGTATATATAGCAGAGACCTGAGTTTTCCGTGTGAGCTGTGCAGCCTCCCTCCTCCCGAATCATTAGAGGAATATATTACAGCACTTAGTATATATAGCAGAGACCTGAGTTTTCCATGTGAGCTGTGCAGCCTCCCTCCTCCCGAATCATTAGAGGAAGATATTACAGCACTTAGTATATATAGCAGAGGACAGAGTTTTCCGTGTGAGCTGTGCAGCCTCCCTCCTCCTGAATCATTAGAGGAAGATATTACAGCACTTAGTATATATAGCAGAGGCCTGAGTTATCCATGTGAGCTGTGCAGCCTCCCTCCTCCCGAATCATTAGAGGAATATATTACAGCACTTAGTATATATAGCAGAGACCTGAGTTTTCCGTGTGAGCTGTGCAGCCTCCCTCCTCCCGAATCATTAGAGGAAGATATTTACAGCACTTAGTATATATAGCAGAGACCTGAGTTTTCCATGTGAGCTGTGCAGCCTCCCTCCTCCCGAATCATTAGAGGAATATATTACAGCACTTAGTATATATAGCAGAGACCTGAGTTTTCAATGTGAGCTGTGCAGCCTCCCTCCTCCTGAATCATTAGAGGAAGATATTACAGCACTTAGTATATATAGCAGAGACCTGAGTTTTCCGTGTGAGCTGTGCAGCCTCCCTCCTCCCGAATCATTAGAGGAAGATATTACAGCACTTAGTATATATATCAGAGACCTGAGTTTTCCGTGTGAGCTGTGCAGCCTCCCTCCCCCCGAATCATTAGAGGAAGATATTACAGCACTTAGTATATATAGCAGAGACCTGAGTTTTCTGTGTGAGCTGTGTGAGCTGTGCAGCCTCCCTCCTCCCGAATCATTAGAGGAAGATATTACAGCACTTAGTATATATAGCAGAGACCTGAGTTTTCCGTGTGAGCTGTGCAGCCTCCCTCCTCCCGATCATTAGAGGAAGATATTACAGCACTTAGTATATATAGCAGAGACCTGAGTTTTCCGTGTGAGCTGTGCAGCCTCCCTCCTCCCGAATCATTAGAGGAATATATTACAGCACTTAGTATATATAGCAGAGACCTGAGTTTTCCATGTGAGCTGTGCAGCCTCCCTCCTCCCGAATCATTAGAGGAAGATATTACAGCACTTAGTATATATATAGTAGAGACCTGAGTTTTCCGTGTGAGCTGTGCAGCCTCCCTCCTCCCGAATCATTAGAGGAAAATATTACAGCACTTAGTATATATAGCAGAGACCTGAGTTTTCCGTGTGAGCTGTGCAGCCTCCCTCCTCCTGAATCATTAGAGGAAGATATTACAGCACTTAGTATATATAGCAGAGGCCTGAGTTTTCCGTGTGAGCTGTGCAGCCTCCCTCCTCCTTAATCATTAGAGGAAGATATTACAGCACTTAGTATATATAGCAGAGGCCTGAGTTATCCATGTGAGCTGTGCAGCCTCCCTCCTCCCGAATCATTAGAGGAATATATTACAGCACTTAGAATATATAGCAGAGGCCTGAGTTTTCCGTGTGAGCTGTGCAGCCTCCCTTCTCCCGAATCATTAGAGGAAGATATTACAGCACTTAGTATATATAGCAGAGACCTGAGTTTTCCGTGTGAGCTGTGCAGCCTCCCTCCTCCCGAATCATTAGAGGAAGATATTACAGCACTTAGTATATATATCAGAGACCAGAGTTTTCCGTGTGAGCTGTGCAGCCTCCCTCCCCCCGAATCATTAGAGGAAGATATTACAGCACTTAGTATATATAGCAGAGACCTGAGTTTTCTGTGTGAGCTGTGTGAGCTGTGCAGCCTCCCTCCTCCCGAATCATTAGAGGAAGATATTACAGCACTTAGTATATATAGCAGAGACCTGAGTTTTCCGTGTGAGCTGTGCAGCCTCCCTCCTCCCGATCATTAGAGGAAGATATTACAGCACTTAGTATATATAGCAGAGACCTGAGTTTTCCGTGTGAGCTGTGCAGCCTCCCTCCTCCCGAATCATTAGAGGAATATATTACAGCACTTAGTATATATAGCAGAGACCTGAGTTTTCCATGTGAGCTGTGCAGCCTCCCTCCTCCCGAATCATTAGAGGAAGATATTACAGCACTTAGTATATATATAGTAGAGACCTGAGTTTTCCGTGTGAGCTGTGCAGCCTCCCTCCTCCCGAATCATTAGAGGAAAATATTACAGCACTTAGTATATATAGCAGAGACCTGAGTTTTCCGTGTGAGCTGTGCAGCTTCCCTCCTCCTGAATCATTAGAGGAAGATATTACAGCACTTAGTATATATAGCAGAGGCCTGAGTTTTCCGTGTGAGCTGTGCATCCTCCCTCCTCCTTAATCATTAGAGGAAGATATTACAGCACTTAGTATATATAGCAGAGGCCTGAGTTATCCATGTGAGCTGTGCAGCCTCCCTCCTCCCAAATCATTAGAGTAATATATTACAGCACTT
The DNA here is from genome assembly GCA_031769625.1 of Taudactylus pleione. Classification (NCBI taxonomy): domain Eukaryota; kingdom Metazoa; phylum Chordata; class Amphibia; order Anura; family Myobatrachidae; genus Taudactylus; species Taudactylus pleione. The sequence goes on from JAUIMM010000845.1 coordinate 660,433, forward strand.
AGAATATATAGCAGAGGCCTGAGTTTTCCGTGTGAGCTGTGCAGCCTCCCTTCTCCCGAATCATTAGAGGAAGATATTACAGCACTTAGTATATATAGCAGAGACCTGAGATTTCCGTGTGAGCTGTGCAGCCTCCCTTCTCCCGAATCATTAGAGGAAGATATTACAGCACTTAGTATATATAGCAGAGACCTGAGTTTTCCGTGTGAGCTGTGCAGCCTCCCTCCCCCCAAATCATTAGAGGAAGATATTACAGCACTTAGTATATATAGCAGAGGCCTGAGTTTTCCGTGTGAGCTGTGCAGCCTCCCTCCTCCCGAATCATTAGAGGAAGATATTACAGCACTTAGTATATATAGCAGAGACCTGAGTTTTCCATATGAGCTATGCAGCCTCCCTCCCCCAGAATCATTAGAGGAAGATATTACAGTACTTAGTATATATAGCAGAGACCTGAGTTTTCTGTGTGAGCTGTACAGCCTCCCTCCCCCCGAATCATTAGAGGAAGATATAACAGCACTTAGTAAATATAGCAGAGGCCTGAGTTTTCCATGTGAGCTGTGCAGCCTCCCTCCTCCCGAATCATTAGATGAAAATATTACAGCACTTAGTATATATAGCAGAGGCCTGAGTTTTCCGTGTGAGCTGTGCAGCCTCCCTCCTCCAGAATCATTAGAGGAAGATATTACAGCACTTAGGATATAAAGCAGAGGCCTGAGTTTTCCGTGTGAGCTGTGCTGCCTCCTTCGTCCCGAATCATTACAGGAAGATATTACAGCACTTAGTATATATAGCAGAGGCCTGAGTTTTCCTTATGAGCTGTGCAGCCTCCCTCCTCCCGAATCATTAGAGGAATATATTACAGCACTTAGTATATATAGCAGAGACCTGAGTTTTCCGTGTAAGCTGTGCAGCCTCCCTCCTCCTGAATCATTAGAGGAAGATATTACAGCACTTAGTATATATAGCAGAGGCCTGCGTTTTCCATGTGAGCTGTGCAGCCTCCCTCCTCCCGAATCATTAGAGGAATATATTACAGCACTTAGTATATATAGTAGAGACCTGAGTTTTCCGTGTGAGCTGTGCAGCCTCCCTCCTCCCGAATCATTAGAGGAAGATATTACAGCACTTAGTATATATATAGTAGAGACCTGAGTTTTCCGTGTGAGCTGTGCAGCCTCCCTCCTCCCGAATCATTAGAGGAAAATATTACAGCACTTAGTATATATAGCAGAGACCTGACTTTTCCGTGTGAGCTGTGCAGCCTCCCTCCTCCTGAATCATTAGAGGAAGATATTACAGCACTTAGTATATATAGCAGAGGCCTGAGTTTTCCGTGTGAGCTGTGCAGCCTCCCTCCTCCTGAATCATTAGAGGAAGATATTACAGCACTTAGTATATATAGCAGAGGCCTGAGTTTTCCGTGTGAGCTGTGCAGCCTCCCTTCTCCCGAATCATTAGAGGAAGATGTTACAGCACTTAGTATATATTGCAGAGACCTGAGTTTTCCGTGTGAGCTGTGCAGCCTCCCTCCTCCCGAATCATTAGAGGAAGATATTACAGCTCTTAGTATATATAGCAGAGACCTGAGTTTTCCGTGTGAGCTGGGCAGCCTCCCTTCTCCTTAATCATTAGAGGAAGATATTACAGCACTTAGTATATATAGCAGAGGCCTGAGTTATCCATGTGAGCTGTGCAGCCTCCCTCCTCCCGAATCATTAGAGGAATATATTACAGCACTTAGAATATATAGCAGAGGCCTGAGTTTTCCGTGTGAGCTGTGCAGCCTCCCTTCTCCCGAATCATTAGAGGAAGATATTACAGCACTTAGTATATATAGCAGAGACCTGAGATTTCCGTGTGAGCTGTGCAGCCTCCCTTCTCCCGAATCATTAGAGGAAGATATTACAGCACTTAGTATATATAGCAGAGACCTGAGTTTTCCGTGTGAGCTGTGCAGCCTCCCTCCCCCCAAATCATTAGAGGAAGATATTACAGCACTTAGTATATATAGCAGAGGCCTGAGTTTTCCGTGTGAGCTGTGCAGCCTCCCTCCTCCCGAATCATTAGAGGAAGATATTACAGCACTTAGTATATATAGCAGAGACCTGAGTTTTCCATGTGAGCTATGCAGCCTCCCTCCCCCAGAATCATTAGAGGAAGATATTACAGTACTTAGTATATATAGCAGAGACCTGAGTTTTCTGTGTGAGCTGTACAGCCTCCCTCCCCCCGAATCATTAGAGGAAGATATAACAGCACTTAGTAAATATAGCAGAGGCCTGAGTTTTCCATGTGAGCTGTGCAGCCTCCCTCCTCCCGAATCATTAGATGAAAATATTACAGCACTTAGTATATATAGCAGAGGCCTGAGTTTTCCGTGTGAGCTGTGCAGCCTCCCTCCTCCAGAATCATTAGAGGAAGATATTACAGCACTTAGGATATAAAGCAGAGGCCTGAGTTTTCCGTGTGAGCTGTGCTGCCTCCTTCGTCCCGAATCATTACAGGAAGATATTACAGCACTTAGTATATATAGCAGAGGCCTGAGTTTTCCTTATGAGCTGTGCAGCCTCCCTCCTCCCGAATCATTAGAGGAATATATTACAGCACTTAGTATATATAGCAGAGACCTGAGTTTTCCGTGTAAGCTGTGCAGCCTCCCTCCTCCTGAATCATTAGAGGAAGATATTACAGCACTTAGTATATATAGCAGAGGCCTGCGTTTTCCATGTGAGCTGTGCAGCCTCCCTCCTCCCGAATCATTAGAGGAATATATTACAGCACTTAGTATATATAGTAGAGACCTGAGTTTTCCGTGTGAGCTGTGCAGCCTCCCTCCTCCCGAATCATTAGAGGAAAATATTACAGCACTTAGTATATATAGCAGAGACCTGAGTTTTCCGTGTGAGCTGTGCAGCCTCCCTCCTCCTGAATCATTAGAGGAAGATATTACAGCACTTAGTATATATAGCAGAGGACAGAGTTTTCCGTGTGAGCTGTGCAGCCTCCCTCCTCCTGAATCATTAGAGGAAGATATTACAGCACTTAGTATATATAGCAGAGGCCTGAGTTATCCATGTGAGCTGTGCAGCCTCCCTCCTCCCGAATCATTAGAGGAATATATTACAGCACTTAGTATATATAGCAGAGACCTGAGTTTTCCGTGTGAGCTGTGCAGCCTCCCTCCTCCCGAATCATTAGAGGAAGATATTTACAGCACTTAGTATATATAGCAGAGACCTGAGTTTTCCATGTGAGCTGTGCAGCCTCCCTCCTCCCGAATCATTAGAGGAATATATTACAGCACTTAGTATATATAGCAGAGACCTGAGTTTTCAATGTGAGCTGTGCAGCCTCCCTCCTCCTGAATCATTAGAGGAAGATATTACAGCACTTAGTATATATAGCAGAGACCTGAGTTTTCCGTGTGAGCTGTGCAGCCTCCCTCCTCCCGAATCATTAGAGGAAGATATTACAGCACTTAGTATATATATCAGAGACCTGAGTTTTCCGTGTGAGCTGTGCAGCCTCCCTCCCCCCGAATCATTAGAGGAAGATATTACAGCACTTAGTATATATAGCAGAGACCTGAGTTTTCTGTGTGAGCTGTGTGAGCTGTGCAGCCTCCCTCCTCCCGAATCATTAGAGGAAGATATTACAGCACTTAGTATATATAGCAGAGACCTGAGTTTTCCGTGTGAGCTGTGCAGCCTCCCTCCTCCCGATCATTAGAGGAAGATATTACAGCACTTAGTATATATAGCAGAGACCTGAGTTTTCCGTGTGAGCTGTGCAGCCTCCCTCCTCCCGAATCATTAGAGGAATATATTACAGCACTTAGTATATATAGCAGAGACCTGAGTTTTCCATGTGAGCTGTGCAGCCTCCCTCCTCCCGAATCATTAGAGGAAGATATTACAGCACTTAGTATATATATAGTAGAGACCTGAGTTTTCCGTGTGAGCTGTGCAGCCTCCCTCCTCCCGAATCATTAGAGGAAAATATTACAGCACTTAGTATATATAGCAGAGACCTGAGTTTTCCGTGTGAGCTGTGCAGCCTCCCTCCTCCTGAATCATTAGAGGAAGATATTACAGCACTTAGTATATATAGCAGAGGCCTGAGTTTTCAGTGTGAGCTGTGCAGCCTCCCTCCTCCTTAATCATTAGAGGAAGATATTACAGCACTTAGTATATATAGCAGAGGCCTGAGTTATCCATGTGAGCTGTGCAGCCTCCCTCCTCCCGAATCATTAGAGGAATATATTACAGCACTTAGAATATATAGCAGAGGCCTGAGTTTTCCGTGTGAGCTGTGCAGCCTCCCTTCTCCCAAATCATTAGAGGAAGATATTACAGCACTTAGTATATATAGCAGAGACCTGAGTTTTCCGTGTGAGCTGTGCAGCCTCCCTCCTCCCGAATCATTAGAGGAAGATATTACAGCACTTAGTATATATATCAGAGACCTGAGTTTTCCGTGTGAGCTGTGCAGCCTCCCTCCCCCCGAATCATTAGAGGAAGATATTACAGCACTTAGTATATATAGCAGAGACCTGAGTTTTCTGTGTGAGCTGTGTGAGCTGTGCAGCCTCCCTCCTCCCGAATCATTAGAGGAAGATATTACAGCACTTAGTATATATAGCAGAGACCTGAGTTTTCCGTGTGAGCTGTGCAGCCTCCCTCCTCCCGATCATTAGAGGAAGATATTACAGCACTTAGTATATATAGCAGAGACCTGAGTTTTCCGTGTGAGCTGTGCAGCCTCCCTCCTCCCGAATCATTAGAGGAATATATTACAGCACTTAGTATATATAGCAGAGACCTGAGTTTTCCATGTGAGCTGTGCAGCCTCCCTCCTCCCGAATCATTAGAGGAAGATATTACAGCACTTAGTATATATATAGTAGAGACCTGAGTTTTCCGTGTGAGCTGTGCAGCCTCCCTCCTCCCGAATCATTAGAGGAAAATATTACAGCACTTAGTATATATAGCAGAGACCTGAGTTTTCCGTGTGAGCTGTGCAGCCTCCCTCCTCCTGAATCATTAGAGGAAGATATTACAGCACTTAGTATATATAGCAGAGGCCTGAGTTTTCCGTGTGAGCTGTGCAGCCTCCCTCCTCCTTAATCATTAGAGGAAGATATTACAGCACTTAGTATATATAGCAGAGGCCTGAGTTATCCATGTGAGCTGTGCAGCCTCCCTCCTCCCGAATCATTAGAGGAATATATTACAGCACTTAGAATATATAGCAGAGGCCTGAGTTTTCCGTGTGAGCTGTGCAGCCTCCCTTCTCCCGAATCATTAGAGGAAGATATTACAGCACTTAGTATATATAGCAGAGACCTGAGATTTCCGTGTGAGCTGTGCAGCCTCCCTTCTCCCGAATCATTAGAGGAAGATATTACAGCACTTAGTATATATAGCAGAGACCTGAGTTTTCCGTGTGAGCTGTGCAGCCTCCCTCCCCCCAAATCATTAGAGGAAGATATTACAGCACTTAGTATATATAGCAGAGGCCTGAGTTTTCCGTGTGAGCTGTGCAGCCTCCCTCCTCCCGAATCATTAGAGGAAGATATTACAGCACTTAGTATATATAGCAGAGACCTGAGTTTTCCATGTGAGCTATGCAGCCTCCCTCCCCCAGAATCATTAGAGGAAGATATTACAGTACTTAGTATATATAGCAGAGACCTGAGTTTTCTGTGTGAGCTGTACAGCCTCCCTCCCCCCGAATCATTAGAGGAAGATATAACAGCACTTAGTAAATATAGCAGAGGCCTGAGTTTTCCATGTGAGCTGTGCAGCCTCCCTCCTCCCGAATCATTAGATGAAAATATTACAGCACTTAGTATATATAGCAGAGGCCTGAGTTTTCCGTGTGAGCTGTGCAGCCTCCCTCCTCCAGAATCATTAGAGGAAGATATTACAGCACTTAGGATATAAAGCAGAGGCCTGAGTTTTCCGTGTGAGCTGTGCTGCCTCCTTCGTCCCGAATCATTACAGGAAGATATTACAGCACTTAGTATATATAGCAGAGGCCTGAGTTTTCCTTATGAGCTGTGCAGCCTCCCTCCTCCCGAATCATTAGAGGAATATATTACAGCACTTAGTATATATAGCAGAGACCTGAGTTTTCCGTGTAAGCTGTGCAGCCTCCCTCCTCCTGAATCATTAGAGGAAGATATTACAGCACTTAGTATATATAGCAGAGGCCTGCGTTTTCCATGTGAGCTGTGCAGCCTCCCTCCTCCCGAATCATTAGAGGAATATATTACAGCACTTAGTATATATAGTAGAGACCTGAGTTTTCCGTGTGAGCTGTGCAGCCTCCCTCCTCCCGAATCATTAGAGGAAGATATTACAGCACTTAGTATATATATAGTAGAGACCTGAGTTTTCCGTGTGAGCTGTGCAGCCTCCCTCCTCCCGAATCATTAGAGGAAAATATTACAGCACTTAGTATATATAGCAGAGACCTGAGTTTTCCGTGTGAGCTGTGCAGCCTCCCTCCTCCTGAATCATTAGAGGAAGATATTACAGCACTTAGTATATATAGCAGAGGCCTGAGTTTTCCGTGTGAGCTGTGCAGCCTCCCTCCTCCTGAATCATTAGAGGAAGATATTACAGCACTTAGTATATATAGCAGAGGCCTGAGTTATCCATGTGAGCTGTGCAGCCTTCCTCCTCCCGATTCATTAGAGGAATATATTACAGCACTTAGTATATATAGCAGAGGCCTGAGTTTTCCGTGTGAGCTGTGCAGCCTCCCTTCTCCCGAATCATTAGAGGAAGATGTTACAGCACTTAGTATATATTGCAGAGACCTGAGTTTTCCGTGTGAGCTGTGCAGCCTCCCTCCTCCCGAATCATTAGAGGAAGATATTACAGCTCTTAGTATATATAGCAGAGACCTGAGTTTTCCGTGTGAGCTGTGCAGCCTCCCTTCTCCCGAATCATTAGAGGAAGATATTACAGCACTTAGTATATATAGCAGAGACCTTAGTTTTCCGTGTGAGCTGTGCAGCCTCCCTCCTCCCGAATCATTAGAGGAAGATATTACAGCACTTAGTATATATAGTAGAGACCTGAGTTTTCCGTGTGAGCTGTGCAGCCTCCCTCCCCCCGAATCATTAGAGGAATATATTACAGCACTTAGTATATTTAGCAGAGACCTGAGTTTTCCGTGTGAGCTGTGCAGCCTCCCTCCCCGAGAATCATTAGAGGAAGATATTACAGCACTTAGTATATATAGCAGAGACCTGAGTTTTCCATGTGAGCTTTGCAGCCTTCCTCCTCCTGAATTATTAGAGGAAGATATTACAGCACTTAGTATATATATATAGTAGAGACCTAAGTTTTCCGTGTTAGCTGTGCAGCCTCCCTCCTCCCGAATCATTAGAGGAATATATTACAGCACTTAGTATATATAGCAGAGACCTGAGTTTTCCGTGTGAGCTGTGCAGCCTCCCTCCTCCCGAATCATTAGAGGAAAATATTACAGCACTTAGTATATATAGCAGAGGCCTGAGTTTTCCGTGAGAGCTGTGCAGCCTCCCTCCTACTGAATCATTAGAGGAAGATATTACAGAACTTAGTATATATAGCAGAGGCCTGAGTTATCCATGAGAGCTGTGCAGCCTCCCTCCTCCGGAATCATTAGAGGAATATATAACAGCACTTAGTATATATAGCAGAGACCTGAGTTTTCCGTGTGAGCTGTGCAGCCTCCCTCCTCCCGAATCATTAGAGGAAGACATTACAGCCCTTAGTATATATATATATAGCAGAGACCTGAGTTTACCGTGTGAGCTGTGCAGCCTCCCTCCTCCCGAATCATTAGAGGAAGATATTACAGCACTTAGTATATATAGCAGAGGCCTGAGTTATCCATGAGAGCTGTGCAGCCTCCCTCCTCCGGAATCATTAGAGGAATATATAACAGCACTTAGTATATATAGCAGAGACCTGAGTTTTCCGTGTGAGCTGTGCAGCCTCCGTCCCCCCGAATCATTAGAGGAAGATATTACAGCACTTAGTAAATATAGCAGAGGCCTGAGTTTTCCATGTGAGCTGTGCAGCCTCCCTCCTCCCGAATCATTAGATGAAAATATTACAGCACTTAGTATATATAGCAGAGGCCTGAGTTTTCCGTGTGAGCTGTGCAGCCTCCCTCCTCCCGAATCATTAGAGGAAGATATTACAGCACTTAGTATATATAGCAGAGGCCTGCGTTTTCCGTGTGAGCTGTGCAGCCTCCCTCCTCCCGAATCATTAGAGGAAGATATTACAGCACTTAGTATATATAGCAGAGGCCTGAGTTTTCCATGTGAGCTGTGCAGCCTCCCTCCCCGAGAATCATTAGAGAACGATATTACAGCACTTAGTATATATAGCAGAGACCTGAGTTTTCCGTGTGAGCTTTGCAGCCTCCCTCCTCCTAAATTATTAGAGGAAGATATTACAGCACTTAGTATATATATAGTAGAGACCTAAGTTTTCCCTGTTAGCTGTGCAGCCTCCCTCCTCCCGAATCATTAGAGGAATATATTACAGCACTTAGTATTTATAGCAGAGACCTGAGTTTTCCTTGTGAGCTGTGCAGCCTCCCTCCTCCCGAATCATTAGAGGAAGATATTACAGCACTTAGTATATATAGCAGAGACCTGAGTTTTCCGTGTAAGCTGTGCAGCCTCCCTCCTCCTGAATCATTAGAGGAAGATATTACAGCACTTAGTATATATAGCAGAGGCCTGAGTTTTCCATGTGAGCTGTGCAGCCTCCCTCCTCCCGAATCATTAGAGGAATATATTAAAGCACTTAGTATATATAGCAGAGACCTGAGTTTTCCGTGTGAGCTGTGCAGCCTCCCTCCTCCCGAATCATTAGAGGAAGACATTACAGCCCTTAGTATATATATAGTAGAGACCTGAGTTTTCCGTGTGAGCTGTGCAGCCTCCCTACTCCCGAATCATTAGAGGAAAATATTACAGCACTTAGTATATATAGCAGAGACCTGAGTTTTCCGTGTGAGCTGTGCAGCCTCCCTCCTCCTGAATCATTAGAGGAAGATATTACAGCACTTAGTATATATAGCAGAGGACAGAGTTTTCCGTGTGAGCTGTGCAGCCTCCCTCCTCCTGAATCATTAGAGGAAGATATTACAGCACTTAGTATATATAGCAGAGGCCTGAGTTATCCATGTGAGCTGTGCAGCCTCCCTCCTCCCGAATCATTAGAGGAATATATTACAGCACTTAGTATATATAGCAGAGACCTGAGTTTTCCGTGTGAGCTGTGCAGCCTCCCTCCTCCCGAATCATTAGAGGAAGATATTTACAGCACTTAGTATATATAGCAGAGACCTGAGTTTTCCGTGTGAGCTGTGCAGCCTCCCTCCTCCCGAATCATTAGAGGAATATATTACAGCACTTAGTATATATAGCAGAGACCTGAGTTTTCAATGTGAGCTGTGCAGCCTCCCTCCTCCTGAATCATTAGAGGAAGATATTACAGCACTTAGTATATATAGCAGAGACCTGAGTTTTCCGTGTGAGCTGTGCAGCCTCCCTCCTCCCGAATCATTAGAGGAAGATATTACAGCACTTAGTATATATATCAGAGACCTGAGTTTTCCGTGTGAGCTGTGCAGCCTCCCTCCCCCCGAATCATTAGAGGAAGATATTACAGCACTTAGTATATATAGCAGAGACCTGAGTTTTCTGTGTGAGCTGTGTGAGCTGTGCAGCCTCCCTCCTCCCGAATCATTAGAGGAAGATATTACAGCACTTAGTATATATAGCAGAGACCTGAGTTTTCCGTGTGAGCTGTGCAGCCTCCCTCCTCCCGAATCATTAGAGGAATATATTACAGCACTTAGTATATATAGCAGAGACCTGAGTTTTCCGTGTGAGCTGTGCAGCCTCCCTCCTCCCGAATCATTAGAGGAAGATATTACAGCACTTAGTATATATATAGTAGAGACCTGAGTTTTCCGTGTGAGCTGTGCAGCCTCCCTCCTCCCGAATCATTAGAGGAAAATATTACAGCTCTTAGTATATATAGCAGAGACCTGAGTTTTCCGTGTGAGCTGTGCAGCCTCCCTCCTCCTGAATCATTAGAGGAATATATTACAGCACTTAGTATATATAGCAGAGACCTGAGTTTTCCATGTGAGCTGTGCAGCCTCCCTCCTCCCGAATCATTAGAGGAAAATATTACAGCACTTAGTATATGTAGCAGAGACCAGAGTTTTCCGTGTGAGCTGTGCAGCCTCCTTCCTCCTGAATCAGTAGAGGAAGATATTACAGCACTTAGTATATATAGCAGAGGCCTGAGTTTTCCGTGTGAGCTGTGCAGCCTCCCTTCTCCTGAATCATTAGAGGAAGATATTACAGCACTTAGTATATATAGCAGAGGCCTGAGTTATCCATGTGAGCTGTGCAGCCTCCCTCCTCCCGAATCATTAGAGGAATATATTACAGCACTTAGTATATATAGCAGAGGCCTGAGTTTTCCGTGTGAGCTGTGCAGCCTCCCATCTCCCGAATCATTAGAGGAAGATATTACAGCACTTAGTATATATAGCAGAGACCTGAGATTTCCGTGTGAGCTGTGCAGCCTCCCTTCTCCCGAATCATTAGAGGAAGATATTACAGCACTTAGTATATATAGCAGAGACCTGAGTTTTCAGTGTGAGCTGTGCAGCCTCCCTCCCCCTGAATCATTAGAGGAAGATATTACAGCACTTAGTATATATAGCAGAGGCCTGAGTTTTCCGTGTGAGCTGTGCAGCCTTCCTCCTCCCAAATCATTAGAGGAATATATTACAGCACTTAGTATATATAGCAGAGACCTGAGTTTTCCGTGTGAGCTATGCAGCCTCCCTCCCCCAGAATCATTAGAGGAAGATATTACAGTACTTAGTATATATAGCAAAGACCTGAGTTTTCTGTGTGAGCTGTACAGCCTCCCTCCCCCCGAATCATTAGAGGAAGATATAACAGCACTTAGTAAATATAGCAGAGGCCTGAGTTTTCCATGTGAGCTGTGCAGCCTCCCTCCTCCCGAATCATTAGATGAAAATATTACAGCACTTAGTATATATAGCAGAGGCCTGAGTTTTCCGTGTGAGCTGTGCAGCCTCCCTCCTCCAGAATCATTAGAGGAAGATATTACAGCACTTAGGATATAAAGCAGAGGCCTGAGTTTTCCGTGTGAGCTGTGCTGCCTCCTTCGTCCCGAATCATTACAGGAAGATATTACAGCACTTAGTATATATAGCAGAGGCCTGAGTTTTCCATATGAGCTGTGCAGCCTCCCTCCTCCCAAATCATTAGAGGAATATATTACAGCACTTAGTATAAATAGTAGAGACCTGAGTTTTCCGTGTGAGCTGTGCAGCCTCCCTCCTCCCGAATCATTAGAGGAAAATATTACAGCACTTAGTATATATAGCAGAGACCTGAGTTTTCCGTGTGAGCTGTGCAGCCTCCCTCCTCCTGAATCATTAGAGGAAGATATTACAGCTCTTAGTATATATAGCAGAGGCCTGAGTTTTCCGTGTGAGCTGTGCAGCCTCCCTCCTCCTGAATCATTAGAGGAAGATATTACAGCACTTAGTATATATAGCAGAGGCCTGAGTTATCCATGTGAGCTGTGCAGCCTCCCTCCTCCCGAATCATTAGAGGAATATATTACAGCACTTAGTATATATTGCAGAGGCCTGAGTTTTCTGTGTGAGCTGTGCAGCCTCCCTTCTCACGAATCATTAGAGGAAGATGTTACAGCACTTAGTATATATTGCAGAGACCTGAGTTTTCTGGGTGAGCTGTGCAGCCTCCCTCCTCCCGAATCATTAGAGGAAGATATTACAGCACTTAGTATATATAGCAGAGACCTGAGTTTTCCGTGTGAGCTGTGTAGCCTCCCTTCTCCCGAATCATTAGAGGAAGATATTACAGCACTTAGTATATATAGCAGAGACCTGAGTTTTCCGTGTGAGCTTTGCAGCCTCCCTTCTCCCGAATCATTAGAGGAAGATATTACAGCACTTAGTATATATATAGTAGAGACCTGAGTTTTCCGTGTGAGCTGTGCAGCCTCCCTCCTTCCAAATCATTAGAGGAAGATATTACAGCACTTAGTATTTATAGCAGAGGCCTGAGTTTTCAATGTGAGCTGTGCAGCCTCCCTCCCCGAGAATCATTAGAGAACGATATTACAGCACTTAGTATATATAGCAGAGACCTGAGTTTTCCGTGTGAGCTTTGCAGCCTCCCTCCTCCTAAATTATTAGAGGAAGATATTACAGCACTTAGTATATATATAGTAGAGACCTAAGTTTTCCCTGTTAGCTGTGCAGCCTCCCTCCTCCCGAATCATTAGAGGAATATATTACAGCACTTAGTATTTATAGCAGAGACCTGAGTTTTCCTTGTGAGCTGTGCAGCCTCCCTCCTCCCGAATCATTAGAGGAAGATATTACAGCTCTTAGTATATATAGCAGAGACCTGAGTTTTCCGTGTGAGCTGTGCAGCCTCCCTTCTCCCGAATCATTAGAGGAAGATATTACAGCACTTAGTATATATAGCAGAGACCTTAGTTTTCCGTGTGAGCTGTGCAGCCTCCCTCCTCCCGAATCATTAGAGGAAGATATTACAGCACTTAGTATATATAGTAGAGACCTGAGTTTTCCGTGTGAGCTGTGCAGCCTCCCTCCCCCCGAATCATTAGAGGAATATATTACAGCACTTAGTATATTTAGCAGAGACCTGAGTTTTCCGTGTGAGCTGTGCAGCCTCCCTCCCCGAGAATCATTAGAGGAAGATATTACAGCACTTAGTATATATAGCAGAGACCTGAGTTTTCCATGTGAGCTTTGCAGCCTTCCTCCTCCTGAATTATTAGAGGAAGATATTACAGCACTTAGTATATATATATAGTAGAGACCTAAGTTTTCCGTGTTAGCTGTGCAGCCTCCCTCCTCCCGAATCATTAGAGGAATATATTACAGCACTTAGTATATATAGCAGAGACCTGAGTTTTCCGTGTGAGCTGTGCAGCCTCCCTCCTCCCGAATCATTAGAGGAAAATATTACAGCACTTAGTATATATAGCAGAGGCCTGAGTTTTCCGTGAGAGCTGTGCAGCCTCCCTCCTACTGAATCATTAGAGGAAGATATTACAGAACTTAGTATATATAGCAGAGGCCTGAGTTATCCATGAGAGCTGTGCAGCCTCCCTCCTCCGGAATCATTAGAGGAATATATAACAGCACTTAGTATATATAGCAGAGACCTGAGTTTTCCGTGTGAGCTGTGCAGCCTCCCTCCTCCCGAATCATTAGAGGAAGACATTACAGCCCTTAGTATATATATATATAGCAGAGACCTGAGTTTACCGTGTGAGCTGTGCAGCCTCCCTCCTCCCGAATCATTAGAGGAAGATATTACAGCACTTAGTATATATAGCAGAGGCCTGAGTTATCCATGAGAGCTGTGCAGCCTCCCTCCTCCGGAATCATTAGAGGAATATATAACAGCACTTAGTATATATAGCAGAGACCTGAGTTTTCCGTGTGAGCTGTGCAGCCTCCGTCCCCCCGAATCATTAGAGGAAGATATTACAGCACTTAGTAAATATAGCAGAGGCCTGAGTTTTCCATGTGAGCTGTGCAGCCTCCCTCCTCCCGAATCATTAGATGAAAATATTACAGCACTTAGTATATATAGCAGAGGCCTGAGTTTTCCGTGTGAGCTGTGCAGCCTCCCTCCTCCCGAATCATTAGAGGAAGATATTACAGCACTTAGTATATATAGCAGAGGCCTGCGTTTTCCGTGTGAGCTGTGCAGCCTCCCTCCTCCCGAATCATTAGAGGAAGATATTACAGCACTTAGTATATATAGCAGAGGCCTGAGTTTTCCATGTGAGCTGTGCAGCCTCCCTCCCCGAGAATCATTAGAGAACGATATTACAGCACTTAGTATATATAGCAGAGACCTGAGTTTTCCGTGTGAGCTTTGCAGCCTCCCTCCTCCTAAATTATTAGAGGAAGATATTACAGCACTTAGTATATATATAGTAGAGACCTAAGTTTTCCCTGTTAGCTGTGCAGCCTCCCTCCTCCCGAATCATTAGAGGAATATATTACAGCACTTAGTATTTATAGCAGAGACCTGAGTTTTCCTTGTGAGCTGTGCAGCCTCCCTCCTCCCGAATCATTAGAGGAAGATATTACAGCACTTAGTATATATAGCAGAGACCTGAGTTTTCCGTGTAAGCTGTGCAGCCTCCCTCCTCCTGAATCATTAGAGGAAGATATTACAGCACTTAGTATATATAGCAGAGGCCTGAGTTTTCCATGTGAGCTGTGCAGCCTCCCTCCTCCCGAATCATTAGAGGAATATATTAAAGCACTTAGTATATATAGCAGAGACCTGAGTTTTCCGTGTGAGCTGTGCAGCCTCCCTCCTCCCGAATCATTAGAGGAAGACATTACAGCCCTTAGTATATATATAGTAGAGACCTGAGTTTTCCGTGTGAGCTGTGCAGCCTCCCTACTCCCGAATCATTAGAGGAAAATATTACAGCACTTAGTATATATAGCAGAGACCTGAGTTTTCCGTGTGAGCTGTGCAGCCTCCCTCCTCCTGAATCATTAGAGGAAGATATTACAGCACTTAGTATATATAGCAGAGGACAGAGTTTTCCGTGTGAGCTGTGCAGCCTCCCTCCTCCTGAATCATTAGAGGAAGATATTACAGCACTTAGTATATATAGCAGAGGCCTGAGTTATCCATGTGAGCTGTGCAGCCTCCCTCCTCCCGAATCATTAGAGGAATATATTACAGCACTTAGTATATATAGCAGAGACCTGAGTTTTCCGTGTGAGCTGTGCAGCCTCCCTCCTCCCGAATCATTAGAGGAAGATATTTACAGCACTTAGTATATATAGCAGAGACCTGAGTTTTCCGTGTGAGCTGTGCAGCCTCCCTCCTCCCGAATCATTAGAGGAATATATTACAGCACTTAGTATATATAGCAGAGACCTGAGTTTTCAATGTGAGCTGTGCAGCCTCCCTCCTCCTGAATCATTAGAGGAAGATATTACAGCACTTAGTATATATAGCAGAGACCTGAGTTTTCCGTGTGAGCTGTGCAGCCTCCCTCCTCCCGAATCATTAGAGGAAGATATTACAGCACTTAGTATATATATCAGAGACCTGAGTTTTCCGTGTGAGCTGTGCAGCCTCCCTCCCCCCGAATCATTAGAGGAAGATATTACAGCACTTAGTATATATAGCAGAGACCTGAGTTTTCTGTGTGAGCTGTGTGAGCTGTGCAGCCTCCCTCCTCCCGAATCATTAGAGGAAGATATTACAGCACTTAGTATATATAGCAGAGACCTGAGTTTTCCGTGTGAGCTGTGCAGCCTCCCTCCTCCCGAATCATTAGAGGAATATATTACAGCACTTAGTATATATAGCAGAGACCTGAGTTTTCCGTGTGAGCTGTGCAGCCTCCCTCCTCCCGAATCATTAGAGGAAGATATTACAGCACTTAGTATATATATAGTAGAGACCTGAGTTTTCCGTGTGAGCTGTGCAGCCTCCCTCCTCCCGAATCATTAGAGGAAAATATTACAGCTCTTAGTATATATAGCAGAGACCTGAGTTTTCCGTGTGAGCTGTGCAGCCTCCCTCCTCCTGAATCATTAGAGGAATATATTACAGCACTTAGTATATATAGCAGAGACCTGAGTTTTCCATGTGAGCTGTGCAGCCTCCCTCCTCCCGAATCATTAGAGGAAAATATTACAGCACTTAGTATATGTAGCAGAGACCAGAGTTTTCCGTGTGAGCTGTGCAGCCTCCTTCCTCCTGAATCAGTAGAGGAAGATATTACAGCACTTAGTATATATAGCAGAGGCCTGAGTTTTCCGTGTGAGCTGTGCAGCCTCCCTTCTCCTGAATCATTAGAGGAAGATATTACAGCACTTAGTATATATAGCAGAGGCCTGAGTTATCCATGTGAGCTGTGCAGCCTCCCTCCTCCCGAATCATTAGAGGAATATATTACAGCACTTAGTATATATAGCAGAGGCCTGAGTTTTCCGTGTGAGCTGTGCAGCCTCCCATCTCCCGAATCATTAGAGGAAGATATTACAGCACTTAGTATATATAGCAGAGACCTGAGATTTCCGTGTGAGCTGTGCAGCCTCCCTTCTCCCGAATCATTAGAGGAAGATATTACAGCACTTAGTATATATAGCAGAGACCTGAGTTTTCAGTGTGAGCTGTGCAGCCTCCCTCCCCCTGAATCATTAGAGGAAGATATTACAGCACTTAGTATATATAGCAGAGGCCTGAGTTTTCCGTGTGAGCTGTGCAGCCTTCCTCCTCCCAAATCATTAGAGGAATATATTACAGCACTTAGTATATATAGCAGAGACCTGAGTTTTCCGTGTGAGCTATGCAGCCTCCCTCCCCCAGAATCATTAGAGGAAGATATTACAGTACTTAGTATATATAGCAAAGACCTGAGTTTTCTGTGTGAGCTGTACAGCCTCCCTCCCCCCGAATCATTAGAGGAAGATATAACAGCACTTAGTAAATATAGCAGAGGCCTGAGTTTTCCATGTGAGCTGTGCAGCCTCCCTCCTCCCGAATCATTAGATGAAAATATTACAGCACTTAGTATATATAGCAGAGGCCTGAGTTTTCCGTGTGAGCTGTGCAGCCTCCCTCCTCCAGAATCATTAGAGGAAGATATTACAGCACTTAGGATATAAAGCAGAGGCCTGAGTTTTCCGTGTGAGCTGTGCTGCCTCCTTCGTCCCGAATCATTACAGGAAGATATTACAGCACTTAGTATATATAGCAGAGGCCTGAGTTTTCCATATGAGCTGTGCAGCCTCCCTCCTCCCAAATCATTAGAGGAATATATTACAGCACTTAGTATAAATAGTAGAGACCTGAGTTTTCCGTGTGAGCTGTGCAGCCTCCCTCCTCCCGAATCATTAGAGGAAAATATTACAGCACTTAGTATATATAGCAGAGACCTGAGTTTTCCGTGTGAGCTGTGCAGCCTCCCTCCTCCTGAATCATTAGAGGAAGATATTACAGCTCTTAGTATATATAGCAGAGGCCTGAGTTTTCCGTGTGAGCTGTGCAGCCTCCCTCCTCCTGAATCATTAGAGGAAGATATTACAGCACTTAGTATATATAGCAGAGGCCTGAGTTATCCATGTGAGCTGTGCAGCCTCCCTCCTCCCGAATCATTAGAGGAATATATTACAGCACTTAGTATATATTGCAGAGGCCTGAGTTTTCTGTGTGAGCTGTGCAGCCTCCCTTCTCACGAATCATTAGAGGAAGATGTTACAGCACTTAGTATATATTGCAGAGACCTGAGTTTTCTGGGTGAGCTGTGCAGCCTCCCTCCTCCCGAATCATTAGAGGAAGATATTACAGCACTTAGTATATATAGCAGAGACCTGAGTTTTCCGTGTGAGCTGTGTAGCCTCCCTTCTCCCGAATCATTAGAGGAAGATATTACAGCACTTAGTATATATAGCAGAGACCTGAGTTTTCCGTGTGAGCTTTGCAGCCTCCCTTCTCCCGAATCATTAGAGGAAGATATTACAGCACTTAGTATATATATAGTAGAGACCTGAGTTTTCCGTGTGAGCTGTGCAGCCTCCCTCCTTCCAAATCATTAGAGGAAGATATTACAGCACTTAGTATTTATAGCAGAGGCCTGAGTTTTCAATGTGAGCTGTGCAGCCTCCCTCCCCGAGAATCATTAGAGAACGATATTACAGCACTTAGTATATATAGCAGAGACCTGAGTTTTCCGTGTGAGCTTTGCAGCCTCCCTCCTCCTAAATTATTAGAGGAAGATATTACAGCACTTAGTATATATATAGTAGAGACCTAAGTTTTCCCTGTTAGCTGTGCAGCCTCCCTCCTCCCGAATCATTAGAGGAATATATTACAGCACTTAGTATTTATAGCAGAGACCTGAGTTTTCCTTGTGAGCTGTGCAGCCTCCCTCCTCCCGAATCATTAGAGGAAGATATTACAGCACTTAGTATATATAGCAGAGGCCTGAGTTTTCCGTGTGAGCTGTGCAGCCTCCCTCCTCCCAAATCATTAGAGGAAGATATTACAGCACTTAGTATATATAGCAGAGACCTGAGTTTTCCGTGTGAGCTATGCAGCCTCCCTCCCCCAGAATCATTAGAGGAAGATATTACAGTACTTAGTATATATAGCAGAGACCTGAGTTTTCTGTGTGAGCTGTACAGCCTCCCTCCCCCCGAATCATTAGAGGAAGATATAACAGCACTTAGTAAATATAGCAGAGGCCTGAGTTTTCCATGTGAGCTGTGCAGCCTCCCTCCTCCCGAATCATTAGATGAAAATATTACAGCACTTAGTATATATAGCAGAGGCCTGAGTTTTCCGTGTGAGCTGTGCAGCCTCCCTCCTCCAGAATCATTAGAGGAAGATATTACAGCACTTAGGATATAAAGCAGAGGCCTGAGTTTTCCGTGTGAGCTGTGCTGCCTCCTTCGTCCCGAATCATTACAGGAAGATATTACAGCACTTAGTATATATAGCAGAGGCCTGAGTTTTCCATATAAGCTGTGCAGCCTCCCTCCTCCTGAATCTTTAGAGGAATATATTACAGCACTTAGTATATATAGCAGAGACCTGAGTTTTCCGTGTGAGCTGTGCAGCCTCCCTCCTCCTGAATCATTAGAGGAAGATATTACAGCACTTAGTATATATAGCAGAGGCCTGAGTTTTCCGTGTGAGCTGTGCAGCCTCCCTCCTCCTGAATCATTAGAGGAAGATATTACAGCACTTAGTATATATAGCAGAGGCCTGAGTTATCCATGTGAGCTGTGCAGCCTCCCTCCTCCCGAATCATTAGAGGAATATATTACAGCACTTAGTATATATTGCAGAGGCCTGAGTTTTCCGTGTGAGCTGTGCAGCCTCCCTTCTCACGAATCATTAGAGGAAGATGTTACAGCACTTAGTATATATTGCAGAGACCTGAGTTTTCCGGGTGAGCTATGCAGCCTCCCTCCTCCCGAATCATTAGAGGAAGATATTACAGCACTTAGTATATATAGCAGAGACCTGAGTTTTCCGTGTGAGCTGTGTAGCCTCCCTTCTCCCGAATCATTAGAGGAAGATATTACAGCACTTAGTATATATAGCAGAGACCTGAGTTTTCCGTGTGAGCTTTGCAGCCTCCCTTCTCCCGAATCATTAGAGGAAGATATTACAGCACTTAGTATATATATAGTAGAGACCTGAGTTTTCCGTGTGAGCTGTGCAGCCTCCCTCCTCCCGAATCATTAGAGGAAGATATTACAGCACTTAGTATATATAGTAGAGACCTGAGTTTTCCGTGTGAGCTGTGCAGCCTCCCTCCCCCTGAATAATTAGAGGAAGATATTACAGCACTTAGTATATATAGCAGAGACCTGAGTTTTCCGTGTGAGCTGTGCAGCCTCCCTCCCCGAGAATCATTAGAGAACGATATTACAGCACTTAGTATATATAGCAGAGACCTGAGTTTTCCGTGTGAGCTTTGCAGCCTCCCTCCTCCTAAATTATTAGAGGAAGATATTACAGCACTTAGTATATATATAGTAGAGACCTAAGTTTTCCCTGTTAGCTGTGCAGCCTCCCTCCTCCCGAATCATTAGAGGAATATATTACAGCACTTAGTATTTATAGCAGAGACCTGAGTTTTCCTTGTGAGCTGTGCAGCCTCCCTCCTCCCGAATCATTAGAGGAAGATATTACAGCACTTAGTATATATAGCAGAGACCTGAGTTTTCCGTGTAAGCTGTGCAGCCTCCCTCCTCCTGAATCATTAGAGGAAGATATTACAGCACTTAGTATATATAGCAGAGGCCTGAGTTTTCCATGTGAGCTGTGCAGCCTCCCTCCTCCCGAATCATTAGAGGAATATATTAAAGCACTTAGTATATATAGCAGAGACCTGAGTTTTCCGTGTGAGCTGTGCAGCCTCCCTCCTCCCGAATCATTAGAGGAAGACATTACAGCCCTTAGTATATATATATAGTAGAGACCTGAGTTTTCCGTGTGAGCTGTGCAGCCTCCCTACTCCCGAATCATTAGAGGAAAATATTACAGCACTTAGTATATATAGCAGAGACCTGAGTTTTCCGTGTGAGCTGTGCAGCCTCCCTCCTCCTGAATCATTAGAGGAATATATTACAGCACTTAGTATATATAGCAGAGGACAGAGTTTTCCGTGTGAGCTGTGCAGCCTCCCTCCTCCTGAATCATTAGAGGAAGATATTACAGCACTTAGTATATATAGCAGAGGCCTGAGTTATCCATGTGAGCTGTGCAGCCTCCCTCCTCCCGAATCATTAGAGGAATATATTACAGCACTTAGTATATATAGCAGAGACCTGAGTTTTCCGTGTGAGCTGTGCAGCCTCCCTCCTCCCGAATCATTAGAGGAAGATATTTACAGCACTTAGTATATATAGCAGAGACCTGAGTTTTCCATGTGAGCTGTGCAGCCTCCCTCCTCCCGAATCATTAGAGGAATATATTACAGCACTTAGTATATATAGCAGAGACCTGAGTTTTCAATGTGAGCTGTGCAGCCTCCCTCCTCCTGAATCATTAGAGGAAGATATTACAGCACTTAGTATATATAGCAGAGACCTGAGTTTTCCGTGTGAGCTGTGCAGCCTCCCTCCTCCCGAATCATTAGAGGAAGATATTACAGCACTTAGTATATATATCAGAGACCTGAGTTTTCCGTGTGAGCTGTGCAGCCTCCCTCCCCCCGAATCATTAGAGGAAGATATTACAGCACTTAGTATATATAGCAGAGACCTGAGTTTTCTGTGTGAGCTGTGTGAGCTGTGCAGCCTCCCTCCTCCCGAATCATTAGAGGAAGATATTACAGCACTTAGTATATATAGCAGAGACCTGAGTTTTCCGTGTGAGCTGTGCAGCCTCCCTCCTCCCGATCATTAGAGGAAGATATTACAGCACTTAGTATATATAGCAGAGACCTGAGTTTTCCGTGTGAGCTGTGCAGCCTCCCTCCTCCTGAATCATTAGAGGAAGATATTACAGCACTTAGTATATATAGCAGAGGCCTGAGTTTTCCGTGTGAGCTGTGCAGCCTCCCTCCTCCTGAATCATTAGAGGAAGATATTACAGCACTTAGTATATATAGCAGAGGCCTGAGTTATCCATGTGAGCTGTGCAGCCTCCCTCCTCCCGAATCATTAGAGGAATATATTACAGCACTTAGTATATATAGCAGAGGCCTGAGTTTTCCGTGTGAGCTGTGCAGCCTCCCTTCTCCCGAATCATTAGAGGAAGATGTTACAGCACTTAGTATATATTGCAGAGACCTGTGTTTTCCATGTGAGCTGTGCAGCCTCCCTCCTCCCGAATCATTAGAGGAAGATATTACAGCACTTAGTATATATAGCAGAGACCTGAGTTTTCCGTGTGAGCTGTGCAGCCTCCCTTCTCCCGAATCATTAGAGGAAGATATTACAGCACTTAGTATATATAGCAGAGACCTGAGTTTTCCGTGTGAGCTGTGCAGCCTCCCTCCTCCCGAATCATTAGAGGAAGATATTACAGCACTTAGTATATATAGTAGAGACCTGAGTTTTCCGTGTGAGCTGTGCAGCCTCCCTCCCCCCGAATCATTAGAATAAGATATTACAGCACTTAGTATATATATAGTAGAGACCTAAGTTTTCTGTGTTAGCTGTGCAGCCTCCCTCCTCCCGAATCATTAGAGGAATATATTACAGCACTTAGTATATTTAGCAGAGACCTGAGTTTTCCGTGTGAGCTGTGCAGCCTCCCTCCCCGAGAATCATTAGAGGAAGATATTACAGCACTTAGTATATATAGCAGAGACCTGAGTTTTCCATGTGAGCTTTGCAGCCTTCCTCCTCCTGAATTATTAGAGGAAGATATTACAGCACTTAGTATATATATAGTAGAGACCTAAGTTTTCTGTGTTAGCTGTGCAGCCTCCCTCCTCCCGAATCATTAGAGGAATATATTACAGCACTTAGTATATATAGCAGAGACCTGAGTTTTCCATGTGAGCTGTGCAGCCTCCCTCCTCCCGAATCATTAGAGGAAAATATTACAGCACTTAGTATATATAGCAGAGGCCTGAGTTTTCCGTGAGAGCTGTGCAGCCTCCCTCCTACTGAATCATTAGAGGAAGATATTACAGAACTTAGTATATATAGCAGAGGCCTGAGTTATCCATGAGAGCTGTGC
Source organism: Taudactylus pleione (assembly GCA_031769625.1). Classification (NCBI taxonomy): domain Eukaryota; kingdom Metazoa; phylum Chordata; class Amphibia; order Anura; family Myobatrachidae; genus Taudactylus; species Taudactylus pleione. Next base: position 682,766 of record JAUIMM010000845.1, read on the forward strand.
AGCCTCCCTCCTCCGGAATCATTAGAGGAATATATAACAGCACTTAGTATATATAGCAGAGACCTGAGTTTTCCGTGTGAGCTGTGCAGCCTCCGTCCCCCCGAATCATTCGAGGAAGATATTACAGCACTTAGTAAATATAGCAGAGGCCTGAGTTTTCCATGTGAGCTGTGCAGCCTCCCTCCTCCCGAATCATTAGATGAAAATATTACAGCACTTAGTATATATAGCAGAGGCCTGAGTTTTCCGTGTGAGCTGTGCAGCCTCCCTCCTCCCGAATCATTAGAGGAAGATATTACAGCACTTAGTATATATAGCAGAGGCCTGAGTTTTCCGTGTGAACTGTGCAGCCTCCCTCGTCCCGAATCATTACAGGAAGATATTACAGCACTTAGTATATATAGCAGAGACCTGAGTTTTCCATGTGAGCTGTGCAGCCTCCCTCCTCCCGAATCATTAGAGGAATATATTACAGCACTTAGTATATATAGCAGAGACCTGAGTTTTCCTTGTGAGCTGTGCAGCCTCCCTCCTCCCGAATCATTAGAGGAAGATATTACAGCACTTAGTATATATAGCAGAGGCCTGAGTTTTCCATGTGAGCTGTGCAGCCTCCCTCCTCCTGAATCATTAGAGGAATATATTACAGCACTTAGTATATATAGCAGAGACCTGAGTTTTCTGTGTGAGCTGTGCAGCCTCCCTCCTCCCGAATCCTTAGAGGAAGACATTACAGCCCTTAGTATATATATAGCAGAGACCTGAGTTTACCGTGTGAGCTGTGCAGCCTCCCTCCTCCCGAATCATTAGAGGAAGATATTACAGCACTTAGTATATATAGCAGAGGCCTGAGTTATCCATGAGAGCTGTGCAGCCTCCCTCCTCCGGAATCATTAGAGGAATATATAACAGCACTTAGTATATATAGCAGAGACCTGAGTTTTCCGTGTGAGCTGTGCAGCCTCCGTCCCCCCGAATCATTAGAGGAAGATATTACAGCACTTAGTAAATATAGCAGAGGCCTGAGTTTTCCATGTGAGCTGTGCAGCCTCCCTCCTCCCGAATCATTAGATGAAAATATTACAGCACTTAGTATATATAGCAGAGGCCTGAGTTTTCCGTGTGAGCTGTGCAGCCTCCCTCCTCCCGAATCATTAGAGGAAGATATTACAGCACTTAGTATATATAGCAGAGGCCTGAGTTTTCCGTGTGAGCTGTGCAGCCTCCCTCATCCCGAATCATTACAGGAAGATATTACAGCACTTAGTATATATAGCAGAGGCCTGAGTTTTCCATGTGAGCTGTGCAGCCTCCCTCCTCCCGAATCATTAGAGGAATATATTACAGCACTTAGTATATATAGCAGAGACCTGAGTTTTCCTTGTGAGCTGTGCAGCCTCCCTCCTCCCGAATCATTAGAGGAAGATATTACAGCACTTAGTATATATAGCAGAGGCCTGAGTTTTCCATGTGAGCTGTGCAGCCTCCCTCCTCCTGAATCATTAGAGGAATATATTACAGCACTTAGTATATATAGCAGAGACCTGAGTTTTCTGTGTGAGCTGTGCAGCCTCCCTCCTCCCGAATCATTAGAGGAAGACATTACAGCCCTTAGTATATATATAGCAGAGACCTTAGTTTACCGTGTGAGCTGTGCAGCCTCCCTTCTCCTGAATCATTAGAGGAAGATATTACAGCACTTAGTATATATAGCAGAGGACAGAGTTTTCTGTGTGAGCTGTACAGCCTCCCTCCTCCTGAATCATTAGAGGAAGATATTACAGCACTTAGTATATATAGCAGAGGCCTGAGTTATCCATGTGAGCTGTGCAGCCTCCCTCCTCCTGAATCATTAGAGGAATATATTACAGCACTTAGTATATATAGCAGAGACCTGAGTTTTCCGTGTGAGCTGTGCAGCCTCCCTCCCCCGAATCATTAGAGGAAGATATTACAGCACTTAGTATATACAGCAGAGGCCTGAGTTTTCCATGTGAGCTGTGCAGCATCCCTCCTCCTGAATCATTAGAGGATGATATTACAGCACTTAGTATATATAGCAGAGACCTAAGTTTTCCGTGTGAGCTGTGCAGCCTCCCTCCCCCCGAATCATTAGAGGAAGATATTACAGCACTTAGTATATATATAGTAGAGACCTGAGTTTTCAGTGTGAGCTGTGCAGCCTCCCTCCCCCGAATCATTAGAGGAAGATATTACAGCACTTAGTAAATATAGCAGAGGCCTGAGTTTTCCATGTGAGCTGTGCAGCCTCCCTCCTCCCGAATCATTAGATGAAAATATTACAGCACTTAGTATATATAGCAGAGGCCTGAGTTTTCCGTGTGAGCTGTGCAGCCTCCCTCCTCCCGAATCATTAGTGGAAGATATTACAGCACTTAGTATATATAGCAGAGGCCTGAGTTTTCCGTGTGAGCTGTGCAGCCTCCCTCGTCCCGAATCATTACAGGAAGATATTACAGCACTTAGTATATATAGCAGAGGCCTGAGTTTTCCATGTGAGCTGTGCAGCCTCCCTCCTCCCGAATCATTAGAGGAATATATTACAGCACTTAGTATATATAGCAGAGACCTGAGTTTTCCTTGTGAGCTGTGCAGCCTCCCTCCTCCCGAATCATTAGAGGAAGATATTACAGCACTTAGTATATATAGCAGAGGCCTGAGTTTTCCATGTGAGCTGTGCAGCCTCCCTCCTCCTGAATCATTAGAGGAATATATTACAGCACTTAGTATATATAGCAGAGACCTGAGTTTTCTGTGTGAGCTGTGCAGCCTCCCTCCTCCCGAATCATTAGAGGAAGACATTACAGCCCTTAGTATATATATAGCAGAGACCTGAGTTTACCGTGTGAGCTGTGCAGCCTCCCTCCTCCTGAATCATTAGAGGAAGATATTACAGCACTTAGTATATATAGCAGAGGACAGAGTTTTCCGTGTGAGCTGTACAGCCTCCCTCCTCCTGAATCATTAGAGGAAGATATTACAGCACTTAGTATATATAGCAGAGGCCTGAGTTATCCATGTGAGCTGTGCAGCCTCCCTCCTCCCGAATCATTAGAGGAATATATTACAGCACTTAGTATATATAGCAGAGACCTGAGTTTTCCGTGTGAGCTGTGCAGCCTCCCTCCCCCCGAATCATTAGAGGAAGATATTACAGCACTTAGTATATATAGCAGAGGCCTGAGTTTTCCATATGAGCTGTGCAGCATCCCTCCTCCTGAATCATTAGAGGATGATATTACAGCACTTAGTATATATAGCAGAGACCTAAGTTTTCCGTGTGAGCTGTGCAGCCTCCCTCCCCCCGAATCATTAGAGGAAGATATTACAGCACTTAGTATATATATAGTAGAGACCTGAGTTTTCAGTGTGAGCTGTGCAGCCTCCCTCCTCCCGAATCATTAGAGGAATATATTACAGCACTTAGTATATATAGCAGAGAACTGAGTTTTCCGTGTGAGCTGTGCAGCCTCCCTCCCCCCAAATCATTAGAGGAAGATATTACAGCACTTAGTAAATATAGCAGAGGCCTGAGTTTTCCATGTGAGCTGTGCAGCCTCCCTCCTCCCGAATCATTAGATGAAAATATTACAGCACTTAGTATATATAGCAGAGGCCTGAGTTTTCCGTGTGAGCTGTGCAGCCTCCCTCCTCCCGAATCATTAGAGGAAGATATTACAGCACTTAGTATATATAGCAGAGGCCTGAGTTTTCCGTGTGAGCTGTGCAGCCTCCCTCGTCCCGAATCATTACAGGAAGATATTACAGCACTTAGTATATATAGCAGAGGCCTGAGTTTTCCATGTGAGCTGTGCAGCCTCCCTCCTCCCGAATCATTAGAGGAATATATTACAGCACTTAGTATATATAGCAGAGACCTGAGTTTTCCTTGTGAGCTGTGCAGCCTCCCTCCTCCCGAATCATTAGAGGAAGATATTACAGCACTTAGTATATATAGCAGAGACCTGAGTTTTCCGTGTAAGCTGTGCAGCCTCCCTCCTCCTGAATCATTAGAGGAAGATATTACAGCACTTAGTATATATAGCAGAGGCCTGAGTTTTCCATGTGAGCTGTGCAGCCTCCCTCCTCCTGAATCATTAGAGGAATATATTACAGCACTTAGTATATATAGCAGAGACCTGTGTTTTCCGTGTGAGCTGTGCAGCCTCCCTCCTCCCGAATCATTAGAGGAATGCATTACAGCCCTTAGTATATATATAGTAGAGACCTGAGTTTTCCGTGTGAGCTGTGCAGCCTCCCTCCTCCCGAATCATTAGAGGAAAATATTACAGCACTTAGTATATATAGCAGAGACCTGAGTTTTCCGTGTGAGCTGTGCAGCCTCCCTCCTCCTGAATCATTAGAGGAAGATATTACAGCACTTAGTATATATAGCAGAGGCCTGAGTTTTCCGTGTGAGCTGTGCAGCCTCCCTCCTCCTGAATCATTAGAGGAAGATATTACAGCACTTAGTATATATAGCAGAGGCCTGAGTTATCCATGTGAGCTGTGCAGCCTCCCTCCTCCCGAATCATTAGAGGAATATATTACAGCACTTAGTATATATAGCAGAGGCCTGAGTTTTCCGTGTGAGCTGTGCAGCCTCCCTTCTCCCGAATCATTAGAGGAAGATGTTACAGCACTTAGTATATATTGCAGAGACCTGTGTTTTCCGTGTGAGCTGTGCAGCCTCCCTCCTCCCGAATCATTAGAGGAAGATATTACAGCACTTAGTATATATAGCAGAGACCTGAGTTTTCCGTGTGAGCTGTGCAGCCTCCCTTCTCCCGAATCATTAGAGGAAGATATTACAGCACTTAGTATATATAGCAGAGACCTGAGTTTTCCGTGTGAGCTGTGCAGCCTCCCTCCTCCCAAATCATTAGAGGAAGATATTACAGCACTTAGTATATATAGTAGAGACCTGAGTTTTCCGTGTGAGCTGTGCAGCCTCCCTCCCCCCGAATCATTAGAATAAGATATTACAGCACTTAGTATATTTAGCAGAGACCTGAGTTTTCCGTGTGAGCTGTGCAGCCTCCCTCCCCGAGAATCATTAGAGGAAGATATTACAGCACTTAGTATATATAGCAGAGACCTGAGTTTTCCATGTGAGCTTTGCAGCCTTCCTCCTCCTGAATTATTAGAGGAAGATATTACAGCACTTAGTATATATATAGTAGAGACCTAAGTTTTCTGTGTTAGCTGTGCAGCCTCCCTCCTCCCGAATCATTAGAGGAATATATTACAGCACTTAGTATATATAGCAGAGACCTGAGTTTTCCATGTGAGCTGTGCAGCCTCCCTCCTCCCGAATCATTAGAGGAAAATATTACAGCACTTAGTATATATAGCAGAGGCCTGAGTTTTCCGTGAGAGCTGTGCAGCCTCCCTCCTACTGAATCATTAGAGGAAGATATTACAGAACTTAGTATATATAGCAGAGGCCTGAGTTATCCATGAGAGCTGTGCAGCCTCCCTCCTCCGGAATCATTAGAGGAATATATAACAGCACTTAGTATATATAGCAGAGACCTGAGTTTTCCGTGTGAGCTGTGCAGCCTCCCTTCTCCCGAATCATTAGAGGAATATATTACAGCACTTAGTATATATAGCAGAGACCTGAGATTTCCGTGTGAGCTGTGCAGCCTCCCTTCTCCCGAATCATTAGAGGAAGATATTACAGCACTTAGTATATATAGCAGAGACCTGAGTTTTCAGTGTGAGCTGTGCAGCCTCCCTCCCCCCGAATCATTAGAGGAAGATATTACAGCACTTAGTATATATAGCAGAGGCCTGAGTTTTCCGTGTGAGCTGTGCAGCCTCCCTCCTCCCGAATCATTAGAGGAAGATATTACAGCACTTAGTATATATAGCAGAGTCCTGAGTTTTCCGTGTGAGCTGTGCAGCCTCCCTCCCCCAGAATCATTAGAGGAAGATATTACAGTACTTAGTATATATAGCAGAGACCTGAGTTTTCTTTGTGAGCTGTACAGCCTCCCTCCACCCGAATCATTAGAGGAAGATATAACAGCACTTAGTAAATATAGCAGAGGCCTGAGTTTTCCATGTGAGCTGTGCAGCCTCCCTCCTCCCGAATCATTAGATGAAAATATTACAGCACTTAGTATATATAGCAGAGGCCTGAGTTTTCCGTGTGAGCTGTGCAGCCTCCCTCCTCCAGAATCATTAGAGGAAGATATTACAGCACTTAGTATATAAAGCAGAGGCCTGAGTTTTCCGTGTGAGCTGTGCTGCCTCCTTCGTCCCGAATCATTACAGGAAGATATTACAGCACTTAGTATATGTAGCAGAGGCCTGAGTTTTCCATATGAGCTGTGCAGCCTCCCTCCTCCCGAATCTTTAGAGGAATATATTACAGCACTTAGTATATATAGCAGAGACCTGAGTTTTCCTTGTGAGCTGTGCAGCCTCCCTCCTCCCGAATCATTAGAGGAAGATATTACAGCACTTAGTATATATAGCAGAGACCTGAGTTTTCCGTGTAAGCTGTGCAGCCTCCCTCCTCCTGAATCATTAGAGGAAGATATTACAGCACTTAGTATATATAGCAGAGGCCTGAGTTTTCCGTGTGAGCTGTGCAGCCTCCCTCCTCCTGAATCATTAGAGGAAGATATTACAGCACTTAGTATATATAGCAGAGGCCTGAGTTATCCATGTGAGCTGTGCAGCCTCCCTCCTCCCGAATCATTAGAGGAATATATTACAGCACTTAGTATATATTGCAGAGGCCTGAGTTTTCCGTGTGAGCTGTGCATCCTCCCTTCTCACGAATCATTAGAGGAAGATGTTACAGCACTTAGTATATATTGCAGAGACCTGAGTTTTCCGTGTGAGCTGTGCAGCCTCCCTCCTCCCGAATCATTAGAGGAAGATATTACAGCACTTAGCATATATAGCAGAGACCTGAGTTTTCCGTGTGAGCTGTGTAGACTCCCTTCTCCCGAATCATTAGAGGAAGATATTACAGCACTTAGTATATATAGCAGAGACCTGAGTTTTCCGTGTGAGCTTTGCAGCCTCCCTTCTCCCGAATCATTAGAGGAAGATATTACAGCACTTAGTATACATATAGTAGAGACCTGAGTTTTCCGTGTGAGCTGTGCAGCCTCCCTCCTCCCGAATCATTAGAGGAAGATATTACAGTACTTAGTATATATAGTAGAGACCTGAGTTTTCCGTGTGAGCTGTGCATCCTCCCTCCCCCAGAATCATTAGAGGAAGATATTACAGCACTTAGTATATATAGCAGAGACCTGAGTTTTCCGTGTGAGCTGTGCAGCCTCCCTCCCCGAGAATCATTAGAGGAAGATATTACAGCACTTAGTATATATAGCAGAGACCTGAGTTTTCCGTGTGAGCTTTGCAGCCTCCCTCCTCCTAAATTATTAGAGGAAGATATTACAGCACTTAGTATATATATAGTAGAGACCTAAGTTTTCCGTGTTAGCTGTGCAGCCTCCCTCCTCCCGAATCATTAGAGGAATATATTACAGCACTTAGTATATATAGCAGAGACCTGAGTTTTCCGTGTGAGCTGTGCAGCCTCCCTCCTCCCGAATCATTAGAGGAAAATATTACAGCACTTAGTATATATAACAGAGGCCTGAGTTTTCCGTGAGAGCTGTGCAGCCTCCCTCCTACTGAATCATTAGAGGAATATATTACAGAACTTAGTATATATAGCAGAGGCCTGAGTTATCCATGATAGCTGTGCAGCCTCCCTCCTCCCGAATCATTAGAGGAATATATAACAGCACTTAGTATATATAGCAGAGACCTGAGTTTTCCGTGTGAGCTATGCAGCCTCCCTCCCCCCGAATCATTAGAGGAAGATATTACAGCACTTAGTAAATATAGCAGAGGCCTGAGTTTTCCATGTGATCTGTGCAGCCTCCCTCCTCCCGAATCATTAGATGAAAATATTACAGCACTTAGTATATATAGCAGAGGCCTGAGTTTTCCGTGTGAGCTGTGCAGCCTCCCTCCTCCCGAATCATTAGAGGAAGATATTACAGCACTTAGTATATATAGCAGAGGCCTGAGTTTTCCGTGTGAGCTGTGCAGCCTCCCTCCTCCCGAATCATTAGAGGAAGATATTACAGCACTTAGTATATATAGTAGAGACCTGAGTTTTCCGTGTGAGCTGTGCATCCTCCCTCCCCCAGAATCATTAGAGGAAGATATTACAGCACTTAGTATATATAGCAGAGACCTGAGTTTTCCGTGTGAGCTGTGCAGCCTCCCTCCCCGAGAATCATTAGAGGAAGATATTACAGCACTTAGTATATATAGCAGAGACCTGAGTTTTCCGTGTGAGCTTTGCAGCCTCCCTCCTCCTAAATTATTAGAGGAAGATATTACAGCACTTAGTATATATATAGTAGAGACCTGAGTTTTCCGTGTAAGCTGTGCAGCCTCCCTCCTCCTGAATCATTAGAGGAAGATATTACAGCACTTAGTATATATAGCAGAGGCCTGAGTTTTCCATGTGAGCTGTGCAGCCTCCCTCCTCCCGAATCATTAGAGGAATATATTACAGCACTTAGTATATATAGTAGAGACCTGAGTTTTCCATGTGAGCTGTGCAGCCTCCCTCCTCCCGAATCATTAGAGGAAGATATTACAGCACTTAGTATATATATAGTAGAGACCTGAGTTTTCCGTGTGAGCTGTGCAGCCTCCCTCCTCCCGAATCATTAGAGGAAAATATTACAGCACTTAGTATATATAGCAGAGACCTGAGTTTTCCGTGTGAGCTGTGCAGCCTCCCTCCTCCTGAATCATTAGAGGAAGATATTACAGCACTTAGTATATATAGCAGAGGCCTGAGTTTTCCGTGTGAGCTGTGCAGCCTCCCTCCTCCTGAATCATTAGAGGAAGATATTACAGCACTTAGTATATATAGCAGAGGCCTGAGTTATCCATGTGAGCTGTGCAGCCTCCCTCCTCCCGAATCATTAGAGGAATATATTACAGCACTTAGTATATATTGCAGAGGCCTGAGTTTTCCGTGTGAGCTGTGCATCCTCCCTTCTCACGAATCATTAGAGGAAGATGTTACAGCACTTAGTATATATAGCAGAGACCTGAGTTTTCCGTGTGAGCTGTGCAGCCTCCCTCCTCCCGAATCATTAGAGGAAGATATTACAGCACTTAGCATATATAGCAGAGACCTGAGTTTTCCGTGTGAGCTGTGTAGCCTCCCTTCTCCCGAATCATTAGAGGAAGATATTACAGCACTTAGTATATATAGCAGAGACCTGAGTTTTCCGTGTGAGCTTTGCAGCCTCCCTTCTCCCGAATCATTAGAGGAAGATATTACAGCACTTAGTATACATATAGTAGAGACCTGAGTTTTCCGTGTGAGCTGTGCAGCCTCCCTCCTCCCGAATCATTAGAGGAAGATATTACAGCACTTAGTATATATAGTAGAGACCTGAGTTTTCCGTGTGAGCTGTGCATCCTCCCTCCCCCAGAATCATTAGAGGAAGATATTACAGCACTTAGTATATATAGCAGAGACCTGAGTTTTCCGTGTGAGCTGTGCAGCCTCCCTCCCCGAGAATCATTAGAGGAAGATATTACAGCACTTAGTATATATAGCAGAGACCTGAGTTTTCCGTGTGAGCTTTGCAGCCTCCCTCCTCCTAAATTATTAGAGGAAGATATTACAGCACTTAGTATATATATAGTAGAGACCTAAGTTTTCCGTGTTAGCTGTGCAGCCTCCCTCCTCCCGAATCATTAGAGGAATATATTACAGCACTTAGTATATATAGCAGAGACCTGAGTTTTCCGTGTGAGCTGTGCAGCCTCCCTCCTCCCGAATCATTAGAGGAAAATATTACAGCACTTAGTATATATAACAGAGGCCTGAGTTTTCCGTGAGAGCTGTGCAGCCTCCCTCCTACTGAATCATTAGAGGAATATATTACAGAACTTAGTATATATAGCAGAGGCCTGAGTTATCCATGATAGCTGTGCAGCCTCCCTCCTCCCGAATCATTAGAGGAATATATAACAGCACTTAGTATATATAGCAGAGACCTGAGTTTTCCGTGTGAGCTATGCAGCCTCCCTCCCCCCGAATCATTAGAGGAAGATATTACAGCACTTAGTAAATATAGCAGAGGCCTGAGTTTTCCATGTGAGCTGTGCAGCCTCCCTCCTCCCGAATCATTAGATGAAAATATTACAGCACTTAGTATATATAGCAGAGGCCAGAGTTTTCAGTGTGAGCTGTGCAGCCTCCCTCCTCCCGAATCATTAGAGGAAGATATTACAGCACTTAGTATATATAGCAGAGGCCTGAGTTTTCCGTGTGAGCTGTGCAGCCTCCCTCCTCCCGAATCATTAGAGGAAGATATTACAGCACTTAGTATATATAGTAGAGACCTGAGTTTTCCGTGTGAGCTGTGCATCCTCCCTCCCCCAGAATCATTAGAGGAAGATATTACAGCACTTAGTATATATAGCAGAGACCTGAGTTTTCCGTGTGAGCTGTGCAGCCTCCCTCCCCGAGAATCATTAGAGGAAGATATTACAGCACTTAGTATATATAGCAGAGACCTGAGTTTTCCATGTGAGCTTTGCAGCCTCCCTCCTCCTAAATTATTAGAGGAAGATATTACAGCACTTAGTATATATATAGTAGAGACCTGAGTTTTCCGTGTAAGCTGTGCAGCCTCCCTCCTCCTGAATCATTAGAGGAAGATATTACAGCACTTAGTATATATAGCAGAGGCCTGAGTTTTCCATGTGAGCTGTGCAGCCTCCCTCCTCCCGAATCATTAGAGGAATATATTACAGCACTTAGTATATATAGTAGAGACCTGAGTTTTCCATGTGAGCTGTGCAGCCTCCCTCCTCCCGAATCATTAGAGGAAGATATTACAGCACTTAGTATATATATAGTAGAGACCTGAGTTTTCCGTGTGAGCTGTGCAGCCTCCCTCCTCCCGAATCATTAGAGGAAAATATTACAGCACTTAGTATATATAGCAGAGACCTGAGTTTTCCGTGTGAGCTGTGCAGCCTCCCTCCTCCTGAATCATTAGAGGAAGATATTACAGCACTTAGTATATATAGCAGAGGCCTGAGTTTTCCGTGTGAGCTGTGCAGCCTCCCTCCTCCTGAATCATTAGAGGAAGATATTACAGCACTTAGTATATATAGCAGAGGCCTGAGTTATCCATGTGAGCTGTGCAGCCTCCCTCCTCCCGAATCATTAGAGGAATATATTACAGCACTTAGTATATATTGCAGAGGCCTGAGTTTTCCGTGTGAGCTGTGCATCCTCCCTTCTCACGAATCATTAGAGGAAGATGTTACAGCACTTAGTATATATTGCAGAGACCTGAGTTTTCCGTGTGAGCTGTGCATCCTCCCTCCCCCAGAATCATTAGAGGAAGATATTACAGCACTTAGTATATATAGCAGAGACCTGAGTTTTCCGTGTGAGCTGTGCAGCCTCCCTCCCCGAGAATCATTAGAGGAAGATATTACAGCACTTAGTATATATAGCAGAGACCTGAGTTTTCCGTGTGAGCTTTGCAGCCTCCCTCCTCCTAAATTATTAGAGGAAGATATTACAGCACTTAGTATATATATAGTAGAGACCTAAGTTTTCCGTGTTAGCTGTGCAGCCTCCCTCCTCCCGAATCATTAGAGGAATATATTACAGCACTTAGTATATATAGCAGAGACCTGAGTTTTCCGTGTGAGCTGTGCAGCCTCCCTCCTCCCGAATCATTAGAGGAAAATATTACAGCACTTAGTATATATAACAGAGGCCTGAGTTTTCCGTGAGAGCTGTGCAGCCTCCCTCCTACTGAATCATTAGAGGAAGATATTACAGAACTTAGTATATATAGCAGAGGCCTGAGTTATCCATGATAGCTGTGCAGCCTCCCTCCTCCCGAATCATTAGAGGAATATATAACAGCACTTAGTATATATAGCAGAGACCTGAGTTTTCCGTGTGAGCTATGCAGCCTCCCTCCCCCCGAATCATTAGAGGAAGATATTACAGCACTTAGTAAATATAGCAGAGGCCTGAGTTTTCCATGTGAGCTGTGCAGCCTCCCTCCTCCCGAATCATTAGATGAAAATATTACAGCACTTAGTATATATAGCAGAGGCCTGAGTTTTCCGTGTGAGCTGTGCAGCCTCCCTCCTCCCGAATCATTAGAGGAAGATATTACAGCACTTAGTATATATAGCAGAGGCCTGAGTTTTCCGTGTGAGCTGTGCAGCCTCCCTCCTCCCGAATCATTAGAGGAAGATATTACAGCACTTAGTATATATAGTAGAGACCTGAGTTTTCCGTGTGAGCTGTGCATCCTCCCTCCCCCAGAATCATTAGAGGAAGATATTACAGCACTTAGTATATATAGCAGAGACCTGAGTTTTCCGTGTGAGCTGTGCAGCCTCCCTCCCCGAGAATCATTAGAGGAAGATATTACAGCACTTAGTATATATAGCAGAGACCTGAGTTTTCCGTGTGAGCTTTGCAGCCTCCCTCCTCCTAAATTATTAGAGGAAGATATTACAGCACTTAGTATATATATAGTAGAGACCTAAGTTTTCCGTGTTAGCTGTGCAGCCTCCCTCCTCCCGAATCATTAGAGGAATATATTACAGCACTTAGTATATATAGCAGAGACCTGAGTTTTCCGTGTGAGCTGTGCAGCCTCCCTCCTCCCGAATCATTAGAGGAAAATATTACAGCACTTAGTATATATAACAGAGGCCTGAGTTTTCCGTGAGAGCTGTGCAGCCTCCCTCCTACTGAATCATTAGAGGAAGATATTACAGAACTTAGTATATATAGCAGAGGCCTGAGTTATCCATGATAGCTGTGCAGCCTCCCTCCTCCCGAATCATTAGAGGAATATATAACAGCACTTAGTATATATAGCAGAGACCTGAGTTTTCCGTGTGAGCTATGCAGCCTCCCTCCCCCCGAATCATTAGAGGAAGATATTACAGCACTTAGTAAATATAGCAGAGGCCTGAGTTTTCCATGTGAGCTGTGCAGCCTCCCTCCTCCCGAATCATTAGATGAAAATATTACAGCACTTAGTATATATAGCAGAGGCCTGAGTTTTCCGTGTGAGCTGTGCAGCCTCCCTCCTCCCGAATCATTAGAGGAAGATATTACAGCACTTAGTATATATAGCAGAGGCCTGAGTTTTCCGTGTGAGCTGTGCAGCCTCCCTCCTCCCGAATCATTAGAGGAAGATATTACAGCACTTAGTATATATAGTAGAGACCTGAGTTTTCCGTGTGAGCTGTGCATCCTCCCTCCCCCAGAATCATTAGAGGAAGATATTACAGCACTTAGTATATATAGCAGAGACCTGAGTTTTCCGTGTGAGCTGTGCAGCCTCCCTCCCCGAGAATCATTAGAGGAAGATATTACAGCACTTAGTATATATAGCAGAGACCTGAGTTTTCCGTGTGAGCTGTGCAGCCTCCCTCCTCCCGAATCATTAGAGGAAGATATTACAGCACTTAGTATATATAGTAGAGACCTGAGTTTTCCGTGTGAGCTGTGCATCCTCCCTCCCCCAGAATCATTAGAGGAAGATATTACAGCACTTAGTATATATAGCAGAGACCTGAGTTTTCCGTGTGAGCTGTGCAGCCTCCCTCCCCGAGAATCATTAGAGGAAGATATTACAGCACTTAGTATATATAGCAGAGACCTGAGTTTTCCGTGTGAGCTTTGCAGCCTCCCTCCTCCTAAATTATTAGAGGAAGATATTACAGCACTTAGTATATATATAGTAGAGACCTAAGTTTTCCGTGTTAGCTGTGCAGCCTCCCTCTTCCCGAATCATTAGAGGAATATATTACAGCACTTAGTATATATAGCAGAGACCTGAGTTTTCCGTGTGAGCTGTGCAGCCTCCCTCCTCCCGAATCATTAGAGGAAAATATTACAGCACTTAGTATATATAACAGAGGTCTAAGTTTTCCGTGAGAGCTGTGCAGCCTCCCTCCTACTGAATCATTAGAGGAAGATATTACAGAACTTAGTATATATAGCAGAGGCCTGAGTTATCCATGATAGCTGTGCAGCCTCCCTCCTCCCGAATCATTAGAGGAATATATAACAGCACTTAGTATATATAGCAGAGACCTGAGTTTTCCGTGTGAGCTATGCAGCCTCCCTCCCCCCGAATCATTAGAGGAAGATATTACAGCACTTAGTAAATATAGCAGAGGCCTGAGTTTTCCATGTGAGCTGTGCAGCCTCCCTCCTCCCGAATCATTAGATGAAAATATTACAGCACTTAGTATATATAGCAGAGGCCTGAGTTTTCCGTGTGAGCTGTGCAGCCTCCCTCCTCCCGAATCATTAGAGGAAGATATTACAGCACTTAGTATATATAGCAGAGGCCTGAGTTTTCCGTGTGAGCTGTGCAGCCTCCCTCGTCCCGAATCATTACAGGAAGATATTACAGCACTTAGTATATATAGCAGAGACCTGAGTTTTCCGTGTGAGCTGTGCAGCCTCCCTTCTCCCGAATCATTAGAGGAAGATATTACAGCACTTAGAATATATATAGTAGAGACCTGAGTTTTCCGTGTGAGCTGTGCAGCCTCCCTCCTCCCGAATCATTAGATGAAAATATTACAGCACTTAGTATATATAGCAGAGGCCTGAGTTTTCCGTGTGAGCTGTGCAGCCTCCCTCCTCCCGAATCATTAGAGGAAGATATTACAGCACTTAGTATATATAGCAGAGGCCTGAGTTTTCCGTGTGAGCTGTGCAGCCTCCCTCCTCCCGAATCATTAGAGGAAGATATTACAGCACTTAGTATATATAGTAGAGACCTGAGTTTTCCGTGTGAGCTGTGCATCCTCCCTCCCCCAGAATCATTAGAGGAAGATATTACAGCACTTAGTATATATAGCAGAGACCTGAGTTTTCCGTGTGAGCTGTGCAGCCTCCCTCCCCGAGAATCATTAGAGGAAGATATTACAGCACTTAGTATATATAGCAGAGACCTGAGTTTTCCGTGTGAGCTTTGCAGCCTCCCTCCTCCTAAATTATTAGAGGAAGATATTACAGCACTTAATATATATATAGTAGAGGCCTAAGTTTTCCGTGTTAGCTGTGCAGCCTCCCTCCTCCCGAATCATTAGAGGAATATATTACAGCACTTAGTATATATAGCAGAGACCTGAGTTTTCCGTGTGAGCTGTGCAGCCTCCCTCCTCCCGAATCATTAGAGGAAAATATTACAGCACTTAGTATATATAACAGAGGCCTGAGTTTTCCGTGAGAGCTGTGCAGCCTCCCTCCTACTGAATCATTAGAGGAAGATATTACAGAACTTAGTATATATAGCAGAGGCCTGAGTTATCCATGATAGCTGTGCAGCCTCCCTCCTCCCGAATCATTAGAGGAATATATAACAGCACTTAGTATATATAGCAAAGACCTGAGTTTTCCGTGTGAGCTATGCAGCCTCCCTCCCCCCGAATCATTAGAGGAAGATATTACAGCACTTAGTAAATATAGCAGAGGCCTGAGTTTTCCATGTGAGCTGTGCAGCCTCCCTCCTCCCGAATCATTAGATGAAAATATTACAGCACTTAGTATATATAGCAGAGGCCTGAGTTTTCCGTGTGAGCTGTGCAGCCTCCCTCCTCCCGAATCATTAGAGGAAGATATTACAGCACTTAGTATATATAGCAGAGGCCTGAGTTTTCCGTGTGAGCTGTGCAGCCTCCCTCCTCCCGAATCATTAGAGGAAGATATTACAGCACTTAGTATATATAGTAGAGACCTGAGTTTTCCGTGTGAGCTGTGCATCCTCCCTCCCCCAGAATCATTAGAGGAAGATATTACAGCACTTAGTATATATAGCAGAGACCTGAGTTTTCCGTGTGAGCTGTGCAGCCTCCCTCCCCGAGAATCATTAGAGGAAGATATTACAGCACTTAGTATATATAGCAGAGACCTGAGTTTTCCGTGTGAGCTTTGCAGCCTCCCTCCTCCTAAATTATTAGAGGAAGATATTACAGCACTTAGTATATATATAGTAGAGACCTAAGTTTTCCGTGTTAGCTGTGCAGCCTCCCTCCTCCCGAATCATTAGAGGAATATATTACAGCACTTAGTATATATAGCAGAGACCTGAGTTTTCCGTGTGAGCTGTGCAGCCTCCCTCCTCCCGAATCATTAGAGGAAAATATTACAGCACTTAGTATATATAACAGAGGCCTAAGTTTTCCGTGAGAGCTGTGCAGCCTCCCTCCTACTGAATCATTAGAGGAAGATATTACAGAACTTAGTATATATAGCAGAGGCCTGAGTTATCCATGATAGCTGTGCAGCCTCCCTCCTCCCGAATCATTAGAGGAATATATAACAGCACTTAGTATATATAGCAGAGACCTGAGTTTTCCGTGTGAGCTATGCAGCCTCCCTCCCCCCGAATCATTAGAGGAAGATATTACAGCACTTAGTAAATATAGCAGAGGCCTGAGTTTTCCATGTGAGCTGTGCAGCCTCCCTCCTCCCGAATCATTAGATGAAAATATTACAGCACTTAGTATATATAGCAGAGGCCTGAGTTTTCCGTGTGAGCTGTGCAGCCTCCCTCCTCCCGAATCATTAGAGGAAGATATTACAGCACTTAGTATATATAGCAGAGGCCTGAGTTTTCCGTGTGAGCTGTGCAGCCTCCCTCGTCCCGAATCATTACAGGAAGATATTACAGCACTTAGTATATATAGCAGAGACCTGAGTTTTCCGTGTGAGCTGTGCAGCCTCCCTTCTCCCGAATCATTAGAGGAAGATATTACAGCACTTAGAATATATATAGTAGAGACCTGAGTTTTCCGTGTGAGCTGTGCAGCCTCCCTCCTCCCGAATCATTAGAGGAAAATATTACAGCACTTAGTATATATAGCAGAGACCTGAGTTTTCCGTGTGAGCTGTGCAGCCTCCCTCCTCCAGAATCATTAGAGGAAGATATTACAGCACTTAGTATATAAAGCAGAGGCCTGAGTTTTCCGTGTGAGCTGTGCAGCCTCCCTCCCCCCGAATCATTAGAGGAAGATATTACAGCACTTAGTATATATAGCAGAGGCCTGAGTTATCCATGTGAGCTGTGCAGCCTCCCTCCTCCCGAATCATTAGAGGATTATATTACAGCACTTAGTATATATTGCAGAGGCCTGAGTTTTCCGTGTGAGCTGTGCTGCCTCCCTTCTCCCGAATTATTAGAGGAAGATATTACAGCACTTAGTATATATAGCAGAGACCTGAGATTTCCGTGTGAGCTGTGCAGCCTCCCTTCTCCCAAATCATTAGAGGAAGATATTACAGCACTTAGTATATATAGCAGAGGCCTGAGTTTTCCGTGAAAGCTGTGCAGCCTCCCTCCTACTGAATCATTAGAGGAAGATATTACAGAACTTAGTATATATAGCAGAGGCCTGAGTTATCCATGAGAGCTGTGCAGCCTCCCTCCTCCCGAATCATTAGAGGAATATATAACAGCACTTAGTATATATAGCAGAGACCTGAGTTTTCCTGTGAGCTGTGCAGCCTCCCTCCCCCCGAATCATTAGAGGAAGATATTACAGCACTTAGTAAATATAGCAGAGGCCTGAGTTTTCCATGTGAGCTGTGCAGCCTCCCTCCTCCCGAATCATTAGATGAAAATATTACAGCACTTAGTATATATAGCAGAGGCCTGAGTTTTCAGTGTGAGCTGTGCAGCCTCCCTCCTCCCGAATCATTAGAGGAAGATATTACAGCACTTAGTATATATAGCAGAGGCCTGAGTTTTCCGTGTGAGCTGTGCAGCCTCCCTCGTCCCGAATCATTACAGGAAGATATTACAGCACTTAGTATATATAGCAGAGGCCTGAGTTTTCCATGTGAGCTGTGCAGCCTCCCTCCTCCCGAATCATTAGAGGAATATATTACAGCACTTAGTATTTATTGCAGAGACCTGAGTTTTCCTTGTGAGCTGTGCAGCCTCCCTCCTCCCGAATCATTAGAGGAAGATATTACAGCACTTAATATATATAGCAGAGACCTGAGTTTTCCGTGTAAGCTGTGCAGCCTCCCTCCTCCTGAATCATTAGAGGAAGATATTACAGCACTTAGTATATATAGCAGAGACCTGAGTTTTCAGTGTGAGCTGTGCAGCCTCCCTCCCCCCGAATCATTAGAGGAAGATATTACAGCACTTAGTATATATAGCAGAGGCCTGAGTTTTCCGTGTGAGCTGTGCAGCCTCCCTCCTCCTGAATCATTAGAGGAAGATATTACAGCACTTAGTATATATAGCAGAGACCTGAGTTTTCCGTGTGAGCTGTGCAGCCTCCCTCCCCCAGAATCATTAGAGGAAGATATTACAGTACTTAGTATATATAGCAGAGACCTGAGTTTTCTGTGTGAGCTGTACAGCCTCCCTCCCCCCGAATCATTAGAGGAAGATATTACAGCACTTAGTATATATAGCAGAGACCTGAGTTTTCTGTGTGAGCTGTGCAGCCTCCCTCCCACAGAATCATTAGAGGAAGATATTACAGCACTTAGTATATATAGCAGAGACCTGAGTTTTCCGTGTGAGCTGTGCAGCCTCCCTCCTCCCGAATCATTAGAGGAAGATATTACAGCACTTAGTATATATATAGTAGAGACCTGAGTTTTCCGTGTGAGCTGTGCAGCCTCCCTCCTCCCGAATCATTAGAGGAAAATATTACAGCACTTAGTATATAGAGCAGAGGCCTGAGTTTTCCATGAGAGCTGTGCAGCCTCCCTCCTCCTGAATCATTAGAGGAAGATATTACAGCACTTAGTATATATAGCAGAGGCCTGAGTTATCCATGTGAGCTGTGCAGCCTCCCTCCTCCCGAATCATTAGAGGAATATATAACAGCACTTAGTATATATAGCAGAGACCTGAGTTTTCCGTGTGAGCTGTGCAGCCTCCCTCCCCCCGAATCATTAGAGGAAGATATTACAGCACTTAGTAAATATAGCAGAGGCCTGAGTTTTCCATGTGAGCTGTGCAGCCTCCCTCCTCCCGAATCATTAGATGAAAATATTACAGCACTTAGTATATATAGCAGAGGCCTGAGTTTTCCGTGTGAGCTGTGCAGCCTCCCTCCTCCAGAATCATTAGAGGAAGATATTACAGCACTTAGTAAATATAGCAGAGGCCTGAGTTTTCCATGTGAGCTGTGCAGCCTCCCTCCTCCCGAATCATTAGATGAAAATATTACAGCACTTAGTATATATAGCAGAGGCCTGAGTTTTCCGTGTGAGCTGTGCAGCCTCCCTCCTCCAGAATCATTAGAGGAAGATATTACAGCACTTAGTATATATAGCAGAGGCCTGAGTTTTCCGTGTGAGCTGTGCAGCCTTCCTCGTCCCGAACCATTACAGGAAGATATTACAGCACTTAGTATATATAGCAGAGGCCTGAGTTTTCCATATGAGCTGTGCAGCCTCCCTCCTCCCGAATCATTAGAGGAATATATTACAGCACTTAGTATATATAGCAGAGACCTGAGTTTTCCTTGTGAGCTGTGCAGCCTCCCTCCTCCCGAATCATTAGAGGAAGATATTACAGCACTTAGTATATATAGCAGAGACCTGAGTTTTCCGTGTAAGCTGTGCAGCCTCCCTCCTCCTGAATCATTAGAGGAAGATAATACAGCACTTAGTATATATAGCAGAGGCCTGAGTTTTCCGTGTGAGCTGTGCAGCCTTCCTCCCCCCGAATCATTAGAGGAAGATATTACAGCACTTAGTATATATAGCAGAGACCTGAGTTTTCCGTGTGAGCTGTGCAGCCTCCCTCCCCCAGAATCATTAGAGGAAGATATTACAGTACTTAGTATATATAGCAGAGACCTGAGTTTTCTGTGTGAGCTGTACAGCCTCCCTCCCCCCGAATCATTAGAGGAAGATATTACAGCACTTAGTATATATAGCAGAGACCTGAGTTTTCTGTGTGAGCTGTGCAGCCTGCCTCCCCCAGAATCATTAGAGGAAGATATTACAGCACTTAGTATATATAGCAGAGACCTGAGTTTTCCGTGTGAGCTGTGCAGCCTCCCTCCTCCCGAATCATTAGAGGAAGATATTACAGCACTTAGTATATATATAGTAGAGACCTGAGTTTTCCGTGTGAGCTGTGCAGCCTCCCTCCTCCCGAATCATTAGAGGAAAATATTACAGCACTTAGTATATAGAGCAGAGGCCTGAGTTTTCAGTGAGAGCTGTGCAGCCTCCCTCCTCCTGAATCATTAGAGGAAGATATTACAGCACTTAGTATATATAGCAGAGGCCTGAGTTATCCATGTGAGCTGTGCAGCCTCCCTCCTCCCGAATCATTAGAGGAATATATAACAGCACTTAGTATATACAGCAGAGACCTGAGTTTTCCGTGTGAGCTGTGCAGCCTCCCTCCCCCCGAATCATTAGAGGAAGATATTACAGCACTTAGTAAATATAGCAGAGGCCTGAGTTTTCCATGTGAGCTGTGCAGCCTCCCTCCTCCCGAATCATTAGATGAAAATATTACAGCACTTAGTATATATAGCAGAGGCCTGAGTTTTCCGTGTGAGCTGTGCAGCCTCCCTCCTCCAGAATCATTAGAGGAATATATTACAGCACTTAGTATATATAGCAGAGGCCTGAGTTTTCCGTGTGAGCTGTGCAGCCTCCCTCATCCCGAATCATTAGAGGAATATATAACAGCACTTAATATATATAGCAGAGACCTGAGTTTTCCGTGTGAGCTGTGCAGCCTCCCTCCCCCCGAATCATTAGAGGAAGATATTACAGCACTTAGTAAATATAGCAGAGGCCTGAGTTTTCCATGTGAGCTGTGCAGCCTCCCTCCTCCCGAATCATTAGATGAAAATATTACAGCACTTAGTATATATAGCAGAGGCCTGAGTTTTCCGTGTGAGCTGTGCAGCCTCCCTCCTCCAGAATCATTAGAGGAAGATATTACAGCACTTAGAATATATAGCAGAAGCCTGAGTTTTCCGTGTGAGCTGTGCAGCCTCCCTCGTCCCTAATCATTACAGGAAGATATTACAGCACTTAGTATATATAGCAGAGGCCTGAGTTTTCCATATGAGCTGTGCAGCCTCCCTCCTCCCGAATCATTAGAGGAATATATTACAGCACTTAGTATATATAGCAGAGACCTGAGTTTTCCTTGTGAGCTGTGCAGCCTCCCTCCTCCCGAATCATTAGAGGAAGATATTTCAGCACTTAGTATATATAGCAGAGACCTGAGTTTTCCGTGTAAGCTGTGCAGCCTCCCTCCTCCTGAATCATTAGAGGAAGATATTACAGCACTTAGTATATATAGCAGAGGCCTGAGTTTTCCATGTGAGCTGTGCAGCCTCCCTCCTCCCGAATCATTAGAGGAATATATTACAGCACTTAGTATATATAGCAGAGACCTGAGTTTTCCGTGTGAGCTGTGCAGCCTCCCTCCTCCCGAATCATTAGAGGAAGATATTACAGCACTTAGTATATATATAGTAGATACCTGAGTTTTCCGTGTGAGCTGTGCAGCCTCCCTCCTCCCGAATAATTAGAGGAAAATATTACAGCACTTAGTATATATAGCAGAGACCTGAGTTTTCCGAGTGAGCTGTGCAGCCTCCCTCCTCCTGAATCATTAGAGGAAGATATTACAGCACTTAGTATATATAGCAGAGGCCTGAGTTTTCCGTGTGAGCTGTGCAGCCTCCCTCCTCCTGAATCATTAGAGGAAGATATTACAGCACTTAGTATATATAGCAGAGGCCTGATTTATCCATGTGAGCTGTGCAGCCTCCCTCCTCCCGAATCATTAGAGGAATATATTACAGCACTTAGTATATATAGCAGAGACCTGAGTTTTCCATGTGAGCTGTACAGCCTCCCTCCTCCCGAATCATTAGAGGAAAATATTACAGCACTTAGTATATGTAGCAGAGACCTGAGTTTTCCGTGTGAGCTGTGCAGCCTCCCTCCTCCTGAATCATTAGAGGAAGATATTACAGCACTTAGTATATATAGCAGAGGCCTGAGTTTTCCGTGTGAGCTGTGCAGCCTCCCTCCTCCTGAATCATTAGAGGAAGATATTACAGCACTTAGTATATATAGCAGAGGCCTGAGTTATCCATGTGAGCTGTGCAGCCTCCCTCCTCCCGAATCATTAGAGGAATATATTACAGCACTTAGTATATATAGCAGAGGCCTGAGTTTTCCGTGTGAGCTGTGCAGCCTCCCTTCTCCCGAATCATTAGAGGAATATATTACAGCACTTAGTATATATAGCAGAGACCTGAGATTTCCATGTGAGCTGTGCAGCCTCCCTTCTCCCGAATCATTAGAGGAAGATATTACAGCACTTAGTATATATAGCAGAGACCTGAGTTTTCCGTGTGAGCTGTGCAGCCTCCCTCCCCCCGAATCATTAGAGGAAGATATTACTGCACTTAGTATATATAGCAGAGGCCTGAGTTTTCCGTGTGAGCTGTGCAGCCTCCCTCCTCCCGAATCATTAGAGGAAGATATTACAGCACTTAGTATATATAGCAGAGACCTGAGTTTTCCGTGTGAGCTGTGCAGCCTCCCTCCCCCAGAATCATTAGAGGAAGATATTACAGTACTTAGTATATATAGCAGAGACCTGAGTTTTCTGTGTGAGCTGTACAGCCTCCCTCCACCCGAATCATTAGAGGAAGATATAACAGCACTTAGTAAATATAGCAGAGGCCTGAGTTTTCCATGTGAGCTGTGCAGCCTCCCTCCTCCCGAATCATTAGATGAAAATATTACAGCACTTAGTATATATAGCAGAGGCCTGAGTTTTCCATATGAGCTGTGCAGCCTCCCTCCTCCCGAATCATTAGAGGAATATATTACAGCACTTAGTATATATAGCAGAGACCTGAGTTTTCCTTGTGAGCTGTGCAGCCTCCCTCCTCCCGAATCATTAGAGGAAGATATTACAGCACTTAGTATATATAGCAGAGACCTGAGTTTTCCGTGTAAGCTGTGCAGCCTCCCTCCTCCTGAATCATTAGAGGAAGATATTACAGCACTTAGTATATATAGCAGAGGCCTGAGTTTTCCCTGTGAGCTGTGCAGCCTCCCTCCTCCCGAATCATTAGAGGTATATATTACAGCACTTAGTATATATAGTAGAGACCTGAATTTTCCATGTGAGCTGTGCAGCCTCCCTCCTCCCGAATCATTAGAGGAAGATATTACAGCACTTAGTATATATATAGTAGAGACCTGAGTTTTCCGTGTGAGCTGTGCAGCCTCCCTCCTCCCGAATCATTAGAGGAAAATATTACAGCACTTAGTATATATAGCAGAGACCTGAGTTTTCCGTGTGAGCTGTGCAGCCTCCCTCCTCCTGAATCATTAGAGGAAGATATTACAGCACTTAGTATATATAGCAGAGGCCTGAGTTTTCTGTTTGAGCTGTGCAGCCTCCCTCCTCCTGAATCATTAGAGGAAGATATTACAGCACTTAGTATATATAGCAGAGGCCTGAGTTATCCATGTGAGCTGTGCAGCCTCCCTCCTCCCGAATCATTAGAGGAATATATTACAGCACTTAGTATATATTGCAGAGGCCTGAGTTTTCCGTGTGAGCTGTGCATCCTCCCTTCTCACGAATCATTAGAGGAAGATGTTACAGCACTTAGTATATATTGCAGAGACCTGAGTTTTCCGTGTGAGCTGTGCAGCCTCCCTCCTCCCGAATCATTAGAGGAAGATATTACAGCACTTAGCATATATAGCAGAGACCTGAGTTTTCCGTGTGAGCTGTGTAGCCTCCCTTCTCCCGAATCATTAGAGGAAGATATTACAGCACTTAGTATATATAGCAGAGACCTGAGTTTTCCGTGTGAGATTTGCAGCCTCCCTTCTCCGGAATCATTAGAGGAAGATATTACAGCACTTAGTATATATATAGTAGAGACCTGAGTTTTCCGTGTGAGCTGTGCAGCCTCCCTCCCCGAGAATCATTAGAGGAAGATATTACAGCACTTAGTATATATAGCAGAGACCTGAGTTTTCCGTGTGAGCTTTGCAGCCTCCCTCCTCCTAAATTATTAGAGGAAGATATTACAGCACTTAGTATATATATAGTAGAGACCTAAGTTTTCCGTGTTAGCTGTGCAGCCTCCCTCCTCCCGAATCATTAGAGGAATATATTACAGCACTTAGTATATATAGCAGAGACCTGAGTTTTCCGTGTGAGCTGTGCAGCCTGCCTCCTCCCGAATCATTAGAGGAAAATATTACAGCACTTAGTATATATAGCAGAGGCCTGAGTTTTCCGTGAGAGCTGTGCAGCCTCCCTCCTACTGAATCATTAGAGGAAGATATTACAGAACTTAGTATATATAGCAGAGGCCTGAGTTATCCATGATAGCTGTGCAGCCTCCCTCCTCCCGAATCATTAGAGGAATATATAACAGCACTTAGTATATATAGCAGAGACCTGAGTTTTCCGTGTGAGCTGTGCAGCCTCCCTCCCCCCGAATCATTAGAGGAAGATATTACAGCACTTAGTAAATATAGCAGAGGCCTGAGTTTTCCATGTGAGCTGTGCAGCCTCCCTCCTCCCGAATCATTAGATGAAAATATTACAGCACTTAGTATATATAGCAGAGGCCTGAGTTTTCCATGTGAGCTGTGCAGCCTCCCTCCTCCCGAATCATTAGAGGAAGATATTACAGCACTTAGTATATATAGCAGAGGCCTGAGTTTTCCGTGTGAGCTGTGCAGCCTCCCTCGTCCCGAATCATTACAGGAAGATATTACAGCACTTAGTATATATAGCAGAGACCTGAGTTTTCCGTGTGAGCTGTGCAGCCTCCCTTCTCCCGAATCATTAGAGGAAGATATTACAGCACTTATTATATATATAGTAGAGACCTGAGTTTTCCGTGTGAGCTGTGCAGCCTCCCTCCTCCCGAATCATTAGAGGAAAATATTACAGCACTTAGTATATATAGCAGAGACCTGAGTTTTCCGTGTGAGCTGTGCAGCCTCCCTCCTCCAGAATCATTAGAGGAAGATATTACAGCACTTAGTATATAAAGCAGAGGCCTGAGTTTTCCGTGTGAGCTGTGCAGCCTCCCTCCCCCCGAATCATTAGAGGAAGATATTACAGCACTTAGTATATATAGCAGAGGCCTGAGTTATCCATGTGAGCTGTGCAGCCTCCCTCCTCCCGAATCATTAGAGGATTATATTACAGCACTTAGTATATATTGCAGAGGCCTGAGTTTTCCGTGTGAGCTGTGCTGCCTCCCTTCTCCCGAATTATTAGAGGAAGATATTACAGCACTTAGTATATATAGCAGAGACCTGAGATTTCCGTGTGAGCTGTGCAGCCTCCCTTCTCCCAAATCATTAGAGGAAGATATTACAGCACTTAGTATATATAGCAGAGACCTGAGTTTTCAGTGTGAGCTGTGCAGCCTCCCTCCCCCCGAATCATTAGAGGAAGATATTACAGCACTTAGTATATATAGCAGAGGCCTTAGTTTTCCGTGTGAGCTGTGCAGCCTCCCTCCTCCCGAATCATTAGAGGAAGATATTACAGCACTTAGTATATATAGCAGAGACCTGAGTTTTCCGTGTGAGCTGTGCAGCCTCCCTCCCCCAGAATCATTAGAGGAAGATATTACAGTACTTAGTATATATAGCAGAGACCTGAGTTTTCTGTGTGAGCTGTACAGCCTCCCTCCCCCCGAATCATTAGAGGAAGATATTACAGCACTTAGTATATATAGCAGAGACCTGAGTTTTCTGTGTGAGCTGTGCAGCCTGCCTCCCCCAGAATCATTAGAGGAAGATATTACAGCACTTAGTATATATAGCAGAGACCTGAGTTTTCCGTGTGAGCTGTGCAGCCTCCCTCCTCCCGAATCATTAGAGGAAGATATTACAGCACTTAGTATATATATAGTAGAGACCTGAGTTTTCCGTGTGAGCTGTGCAGCCTCCCTCCTCCCGAATCATTAGAGGAAAATATTACAGCACTTAGTATATAGAGCAGAGGCATGAGTTTTCCGTGAGAGCTGTGCAGCCTCCCTCCTCCTGAATCATTAGAGGAAGATATTACAGCACTTAGTATATATAGCAGAGGCCTGAGTTATCCATGTGAGCTGTGCAGCCTCCCTCCTCCCGAATCATTAGAGGAATATATAACAGCACTTAGTATATATAGCAGAGACCTGAGTTTTCCGTGTGAGCTGTGCAGCCTCCCTCCCCCCGAATCATTAGAGGAAGATATTACAGCACTTAGTAAATATAGCAGAGGCCTGAGTTTTCCATATGAGCTGTGCAGCCTCCCTCCTCCCGAATCATTAGATGAAAATATTACAGCACTTAGTATATATAGCAGAGGCCTGAGTTTTCCGTGTGAGCTGTGCAGCCTCCCTCCTCCAGAATCATTAGAGGAATATATTACAGCACTTAGTATATATAGCAGAGGCCTGAGTTTTCCGTGTGAGCTGTGCAGCCTCCCTCATCCCGAATCATTAGAGGAATATATAACAGCATTTAGTATATATAGCAGAGACCTGAGTTTTCCGTGTGAGCTGTGCAGCCTCCCTCCCCCCGAATCATTAGAGGAAGATATTACAGCACTTAGTAAATATAGCAGAGGCCTGAGTTTTCCATGTGATCTGTGCAGCCTCCCTCCTCCCGAATCATTAGAGGAATATATTAGAGCACTTAGTATATATAGCAGAGACCTGAGTTTTCCGTGTAAGCTGTGCAGCCTCCCTCCTCCTGAATCATTAGAGGAAGATATTACAGCACTTAGTATATATAGCAGTGGCCTGAGTTTTCCATGTGAGCTGTGCAGCCTCCATCCTCCCGAATCATTAGAGGAATATATTACAGCACTTAGTATATATAGCAGAGACCTGAGTTTTCCGTGTGAGCTGTGCAGCCTCCCTCCTCCCGAATCATTAGAGGAAGATATTACAGCACTTAGTATATATATAGTAGATACCTGAGTTTTCCGTGTGAGCTGTGCAGCCTCCCTCCTCCCGAATAATTAAAGGAAAATATTACAGCACTTAGTATATATAGCAGAGACCTGAGTTTTCCGTGTGAGCTGTGCAGCCTCCCTCCTCCTGAATCATTAGAGGAAGATATTACAGCACTTAGTATATATAGCAGAGGCCTGAGTTTTCTGTGTGAGCTGTGCAGCCTCCCTCCTCCTGAATCATTAGAGGAAGATATTACAGCACTTAGTATATATAGCAGAGGCCTGATTTATCCATGTGAGCTGTGCAGCCTCCCTCCTCCCGAATCATTAGAGGAATATATTACAGCACTTAGTATATATAGCAGAGACCTGAGTTTTCCATGTGAGCTGTGCAGCCTCCCTCCTCCCGAATCATTAGAGGAAAATATTACAGCACTTAGTATATGTAGCAGAGACCTGAGTTTTCCGTGTGAGCTGTGCAGCCTCCCTCCTCCTGAATCATTAGAGGAATATATTACAGCACTTAGTATATATAGCAGAGGCCTGAGTTTTCCGTGTGAGCTGTGCAGCCTCCCTCCCCCCGAATCATTAGAGGAAGATATTACAGCACTTAGTAAATATAGCAGAGGCCTGAGTTTTCCATGTGAGCTGTGCAGCCTCCCTCCTCCCGAATCATTAGATGAAAATATTACAGCACTTAGTATATATAGCAGAGGCCTGAGTTTTCCATGTGAGCTGTGCAGCCTCCCTCCTCCTGAATCATTAGAGGAAGATATTACAGCACTTAGTATATATAGCAGAGGCCTGAGTTATCCATGTGAGCTGTGCAGCCTCCCTCCTCCCGAATCATTAGAGGAATATATTACAGCACTTAGTATATATAGCAGAGGCCTGAGTTTTCCGTGTGAGCTGTGCAGCCTCCCTTCTCCCGAATCATTAGAGGAATATATTACAGCACTTAGTATATATAGCAGAGACCTGAGATTTCCGTGTGAGCTGTGCAGCCTCCCTTCTCCCGAATCATTAGAGGAAGATATTACAGCACTTAGTATATATAGCAGAGACCTGAGTTTTCAGTGTGAGCTGTGCAGCCTCCCTCCCCCCGAATCATTAGAGGAAGATATTACAGCACTTAGTATATATAGCAGAGGACTGAGTTTTCCGTGTGAGCTGTGCAGCCTCCCTCCTCCCGAATCATTAGAGGAAGATATTACAGCACTTAGTATATATAGCAGAGACCTGAGTTTTCTGTGTGAGCTGTACAGCCTCCCTCCACCCGAATCATTAGAGGAAGATATAACAGCACTTAGTAAATATAGCAGAGGCCTGAGTTTTCCATGTGAGCTGTGCAGCCTCCCTCCTCCCGAATCATTAGATGAAAATATTACAGCACTTAGTATATATAGCAGAGGCCTGAGTTTTCCGTGTGAGCTGTGCAGCCTCCCTCCTCCCGAATCATTAGAGGAAGATATTACAGCACTTAGTATATATAGCAGAGACCTGAGTTTTCCGTGTGAGCTGTGCAGCCTCCCTCCCCCATAATCATTAGAGGAAGATATTACAGTACTTAGTATATATAGCAGAGACCTGAGTTTTCTGTGTGAGCTGTACAGCCTCCCTCCCCCCGAATCATTAGAGGAAGATATTACAGCACTTAGTATATATAGCAGAGACCTGAGTTTTCTGTGTGAGCTGTGCAGCCTGCCTCCCCCAGAATCATTAGAGGAAGATATTACAGCACTTAGTATATATAGCAGAGACCTGAGTTTTCCGTGTGAGCTGTGCAGCCTCCCTCCTCCCGAATCATTAGAGGAAGATATTACAGCACTTAGTATATATATAGTAGAGACCTGAGTTTTCCGTGTGAGCTGTGCAGCCTCCCTCCTCCCGAATCATTAGAGGAAAATATTACAGCACTTAGTATATAGAGCAGAGGCCTGAGTTTTCCGAGAGAGCTGTGCAGCCTCCCTCCTCCTGAATCATTAGAGGAAGATATTACAGCACTTAGTATATATAGCAGAGGCCTGAGTTATCCATGTGAGCTGTGCAGCCTCCCTCCTCCCGAATCATTAGAGGAATATATAACAGCACTTAGTATATATAGCAGAGACCTGAGTTTTCCGTGTGAGCTGTGCAGCCTCCCTCCCCCCGAATCATTAGAGGAAGATATTACAGCACTTAGTAAATATAGCAGAGGCCTGAGTTTTCCATGTGAGCTGTGCAGCCTCCCTCCTCCCGAATCATTAGATGAAAATATTACAGCACTTAGTATATATAGCAGAGGCCTGAGTTTTCCGTGTGAGCTGTGCAGCCTCCCTCCTCCAGAATCATTAGAGGAATATATTACAGCACTTAGTATATATAGCAGAGGCCTGAGTTTTCCGTGTGAGCTGTGCAGCCTCCCTCATCCCGAATCATTAGAGGAATATATAACAGCACTTAATATATATAGCAGAGACCTGAGTTTTCCATGTGAGCTGTGCAGCCTCCCTCCCCCTGAATCATTAGAGGAAGATATTACAGCACTTAGTAAATATAGCAGAGGCCTGAGTTTTCCATGTGAGCTGTGCAGCCTCCCTCCTCCTGAATCATTAGATGAAAATATTACAGCACTTAGTATATATAGCAGAGGCCTGAGTTTTCCGTGTGAGCTGTGCAGCCTCCCTCCTCCAGAATCATTAGAGGAAGATATTACAGCACTTAGTATATATAGCAGAGGCCTGAGTTTTCCGTGTGAGCTGTGCAGCCTCCCTCGTCCCGAATCATTACAGGAAGATATTACAGCACTTAGTATATATAGCAGAGGCCTGAGTTTTCCATATGAGCTGTGCAGCCTCCCTCCTCCCAAATCATTAGAGGAATATATTACAGCACTTAGTATATATAGCAGAGACCTGAGTTTTCCTTGTGAGCTGTGCAGCCTCCCTCCTCCCGAATCATTAGAGGAAGATATTAGAGCACTTAGTATATATAGCAGAAACCTGAGTTTTCCGTGTAAGCTGTGCAGCCTCCCTCCTCCTGAATCATTAGAGGAAGATATTACAGCACTTAGTATATATAGCAGAGGCCTGAGTTTTCCATGTGAGCTGTGCAGCCTCCCTCCTCCCGAATCATTAGAGGAATATATTACAGCACTTAGTATATATAGCAGAGACCTGAGTTTTCCATGTGAGCTGTGCAGCCTCCCTCCTCCCGAATCATTAGAGGAAGATATTACAGCACTTAGTATATATATAGTAGATACCTGAGTTTTCCGTGTGAGCTGTGCAGCCTCCCTCCTCCCGAATAATTAGAGGAAAATATTACAGCACTTAGTATATATAGCAGAGACCTGAGTTTTCCGTGTGAGCTGTGCAGCCTCCTTCCTCCTGAATCATTAGAGGAAGAAATTACAGCACTTAGTATATATAGCAGAGGCCTGAGTTTTCCGTGTGAGCTGTGCAGCCTCCCTCCTCCTGAATCATTAGAGGAAGATATTACAGCACTTAGTATATATAGCAGAGGCCTGATTTATCCATGTGAGCTGTGCAGCCTCCCTCCTCCCGAATCATTAGAGGAATATATTACAGCACTTAGTATATATAGCAGAGACCTGAGTTTTCCATGTGAGCTGTACAGCCTCCCTCCTCCCGAATCATTAGAGGAAAATATTACAGCACTTAGTATATGTAGCAGAGACCTGAGTTTTCCGTGTGAGCTGTGCAGCCTCCCTCCTCCTGAATCATTAGAGGAAGATATTACAGCACTTAGTATATATAGCAGAGGCCTGAGTTTTCCGTGTGAGCTGTGCAGCCTCCCTCCTCCTGAATCATTAGAGGAAGATATTACAGCACTTAGTATATATAGCAGAGGCCTGAGTTTTCCGTGTGAGCTGTGCAGCCTCCCTTCTCCCGAATCATTAGAGGAATATATTACAGCACTTAGTATATATAGCAGAGACCTGAGATTTCCGTGTGAGCTGTGCAGCCTCCCTTCTCCCGAATCATTAGAGGAAGATATTACAGCACTTAGTATATATAGCAGAGACCTGAGTTTTCAGTGTGAGCTGTGCAGCCTCCCTCCCACCGAATCATTAGAGGAAGATATTACAGCACTTAGTATATATAGCAGAGGCCTGAGTTTTCCGTGTGAGCTGTGCAGCCTCCCTCCTCCCGAATCATTAGAGGAAGATATTACAGCACTTAGTATATATAGCAGAGACCTGAGTTTTCTGTGTGAGCTGTACAGCCTCCCTCCACCCGAATCATTAGAGGAAGATATAACAGCACTTAGTAAATATAGCAGAGGCCTGAGTTTTCCATGTGAGCTGTGCAGCCTCCCTCCTCCCGAATCATTAGATGAAAATATTACAGCACTTAGTATATATAGCAGAGGCCTGAGTTTTCCGTGTGAGCTGTGCAGCCTCCCTCCTCCCGAATCATTAGAGGAAGATATTACAGCACTTAGTATATATAGCAGAGACCTGAGTTTTCCGTGTGAGCTGTGCAGCCTCCCTCCCCCATAATCATTAGAGGAAGATATTACAGTACTTAGTATATATAGCAGAGACCTGAGTTTTCTGTGTGAGCTGTACAGCCTCCCTCCCCCCGAATCATTAGAGGAAGATATTACAGCACTTAGTATATATAGCAGAGACCTGAGTTTTCTGTGTGAGCTGTGCAGCCTGCCTCCCCCAGAATCATTAGAGGAAGATATTACAGCACTTAGTATATATAGCAGAGACCTGAGTTTTCCGTGTGAGCTGTGCAGCCTCCCTCCTCCAGAATCATTAGAGGAAGATATTACAGCACTTAGTATATATATAGTAGAGACCTGAGTTTTCCGTGTGAGCTGTGCAGCCTCCCTCCTCCCGAATCATTAGAGGAAAATATTACAGCACTTAGTATATAGAGCAGAGGCCTGAGTTTTCCGAGAGAGCTGTGCAGCCTCCCTCCTCCTGAATCATTAGAGGAAGATATTACAGCACTTAGTATATATAGCAGAGGCCTGAGTTATCTATGTGAGCTGTGCAGCCTCCCTCCTCCCGAATCATTAGAGGAATATATAACAGCACTTAGTATATATAGCAGAGACCTGAGTTTTCCGTGTGAGCTGTGCAGCCTCCCTCCCCCCGAATCATTAGAGGAAGATATTACAGCACTTAGTAAATATAGCAGAGGCCTGAGTTTTCCATGTGAGCTGTGCAGCCTCCCTCCTCCAGAATCATTAGAGGAATATATTACAGCACTTAGTATATATAGCAGAGGCCTGAGTTTTCCGTGTGAGCTGTGCAGCCTCCCTCATCCCGAATCATTAGAGGAATATATAACAGCACTTAATATATATAGCAGAGACCTGAGTTTTCCGTGTGAGCTGTGCAGCCTCCCTCCCCCTGAATCATTAGAGGAAGATATTACAGCACTTAGTAAATATAGCAGAGGCCTGAGTTTTCCATGTGAGCTGTGCAGCCTCCCTCCTCCCGAATCATTAGATGAAAATATTACAGCACTTAGTATATATAGCAGAGGCCTGAGTTTTCCGTGTGAGCTGTGCAGCCTCCCTCCTCCAGAATCATTAGAGGAAGATATTACAGCACTTAGTATATATAGCAGAGGCCTGAGTTTTCCATATGAGCTGTGCAGCCTCCCTCCTCCCAAATCATTAGAGGAATATATTACAGCACTTAGTATATATAGCAGAGACCTGAGTTTTCCTTGTGAGCTGTGCAGCCTCCCTCCTCCCGAATCATTAGAGGAAGATATTAGAGCACTTAGTATATATAGCAGAGACCTGAGTTTTCCGTGTAAGCTGTGCAGCCTCCCTCCTCCTGAATCATTAGAGGAAGATATTACAGCACTTAGTATATATAGCAGAGGCCTGAGTTTTCCATGTGAGCTGTGCAGCCTCCCTCCTCCCGAATCATTAGAGGAATATATTACAGCACTTAGTATATATAGCAGAGACCTGAGTTTTCCGTGTGAGCTGTGCAGCCTCCCTCCTCCCGAATCATTAGAGGAAGATATTACAGCACTTAGTATATATATAGTAGATACCTGAGTTTTCCGTGTGAGCTGTGCAGCCTCCATCCTCCCGAATAATTAGAGGAAAATATTACAGCACTTAGTATATATAGCAGAGACCTGAGTTTTCCGTGTGAGCTGTGCAGCCTCCTTCCTCCTGAATCATTAGAGGAAGAAATTACAGCACTTAGTATATATAGCAGAGGCCTGAGTTTTCCGTGTGAGCTGTGCAGCCTCCCTCCTCCTGAATCATTAGAGGAAGATATTACAGCACTTAGTATATATAGCAGAGGCCTGATTTATCCATGTGAGCTGTGCAGCCTCCCTCCTCCCGAATCATTAGAGGAATATATTACAGCACTTAGTATATATAGCAGAGACCTGAGTTTTCCATGTGAGCTGTACAGCCTCCCTCCTCCCGAATCATTAGAGGAAAATATTACAGCACTTAGTATATGTAGCAGAGACCTGAGTTTTCCGTGTGAGCTGTGCAGCCTCCCTCCTCCTGAATCATTAGAGGAAGATATTACAGCACTTAGTATATATAGCAGAGGCCTGAGTTTTCCGTGTGAGCTGTGCAGCCTCCCTCCTCCTGAATCATTAGAGGAAGATATTACAGCACTTAGTATATATAGCAGAGGCCTGAGTTATCCATGTGAGCTGTGCAGCCTCCCTCCTCCCGAATCATTAGAGGAATATATTACAGCACTTAGTATATATAGCAGAGGCCTGAGTTTTCCGTGTGAGCTGTGCAGCCTCCCTTCCCTCGAATCATTAGAGGAATATATTACAGCACTTAGTATATATAGCAGAGACCTGAGATTTCCGTGTGAGCTGTGCAGCCTCCCTTCTCCCGAATCATTAGAGGAAGATATTACAGCACTTAGTATATATAGCAGAGACCTGAGTTTTCAGTGTGAGCTGTGCAGCCTCCCTCCCCCCGAATCATTAGAGGAAGATATTACAGCACTTAGTATATATAGCAGAGGCCTGAGTTTTCCGTGTGAGCTGTGCAGCCTCCCTCCTCCCGAATCATTAGAGGAAGATATTACAGCACTTAGTATATATAGCAGAGACCTGAGTTTTCCGTGTGAGCTGTGCAGCCTCCCTCCCCCAGAATCATTAGAGGAAGATATTACAGTACTTAGTATATATAGCAGAGAACTGAGTTTTCTGTGTGAGCTGTACAGCCTCCCTCCACCCGAATCATTAGAGGAAGATATAACAGCACTTAGTATATATAGCAGAGGCCTGAGTTTTCCATGAGAGCTGTGCAGCCTCCCTCCTACTGAATCATTAGAGGAAGATATTACAGAACTTAGTATATATAGCAGAAGCCTGAGTTATCCATGATAGCTGTGCAGCCTCCCTCCTCCCGAATCATTAGAGGAATATATAACAGCACTTAGTATATATAGCAGAGACCTGAGTTTTCCGTGTGAGCTGTGCAGCCTCCCTCCCCCCGAATCATTAGAGGAAGATATTACAGCACTTAGTAAATATAGCAGAGGCCTGAGTTTTCCATGTGAGCTGTGCAGCCTCCCTCCTCCCGAATCATTAGATGAAAATATTACAGCACTTAGTATATATAGCAGAGGCCTGAGTTTTCCGTGTGAGCTGTGCAGCCTCCCTCCTCCCGAATCATTAGAGGAAGATATTACAGCACTTAGTATATATAGCAGAGGCCTGAGTTTTCCGTGTGAGCTGTGCAGCCTCCCTCGTCCCGAATCATTACAGGAAGATATTACAGCACTTAGTATATATAGCAGAGACCTGAGTTTTCCGTGTGAGCTGTGCAGCCTCCCTTCTCCCGAATCATTAGAGGAAGATATTACAGCACTTATTATATATATAGTAGAGACCTGAGTTTTCCGTGTGAGCTGTGCAGCCTCCCTCCTCCCGAATCATTAGAGGAAAATATTTCAGCACTTAGTATATATAGCAGAGACCTGAGTTTTCCGTGTGAGCTGTGCAGCCTCCCTCCTCCAGAATCATTAGAGGAAGATATTACAGCACTTAGTATATAAAGCAGAGGCCTGAGTTTTCCGTGTGAGCTGTGCAGCCTCCCTCCCCCCGAATCATTAGAGGAAGATATTACAGCACTTAGTATATATAGCAGAGGCCTGAGTTATCCATGTGAGCTGTGCAGCCTCCCTCCTCCCGAATCATTAGAGGATTATATTACAGCACTTAGTATATATTGCAGAGGCCTGAGTTTTCCGTGTGAGCTGTGCTGCCTCCCTTCTCCCGAATTATTAGAGGAAGATATTACAGCACTTAGTATATATAGCAGAGACCTGAGATTTCCGTGTGAGCTGTGCAGCCTCCCTTCTCCCAAATCATTAGAGGAAGATATTACAGCACTTAGTATATATAGCAGAGACCTGAGTTTTCAGTGTGAGCTGTGCAGCCTCCCTCC
The DNA here is from genome assembly GCA_031769625.1 of Taudactylus pleione. NCBI lineage: Eukaryota > Metazoa > Chordata > Amphibia > Anura > Myobatrachidae > Taudactylus > Taudactylus pleione. The sequence continues at coordinate 718,255 of JAUIMM010000845.1, forward strand.
CCCCGAATCATTAGAATAAGATATTACAGCACTTAGTATATATAGCAGAGGCCTGAGTTTTCCGTGTGAGCTGTGCAGCCTCCCTCCTCCCGAATCATTAGAGGAAGATATTACAGCACTTAGTATATATAGCAGAGACCTGAGTTTTCCGTGTGAGCTGTGCAGCCTCCCTCCCCCAGAATCATTAGAGGAAGATATTACAGTACTTAGTATATATAGCAGAGACCTGAGTTTTCTGTGTGAGCTGTACAGCCTCCCTCCCCCCGAATCATTAGAGGAAGATATTACAGCACTTAGTATATATAGCAGAGACCTGAGTTTTCTGTGTGAGCTGTGCAGCCTGCCTCCCCCAGAATCATTAGAGGAAGATATTACAGCACTTAGTATATATAGCAGAGACCTGAGTTTTCCGTGTGAGCTGTGCAGCCTCCCTCCTCCCGAATCATTAGAGGAAGATATTACAGCACTTAGTATATATATAGTAGAGACCTGAGTTTTCCGTGTGAGCTGTGCAGCCTCCCTCCTCCCGAATCATTAGAGGAAAATATTACAGCACTTAGTATATAGAGCAGAGGCCTGAGTTTTCCGTGAGAGCTGTGCAGCCTCCCTCCTCCTGAATCATTAGAGGAAGATATTACAGCACTTAGTATATATAGCAGAGGCCTGAGTTATCCATGTGAGCTGTGCAGCCTCCCTCCTCCCGAATCATTAGAGGAATATATAACAGCACTTAGTATATATAGCAGAGACCTGAGTTTTCCATGTGAGCTGTGCAGTCTCCCTCCCCCCGAATCATTAGAGGAAGATATTACAGCACTTAGTAAATATAGCAGAGGCCTGAGTTTTCCATGTGAGCTGTGCAGCCTCCCTCCTCCCGAATCATTAGATGAAAATATTACAGCACTTAGTATATATAGCAGAGGCCTCAGTTTTCCGTGTGAGCTGTGCAGCCTCCCTCCTCCAGAATCATTAGAGGAATATATTACAGCACTTAGTATATATAGCAGAGGCCTGAGTTTTCCGTGTGAGCTGTGCAGCCTCCCTCATCCCGAATCATTAGAGGAATATATAACAGCATTTAGTATATATAGCAGAGACCTGAGTTTTCCGTGTGAGCTGTGCAGCCTCCCTCCCCCCGAATCATTAGAGGAAGATATTACAGCACTTAGTAAATATAGCAGAGGCCTGAGTTTTCCATGTGAGCTGTGCAGCCTCCCTCCTCCCGAATCATTAGATGAAAATATTACAGCACTTAGTATATATAGCAGAGGCCTGAGTTTTCCGTGTGAGCTGTGCAGCCTCCCTCCTCCAGAATCATTAGAGGAAGATATTACAGCACTTAGTATATATAGCAGAGGCCTGAGTTTTCCGTGTGAGCTGTGCAGCCTCCCTCGTCCCGAATCATTACAGGAAGATATTACAGCACTTAGTATATATAGCAGAGGCCTGAGTTTTCCATATGAGCTGTGCAGCCTCCCTCCTCCCGAATCATTAGAGGAATATATTACAGCACTTAGTATATATAGCAGAGACCTGAGTTTTCCTTGTGAGCTGTGCAGCCTCCCTCCTCCCGAATCATTAGAGGAAGATATTACAGCACTTAGTATATATAGCAGAGACCTGAGTTTTCCGTGTAAGCTGTGCAGCCTCCCTCCTCCTGAATCATTAGAGGAAGATATTACAGCACTTAGTATATATAGCAGAGGCCTGAGTTTTCCATGTGAGCTGTGCAGCCTCCCTCCTCCCGAATCATTAGAGGAATATATTACAGCACTTAGTATATATAGCAGAGACCTGAGTTTTCCGTGTGAGCTGTGCAGCCTCCCTCCTCCCGAATCATTAGAGGAAGATATTACAGCACTTAGTATATATATAGTAGATACCTGAGTTTTCCGTGTGAGCTGTGCAGCCTCCCTCCTCCCGAATAATTAGAGGAAAATATTACAGCACTTAGTATATATAGCAGAGACCTGAGTTTTCCGTGTGAGCTGTGCAGCCTCCCTCCTCCTGAATCATTAGAGGAAGATATTACAGCACTTAGTATATATAGCAGAGGCCTGAGTTTTCCGTGTGAGCTGTGCAGCCTCCCTCCTCCTGAATCATTAGAGGAAGATATTACAGCACTTAGTATATATAGCTTAGGCCTGATTTATCCATGTGAGCTGTGCAGCCTCCCTCCTCCCGAATCATTAGAGGAATATATTACAGCACTTAGTATATATAGCAGAGACCTGAGTTTTCCATGTGAGCTGTGCAGCCTCCCTCCTCCCGAATCATTAGAGGAAAATATTACAGCACTTAGTATATGTAGCAGAGACCTGAGTTTTCCGTGTGAGCTGTGCAGCCTCCCTCCTCCTGAATCATTAGAGGAAGATATTACAGCACTTAGTATATATAGCAGAGGCCTGAGTTTTCCATGTGAGCTGTGCAGCCTCCCTCCTCCTGAATCATTAGAGGAAGATATTACAGCACTTAGTATATATAGCAGAGGCCTGAGTTATCCATGTGAGCTGTGCAGCCTCCCTCCTCCCGAATCATTAGAGGAATATATTACAGCACTTAGTATATATAGCAGAGGCCTGAGTTTTCCGTGTGAGCTGTGCAGCCTCCCTTCTCCCGAATCATTAGAGGAATATATTACAGCACTTAGTATATATAGCAGAGACCTGAGATTTCCGTGTGAGCTGTGCAGCCTCCCTTCTCCCGAATCATTAGAGGAAGATATTACAGCACTTAGTATATATAGCAGAGACCTGAGTTTTCAGTGTGAGCTGTGCAGCCTCCCTCCCCCCGAATCATTAGAGGAAGATATTACAGCACTTAGTATATATAGCAGAGGCCTGAGTTTTCCGTGTGAGCTGTGCAGCCTCCCTCCTCCCGAATCATTAGAGGAAGATATTACAGCACTTAGTATATATAGCAGAGACCTGAGTTTTCCGTGTGAGCTGTGCAGCCTCCCTCCCCCAGAATCATTAGAGGAAGATATTACAGTACTTAGTATATATAGCAGAGACCTGAGTTTTCTGTGTGAGCTGTACAGCCTCCCTCCACCCGAATCATTAGAGGAAGATATAACAGCACTTAGTAAATATAGCAGAGGCCTGAGTTTTCCATGTGAGCTGTGCAGCCTCCCTCCTCCCGAATCATTAGATGAAAATATTACAGCACTTAGTATATATAGCAGAGGCCTGAGTTTTCCGTGTGAGCTGTGCAGCCTCCCTCCTCCCGAATCATTAGAGGAAGATATTACAGCACTTAGTATATATAGCAGAGACCTGAGTTTTCCGTGTGAGCTGTGCAGCCTCCCTCCCCCAGAATCATTAGAGGAAGATATTACAGTACTTAGTATATATAGCAGAGACCTGAGTTTTCTGTGTGAGCTGTACAGCCTCCCTCCCCCTGAATCATTAGAGGAAGATATTACAGCACTTAGTATATATAGCAGAGACCTGAGTTTTCTGTGTGAGCTGTGCAGCCTGCCTCCCCCAGAATCATTAGAGGAAGATATTACAGCACTTAGTATATATAGCAGAGACCTGAGTTTTCCGTGTGAGCTGTGCAGCCTCCCTCCTCCCGAATCATTAGAGGAAGATATTACAGCACTTAGTATATATATAGTAGAGACCTGAGTTTTCCGTGTGAGCTGTGCAGCCTCCCTCCTCCCGAATCATTAGAGGAAAATATTACAGCACTTAGTATATAGAGCAGAGGCCTGAGTTTTCCGTGAGAGCTGTGCAGCCTCCCTCCTCCTGAATCATTAGAGGAAGATATTACAGCACTTAGTATATATAGCAGAGGCCTGAGTTATCCATGTGAGCTGTGCAGCCTCCCTCCTCCCGAATCATTAGAGGAATATATAACAGCACTTAGTATATATAGCAGAGACCTGAGTTTTCCGTGTGAGCTGTGCAGCCTCCCTCCCCCCGAATCATTAGAGGAAGATATTACAGCACTTAGTAAATATAGCAGAGGCCTGAGTTTTCCATGTGAGCTGTGCAGCCTCCCTCCTCCCGAATCATTAGATGAAAATATTACAGCACTTAGTATATATAGCAGAGGCCTGAGTTTTCCGTGTGAGCTGTGCAGCCTCCCTCCTCCAGAATCATTAGAGGAATATATTACAGCACTTAGTATATATAGCAGAGGCCTGAGTTTTCCGTGTGAGCTGTGCAGCCTCCCTCATCCCGAATCATTAGAGGAATATATAACAGCACTTAATATATATAGCAGAGACCTGAGTTTTCCGTGTGAGCTGTGCAGCCTCCCTCCCCCCGAATCATTAGAGGAAGATATTACAGCACTTAGTAAATATAGCAGAGGCCTGAGTTTTCCATGTGAGCTGTGCAGCCTCCCTCCTCCCGAATCATTAGATGAAAATATTACAGCACTTAGTATATATAGCAGAGGCCTGAGTTTTCCGTGTGAGCTGTGCAGCCTCCCTCCTCCAGAATCATTAGAGGAAGATATTACAGCACTTAGTATATATAGCAGAGGCCTGAGTTTTCCGTGTGAGCTGTGCAGCCTCCCTCGTCCCGAATCATTACAGGAAGATATTACAGCACTTAGTATATATAGCAGAGGCCTGAGTTTTCCATATGAGCTGTGCAGCCTCCCTCCTCCCAAATCATTAGAGGAATATATTACAGCACTTAGTATATATAGCAGAGACCTGAGTTTTCCTTGTGAGCTGTGCAGCCTCCCTCCTCCCGAATCATTAGAGGAAGATATTACAGCACTTAGTATATATAGCAGAGACCTGAGTTTTCCGTGTAAGCTGTGCAGCCTCACTCCTCCTGAATCATTAGAGGAAGATATTACAGCACTTAGTATATATAGCAGAGGCCTGAGTTTTCCATGTGAGCTGTGCAGCCTCCCTCCTCCCGAATCATTAGAGGAATATATTACAGCACTTAGTATATATAGCAGAGACCTGAGTTTTCCGTGTGAGCTGTGCAGCCTCCCTCCTCCCGAATCATTAGAGGAAGATATTACAGCACTTAGTATATATATAGTAGATACCTGAGTTTTCCGTGTGAGCTGTGCAGCCTCCCTCCTCCCGAATAATTAGAGGAAAATATTACAGCACTTAGTATATATAGCAGAAACCTGAGTTTTCCGTGTGAGCTGTGCAGCCTCCCTCCTCCTGAATCATTAGAGGAAGATATTACAGCACTTAGTATATATAGCAGAGGCCTGAGTTTTCCGTGTGAGCTGTGCAGCCTCCCTCCTCCTGAATCATTAGAGGAAGATATTACAGCACTTAGTATATATAGCAGAGGCCTGATTTATCCATGTGAGCTGTGCAGCCTCCCTCCTCCCGAATCATTAGAGGAATATATTACAGCACTTAGTATATATAGCAGAGACCTGAGTTTTCCATGTGAGCTGTACAGCCTCCCTCCTCCCGAATCATTAGAGGAAAATATTACAGCACTTAGTATATGTAGCAGAGACCTGAGTTTTCCGTGTGAGCTGTGCAGCTTCCCTCCTCCTGAATCATTAGAGGAAGATATTACAGCACTTAGTATATATAGCAGAGGCCTGAGTTTTCTGTGTGAGCTGTGCAGCCTCCCTCCTCCTGAATCATTAGAGGAAGATATTACAGCACTTAGTATATATAGCAGAGGCCTGAGTTATCCATGTGAGCTGTGCAGCCTCCCTCCTCCCGAATCATTAGAGGAATATATTACAGCACTTAGTATATATAGCAGAGGCCTGAGTTTTCCGTGTGAGCTGTGCAGCCTCCCTTCTCCCGAATCATTAGAGGAATATATTACAGCACTTAGTATATATAGCAGAGACCTGAGATTTCCGTGTGAGCTGTGCAGCCTCCCTTCTCCCGAATCATTAGAGGAAGATATTACAGCACTTAGTATATATAGCAGAGACCTGAGTTTTCAGTGTGAGCTGTGCAGCCTCCCTCCCCCCGAATCATTAGAGGAAGATATTACAGCACTTAGTATATATAGCAGAGGCCTGAGTTTTCCGTGTGAGCTGTGCAGCCTCCCTCCTCCCGAATCATTAGAGGAAGATATTACAGCACTTAGTATATATAGCAGAGACCTGAGTTTTCCGTGTGAGCTGTGCAGCCTCCCTCCTCCCGAATCATTAGAGGAAGATATTACAGCACTTAGTATATATATAGCAGAGGCCTGAGTTATCCATGTGAGCTGTGCAGCCTCCCTCCTCCCGAATCATTAGAGGAATATATTACAGCACTTAGTATATATAGCAGAGGCCTGAGTTTTCCGTGTGAGCTGTGCAGCCTCCCTTCTCCCGAATCATTAGAGGAATATATTACAGCACTTAGTATATATAGCAGAGACCTGAGATTTCCGTGTGAGCTGTGCAGCCTCCCTTCTCCCGAATCATTAGAGGAAGATATTACAGCACTTAGTATATATAGCAGAGACCTGAGTTTTCAGTGTGAGCTGTGCAGCCTCCCTCCCCCCGAATCATTAGAGGAAGATATTACAGCACTTAGTATATATAGCAGAGGCCTGAGTTTTCCGTGTGAGCTGTGCAGCCTCCCTCCTCCCGAATCATTAGAGGAAGATATTACAGCACTTAGTATATATAGCAGAGACCTGAGTTTTCCGTGTGAGCTGTGCAGCCTCCCTCCTCCCGAATCATTAGAGGAAGATATTACAGCACTTAGTATATATATAGTAGAGACCTGAGTTTTCCGTGTGAGCTGTGCAGCCTCCCTCCTCCCGAATCATTAGAGGAAAATATTACAGCACTTAGTATATAGAGCAGAGGCCTGAGTTTTCCGTGAGAGCTGTGCAGCCTCCCTCCTCCTGAATCATTAGAGGAAGATATTACAGCACTTAGTATATATAGCAGAGGCCTGAGTTATCCATGTGAGCTGTGCAGCCTCCCTCCTCCCGAATCATTAGAGGAATATATAACAGCACTTAGTATATATAGCAGAGACCTGAGTTTTCCGTGTGAGCTGTGCAGCCTCCCTCCCCCCGAATCATTAGAGGAAGATATTACAGCACTTAGTAAATATAGCAGAGGCCTGAGTTTTCCATGTGAGCTGTGCAGCCTCCCTCCTCCCGAATCATTAGATGAAAATATTACAGCACTTAGTATATATAGCAGAGGCCTGAGTTTTCCGTGTGAGCTGTGCAGCCTCCCTCCTCCAGAATCATTAGAGGAATATATTACAGCACTTAGTATATATAGCAGAGGCCTGAGTTTTCCGTGTGAGCTGTGCAGCCTCCCTCATCCCGAATCATTAGAGGAATATATAACAGCATTTAGTATATATAGCAGAGACCTGAGTTTTCCGTGTGAGCTGTGCAGCCTCCCTCCCCCCGAATCATTAGAGGAAGATATTACAGCACTTAGTAAATATAGCAGAGGCCTGAGTTTTCCATGTGAGCTGTGCAGCCTCCCTCCTCCCGAATCATTAGATGAAAATATTACAGCACTTAGTATATATAGCAGAGGCCTGAGTTTTCCGTGTGAGCTGTGCAGCCTCCCTCCTCCAGAATCATTAGAGGAAGATATTACAGCACTTAGTATATATAGCAGAGGCCTGAGTTTTCCGTGTGAGCTGTGCAGCCTCCCTCGTCCCGAATCATTACAGGAATATATTACAGCACTTAGTATATATAGCAGAGGCCTGAGTTATCCATGTGAGCTGTGCAGCCTCCCTCCTCCCGAATCATTAGAGGAATATATTACAGCACTTAGTATATATAGCAGAGGCCTGAGTTTTCCGTGTGAGCTGTGCAGCCTCCCTTCTCCCGAATCATTAGAGGAATATATTACAGCACTTAGTATATATAGCAGAGACCTGAGATTTCCGTGTGAGCTGTGCAGCCTCCCTTCTCCCGAATCATTAGAGGAAGATATTACAGCACTTAGTATATATAGCAGAGACCTGAGTTTTCAGTGTGAGCTGTGCAGCCTCCCTCCCCCCGAATCATTAGAGGAAGATATTACAGCACTTAGTATATATAGCAGAGGCCTGAGTTTTCCGTGTGAGCTGTGCAGCCTCCCTCCTCCCGAATCATTAGAGGAAGATATTACAGCACTTAGTATATATAGCAGAGACCTGAGTTTTCCGTGTGAGCTGTGCAGCCTCCCTCCTCCCGAATCATTAGAGGAAGATATTACAGCACTTAGTATATATATAGCAGAGGCCTGAGTTATCCATGTGAGCTGTGCAGCCTCCCTCCTCCCGAATCATTAGAGGAATATATTACAGCACTTAGTATATATAGCAGAGGCCTGAGTTTTCCGTGTGAGCTGTGCAGCCTCCCTTCTCCCGAATCATTAGAGGAATATATTACAGCACTTAGTATATATAGCAGAGACCTGAGATTTCCGTGTGAGCTGTGCAGCCTCCCTTCTCCCGAATCATTAGAGGAAGATATTACAGCACTTAGTATATATAGCAGAGACCTGAGTTTTCAGTGTGAGCTGTGCAGCCTCCCTCCCCCCGAATCATTAGAGGAAGATATTACAGCACTTAGTATATATAGCAGAGGCCTGAGTTTTCCGTGTGAGCTGTGCAGCCTCCCTCCTCCCGAATCATTAGAGGAAGATATTACAGCACTTAGTATATATAGCAGAGACCTGAGTTTTCCGTGTGAGCTGTGCAGCCTCCCTCCTCCCGAATCATTAGAGGAAGATATTACAGCACTTAGTATATATATAGTAGAGACCTGAGTTTTCCGTGTGAGCTGTGCAGCCTCCCTCCTCCCGAATCATTAGAGGAAAATATTACAGCACTTAGTATATAGAGCAGAGGCCTGAGTTTTCCGTGAGAGCTGTGCAGCCTCCCTCCTCCTGAATCATTAGAGGAAGATATTACAGCACTTAGTATATATAGCAGAGGCCTGAGTTATCCATGTGAGCTGTGCAGCCTCCCTCCTCCCGAATCATTAGAGGAATATATAACAGCACTTAGTATATATAGCAGAGACCTGAGTTTTCCGTGTGAGCTGTGCAGCCTCCCTCCCCCCGAATCATTAGAGGAAGATATTACAGCACTTAGTAAATATAGCAGAGGCCTGAGTTTTCCATGTGAGCTGTGCAGCCTCCCTCCTCCCGAATCATTAGATGAAAATATTACAGCACTTAGTATATATAGCAGAGGCCTGAGTTTTCCGTGTGAGCTGTGCAGCCTCCCTCCTCCAGAATCATTAGAGGAATATATTACAGCACTTAGTATATATAGCAGAGGCCTGAGTTTTCCGTGTGAGCTGTGCAGCCTCCCTCATCCCGAATCATTAGAGGAATATATAACAGCATTTAGTATATATAGCAGAGACCTGAGTTTTCCGTGTGAGCTGTGCAGCCTCCCTCCCCCCGAATCATTAGAGGAAGATATTACAGCACTTAGTAAATATAGCAGAGGCCTGAGTTTTCCATGTGAGCTGTGCAGCCTCCCTCCTCCCGAATCATTAGATGAAAATATTACAGCACTTAGTATATATAGCAGAGGCCTGAGTTTTCCGTGTGAGCTGTGCAGCCTCCCTCCTCCAGAATCATTAGAGGAAGATATTACAGCACTTAGTATATATAGCAGAGGCCTGAGTTTTCCGTGTGAGCTGTGCAGCCTCCCTCGTCCCGAATCATTACAGGAAGATATTACAGCACTTAGTATATATAGCAGAGGCCTGAGTTTTCCATATGAGCTGTGCAGCCTCCCTCCTCCCGAATCATTAGAGGAATATATTACAGCACTTAGTATATATAGCAGAGACCTGAGTTTTCCTTGTGAGCTGTGCAGCCTCCCTCCTCCCGAATCATTAGAGGAAGATATTACAGCACTTAGTATATATAGCAGAGACCTGAGTTTTCCGTGTAAGCTGTGCAGCCTCCCTCCTCCTGAATCATTAGAGGAAGATATTACAGCACTTAGTATATATAGCAGAGGCCTGAGTTTTCCATGTGAGCTGTGCAGCCTCCCTCCTCCCGAATCATTAGAGGAATATATTACAGCACTTAGTATATATAGCAGAGACCTGAGTTTTCCGTGTGAGCTGTGCAGCCTCCCTCCTCCCGAATCATTAGAGGAAGATATTACAGCACTTAGTATATATATAGTAGATACCTGAGTTTTCCGTGTGAGCTGTGCAGCCTCCCTCCTCCCGAATAATTAGAGGAAAATATTACAGCACTTAGTATATATAGCAGAGACCTGAGTTTTCCGTGTGAGCTGTGCAGCCTCCCTCCTCCTGAATCATTAGAGGAAGATATTACAGCACTTAGTATATATAGCAGAGGCCTGAGTTTTCCGTGTGAGCTGTGCAGCCTCCCTCCTCCTGAATCATTAGAGGAAGATATTACAGCACTTAGTATATATAGCTTAGGCCTGATTTATCCATGTGAGCTGTGCAGCCTCCCTCCTCCCGAATCATTAGAGGAATATATTACAGCACTTAGTATATATAGCAGAGACCTGAGTTTTCCATGTGAGCTGTGCAGCCTCCCTCCTCCCGAATCATTAGAGGAAAATATTACAGCACTTAGTATATGTAGCAGAGACCTGAGTTTTCCGTGTGAGCTGTGCAGCCTCCCTCCTCCTGAATCATTAGAGGAAGATATTACAGCACTTAGTATATATAGCAGAGGCCTGAGTTTTCCATGTGAGCTGTGCAGCCTCCCTCCTCCTGAATCATTAGAGGAAGATATTACAGCACTTAGTATATATAGCAGAGGCCTGAGTTATCCATGTGAGCTGTGCAGCCTCCCTCCTCCCGAATCATTAGAGGAATATATTACAGCACTTAGTATATATAGCAGAGGCCTGAGTTTTCCGTGTGAGCTGTGCAGCCTCCCTTCTCCCGAATCATTAGAGGAATATATTACAGCACTTAGTATATATAGCAGAGACCTGAGATTTCCGTGTGAGCTGTGCAGCCTCCCTTCTCCCGAATCATTAGAGGAAGATATTACAGCACTTAGTATATATAGCAGAGACCTGAGTTTTCAGTGTGAGCTGTGCAGCCTCCCTCCCCCCGAATCATTAGAGGAAGATATTACAGCACTTAGTATATATAGCAGAGGCCTGAGTTTTCCGTGTGAGCTGTGCAGCCTCCCTCCTCCCGAATCATTAGAGGAAGATATTACAGCACTTAGTATATATAGCAGAGACCTGAGTTTTCCGTGTGAGCTGTGCAGCCTCCCTCCCCCAGAATCATTAGAGGAAGATATTACAGTACTTAGTATATATAGCAGAGACCTGAGTTTTCTGTGTGAGCTGTACAGCCTCCCTCCACCCGAATCATTAGAGGAAGATATTACAGTACTTAGTATATATAGCAGAGACCTGAGTTTTCTGTGTGAGCTGTACAGCCTCCCTCCCCCTGAATCATTAGAGGAAGATATTACAGCACTTAGTATATATAGCAGAGACCTGAGTTTTCTGTGTGAGCTGTGCAGCCTGCCTCCCCCAGAATCATTAGAGGAAGATATTACAGCACTTAGTATATATAGCAGAGACCTGAGTTTTCCGTGTGAGCTGTGCAGCCTCCCTCCTCCCGAATCATTAGAGGAAGATATTACAGCACTTAGTATATATATAGTAGAGACCTGAGTTTTCCGTGTGAGCTGTGCAGCCTCCCTCCTCCCGAATCATTAGAGGAAAATATTACAGCACTTAGTATAAAGAGCAGAGGCCTGAGTTTTCCGTGAGAGCTGTGCAGCCTCCCTCCTCCTGAATCATTAGAGGAATATATAACAGCACTTAGTATATATAGCAGAGACCTTAGTTTTCCGTGTGAGCTGTGCAGCCTCCCTCCCCCCGAATCATTAGAGGAAGATATTACAGCACTTAGTAAATATAGCAGAGGCCTGAGTTTTCCATGTGAGCTGTGCAGCCTCCCTCCTCCCGAATCATTAGATGAAAATATTACAGCACTTAGTATATATAGCAGAGGCCTGAGTTTTCCGTGTGAGCTGTGCAGCCTCCCTCCTCCAGAATCATTAGAGGAAGATATTACAGCACTTAGTATATATAGCAGAGGCCTGAGTTTTCCGTGTGAGCTGTGCAGCCTCCCTCGTCCCGAATCATTACAGGAAGATATTACAGCACTTAGTATATATAGCAGAGGCCTGAGTTTTCCATATGAGCTGTGCAGCCTCCCTCCTCCCAAATCATTAGAGGAATATATTACAGCACTTAGTATATATAGCAGAGACCTGAGTTTTCCTTGTGAGCTGTGCAGCCTCCCTCCTCCCGAATCATTAGAGGAAGATATTACAGCACTTAGTATATATAGCAGAGACCTGAGTTTTCCGTGTAAGCTGTGCAGCCTCCCTCCTCCTGAATCATTAGAGGAAGATATTACAGCACTTAGTATATATAGCAGAGGCCTGAGTTTTCCATGTGAGCTGTGCAGCCTCCCTCCTCCCGAATCATTAGAGGAATATATTACAGCACTTAGTATATATAGCAGAGACCTGAGTTTTCCGTGTGAGCTGTGCAGCCTCCCTCCTCCCGAATCATTAGAGGAAGATATTACAGCACTTAGTATATATATAGTAGATACCTGAGTTTTCCGTGTGAGCTGTGCAGCCTCCCTCCTCCCGAATAATTAGAGGAAAATATTACAGCACTTAGTATATATAGCAGAGACCTGAGTTTTCCGTGTGAGCTGTGCAGCCTCCCTCCTCCTGAATCATTAGAGGAAGATATTACAGCACTTAGTATATATAGCAGAGGCCTGAGTTTTCCGTGTGAGCTGTGCAGCCTCCCTCCTCCTGAATCATTAGAGGAAGATATTACAGCACTTAGTATATATAGCAGAGGCCTGATTTATCCATGTGAGCTGTGCAGCCTCCCTCCTCCCGAATCATTAGAGGAATATATTACAGCACTTAGTATATATAGCAGAGACCTGAGTTTTCCATGTGAGCTGTACAGCCTCCCTCCTCCCGAATCATTAGAGGAAAATATTACAGCACTTAGTATATGTAGCAGAGACCTGAGTTTTCCGTGTGAGCTGTGCAGCCTCCCTCCTCCTGAATCATTAGAGGAAGATATTACAGCACTTAGTATATATAGCAGAGGCCTGAGTTTTCCGTGTGAGCTGTGCAGCCTCCCTCCTCCTGAATCATTAGAGGAAGATATTACAGCACTTAGTATATATAGCAGAGGCCTGAGTTATCCATGTGAGCTGTGCAGCCTCCCTCCTCCCGAATCATTAGAGGAATATATTACAGCACTTAGTATATATAGCAGAGGCCTGAGTTTTCCGTGTGAGCTGTGCAGCCTCCCTTCTCCCGAATCATTAGAGGAATATATTACAGCACTTAGTATATATAGCAGAGACCTGAGATTTCCGTGTGAGCTGTGCAGCCTCCCTTCTCCCGAATCATTAGAGGAAGATATTACAGCACTTAGTATATATAGCAGAGACCTGAGTTTTCAGTGTGAGCTGTGCAGCCTCCCTCCCCCCGAATCATTAGAGGAAGATATTACAGCACTTAGTATATATAGCAGAGGCCTGAGTTTTCCGTGTGAGCTGTGCAGCCTCCCTCCTTCCGAATCATTAGAGGAAGATATTATAGCACTTAGTATATATAGCAGAGACCTGAGTTTTCCGTGTGAGCTGTGCAGCCTCCCTCCCCCAGAATCATTAGAGGAAGATATTACAGTACTTAGTATATATAGCAGAGACCTGAGTTTTCTGTGTGAGCTGTACAGCCTCCATCCACCCGAATCATTAGAGGAAGATATAACAGCACTTAATAAATATAGCAGAGGCCTGAGTTTTCCATGTGAGCTGTGCAGCCTGCCTCCTCCCGAATCATTAGATGAAAATATTACAGCACTTAGTATATATAGCAGAGGCCTGAGTTTTCCGTGTGAGCTGTGCAGCCTCCCTCCTCCAGAATCATTAGAGGAAGATATTACAGCACTTAGTATATAAAGCAGAGGCCTGAGTTTTCCGTGTGAGCTGTGCTGCCTCCTTCATCCCGAATCATTACAGGAAGATATTACAGCACTTAGTATATATAGCAGAGGCCTGAGTTTTCCATATGAGCTGTGCAGCCTCCCTCCTCCCGAATCATTAGAGGAATATATTACAGCACTTAGTATATATAGCAGAGACCTGAGTTTTCCTTGTGAGCTGTGCAGCCTCCCTCCTCCCGAATCATTAGAGGAAGATATTACAGCACTTAGTATATGTAGCAGAGACCTAAGTTTTCCGTGTAAGCTGTGCAGCCTCCCTCCTCCTGAATCATTACAGGAAGATATTACAGCACTTAGTATATATAGCAGAGGCCTGAGTTTTCCATGTGAGCTGTGCAGCCTCCCTCCTCCTGAATCATTAGAGGAAGATATTACAGCACTTAGTATATATAGCAGAGGCCTGAGTTATCCATGTGAGCTGTGCAGCCTCCCTCCTCCCGAATCATTAGAGGAATATATTACAGCACTTAGTATATATAGCAGAGGCCTGAGTTTTCCGTGTGAGCTGTGCAGCCTCCCTTCTCCCGAATCATTAGAGGAATATATTACAGCACTTAGTATATATAGCAGAGACCTGAGATTTCCGTGTGAGCTGTGCAGCCTCCCTTCTCCCGAATCATTAGAGGAAGATATTACAGCACTTAGTATATATAGCAGAGACCTGAGTTTTCAGTGTGAGCTGTGCAGCCTCCCTCCCCCCGAATCATTAGAGGAAGATATTACAGCACTTAGTATATATAGCAGAGGCCTGAGTTTTCCGTGTGAGCTGTGCAGCCTCCCTCCTCCCGAATCATTAGAGGAAGATATTACAGCACTTAGTATATATAGCAGAGACCTGAGTTTTCCGTGTGAGCTGTGCAGCCTCCCTCCCCCAGAATCATTAGAGGAAGATATTACAGTACTTAGTATATATAGCAGAGACCTGAGTTTTCTGTGTGAGCTGTACAGCCTCCCTCCACCCGAATCATTAGAGGAAGATATTACAGTACTTAGTATATATAGCAGAGACCTGAGTTTTCTGTGTGAGCTGTACAGCCTCCCTCCCCCTGAATCATTAGAGGAAGATATTACAGCACTTAGTATATATAGCAGAGACCTGAGTTTTCTGTGTGAGCTGTGCAGCCTGCCTCCCCCAGAATCATTAGAGGAAGATATTACAGCACTTAGTATATATAGCAGAGACCTGAGTTTTCCGTGTGAGCTGTGCAGCCTCCCTCCTCCCGAATCATTAGAGGAAGATATTACAGCACTTAGTATATATATAGTAGAGACCTGAGTTTTCCGTGTGAGCTGTGCAGCCTCCCTCCTCCCGAATCATTAGAGGAAAATATTACAGCACTTAGTATAAAGAGCAGAGGCCTGAGTTTTCCGTGAGAGCTGTGCAGCCTCCCTCCTCCTGAATCATTAGAGGAATATATAACAGCACTTAGTATATATAGCAGAGACCTTAGTTTTCCGTGTGAGCTGTGCAGCCTCCCTCCCCCCGAATCATTAGAGGAAGATATTACAGCACTTAGTAAATATAGCAGAGGCCTGAGTTTTCCATGTGAGCTGTGCAGCCTCCCTCCTCCCGAATCATTAGATGAAAATATTACAGCACTTAGTATATATAGCAGAGGCCTGAGTTTTCCGTGTGAGCTGTGCAGCCTCCCTCCTCCAGAATCATTAGAGGAAGATATTACAGCACTTAGTATATATAGCAGAGGCCTGAGTTTTCCGTGTGAGCTGTGCAGCCTCCCTCGTCCCGAATCATTACAGGAAGATATTACAGCACTTAGTATATATAGCAGAGGCCTGAGTTTTCCATATGAGCTGTGCAGCCTCCCTCCTCCCAAATCATTAGAGGAATATATTACAGCACTTAGTATATATAGCAGAGACCTGAGTTTTCCTTGTGAGCTGTGCAGCCTCCCTCCTCCCGAATCATTAGAGGAAGATATTACAGCACTTAGTATATATAGCAGAGACCTGAGTTTTCCGTGTAAGCTGTGCAGCCTCCCTCCTCCTGAATCATTAGAGGAAGATATTACAGCACTTAGTATATATAGCAGAGGCCTGAGTTTTCCATGTGAGCTGTGCAGCCTCCCTCCTCCCGAATCATTAGAGGAATATATTACAGCACTTAGTATATATAGCAGAGACCTGAGTTTTCCGTGTGAGCTGTGCAGCCTCCCTCCTCCCGAATCATTAGAGGAAGATATTACAGCACTTAGTATATATATAGTAGATACCTGAGTTTTCCGTGTGAGCTGTGCAGCCTCCCTCCTCCCGAATAATTAGAGGAAAATATTACAGCACTTAGTATATATAGCAGAGACCTGAGTTTTCCGTGTGAGCTGTGCAGCCTCCCTCCTCCTGAATCATTAGAGGAAGATATTACAGCACTTAGTATATATAGCAGAGGCCTGAGTTTTCCGTGTGAGCTGTGCAGCCTCCCTCCTCCTGAATCATTAGAGGAAGATATTACAGCACTTAGTATATATAGCAGAGGCCTGATTTATCCATGTGAGCTGTGCAGCCTCCCTCCTCCCGAATCATTAGAGGAATATATTACAGCACTTAGTATATATAGCAGAGACCTGAGTTTTCCATGTGAGCTGTACAGCCTCCCTCCTCCCGAATCATTAGAGGAAAATATTACAGCACTTAGTATATGTAGCAGAGACCTGAGTTTTCCGTGTGAGCTGTGCAGCCTCCCTCCTCCTGAATCATTAGAGGAAGATATTACAGCACTTAGTATATATAGCAGAGGCCTGAGTTTTCCGTGTGAGCTGTGCAGCCTCCCTCCTCCTGAATCATTAGAGGAAGATATTACAGCACTTAGTATATATAGCAGAGGCCTGAGTTATCCATGTGAGCTGTGCAGCCTCCCTCCTCCCGAATCATTAGAGGAATATATTACAGCACTTAGTATATATAGCAGAGGCCTGAGTTTTCCGTGTGAGCTGTGCAGCCTCCCTTCTCCCGAATCATTAGAGGAATATATTACAGCACTTAGTATATATAGCAGAGACCTGAGATTTCCGTGTGAGCTGTGCAGCCTCCCTTCTCCCGAATCATTAGAGGAAGATATTACAGCACTTAGTATATATAGCAGAGACCTGAGTTTTCAGTGTGAGCTGTGCAGCCTCCCTCCCCCCGAATCATTAGAGGAAGATATTACAGCACTTAGTATATATAGCAGAGGCCTGAGTTTTCCGTGTGAGCTGTGCAGCCTCCCTCCTTCCGAATCATTAGAGGAAGATATTATAGCACTTAGTATATATAGCAGAGACCTGAGTTTTCCGTGTGAGCTGTGCAGCCTCCCTCCCCCAGAATCATTAGAGGAAGATATTACAGTACTTAGTATATATAGCAGAGACCTGAGTTTTCTGTGTGAGCTGTACAGCCTCCATCCACCCGAATCATTAGAGGAAGATATAACAGCACTTAATAAATATAGCAGAGGCCTGAGTTTTCCATGTGAGCTGTGCAGCCTGCCTCCTCCCGAATCATTAGATGAAAATATTACAGCACTTAGTATATATAGCAGAGGCCTGAGTTTTCCGTGTGAGCTGTGCAGCCTCCCTCCTCCAGAATCATTAGAGGAAGATATTACAGCACTTAGTATATAAAGCAGAGGCCTGAGTTTTCCGTGTGAGCTGTGCTGCCTCCTTCATCCCGAATCATTACAGGAAGATATTACAGCACTTAGTATATATAGCAGAGGCCTGAGTTTTCCATATGAGCTGTGCAGCCTCCCTCCTCCCGAATCATTAGAGGAATATATTACAGCACTTAGTATATATAGCAGAGACCTGAGTTTTCCTTGTGAGCTGTGCAGCCTCCCTCCTCCCGAATCATTAGAGGAAGATATTACAGCACTTAGTATATGTAGCAGAGACCTGAGTTTTCCGTGTAAGCTGTGCAGCCTCCCTCCTCCTGAATCATTACAGGAAGATATTACAGCACTTAGTATATATAGCAGAGGCCTGAGTTTTCCATGTGAGCTGTGCAGCCTCCCTCCTCCCGAATCATTAGAGGAATATATTACAGCACTTAGTATATATAGTAGAGACCTGAATTTTCCATGTGAGCTGTGCAGCCTCCCTCCTCCCGAATCATTAGAGGAAGATATTACAGCACTTATTATATATATAGTAGAGACCTGAGTTTTCCGTGTGAGCTGTGCAGCCTCCCTCCTCCCGAATCATTAGAGGAAAATATTACAGCACTTAGTATATATAGCAGAGACCTGAGTTTTCCGCGTGAGCTGTGCAGCCTCCCTCCTCCTGAATCATTAGAGGAAGATATTACAGCACTTAGTATATATAGCAGAGGCCTGAGTTTTCCGTGTGAGCTGTGCAGCCTCCCTCCTCCTGAATCATTAGAGGAAGATATTACAGCACTTAGTATATATAGCAGAGGCCTGAGTTATCCATGTGAGCTGTGCAGCCTCTCTCCTCCCGAATCATTAGAGGAATATATTACAGCACTTAGTATATATTGCAGAGGCCTGAGTTTTCCGTGTGAGCTGTGCATCCTCCCTTCTCACGAATCATTAGAGGAAGATGTTACAGCACTTAGTATATATTGCAGAGACCTGAGTTTTCCGTGTGAGCTGTGCAGCCTCCCTCCTCCCGAATCATTAGAGGAAGATATTACAGCACTTAGCATATATAGCAGAGACCTGAGTTTTCCGTGTGAGCTGTGTAGCCTCCCTTCTCCCGAATCATTAGAGGAAGATATTACAGCACTTAGTATATATAGCAGAGACCTGAGTTTTCCGTGTGAGATTTGCAGCCTCCCTTCTCCGGAATCATTAGAGGAAGATATTACAGCACTTAGTATATATATAGTAGAGACCTGAGTTTTCCGTGTGAGCTGTGCAGCCTCCCTCCTCCCGAATCATTAGAGGAAGATATTACAGCACTTAGTATATATAGTAGAGACCTGAGTTTTCCATGTGAGCTGTGCAGCCTCCCTCCCCCAGAATCATTAGAGGAAGATATTACAGCACTTAGTATATATAGCAGAGACCTGAGTTTTCCGTGTGAGCTGTGCAGCCTCCCTCCCCGAGAATCATTAGAGGAAGATATTACAGCACTTAGTATATATAGCAGAGACCTGAGTTTTCCGTGTGAGCTTTGCAGCCTCCCTCCTCCTAAATTATTAGAGGAAGATATTACAGCACTTAGTATATATATAGTAGAGACCTAAGTTTTCCGTGTTAGCTGTGCAGCCTCCCTCCTCCCGAATCATTAGAGGAATATATTACAGCACTTAGTATATATAGCAGAGACCTGAGTTTTCCGTGTGAGCTGTGCAGCCTCCCTCCTCCCGAATCATTAGAGGAAAATATTACAGCACTTAGTATATATAGCAGAGGCCTGAGTTTTCCGTGAGAGCTGTGCAGCCTCCCTCCTACTGAATCATTAGAGGAAGATATTACAGAACTTAGTATATATAGCAGAGGCCTGAGTTATCCATGATAGCTGTGCAGCCTCCCTCCTCCCGAATCATTAGAGGAAGATATTACAGCACTTAGTATATATAGCAGAGACCTGAGTTTTCAGTGTGAGCTGTGCAGCCTCCCTCCCCCCGAATCATTAGAGGAAGATATTACAGCACTTAGTATATATAGCAGAGGCCTGAGTTTTCCGTGTGAGCTGTGTAGCCTCCCTCCTCCCGAATCATTAGAGGAAGATATTACAGCACTTAGTATATATAGCAGAGACCTGAGTTTTCCGTGTGAGCTGTGCAGCCTCCCTCCCCCAGAATCATTA
The DNA here is from genome assembly GCA_031769625.1 of Taudactylus pleione. Lineage (NCBI taxonomy): Eukaryota > Metazoa > Chordata > Amphibia > Anura > Myobatrachidae > Taudactylus > Taudactylus pleione. The sequence continues at coordinate 737,962 of JAUIMM010000845.1, forward strand.
GAGGAAGATATTACAGTACTTAGTACATATAGCAGAGACCTGAGTTTTCTGTGTGAGCTGTACAGCCTCCCTCCCCCCGAATCATTAGAGGAAGATATTACAGCACTTAGTATATATAGCAGAGACCTGAGTTTTCTGTGTGAGCTGTGCAGCCTGCCTCCCCCAGAATCATTAGAGGAAGATATCACAGCACTTAGTATATATAGCAGAGACCTGAGTTTTCCATGTGAGCTGTGCAGCCTCCCTCCTCCCGAATCATTAGAGAAAGATATTACAGCACTTAGTATATATATAGTAGAGACCTGAGTTTTCCGTGTGAGCTGTGCAGCCTCCCTCCTCCCGAATCATTAGAGGAAAATATTACAGCACTTAGTATATAGAGCAGAGGCCTGAGTTTTCCGTGAGAGCTGTGCAGCCTCCCTCCTCCTGAATCATTAGAGGAAGATATTACAGCACTTAGTATATATAGCAGAGGCCTGAGTTATCCATGTGAGCTGTGCAGCCTCCCTCCTCCCGAATCATTAGAGGAATATATTACAGCACTTAGTATATATTGCAGAGGCCTGAGTTTTCCGTGTGAGCTGTGCATCCTCCCTTCTCACGAATCATTAGAGGAAGATGTTACAGCACTTAGTATATATTGCAGAGACCTGAGTTTTCCGTGTGAGCTGTGCAGCCTCCCTCCTCCCGAATCATTAGAGGAAGATATTACAGCACTTAGCATATATAGCAGAGACCTGAGTTTTCCGTGTGAGCTGTGTAGCCTCCCTTCTCCCGAATCATTAGAGGAAGATATTACAGCACTTAGTATATATAGCAGAGACCTGAGTTTTCCGTGTGAGATTTGCAGCCTCCCTTCTCCGGAACCATTAGAGGAAGATATTACAGCACTTAGTATATATATAGTAGAGACATGAGTTTTCCGTGTGAGCTGTGCAGCCTCCCTCCTCCCGAATCATTAGAGGAAGATATTACAGCACTTAGTATATATAGTAGAGACCTGAGTTTTCCATGTGAGCTGTGCAGCCTCCCTCCCCCAGAATCATTAGAGGAAGATATTACAGCACTTAGTATATATAGCAGAGACCTGAGTTTTCCGTGTGAGCTTTGCAGCCTCCCTCCTCCTAAATTATTAGAGGAAGATATTACAGCACTTAGTATATATATAGTAGAGACCTAAGTTTTCCGTGTTAGCTGTGCAGCCTCCCTCCTCCCGAATCATTAGAGGAATATATTACAGCACTTAGTATATATAGCAGAGACCTGAGTTTTCCGTGTGAGCTGTGCAGCCTCCCTCCTCCCGAATCATTAGAGGAAAATATTACAGCACTTAGTATATATAGCAGAGGCCTGAGTTTTCCGTGAGAGCTGTGCAGCCTCCCTCCTACTGAATCATTAGAGGAAGATATTACAGAACTTAGTATATATAGCAGAGGCCTGAGTTATCTTGGATAGCTGTGCAGCCTCCCTCCTCCCGAATCATTAGAGGAATATATAACAGCACTTAGTATATATAGCAGAGACCTGAGTTTTCCGTGTGAGCTGTGCAGCCTCCCTCCCCCCGAATCATTAGAGGAAGATATTACAGCACTTAGTAAATATAGCAGAGGCCTGAGTTTTCCATGTGAGCTGTGCAGCCTCCCTCCTCCCGAATCATTAGATGAAAATATTACAGCACTTAGTATATATAGCAGAGGCCTGAGTTTTCCGTGTGAGCTGTGCAGCCTCCCTCCTCCCGAATCATTAGAGGAAGATATTACAGCACTTAGTATATATAGCAGAGGCCTGAGTTTTCCGTGTGAGCTGTGCAGCCTCCCTCGTCCCGAATCATTACAGGAAGATATTACAGCACTTAGTATATATAGCAGAGACCTGAGTTTTCCGTGTGAGCTGTGCAGCCTCCCTTCTCCCGAATCATTAGAGGAAGATATTACAGCACTTATTATATATATAGTAGAGACCTGAGTTTTCCGTGTGAGCTGTGCAGCCTCCCTCCTCCCGAATCATTAGAGGAAAATATTACAGCACTTAGTATATATAGCAGAGACCTGAGTTTTCCATGTGAGCTGTGCAGCCTCCCTCCTCCAGAATCATTAGAGGAAGATATTACAGCACTTAGTATATAAAGCAGAGGCCTGAGTTTTCCGTGTGAGCTGTGCAGCCTCCCTCCCCCCGAATCATTAGAGGAAGATATTACAGCACTTAGTATATATAGCAGAGGCCTGAGTTATCCATGTGAGCTGTGCAGCCTCCCTCCTCCCGAATCATTAGAGGATTATATTACAGCACTTAGTATATATTGCAGAGGCCTGAGTTTTCCGTGTGAGCTGTGCTGCCTCCCTTCTCCCGAATTATTAGAGGAAGATATTACAGCACTTAGTATATATAGCAGAGACCTGAGATTTCCGTGTGAGCTGTGCAGCCTCCCTTCTCCCAAATCATTAGAGGAAGATATTACAGCACTTAGTATATATAGCAGAGACCTGAGTTTTCAGTGTGAGCTGTGCAGCCTCCCTCCCCCCGAATCATTAGAGGAAGATATTACAGCACTTAGTATATATAGCAGAGGCCTGAGTTTTCCGTGTGAGCTGTGTAGCCTCCCTCCTCCCGATTCATTAGAGGAAGATATTACAGCACTTAGTATATATAGCAGAGACCTGAGTTTTCCGTGTGAGCTGTGCAGCCTCCCTCCCCCAGAATCATTAGAGGAAGATATTACAGTACTTAGTATATATAGCAGAGACCTGAGTTTTCTGTGTGAGCTGTACAGCCTCCCTCCCCCCGAATCATTAGAGGAAGATATTACAGCACTTAGTATATATAGCAGAGACCTGAGTTTTCTGTGTGAGCTGTGCAGCCTGCCTCCCCCAGAATCATTAGAGGAAGATATCACAGCACTTAGTATATATAGCAGAGACCTGAGTTTTCCATGTGAGCTGTGCAGCCTCCCTCCTCCCGAATCATTAGAGGAAGATATTACAGCACTTAGTATATATATAGTAGAGACCTGAGTTTTCCGTGTGAGCTGTGCAGCCTCCCTCCTCCCGAATCATTAGAGGAAAATATTACAGCACTTAGTATATAGAGCAGAGGCCTGAGTTTTCCGTGAGAGCTGTGCAGCCTCCCTCCTCCTGAATCATTAGAGGAAAATATTACAGCACTTAGTATATATAGCAGAGGCCTGAGTTATCCATGTGAGCAGTGCAGCCTCCCTCCTCCCGAATCATTAGAGGAATATATAACAGCACTTAGTATATATAGCAGAGACCTGAGTTTTCCGTGTGAGCTGTGCAGCCTCCCTCCCCCCGAATCATTAGAGGAAGATATTACAGCACTTAGTAAATATAGCAGAGGCCTGAGTTTTCCATATGAGCTGTGCAGCCTCCCTCCTCCCGAATCATTAGATGAAAATATTACAGCACTTAGTATATATAGCAGAGGCCTGAGTTTTCCGTGTGAGCTGTTTAGCCTCCCTCATCCCGAATCATTAGAGGAATATATAACAGCATTTAGTATATATAGCAGAGACCTGAGTTTTCCGTGTGAGCTGTGCAGCCTCCCTCCCCCCGAATCATTAGAGGAAGATATTACAGCACTTAGTAAATATAGCAGAGGCCTGAGTTTTCCATGTGAGCTGTGCAGCCTCCCTCCTCCCGAATCATTAGATGAAAATATTACAGCACTTAGTATATATAGCAGAGGCCTGAGTTTTCCGTGTGAGCTGTGCAGCCTCCCTCCTCCAGAATCATTAGAGGAAGATATTACAGCACTTAGTATATATAGCAGAGGCCTGAGTTTTCCATGTGAGCTGTGCAGCCTCCCTCCTCCCGAATCATTTGAGGAATATATTACAGCACTTAGTATATATACCAGAGACCTGAGTTTTCCGTGTGAGCTGTGCAGCCTCCCTCCTCCCGAATCATTAGAGGAAGATATTACAGCACTTAGTATATATATAGTAGATACCTGAGTTTTCCGTGTGAGCTGTGCAGCCTCCCTCCTCCCGAATAATTAGAGGAAAATATTACAGCACTTAGTATATATAGCAGAGACCTGAGTTTTCCGTGTGAGCTGTGTAGCCTCCCTCCTCCTGAATCATTAGAGGAAGATATTACAGCACTTAGTATATATAGCAGAGGCCTGAGTTTTCCATGTGAGCTGTGCAGCCTCCCTCCTCCTGAATCATTAGAGGAAGATATTACAGCACTTAGTATATATAGCAGAGGCCTGATTTATCCATGTGAGCTGTGCAGCCTCCCTCCTCCCGAATCATTAGAGGAATATATTACAGCACTTAGTATATATAGCAGAGACCTGAGTTTTCCATGTGAGCTGTGCAGCCTCCCTCCTCCCGAATCATTAGAGGAAAATATTACAGCACTTAGTATATGTAGCAGAGACCTGAGTTTTCCGTGTGAGCTGTGCAGCCTCCCTCCTCCTGAATCATTAGAGGAAGATATTACAGCACTTAGTATATATAGCAGAGGCCTGAGTTTTCCATGTGAGCTGTGCAGCCTCCCTCCTCCTGAATCATTAGAGGAAGATATTACAGCACTTAGTATATATAGCAGAGGCCTGAGTTATCCATGTGAGCTGTGCAGCCTCCCTCCTCCCGAATCATTAGAGGAATATATTACAGCACTTAGTATATATAGCAGAGACCTGAGTTTTCAGTGTGAGCTGTGCAGCCTCCCTCCCCCCGAATCATTAGAGGAAGATATTACAGCACTTAGTATATATAGCAGAGGCCTGAGTTTTCCGTGTGAGCTGTGCAGCCTCCCTCCTCCCGAATCATTAGAGGAAGATATTACAGCACTTAGTATATATAGCAGAGACCTGAGTTTTCCGTGTGAGCTGTGCAGCCTCCCTCCCCCAGAATCATTAGAGGAAGATATTACAGTACTTAGTATATATAGCAGAGACCTGAGTTTTCTGTGTGAGCTGTACAGCCTCCCTCCACCCGAATCATTAGAGCAAGATATAACAGCACTTAGTAAATATAGCAGAGGCCTGAGTTTTCCATGTGAGCTGTGCAGCCTCCCTCCTCCCGAATCATTAGATGAAAATATTACAGCACTTAGTATATATAGCAGAGGCCTGAGTTTTCCGTGTGAGCTGTGCAGCCTCCCTCCTCCAGAATCATTAGAGGAAGATATTACAGCACTTAGTATATAAAGCAGAGGCCTGAGTTTTCCGTGTGAGCTGTGCTGCCTCCTTCGTCCCGAATCATTAGAGGAAGATATTACAGCACTTAGTATATATAGCAGAGGCCTGAGTTTTCCATATGAGCTGTGCAGCCTCCCTCCTCCCGAATCATTAGAGGAATATATTACAGCACATAGTATATATAGCAGAGACCTGAGTTTTCCTTGTGAGCTGTGCAGCCTCCCTCCTCCCGAATCATTAGAGGAAGATATTACAGCACTTAGTATATATAGCAGAGGCCTGAGTTTTCCATGTGAGCTGTGCAGCCTCCCTCCTCCCGAATGATTAGAGGAATATATTACAGCACTTAGTATATATAGTAGAGACCTGAGTTTTCCATGTGAGCTGTGCAGCCTCCCTCCTCCCGAATCATTAGAGGAAGATATTACAGCACTTAGTATATATATAGTAGAGACCTGAGTTTTCCGTGTGAGCTGTGCAGCCTCCCTCCTCCCGAATCATTAGAGGAAAATATTACAGCACTTAGTATATATAGCAGAGGCCTGAGTTATCCATGTGAGCTGTGCAGCCTCCCTCCTCCCGAATCATTAGAGGAATATATTACAGCACTTAGTATATATTGCAGAGGCCTGAGTTTTCCGTGTGAGCTGTGCATCCTCCCTTCTCACGAATCATTAGAGGAAGATGTTACAGCACTTAGTATATATTGCAGAGACCTGAGTTTTCCGTGTGAGCTGTGCAGCCTCCCTCCTCCCGAATCATTAGAGGAAGATATTACAGCACTTAGCATATATAGCAGAGACCTGAGTTTTCCGTGTGAGCTGTGTAGCCTCCCTTCTCCCGAATCATTAGAGGAAGATATTACAGCACTTAGTATATATAGCAGAGACCTGAGTTTTCCGTGTGAGATTTGCAGCCTCCCTTCTCCGGAATCATTAGAGGAAGATATTACAGCACTTAGTATATATATAGTAGAGACCTGAGTTTTCCGTGTGAGCTGTGCAGCCTCCCTCCTCCCGAATCATTAGAGGAAGATATTACAGCACTTACTATATATAGTAGAGACCTGAGTTTTCCATGTGAGCTGTGCAGCCTCCCTCCCCCAGAATCATTAGAGGAATATATTACAGCACTTAGTATATATAGCAGAGACCTGAGTTTTCCGTGTGAGCTGTGCAGCCTCCCTCCTCCCGAATCATTAGAGGAAAATATTACAGCACTTAGTATATATAGCAGAGGCCTGAGTTTTCCGTGAGAGCTGTGCAGCCTCCCTCCTACTGAATCATTAGAGGAAGATATTACAGAACTTAGTATATATAGCAGAGGCCTGAGTTATCCATGATAGCTGTGCAGCCTCCCTCCTCCCGAATCATTAGAGGAATATATAACAGCACTTAGTATATATAGCAGAGACCTGAGTTTTCCGTGTGAGCTGTGCAGCCTCCCTCCCCCCGAATCATTAGAGGAAGATATTACAGCACTTAGTAAATATAGCAGAGGCCTGAGTTTTCCATGTGAGCTGTGCAGCCTCCCTCCTCCCGAATCATTAGATGAAAATATTACAGCACTTAGTATATATAGCAGAGGCCTGAGTTTTCCGTGTGAGCTGTGCAGCCTCCCTCCTCCCGAATCATTAGAGGAAGATATTACAGCACTTAGTATATATAGCAGAGGCCTGAGTTTTCCGTGTGAGCTGTGCAGCCTCCCTCGTCCCGAATCATTACAGGAAGATATTACAGCACTTAGTATATATAGCAGAGACCTGAGTTTTCCGTGTGAGCTGTGCAGCCTCCCTTCTCCCGAATCATTAGAGGAAGATATTACAGCACTTATTATATATATAGTAGAGACCTGAGTTTTCCGTGTGAGCTGTGCAGCCTCCCTCCTCCCGAATCATTAGAGGAAAATATTACAGCACTTAGTATATATAGCAGAGACCTGAGTTTTCCATGTGAGCTGTGCAGCCTCCCTCCTCCAGAATCATTAGAGGAAGATATTACAGCACTTAGTATATAAAGCAGAGGCCTGAGTTTTCCGTGTGAGCTGTGCAGCCTCCCTCCCCCCGAATCATTAGAGGAAGATATTACAGCACTTAGTATATATAGCAGAGGCCTGAGTTATCCATGTGAGCTGTGCAGCCTCCCTCCTCCCGAATCATTAGAGGATTATATTACAGCACTTAGTATATATTGCAGAGGCCTGAGTTTTCCGTGTGAGCTGTGCTGCCTCCCTTCTCCCGAATTATTAGAGGAAGATATTACAGCACTTAGTATATATAGCAGAGACCTGAGATTTCCGTGTGAGCTGTGCAGCCTCCCTTCTCCCAAATCATTAGAGGAAGATATTACAGCACTTAGTATATATAGCAGAGACCTGAGTTTTCAGTGTGAGCTGTGCAGCCTCCCTCCCCCCGAATCATTAGAGGAAGATATTACAGCACTTAGTATATATAGCAGAGGCCTGAGTTTTCCGTGTGAGCTGTGTAGCCTCCCTCCTCCCGATTCATTAGAGGAAGATATTACAGCACTTAGTATATATAGCAGAGACCTGAGTTTTCCGTGTGAGCTGTGCAGCCTCCCTCCCCCAGAATCATTAGAGGAAGATATTACAGTACTTAGTATATATAGCAGAGACCTGAGTTTTCTGTGTGAGCTGTACAGCCTCCCTCCCCCCGAATCATTAGAGGAAGATATTACAGCACTTAGTATATATAGCAGAGACCTGAGTTTTCTGTGTGAGCTGTGCAGCCTGCCTCCCCCAGAATCATTAGAGGAAGATATCACAGCACTTAGTATATATAGCAGAGACCTGAGTTTTCCATGTGAGCTGTGCAGCCTCCCTCCTCCCGAATCATTAGAGGAAGATATTACAGCACTTAGTATATATATAGTAGAGACCTGAGTTTTCCGTGTGAGCTGTGCAGCCTCCCTCCTCCCGAATCATTAGAGGAAAATATTACAGCACTTAGTATATAGAGCAGAGGCCTGAGTTTTCCGTGAGAGCTGTGCAGCCTCCCTCCTCCTGAATCATTAGAGGAAGATATTACAGCACTTAGTATATATAGCAGAGGCCTGAGTTATCCATGTGAGCTGTGCAGCCTCCCTCCTCCCGAATCATTAGAGGAATATATAACAGCACTTAGTATATATAGCAGAGACCTGAGTTTTCCGTGTGAGCTGTGCAGCCTCCCTCCCCCCGAATCATTAGAGGAAGATATTACAGCACTTAGTAAATATAGCAGAGGCCTGAGTTTTCCATATGAGCTGTGCAGCCTCCCTCCTCCCGAATCATTAGATGAAAATATTACAGCACTTAGTATATATAGCAGAGGCCTGAGTTTTCCGTGTGAGCTGTTTAGCCTCCCTCATCCCGAATCATTAGAGGAATATATAACAGCATTTAGTATATATAGCAGAGACCTGAGTTTTCCGTGTGAGCTGTGCAGCCTCCCTCCCCCCGAATCATTAGAGGAAGATATTACAGCACTTAGTAAATATAGCAGAGGCCTGAGTTTTCCATGTGAGCTGTGCAGCCTCCCTCCTCCCGAATCATTAGATGAAAATATTACAGCACTTAGTATATATAGCAGAGGCCTGAGTTTTCCGTGTGAGCTGTGCAGCCTCCCTCCTCCAGAATCATTAGAGGAAGATATTACAGCACTTAGTATATATAGCAGAGGCCTGAGTTTTCCATGTGAGCTGTGCAGCCTCCCTCCTCCCGAATCATTTGAGGAATATATTACAGCACTTAGTATATATACCAGAGACCTGAGTTTTCCGTGTGAGCTGTGCAGCCTCCCTCCTCCCGAATCATTAGAGGAAGATATTACAGCACTTAGTATATATATAGTAGATACCTGAGTTTTCCGTGTGAGCTGTGCAGCCTCCCTCCTCCCGAATAATTAGAGGAAAATATTACAGCACTTAGTATATATAGCAGAGACCTGAGTTTTCCGTGTGAGCTGTGTAGCCTCCCTCCTCCTGAATCATTAGAGGAAGATATTACAGCACTTAGTATATATAGCAGAGGCCTGAGTTTTCCATGTGAGCTGTGCAGCCTCCCTCCTCCTGAATCATTAGAGGAAGATATTACAGCACTTAGTATATATAGCAGAGGCCTGATTTATCCATGTGAGCTGTGCAGCCTCCCTCCTCCCGAATCATTAGAGGAATATATTACAGCACTTAGTATATATAGCAGAGACCTGAGTTTTCCATGTGAGCTGTGCAGCCTCCCTCCTCCCGAATCATTAGAGGAAAATATTACAGCACTTAGTATATGTAGCAGAGACCTGAGTTTTCCGTGTGAGCTGTGCAGCCTCCCTCCTCCTGAATCATTAGAGGAAGATATTACAGCACTTAGTATATATAGCAGAGGCCTGAGTTTTCCATGTGAGCTGTGCAGCCTCCCTCCTCCTGAATCATTAGAGGAAGATATTACAGCACTTAGTATATATAGCAGAGGCCTGAGTTATCCATGTGAGCTGTGCAGCCTCCCTCCTCCCGAATCATTAGAGGAATATATTACAGCACTTAGTATATATAGCAGAGACCTGAGTTTTCAGTGTGAGCTGTGCAGCCTCCCTCCCCCCGAATCATTAGAGGAAGATATTACAGCACTTAGTATATATAGCAGAGGCCTGAGTTTTCCGTGTGAGCTGTGCAGCCTCCCTCCTCCCGAATCATTAGAGGAAGATATTACAGCACTTAGTATATATAGCAGAGACCTGAGTTTTCCGTGTGAGCTGTGCAGCCTCCCTCCCCCAGAATCATTAGAGGAAGATATTACAGTACTTAGTATATATAGCAGAGACCTGAGTTTTCTGTGTGAGCTGTACAGCCTCCCTCCACCCGAATCATTAGAGCAAGATATAACAGCACTTAGTAAATATAGCAGAGGCCTGAGTTTTCCATGTGAGCTGTGCAGCCTCCCTCCTCCCGAATCATTAGATGAAAATATTACAGCACTTAGTATATATAGCAGAGGCCTGAGTTTTCCGTGTGAGCTGTGCAGCCTCCCTCCTCCAGAATCATTAGAGGAAGATATTACAGCACTTAGTATATAAAGCAGAGGCCTGAGTTTTCCGTGTGAGCTGTGCTGCCTCCTTCGTCCCGAATCATTAGAGGAAGATATTACAGCACTTAGTATATATAGCAGAGGCCTGAGTTTTCCATATGAGCTGTGCAGCCTCCCTCCTCCCGAATCATTAGAGGAATATATTACAGCACATAGTATATATAGCAGAGACCTGAGTTTTCCTTGTGAGCTGTGCAGCCTCCCTCCTCCCGAATCATTAGAGGAAGATATTACAGCACTTAGTATATATAGCAGAGGCCTGAGTTTTCCATGTGAGCTGTGCAGCCTCCCTCCTCCCGAATGATTAGAGGAATATATTACAGCACTTAGTATATATAGTAGAGACCTGAGTTTTCCATGTGAGCTGTGCAGCCTCCCTCCTCCCGAATCATTAGAGGAAGATATTACAGCACTTAGTATATATATAGTAGAGACCTGAGTTTTCCGTGTGAGCTGTGCAGCCTCCCTCCTCCCGAATCATTAGAGGAAAATATTACAGCACTTAGTATATATAGCAGAGGCCTGAGTTATCCATGTGAGCTGTGCAGCCTCCCTCCTCCCGAATCATTAGAGGAATATATTACAGCACTTAGTATATATTGCAGAGGCCTGAGTTTTCCGTGTGAGCTGTGCATCCTCCCTTCTCACGAATCATTAGAGGAAGATGTTACAGCACTTAGTATATATTGCAGAGACCTGAGTTTTCCGTGTGAGCTGTGCAGCCTCCCTCCTCCCGAATCATTAGAGGAAGATATTACAGCACTTAGCATATATAGCAGAGACCTGAGTTTTCCGTGTGAGCTGTGTAGCCTCCCTTCTCCCGAATCATTAGAGGAAGATATTACAGCACTTAGTATATATAGCAGAGACCTGAGTTTTCCGTGTGAGATTTGCAGCCTCCCTTCTCCGGAATCATTAGAGGAAGATATTACAGCACTTAGTATATATATAGTAGAGACCTGAGTTTTCCGTGTGAGCTGTGCAGCCTCCCTCCTCCCGAATCATTAGAGGAAGATATTACAGCACTTACTATATATAGTAGAGACCTGAGTTTTCCATGTGAGCTGTGCAGCCTCCCTCCCCCAGAATCATTAGAGGAAGATATTACAGCACTTAGTATATATAGCAGAGACCTGAGTTTTCCGTGTGAGCTGTGCAGCCTCCCTCCCCGAGAATCATTAGAGGAAGATATTACAGCACTTAGTATATATAGCAGAGACCTGAGTTTTCCGTGTGAGCTTTGCAGCCTCCCTCCTCCTAAATTATTAGAGGAAGATATTACAGCACTTAGTATATATATAGTAGAGACCTAAGTTTTCCGTGTTAGCTGTGCAGCCTCCCTCCTCCCGAATCATTAGAGGAATATATTACAGCACTTAGTATATATAGCAGAGACCTGAGTTTTCCGTGTGAGCTGTGCAGCCTCCCTCCTCCCGAATCATTAGAGGAAAATATTACAGCACTTAGTATATATAGCAGAGGCCTGAGTTTTCCGTGAGAGCTGTGCAGCCTCCCTCCTACTGAATCATTAGAGGAAGATATTACAGAACTTAGTATATATAGCAGAGGCCTGAGTTATCCATGATAGCTGTGCAGCCTCCCTCCTCCCGAATCATTAGAGGAATATATAACAGCACTTAGTATATATAGCAGAGACCTGAGTTTTCCGTGTGAGCTGTGCAGCCTCCCTCCCCCCGAATCATTAGAGGAAGATATTACAGCACTTAGTAAATATAGCAGAGGCCTGAGTTTTCCATGTGAGCTGTGCAGCCTCCCTCCTCCCGAATCATTAGATGAAAATATTACAGCACTTAGTATATATAGCAGAGGCCTGAGTTTTCCGTGTGAGCTGTGCAGCCTCCCTCCTCCCGAATCATTAGAGGAAGATATTACAGCACTTAGTATATATAGCAGAGGCCTGAGTTTTCCGTGTGAGCTGTGCAGCCTCCCTCGTCCCGAATCATTACAGGAAGATATTACAGCACTTAGTATATATAGCAGAGACCTGAGTTTTCCGTGTGAGCTGTGCAGCCTCCCTTCTCCCGAATCATTAGAGGAAGATATTACAGCACTTATTATATATATAGTAGAGACCTGAGTTTTCCGTGTGAGCTGTGCAGCCTCCCTCCTCCCGAATCATTAGAGGAAAATATTACAGCACTTAGTATATATAGCAGAGACCTGAGTTATCCGTGTGAGCTGTGCAGCCTCCCTCCTCCAGAGTCATTAGAGGAAGATATCACAGCACTTAGTATATAAAGCAGAGGCCTGAGTTTTCCGTGTGAGCTGTGCAGCCTCCCTCCCCCCGAATCATTAGAGGAAGATATTACAGCACTTAGTATATATAGCAGAGGCCTGAGTTATCCATGTGAGCTGTGCAGCCTCCCTCCTCCCGAATCATTAGAGGATTATATTACAGCACTTAGTATATATTGCAGAGGCCTGAGTTTTCCGTGTGAGCTGTGCTGCCTCCCTTCTCCCGAATTATTAGAGGAAGATATTACAGCACTTAGTATATATAGCAGAGACCTGAGATTTCCGTGTGAGCTGTGCAGCCTCCCTTCTCCCAAATCATTAGAGGAAGATATTACAGCACTTAGTATATATAGCAGAGACCTGAGTTTTCAGTGTGAGCTGTGCAGCCTCCCTCCCCCCGAATCATTAGAGGAAGATATTACAGCACTTAGTATATATAGCAGAGGCCTGAGTTTTCCGTGTGAGCTGTGCAGCCTCCCTCCCCCAGAATCATTAGAGGAAGATATTACAGTACTTAGTATATATAGCAGAGACCTGAGTTTTCTGTGTGAGCTGTACAGCCTCCCTCCCCCCGAATCATTAGAGGAAGATATTACAGCACTTAGTATATATAGCAGAGACCTGAGTTTTCTGTGTGAGCTGTGCAGCCTGCCTCCCCCAGAATCATTAGAGGAAGATATCACAGCACTTAGTATATATAGCAGAGACCTGAGTTTTCCATGTGAGCTGTGCAGCCTCCCTCCTCCCGAATCATTAGAGGAAGATATTACAGCACTTAGTATATATATAGTAGAGACCTGAGTTTTCCGTGTGAGCTGTGCAGCCTCCCTCCTCCCGAATCATTAGAGGAAAATATTACAGCACTTAGTATATAGAGCAGAGGCCTGAGTTTTCCGTGAGAGCTGTGCAGCCTCCCTCCTCCTGAATCATTAGAGGAAGATATTACAGCACTTAGTATATATAGCAGAGGCCTGAGTTATCCATGTGAGCTGTGCAGCCTCCCTCCTCCCGAATCATTAGAGGAATATATAACAGCACTTAGTATATATAGCAGAGACCTGAGTTTTCCGTGTGAGCTGTGCAGCCTCCCTCCCCCCGAATCATTAGAGGAAGATATTACAGCACTTAGTAAATATAGCAGAGGCCAGAGTTTTCCATATGAGCTGTGCAGCCTCCCTCCTCCCGAATCATTAGATGAATATATTACAGCACTTAGTATATATAGCAGAGGCCTGAGTTTTCCGTGTGAGCTGTGCAGCCTCCCTCGTCCCGAATCATTACAGGAAGATATTACAGCACTTAGTATATATAGCAGAGGCCTGAGTTTTCCATATGAGCTGTGCAGCCTCCCTCCTCCCGAATCATTAGAGGAATATATTACAGCACTTAGTATATATAGCAGAGACCTGAGTTTTCCTTGTGAGCTGTGCAGCCTCCCTCCTCCCGAATCATTAGAGGAAGATATTACAGCACTTAGTATATCTAGCAGAGACCTGAGTTTTCCGTGTAAGCTGTGCAGCCTCCCTCCTCCTGAATCATTAGAGGAAGATATTACAGCACTTAGTATATATAGCAGAGGCCTGAGTTTTCCATGTGAGCTGTGCAGCCTCCCTCCTCCCGAATCATTTGAGGAATATATTACAGCACTTAGTATATATAGCAGAGACCTGAGTTTTCCGTGTGAGCTGTGCAGCCTCCCTCCTCCCGAATCATTAGAGGAAGATATTACAGCACTTAGTATATATAGCAGAGACCTGAGTTTTCCATGTGAGCTGTGCAGCCTCCCTCCTCCAGAATCATTAGAGGAAAATATTACAGCACTTAGTATATGTAGCAGAGACCTGAGTTTTCCGTGTGAGCTGTGCAGCCTCCCTCCTCCTGAATCATTAGAGGAAGATATTACAGCACTTAGTATATATAGCAGAGGCCTGAGTTTTCCATGTGAGCTGTGCAGCCTCCCTCCTCCTGAATCATTAGAGGAAGATATTACAGCACTTAGTATATATAGCAGATGCCTGAGTTATCCATGTGAGCTGTGCAGCCTCCCTCCTCCCGAATCATTAGAGGAATATATTACAGCACTTAGTATATATAGCAGAGGCCTGAGTTTTCCGTGTGAGCTGTGCAGCCTCCCTTCTCCCGAATCATTAGAGGAATATATTACAGCACTTAGTATATATAGCAGAGACCTGAGATTTCCGTGTGAGCTGTGCAGCCTCCCTTCTCCCGAATCATTAGAGGAAGATATTACAGCACTTAGTATATATAGCAGAGACCTGAGTTTTCAGTGTGAGCTGTGCAGCCTCCCTCCCCCCGAATCATTAGAGGAAGATATTACAGCACTTAGTATATATAGCAGAGGCCTGAGTTTTCCGTGTGAGCTGTGCAGCCTCCCTCCTCCCGAATCATTAGAGGAAGATATTACAGCACTTAGTATATATAGCAGAGACCTGAGTTTTCCGTGTGAGCTGTGCAGCCTCCCTCCCCCAGAATCATTAGAGGAAGATATTACAGTACTTAGTATATATAGCAGAGACCTGAGTTTTCTGTGTGAGCTGTACAGCCTCCCTCCACCCGAATCATTAGAGGAAGATATAACAGCACTTAGTAAATATAGCAGAGGCCTGAGTTTTCCATGTGAGCTGTGCAGCCTCCCTCCTCCCGAATCATTAGATGAAAATATTACAGCACTTAGTATATATAGCAGAGGCCTGAGTTTTCCGTGTGAGCTGTGCAGCCTCCCTCCTCCAGAATCATTAGAGGAAGATATTACAGCACTTAGTATATAAAGCAGAGGCCTGAGTTTTCCGTGTGAGCTGTGCTGCCTCCTTCGTCCCGAATCATTAGAGGAAGATATTACAGCACTTAGTATATATAGCAGAGGCCTGAGTTTTCCATATGAGCTGAGCAGCCTCCCTCCTCCCGAATCATTAGAGGAATATATTACAGCACATAGTATATATAGCAGAGACCTGAGTTTTCCTTGTGAGCTGTGCAGCCTCCCTCCTCCCGAATCATTAGAGGAAGATATTACAGCACTTAGTATATATAGCAGAGGCCTGAGTTTTCCATGTGAGCTGTGCAGCCTCCCTCCTCCCGAATGATTAGAGGAATATATTACAGCACTTAGTATATATAGTAGAGACCTGAGTTTTCCATGTGAGCTGTGCAGCCTCCCTCCTCCCGAATCATTAGAGGAAGATATTACAGCACTTAGTATATATATAGTAGAGACCTGAGTTTTCCGTGTGAGCTGTGCAGCCTCCCTCCTCCCGAATCATTAGAGGAAAATATTACAGCACTTAGTATATATAGCAGAGACCTGAGTTTTCCGTGTGAGCTGTGCAGCCTACCTCCTCCTGAATCATTAGAGGAAGATATTACAGCACTTAGTATATATAGCAGAGGCCTGAGTTTTCCGTGTGAGCTGTGCAGCCTCCCTCCTCCTGAATCATTAGAGGAAGATATTACAGCACTTAGTATATATAGCAGAGGCCTGAGTTATCCATGTGAGCTGTGCAGCCTCCCTCCTCCCGAATCATTAGAGGAATATATTACAGCACTTAGTATATATTGCAGAGGCCTGAGTTTTCCGTGTGAGCTGTGCATCCTCCCTTCTCACGAATCATTAGACGAAGATGTTACAGCACTTAGTATATATTGCAGAGACCTGAGTTTTCCGTGTGAGCTGTGCAGCCTCCCTCCTCCCGAATCATTAGAGGAAGATATTACAGCACTTAGCATATATAGCAGAGACCTGAGTTTTCCGTGTGAGCTGTGTAGCCTCCCTTCTCCCGAATCATTAGAGGAAGATATTACAGCACTTAGTATATATAGCAGAGACCTGAGTTTTCCGTGTGAGCTTTGCAGCCTCCCTTCTCCCGAATCATTAGAGGAAGATATTACAGCACTTAGTATATATATAGTAGAGACCTGAGTTTTCCGTGTGAGCTGTGCAGCCTCCCTCCTCCCGAATCATTAGAGGAAGATATTACAGCACTTAGTATATATAGTAGAGACCTGAGTTTTCCGTATGAGCTGTGCAGCCTCCCTCCCCCAGAATCATTAGAGGAAGATATTACAGCACTTAGTATATATAGCAGAGACCTGAGTTTTCCGTGTGAGCTGTGCAGCCTCCCTCCCCGAGAATCATTAGAGGAAGATATTACAGCACTTAGTATATATAGCAGAGACCTGAGTTTTCCGTGTGAGCTTTGCAGCCTCCCTCCTCCTAAATTATTAGAGGAAGATTTTACAGCACTTAGTATATATATAGTAGAGACCTAAGTTTTCTGTGTTAGCTGTGCAGCCTCCCTCCTCCCGAATCATTAGAGGAATATATTACAGCACTTAGTATATATAGCAGAGACCTGAGTTTTCCATGTGAGCTGTGCAGCCTCCCTCCTCCCGAATCATTAGAGGAAAATATTACAGCACTTAGTATATATAGCAGAGGCCTGAGTTTTCCGTGAGAGCTGTGCAGCCTCCCTCCTACTGAATCATTAGAGGAAGATATTACAGAACTTAGTATATATAGCAGTGGCCTGAGTTATCCATGATAGCTGTGCAGCCTCCCTCCTCCCGAATCATTAGAGGAATATATAACAGCACTTAGTATATATAGCAGAGACCTGAGTTTTCCGTGTGAGCTGTGCAGCCTCCCTCCCCCCGAATCATTAGAGGAAGATATTACAGCACTTAGTATATATAGCAGAGGCCTGAGTTTTCCATGTGAGCTGTGCAGCCTCCCTCCTCCCGAATCATTAGATGAAAATATTACAGCACTTAGTATATATAGCAGAGGCCTGAGTTTTCCGTGTGAGCTGTGCAGCCTCCCTCCTCCCGAATCATTAGAGGAAGATATTACAGCACTTAGTATATATAGCAGAGGCCTGAGTTTTCCGTGTGAGCTGTGCAGCCTCCCTCGTCCCGAATCATTACAGGAAGATATTACAGCACTTAGTATATATAGCAGAGGCCTGAGTTTTCCATGTGAGCTGTGCAGCCTCCCTCCTCCCGAATCATTAGAGGAATATATTACAGCACTTAGTATTTATAGCAGAGACCTGAGTTTTCCTTGTGAGCTGTGCAGCCTCCCTCCTCCCGAATCATTAGAGGAAGATATTACAGCACTTAATATATATAGCAGAGACCTGAGTTTTCCGTGTAAGCTGTGCAGCCTCCCTCCTCCTGAATCATTAGAGGAAGATATTACAGCACTTAGTATATATAGCAGAGTCCTGAGTTTTCCATGTGAGCTGTGCAGCCTCCCTCCTCCCGAATCATTAGAGGAATATATTAAAGCACTTTGTATATATAGCAGAGACCTGAGTTTTCCATGTGAGCTGTGCAGCCTCCCTCCTCCCGAATCATTAGAGGAAGACATTACAGCCCTTAGTATATATATAGTAGAGACCTGAGTTTTCCGTGTGAGCTGTGCAGCCTCCCTCCTCCCGAATCATTAGAGGAAAATATTACAGCACTTAGTATATATAGCAGAGACATGAGTTTTCCGTGTGAGCTGTGCAGCCTCCCTCCTCCTGAATCATTAGAGAAAGATATTACAGCACTTAGTATATATAGCAGAGGACAGAGTTTTCCATGTGAGCTGTGCAGCCTCCCTCCTCCTGAATCATTAGAGGAAGATATTACAGCACTTAGTATATATAGCAGAGGCCTGAGTTATCCATGTGAGCTGTGCAGCCTCCCTCCTCCCGAATCATTAGAGGAATATATTACAGCACTTAGTATATATAGCAGAGACCTGAGTTTTCCGTGTGAGCTGTGCAGCCTCCCTCCCCCCGAATCATTAGAGGAAGATATTACAGCACTTAGTATATATAGCAGAGGCCTGAGTTTTCCATGTGAGCTGTGCAGCCTCCCTCCTCCTGAATCATTAGAGGATGATATTATAGCACTTAGTATATATAGCAGAGACCTAAGTTTTCCGTGTGAGCTGTGCAGCCTCCCTCCCCCCGAATCATTAGAGGAAGATATTACAGCACTTAGTATATATATAGTAGAGACCAGAGTTTTCCGTGTGAGCTGTGCAGCCTCCCTCCTCCCGAATCATTAGAGGAATATATTACAGCACTTAGTATATATAGCAGAGACCTGAGTTTTCAGTGTGAGCTGTGCAGCCTCCCTCCTCCTGATTCAGTAGAGGAAGATATTACAGCACTTAGTATATATAGCAGAAGCCTGAGTTTTCCATGTGAGCTGTGCAGCCTCCCTCCTCCCGAATCATTAGAGGAATATATTACAGCACTTAGTATATATAGCAGAGACCTGAGTTTTCCGTGTGAGCTGTGCAGCCTCCCTCCTCCCGAATCATTAGAGGAAGATATTACAGCACTTAGTATATATAGCAGAGACCTGAGTTTTCCATGTGAGCTGTGCAGCCTCCCTCCTCCCGAATCATTAGAGGAATATATTACAGCACTTAGTATATATAGCAGAGACCTGAGTTTTCAATGTGAGCTGTGCAGCCTCCCTCCTCCTGAATCATTAGAGGAAGATATTACAGCACTTAGTATATATAGCAGAGACCTGAGTTTTTCGTGTGAGCTGTGCAGCCTCCCTCCTCCCGAATCATTAGAGGAAGATATTACAGCACTTAGTATATATATCAGAGACCTGAGTTTTCCGTGTGAGCTGTGCAGCCTCCCTCCCCCCGAATCATTAGAGGAAGTTATTACAGCACTTAGTATATATAGCAGAGACCTGAGTTTTCTGTGTGAGCTGTGTGAGCTGTGCAGCCTCCCTCCTCCCGAATCATTAGAGGAAGATATTACAGCACTTAGTATATATAGCAGAGACCTGAGTTTTCCGTGTGAGCTGTGCAGCCTCCCTCCTCCCGATCATTAGAGGAAGATATTACAGCACTTAGTATATATAGCAGAGACCTGAGTTTTCCGTGTGAGCTGTGCAGCCTCCCTCCTCCCGAATCATTAGAGGAATATATTACAGCACTTAGTATATATAGCAGAGACCTGAGTTTTCCATGTGAGCTGTGCAGCCTCCCTCCTCCCGAATCATTAGAGGAAAATATTACAGCACTTAGTATATGTAGCAGAGACCAGAGTTTTCCGTGTGAGCTGTGCAGCCTCCCTCCTCCTGAATCATTAGAGGAAGATATTACAGCACTTAGTATATATAGCAGAGGCCTGAGATTTCCGTGTGAGCTGTGCAGCCTCCATTCTCCTGAATCATTAGAGGAAGATATTACAGCACTTAGTATATATAGCAGAGGCCTGAGTTATCCATGTGAGCTGTGCAGCCTCCCTCCTCCCGAATCATTAGAGGAATATATTACAGCACTTAGTATATATAGCAGAGGCCTGAGTTTTCCGTGTGAGCTGTGCAGCCTCCCATCTCCCGAATCATTAGAGGAAGATATTACAGCACTTAGTATATATAGCAGAGACCTGAGATTTCCGTGTGAGCTGTGCAGCCTCCCTTCTCCCGAATCATTAGAGGAAGATATTACAGCACTTAGTATATATAGCAGAGACCTGAGTTTTCAGTGTGAGCTGTGCAGCCTCCCTCCCCCCGAATCATTAGAGGAAGATATTACAGCACTTAGTATATATAGCAGAGGCCTGAGTTTTCCGTGTGAGCTGTGCAGCCTCCCTCCTCCCAAATCATTAGAGGAAGATATTACAGCACTTAGTATATATAGCAGAGACCTGAGTTTTCCGTGTGAGCTATGCAGCCTCCCTCCCCCAGAATCATTAGAGGAAGATATTACAGTACTTAGTATATATAGCAGAGACCTGAGTTTTCTGTGTGAGCTGTACAGCCTCCCTCCCCCCAAATCATTAGAGGAAGATATAACAGCACTTAGTAAATATAGCAGAGGCCTGAGTTTTCCATGTGAGCTGTGCAGCCTCCCTCCTCCCGAATCATTAGATGAAAATATTACAGCACTTCGTATATATAGCAGAGGCCTGAGTTTTCCGTGTGAGCTGTGCAGCCTCCCTCCCCCAGAATCATTAGAGGAAGATATTACAGCACTTAGGATATAAAGCAGAGGCCTGAGTTTTCCATGTGAGCTGTGCTGCCTCCTTCGTCCCGAATCATTACAGGAAGATATTACAGCACTTAGTATATATAGCAGAGGCCTGAGTTTTCCATATGAGCTGTGCAGCCTCCCTCCTCCCGAATCATTAGAGGAATATATTACAGCACTTAGTATATATAGTAGAGACCTGAGTTTTCCGTGTGAGCTGTGCAGCCTCCCTCCTCCTGAATCATTAGAGGAAGATATTACAGCTCTTAGTATATATAGCAGAGGCCTGAGTTTTCCGTGTGAGCTGTGCAGCCTCCCTCCTCCTGAATCATTAGAGGAAGATATTACAACACTTAGTATATATAGCAGAGGCCTGAGTTATCCATGTGAGCTGTGCAGCCTCCCTCCTCCCGAATCATTAGAGGAATATATTACAGCACTTAGTATATATTGCAGAGGCCTGAGTTTTCCGTGTGAGCTGTGCAACCTCCCTTCTCACGAATCATTAGAGGAAGATGTTACAGCACTTAGTATATATTGCAGAGACCTGAGTTTTCCGGGTGAGCTGTGCAGCCTCCCTCCTCCCGAATCATTAGAGGAAGATATTACAGCACTTAGTATATATAGCAGAGACCTGAGTTTTCCATGTGAGCTGTGTAGCCTCCCTTCTCCCGAATCATTAGAGGAAGATATTACAGCACTTAGTATATATAGCAGAGACCTGAGTTTTCCGTGTGAGCTTTGCAGCCTCCCTTCTCCCGAATCATTAGAGGAAGATATTACAGCACTTAGTATATATATAGTAGAGACCTGAGTTTTCCGTGTGAGCTGTGCAGCCTCCCTCCTCCCGAATCATTAGAGGAAGATATTACAGCACTTAGTATATATAGTAGAGACCTGAGTTTTCCGTGTGAGCTGTGCAGCCTCCCTCCCCCCGAATCATTAGAGGAAGATATTACAGCACTTAGTATATATAGCAGAGACCTGAGTTTTCCGTGTGAGCTGTGCAGCCTCCCTCCCCGAGAATCATTAGAGAACGATATTACAGCACTTAGTATATATAGCAGAGACCTGAGTTTTCCGTGTGAGCTTTGCAGCCTCCCTCCTCCTAAATTATTAGAGGAAGATATTACAGCACTTAGTATATATATAGTAGAGACCTAAGTTTTCCGTGTTAGCTGTGCAGCCTCCCTCCTCCCGAATCATTAGAGGAATATATTACAGCACTTAGTATATATAGCAGAGACCTGAGTTTTCAGTGTGAGCTGTGCAGCCTCCCTCCTCCCGAATCATTAGAGGAAAATATGACAGCACTTAGTATATATAGCAGAGGCCTGAGTTTTCAGTGAGAGCTGTGCAGCCTTCCTCCTACTGAATCATTAGAGGAAGATATTACAGAACTTAGTATATATAGCAGAGGCCTGAGTTATCCATGAGAGCTGTGCAGCCTCCCTCCTCCCGAATCATTAGAGGAATATATAACAGCACTTAGTATATATAGCAGAGACCTGAATTTTCCGTGTGATCTGTGCAGCCTCCCTCCCCCCGAATCATTAGAGGAAGATATTACAGCACTTAGTAAATATAGCAGAGGCCTGAGTTTTCCATGTGAGCTGTGCAGCCTCCCTCCTCCCGAATCATTAGATGAAAATATTACAGCACTTAGTAGATATAGCAGAGGCCTGAGTTTTCTGTGTGAGCTGTGCAGCCTCCCTCCTTCCAAATCATTAGAGGAAGATATTACAGCACTTAGTATATATAGCAGAGGCCTGAGTTTTCCGTGTGAGCTGTGCAGCCTCCCTCCCCGAGAATCATTAGAGAACGATATTACAGCACTTAGTATATATAGCAGAGACCTGAGTTTTCCGTGTGAGCTTTGCAGCCTCCCTCCTCCTAAATTATTAGAGGAAGATATTACAGCACTTAGTATATATATAGTAGAGACCTAAGTTTTCCCTGTTAGCTGTGCAGCCTCCCTCCTCCCGAATCATTAGAGGAATATATTACAGCACTTAGAATATATAGCAGAGGCCTGAGTTTTCCGTGTGAGCTGTGCAGCCTCCCTCCTCCCAAATCATTAGAGGAAGATATTACAGCACTTAGTATATATAGCAGAGACCTGAGTTTTCCGTGTGAGCTATGCAGCCTCCCTCCCCCAGAATCATTAGAGGAAGATATTACAGTACTTAGTATATATAGCAGAGACCTGAGTTTTCTGTGTGAGCTGTGCAGCCTCCCTCCTCCTGAATCATTAGAGGAAGATATTACAGCACTTAGTATATATAGCAGAGGCCTGAGTTATCCATGTGAGCTGTGCAGCCTCCCTCCTCCCGAATCATTAGAGGAATATATTACAGCACTTAGTATATATTGCAGAGGCCTGAGTTTTCCGTGTGAGCTGTGCAGCCTCCCTTCTCACGAATCATTAGAGGAAGATGTTACAGCACTTAGTATATATTGCAGAGACCTGAGTTTTCCGGGTGAGCTGTGCAGCCTCCCTCCTCCCGAATCATTAGAGGAAGATATTACAGCACTTAGTATATATAGCAGAGACCTGAGTTTTCCGTGTGAGCTGTGTAGCCTCCCTTCTCCCGAATCATTAGAGGAAGATATTACAGCACTTAGTATATATAGCAGAGACCTGAGTTTTCCGTGTGAGCTTTGCAGCCTCCCTTCTCCCGAATCATTAGAGGAAGATATTACAGCACTTAGTATATATATAGTAGAGACCTGAGTTTTCCGTGTGAGCTGTGCAGCCTCCCTCCTCCCGAATCATTAGAGGAAGATATTACAGCACTTAGTATATATAGTAGAGACCTGAGTTTTCCGTGTGAGCTGTGCAGCCTCCCTCCCCGAGAATCATTAGAGAACGATATTACAGCACTTAGTATATATAGCAGAGGCCTGAGTTTTCAGTGAGAGCTGTGCAGCCTCCCTCCTACTGAATCATTAGAGGAAGATATTACAGAACTTAGTATATATAGCAGAGGCCTGAGTTATCCATGAGAGCTGTGCAGCCTCCCTCCTCCCGAATCATTAGAGGAATATATAACAGCACTTAGTATATATAGCAGAGACCTGAATTTTCCGTGTGAGCTGTGCAGCCTCCCTCCCCCCGAATCATTAGAGGAAGATATTACAGCACTTAGTAAATATAGCAGAGGCCTGAGTTTTCCATGTGAGCTGTGCAGCCTCCCTCCTCCCGAATCATTAGATGAAAATATTACAGCACTTAGTATATATAGCAGAGGCCTGAGTTTTCCGTGTGAGCTGTGCAGCCTCCCTCATCCCGAATCATTAGAGGAAGATATTACAGCACTTAGTATATATAGCAGAGGCCTGAGTTTTCCATGTGAGCTGTGCAGCCTCCCTCCCCGAGAATCATTAGAGAACGATATTACAGCACTTAGTATATATAGCAGAGACCTGAGTTTTCCGTGTGAGCTTTGCAGCCTCCCTCCTCCTAAATTATTAGAGGAAGATATTACAGCACTTAGTATATATATAGTAGAGACCTAAGTTTTCCCTGTTAGCTGTGCAGCCTCCCTCCTCCCGAATCATTAGAGGAATATATTACAGCACTTAGTATTTATAGCAGAGACCTGAGTTTTCCTTGTGAGCTGTGCAGCCTCCCTCCTCCCGAATCATTAGAGGAAGATATTACAGCACTTAGTATATATAGCAGAGACCTGAGTTTTCCGTGTAAGCTGTGCAGCCTCCCTCCTCCTGAATCATTAGAGGAAGATATTACAGCACTTAGTATATATAGCAGAGGCCTTAGTTTTCCATGTGAGCTGTGCAGCCTCCCTCCTCCCGAATCATTAGAGGAATATATTAAAGCACTTAGTATATATAGCAGAGACCTGAGTTTTCCGTGTGAGCTGTGCAGCCTCCCTCCTCCCGAATCATTAGAGGAAGACATTACAGCCCTTAGTATATATATAGTAGAGACCTGAGTTTTCCGTGTGAGCTGTGCAGCCTCCCTACTCCCGAATCATTAGAGGAAAATATTACAGCACTTAGTATATATAGCAGAGACCTGAGTTTTCCGTGTGAGCTGTGCAGCCTCCCTCCTCCTGAATCATTAGAGGAAGATATTACAGCACTTAGTATATATAGCAGAGGACAGAGTTTTCCGTGTGAGCTGTGCAGCCTACCTCCTCCTGAATCATTAGAGGAAGATATTACAGCACTTAGTATATATAGCAGAGGCCTGAGTTTTCAGTGAGAGCTGTGCAGCCTTCCTCCTACTGAATCATTAGAGGAAGATATTACAGAACTTAGTATATATAGCAGAGGCCTGAGTTATCCATGAGAGCTGTGCAGCCTCCCTCCTCCCGAATCATTAGAGGAATATATAACAGCACTTAGTATATATAGCAGAGACCTGAATTTTCCGTGTGATCTGTGCAGCCTCCCTCCCCCCGAATCATTAGAGGAAGATATTACAGCACTTAGTAAATATAGCAGAGGCCTGAGTTTTCCATGTGAGCTGTGCAGCCTCCCTCCTCCCGAATCATTAGATGAAAATATTACAGCACTTAGTATATATAGCAGAGGCCTGAGTTTTCCGTGTGAGCTGTGCAGCCTCCCTCCTTCCAAATCATTAGAGGAAGATATTACAGCACTTAGTATATATAGCAGAGGCCTGAGTTTTCCGTGTGAGCTGTGCAGCCTCCCTCCCCGAGAATCATTAGAGAACGATATTACAGCACTTAGTATATATAGCAGAGACCTGAGTTTTCCGTGTGAGCTTTGCAGCCTCCCTCCTCCTAAATTATTAGAGGAAGATATTACAGCACTTAGTATATATATAGTAGAGACCTAAGTTTTCCCTGTTAGCTGTGCAGCCTCCCTCCTCCCGAATCATTAGAGGAATATATTACAGCACTTAGAATATATAGCAGAGGCCTGAGTTTTCCGTGTGAGCTGTGCAGCCTCCCTCCTCCCAAATCATTAGAGGAAGATATTACAGCACTTAGTATATATAGCAGAGACCTGAGTTTTCCGTGTGAGCTATGCAGCCTCCCTCCCCCAGAATCATTAGAGGAAGATATTACAGTACTTAGTATATATAGCAGAGACCTGAGTTTTCTGTGTGAGCTGTGCAGCCTCCCTCCTCCTGAATCATTAGAGGAAGATATTACAGCACTTAGTATATATAGCAGAGGCCTGAGTTATCCATGTGAGCTGTGCAGCCTCCCTCCTCCCGAATCATTAGAGGAATATATTACAGCACTTAGTATATATTGCAGAGGCCTGAGTTTTCCGTGTGAGCTGTGCAGCCTCCCTTCTCACGAATCATTAGAGGAAGATGTTACAGCACTTAGTATATATTGCAGAGACCTGAGTTTTCCGGGTGAGCTGTGCAGCCTCCCTCCTCCCGAATCATTAGAGGAAGATATTACAGCACTTAGTATATATAGCAGAGTCCTGAGTTTTCCGTGTGAGCTGTGTAGCCTCCCTTCTCCCGAATCATTAGAGGAAGATATTACAGCACTTAGTATATATAGCAGAGACCTGAGTTTTCCGTGTGAGCTTTGCAGCCTCCCTTCTCCCGAATCATTAGAGGAAGATATTACAGCACTTAGTATATATATAGTAGAGACCTGAGTTTTCCGTGTGAGCTGTGCAGCCTCCCTCCTCCCGAATCATTAGAGGAAGATATTACAGCACTTAGTATATATAGTAGAGACCTGAGTTTTCCGTGTGAGCTGTGCAGCCTCCCTCCCCGAGAATCATTAGAGAACGATATTACAGCACTTAGTATATATAGCAGAGGCCTGAGTTTTCAGTGAGAGCTGTGCAGCCTCCCTCCTACTGAATCATTAGAGGAAGATATTACAGAACTTAGTATATATAGCAGAGGCCTGAGTTATCCATGAGAGCTGTGCAGCCTCCCTCCTCCCGAATCATTAGAGGAATATATAACAGCACTTAGTATATATAGCAGAGACCTGAATTTTCCGTGTGAGCTGTGCAGCCTCCCTCCCCCCGAATCATTAGAGGAAGATATTACAGCACTTAGTAAATATAGCAGAGGCCTGAGTTTTCCATGTGAGCTGTGCAGCCTCCCTCCTCCCGAATCATTAGATGAAAATATTACAGCACTTAGTATATATAGCAGAGGCCTGAGTTTTCCGTGTGAGCTGTGCAGCCTCCCTCATCCCGAATCATTAGAGGAAGATATTAAAGCACTTAGTATATATAGCAGAGGCCTGAGTTTTCCATGTGAGCTGTGCAGCCTCCCTCCCCGACAATCATTAGAGAACGATATTACAGCACTTAGTATATATAGCAGAGACCTGAGTTTTCCGTGTGAGCTTTGCAGCCTCCCTCCTCCTAAATTATTAGAGGAAGATATTACAGCACTTAGTATATATATAGTAGAGACCTAAGTTTTCCCTGTTAGCTGTGCAGCCTCCCTCCTCCCGAATCATTAGAGGAATATATTACAGCACTTAGTATTTATAGCAGAGACCTGAGTTTTCCTTGTGAGCTGTGCAGCCTCCCTCCTCCCGAATCATTAGAGGAAGATATTACAGCACTTAGTATATATAGCAGAGACCTGAGTTTTCCGTGTAAGCTGTGCAGCCTCCCTCCTCCTGAATCATTAGAGGAAGATATTACAGCACTTAGTATATATAGCAGAGGCCTTAGTTTTCCATGTGAGCTGTGCAGCCTCCCTCCTCCCGAATCATTAGAGGAATATATTAAAGCACTTAGTATATATAGCAGAGACCTGAGTTTTCCGTGTGAGCTGTGCAGCCTCCCTCCTCCCGAATCATTAGAGGAAGACATTACAGCCCTTAGTATATATATAGTAGAGACCTGAGTTTTCCGTGTGAGCTGTGCAGCCTCCCTACTCCCGAATCATTAGAGGAAAATATTACAGCACTTAGTATATATAGCAGAGACCTGAGTTTTCCGTGTGAGCTGTGCAGCCTCCCTCCTCCTGAATCATTAGAGGAAGATATTACAGCACTTAGTATATATAGCAGAGGACAGAGTTTTCCGTGTGAGCTGTGCAGCCTCCCTCCTCCTGAATCATTAGAGGAAGATATTACAGCACTTAGTATATATAGCAGAGGCCTGAGTTATCCATGTGAGCTGTGCAGCCTCCCTCCTCCCGAATCATTAGAGGAATATATTACAGCACTTAGTATATATAGCAGAGACCTGAGTTTTCCGTGTGAGCTGTGCAGCCTCACTCCTCCCGAATCATTAGAGGAAGATATTTACAGCACTTAGTATATATAGCAGAGACCTGAGTTTTCCATGTGAGCTGTGCAGCCTCCCTCCTCCCGAATCATTAGAGGAATATATTACAGCACTTAGTATATATAGCAGAGACCTGAGTTTTCAATGTGAGCTGTGCAGCCTCCCTCCTCCTGAATCATTAGAGGAAGATATTACAGCACTTAGTATATATAGCAGAGACCTGAGTTTTCCGTGTGAGCTGTGCAGCCTCCCTCCTCCCGAATCATTAGAGGAAGATATTACAGCACTTAGTATATATATCAGAGACCTGAGTTTTCCGTGTGAGCTGTGCAGCCTCCCTCCCCCTGAATCATTAGAGGAAGATATTACAGCACTTAGTATATATAGCAGAGACCTGAGTTTTCTGTGTGAGCTGTGTGAGCTGTGCAGCCTCCCTCCTCCCGAATCATTAGAGGAAGATATTACAGCACTTAGTATATATAGCAGAGACCTGAGTTTTCCGTGTGAGCTGTGCAGCCTCCCTCCTCCCGATCATTAGAGGAAGATATTACAGCACTTAGTATATATAGCAGAGACCTGAGTTTTCCGTGTGAGCTGTGCAGCCTCCCTCCTCCCGAATCATTAGAGGAATATATTACAGCACTTAGTATATATAGCAGAGACCTGAGTTTTCCGTGTGAGCTGTGCAGCCTCCCTCCTCCCGAATCATTAGAGGAAGATATTACAGGACTTAGTATATATATAGTAGAGACCTGAGTTTTCCGTGTGAGCTGTGCAGCCTCCCTCCTCCCGAATCATTAGAGGAAAATATTACAGCACTTAGTATATATAGCAGAGACCTGAGTTTTCCGTGTGAGCTGTGCAGCCTCCCTCCTCCTGAATCATTAGAGGAATATATTACAGCACTTAGTATATATAGCAGAGACCTGAGTTTTCCATGTGAGCTGTGCAGCCTCCCTCCTCCCGAATCATTAGAGGAAAATATTACAGCACTTAGTATATGTAGCAGAGACCAGAGTTTTCCGTGTGAGCTGTGCAGCCTCCCTCCTCCTGAATCATTAGAGGAAGATATTACAGCACTTAGTATATATAGCAGAGGCCTGAGTTTTCCGTGTGAGCTGTGCAGCCTCCCTTCTCCTGAATCATTAGAGGAAGATATTACAGCACTTAGTATATATAGCAGAGGCCTGAGTTATCCATGTGAGCTGTGCAGCCTCCCTCCTCCCGAATCATTAGAGGAATATATTACAGCACTTAGTATATATAGCAGAGGCCTGAGTTTTCCGTGTGAGCTGTGCAGCCTCCCATCTCCTGAATCATTAGAGGAAGATATTACAGCACTTAGTATATATAGCAGAGACCTGAGATTTCCGTGTGAGCTGTGCAGCCTCCCTTCTCCCGAATCATTAGAGGAAGATATTACAGCACTCAGTATATATAGCAGAGACCTGAGTTTTCAGTGTGAGCTGTGCAGCCTCCCTCCCCCCGAATCATTAGAGGAAGATATTACAGCACTTAGTATATATAGCAGAGGCCTGAGTTTTCCGTGTGAGCTGTGCAGCCTCCCTCCTCCCAAATCATTAGAGGAAGATATTACAGCACTTAGTATATATAGCAGAGACCTGAGTTTTCCGTGTGAGCTATGCAGCCTCCCTCCCCCAGAATCATTAGAGGAAGATATTACAGTACTTAGTATATATAGCAGAGACCTGAGTTTTCTGTGTGAGCTGTACAGCCTCCCTCCCCCCGAATCATTAGAGGAAGATATAACAGCACTTAGTAAATAGAGCAGAGGCCTGAGTTTTCCATGTGAGCTGTGCAGCCTCCCTCCTCCCGAATCAATAGATGAAAATATTACAGCACTTAGTATATATAGCAGAGGCCTGAGTTTTCCGTGTGAGCTGTGCAGCCTCCCTCCTCCAGAATCATTAGAGGAAGATATTACAGCACTTAGGATATAAAGCAGAGGCCTGAGTTTTCCGTGTGAGCTGTGCTGCCTCCTTCGTCCCGAATCATTACAGGAAGATATTACAGCACTTAGTATATATAGCAGAGGCCTGAGTTTTCCATATGAGCTGTGCAGCCTCCCTCCTCCCGAATCATTAGAGGAATATATTACAGCACTTAGTATATATAGCAGAGACCTGAGTTTTCCGTGTGAGCTGTGCAGCCTCCCTCCTCCTGAATCATTAGAGGAAGATATTACAGCTCTTAGTATATATAGCAGAGGCCTGAGTTTTCCGTGTGAGCTGTGCAGCCTCCCTCCTCCTGAATCATTAGAGGAAGATATTACAGCACTTAGTATATATAGCAGAGGCCTGAGTTATCCATGTGAGCTGTGCAGCCTCCCTCCTCCCGAATCATTAGAGGAATATATTACAGCACTTAGTATATATTGCAGAGGCCTGAGTTTTCCGTGTGAGCTGTGCAGCCTCCCTTCTCACGAATCATTAGAGGAAGATGTTACAGCACTTAGTATATATTGCAGAGACCTGAGTTTTCCGGGTGAGCTGTGCAGCCTCCCTCCTCCCGAATCATTAGAGGAAGATATTACAGCACTTAGTATATATAGCAGAGACCTGAGTTTTCCGTGTGAGCTGTGTAGCCTCCCTTCTCCCGAATCATTAGAGGAAGATATTACAGCACTTAGTATATATAGCAGAGACCTGAGTTTTCCGTGTGAGCTTTGCAGCCTCCCTTCTCCCGAATCATTAGAGGAAGATATTATAGCACTTAGTATATATATAGTAGAGACCTGAGTTTTCCGTGTGAGCTGTGCAGCCTCCCTCCTCCCGAATCATTAGAGGAAGATATTACAGCACTTAGTATATATAGTAGAGACCTGAGTTTTCCGTGTGAGCTGTGCAGCCTCCCTCCCCCCGAATCATTAGAGGAAGATATTACAGCACTTAGTATATATAGCAGAGACCTGAGTTTTCCGTGTGAGCTGTGCAGCCTCCCTCCCCGAGAATCATTAGAGAACGATATTACAGCACTTAGTATATATAGCAGAGACCTGAGTTTTCCGTGTGAGCTTTGCAGCCTCCCTCCTCCTAAATTATTAGAGGAAGATATTAGAGCACTTATTATATATATAGTAGAGAACTAAGTTTTCCGTGTTAGCTGTGCAGCCTCCCTCCTCCCGAATCATTAGAGGAATATATTACAGCACTTAGTATATATAGCAGAGACCTGAGTTTTCTGTGTGAGCTGTGTGAGCTGTGCAGCCTCCCTCCTCCCGAATCATTAGAGGAAGATATTACAGCACTTAGTATATATAGCAGAGACCTGAGTTTTCCGTGTGAGCTGTGCAGCCTCCCTCCTCCCGATCATTAGAGGAAGATATTACAGCACTTAGTATATATAGCAGAGACCTGAGTTTTCCGTGTGAGCTGTGCAGCCTCCCTCCTCCCGAATCATTAGAGGAAAATATTACAGCACTTAGTATATATAGCAGAGACCTGAGTTTTCCGTGTGAGCTGTGCAGCCTCCCTCCTCCTGAATCATTAGAGGAATATATTACAGCACTTAGTATATATAGCAGAGACCTGAGTTTTCCATGTGAGCTGTGCAGCCTCCCTCCTCCCGAATCATTAGAGGAAAATATTACAGCACTTAGTATATGTAGCAGAGACCAGAGTTTTCCGTGTGAGCTGTGCAGCCTCCCTCCTCCTGAATCATTAGAGGAAGATATTACAGCACTTAGTATATATAGCAGAGGCCTGAGTTTTCCGTGTGAGCTGTGCAGCCTCCCTTCTCCTGAATCATTAGAGGAAGATATTACAGCACTTAGTATATATATAGTAGAGACCTGAGTTTTCCGTGTGAGCTGTGCAGCCTCCCTCCTCCCGAATCATTAGAGGAAGATATTACAGCACTTAGTATATATATAGTAGAGACCTGAGTTTTCCGTGTGAGCTGTGCAGCCTCCCTCCTCCCGAATCATTAGAGGAAAATATTACAGCACTTAGTATATATAGCAGAGACCTGAGTTTTCCGTGTGAGCTGTGCAGCCTCCCTCCTCCTGAATCATTAGAGGAATATATTACAGCACTTAGTATATATAGCAGAGACCTGAGTTTTCCATGTGAGCTGTGCAGCCTCCCTCCTCCCGAATCATTAGAGGAAAATATTACAGCACTTAGTATATGTAGCAGAGACCAGAGTTTTCCGTGTGAGCTGTGCAGCCTCCCTCCTCCTGAATCATTAGAGGAAGATATTACAGCACTTAGTATATATAGCAGAGGCCTGAGTTTTCCGTGTGAGCTGTGCAGCCTCCCTTCTCCTGAATCATTAGAGGAAGATATTACAGCACTTAGTATATATAGCAGAGGCCTGAGTTATCCATGTGAGCTGTGCAGCCTCCCTCCTCCCGAATCATTAGAGGAATATATTACAGCACTTAGTATATATAGCAGAGGCCTGAGTTTTCCGTGTGAGCTGTGCAGCCTCCCATCTCCTGAATCATTAGAGGAAGATATTACAGCACTTAGTATATATAGCAGAGACCTGAGATTTCCGTGTGAGCTGTGCAGCCTCCCTTCTCCCGAATCATTAGAGGAAGATATTACAGCACTCAGTATATATAGCAGAGACCTGAGTTTTCAGTGTGAGCTGTGCAGCCTCCCTCCCCCCGAATCATTAGAGGAAGATATTACAGCACTTAGTATATATAGCAGAGGCCTGAGTTTTCCGTGTGAGCTGTGCAGCCTCCCTCCTCCCAAATCATTAGAGGAAGATATTACAGCACTTAGTATATATAGCAGAGACCTGAGTTTTCCGTGTGAGCTTTGCAGCCTCCCTCCTCCTAAATTATTAGAGGAAGATATTACAGCACTTATTATATATATAGTAGAGAACTAAGTTTTCCGTGTTAGCTGTGCAGCCTCCCTCCTCCCGAATCATTAGAGGAATATATTACAGCACTTAGTATATATAGCAGAGACCTGAGTTTTCTGTGTGAGCTGTGTGAGCTGTGCAGCCTCCCTCCTCCCGAATCATTAGAGGAAGATATTACAGCACTTAGTATATATAGCAGAGACCTGAGTTTTCCGTGTGAGCTGTGCAGCCTCCCTCCTCCCGATCATTAGAGGAAGATATTACAGCACTTAGTATATATAGCAGAGACCTGAGTTTTCCGTGTGAGCTGTGCAGCCTCCCTCCTCCCGTATCATTAGAGGAATATATTACAGCACTTAGTATATATAGCAGAGACCTGAGTTTTCCGTGTGAGCTGTGCAGCCTCCCTCCTCCCGAATCATTAGAGGAAGATATTACAGCACTTAGTATATATATAGTAGAGACCTGAGTTTTCCGTGTGAGCTGTGCAGCCTCCCTCCTCCCGAATCATTAGAGGAAAATATTACAGCACTTAGTATATATAGCAGAGACCTGAGTTTTCCGTGTGAGCTGTGCAGCCTCCCTCCTCCTGAATCATTAGAGGAATATATTACAGCACTTAGTATATATAGCAGAGACCTGAGTTTTCCATGTGAGCTATGCAGCCTCCCTCCTCCCGAATCATTAGAGGAAAATATTACAGCACTTAGTATATGTAGCAGAGACCAGAGTTTTCCGTGTGAGCTGTGCAGCCTCCCTCCTCCTGAATCATTAGAGGAAGATATTACAGCACTTAGTATATATAGCAGAGGCCTGAGTTATCCATGTGAGCTGTGCAGCCTCCCTCCTCCCGAATCATTAGAGGAATATATTACAGCACTTAGTATATATAGCAGAGGCCTGAGTTTTCCGTGTGAGCTGTGCAGCCTCCCATCTCCTGAATCATTAGAGGAAGATATTACAGCACTTAGTATATATAGCAGAGACCTGAGATTTCCGTGTGAGCTGTGCAGCCTCCCTTCTCCCGAATCATTAGAGGAAGATATTACAGCACTCAGTATATATAGCAGAGACCTGAGTTTTCAGTGTGAGCTGTGCAGCCTCCCTCCCCCCGAATCATTAGAGGAAGATATTACAGCACTTAGTATATATAGCAGAGGCCTGAGTTTTCCGTGTGAGCTGTGCAGCCTCCCTCCTCCCAAATCATTAGAGGAAGATATTACAGCACTTAGTATATATAGCAGAGACCTGAGTTTTCCGTGTGAGCTATGCAGCCTCCCTCCCCCAGAATCATTAGAGGA
The DNA here is from genome assembly GCA_031769625.1 of Taudactylus pleione. Classification (NCBI taxonomy): domain Eukaryota; kingdom Metazoa; phylum Chordata; class Amphibia; order Anura; family Myobatrachidae; genus Taudactylus; species Taudactylus pleione. The sequence continues at coordinate 771,832 of JAUIMM010000845.1, forward strand.
AGATATTACAGTACTTAGTATATATAGCAGAGACCTGAGTTTTCTGTGTGAGCTGTACAGCCTCCCTCCCCCCGAATCATTAGAGGAAGATATAACAGCACTTAGTAAATATAGCAGAGGCCTGAGTTTTCCATGTGAGCTGTGCAGCCTCCCTCCTCCCGAATCATTAGATGAAAATATTACAGCACTTAGTATATATAGCAGAGGCCTGAGTTTTCCGTGTGAGCTGTGCAGCCTCCCTCCTCCAGAATCATTAGAGGAAGATATTACAGCACTTAGGATATAAAGCAGAGGCCTGAGTTTTCCGTGTGAGCTGTGCTGCCTCCTTCGTCCCGAATCATTACAGGAAGATATTACAGCACTTAGTATATATAGCAGAGGCCTGAGTTTTCCATATGAGCTGTGCAGCCTCCCTCCTCCCGAATCATTAGAGGAATATATTACAGCACTTAGTATATATAGCAGAGACCTGAGTTTTCCGTGTGAGCTGTGCAGCCTCCCTCCTCCTGAATAATTAGAGGAAGATATTACAGCTCTTAGTATATATAGCAGAGGCCTGAGTTTTCCGTGTGAGCTGTGCAGCCTCCCTCCTCCTGAATCATTAGAGGAAGATATTACAGCACTTAGTATATATAGCAGAGGCCTGAGTTATCCATGTGAGCTGTGCAGCCTCCCTCCTCCCGAATCATTAGAGGAATATATTACAGCACTTAGTATATATTGCAGAGGCCTGAGTTTTCCGTGTGAGCTGTGCAGCCTCCCTTCTCACGAATCATTAGAGGAAGATGTTACAGCACTTAGTATATATTGCAGAGACCTGAGTTTTCCGGGTGAGCTGTGCAGCCTCCCTCCTCCCGAATCATTAGAGGAAGATATTACAGCACTTAGTATATATAGCAGAGACCTGAGTTTGCCGTGTGAGCTGTGTAGCCTCCCTTCTCCCGAATCATTAGAGGAAGATATTACAGCACTTAGTATATATAGCAGAGACCTGAGTTTTCCGTGTGAGCTTTGCAGCCTCCCTTCTCCCGAATCATTAGAGGAAGATATTACAGCACTTAGTATATATATAGTAGAGACCTGAGTTTTCCGTGTGAGCTGTGCAGCCTCCCTCCTCCCGAATCATTAGAGGAAGATATTACAGCACTTAGTATATATAGTAGAGACCTGAGTTTTCCGTGTGAGCTGTGCAGCCTCCCTCCCCCCGAATCATTAGAGGAAGATATTACAGCACTTAGTATATATAGCAGAGACCTGAGTTTTCCGTGTGAGCTGTGCAGCCTCCCTCCCCGAGAATCATTAGAGAACGATATTACAGCACTTAGTATATATAGCAGAGACCTGAGTTTTCCGTGTGAGCTTTGCAGCCTCCCTCCTCCTAAATTATTAGAGGAAGATATTACAGCACTTAGTATATATATAGTAGAGAACTAAGTTTTCCGTGTTAGCTGTGCAGCCTCCCTCCTCCCGAATCATTAGAGGAATATATTACAGCACTTAGTATATATAGCAGAGACCTGAGTTTTCAGTGTGAGCTGTGCAGCCTCCCTCCTCCCGAATCATTAGAGGAAAATATTACAGCACTTAGTATATATAGCAGAGGCCTGAGTTTTCAGTGAGAGCTGTGCAGCCTTCCTCCTACTGAATCATTAGAGGAAGATATTACAGAACTTAGTATATATAGCAGAGGCCTGAGTTATCCATGAGAGCTGTGCAGCCTCCCTCCTCCCGAATCATTAGAGGAATATATAACAGCACTTAGTATATATAGCAGAGACCTGAATTTTCCGTGTGAGCTGTGCAGCCTCCCTCCCCCCGAATCATTAGAGGAAGATATTACAGCACTTAGTAAATATAGCAGAGGCCTGAGTTTTCCATGTGAGCTGTGCAGCCTCCCTCCTCCCGAATCATTAGATGAAAATATTACAGCACTTAGTATATATAGCAGAGGCCTGAGTTTTCCGTGTGAGCTGTGCAGCCTCCCTCCTTCCAAATCATTAGAGGAAGATATTACAGCACTTAGTATATATAGCAGAGGCCTGAGTTTTCCGTGTGAGCTGTGCAGCCTCCCTCCCCGAGAATCATTAGAGAACGATATTACAGCACTTAGTATATATAGCAGAGACCTGAGTTTTCCGTGTGAGCTTTGCAGCCTCCCTCCTCCTAAATTATTAGAGGAAGATATTACAGCACTTAGTATATATATAGTAGAGACCTAAGTTTTCCCTGTTAGCTGTGCAGCCTCCCTCCTCCCGAATCATTAGAGGAATATATTACAGCACTTAGTATTTATAGCAGAGACCTGAGTTTTCCTTGTGAGCTGTGCAGCCTCCCTCCTCCCGAATCATTAGAGGAAGATATTACAGCACTTAGTATATATAGCAGAGGCCTGAGTTTTCCGTGTGAGCTGTGCAGCCTCCCTCCTCCCAAATCATTAGAGGAAGATATTACAGCACTTAGTATATATAGCAGAGACCTGAGTTTTCCGTGTGAGCTATGCAGCCTCCCTCCCCCAGAATCATTAGAGGAAGATATTACAGTACTTAGTATATATAGCAGAGACCTGAGTTTTCTGTGTGAGCTGTACAGCCTCCCTCCCCCCGAATCATTAGAGGAAGATATAACAGCACTTAGTAAATATAGCAGAGGCCTGAGTTTTCCATGTGAGCTGTGCAGCCTCCCTCCTCCCGAATCATTAGATGAAAATATTACAGCACTTAGTATATATAGCAGAGGCCTGAGTTTTCCGTGTGAGCTGTGCAGCCTCCCTCCTCCAGAATCATTAGAGGAAGATATTACAGCACTTAGGATATAAAGCAGAGGCCTGAGTTTTCCGTGTGAGCTGTGCTGCCTCCTTCGTCCCGAATCATTACAGGAAGATATTACAGCACTTAGTATATATAGCAGAGGCCTGAGTTTTCCATATGAGCTGTGCAGCCTCCCTCCTCCCGAATCATTAGAGGAATATATTACAGCACTTAGTATATATAGCAGAGACCTGAGTTTTCCGTGTGAGCTGTGCAGCCTCCCTCCTCCTGAATCAATAGAGGAAGATATTACAGCACTTAGTATATATAGCAGAGGCCTGAGTTTTCCGTGTGAGCTGTGCAGCCTCCCTCCTCCTGAATCATTAGAGGAAGATATTACAGCACTTAGTATATATAGCAGAGGCCTGAGTTATCCATGTGAGCTGTGCAGCCTCCCTCCTCCCGAATCATTAGAGGAATATATTACAGCACTTAGTATATATTGCAGAGGCCTGAGTTTTCCGTGTGAGCTGTGCAGCCTCCCTTCTCTCGAATCATTAGAGGAAGATGTTACAGCACTTAGTATATATTGCAGAGACCTGAGTTTTCCGGGTGAGCTGTGCAGCCTCCCTCCTCCCGAATCATTAGAGGAAGATATTACAGCACTTAGTATATATAGCAGAGACCTGAGTTTTCCGTGTGAGCTGTGTAGCCTCCCTTCTCCCGAATCATTAGAGGAAGATATTACAGCACTTAGTATATATAGCAGAGACCTGAGTTTTCCGTGTGAGCTTTGCAGCCTACCTTCTCCCGAATCATTAGAGGAAGATATTACAGCACTTAATATATATATAGTAGAGACCTGAGTTTTCCGTGTGAGCTGTGCAGCCTCCCTCCTCCCGAATCATTAGAGGAAGATATTACTGCACTTAGTATATATAGTAGAGACCTTAGTTTTCCGTGTGAGCTGTGCAGCCTCCCTCCCCCCGAATCATTAGAGGAAGATATTACAGCACTTAGTATATATAGCAGAGACCTGAGTTTTCCGTGTGAGCTGTGCAGCCTCCCTCCCCGAGAATCATTAGAGAACGATATTACAGCACTTAGTATATATAGCAGAGACCTGAGTTTTCCGTGTGAGCTTTGCAGCCTCCCTCCTCCTAAATTATTAGAGGAAGATATTACAGCACTTAGTATATATATAGTAGAGACCTAAGTTTTCCGTGTTAGCTGTGCAGCCTCCCTCCTCCCGAATCATTAGAGGAATATATTACAGCACTTATTATATATAGCAGAGACCTGAGTTTTCAGTGTGAGCTGTGCAGCCTCCCTCCTCCCGAATCATTAGAGGAAAATATTACAGCACTTAGTATATATAGCAGAGGCCTGAGTTTTCAGTGAGAGCTGTGCAGCCTTCCTCCTACTGAATCATTAGAGGAAGATATTACAGAACTTAGTATATATAGCAGAGGCCTGAGTTATCCATGAGAGCTGTGCAGCCTCCCTCCTCCCGAATCATTAGAGGAATATATAACAGCACTTAGTATATATAGCAGAGACCTGAATTTTCCGTGTGAGCTGTGCAGCCTCCCTCCCCCCGAATCATTAGAGGAAGATATTACAGCACTTAGTAAATATAGCAGAGGCCTGAGTTTTCCATGTGAGCTGTGCAGCCTCCCTCCTCCCGAATCATTAGATGAAAATATTACAGCACTTAGTATATATAGCAGAGGCCTGAGTTTTCCGTGTGAGCTGTGCAGCCTCCCTCCTTCCAAATCATTAGAGGAAGATATTACAGCACTTAGTATATATAGCAGAGGCCTGAGTTTTCCGTGTGAGCTGTGCAGCCTCCCTCCCCGAGAATCATTAGAGAACGATATTACAGCACTTAGTATATATAGCAGAGACCTGAGTTTTCCGTGTGAGCTTTGCAGCCTCCCTCCTCCTAAATTATTAGAGGAAGATATTACAGCACTTAGTATATATATAGTAGAGACCTAAGTTTTCCCTGTTAGCTGTGCAGCCTCCCTCCTCCCGAATCATTAGAGGAATATATTACAGCACTTAGTATTTATAGCAGAGACCTGAGTTTTCCTTGTGAGCTGTGCAGCCTCCCTCCTCCCGAATCATTAGAGGAAGATATTACAGCACTTAGTATATATAGCAGAGGCCTGAGTTTTCCGTGTGAGCTGTGCAGCCTCCCTCCTCCCAAATCATTAGAGGAAGATATTACAGCACTTAGTATATATAGCAGAGACCTGAGTTTTCTGTGTGAGCTGTACAGCCTCCCTCCCCCCGAATCATTAGAGGAAGATATAACAGCACTTAGTAAATATAGCAGAGGCCTGAGTTTTCCATGTGAGCTGTGCAGCCTCCCTCCTCCCGAATCATTAGATGAAAATATTACAGCACTTAGTATATATAGCAGAGGCCTGAGTTTTCCGTGTGAGCTGTGCAGCCTCCCTCCTCCAGAATCATTAGAGGAAGATATTACAGCACTTAGGATATAAAGCAGAGGCCTGAGTTTTCCGTGTGAGCTGTGCTGCCTCCTTCGTCCCGAATCATTACAGGAAGATATTACAGCACTTAGTATATTTAGCAGAGGCCTGAGTTTTCCATATGAGCTGTGCAGCCTCCCTCCTCCCGAATCTTTAGAGGAATATATTACAGCACTTAGTATATATAGCAGAGACCTGAGTTTTCCGTGTGAGCTGTGCAGCCTCCCTCCTCCTGAATCATTAGAGGAAGATATTACAGCACTTAGTATATATAGCAGAGGCCTGAGTTTTCCGTGTGAGCTGTGCAGCCTCCCTCCTCCTGAATCATTAGAGGAAGATATTACAGCACTTAGTATATATAGCAGAGGCCTGAGTTATCCATGTGAGCTGTGCAGCCTCCCTCCTCCCGAATCATTAGAGGAATATATTACAGCACTTAGTATATATAGCAGAGACCTGAGTTTTCTGTGTGAGCTTTGCAGCCTCCCTTCTCCCGAATCATTAGAGGAAGATATTACAGCACTTAGTATATATATAGTAGAGACCTGAGTTTTCCGTGTGAGCTGTGCAGCCTCCCTCCTCCCGAATCATTAGAGGAAGATATTACAGCACTTAGTATATATAGTAGAGACCTGAGTTTTCCGTGTGAGCTGTGCAGCCTCCCTCCCCCTGAATCATTAGAGGAAGATATTACAGCACTTAGTATATATAGCAGAGACCTGAGTTTTCAATGTGAGCTGTGCAGCCTCCCTCCCCGAGAATCATTAGAGAACGATATTACAGCACTTAGTATATATAGCAGAGGCCTGAGTTTTCAGTGAGAGCTGTGCAGCCTCCCTCCTACTGAATCATTAGATGAAGATATTACAGAACTTAGTATATATAGCAGAGGCCTGAGTTATCCATGAGAGCTGTGCAGCCTCCCTCCTCCCGAATCATTAGAGGAATATATAACAGCACTTAGTATATATAGCAGAGACCTGAATTTTCCGTGTGAGCTGTGCAGCCTCCCTCCCCCCGAATCATTAGAGGAAGATATTACAGCACTTAGAAAATATAGCAGAGGCCTGAGTTTTCCATGTGAGCTGTGCAGCCTCCCTCCTCCCGAATCATTAGATGAAAATATTACAGCACTTAGTATATATAGCAGAGGCCTGAGTTTTCCGTGTGAGCTGTGCAGCCTCCCTCCTCCCGAATCATTAGAGGAAGATATTACAGCACTTAGTATATATAGCAGAGGCCTGAGTTTTCCATGTGAGCTGTGCAGCCTCCCTCCCCGAGAATCATTAGAGAACGATATTACAGCACTTAGTATATATAGCAGAGACCTGAGTTTTCCGTGTGAGCTTTGCAGCCTCCCTCCTCCTAAATTATTAGAGGAAGATATTACAGCACTTAGTATATATATAGTAGAGACCTAAGTTTTCCCTGTTAGCTGTGCAGCCTCCCTCCTCCCGAATCATTAGAGGAATATATTACAGCACTTAGTATTTATAGCAGAGACCTGAGTTTTCCTTGTGAGCTGTGCAGCCTCCCTCCTCCCGAATCATTAGAGGAAGATATTACAGCACTTAGTATATATAGCAGAGACCTGAGTTTTCCGTGTAAGCTGTGCAGCCTCCCTCCTCCTGAATCATTAGAGGAAGATATTACAGCACTTAGTATATATAGCAGAGGCCTGAGTTTTCCATGTGAGCTGTGCAGCCTCCCTCCTCCCGAATCATTAGAGGAATATATTAAAGCACTTAGTATATATAGCAGAGACCTGAGTTTTCCGTGTGAGCTGTGCAGCCTCCCTCCTCCCGAATCATTAGAGGAAGACATTACAGCCCTTAGTATATATATAGTAGAGACCTGAGTTTTCCGTGTGAGCTGTGCAGCCTCCCTACTCCCGAATCATTAGAGGAAAATATTACAGCACTTAGTATATATAGCAGAGACCTGAGTTTTCCGTGTGAGCTGTGCAGCCTCCCTCCTCCTGAATCATTAGAGGAAGATATTACAGCACTTAGTATATATAGCAGAGGACAGAGTTTTCCGTGTGAGCTGTGCAGCCTCCCTCCTCCTGAATCATTAGAGGAAGATATTACAGCACTTAGTATATATAGCAGAGGCCTGAGTTATCCATGTGAGCTGTGCAGCCTCCCTCCTCCCGAATCATTAGAGGAATATATTACAGCACTTAGTATATATAGCAGAGACCTGAGTTTTCCGTGTGAGCTGTGCAGCCTCCCTCCTCCCGAATCATTAGAGGAAGATATTTACAGCACTTAGTATATATAGCAGAGACCTGAGTTTTCCATGTGAGCTGTGCAGCCTCCCTCCTCCCGAATCATTAGAGGAATATATTACAGCACTTAGTATATATAGCAGAGACCTGAGTTTTCAATGTGAGCTGTGCAGCCTCCCTCCTCCTGAATCATTAGAGGAAGATATTACAGCACTTAGTATATATAGCAGAGACCTGAGTTTTCCGTGTGAGCTGTGCAGCCTCCCTCCTCCCGAACCATTAGAGGAAGATATTACAGCACTTAGTATATATATCAGAGACCTGAGTTTTCCGTGTGAGCTGTGCAGCCTCCCTCCCCCCGAATCATTAGAGGAAGATATTACAGCACTTAGTATATATAGCAGAGACCTGAGTTTTCTGTGTGAGCTGTGTGAGCTGTGCAGCCTCCCTCCTCCCGAATCATTAGAGGAAGATATTACAGCACTTAGTATATATAGCAGAGACCTGAGTTTTCCGTGTGAGCTGTGCAGCCTCCCTCCTCCCGATCATTAGAGGAAGATATTACAGCACTTAGAATATATAGCAGAGACCTGAGTTTTCCGTGTGAGCTGTGCAGCCTCCCTCCTCCCGAATCATTAGAGGAATATATTACAGCACTTAGTATATATAGCAGAGACCTGAGTTTTCCGTGTGAGCTGTGCAGCCTCCCTCCTCCCGAATCATTAGAGGAAGACATTACAGCCCTTAGTATATATATAGCAGAGACCTGAGTTTACCGTGTGAGCTGTGCAGCCTCCCTTCTCCTGAATCATTAGAGGAAGATATTACAGCACTTAGTATATATAGCAGAGGACAGAGTTTTCTGTGTGAGCTGTACAGCCTCCCTCCTCCTGAATCATTAGAGGAAGATATTACAGCACTTAGTATATATAGCAGAGGCCTGAGTTATCCATGTGAGCTGTGCAGCCTCCCTCCTCCTGAATCATTAGAGGAATATATTACAGCACTTAGTATATATAGCAGAGACCTGAGTTTTCCGTGTGAGCTGTGCAGCCTCCCTCCCCCGAATCATTAGAGGAAGATATTACAGCACTTAGTATATATAGCAGAGGCCTGAGTTTTCCATGTGAGCTGTGCAGCATCCCTCCTCCTGAATCATTAGAGGATGATATTACAGCACTTAGTATATATAGCAGAGACCTAAGTTTTCCGTGTGAGCTGTGCAGCCTCCCTCCCCCCGAATCATTAGAGGAAGATATTACAGCACTTAGTATATATATAGTAGAGACCTGAGTTTTCAGTGTGAGCTGTGCAGCCTCCCTCCTCCCGAATCATTAGAGGAATATATTACAGCACTTAGTATATATAGCAGAGAACTGAGTTTTCCGTGTGAGCTGTGCAGCCTCCCTCCCCCCGAATCATTAGAGGAAGATATTACAGCACTTAGTAAATATAGCAGAGGCCTGAGTTTTCCATGTGAGCTGTGCAGCCTCCCTCCTCCCGAATCATTAGATGAAAATATTACAGCACTTAGTATATATAGCAGAGGCCTGAGTTTTCCGTGTGAGCTGTGCAGCCTCCCTCCTCCCGAATCATTAGTGGAAGATATTACAGCACTTAGTATATATAGCAGAGGCCTGAGTTTTCCGTGTGAGCTGTGCAGCCTCCCTCGTCCCGAATCATTACAGGAAGATATTACAGCACTTAGTATATATAGCAGAGGCCTGAGTTTTCCATGTGAGCTGTGCTGCCTCCCTCCTCCCGAATCATTAGAGGAATATATTACAGCACTTAGTATATATAGCAGAGACCTGAGTTTTCCTTGTGAGCTGTGCAGCCTCCCTCCTCCCGAATCATTAGAGGAAGATATTACAGCACTTAGTATATATAGCAGAGGCCTGAGTTTTCCATGTGAGCTGTGCAGCCTCCCTCCTCCTGAATCATTAGAGGAATATATTACAGCACTTAGTATATATAGCAGAGACCTGAGTTTTCTGTGTGAGCTGTGCAGCCTCCCTCCTCCCGAATCATTAGAGGAAGACATTACAGCCCTTAGTATATATATAGCAGAGACCTGAGTTTACCGTGTGAGCTGTGCAGCCTCCCTCCTCCTGAATCATTAGAGGAAGATATTACAGCACTTAGTATATATAGCAGAGGACAGAGTTTTCCGTGTGAGCTGTACAGCCTCCCTCCTCCTGAATCATTAGAGGAAGATATTACAGCACTTAGTATATATAGCAGAGGCCTGAGTTATCCATGTGAGCTGTGCAGCCTCCCTCCTCCCGAATCATTAGAGGAATATATTACAGCACTTAGTATATATAGCAGAGACCTGAGTTTTCCGTGTGAGCTGTGCAGCCTCCCTCCCCCCGAATCATTAGAGGAAGATATTACAGCACTTAGTATATATAGCAGAGGCCTGAGTTTTCCATGTGAGCTGTGCAGAATCCCTCCTCCTGAATCATTAGAGGATGATATTACAGCACTTAGTATATATAGCAGAGACCTAAGTTTTCCGTGTGAGCTGTGCAGCCTCCCTCCCCCCGAATCATTAGAGGAAGATATTACAGCACTTAGTATATATATAGTAGAGACCTGAGTTTTCAGTGTGAGCTGTGCAGCCTCCCTCCTCCCGAATCATTAGAGGAATATATTACAGCACTTAGTATATATAGCAGAGAACTGAGTTTTCCGTGTGAGCTGTGCAGCCTCCCTCCCCCCGAATCATTAGAGGAAGATATTACAGCACTTAGTAAATATAGCAGAGGCCTGAGTTTTCCATGTGAGCTGTGCAGCCTCCCTCCTCCCGAATCATTAGATGAAAATATTACAGCACTTAGTATATATAGCAGAGGCCTGAGTTTTCCGTGTGAGCTGTGCAGCCTCCCTCCTCCCGAATCATTAGAGGAAGATATTACAGCACTTAGTATATATAGCAGAGGCCTGAGTTTTCCGTGTGAGCTGTGCAGCCTCCCTCATCCCGAATCATTACAGGAAGATATTACAGCACTTAGTATATATAGCAGAGGCCTGAGTTTTCCATGTGAGCTGTGCAGCCTCCCTCCTCCCGAATCATTAGAGGAATATATTACAGCACTTAGTATATATAGCAGAGACCTGAGTTTTCCTTGGGAGCTGTGCAGCCTCCCTCATCTCGAATCATTAGAGGAAGATATTACAGCACTTAGTATATATAGCAGAGACCTGAGTTTTCCGTGTAAGCTGTGCAGCCTCCCTCCTCCTGAATCATTAGAGGAAGATATTACAGCACTTAGTATATATAGCAGAGGCCTGAGTTTTCCATGTGAGCTGTGCAGCCTCCCTCCTCCTGAATCATTAGAGGAATATATTACAGCACTTAGTATATATAGCAGAGACCTGTGTTTTCCGTGTGAGCTGTGCAGCCTCCCTCCTCCCGAATCATTAGAGGAAGACATTACAGCCCTTAGTATATATATAGTAGAGACCTGAGTTTTCCGTGTGAGCTGTGCAGCCTCCCTCCCCCCGAATCATTAGAATAAGATATTACAGCACTTAGTATATTTAGCAGAGACCTGAGTTTTCCGTGTGAGCTGTGCAGCCTCCCTCCCCGAGAATCATTAGAGGAAGATATTACAGCACTTAGTATATATAGCAGAGACCTGAGTTTTCCATGTGAGCTTTGCAGCCTTCCTCCTCCTGAATTATTAGAGGAAGATATTACAGCACTTAGTATATATATAGTAGAGACCTAAGTTTTCTGTGTTAGCTGTGCAGCCTCCCTCCTCCCGAATCATTAGAGGAATATATTACAGCACTTAGTATATATAGCAGAGACCTGAGTTTTCCATGTGAGCTGTGCAGCCTCCCTCCCGAATCATTAGAGGAAAATATTACAGCACTTAGTATATATAGCAGAGGCCTGAGTTTTCCGTGAGAGCTGTGCAGCCTCCCTCCTACTGAATCATTAGAGGAAGATATTACAGAACTTAGTATATATAGCAGAGGCCTGAGTTATCCATGAGAGCTGTGCAGCCTCCCTCCTCCGGAATCATTAGAGGAATATATAACAGCACTTAGTATATATAGCAGAGACCTGAGTTTTCCGTGTGAGCTGTGCAGCCTCCGTCCCCCCGAATCATTAGAGGAAGATATTGCAGCACTTAGTAAATATAGCAGAGGCCTGAGTTTTCCATGTGAGCTGTGCAGCCTCCCTCCTCCCGAATCATTAGATGAAAATATTACAGCACTTAGTATATATAGCAGAGGCCTGAGTTTTCCGTGTGAGCTGTGCAGCCTCCCTCCTCCCGAATCATTAGAGGAAGATAAAACAGCACTTAGTATATATAGCAGAGGCCTGAGTTTTCCGTGTGAACTGTGCAGCCTCCCTCGTCCCGAATCATTACAGGAAGATATTACAGCACTTAGTATATATAGCAGAGGCCTGAGTTTTCCATGTGAGCTGTGCAGCCTCCCTCCTCCCGAATCATTAGAGGAATATATTACAGCACTTAGTATATATAGCAGAGACCTGAGTTTTCCTTGTGAGCTGTGCAGCCTCCCTCCTCCCGAATCATTAGAGGAAGATATTACAGCACTTAGTATATATAGCAGAGGCCTGAGTTTTCCATGTGAGCTGTGCAGCCTCCCTCCTCCTGAATCATTAGAGGAATATATTACAGCACTTAGTATATATAGCAGAGACCTGAGTTTTCTGTGTGAGCTGTGCAGCCTCCCTCCTCCCGAATCATTAGAGGAAGACATTACAGCCCTTAGTATATATATAGCAGAGACCTGAGTTTACCGTGTGAGCTGTGCAGCCTCCCTCCTCCCGAATCATTAGAGGAAGATATTACAGCACTTAGTATATATAGCAGAGGCCTGAGTTATCCATGAGAGCTGTGCAGCCTCCCTCCTCCGGAATCATTAGAGGAATATATAACAGCACTTAGTATATATAGCAGAGACCTGAGTTTTCCGTGTGAGCTGTGCAGCCTCCGTCCCCCCGAATCATTAGAGGAAGATATTACAGCACTTAGTAAATATAGCAGAGGCCTGAGTTTTCCATGTGAGCTGTGCAGCCTCCCTCCTCCCGAATCATTAGATGAAAATATTACAGCACTTAGTATATATAGCAGAGGCCTGAGTTTTCCGTGTGAGCTGTGCAGCCTCCCTCCTCCCGAATCATTAGAGGAAGATATTACAGCACTTAGTATATATAGCAGAGGCCTGAGTTTTCCGTGTGAGCTGTGCAGCCTCCCTCATCCCGAATCATTACAGGAAGATATTACAGCACTTAGTATATATAGCAGAGGCCTGAGTTTTCCATGTGAGCTGTGCAGCCTCCCTCCTCCCGAATCATTAGAGGAATATATTACAGCACTTAGTATATATAGCAGAGACCTGAGTTTTCCTTGTGAGCTGTGCAGCCTCCCTCCTCCCGAATCATTAGAGGAAGATATTACAGCACTTAGTATATATAGCAGAGGCCTGAGTTTTCCATGTGAGCTGTGCAGCCTCCCTCCTCCTGAATCATTAGAGGAATATATTACAGCACTTAGTATATATAGCAGAGACCTGAGTTTTCTGTGTGAGCTGTGCAGCCTCCCTCCTCCCGAATCATTAGAGGAAGACATTACAGCCCTTAGTATATATATAGCAGAGACCTGAGTTTACCGTGTGAGCTGTGCAGCCTCCCTTCTCCTGAATCATTAGAGGAAGATATTACAGCACTTAGTATATATAGCAGAGGACAGAGTTTTCTGTGTGAGCTGTACAGCCTCCCTCCTCCTGAATCATTAGAGGAAGATATTACAGCACTTAGTATATATAGCAGAGGCCTGAGTTATCCATGTGAGCTGTGCAGCCTCCCTCCTCCTGAATCATTAGAGGAATATATTACAGCACTTATTATATATAGCAGAGACCTGAGTTTTCCGTGTGAGCTGTGCAGCCTCCCTCCCCCGAATCATTAGAGGAAGATATTACAGCACTTAGTATATATAGCAGAGGCCTGAGTTTTCCATGTGAGCTGTGCAGCATCCCTCCTCCTGAATCATTAGAGGATGATATTACAGCACTTAGTATATATAGCAGAGACCTAAGTTTTCCGTGTGAGCTGTGCAGCCTCCCTCCCCCCGAATCATTAGAGGAAGATATTACAGCACTTAGTATATATATAGTAGAGACCTGAGTTTTCAGTGTGAGCTGTGCAGCCTCCCTCCTCCCGAATCATTAGAGGAATATATTACAGCACTTAGTATATATAGCAGAGAACTGAGTTTTCCGTGTGAGCTGTGCAGCCTCCCTCCCCCCGAATCGTTAGAGGAAGATATTACAGCACTTAGTAAATATAGCAGAGGCCTGAGTTTTCCATGTGAGCTGTGCAGCCTCCCTCCTCCCGAATCATTAGATGAAAATATTACAGCACTTAGTATATATAGCAGAGGCCTGAGTTTTCCGTGTGAGCTGTGCAGCCTCCCTCCTCCCGAATCATTAGTGGAAGATATTACAGCACTTAGTATATATAGCAGAGGCCTGAGTTTTCCGTGTGAGCTGTGCAGCCTCCCTCGTCCCGAATCATTACAGGAAGATATTACAGCACTTAGTATATATAGCAGAGGCCTGAGTTTTCCAAGTGAGCTGTGCAGCCTCCCTCCTCCAGAATCAATAGAGGAATATATTACAGCACTTAGTATATATAGCAGAGACCTGAGTTTTCCTTGTGAGCTGTGCAGCCTCCCTCCTCCCGAATCATTAGAGGAAGATATTACAGCACTTAGTATATATAGCAGAGACCTGAGTTTTCCGTGTAAGCTGTGCAGCCTCCCTCCTCCTGAATTATTAGAGGAAGATATTACAGCACTTAATATATATAGCAGAGGCCTGAGTTTTCCATGTGAGCTGTGCAGCCTCCCTCCTCCTGAATCATTAGAGGAATATATTACAGCACTTAGTATATATAGCAGAGACCTGAGTTTTCCATGTGAGCTGTGCAGCCTCCCTCCTCCCGAATCATTAGAGGAAGACATTACAGCCCTTAGTATATATATAGTAGAGACCTGAGTTTTCCGTGTGAGCTGTGCAGCCTCCCTCCTCCCGAATCATTAGAGGAAAATATTACAGCACTTAGTATATATAGCAGAGACCTGAGTTTTCCGTGTGAGCTGTGCAGCCTCCCTCCTCCTGAATCATTAGAGGAAGATATTACAGCACTTAGTATATATAGCAGAGGACAGAGATTTCCGTGAGAGCTGTGCAGCCTCCCTCCTCCTGAATCATTAGAGGAAGATATTACAGCACTTAGTATATATAGCAGAGGCCTGAGTTATCCATGTGAGCTGTGCAGCCTCCCTCCTCCCGAATCATTAGAGGAATATATTACAGCACTTAGTATATATAGCAGAGACCTGAGTTTTCCGTGTGAGCTGTGCAGCCTCCCTCCTCCTGAATCATTAGAGGATGACATTACAGCTCTTAGTATATATAGCAGAGACCTAAGTTTTCTGTGTGAGCTGTGCAGCCTCCCTCCCCCTGAATCATTAGAGGAAGATATTACAGCACTTAGTATATATATAGTAGAGACGTGAGTTTTACGTGTGAGCTGTGCAGCCTCCCTCCTCCCGAATCAGTAGAGGAATATATTACAGCACTTAGTATATATAGCAGAGACCTGAGTTTTCAGTGTGAGCTGTGCAGCCTCCCTCCTCCTGATTCAGTAGAGGAAGATATTACAGCACTTAGTATATATAGCAGAAGCCTGAGTTTTCCATGTGAGCTGTGCAGCCTCCCTCCTCCCGAATCATTAGAGGAATATATTACAGCACTTAGTATATATAGCAGAGACCTGAGTTTTCCATTTGAGCTGTGCAGCCTCCCTCCTCCCGAATCATTAGAGGAAGATATTACAGCACTTAATATATATAGCAGAGACCTGAGTTTTCCATGTGAGCTGTGCAGCCTCCCTCCTCCCGAATCATTAGAGGAATATATTACAGCACTTAGTATATATAGCAGAGACCTGAGTTTTCCATGTGAGATGTGCAGCCTCCCTCCTCCCGAATCATTAGAGGAAGATATTACAGCACTTAGTATATATAGCAGAGACCTGAGTTTTCCGTGTGAGCTGTGCAGCCTCCCTCCCCCCGAATCATTAGAGGAAGATATTACAGCACTTAGTATATATAGCAGAGACTTGAGTTTTCTGTGTGAGCTGTGTGAGCTGTGCAGCCTCCCTCCTCCCGAATCAATAGAGGAAGATATTACAGCACTTAGTATATATAACAGAGACCTGAGTTTTCCGTGTGAGCTGTGCAGCCTCCCTCCTCCCGAATCATTAGAGGAAGATATTACAGCACTTAGTATATATAGTAGAGTCCTGAGTTTTCCGTGTGAGCTGTGCAGCCTCCCTCCTCCCGAATCATTAGAGGAAGATATTACAGCACTTAGTATATATAGCAGAGACCTGAGTTTTCCGTGTGAGCTGTGCAGCCTCCGTCCCCCCGAATCATTAGAGGAAGATATTGCAGCACTTAGTAAATATAGCAGAGGCCTGAGTTTTCCATGTGAGCTGTGCAGCCTCCCTCCTCCCGAATCATTAGAGGAAGATATTACAGCACTTAGTATATATAGCAGAGGCCTGAGTTTTCCATGTGAGCTGTGCAGCCTCCCTCCTCCTGAATCATTAGAGGAATATATTACAGCACTTAGTATATATAGCAGAGACCTGAGTTTTCTGTGTGAGCTGTGCAGCCTCCCTCCTCCCGAATCATTAGAGGAAGACATTACAGCCCTTAGTATATATATAGCAGAGACCTGAGTTTACCGTGTGAGCTGTGCAGCCTCCCTCCTCCCGAATCATTAGAGGAAGATATTACAGCACTTAGTATATATAGCAGAGGCCTGAGTTATCCATGAGAGCTGTGCAGCCTCCCTCCTCCGGAATCATTAGAGGAATATATAACAGCACTTAGTATATATAGCAGAGACCTGAGTTTTCCGTGTGAGCTGTGCAGCCTCCGTCCCCCCGAATCATTAGAGGAAGATATTACAGCACTTAGTAAATATAGCAGAGGCCTGAGTTTTCCATGTGAGCTGTGCAGCCTCCCTCCTCCCGAATCATTAGATGAAAATATTACAGCACTTAGTATATATAGCAGAGGCCTGAGTTTTCCGTGTGAGCTGTGCAGCCTCCCTCCTCCCGAATCATTAGAGGAAGATATTACAGCACTTAGTATATATAGCAGAGGCCTGAGTTTTCCGTGTGAGCTGTGCAGCCTCCCTCATCCCGAATCATTACAGGAAGATATTACAGCACTTAGTATATATAGCAGAGGCCTGAGTTTTCCATGTGAGCTGTGCAGCCTCCCTCCTCCCGAATCATTAGAGGAATATATTACAGCACTTAGTATATATAGCAGAGACCTGAGTTTTCCTTGTGAGTTGTGCAGCCTCCCTCCTCCCGAATCATTAGAGGAAGATATTACAGCACTTAGTATATATAGCAGAGGCCTGAGTTTTCCATGTGAGCTGTGCAGCCTCCCTCCTCCTGAATCATTAGAGGAATATATTACAGCACTTAGTATATATAGCAGAGACCTGAGTTTTCTGTGTGAGCTGTGCAGCCTCCCTCCTCCCGAATCATTAGAGGAAGACATTACAGCCCTTAGTATATATATAGCAGAGACCTGAGTTTACCGTGTGAGCTGTGCAGCCTCCCTTCTCCTGAATCATTAGAGGAAGATATTACAGCACTTAGTATATATAGCAGAGGACAGAGTTTTCTGTGTGAGCTGTACAGCCTCCCTCCTCCTGAATCATTAGAGGAAGATATTACAGCACTTAGTATATATAGCAGAGGCCTGAGTTATCCATGTGAGCTGTGCAGCCTCCCTCCTCCTGAATCATTAGAGGAATATATTACAGCACTTATTATATATAGCAGAGACCTGAGTTTTCCGTGTGAGCTGTGCAGCCTCCCTCCCCCGAATCATTAGAGGAAGATATTACAGCACTTAGTATATATAGCAGAGGCCTGAGTTTTCCATGTGAGCTGTGCAGCATCCCTCCTCCTGAATCATTAGAGGATGATATTACAGCACTTAGTATATATAGCAGAGACCTAAGTTTTCCGTGTGAGCTGTGCAGCCTCCCTCCCCCCGAATCATTAGAGGAAGATATTACAGCACTTAGTATATATATAGTAGAGACCTGAGTTTTCAGTGTGAGCTGTGCAGCCTCCCTCCTCCCGAATCATTAGAGGAATATATTACAGCACTTAGTATATATAGCAGAGAACTGAGTTTTCCGTGTGAGCTGTGCAGCCTCCCTCCCCCCGAATCATTAGAGGAAGATATTACAGCACTTAGTAAATATAGCAGAGGCCTGAGTTTTCCATGTGAGCTGTGCAGCCTCCCTCCTCCCGAATCATTAGATGAAAATATTACAGCACTTAGTATATATAGCAGAGGCCTGAGTTTTCCGTGTGAGCTGTGCAGCCTCCCTCCTCCCGAATCATTAGTGGAAGATATTACAGCACTTAGTATATATAGCAGAGGCCTGAGTTTTCCGTGTGAGCTGTGCAGCCTCCCTCGTCCCGAATCATTACAGGAAGATATTACAGCACTTAGTATATATAGCAGAGGCCTGAGTTTTCCAAGTGAGCTGTGCAGCCTCCCTCCTCCAGAATCAATAGAGGAATATATTACAGCACTTAGTATATATAGCAGAGACCTGAGTTTTCCTTGTGAGCTGTGCAGCCTCCCTCCTCCCGAATCATTAGAGGAAGATATTACAGCACTTAGTATATATAGCAGAGACCTGAGTTTTCCGTGTAAGCTGTGCAGCCTCCCTCCTCCTGAATTATTAGAGGAAGATATTACAGCACTTAGTATATATAGCAGAGGCCTGAGTTTTCCATGTGAGCTGTGCAGCCTCCCTCCTCCTGAATCATTAGAGGAATATATTACAGCACTTAGTATATATAGCAGAGACCTGAGTTTTCCGTGTGAGCTGTGCAGCCTCCCTCCTCCCGAATCATTAGAGGAAGACATTACAGCCCTTAGTATATATAATGTAGAGACCTGAGTTTTCCGTGTGAGCTGTGCAGCCTCCCTCCTCCCGAATCATTAGAGGAAAATATTACAGCACTTAGTATATATAGCAGAGACCTGAGTTTTCCGTGTGAGCTGTGCAGCCTCCCTCCTCCTGAATCATTAGAGGAAGATATTACAGCACTTAGTATATATAGCAGAGGACAGAGATTTCCGTGAGAGCTGTGCAGCCTCCCTCCTCCTGAATCATTAGAGGAAGATATTACAGCACTTAGTATATATAGCAGAGGCCTGAGTTATCCATGTGAGCTGTGCAGCCTCCCTCCTCCCGAATCATTAGAGGAATATATTACAGCACTTAGTATATATAGCAGAGACCTGAGTTTTCCGTGTGAGCTGTGCAGCCTCCCTCCTCCTGAATCATTAGAGGATGATATTACAGCTCTTAGTATATATAGCAGAGACCTAAGTTTTCTGTGTGAGCTGTGCAGCCTCCCTCCCCCTGAATCATTAGAGGAAGATATTACAGCACTTAGTATATATATAGTAGAGACGTGAGTTTTACGTGTGAGCTGTGCAGCCTCCCTCCTCCCGAATCATTAGAGGAATATATTACAGCACTTAGTATATATAGCAGAGACCTGAGTTTTCAGTGTGAGCTGTGCAGCCTCCCTCCTCCTGATTCAGTAGAGGAAGATATTACAGCACTTAGTATATATAGCAGAAGCCTGAGTTTTCCATGTGAGCTGTGCAGCCTCCCTCCTCCCGAATCATTAGAGGAATATATTACAGCACTTAGTATATATAGCAGAGACCTGAGTTTTCCATGTGAGCTGTGCAGCCTCCCTCCTCCCGAATCATTAGAGGAAGATATTACAGCACTTAATATATATAGCAGAGACCTGAGTTTTCCATGTGAGCTGTGCAGCCTCCCTCCTCCCGAATCATTAGAGGAATATATTACAGCACTTAGTATATATAGCAGAGACCTGAGTTTTCCATGTGAGCTGTGCAGCCTCCCTCCTCCTGAATCATTAGAGGAAGATATTACAGCACTTAGTATATATAGCAGAGACCTGAGTTTTCCGTGTGAGATGTGCAGCCTCCCTCCTCCCGAATCATTAGAGGAAGATATTACAGCACTTAGTATATATAGCAGAGACCTGAGTTTTCCGTGTGAGCTGTGCAGCCTCCCTCCCCCCGAATCATTAGAGGAAGATATTACAGCACTTAGTATATATAGCAGAGACTTGAGTTTTCTGTGTGAGCTGTGTGAGCTGTGCAGCCTCCCTCCTCCCGAATCAATAGAGGAAGATATTACAGCACTTAGTATATATAACAGAGACCTGAGTTTTCCGTGTGAGCTGTGCAGCCTCCCTCCTCCCGAATCATTAGAGGAAGATATTACGGCACTTAGTATATATAGTAGAGTCCTGAGTTTTCCGTGTGAGCTGTGCAGCCTCCCTCCTCCCGAATCATTAGAGGAAGATATTACAGCACTTAGTATATATAGCAGAGACCTGAGTTTTCCGTGTGAGCTGTGCAGCCTCCCTCCTCCCGAATCATTAGAGGAAGATATTACGGCACTTAGTATATATAGCAGAGACCTGAGTTTTCCGTGTGAGCTTTGCAGCCTCCCTCCTCCCGAATCATTAGAGGAAGATATTACAGCACTTAGTATATATAGCAGAGACCTGAGTTTTCCGTGTGAGCTGTGCAGCCTCCCTCCTCCCGAATCATTAGAGGAAGATATTACCGCACTTAGTATATATATAGTAGAGACCTGAGTTTTCCTTGTGAGCTGTGCAGCCTCCCTCCTCCCGAATCATTAGAGGAAAATATTACAGCACTTAGTATATATAGCAGAGACCTGAGTTTTCAGTGAGAGCTGTGCAGCCTCCCTCCTCCTGAATCAGTAGAGGAAGATATTACAGCACTTAGTATATATAGCAGAAGCCTGAGTTTTCCATTGAGCTGTGCAGCCTCCCTCCTCCCGAATCATTAGAGGAATATATTACAGCACTTAGTATATATAGCAGAGGCCTGAGTTTTCCGTGTGAGCTGTGCAGCCTCCCTCCTTCCAAATCATTAGAGGAAGATATTACAGCACTTAGTATATATAGCAGAGGCCTGAGTTTTCCGTGTGAGCTGTGCAGCCTCCCTCCCCGAGAATCATTAGAGAACGATATTACAGCACTTAATATATATAGCAGAGACCTGAGTTTTCCGTGTGAGCTTTGCAGCCTCCCTCCTCCTAAATTATTAGAGGAAGATATTACAGCACTTAGTATATATATAGTAGAGACCTGAGTTTACCGTGTGAGCTGTGCAGCCTCCCTCCTCCCGAATCATTAGAGGAAGACATTACAGCCCTTAGTATATATATAGCAGAGACCTGAGTTTACCGTGTGAGCTGTGCAGCCTCCCTTCTCCTGAATCATTAGAGGAAGATATTACAGCACTTAGTATATATAGCAGAGGACAGAGTTTTCTGTGTGAGCTGTACAGCCTCCCTCCTCCTGAATCATTAGAGGAAGATATTACAGCACTTAGTATATATAGCAGAGGCCTGAGTTATCCATGTGAGCTGTGCAGCCTCCCTCCTCCTGAATCATTAGAGGAATATATTACAGCACTTATTATATATAGCAGAGACCTGAGTTTTCCGTGTGAGCTGTGCAGCCTCCCTCCCCCGAATCATTAGAGGAAGATATTACAGCACTTAGTATATATAGCAGAGGCCTGAGTTTTCCATGTGAGCTGTGCAGCATCCCTCCTCCTGAATCATTAGAGGATGATATTACAGCACTTAGTATATATAGCAGAGACCTAAGTTTTCCGTGTGAGCTGTGCAGCCTCCCTCCCCCCGAATCATTAGAGGAAGATATTACAGCACTTAGTATATATATAGTAGAGACCTGAGTTTTCAGTGTGAGCTGTGCAGCCTCCCTCCTCCCGAATCATTAGAGGAATATATTACAGCACTTAGTATATATAGCAGAGAACTGAGTTTTCCGTGTGAGCTGTGCAGCCTCCCTCCCCCCGAATCATTAGAGGAAGATATTACAGCACTTAGTAAATATAGCAGAGGCCTGAGTTTTCCATGTGAGCTGTGCAGCCTCCCTCCTCCCGAATCATTAGATGAAAATATTACAGCACTTAGTATATATAGCAGAGGCCTGAGTTTTCCGTGTGAGCTGTGCAGCCTCCCTCCTCCCGAATCATTAGTGGAAGATATTACAGCACTTAGTATATATAGCAGAGGCCTGAGTTTTCCGTGTGAGCTGTGCAGCCTCCCTCGTCCCGAATCATTACAGGAAGATATTACAGCACTTAGTATATATAGCAGAGGCCTGAGTTTTCCAAGTGAGCTGTGCAGCCTCCCTCCTCCAGAATCAATAGAGGAATATATTACAGCACTTAGTATATATAGCAGAGACCTGAGTTTTCCTTGTGAGCTGTGCAGCCTCCCTCCTCCCGAATCATTAGAGGAAGATATTACAGCACTTAGTATATATAGCAGAGACCTGAGTTTTCCGTGTAAGCTGTGCAGCCTCCCTCCTCCTGAATTATTAGAGGAAGATATTACAGCACTTAGTATATATAGCAGAGGCCTGAGTTTTCCATGTGAGCTGTGCAGCCTCCCTCCTCCTGAATCATTAGAGGAATATATTACAGCACTTAGTATATATAGCAGAGACCTGAGTTTTCCGTGTGAGCTGTGCAGCCTCCCTCCTCCCGAATCATTAGAGGAAGACATTACAGCCCTTAGTATATATAATGTAGAGACCTGAGTTTTCCGTGTGAGCTGTGCAGCCTCCCTCCTCCCGAATCATTAGAGGAAAATATTACAGCACTTAGTATATATAGCAGAGACCTGAGTTTTCCGTGTGAGCTGTGCAGCCTCCCTCCTCCTGAATCATTAGAGGAAGATATTACAGCACTTAGTATATATAGCAGAGGACAGAGATTTCCGTGAGAGCTGTGCAGCCTCCCTCCTCCTGAATCATTAGAGGAAGATATTACAGCACTTAGTATATATAGCAGAGGCCTGAGTTATCCATGTGAGCTGTGCAGCCTCCCTCCTCCCGAATCATTAGAGGAATATATTACAGCACTTAGTATATATAGCAGAGACCTGAGTTTTCCGTGTGAGCTGTGCAGCCTCCCTCCTCCTGAATCATTAGAGGATGATATTACAGCTCTTAGTATATATAGCAGAGACCTAAGTTTTCTGTGTGAGCTGTGCAGCCTCCCTCCCCCTGAATCATTAGAGGAAGATATTACAGCACTTAGTATATATATAGTAGAGACGTGAGTTTTACGTGTGAGCTGTGCAGCCTCCCTCCTCCCGAATCATTAGAGGAATATATTACAGCACTTAGTATATATAGCAGAGACCTGAGTTTTCAGTGTGAGCTGTGCAGCCTCCCTCCTCCTGATTCAGTAGAGGAAGATATTACAGCACTTAGTATATATAGCAGAAGCCTGAGTTTTCCATGTGAGCTGTGCAGCCTCCCTCCTCCCGAATCATTAGAGGAATATATTACAGCACTTAGTATATATAGCAGAGACCTGAGTTTTCCATGTGAGCTGTGCAGCCTCCCTCCTCCCGAATCATTAGAGGAAGATATTACAGCACTTAATATATATAGCAGAGACCTGAGTTTTCCATGTGAGCTGTGCAGCCTCCCTCCTCCCGAATCATTAGAGGAATATATTACAGCACTTAGTATATATAGCAGAGACCTGAGTTTTCCATGTGAGCTGTGCAGCCTCCCTCCTCCTGAATCATTAGAGGAAGATATTACAGCACTTAGTATATATAGCAGAGACCTGAGTTTTCCGTGTGAGATGTGCAGCCTCCCTCCTCCCGAATCATTAGAGGAAGATATTACAGCACTTAGTATATATAGCAGAGACCTGAGTTTTCCGTGTGAGCTGTGCAGCCTCCCTCCCCCCGAATCATTAGAGGAAGATATTACAGCACTTAGTATATATAGCAGAGACTTGAGTTTTCTGTGTGAGCTGTGTGAGCTGTGCAGCCTCCCTCCTCCCGAATCAATAGAGGAAGATATTACAGCACTTAGTATATATAACAGAGACCTGAGTTTTCCGTGTGAGCTGTGCAGCCTCCCTCCTCCCGAATCATTAGAGGAAGATATTACGGCACTTAGTATATATAGTAGAGTCCTGAGTTTTCCGTGTGAGCTGTGCAGCCTCCCTCCTCCCGAATCATTAGAGGAAGATATTACAGCACTTAGTATATATAGCAGAGACCTGAGTTTTCCGTGTGAGCTGTGCAGCCTCCCTCCTCCCGAATCATTAGAGGAAGATATTACGGCACTTAGTATATATAGCAGAGACCTGAGTTTTCCGTGTGAGCTTTGCAGCCTCCCTCCTCCCGAATCATTAGAGGAAGATATTACAGCACTTAGTATATATAGCAGAGACCTGAGTTTTCCGTGTGAGCTGTGCAGCCTCCCTCCTCCCGAATCATTAGAGGAAGATATTACCGCACTTAGTATATATATAGTAGAGACCTGAGTTTTCCTTGTGAGCTGTGCAGCCTCCCTCCTCCCGAATCATTAGAGGAAAATATTACAGCACTTAGTATATATAGCAGAGACCTGAGTTTTCAGTGAGAGCTGTGCAGCCTCCCTCCTCCTGAATCAGTAGAGGAAGATATTACAGCACTTAGTATATATAGCAGAAGCCTGAGTTTTCCATTGAGCTGTGCAGCCTCCCTCCTCCCGAATCATTAGAGGAATATATTACAGCACTTAGTATATATAGCAGAGGCCTGAGTTTTCCGTGTGAGCTGTGCAGCCTCCCTCCTTCCAAATCATTAGAGGAAGATATTACAGCACTTAGTATATATAGCAGAGGCCTGAGTTTTCCGTGTGAGCTGTGCAGCCTCCCTCCCCGAGAATCATTAGAGAACGATATTACAGCACTTAATATATATAGCAGAGACCTGAGTTTTCCGTGTGAGCTTTGCAGCCTCCCTCCTCCTAAATTATTAGAGGAAGATATTACAGCACTTAGTATATATATAGTAGAGACCTAAGTTTTCCCTGTTAGCTGTGCAGCCTCCCTCCTCCCGAATCATTAGAGGAATATATTACAGCACTTAGTATTTATAGCAGAGACCTGAGTTTTCCTTGTGAGCTGTGCAGCCTCCCTCCTCCCGAATCATTAGAGGAAGATATTACAGCACTTAGTATATATAGCAGAGGCCTGAGTTTTCCATGTGAGCTGTGCAGCCTCCCTCCTCCCAAATCATTAGAGGAAGATATTACAGCACTTAGTATATATAGCAGAGACCTGAGTTTTCCGTGTGAGCTATGCAGCCTCCCTCCCCCAGAATCATTAGAGGAAGATATTACAGTACTTAGTATATATAGCAGAGACCTGAGTTTTCTGTGTGAGCTGTACAGCCTCCCTCCCCCCGAATCATTAGAGGAAGATATAACAGCACTTAGTAAATATAGCAGAGGCCTGAGTTTTCCATGTGAGCTGTGCAGCCTCCCTCCTCCTGAATCATTAGATGAAAATATTACAGCACTTAGGATATAAAGCAGAGGCCTGAGTTTTCCGGGTGAGCTGTGCTGCCTCCTTCGTCCCGAATCATTACAGGAAGATATTACAGCACTTAGTA
Source organism: Taudactylus pleione (assembly GCA_031769625.1). NCBI lineage: Eukaryota > Metazoa > Chordata > Amphibia > Anura > Myobatrachidae > Taudactylus > Taudactylus pleione. The sequence continues at coordinate 797,001 of JAUIMM010000845.1, forward strand.
TATATAGCAGAGGCCTGAGTTTTCCATATGAGCTGTGCAGCCTCCCTCCTCCCGAATCTTTAGAGGAATATATTACAGCACTTAGTATATATAGCAGAGACCTGAGTTTTCCGTGTGAGCTGTGCAGCCTCCCTCCTCCTGAATCATTAGAGGAAGATATTACAGCACTTAGTATATATAGCAGAGGCCTGAGTTTTCCGTGTGAGCTGTGCAGCCTCCCTCCTCCTGAATCATTAGAGGAAGATATTACAGCACTTAGTATATATAGCAGAGGCCTGAGTTATCCATGTGAGCTGTGCAGCCTCCCTCCTCCCGAATCATTAGAGGAATATATTACAGCACTTAGTATATATTGCAGAGGCCTGAGTTTTCCGTGTGAGCTGTGCAGCCTCCCTTCTCATGAATCATTAGAGGAAGATGTTACAGCACTTAGTATATATTGCAGAGACCTGAGTTTTCCGGGTGAGCTGTGCAGCCTCCCTCCTCCCGAATCATTAGAGGAAGATATTACAGCACTTAGTATATATAGCAGAGACCTGAGTTTTCCGTGTGAGCTGTGTAGCCTCCCTTCTCCCGAATCATTAGAGGAAGATATTACAGCACTTAGTATATATAGCAGAGACCTGAGTTTTCCGTGTGAGCTTTGCAGCCTCCCTTCTCCCGAATCATTAGAGGAAGATATTACAGCACTTAGTATATATATAGTAGAGACCTGAGTTTTCCGTGTGAGCTGTGCAGCCTCCCTCCTCCCGAATCATTAGAGGAAGATATTACAGCACTTACTATATATAGTAGAGACCTGAGTTTTCCGTGTGAGCTGTGCAGCCTCCCTCCCCCTGAATCATTAGAGGAAGATATTACAGCACTTAGTATATATAGCAGAGACCTGAGTTTTCCGTGTGAGCTGTGCAGCCTCCCTCCCCGAGAATCATTAGAGAACGATATTACAGCACTTAGTATATATAGCAGAGGCCTGAGTTTTCAGTGAGAGCTGTGCAGCCTCCCTCCTACTGAAACATTAGAGGAAGATATTACAGAACTTAGTATATATAGCAGAGGCCTGAGTTATCCATGAGAGCTGTGCAGCCTCCCTCCTCCCGAATCATTAGAGGAATATATAACAGCACTTAGTATATATAGCAGAGACCTGAATTTTCCGTGTGAGCTGTGCAGCCTCCCTTCCCCCGAATCATTAGAGGAAGATATTACAGCACTTAGTATATATAGCAGAGGCCTGAGTTTTCCGTGTGAGCTGTGCAGCCTCCCTCCTCCCGAATCATTAGAGGAAGATATTACAGCACTTAGTATATATAGCAGAGGCCTGAGTTTTCCATGTGAGCTGTGCAGCCTCCCTCCCCGAGAATCATTAGAGAACGATATTACAGCACTTAGTATATATAGCAGAGACCTGAGTTTTCCGTGTGAGCTTTGCAGCCTCCCTCCTCCTAAATTATTAGAGGAAGATATTACAGCACTTAGTATATATATAGTAGAGACCTAAGTTTTCCCTGTTAGCTGTGCAGCCTCCCTCCTCCCGAATCATTAGAGGAATATATTACAGCACTTAGTATTTATAGCAGAGACCTGAGTTTTCCTTGTGAGCTGTGCAGCCTCCCTCCTCCCGAATCATTAGAGGAAGATATTACAGCACTTAGTATATATAGCAGAGACCTGAGTTTTCCGTGTAAGCTGTGCAGCCTCCCTCCTCCTGAATCATTAGAGGAAGATATTACAGCACTTAGTATATATAGCAGAGGCCTGAGTTTTCCATGTGAGCTGTGCAGCCTCCCTCCTCCAGAATCATTAGAGGAATATATTAAAGCACTTAGTATATATAGCAGAGACCTGAGTTTTCCGTGTGAGCTGTGCAGCCTCCCTCCTCCCGAATCATTAGAGGAAGACATTACAGCCCTTAGTATATATATAGTAGAGACCTGAGTTTTCCGTGTGAGCTGTGCAGCCTCCCTACTCCCGAATCATTAGAGGAAAATATTACAGCACTTAGTATATATAGCAGAGACCTGAGTTTTCCGTGTGAGCTGTGCAGCCTCCCTCCTCCTGAATCATTAGAGGAAGATATTACAGCACTTAGTATATATAGCAGAGGACAGAGTTTTCTGTGTGAGCTGTGCAGCCTCCTTTCCTCCTGAATCATTAGAGGAAGATATTACAGCACTTAGTATATATAGCAGAGGCCTGAGTTATCCATGTGAGCTGTGCAGCCTCCCTCCTCCCGAATCATTAGAGGAATATATTACAGCACTTAGTATATATAGCAGAGACCTGAGTTTTCCGTGTGAGCTGTGCAGCCTCCTTCCTCCCGAATCATTAGAGGAAGATATTTACAGCACTTAGTATATATAGCAGAGACCTGAGTTTTCCATGTGAGCTGTGCAGCCTCCCTCCTCCCGAATCATTAGAGGAATATATTACAGCACTTAGTATATATAGCAGAGACCTGAGTTTTCAATGTGAGCTGTGCAGCCTCCCTCCTCCTGAATCATTAGAGGAAGATATTACAGCACTTAGTATATATAGCAGAGACCTGAGTTTTCCGTGTGAGCTGTGCAGCCTCCCTCCTCCCGAATCATTAGAGGAAGATATTACAGCACTTAGTATATATATCAGAGACCTGAGTTTTCCGTGTGAGCTGTGCAGCCTCCCTCCCCCCGAATCATTAGAGGAAGATATTACAGCACTTAGTATACATAGCAGAGACCTGAGTTTTCTGTGTGAGCTGTGTGAGCTGTGCAGCCTCCCTCCTCCCGAATCATTAGAGGTAGATATTACAGCACTTAGTATATATAGCAGAGACCTGAGTTTTCCGTGTGAGCTGTGCAGCCTCCCTCCTCCCGATCATTAGAGGAAGAAATTACAGCACTTAGTATATATAGCAGAGACCTGAGTTTTCCGTGTGAGCTGTGCAGCCTCCCTCCTCCCGAATCATTAGAGGAATATATTACAGCACTTAGTATATATAGCAGAGACCTGAGTTTTCCGTGTGAGCTGTGCAGCCTCCCTCCTCCCGAATCATTAGAGGAAGATATTACAGCACTTAGTATATATATAGTAGAGACCTGAGTTTTCCGTGTGAGCTGTGCAGCCTCCCTCCTCCCGAATCATTAGAGGAAAATATTACAGCACTTAGTATATATAGCAGAGACCTGAGTTTTCCGTGTGAGCTGTGCAGCCTCCCTCCTCCTGAATCATTAGAGGAAGATATTACAGCACTTAGTATATATAGCAGAGGCCTGAGTTTTCCGTGTGAGCTGTGCAGCCTCCCTCCTCCTGAATCATTAGAGGAAGATATTACAGCACTTAGTATATATAGCAGAGGCCTGAGTTTTCCGTGTGAGCTGTGCAGCCTCCCTCCTCCTTAATCATTAGAGGAAGATATTACAGCACTTAGTATATATAGCAGAGGCCTGAGTTATCCATGTGAGCTGTGCAGCCTCCCTCCTCCCGAATCATTAGAGGAATATATTACAGCACTTAGAATATATAGCAGAGGCCTGAGTTTTCCGTGTGAGCTGTGCAGCCTCCCTTCTCCCGAATCATTAGAGGAAGATATTACAGCACTTAGTATATATAGCAGAGACCTGAGTTTTCCGTGTGAGCTGTGCAGCCTCCCTCCCCCCAAATCATTAGAGGAAGATATTACAGCACTTAGTATATATAGCAGAGGCCTGAGTTTTCCGTGTGAGCTGTGCAGCCTCCCTCCTCCCGAATCATTAGCGGAAGATATTACAGCACTTAGTATATATAGCAGAGACCTGAGTTTTCCATGTGAGCTATGCAGCCTCCCTCCCCCAGAATCATTAGAGGAAGATATTACAGTACTTAGTATATATAGCAGAGACCTGAGTTTTCTGTGTGAGCTGTACAGCCTCCCTCCCCCCGAATCATTAGAGGAAGATATAACAGCACTTAGTAAATAGAGCAGAGGCCTGAGTTTTCCATGTGAGCTGTGCAGCCTCCCTCCTCCCGAATCATTAGATGAAAATATTACAGCACTTAGTATATATAGCAGAGGCCTGAGTTTTCCGTGTGAGCTGTGCAGCCTCCCTCCTCCAGAATCATTAGAGGAAGATATTACAGCACTTAGGATATAAAGCAGAGGCCTGAGTTTTCCGTGTGAGCTGTGCTGCCTCCTTCGTCCCGAATCATTACAGGAAGATATTACAGCACTTAGTATATATAGCAGAGGCCTGAGTTTTCCTTATGAGCTGTGCAGCCTCCCTCCTCCCGAATCATTAGAGGAATATATTACAGCACTTAGTAGATATAGCAGAGACCTGAGTTTTCCGTGTAAGCTGTGCAGCCTCCCTCCTCCTGAATCATTAGAGGAAGATATTACAGCACTTAGTATATATAGCAGAGGCCTGCGTTTTCCATGTGAGCTGTGCAGCCTCCCTCCTCCCGAATCATTAGAGGAATATATTACAGCACTTAGTATATATAGTAGAGACCTGAGTTTTCCGTGTGAGCTGTGCAGCCTCCCTCCTCCCGAATCATTAGAGGAAGATATTACAGCACTTAGTATATATATAGTAGAGACCTGAGTTTTCCGTGTGAGCTGTGCAGCCTCCCTCCTCCCGAATCATTAGAGGAAAATATTACAGCACTTAGTATATATAGCAGAGACCTGAGTTTTCCGTGTGAGCTGTGCAGCCTCCCTCCTCCTGAATCATTAGAGGAAGATATTACAGCACTTAGTATATATAGCAGAGGCCTGAGTTTTCCGTGTGAGCTGTGCAGCCTCCCTCCTCCTGAATCATTAGAGGAAGATATTACAGCACTTAGTATATATAGCAGAGGCCTGAGTTATCCATGTGAGCTGTGCAGCCTCCCTCCTCCCGAATCATTAGAGGAATATATTACAGCACTTAGTATATATAGCAGAGGCCTGAGTTTTCCGTGTGAGCTGTGCAGCCTCCCTTCTCCCGAATCATTAGAGGAAGATGTTACAGCACTTAGTATATATTGCAGAGACCTGAGTTTTCCGTGTGAGCTGTGCAGCCTCCCTCCTCCCGAATCATTAGAGGAAGATATTACAGCACTTAGTATATATAGCAGAGACCTGAGTTTTCCGTGTGAGCTGTGCAGCCTCCCTTCTCCCGAATCATTAGAGGAAGATATTACAGCACTTAGTATATATAGCAGAGACCTGAGTTTTCCGTGTGAGCTGTGCAGCCTCCCTCCTCCCGAATCATTAGAGGAAGATATTACAGCACTTAGTATATATAGTAGAGACCTGAGTTTTCCGTGTGAGCTGTGCAGCCTCCCTCCCCCCGAATCATTAGAGGAATATATTACAGCACTTAGTATATTTAGCAGAGACCTGAGTTTTCCGTGTGAGCTGTGCAGCCTCCCTCCCCGAGAATCATTAGAGGAAGATATTACAGCACTTAGTATATATAGCAGAGACCTGAGTTTTCCATGTGAGCTTTGCAGCCTTCCTCCCCCAGAATTATTAGAGGAAGATATTACAGCACTTAGTATATATATATAGTAGAGACCTAAGTTTTCCGTGTTAGCTGTGCAGCCTCCCTCCTCCCGAATCATTAGAGGAATATATTACAGCACTTAGTATATATAGCAGAGACCTGAGTTTTCCGTGTGAGCTGTGCAGCCTCCCTCCTCCCGAATCATTAGAGGAAAATATTACAGCACTTAGTATATATAGCAGAGGCCTGAGTTTTCCGTGAGAGCTGTGCAGCCTCCCTCCTCCCGAATCATTAGAGGAAGACATTACAGCCCTTAGTATATATATAGCAGAGACCTAAGTTTACCGTGTGAGCTGTGCAGCCTCCCTCCTCCCGAATCATTAGAGGAAGATATTACAGCACTTAGTATATATAGCAGAGGCCTGAGTTATCCATGAGTGCTGTGCAGCCTCCCTCCTCCGGAATCATTAGAGGAATATATAACAGCACTTAGTATATATAGCAGAGACCTGAGTTTTCCGTGTGAGCTGTGCAGCCTCCGTCCCCCCGAATCATTAGAGGAAGATATTACAGCACTTAGTAAATATAGCAGAGGCCTGAGTTTTCCATGTGAGCTGTGCAGCCTCCCTCCTCCCGAATCATTAGATGAAAATATTACAGCACTTAGTATATATAGCAGAGGCCTGAGTTTTCTGTGTGAGCTGTGCAGCCTCCCTCGTCCCGAATCATTACAGGAAGATATTACAGCACTTAGTATATATAGCAGAGGCCTGATTTTTCCATGTGAGCTGTGCAGCCTCCCTCCTCCCGAATCATTAGAGGAATATATTACAGCACTTAGTATATATAGCAGAGACCTGAGTTTTCCTTGTGAGCTGTGCAGCCTCCCTCCTCCCGAATCATTAGAGGAAGATATTACAGCACTTAGTATATATAGCAGAGGCCTGAGTTTTCCATGTGAGCTGTGCAGCCTCCCTCCTCCTGAATCATTAGAGGAATATATTACAGCACTTAGTATATATAGCAGAGACCTGAGTTTTCTGTGTGAGCTGTGCAGCCTCCCTCCTCCCGAATCATTAGAGGAAGACATTACAGCCCTTAGTATATATATAGCAGAGACCTGAGTTTACCGTGTGAGCTGTGCAGCCACCCTCCTCCTGAATCATTAGAGGAAGATATTACAGCACTTAGTATATATAGCAGAGGACAGATTTTTCCGTGTGAGCTGTACAGCCTCCCTCCTCCTGAATCATTAGAGGAAGATATTACAGCACTTAGTATATATAGCAGAGGCCTGAGTTATCCATGTGAGCTGTGCAGCCTCCCTCCTCCCGAATCATTAGAGGAATATATTACAGCACTTAGAATATATAGCAGAGGCCTGAGTTTTCCGTGTGAGCTGTGCAGCCTCCCTTCTCCCGAATCATTAGAGGAAGATATTACAGCACTTAGTATATATAGCAGAGACCTGAGTTTTCCATGTGAGCTATGCAGCCTCCCTCCCCCAGAATCATTAGAGGAAGATATTACAGTACTTAGTATATATAGCAGAGACCTGAGTTTTCTGTGTGAGCTGTACAGCCTCCCTCCCCCCGAATCATTAGAGGAAGATATAACAGCACTTAGTAAATATAGCAGAGGCCTGAGTTTTCCATGTGAGCTGTGCAGCCTCCCTCCTCCCGAATCATTAGATGAAAATATTACAGCACTTAGTATATATAGCAGAGGCCTGAGTTTTCCGTGTGAGCTGTGCAGCCTCCCTCCTCCAGAATCATTAGAGGAAGATATTACAGCACTTAGGATATAAAGCAGAGGCCTGAGTTTTCCGTGTGAGCTGTGCTGCCTCCTTCGTCCCGAATCATTACAGGAAGATATTACAGCACTTAGTATATATAGCAGAGGCCTGAGTTTTCCTTATGAGCTGTGCAGCCTCCCTCCTCCCGAATCATTAGAGGAATATATTACAGCACTTAGTATATATAGCAGAGACCTGAGTTTTCCGTGTAAGCTGTGCAGCCTCCCTCCTCCTGAATCATTAGAGGAAGATATTACAGCACTTAGTATATATAGCAGAGGCCTGCGTTTTCCATGTGAGCTGTGCAGCCTCCCTCCTCCCGAATCATTAGAGGAATATATTACAGCACTTAGTATATATAGTAGAGACCTGAGTTTTCCGTGTGAGCTGTGCAGCCTCCCTCCTCCCGAATCATTAGAGGAAGATATTACAGCACTTAGTATATATATAGTAGAGACCTGAGTTTTCCGTATGAGCTGTGCAGCCTCCCTCCTCCCGAATCATTAGAGGAAAATATTACAGCACTTAGTATATATAGCAGAGACCTGAGTTTTCCATGTGAGCTGTGCAGCCTCCCTCCTCCTGAATCATTAGAGGAAGATATTACAGCACTTAGTATATATAGCAGAGGCCTGAGTTTTCCGTGTGAGCTGTGCAGCCTCAATCCTCCTGAATCATTAGAGGAAGATATTACAGCACTTAGTATATATAGCAGAGGCCTGAGTTATCCATGTGAGCTGTGCAGCCTCCCTCCTCCCGAATCATTAGAGGAATATATTACAGCACTTAGTATATATAGCAGAGGCCTGAGTTTTCCGTGTGAGCTGTGCAGCCTCCCTTCTCCCGAATCATTAGAGGAAGATGTTTCAGCACTTAGTATATATTGCAGAGACCTGAGTTTTCCGTGTGAGCTGTGCAGCCTCCCTCCTCCCGAATCATTAGAGGAAGATATTACAGCACTTAGTATATATAGCAGAGACCTGAGTTTTCCGTGTGAGCTGTGCAGCCTCCCTTCTCCCGAATCATTAGAGGAAGATATTACAGCACTTAGTATATATAGCAGAGACCTGAGTTTTCCGTGTGAGCTGTGCAGCCTCCCTCCTCCCGAATCATTAGAGGAAGATATTACAGCACTTAGTATATATAGTAGAGACCTGAGTTTTCCTTGTGAGCTGTGCAGCCTCCCTCCCCCCGAATCATTAGAGGAATATATTACAGCACTTAGTATATTTAGCAGAGACCTGAGTTTTCCGTGTGAGCTGTGCAGCCTCCCTCCCCGAGAATCATTAGAGGAAGATATTACAGCACTTAGGATATATAGCAGAGACCTGAGTTTTCCATGTGAGCTTTGCAGCCTTCCTCCCCCAGAATTATTAGAGGAAGATATTACAGCACTTAGTATATATATAGTAGAGACCTAAGTTTTCCGTGTTAGCTGTGCAGCCTCCCTCCTCCCGAATCATTAGAGGAATATATTACAGCACTTAGTATATATAGCAGAGACCTGAGTTTTCCGTGTGAGCTGTGCAGCCTCCCTCCTCCCGAATCATTAGAGGAAAATATTACAGCACTTAGTATATATAGCAGAGGCCTGAGTTTTCCGTGAGAGCTGTGCAGCCTCCCTCCTCCCGAATCATTAGAGGAAGACATTACAGCCCTTAGTATATATATAGCAGAGACCTAAGTTTACCGTGTGAGCTGTGCAGCCTCCCTCCTCCCGAATCATTAGAGGAAGATATTACAGCACTTAGTATATATAGCAGAGGCCTGAGTTATCCATGAGTGCTGTGCAGCCTCCCTCCTCCGGAATCATTAGAGGAATATATAACAGCACTTAGTATATATAGCAGAGACCTGAGTTTTCCGTGTGAGCTGTGCAGCCTCCGTCCCCCCGAATCATTAGAGGAAGATATTACAGCACTTAGTAAATATAGCAGAGGCCTGAGTTTTCCATGTGAGCTGTGCAGCCTCCCTCCTCCCGAATCATTAGATGAAAATATTACAGCACTTAGTATATATAGCAGAGGCCTGAGTTTTCTGTGTGAGCTGTGCAGCCTCCCTCGTCCCGAATCATTACAGGAAGATATTACAGCACTTAGTATATATAGCAGAGGCCTGAGTTTTCCATGTGAGCTGTGCAGCCTCCCTCCTCCCGAATCATTAGAGGAATATATTACAGCACTTAGTATATATAGCAGAGACCTGAGTTTTCCTTGTGAGCTGTGCAGCCTCCCTCCTCCCGAATCATTAGAGGAAGATATTACAGCACTTAGTATATATAGTAGAGGCCTGAGTTTTCCATGTGAGCTGTGCAGCCTCCCTCCTCCTGAATCATTAGAGGAATATATTACAGCACTTAGTATATATAGCAGAGACCTGAGTTTTCTGTGTGAGCTGTGCAGCCTCCCTCCTCCCGAATCATTAGAGGAAGACATTACAGCCCTTAGTATATATATAGCAGAGACCTGAGTTTACCGTGTGAGCTGTGCAGCCTCCCTCCTCCTGAATCATTAGAGGAAGATATTACAGCACTTAGTATATATAGCAGAGGACAGAGTTTTCCGTGTGAGCTGTACAGCCTCCCTCCTCCTGAATCATTACAGGAAGATATTACAGCACTTAGTATATATAGCAGAGGCCTGAGTTTTCCATGTGAGCTGTGCAGCCTCCCTCCTCCCGAATCATTAGAGGAATATATTACAGCACTTAGTATATATAGCAGAGACCTGAGTTTTCCTTGTGAGCTGTGCAGCCTCCCTCCTCCCGAATCATTAGAGGAAGATATTACAGCACTTAGTATATATAGCAGAGGCCTGAGTTTTCCATGTGAGCTGTGCAGCCTCCCTCCTCCTGAATCATTAGAGGAATATATTACAGCACTTAGTATATATAGCAGAGACCTGAGTTTTCTGTGTGAGCTGTGCAGCCTCCCTCCTCCCGAATCATTAGAGGAAGACATTACAGCCCTTAGTATATATATAGCAGAGACCTGAGTTTACCGTGTGAGCTGTGCAGCCTCCCTCCTCCTGAATCATTAGAGGAAGATATTACAGCACTTAGTATATATAGCAGAGGACAGAGTTTTCCGTGTGAGCTGTACAGCCTCCCTCCTCCTGAATCATTAGAGGAAGATATTACAGCACTTAGTATATATAGCAGAGGCCTGAGTTATCCATGTGAGCTGTGCAGCCTCCCTCCTCCCGAATCATTAGAGGAATATATTACAGCACTTAGAATATATAGCAGAGGCCTGAGTTTTCCGTGTGAGCTGTGCAGCCTCCCTTCTCCCGAATCATTAGAGGAAGATATTACAGCACTTAGTATATATAGCAGAGACCTGAGTTTTCCGTGTGAGCTGTGCAGCCTCCCTCCCCCCAAATCATTAGAGGAAGATATTACAGCACTTAGTATATATAGCAGAGGCCTGAGTTTTCCGTGTGAGCTGTGCAGCCTCCCTCCTCCCGAATCATTAGCGGAAGATATTACAGCACTTAGTATATATAGCAGAGACCTGAGTTTTCCATGTGAGCTATGCAGCCTCCCTCCCCCAGAATCATTAGAGGAAGATATTACAGTACTTAGTATATATAGCAGAGACCTGAGTTTTCTGTGTGAGCTGTACAGCCTCCCTCCCCCCGAATCATTAGAGGAAGATATAACAGCACTTAGTAAATAGAGCAGAGGCCTGAGTTTTCCATGTGAGCTGTGCAGCCTCCCTCCTCCCGAATCATTAGATGAAAATATTACAGCACTTAGTATATATAGCAGAGGCCTGAGTTTTCCGTGTGAGCTGTGCAGCCTCCCTCCTCCAGAATCATTAGAGGAAGATATTACAGCACTTAGGATATAAAGCAGAGGCCTGAGTTTTCCGTGTGAGCTGTGCTGCCTCCTTCGTCCCGAATCATTACAGGAAGATATTACAGCACTTAGTATATATAGCAGAGGCCTTAGTTTTCCTTATGAGCTGTGCAGCCTCCCTCCTCCCGAATCATTAGAGGAATATATTACAGCACTTAGTATATATAGCAGAGACCTGAGTTTTCCGTGTAAGCTGTGCAGCCTCCCTCCTCCTGAATCATTAGAGGAAGATATTACAGCACTTAGTATATATAGCAGAGGCCTGCGTTTTCCATGTGAGCTGTGCAGCCTCCCTCCTCCCGAATCATTAGAGGAATATATTACAGCACTTAGTATATATAGTAGAGACCTGAGTTTTCCGTGTGAGCTGTGCAGCCTCCCTCCTCCCGAATCATTAGAGGAAGATATTACAGCACTTAGTATATATATAGTAGAGACCTGAGTTTTCCGTGTGAGCTGTGCAGCCTCCCTCCTCCCGAATCATTAGAGGAAAATATTACAGCACTTAGTATATATAGCAGAGACCTGAGTTTTCCGTGTGAGCTGTGCAGCCTCCCTCCTCCTGAATCATTAGAGGAAGATATTACAGCACTTAGTATATATAGCAGAGGCCTGAGTTTTCCGTGTGAGCTGTGCAGCCTCCCTCCTCCTGAATCATTAGAGGAAGATATTACAGCACTTAGTATATATAGCAGAGGCCTGAGTTATCCATGTGAGCTGTGCAGCCTCCCTCCTCACGAATCATTAGAGGAATATATTACAGCACTTAGTATATATAGCAGAGGCCTGAGTTTTCCGTGTGAGCTGTGCAGCCTCCCTTCTCCCGAATCATTAGAGGAAGATGTTACAGCACTTAGTATATATTGCAGAGACCTGAGTTTTCCGTGTGAGCTGTGCAGCCTCCCTCCTCCCGAATCATTAGAGGAAGATATTACAGCACTTAGTATATATAGCAGAGACCTGAGTTTTCCGTGTGAGCTGTGCAGCCTCCCTTCTCCCGAATCATTAGAGGAAGATATTACAGCACTTAGTATATATAGCAGAGACCTGAGTTTTCCGTGTGAGCTGTGCAGCCTCCCTCCTCCCGAATCATTAGAGGAAGATATTACAGCACTTAGTATATATAGTAGAGACCTGAGTTTTCCGTGTGAGCTGTGCAGCCTCCCTCCCCCCGAATCATTAGAGGAATATATTACAGCACTTAGTATATTTAGCAGAGACCTGAGTTTTCCGTGTGAGCTGTGCAGCCTCCCTCCACGAGAATCATTAGAGGAAGATATTACAGCACTTAGTATATATAGCAGAGACCTGAGTTTTCCATGTGAGCTTTGCAGCCTTCCTCCCCCAGAATTATTAGAGGAAGATATTACAGCACTTAGTATATATATAGTAGAGACCTAAGTTTTCCATGTTAGCTGTGCAGCCTCCCTCCTCCCGAATCATTAGAGGAATATATTACAGCACTTAGTATATATAGCAGAGACCTGAGTTTTCCGTGTGAGCTGTGCAGCCTCCCTCCTCCCGAATCATTAGAGGAATATATTACAGCACTTAGTATATATAGCAGAGGCCTGAGTTTTCCGTGAGAGCTGTGCAGCCTCCCTCCTCCCGAATCATTAGAGGAAGACATTACAGCCCTTAGTATATATATAGCAGAGACCTAAGTTTACCGTGTGAGCTGTGCAGCCTCCCTCCTCCCGAATCATTAGAGGAAGATATTACAGCACTTAGTATATATAGCAGAGGCCTGAGTTATCCATGAGTGCTGTGCAGCCTCCCTCCTCCGGAATCATTAGAGGAATATATAACAGCACTTAGTATATATAGCAGAGACCTGAGTTTTCCGTGTGAGCTGTGCAGCCTCCGTCCCCCCGAATCATTAGAGGAAGATATTACAGCACTTAGTAAATATAGCAGAGGCCTGAGTTTTCCATGTGAGCTGTGCAGCCTCCCTCCTCCCGAATCATTAGATGAAAATATTACAGCACTTAGTATATATAGCAGAGGCCTGAGTTTTCTGTGTGAGCTGTGCAGCCTCCCTCGTCCCGAATCATTACAGGAAGATATTACAGCACTTAGTATATATAGCAGAGGCCTGAGTTTTCCATGTGAGCTGTGCAGCCTCCCTCCTCCCGAATCATTAGAGGAATATATTACAGCACTTAGTATATATAGCAGAGACCTGAGTTTTCCTTGTGAGCTGTGCAGCCTCCCTCCTCCCGAATCATTAGAGGAAGATATTACAGCACTTAGTATATATAGCAGAGGCCTGAGTTTTCCATGTGAGCTGTGCAGCCTCCCTCCTCCTGAATCATTAGAGGAATATATTACAGCACTTAGTATATATAGCAGAGACCTGAGTTTTCTGTGTGAGCTGTGCAGCCTCCCTCCTCCCGAATCATTAGAGGAAGACATTACAGCCCTTAGTATATATATAGCAGAGACCTGAGTTTACCGTGTGAGCTGTGCAGCCTCCCTCCTCCTGAATCATTAGAGGAAGATATTACAGCACTTAGTATATATAGCAGAGGACAGAGTTTTCCGTGTGAGCTGTACAGCCTCCCTCCTCCTGAATCATTACAGGAAGATATTACAGCACTTAGTATATATAGCAGAGGCCTGAGTTTTCCATGTGAGCTGTGCAGCCTCCCTCCTCCCGAATCATTAGAGGAATATATTACAGCACTTAGTATATATAGCAGAGACCTGAGTTTTCCTTGTGAGCTGTGCAGCCTCCCTCCTCCCGAATCATTAGAGGAAGATATTACAGCACTTAGTATATATAGCAGAGGCCTGAGTTTTCCATGTGAGCTGTGCAGCCTCCCTCCTCCTGAATCATTAGAGGAATATATTACAGCACTTAGTATATATAGCAGAGACCTGAGTTTTCTGTGTGAGCTGTGCAGCCTCCCTCCTCCCGAATCATTAGAGGAAGACATTACAGCCCTTAGTATATATATAGCAGAGACCTGAGTTTACCGTGTGAGCTGTGCAGCCTCCCTCCTCCTGAATCATTAGAGGAAGATATTACAGCACTTAGTATATATAGCAGAGGACAGAGTTTTCCGTGTGAGCTGTACAGCCTCCCTCCTCCTGAATCATTAGAGGAAGATATTACAGCACTTAGTATATATAGCAGAGGCCTGAGTTATCCATGTGAGCTGTGCAGCCTCCCTCCTCCCGAATCATTAGAGGAATATATTACAGCACTTAGAATATATAGCAGAGGCCTGAGTTTTCCGTGTGAGCTGTGCAGCCTCCCTTCTCCCGAATCATTAGAGGAAGATATTACAGCACTTAGTATATATAGCAGAGACCTGAGTTTTCCGTGTGAGCTGTGCAGCCTCCCTCCCCCCAAATCATTAGAGGAAGATATTACAGCACTTAGTATATATAGCAGAGGCCTGAGTTTTCCGTGTGAGCTGTGCAGCCTCCCTCCTCCCGAATCATTAGCGGAAGATATTACAGCACTTAGTATATATAGCAGAGACCTGAGTTTTCCATGTGAGCTATGCAGCCTCCCTCCCCCAGAATCATTAGAGGAAGATATTACAGTACTTAGTATATATAGCAGAGACCTGAGTTTTCTGTGTGAGCTGTACAGCCTCCCTCCCCCCGAATCATTAGAGGAAGATATAACAGCACTTAGTAAATAGAGCAGAGGCCTGAGTTTTCCATGTGAGCTGTGCAGCCTCCCTCCTCCCGAATCATTAGATGAAAATATTACAGCACTTAGTATATATAGCAGAGGCCTGAGTTTTCCGTGTGAGCTGTGCAGCCTCCCTCCTCCAGAATCATTAGAGGAAGATATTACAGCACTTAGGATATAAAGCAGAGGCCTGAGTTTTCCGTGTGAGCTGTGCTGCCTCCTTCGTCCCGAATCATTACAGGAAGATATTACAGCACTTAGTATATATAGCAGAGGCCTTAGTTTTCCTTATGAGCTGTGCAGCCTCCCTCCTCCCGAATCATTAGAGGAATATATTACAGCACTTAGTATATATAGCAGAGACCTGAGTTTTCCGTGTAAGCTGTGCAGCCTCCCTCCTCCTGAATCATTAGAGGAAGATATTACAGCACTTAGTATATATAGCAGAGGCCTGCGTTTTCCATGTGAGCTGTGCAGCCTCCCTCCTCCCGAATCATTAGAGGAATATATTACAGCACTTAGTATATATAGTAGAGACCTGAGTTTTCCGTGTGAGCTGTGCAGCCTCCCTCCTCCCGAATCATTAGAGGAAGATATTACAGCACTTAGTATATATATAGTAGAGACCTGAGTTTTCCGTGTGAGCTGTGCAGCCTCCCTCCTCCCGAATCATTAGAGGAAAATATTACAGCACTTAGTATATATAGCAGAGACCTGAGTTTTCCGTGTGAGCTGTGCAGCCTCCCTCCTCCTGAATCATTAGAGGAAGATATTACAGCACTTAGTATATATAGCAGAGGCCTGAGTTTTCCGTGTGAGCTGTGCAGCCTCCCTCCTCCTGAATCATTAGAGGAAGATATTACAGCACTTAGTATATATAGCAGAGGCCTGAGTTATCCATGTGAGCTGTGCAGCCTCCCTCCTCCCGAATCATTAGAGGAATATATTACAGCACTTAGTATATATAGCAGAGGCCTGAGTTTTCCGTGTGAGCTGTGCAGCCTCCCTTCTCCCGAATCATTAGAGGAAGATGTTACAGCACTTAGTATATATTGCAGAGACCTGAGTTTTCCGTGTGAGCTGTGCAGCCTCCCTCCTCCCGAATCATTAGAGGAAGATATTACAGCACTTAGTATATATAGCAGAGACCTGAGTTTTCCGTGTGAGCTGTGCAGCCTCCCTTCTCCCGAATCATTAGAGGAAGATATTACAGCACTTAGTATATATAGCAGAGACCTGAGTTTTCCGTGTGAGCTGTGCAGCCTCCCTCCTCCCGAATCATTAGAGGAAGATATTACAGCACTTAGTATATATAGTAGAGACCTGAGTTTTCCGTGTGAGCTGTGCAGCCTCCCTCCCCCCGAATCATTAGAGGAATATATTACAGCACTTAGTATATTTAGCAGAGACCTGAGCTTTCCGTGTGAGCTGTGCAGCCTCCCTCCCCGAGAATCATTAGAGGAAGATATTACAGCACTTAGTATATATAGCAGAGACCTGAGTTTTCCATGTGAGCTTTGCAGCCTTCCTCCCCCAGAATTATTAGAGGAAGATATTACAGCACTTAGTATATATATAGTAGAGACCTAAGTTTTCCATGTTAGCTGTGCAGCCTCCCTCCTCCCGAATCATTAGAGGAATATATTACAGCACTTAGTATATATAGCAGAGACCTGAGTTTTCCGTGTGAGCTGTGCAGCCTCCCTCCTCCCGAATCATTAGAGGAAAATATTACAGCACTTAGTATATATAGCAGAGGCCTGAGTTTTCCGTGAGAGCTGTGCAGCCTCCCTCCTCCCGAATCATTAGAGGAAGACATTACAGCCCTTAGTATATATATAGCAGAGACCTAAGTTTACCGTGTGAGCTGTGCAGCCTCCCTCCTCCCGAATCATTAGAGGAAGATATTACAGCACTTAGTATATATAGCAGAGGCCTGAGTTATCCATGAGTGCTGTGCAGCCTCCCTCCTCCGGAATCATTAGAGGAATATATAACAGCACTTAGTATATATAGCAGAGACCTGAGTTTTCCGTGTGAGCTGTGCAGCCTCCGTCCCCCCGAATCATTAGAGGAAGATATTACAGCACTTAGTAAATATAGCAGAGGCCTGAGTTTTCCATGTGAGCTGTGCAGCCTCCCTCCTCCCGAATCATTAGATGAAAATATTACAGCACTTAGTATATATAGCAGAGGCCTGAGTTTTCTGTGTGAGCTGTGCAGCCTCCCTTGTCCCGAATCATTACAGGAAGATATTACAGCACTTAGTATATATAGCAGAGGCCTGAGTTTTCCATGTGAGCTGTGCAGCCTCCCTCCTCCCGAATCATTAGAGGAATATATTACAGCAATTAGTATATATAGCAGAGACCTGAGTTTTCCTTGTGAGCTGTGCAGCCTCCCTCCTCCCGAATCATTAGAGGAAGATATTACAGCACTTAGTATATATAGCAGAGGCCTGAGTTTTCCATGTGAGCTGTGCAGCCTCCCTCCTCCTGAATCATTAGAGGAATATATTACAGCACTTAGTATATATAGCAGAGACCTGAGTTTTCTGTGTGAGCTGTGCAGCCTCCCTCCTCCCGAATCATTAGAGGAAGACATTACAGCCCTTAGTATATATATAGCAGAGACCTGAGTTTACCGTGTGAGCTGTGCAGCCTCCCTCCTCCTGAATCATTAGAGGAAGATATTACAGCACTTAGTATATATAGCAGAGGACAGAGTTTTCCGTGTGAGCTGTACAGCCTCCCTCCTCCTGAATCATTAGAGGAAGATATTACAGCACTTAGTATATATAGCAGAGGCCTGAGTTATCCATGTGAGCTGTGCAGCCTCCCTCCTCCCGAATCATTAGAGGAATATATTACAGCACTTAGTATATATAGCAGAGACCTGAGTTTTCCGTGTGAGCTGTACAGCCTCCCTCCCCCCGAATCATTAGAGGAAGATATTACAGCACTTAGTATATATAGCAGAGGCCTGAGTTTTCCATGTGAGCTGTGCAGCATCCCTCCTCCTGAATCATTAGAGGATGATATTACAGCACTTAGTATATATAGCAGAGACCTAAGTTTTCCGTGTGAGCTGTGCAGCCTCCCTCCCCCCGAATCATTAGAGGAAGATATTACAGCACTTAGTATATATATAGTAGAGACCTGAGTTTTCAGTGTGAGCTGTGCAGCCTCCCTCCTCCCGAATCATTAGAGGAATATATTACAGCACTTAGTATATATAGCAGAGAACTGAGTTTTCCGTGTGAGCTGTGCAGCCTCCCTCCCCCCGAATCATTAGAGGAAGATATTACAGCACTTAGTAAATATAGCAGAGGCCTGAGTTTTCCATGTGAGCTGTGCAGCCTCCCTCCTCCCGAATCATTAGATGAAAATATTACAGCACTTAGTATATATAGCAGAGGCCTGAGTTTTCCGTGTGAGCTGTGCAGCCTCCCTCCTCCCGAATCATTAGAGGAAGATATTACAGCACTTAGTATATATAGCAGAGGCCTGAGTTTTCCGTGTGAGCTGTGCAGCCTCCCTCGTCCCGAATCATTACAGGAAGATATTACAGCACTTAGTATATATAGCAGAGGCCTGAGTTTTCCATGTGAGCTGTGCAGCCTCCCTCCTCCCGAATCATTAGAGGAATATATTACAGCACTTAGTATATATAGCAGAGACCTGAGTTTTCCTTGTGAGCTGTGCAGCCTCCCTCCTCCCGAATCATTAGAGGAAGATATTACAGCACTTAGTATATATAGCAGAGACCTGAGTTTTCCGTGTAAGCTGTGCAGCCTCCCTCCTCCTGAATCATTAGAGGAAGATATTACAGCACTTAGTATATATAGCAGAGGCCTGAGTTTTCCATGTGAGCTGTGCAGCCTCCCTCCTCCTGAATCATTAGAGGAATATATTACAGCACTTAGTATATATAGCAGAGACCTGAGTTTTCCGTGTGAGCTGTGCAGCCTCCCTCCTCCCGAATCATTAGAGGAAGACATTACAGCCCTTAGTATATATATAGTAGAGACCTGAGTTTTCCGTGTGAGCTGTGCAGCCTCCCTCCTCCCGAATCATTAGAGGAAAATATTACAGCACTTAGTATATATAGCAGAGACCTGAGTTTTCCGTGTGAGCTGTGCAGCCTCCCTCCTCCTGAATCATTAGAGGAAGATATTACAGCACTTAGTATATATAGCAGAGGCCTGAGTTTTCTGTGTGAGCTGTGCAGCCTCCCTCCTCCTGAATCATTAGAGGAAGATATTACAGCACTTAGTATATATAGCAGAGGCCTGAGTTATCCATGTGAGCTGTGCAGCCTCCCTCCTCCCGAATCATTAGAGGAATATATTACAGCACTTAGTATATATAGCAGAGGCCTGAGTTTTCCGTGTGAGCTGTGCAGCCTCCCTTCTCCCGAATCATTAGAGGAAGATGTTACAGCACTTAGTATATATTGCAGAGACCTGTGTTTTCCGTGTGAGCTGTGCAGCCTCCCTCCTCCCGAATCATTAGAGGAAGATATTACAGCACTTAGTATATATAGCAGAGACCTGAGTTTTCCGTGTCAGCTGTGCAGCCTCCCTTCTCCCGAATCATTAGAGGAAGATATTACAGCACTTAGTATATATAGCAGAGACCTGAGTTTTCCGTGTGAGCTGTGCAGCCTCCCTCCTCCCGAATCATTAGAGGAAGATATTACAGCACTTAGTATATATAGTAGAGACCTGAGTTTTCCGTGTGAGCTGTGCAGCCTCCCTCCCCCCGAATCATTAGAATAAGATATTACAGCACTTAGTATATTTAGCAGAGACCTGAGTTTTCCGTGTGAGCTGTGCAGCCTCCCTCCCCGAGAATCATTAGAGGAAGATATTACAGCACTTAGTATATATAGCAGAGACCTGAGTTTTCCATGTGAGCTTTGCAGCCTTCCTCCTCCTGAATTATTAGAGGAAGATATTACAGCACTTAGTATATATATAGTAGAGACCTAAGTTTTCTGTGTTAGCTGTGCAGCCTCCCTCCTCCCGAATCATTAGAGGAATATATTACAGCACTTAGTATATATAGCAGAGACCTGAGTTTTCCATGTGAGCTGTGCAGCCTCCCTCCTCCCGAATCATTAGAGGAAAATATTACAGCACTTAGTATATATAGCAGAGGCCTGAGTTTTCCGTGAGAGCTGTGCAGCCTCCCTCCTACTGAATCATTAGAGGAAGATATTACAGAACTTAGTATATATAGCAGAGGCCTGAGTTATCCATGAGAGCTGTGCAGCCTCCCTCCTCCGGAATCATTAGAGGAATATATAACAGCACTTAGTATATATAGCAGAGACCTGAGTTTTCCGTGTGAGCTGTGCAGCCTCCGTCCCCCCGAATCATTAGAGGAAGATATTACAGCACTTAGTAAATATAGCAGAGGCCTGAGTTTTCCATGTGAGCTGTGCAGCCTCCCTCCTCCCGAATCATTAGATGAAAATATTACAGCACTTAGTATATATAGCAGAGGCCTGAGTTTTCCGTGTGAGCTGTGCAGCCTCCCTCCTCCCGAATCATTAGAGGAAGATATTACAGCACTTAGTATATATAGCAGAGGCCTGAGTTTTCCGTGTGAGCTGTGCAGCCTCCCTCGTCCCGAATCATTACAGGAAGATATTACAGCACTTAGTATATATAGCAGAGGCCTGAGTTTTCCATGTGAGCTGTTCAGCCTCCCTCCTCCCGAAACATTAGAGGAATATATTACAGCACTTAGTATATATAGCAGAGACCTGAGTTTTCCTTGTGAGCTGTGCAGCCTCCCTCCTCCCGAATCATTAGAGGAAGATATTACAGCACTTAGTATATATAGCAGAGGCCTGAGTTTTCCATGTGAGCTGTGCAGCCTCCCTCCTCCTGAATCATTAGAGGAATATATTACAGCACTTAGTATATATAGCAGAGACCTGAGTTTTCTGTGTGAGCTGTGCAGCCTCCCTCCTCCCGAATCATTAGAGGAAGACATTACAGCCCTTAGTATATATATAGCAGAGACCTGAGTTTACCGTGTGAGCTGTGCAGCCTCCCTCCTCCCGAATCATTAGAGGAAGATATTACAGCACTTACTATATATAGCAGAGGCCTGAGTTATCCATGAGAGCTGTGCAGCCTCCCTCCTCCGGAATCATTAGAGGAATATATAACAGCACTTATATATATAGCAGAGACCTGAGTTTTCCGTGTGAGCTGTGCAGCCTCCGTCCCCCCGAATCATTAGAGGAAGATATTACAGCACTTAGTAAATATAGCAGAGGCCTGAGTTTTCCATGTGAGCTGTGCAGCCTCCCTCCTCCCGAATCATTAGATGAAAATATTACAGCACTTAGTATATATAGCAGAGGCCTGAGTTTTCCGTGTGAGCTGTGCAGCCTCCCTCCTCCCGAATCATTAGAGGAAGATATTACAGCACTTAGTATATATAGCAGAGGCCTGAGTTTTCCGTGTGAGCTGTGCAGCCTCCCTCATCCCGAATCATTACAGGAAGATATTACAGCACTTAGTATATATACCAGAGGCCTGAGTTTTCCATGTGAGCTGTGCAGCCTCCCTCCTCTCGAATCATTAGAGGAATATATTACAGCACTTAGTATATATAGCAGAGACCTGAGTTTTCCTTTTGAGCTGTGCAGCCTCCCTCCTCCCGAATCATTAGAGGAAGATATTACAGCACTTAGTATATATAGCAGAGGCCTGAGTTTTCCATGTGAGCTGTGCAGCCTCCCTCCTCCTGAATCATTAGTGGAATATATTACAGTACTTAGTATATATAGCAGAGACCTGAGTTTTCTGTGTGAGCTGTGCAGCCTCCCTCCTCCCGAATCATTAGAGGAAGACATTACAGCCCTTAGTATATATATAGCAGAGACCTGAGTTTAAAGTGTGAGCTGTGCAGCCTCCCTTCTCCTGAATCATTAGAGGAAGATATTACAGCACTTAGTATATATAGCAGAGGACAGAGTTTTCTGTGTGAGCTGTACAGCCTCCCTCCTCCTGAATCATTAGAGGAAGATATTACAGCACTTAGTATATATAGCAGAGGCCTGAGTTATCCATGTGAGCTGTGCAGCCTCCCTCCTCCTGAATCATTAGAGGAATATATTACAGCACTTAGTATATATAGCAGAGACCTGAGTTTTCCGTGTGAGCTGTGCAGCCTCCCTCCCCCGAATCATTACAGGAAGATATTACAGCACTTAGTATATATAGCAGAGGCCTGAGTTTTCCATGTGAGCTGTGCAGCCTCCCTCCTCCCGAATCATTAGAGGAATATATTACAGCACTTAGTATATATAGCAGAGACCTGAGTTTTCCTTGTGAGCTGTGCAGCCTCCCTCCTCCCGAATCATTAGAGGAAGATATTACAGCACTTAGTATATATAGCAGAGACCTGAGTTTTCCGTGTAAGCTGTGCAGCCTCCCTCCTCCTGAATCATTAGAGGAAGATATTACAGCACTTAGTATATATAGCAGAGGCCTGAGTTTTCCATGTGAGCTGTGCAGCCTCCCTCCTCCTGAATCATTAGAGGAATATATTACAGCACTTAGTATATATAGCAGAGACCTGAGTTTTCCGTGTGAGCTGTGCAGCCTCCCTCCTCCCGAATCATTAGAGGAAGACATTACAGCCCTTAGTATATATATAGTAGAGACCTGAGTTTTCCGTGTGAGCTGTGCAGCCTCCCTCCTCCCGAATCATTAGAGGAAAATATTACAGCACTTAGTATATATAGCAGAGACCTGAGTTTTCCGTGTGAGCTGTGCAGCCTCCCTCCTCCTGAATCATTAGAGGAAGATATTACAGCACTTAGTATATATAGCAGAGGACAGAGTTTTCCGTGTGAGCTGTGCAGCCTCCCTCCTCCTGAATCATTAGAGGAAGATATTACAGCACTTAGTATATATAGCAGAGGCCTGAGTTATCCATGTGAGCTGTGCAGCCTCCCTCCTCCTGAATCATTAGAGGAATATATTACAGCACTTAGTATATATAGCAGAGACCTGAGTTTTCCGTGTGAGCTGTGCAGCCTCCCTCCCCCCGAATCATTAGAGGAAGATATTACAGCACTTAGTATATATAGCAGAGGCCTGAGTTTTCCATGTGAGCTGTGCAGCCTCCCTCCTCCTGAATCATTAGAGGATGATATTACAGCTCTTAGTATATATAGCAGAGACCTAAGTTTTCCGTGTGAGCTGTGCAGCCTCCCTCCCCCTGAATCATTAGAGGAAGATATTACAGCACTTAGTATATATATAGTAGAGACGTGAGTTTTCCGTGTGAGCTGTGCAGCCTCCCTCCTCCCGAATCATTAGAGGAATATATTACAGCACTTAGTATATATAGCAGAGACCTGAGTTTTCAGTGTGAGCTGTGCAGCCTCCCTCCTCCTGATTCAGTAGAGGAAGATATTACAGCACTTAGTATATATAGCAGAAGCCTGAGTTTTCCATGTGAGCTGTGCAGCCTCCCTCCTCCCGAATCATTAGAGGAATATATTACAGCACTTAGTATATATAGCAGAGACCTGAGTTTTCCATGTGAGCTGTGCAGCCTCCCTCCTCCCGAATCATTAGAGGAAGATATTACAGCACTTAGTATATATAGCAGAGACCTGAGTTTTCCATGTTAGCTGTGCAGCCTCCCTCCTCCCGAATCATTAGAGGAATATATTACAGCACTTAGTATATATAGCAGAGACCTGAGTTTTCCATGTGAGCTGTGCAGCCTCCCTCCTCCTGAATCATTAGAGGAAGATATTACAGCACTTAGTATATATAGCAGAGACCTGAGTTTTCCGTGTGAGATGTGCAGCCTCCCTCCTCCCGAATCATTAGAGGAAGATATTACAGCACTTAGTATATATAGCAGAGACCTGAGTTTTCCGTGTGAGCTGTGCAGCCTCCCTCCCCCCGAATCATTAGAGGAAGATATTACAGCACTTAGTATATATAGCAGAGACTTGAGTTTTCTGTGTGAGCTGTGTGAGCTGTGCAGCCTCCCTCCTCCCGAATCATTAGAGGAAGATATTACAGCACTTAGTATATATAACAGAGACCTGAGTTTTCCGTGTGAGCTGTGCAGCCTCCCTCCTCCCGAATCATTAGAGGAAGATATTACAGCACTTAGTATATATAGTAGAGTCCTGAGTTTTCCGTGTGAGCTGTGCAGCCTCCCTCCTCCCGAATCATTAGAGGAAGATATTACAGCACTTAGTATATATAGCAGAGACCTGAGTTTTCCGTGTGAGCTGTGCAGCCTCAATCCTCCCGAATCATTAGAGGAAGATATTACGGCACTTAGTATATATAGCAGAGACCTGAGTTTTCCGTGTGAGCTGTGCAGCCTCCCTCCTCCCGAATCATTAGAGGAAGATATTACAGCACTTAGTATATATAGCAGAGACCTGAGTTTTCCGTGTGAGCTGTGCAGCCTCCCTCCTCCCGAATCATTAGAGGAAGATATTACCGCACTTAGTATATATATAGTAGAGACCTGAGTTTTCCTTGTGAGCTGTGCAGCCTCCCTCCTCCCGAATCATTAGAGGAAAATATTACAGCACTTAGTATATATAGCAGAGACCTGAGTTTTCAGTGAGAGCTGTGCAGCCTCCCTCCTCCTGAATCAGTAGAGGAAGATATTACAGCACTTAGTATATATAGCAGAAGCCTGAGTTTTCCATTGAGCTGTGCAGCCTCCCTCCTCCCGAATCATTAGAGGAATATATTACAGCACTTAGTATATATAGCAGAGACCTGAGTTTTCCGTGTGAGCTGTGCAGCCTCCCTCCTCCCGAATCATTAGAGGAAGATATTACAGCACTTAGTATATATAGCAGAGACCTGAGTTTTCCATGTGAGCTGTGCAGCCTCCCTCCTCCCGAATCATTAGAGGAATATATTACAGCACTTAGTATATATAGCAGAGACCTCAGTTTTCCATGTGAGCTGTGCAGCCTCCCTCCTCCTGAATCATTAGAGGACGATATTACAGCACTAAGTATATATAGCAGAGACTTGAGTTTTCCGTGTGAGATGTGCAGCCTCCCTCCTCCCGAATCATTAGAGGAAGATATTACAGCACTTAGTATATATAGCAGAGACCTGAGTTTTCCGTGTGAGCTGTGCAGCCTCCCTCCCCCCGAATCATTAGAGGAAGATATTACAGCACTTAGTATATATAGCAGAGACCTGAGTTTTCTGTGTGAGCTGTGTGAGCTGTGCAGCCTCCCTCCTCCCGAATCATTAGAGGAAGATATTACAGAACTTAGTATATATAGCAGAGACCTGAGTTTTCTGTGTGTGCTGTGCAGCCTCCCTCCTCCCGAATCATTAGAGGAAGATATTACAGCACTTAGTATATATAGCAGAGACCTGAGTTTTCCGTGTGAGCTGTGCAGCCTCCCTCCTCCCGAATCATTAGAGGAAGATATTACAGCACTTAGTATATATAGCAGAGACCTGAGTTTTCTGTGTTAGCTGTGCAGCCTCCCTCCTCCCGAATCATTAGAGGAAGATATTACGGCACTTAGTATATATAGCAGAGACCTGAGTTTTCCGTGTGAGCTGTGCAGCCTCCCTCCCCCCGAATCATTAGAGGAAGATATTACAGCACTTAGTATATATAGCAGAGACCTGAGTTTTCTTTGTGAGCTGTGTGAGCTGTGCAGCCTCCCTCCTCCCGAATCATTAGAGGAAGATATTACAGAACTTAGTATATATAGCAGAGACCTGAGTTTTCCGTGTGAGCTGTGCAGCCTCCCTCCTCCCGAATCATTAGAGGAAGATATTACAGCACTTAGTATATATAGCAGAGACCTGAGTTTTCTGTGTGAGCTGTGCAGCCTCCCTCCTCCCGAATCATTAGAGGAAGATACTACGGCACTTAGTATATATAGCAGAGAACTGAGTTTTCCGTGTGAGCTGTGCAGCCTCCCTCCCCCCGAATCATTAGAGGAAGATATTACAGCACTTAGTATATATAGCAGAGACCTGAGTTTTCTGTGTGAGCTGTGTGAGCTGTGCAGCCTCCAACCTCCCGAATCATTAGAGGAAGATATTACAGCACTTAGTAAATATAGCAGAGGCCTGAGTTTTCCATGTGAGCTGTGCAGCCTCCCTCCTCCCGAATCATTAGAGGAAGATATTACAGCACTTAGTATATATAGCAGAGGCCTGAGTTTTCCGTGTGAGCTGTGCAGCCTCCCTCGTCCCGAATCATTACAGGAAGATATTACAGCACTTAGTATATATAGCAGAGGCCTGAGTTTTCCATGTGAGCTGTACAGCCTCCCTCCTCCCGAATCATTAGAGGAATATATTACAGCACTTAGTATATATAGCAGAGACCTGAGTTTTCCTTGTGAGCTGTGCAGCCTCCCTCCTCCCGAATCATTAGAGGAAGATATTACAGCACTTAGTATATATAGCAGAGACCTGAGTTTTCCGTGTAAGCTGTGCAGCCTCCCTCCTCCTGAATCATTAGAGGAAGATATTACAGCACTTAGTATATATAGCAGAGGCCTGAGTTTTCCATGTGAGCTGTGCAGCCTCCCTCCTCCTGAATCATTAGAGGAATATATTACAGCACTTAGTATATATAGCAGAGACCTGAGTTTTCCGTGTGAGCTGTGCAGCCTCCCTCCTCCCGAATCATTAGAGGGAGACATTACAGCCCTTAGTATATATATAGTAGAGACCTGAGTTTTCCGTGTGAGCTGTGAAGCCTCCCTCCTCCCGAATCATTAGAGGAAAATATTACAGCACTTAGTATATATAGCAGAGACCTGAGTTTTCCGTGTGAGCTGTGCAGCCTCCCTCCTCCTGAATCATTAGAGGAAGATATTACAGCACTTAGTATATATAGCAGAGGACAGAGTTTTCCGTGTGAGCTGTGCAGCCTCCCTCCTCCTGAATCATTAGAGGAAGATATTACAGCACTTAGTATATATAGCAGAGGCCTGAGTTATCCACGTGAGCTGTGCAGCCTCCCTCCTCCCAAATCATTAGAGGAATATATTACAGCACTTAGTATACATAGCAGAGACCTGAGTTTTCCGTGTGAGCTGTGCAGCCTCCCTCCCCCCGAATCATTAGAGGAAGATATTACAGCACTTAGTATATATAGCAGAGGCCTGAGTTTTCCGTGTGAGCTGTGCAGCCTCCCTCCCCCCGAATCATTAGAGGAAGATATTACAGCACTTAGTATATATAGCAGAGGCCTGAGTTTTCCATGTGAGCTGTGCAGCCTCCCTCCTCCTGAATCATTAGAGGATGATATTACAGCTCTTAGTATATATAGCAGAGACCTAAGTTTTCCGTGTGAGCTGTGCAGCCTCCCTCCCCCCGAATCATTAGAGGAAGATATTACAGCACTTAGTATATATATAGTAGAGACCTGAGTTTTCCGTGTGAGCTGTGTAGTCTCCCTCCTCCCGAATCATTAGAGGAATATATTACAGCACTTAGTATATATAGCAGAGACCTGAGTTTTCAGTGTGAGCTGTGCAGCCTCCCTCCTCCTGATTCAGTAGAGGAAGATATTACAGCACTTAGTATATATAGCAGAAGCCTGAGTTTTCCATGTGAGCTGTGCAGCCTCCCTCCTCCCGAATCATTAGAGGAATATATTACAGCACTTAGTATATATAGCAGAGACCTGAGTTTTCCGTGTGAGCTGTGCAGCCTCCCTCCTCCCGAATCATTAGAGGAAGATATTACAGCACTTAGTATATATAGCAGAGACCTGAGTTTTCCATGTGAGCTGTGCAGCCTCCCTCCTCCCGAATCATTAGAGGAATATATTACAGCACTTAGTATATATAGCAGAGACCTGAGTTTTCCATGTGAGCTGTGCAGCCTCCCTCCTCCTGAATCATTAGAGGAAGATATTACTGCACTTAGTATATATAGCAGAGACCTGAGTTTTCCGTGTGAGCTGTGCAGCCTCCCTCCTCCCGAATCATTAGAGGAAGATATTACAGCACTTAGTATATATAGCAGAGACCTGAGTTTTCCGTGTGAGCTGTGCAGCCTCCCTCCCCACGAATCATTAGAGGAAGATATTACAGCACTTAGTATATATAGCAGAGACCTGAGTTTTCTGTGAGAGCTGTGTGAGCTGTGCAGCCTCCCTCCTCCTGAATCATTAGAGGAAGATATTACAGCACTTAGTATATATAGCAGAGACCTGAGTTTTCCGTGTGAGCTGTGCAGGCTCCCTCCTCCCGAATCATTAGAGGAAGATATTACAACACTTAGTATATATAGCAGAGACCTGAGTTTTCCGTGTGAGCTGTGCAGCCTCCCTCCTCCCGAATCATTAGAGGAAGATATTACAGCACTTAGTATATATAGCAGAGACCTAAGTTTTCCGTGTGAGCTGTGCAGCCTCCCTCCTCCCGAATCATTAGAGGAAGATATTACGGCACTTAGTATATATAGCAGAGACCTGAGTTTTCCGTGTGAGCTGTGCAGCCTCCCTCCTCCCGAATCATTAGAAGAAGATATTACAGCACTTAGTATATATAGCAGAGACCTGAGTTTTCTGTGTGAGCTGTGCAGCCTCCCTCCTCCCGAATCATTAGAGGAAGATATTACGGCACTTAGTATATATAGCAGAGACCTGAGTTTTCCGTGTGAGCTGTGCAGCCTCCCTCCCCCCGAATCATTAGAGGAAGATATTACAGCACTTAGTATATATAGCAGAGACCTGAGTTTTCTGTGTGAGCTGTGTGAGCTGTGCAGCCTCCAACCTCCCGAATCATTAGAGGAAGATATTACAGCACTTAGTAAATATAGCAGAGGCCTGAGTTTTCCATGTGAGCTGTGCAGCCTCCCTCCTCCCGAATCATTAGAGGAAGATATTACAGCACTTAGTATATATAGCAGAGGCCTGAGTTTTCCGTGTGAGCTGTGCAGCCTCCCTCATCCCGAATCATTACAGGAAGATATTACAGCACTTAGTATATATAGCAGAGGCCTGAGTTTTCCATGTGAGCTGTACAGCCTCCCTCCTCCCGAATCATTAGAGGAATATATTACAGCACTTAGTATATATAGCAGAGACCTGAGTTTTCCTTGTGAGCTGTGCAGCCTCCCTCCTCCCGAATCATTAGAGGAAGATATTACAGCACTTAGTATATATAGCAGAGACCTGAGTTTTCCGTGTAAGCTGTGCAGCCTCCCTCCTCCTGAATCATTAGAGGAAGATATTACAGCACTTAGTATATATAGCAGAGGCCTGAGTTTTCCATGTGAGCTGTGCAGCCTTCCTCCTCCTGAATCATTAGAGGAATATATTACAGCACTTAGTATATATAGCAGAGACCTGAGTTTTCCGTGTGAGCTGTGCAGCCTCCCTCCTCCCGAATCATTAGAGGGAGACATTACAGCACTTAGTATATGTAGCAGAGACCTGAGTTTTCCGTGTGAGCTGTGCAGCCTCCCTCCTCCCGAATCATTAGAGGAAGATATTACGGCACTTAGTATATATAGCAGAGACCTGAGTTTTCCGTGTGAGCTGTGCAGCCTCCCTCCTCCCGAATCATTAGAGGAAGATATTACAGCACTTAGTATATATAGCAGAGACCTGAGTTTTCCGTGTGAGCTGTGCAGCCTCCCTCCTCCCGAATCATTAGAGGAAGATATTACCGCACTTAGTATATATATAGTAGAGACCTGAGTTTTCCTTGTGAGCTGTGCAGCCTCCCTCCTCCCGAATCATTAGAGGAAAATATTACAGCACTTAGTATATATAGCAGAGACCTGAGTTTTCAGTGAGAGCTGTGCAGCCTCCCTCCTCCTGAATCAGTAGAGGAAGATATTACAGCACTTAGTATATATAGCAGAAGCCTGAGTTTTCCATTGAGCTGTGCAGCCGCCCTCCTCCCGAATCATTAGAGGAATATATTACAGCACTTAGTATATATAGCAGAGACCTGAGTTTTCCGTGTGAGCTGTGCAGCCTCCCTTCTCCCGAATCATTAGAGGAAGATATTACAGCACTTAGTATATATAGCAGAGACCTGAGTTTTCCATGTGAGCTGTGCAGCCTCCCTCCTCCCGAATCATTATAGGAATATATTACAGCACTTAGTATATATAGCAGAGACCTGAGTTTTCCGTGTGAGCTGTGCAGCCTCCCTCCTCCTGAATCATTAGAGGACGATATTACAGCACTAAGTATATATAGCAGAGACTTGAGTTTTCCGTGTGAGATGTGCAGCCTCCCTCCTCCCGAATCATTAGAGGAAGATATTACAGCACTTAGTATATATAGCAGAGACCTGAGTTTTCCGTGTGAGCTGTGCAGCCTCCCTCCCCCCGAATCATTAGAGGAAGATATTACAGCACTTAGTATATATAGCAGAGACCTGAGTTTTCTGTGTGAGCTGTGTGAGCTGTGCAGCCTCCCTCCTCTTGAATCATTAGAGGAAGATATTACAGAACTTAGTATATATAGCAGAGACCTGAGTTTTCTGTGTGAGCTGTGCAGCCTCCCTCCTCCCGAATCATTAGAGGAAGGTATTACAGCACTTAGTATATATAGCAGAGACCTGAGTTTTCCGTGTGAGCTGTGCAGCCTCCCTCCTCCCGAATCATTAGAGGAAGATATTACAGCACTTAGTATATATAGCAGAGACCTGAGTTTTCTGTGTGAGCTGTGCAGCCTCCCTCCTCCCGAATCATTAGAGGAAGATATTACGGCACTTAGTATATATAGCAGAGACCTGAGTTTTCCGTGTGAGCTGTGCAGCCTCCCTCCCCCCGAATCATTAGAGGAAGATATTACAGCACTTAGTATATATAGCAGAGACCTGAGTTTTCTTTGTGAGCTGTGTGAGCTGTGCAGCCTCCCTCCTCCCGAATCATTAGAGGAAGATATTACAGAACTTAGTATATATAGCAGAGACCTGAGTTTTCCGTGTGAGCTGTGCAGCCTCCCTCCTCCCGAATCATTAGAGGAAGATATTACAGCACTTAGTATATATAGCAGAGACCTGAGTTTTCTGTGTGAGCTGTGCAGCCTCCCTCCTCCCGAATCATTAGAGGAAGATATTACGGCACTTAGTATATATAGCAGAGAACTGAGTTTTCCGTGTGAGCTGTGCAGCCTCCCTCCCCCCGAATCATTAGAGGAAGATATTACAGCACTTAGTATATATAGCAGAGACCTGAGTTTTCTGTGTGAGCTGTGTGAGCTGTGCAGCCTCCAACCTCCCGAATCATTAGAGGAAGATATTACAGCACTTAGTAAATATAGCAGAGGCCTGAGTTTTCCATGTGAGCTGTGCAGCCTCCCTCCTCCCGAATCATTAGAGGAAGATATTACAGCACTTAGTATATATAGCAGAGGCCTGAGTTTTCCGTGTGAGCTGTGCAGCCTCCCTCGTCCCGAATCATTACAGGAAGATATTACAGCACTTAGTATATATAGCAGAGGCCTGAGTTTTCCATGTGAGCTGTACAGCCTCCCTCCTCCCGAATCATTAGAGGAATATATTACAGCACTTAGTATATATAGCAGAGACCTGAGTTTTCCTTGTGAGCTGTGCAGCCTCCCTCCTCCCGAATCATTAGAGGAAGATATTACAGCACTTAGTATATATAGCAGAGACCTGAGTTTTCCGTGTAAGCTGTGCAGCCTCCCTCCTCCTGAATCATTAGAGGAAGATATTACAGCACTTAGTATATATAGCAGAGGCCTGAGTTTTCCATGTGAGCTGTGCAGCCTCCCTCCTCCTGAATCATTAGAGGAATATATTACAGCACTTAGTATATATAGCAGAGACCTGAGTTTTCCGTGTGAGCTGTGCAGCCTCCCTCCTCCCGAATCATTAGAGGGAGACATTACAGCCCTTAGTATATATATAGTAGAGACCTGAGTTTTCCGTGTGAGCTGTGAAGCCTCCCTCCTCCCGAATCATTAGAGGAAAATATTACAGCACTTAGTATATATAGCAGAGACCTGAGTTTTCCGTGTGAGCTGTGCAGCCTCCCTCCTCCTGAATCATTAGAGGAAGATATTACAGCACTTAGTATATATAGCAGAGGACAGAGTTTTCCGTGTGAGCTGTGCAGCCTCCCTCCTCCTGAATCATTAGAGGAAGATATTACAGCACTTAGTATATATAGCAGAGGCCTGAGTTATCCACGTGAGCTGTGCAGCCTCCCTCCTCCCAAATCATTAGAGGAATATATTACAGCACTTAGTATACATAGCAGAGACCTGAGTTTTCCGTGTGAGCTGTGCAGCCTCCCTCCCCCCGAATCATTAGAGGAAGATATTACAGCACTTAGTATATATAGCAGAGGCCTGAGTTTTCCGTGTGAGCTGTGCAGCCTCCCTCCCCCCGAATCATTAGAGGAAGATATTACAGCACTTAGTATATATAGCAGAGGCCTGAGTTTTCCATGTGAGCTGTGCAGCCTCCCTCCTCCTGAATCATTAGAGGATGATATTACAGCTCTTAGTATATATAGCAGAGACCTAAGTTTTCCGTGTGAGCTGTGCAGCCTCCCTCCTCCCGAATCATTAGAGGAATATATTACAGCACTTAGTATATATAGCAGAGACCTGAGTTTTCCATGTGAGCTGTGCAGCCTCCCTCCTCCTGAATCATTAGAGGAAGATATTACTGCACTTAGTATATATAGCAGAGACCTGAGTTTTCCGTGTGAGCTGTGCAGCCTCCCTCCTCCCGAATCATTAGAGGAAGATATTACAGCACTTAGTATATATAGCAGAGACCTGAGTTTTCAGTGTGAGCTGTGCAGCCTCCCTCCTCCTGATTCAGTAGAGGAAGATATTACAGCACTTAGTATATATAGCAGAAGCCTGAGTTTTCCATGTGAGCTGTGCAGCCTCCCTCCTCCCGAATCATTAGAGGAATATATTACAGCACTTAGTATATATAGCAGAGACCTGAGTTTTCCGTGTGAGCTGTGCAGCCTCCCTCCTCCCGAATCATTAGAGGAAGATATTACAGCACTTAGTATATATAGCAGAGACCTGAGTTTTCCATGTGAGCTGTGCAGCCTCCCTCCTCCCGAATCATTAGAGGAATATATTACAGCACTTAGTATATATAGCAGAGACCTGAGTTTTCCATGTGAGCTGTGCAGCCTCCCTCCTCCTGAATCATTAGAGGAAGATATTACTGCACTTAGTATATATAGCAGAGACCTGAGTTTTCCGTGTGAGCTGTGCAGCCTCCCTCCTCCCGAATCATTAGAGGAAGATATTACAGCACTTAGTATATATAGCAGAGACCTGAGTTTTCCATGTGAGCTGTGCAGCCTCCCTCCCCACGAATCATTAGAGGAAGATATTACAGCACTTAGTATATATAGCAGAGACCTGAGTTTTCTGTGAGAGCTGTGTGAGCTGTGCAGCCTCCCTCCCGAATCATTAGAGGAAGATATTACAGCACTTAGTATATATAGCAGAGACCTGAGTTTTCCGTGTGAGCTGTGCAGGCTCCCTCCTCCCGAATCATTAGAGGAAGATATTACAACACTTAGTATATATAGCAGAGACCTGAGTTTTCCGTGTGAGCTGTGCAGCCTCCCTCCTCCCGAATCATTAGAGGAAGATATTACAGCACTTAGTATATATAGCAGAGACCTAAGCTTTCCGTGTGAGCTGTGCAGCCTCCCTCCTCCCGAATCATTAGAGGAAGATATTACGGCACTTAGTATATATAGCAGAGACCTGAGTTTTCCGTGTGAGCTGTGCAGCCTCCCTCCTCCCGAATCATTAGAAGAAGATATTACAGCACTTAGTATATATAGCAGAGACCTGAGTTTTCTGTGTGAGCTGTGCAGCCTCCCTCCTCCCGAATCATTAGAGGAAGATATTACGGCACTTAGTATATATAGCAGAGACCTGAGTTTTCCGTGTGAGCTGTGCAGCCTCCCTCCCCCCGAATCATTAGAGGAAGATATTACAGCACTTAGTATATATAGCAGAGACCTGAGTTTTCTGTGTGAGCTGTGTGAGCTGTGCAGCCTCCAACCTCCCGAATCATTAGAGGAAGATATTACAGCACTTAGTAAATATAGCAGAGGCCTGAGTTTTCCATGTGAGCTGTGCAGCCTCCCTCCTCCCGAATCATTAGAGGACTATATTACAGCACTTAGTATATATAGCAGAGGCCTGAGTTTTCCGTGTGAGCTGTGCAGCCTCCCTCATCCCGAATCATTACAGGAAGATATTACAGCACTTAGTATATATAGCAGAGGCCTGAGTTTTCCATGTGAGCTGTACAGCCTCCCTCCTCCCGAATCATTAGAGGAATATATTACAGCACTTAGTATATATAGCAGAGACCTGAGTTTTCCTTGTGAGCTGTGCAGCCTCCCTCCTCCCGAATCATTAGAGGAAGATATTACAGCACTTAGTATATATAGCAGAGACCTGAGTTTTCCGTGTAAGCTGTGCAGCCTCCCTCCTCCTGAATCATTAGAGGAAGATATTACAGCACTTAGTATATATAGCAGAGGCCTGAGTTTTCCATGTGAGCTGTGCAGCCTCCCTCCTCCTGAATCATTAGAGGAATATATTACAGCACTTAGTATATATAGCAGAGACCTGAGTTTTCCGTGTGAGCTGTGCAGCCTCCCTCCTCCCGAATCATTAGAGGGAGACATTACAGCACTTAGTATATGTAGCAGAGACCTGAGTTTTCCGTGTGAGCTGTGCAGCCTCCCTCCTCCCGAATCATTAGAGGAAGATATTACGGCACTTAGTATATATAGCAGAGACCTGAGTTTTCCGTGTGAGCTGTGCAGCCTCCCTCCTCCCGAATCATTAGAGGAAGATATTACAGCACTTAGTATATATAGCAGAGACCTGAGTTTTCCGTGTGAGCTGTGCAGCCTCCCTCCTCCCGAATCATTAGAGGAAGATATTACCGCACTTAGTATATATATAGTAGAGACCTGAGTTTTCCTTGTGAGCTGTGCAGCCTCCCTCCTCCCGAATCATTAGAGGAAAATATTACAGCACTTAGTATATATAGCAGAGACCTGAGTTTTCAGTGAGAGCTGTGCAGCCTCCCTCCTCCTGAATCAGTAGAGGAAGATATTACAGCACTTAGTATATATAGCAGAAGCCTGAGTTTTCCATTGAGCTGTGCAGCCGCCCTCCTCCCGAATCATTAGAGGAATATATTACAGCACTTAGTATATATAGCAGAGACCTGAGTTTTCCGTGTGAGCTGTGCAGCCTCCCTTCTCCCAAATCATTAGAGGAAGATATTACAGCACTTAGTATATATAGCAGAGACCTGAGTTTTCCATGTGAGCTGTGCAGCCTCCCTCCTCCCGAATCATTATAGGAATATATTACAGCACTTAGTATATATAGCAGAGACCTGAGTTTTCCGTGTGAGCTGTGCAGCCTCCCTCCTCCTGAATCATTAGAGGACGATATTACAGCACTAAGTATATATAGCAGAGACTTGAGTTTTCCGTGTGAGATGTGCAGCCTCCCTCCTCCCGAATCATTAGAGGAAGATATTACAGCACTTAGTATATATAGCAGAGACCTGAGTTTTCCGTGTGAGCTGTGCAGCCTCCCTCCCCCCGAATCATTAGAGGAAGATATTACAGCACTTAGTATATATAGCAGAGACCTGAGTTTTCTGTGTGAGCTGTGTGAGCTGTGCAGCCTCCCTCCTCTTGAATCATTAGAGGAAGATATTACAGAACTTAGTATATATAGCAGAGACCTGAGTTTTCTGTGTGAGCTGTGCAGCCTCCCTCCTCCCGAATCATTAGAGGAAGGTATTACAGCACTTAGTATATATAGCAGAGACCTGAGTTTTCCGTGTGAGCTGTGCAGCCTCCCTCCTCCCGAATCATTAGAGGAAGATATTACAGCACTTAGTATATATAGCAGAGACCTGAGTTTTCTGTGTGAGCTGTGCAGCCTCCCTCCTCCCGAATCATTAGAGGAAGATATTACGGCACTTAGTATATATAGCAGATACCTGAGTTTTCCGTGTGAGCTGTGCAGCCTCCCTCCCCCCGAATCATTAGAGGAAGATATTACAGCACTTAGTATATATAGCAGAGACCTGAGTTTTCTTTGTGAGCTGTGTGAGCTGTGCAGCCTCCCTCCTCCCGAATCATTAGAGGAAGATATTACAGAACTTAGTAAATATAGCAGAGGCCTGAGTTTTCCATGTGAGCTGTGCAGCCTCCCTCCTCCCGAATCATTAGAGGAAGATATTACAGCACTTAGTATATATAGCAGAGACCTGAGTTTTCCGTGTGAGCTGTGCAGCCTCCCTCCTCCCGAATCATTAGAGGAAGATATTACAGCACTTAGTATATATAGCAGAGACCTGAGTTTTCTGTGTGAGCTGTGCAGCCTCCCTCCTCCCGAATCATTAGAGGAAGATATTACGGCACTTAGTATATATAGCAGAGACCTGAGTTTTCCGTGTGAGCTGTGCAGCCTCCCTCCCCCCGAATCATTAGAGGAAGATATTACAGCACTTAGTATATATAGCAGAGACCTGAGTTTTCTGTGTGAGCTGTGTGAGCTGTGCAGCCTCCAACCTCCCGAATCATTAGAGGAAGATATTACAGCACTTAGTAAATATAGCAGAGGCCTGAGTTTTCCATGTGAGCTGTGCAGCCTCCCTCCTCCCGAATCATTAGAGGAAGATATTACAGCACTTAGTATATATAGCAGAGGCCTGAGTTTTCCGTGTGAGCTGTGCAGCCTCCCTCATCCCGAATCATTACAGGAAGATATTACAGCACTTAGTATATATAGCAGAGGCCTGAGTTTTCCATGTGAGCTGTACAGCCTCCCTCCTCCCGAATCATTAGAGGAATATATTACAGCACTTAGTATATATAGCAGAGACCTGAGTTTTCCTTGTGAGCTGTGCAGCCTCCCTCCTCCCGAATCATTAGAGGAAGATATTACAGCACTTAGTATATATAGCAGAGACCTGAGTTTTCCGTGTAAGCTGTGCAGCCTCCCTCCTCCTGAATCATTAGAGGAAGATATTACAGCACTTAGTATATATAGCAGAGGCCTGAGTTTTCCATGTGAGCTGTGCAGCCTCCCTCCTCCTGAATCATTAGAGGAATATATTACAGCACTTAGTATATATAGCAGAGACCTGAGTTTTCCGTGTGAGCTGTGCAGCCTCCCTCCTCCCGAATCATTAGAGGGAGACATTACAGCCCTTAGTATATATATAGTAGAGACCTGAGTTTTCCGTGTGAGCTGTGCAGCCTCCCTCCTCCCGAATCATTAGAGGAAAATATTACAGCACTTAGTATATATAGCAGAGACCTGAGTTTTCAGTGTGAGCTGTGCAGCCTCCCTCCTCCTGAATCATTAGAGGAAGATATTACAGCACTTAGTATATATAGCAGAGGACAGAGTTTTCCGTGTGAGCTGTGCAGCCTCCCTCCTCCTGAATCATTAGAGGAAGATATTACAGCACTTAGTATATATAGCAGAGGCCTGAGTTATCCATGTGAGCTGTGCAGCCTCCCTCCTCCCAAATCATTAGAGGAATATATTACAGCACTTAGTATACATAGCAGAGACCTGAGTTTTCCGTGTGAGCTGTGCAGCCTCCCTCCCCCCGAATCATTAGAGGAAGATATTACAGCACTTAGTATATATAGCAGAGGCCTGAGTTTTCCGTGTGAGCTGTGCAGCCTCCCTCCCCCC
This sequence comes from Taudactylus pleione, assembly GCA_031769625.1. Taxonomy (NCBI): domain Eukaryota; kingdom Metazoa; phylum Chordata; class Amphibia; order Anura; family Myobatrachidae; genus Taudactylus; species Taudactylus pleione. The sequence continues at coordinate 834,492 of JAUIMM010000845.1, forward strand.
GAATCATTAGAGGAAGATATTACAGCACTTAGTATATATAGCAGAGGCCTGAGTTTTCCATGTGAGCTGTGCAGCCTCCCTCCTCCTGAATCATTAGAGGATGATATTACAGCTCTTAGTATATATAGCAGAGACCTAAGTTTTCCGTGTGAGCTGTGCAGCCTCCCTCCCCCCGAATCATTAGAGGAAGATATTACAGCAATTAGTATATATATAGTAGAGACCTGAGTTTTCCGTGTGAGCTGTGTAGTCTCCCTCCTCCCAAATCATTAGAGGAATATATTACAGCACTTAGTATATATAGCAGAGACCTGAGTTTTCAGTGTGAGCTGTGCAGCCTCCCTCCTCCTGATTCAGTAGAGGAAGATATTACAGCACTTAGTATATATAGCAGAAGCCTGAGTTTTCCATGTGAGCTGTGCAGCCTCCCTCCTCCCGAATCATTAGAGGAATATATTACAGCACTTAGTATATATAGCAGAGACCTGAGTTTTCCGTGTGAGCTGTGCAGCCTCCCTCCTCCCGAATCATTAGAGGAAGATATTACAGCACTTAGTATATATAGCAGAGACCTGAGTTTTCCATGTGAGCTGTGCAGCCTCCCTCCTCCCGAATCATTAGAGGAATATATTACAGCACTTAGTATATATAGCAGAGACCTGAGTTTTCCATGTGAGCTGTGCAGACTCCCTCCTCCTGAATCATTAGAGGAAGATATTACTGCACTTAGTATATATAGCAGAGACCTGAGTTTTCCGTGTGAGCTGTGCAGCCTCCCTCCTCCCGAATCATTAGAGGAAGATATTACAGCACTTAGTATATATAGCAGAGACCTGAGTTTTCCGTGTGAGCTGTGCAGCCTCCCTCCCCACGAATCATTAGAGGAAGATATTACAGCACTTAGTATATATAGCAGAGACCTGAGTTTTCTGTGTGAGCTGTGTGAGCTGTGCAGCCTCCCTCCTCCCGAATCATTAGAGGAAGATATTACAGCACTTAGTATATATAGCAGAGACCTGAGTTTTCCGTGTGAGCTGTGCAGGCTCCCTCCTCCCGAATCATTAGAGGAAGATATTACAACACTTAGTATATATAGCAGAGACCTTAGTTTTCCGTGTGAGCTGTGCAGCCTCCCTCCTCCCGAATCATTAGAGGAAGATATTACAGCACTTAGTATATATAGCAGAGACCTAAGTTTTCCGTGTGAGCTGTGCAGCCTCCCTCCTCCCGAATCATTAGAGGAAGATATTACGGCACTTAGTATATATAGCAGAGACCTGAGTTTTCCGTGTGAGCTGTGCAGCCTCCCTCCTCCCGAATCATTAGAAGAAGATATTACAGCACTTAGTATATATAGCAGAGACCTGAGTTTTCTGTGTGAGCTGTGCAGCCTCCCTCCTCCCGAATCATTAGAGGAAGATATTACAGCACTTAGTATATATAGCAGAGACCTGAGTTTTCCGTGTGAGCTGTGCAGCCTCCCTCCCCCCGAATCATTAGAGGAAGATATTACAGCACTTAGTATATATAGCAGAGACCTGAGTTTTCTGTGTGAGCTGTGTGAGCTGTGCAGCCTCCAACCTCCCGAATCATTAGAGGAAGATATTACAGCACTTAGTAAATATAGCAGAGGCCTGAGTTTTCCATGTGAGCTGTGCAGCCTCCCTCCTCCCGAATCATTAGAGGAAGATATTACAGCACTTAGTATATATAGCAGAGGCCTGAGTTTTCCGTGTGAGCTGTGCAGCCTCCCTCATCCCGAATCATTACAGGAAGATATTACAGCACTTAGTATATATAGCAGAGGCCTGAGTTTTCCATGTGAGCTGTGCAGCCTCCCTCCTCCTGAATCATTAGAGGAATATATTACAGCACTTAGTATATATAGCAGAGACCTGAGTTTTCCTTGTGAGCTGTGCAGCCTCCCTCCTCCCGAATCATTAGAGGAAGATATTACAGCACTTAGTATATATAGCAGAGGCCTGAGTTTTCCATGTGAGCTGTGCAGCCTCCCTCCTCCTGAATCATTAGAGGAATATATTACAGCACTTAGTATATATAGCAGAGACCTGAGTTTTCTGTGTGAGCTGTGCAGCCTCCCTCCTCCCGAATCATTAGAGGAAGACATTACAGCCCTTAGTATATATATAGCAGAGACCTGAGTTTACCGTGTGAGCTGTGCAGCCTCCCTTCTCCTGAATCATTAGAGGAAGATATTACAGCACTTAGTATATATAGCAGAGGACAGAGTTTTCTGTGTGAGCTGTACAGCCTCCCTCCTCCTGAATCATTAGAGGAAGATATTACAGCACTTAGTATATATAGCAGAGGCCTGAGTTATCCATGTGAGCTGTGCAGCCTCCCTCCTCCTGAATCATTAGAGGAATATATTACAGCACTTAGTATATATAGCAGAGACCTGAGTTTTCCGTGTGAGCTGTGCAGCCTCCCTCCCCCGAATCATTAGAGGAAGTTATTACAGCACTTAGTATATATAGCAGAGGCTTGAGTTTTCCATGTGAGCTGTGCAGCATCCCTCCTCCTGAATCATTAGAGGATGATATTACAGCACTTAGTATATATAGCAGAGACCTAAGTTTTCCGTGTGAGCTGTGCAGCCTCCCTCCCCCCGAATCATTAGAGGAAGATATTACAGCACTTAGTATATATATAGTAGAGACCTGAGTTTTCAGTGTGAGCTGTGCAGCCTCCCTCCTCCCGAATCATTAGAGGAATATATTACAGCACTTAGTATATATAGCAGAGAACTGAGTTTTCCGTGTGAGCTGTGCAGCCTCCCTCCCCCCGAATCATTAGAGGAAGATATTACAGCACTTAGTAAATATAGCAGAGGCCTGAGTTTTCCATGTGAGCTGTGCAGCCTCCCTCCTCCCGAATCATTAGATGAAAATATTACAGCACTTAGTATATATAGCAGAGGCCTGAGTTTTCCGTGTGAGCTGTGCAGCCTCCCTCCTCCCGAATCATTAGAGGAAGATATTACAGCACTTAGTATATATAGCAGAGGCCTGAGTTATCCGTGTGAGCTGTGCAGCCTCCCTCATCCCGAATCATTACAGGAAGATATTACAGCACTTAGTATATATATAGTAGAGACCTGAGTTTTCAGTGTGAGCTGTGCAGCCTCCCTCCTCCCGAATCATTAGAGGAAGATATTACAGCACTTAGTATATATAGCAGAGGCCTGAGTTTTCCATGTGAGCTGTGAAGCCTCCCTCCTCCTGAATCATTAGAGGATGATATTACAGCTCTTAGTTTATATAGCAGAGACCTAAGTTTTCCGTGTGAGCTGTGCAGCCTCCCTCCCCCCGAATCATTAGAGGAAGATATTACAGCACTTAGTATATATATAGTAGAGACCTGAGTTTTCCGTGTGAGCTGTGTAGTCTCCCTCCTCCCGAATCATTAGAGGAATATATTACAGCACTTAGTATATATAGCAGAGACCTGAGTTTTCAGTGTGAGCTGTGCAGCCTCCCTCCTCCTGATTCAGTAGAGGAAGATATTACAGCACTTAGTATATATAGCAGAAGCCTGAGTTTTCCATGTGAGCTGTGCAGCCTCCCTCCTCCCGAATCATTAGAGGAATATATTACAGCACTTAGTATATATAGCAGAGACCTGAGTTTTCCGTGTGAGCTGTGCAGCCTCCCTCCTCCCGAATCATTAGAGGAAGATATTACAGCACTTAGTATATATAGCAGAGACCTGAGTTTTCTGTGTTAGCTGTGCAGCCTCCCTCCTCCCGAATCATTAGAGGAATATATTACAGCACTTAGTATATATAGCAGAGACCTGAGTTTTCCATGTGAGCTGTGCAGCCTCCCTCCTCCTGAATCATTAGAGGAAGATATTACTGCACTTAGTATATATAGCAGAGACCTGAGTTTTCCGTGTGAGCTGTGCAGCCTCCCTCCTCCCGAATCATTAGAGGAAGATATTACAGCACTTAGTATATATAGCAGAGACCTGAGTTTTCCGTGTGAGCTGTGCAGCCTCCCTCCCCACGAATCAATAGAGGAAGATATTACAGCACTTAGTATATATAGCAGAGACCTGAGTTTTCTGTGTGAGCTGTGTGAGCTGTGCAGCCTCCCTCCTCCCGAATCATTAGAGGAAGATATTACAGCACTTAGTATATATAGCAGAGACCTGAGTTTTCCGTGTGAGCTGTGCAGGCTCCCTCCTCCCGAATCATTAGAGGAAGATATTACAACACTTAGTATATATAGCAGAGACCTGAGTTTTCCGTGTGAGCTGTGCAGCCTCCCTCCTCCCGAATCATTAGAGGAAGATATTACAGCACTTAGTATATATAGCAGAGACCTAAGTTTTCCGTGTGAGCTGTGCAGCCTCCCTCCTCCCGAATCATTAGAGGAAGATATTACGGCACTTAGTATATATAGCAGAGACCTGAGTTTTCCATGTGAGCTGTGCAGCCTCCCTCCTCCCGAATCATTAGAGGAAGATATTACAGCACTTAGTATATATATAGTAGAGACCGGAGTTTTCCGTGTGAGCTGTGCAGCCTCCCTCCTCCCGAATCATTAGAGGAAAATATTACAGCACTTAGTATATATAGCAGAGACCTGAGTTTTCAGTGTGAGCTGTGCAGCCTCCCTCCTCCTGAATCAGTAGAGGAAGATATTACAGCACTTAGTATATATATAGTAGAGACCTGAGTTTTCAGTGTGAGCTGTGCAGCCTCCCTCCTCCCGAATCATTAGAGGAATATATTACAGCACTTAGTATATATAGCAGAGAACTGAGTTTTCCGTGTGAGCTGTGCAGCCTCCCTCCCCCCGAATCATTAGAGGAAGATATTACAGCACTTAGTAAATATAGCAGAGGCCTGAGTTTTCCATGTGAGCTGTGCAGCCTCCCTCCTCCCGAATCATTAGATGAAAATATTACAGCACTTAGTATATATAGCAGAGGCCTGAGTTTTCCGTGTGAGCTGTGCAGCCTCCCTCCTCCCGAATCATTAGAGGAATATATTACAGCACTTAGTATATATAGCAGAGACCTGAGTTTTCCGTGTGAGCTGTGCAGCCTCCCTCCTCCCGAATCATTAGAGGAAGATATTACAGCACTTAGTATATATAGCAGAGACCTGAGTTTTCCATGTGAGCTGTGCAGCCTCCCTCCTCCCGAATCATTAGAGGAATATATTACAGCACTTAGTATATATAGCAGAGACCTGAGTTTTCCATGTGAGCTGTGCAGCCTCCCTCCTCCTGAATCATTAGAGGAAGATATGACTGCACTTAGTATATATAGCAGAGACCTGAGTTTTCCGTGTGAGCTGTGCAGCCTCCCTCCTCCCGAATCATTAGAGGAAGATATTACAGCACTTAGTATATATAGCAGAGACCTGAGTTTTCCGTGTGAACTGTGCAGCCTCCCTCCCCACGAATCATTAGAGGAAGATATTACAGCACTTAGTATGTATAGCAGAGACCTGAGTTTTCTGTGTGAGCTGTGTGAGCTGTGCAGCCTCCCTCCTCCCGAATCATTAGAGGAAGATATTACAGCACTTAGTATATATAGCAGAGACCTGAGTTTTCCATGTGAGCTGTGCAGCCTCCCTCCTCCCGAATCATTAGAGGAAGATATTACAGCACTTAGTATATATAGCAGAGACCTGAGTTTTCCGTGTGAGCTGTGCAGCCTCCCTCCTCCCGAATCATTAGAGGAAGATATTACAGCACTTAGTATATATAGCAGAGACCTGAGTTTTCTGTGTGAGCTGTGCAGCCTCCCTCCTCCCGAATCATTAGAGGAAGATATTACGGCACTTAGTATATATAGCAGAGACCTGAGTTTTCCGTGTGAGCTGTGCAGCCTCCCTCCCCCGAATCATTAGAGGAAGATATTACAGCACTTAGTATATATAGCAGAGACCTGAGTTTTCTGTGTGAGCTGTGTGAGCTGTGCAGCCTCCAACCTCCCGAATCATTAGAGGAAGATATTACAGCACTTAGTAAATATAGCAGAGGCCTGAGTTTTCCATGTGAGCTGTGCAGCCTCCCTCCTCCCGAATCATTAGAGGAAGATATTACAGCACTTAGTATATATAGCAGAGGCCTGAGTTTTCCGTGTGAGCTGTGCAGCCTCCCTCATCCCGAATCATTACAGGAAGATATTACAGCACTTAGTATATATAGCAGAGGCCTGAGTTTTCCATGTGAGCTGTACAGCCTCCCTCCTCCCGAATCATTAGAGGAAGATATTACAGCACTTAGTATATATAGCAGAGACCTGAGTTTTCTGTGTGAGATGTGCAGCCTCCCTCCTCCCGAATCATTAGAGGAAGATATTACGGCACTTAGTATATATAGCAGATACCTGAGTTTTCCATGTGAGCTGTGCAGCCTCCCTCCCCCCGAATCATTAGAGGAAGATATTACAGCACTTAGTATATATAGCAGAGACCTGAGTTTTCTGTGTGAGCTGTGTGAGCTGTGCAGCCTCCAACCTCCCGAATCATTAGAGGAAGATATTACAGCACTTAGTAAATATAGCAGAGGCCTGAGTTTTCCATGTGAGCTGTGCAGCCTCCCTCCTCCCGAATCATTAGAGGAAGATATTACAGCACTTAGTATATATAGCAGAGGCCTGAGTTTTCCGTGTGAGCTGTGCAGCCTCCCTCGTCCCGAATCATTACAGGAAGATATTACAGCACTTAGTATATATAGCAGAGGCCTGAGTTTTCCATGTGAGCTGTACAGCCTCCCTCCTCCCGAATCATTAGAGGAATATATTACAGCACTTAGTATATATAGCAGAGACCTGAGTTTTCCTTGTGAGCTGTGCAGCCTCCCTCCTCCCGAATCATTAGAGGAAGATATTACAGCACTTAGTATATATAGCAGAGACCTGAGTTTTCCGTGTAAGCTGTGCAGCCTCCCTCCTCCTGAATCATTAGAGGAAGATATTACAGCACTTAGTATATATAGCAGAGGCCTGAGTTTTCCATGTGAGCTGTGCAGCCTCCCTCCTCCTGAATCATTAGAGGAATATATAACAGCACTTAGTATATATAGCAGAGACCTGAGTTTTCCGTGTGAGCTGTGCAGCCTCCCTCCTCCCGAATCATTAGAGGGAGACATTACAGCCCTTAGTATATATATAGTAGAGACCTGAGTTTTCCGTGTGAGCTGTGCAGCCTCCCTCCTCCCGAATCATTAGAGGAAAATATTACAGCACTTAGTATATATAGCAGAGACCTGAGTTTTCAGTGTGAGCTGTGCAGCCTCCCTCCTCCTGAATCATTAGAGGAAGATATTACAGCACTTAGTATATATAGCAGAGGACAGAGTTTTCCGTGTGAGCTGTGCAGCCTCCCTCCTCCTGAATCATTAGAGGAAGATATTACAGCACTTAGTATATATAGCAGAGGCCTGAGTTATCCATGTGAGCTGTGCAGCCTCCCTCCTCCCAAATCATTAGAGGAATATATTACAGCACTTAGTATACATAGCAGAGACCTGAGTTTTCCGTGTGAGCTGTGCAGCCTCCCTCCCCCCGAATCATTAGAGGAAGATATTACAGCACTTAGTATATATAGCAGAGGCCTGAGTTTTCCGTGTGAGCTGTGCAGCCTCCCTCCCCCCGAATCATTAGAGGAAGATATTACAGCACTTAGTATATATAGCAGAGGCCTGAGTTTTCCATGTGAGCTGTGCAGCCTCCCTCCTCCTGAATCTTTAGAGGATGATATTACAGCTCTTAGTATATATAGCAGAGACCTAAGTTTTCCGTGTGAGCTGTGCAGCCTCCCTCCCCCCGAATCATTAGAGGAAGATATTACAGCACTTAGTATATATATAGTAGAGACCTGAGTTTTCCGTGTGAGCTGTGTAGTCTCCCTCCTCCCGAATCATTAGAGGAATATATTACAGCACTTAGTATATATAGCAGAGACCTGAGTTTTCAGTGTGAGCTGTGCAGCCTCCCTCCTCCTGATTCAGTAGAGGAAGATATTACAGCACTTAGTATATATAGCAGAAGCCTGAGTTTTCCATGTGAGCTGTGCAGCCTCCCTCCTCCCGAATCATTAGAGGAATATATTACAGCACTTAGTATATATAGCAGAGACCTGAGTTTTCCGTGTGAGCTGTGCAGCCTCCCTCCTCCCGAATCATTAGAGGAAGATATTACAGCACTTAGTATATATAGCAGAGACCTGAGTTTTCCGTGTGAGCTGTGCAGCCTCCCTCCTCCCGAATCATTAGAGGAAGATATTACAGCACTTAGTATATATAGCAGAGACCTGAGTTTTCCGTGTGAGCTGTGCAGCCTCCCTCCCCACGAATCATTAGAGGAAGATATTACAGCACTTAGTATATATAGCAGAGACCTGAGTTTTCTGTGTGAGCTGTGTGAGCTGTGCAGCCTCCCTCCTCCCGAATCATTAGAGGAAGATATTACAGCACTTAGTATATATAGCAGAGACCTGAGTTTTCCGTGTGAGCTGTGCAGGCTCCCTCCTCCCGAATCATTAGAGGAAGATATTACAACACTTAGTATATATAGCAGAGACCTTAGTTTTCCGTGTGAGCTGTGCAGCCTCCCTCCTCCCGAATCATTAGAGGAAGATATTACAGCACTTAGTATATATAGCAGAGACCTAAGTTTTCCGTGTGAGCTGTGCAGCCTCCCTCCTCCCGAATCATTAGAGGAAGATATTACGGCACTTAGTATATATAGCAGAGACCTGAGTTTTCCGTGTGAGCTGTGCAGCCTCCCTCCTCCCGAATCATTAGAAGAAGATATTACAGCACTTAGTATATATAGCAGAGACCTGAGTTTTCTGTGTGAGCTGTGCAGCCTCCCTCCTCCCGAATCATTAGAGGAAGATATTACAGCACTTAGTATATATAGCAGAGACCTGAGTTTTCCGTGTGAGCTGTGCAGCCTCCCTCCCCCCGAATCATTAGAGGAAGATATTACAGCACTTAGTATATATAGCAGAGACCTGAGTTTTCTGTGTGAGCTGTGTGAGCTGTGCAGCCTCCAACCTCCCGAATCATTAGAGGAAGATATTACAGCACTTAGTAAATATAGCAGAGGCCTGAGTTTTCCATGTGAGCTGTGCAGCCTCCCTCCTCCCGAATCATTAGAGGAAGATATTACAGCACTTAGTATATATAGCAGAGGCCTGAGTTTTCCGTGTGAGCTGTGCAGCCTCCCTCATCCCGAATCATTACAGGAAGATATTACAGCACTTAGTATATATAGCAGAGGCCTGAGTTTTCCATGTGAGCTGTGCAGCCTCCCTCCTCCTGAATCATTAGAGGAATATATTACAGCACTTAGTATATATAGCAGAGACCTGAGTTTTCCTTGTGAGCTGTGCAGCCTCCCTCCTCCCGAATCATTAGAGGAAGATATTACAGCACTTAGTATATATAGCAGAGGCCTGAGTTTTCCATGTGAGCTGTGCAGCCTCCCTCCTCCTGAATCATTAGAGGAATATATTACAGCACTTAGTATATATAGCAGAGACCTGAGTTTTCTGTGTGAGCTGTGCAGCCTCCCTCCTCCCGAATCATTAGAGGAAGACATTACAGCCCTTAGTATATATATAGCAGAGACCTGAGTTTACCGTGTGAGCTGTGCAGCCTCCCTTCTCCTGAATCATTAGAGGAAGATATTACAGCACTTAGTATATATAGCAGAGGACAGAGTTTTCTGTGTGAGCTGTACAGCCTCCCTCCTCCTGAATCATTAGAGGAAGATATTACAGCACTTAGTATATATAGCAGAGGCCTGAGTTATCCATGTGAGCTGTGCAGCCTCCCTCCTCCTGATTCATTAGAGGAATATATTACAGCACTTAGTATATATAGCAGAGGCCTGAGTTTTCCGTGTGAGCTGTGCAGCCTCCCTCATCCCGAATCATTACAGGAAGATATTACAGCACTTAGTATATATAGCAGAGGCCTGAGTTTTCCATGTGAGCTGTGCAGCCTCCCTCCTCCTGAATCATTAGAGGAATATATTACAGCACTTAGTATATATAGCAGAGACCTGAGTTTTCCTTGTGAGCTGTGCAGCCTCCCTCCTCCCGAATCATTAGAGGAAGATATTACAGCACTTAGTATATATAGCAGAGGCCTGAGTTTTCCATGTGAGCTGTGCAGCCTCCCTCCTCCTGAATCATTAGAGGAATATATTACAGCACTTAGTATATATAGCAGAGACCTGAGTTTTCTGTGTGAGCTGTGCAGCCTCCCTCCTCCCGAATCATTAGAGGAAGACATTACAGCCCTTAGTATATATATAGCAGAGACCTGAGTTTACCGTGTGAGCTGTGCAGCCTCCCTTCTCCTGAATCATTAGAGGAAGATATTACAGCACTTAGTATATATAGCAGAGGACAGAGTTTTCTGTGTGAGCTGTACAGCCTCCCTCCTCCTGAATCATTAGAGGAAGATATTACAGCACTTAGTATATATAGCAGAGGCCTGAGTTATCCATGTGAGCTGTGCAGCCTCCCTCCTCCTGATTCATTAGAGGAATATATTACAGCACTTAGTATATATAGCAGAGACCTGAGTTTTCCGTGTGAGCTGTGCAGCCTCCCTCCCCCGAATCATTAGAGGAAGTTATTACAGCACTTAGTATATATAGCAGAGGCTTGAGTTTTCCATGTGAGCTGTGCAGCATCCCTCCTCCTGAATCATTAGAGGATGATATTACAGCACTTAGTATATATAGCAGAGACCTAAGTTTTCCGTGTGAGCTGTGCAGCCTCCCTCCCCCCGAATCATTAGAGGAAGATATTACAGCACTTAGTATATATATAGTAGAGACCTGAGTTTTCAGTGTGAGCTGTGCAGCCTCCCTCCTCCCGAATCATTAGAGGAATATATTACAGCACTTAGTATATATAGCAGAGAACTGAGTTTTCCGTGTGAGCTGTGCAGCCTCCCTCCCCCCGAATCATTAGAGGAAGATATTACAGCACTTAGTAAATATAGCAGAGGCCTGAGTTTTCCATGTGAGCTGTGCAGCCTCCCTCCTCCCGAATCATTAGATGAAAATATTACAGCACTTAGTATATATAGCAGAGGCCTGAGTTTTCCGTGTGAGCTGTGCAGCCTCCCTCCTCCCGAATCATTAGAGGAAGATATTACAGCACTTAGTATATATAGCAGAGGCCTGAGTTTTCCGTGTGAGCTGTGCAGCCTCCCTCGTCCCGAATCATTACAGGAAGATATTACAGCACTTAGTATATATATAGTAGAGACCTGAGTTTTCAGTGTGAGCTGTGCAGCCTCCCTCCTCCCGAATCATTAGAGGAAGATATTACAGCACTTAGTATATATAGCAGAGGCCTGAGTTTTCCATGTGAGCTGTGAAGCCTCCCTCCTCCTGAATCATTAGAGGATGATATTACAGCTCTTAGTTTATATAGCAGAGACCTAAGTTTTCCGTGTGAGCTGTGCAGCCTCCCTCCCCCCGAATCATTAGAGGAAGATATTACAGCACTTAGTATATATATAGTAGAGACCTGAGTTTTCCGTGTGAGCTGTGTAGTCTCCCTCCTCCCGAATCATTAGAGGAATATATTACAGCACTTAGTATATATAGCAGAGACCTGAGTTTTCAGTGTGAGCTGTGCAGCCTCCCTCCTCCTGATTCAGTAGAGGAAGATATTACAGCACTTAGTATATATAGCAGAAGCCTGAGTTTTCCATGTGAGCTGTGCAGCCTCCCTCCTCCCGAATCATTAGAGGAATATATTACAGCACTTAGTATATATAGCAGAGACCTGAGTTTTCCGTGTGAGCTGTGCAGCCTCCCTCCTCCCGAATCATTAGAGGAAGATATTACAGCACTTAGTATATATAGCAGAGACCTGAGTTTTCTGTGTTAGCTGTGCAGCCTCCCTCCTCCCGAATCATTAGAGGAATATATTACAGCACTTAGTATATATAGCAGAGACCTGAGTTTTCCATGTGAGCTGTGCAGCCTCCCTCCTCCTGAATCATTAGAGGAAGATATTACTGCACTTAGTATATATAGCAGAGACCTGAGTTTTCCGTGTGAGCTGTGCAGCCTCCCTCCTCCCGAATCATTAGAGGAAGATATTACAGCACTTAGTATATATAGCAGAGACCTGAGTTTTCCGTGTGAGCTGTGCAGCCTCCCTCCCCACGAATCAATAGAGGAAGATATTACAGCACTTAGTATATATAGCAGAGACCTGAGTTTTCTGTGTGAGCTGTGTGAGCTGTGCAGCCTCCCTCCTCCCGAATCATTAGAGGAAGATATTACTGCACTTAGTATATATAGCAGAGACCTGAGTTTTCCGTGTGAGCTGTGCAGCCTCCCTCCTCCCGAATCATTAGAGGAAGATATTACAGCACTTAGTATATATAGCAGAGACCTGAGTTTTCCATGTGAGCTGTGCAGCCTCCCTCCTCCTGAATCATTAGAGGAAGATATTACTGCACTTAGTATATATAGCAGAGACCTGAGTTTTCCGTGTGAGCTGTGCAGCCTCCCTCCTCCCGAATCATTAGAGGAAGATATTACAGCACTTAGTATATATAGCAGAGACCTGAGTTTTCCGTGTGAGCTGTGCAGCCTCCCTCCTCCCGAATCATTAGAGGAAGATATTACAGCACTTAGTATATATAGCAGAGACCTAAGTTTTCCGTGTGAGCTGTGCAGCCTCCCTCCTCCCGAATCATTAGAGGAAGATATTACGGCACTTAGTATATATAGCAGAGACCTGAGTTTTCCATGTGAGCTGTGCAGCCTCCCTCCTCCCGAATCATTAGAGGAAGATATTACAGCACTTAGTATATATATAGTAGAGACCGGAGTTTTCCGTGTGAGCTGTGCAGCCTCCCTCCTCCCGAATCATTAGAGGAAAATATTACAGCACTTAGTATATATAGCAGAGACCTGAGTTTTCAGTGTGAGCTGTGCAGCCTCCCTCCTCCTGAATCAGTAGAGGAAGATATTACAGCACTTAGTATATATATAGTAGAGACCTGAGTTTTCAGTGTGAGCTGTGCAGCCTCCCTCCTCCCGAATCATTAGAGGAATATATTACAGCACTTAGTATATATAGCAGAGAACTGAGTTTTCCGTGTGAGCTGTGCAGCCTCCCTCCCCCCGAATCATTAGAGGAAGATATTACAGCACTTAGTAAATATAGCAGAGGCCTGAGTTTTCCATGTGAGCTGTGCAGCCTCCCTCCTCCCGAATCATTAGATGAAAATATTACAGCACTTAGTATATATAGCAGAGGCCTGAGTTTTCCGTGTGAGCTGTGCAGCCTCCCTCCTCCCGAATCATTAGAGGAATATATTACAGCACTTAGTATATATAGCAGAGACCTGAGTTTTCCGTGTGAGCTGTGCAGCCTCCCTCCTCCCGAATCATTAGAGGAAGATATTACAGCACTTAGTATATATAGCAGAGACCTGAGTTTTCCATGTGAGCTGTGCAGCCTCCCTCCTCCCGAATCATTAGAGGAATATATTACAGCACTTAGTATATATAGCAGAGACCTGAGTTTTCCATGTGAGCTGTGCAGCCTCCCTCCTCCTGAATCATTAGAGGAAGATATTACTGCACTTAGTATATATAGCAGAGACCTGAGTTTTCCGTGTGAGCTGTGCAGCCTCCCTCCTCCCGAATCATTAGAGGAAGATATTACAGCACTTAGTATATATAGCAGAGACCTGAGTTTTCCGTGTGAGCTGTGCAGCCTCCCTCCCCACGAATCATTAGAGGAAGATATTACAGCACTTAGTATGTATAGCAGAGACCTGAGTTTTCTGTGTGAGCTGTGTGAGCTGTGCAGCCTCCCTCCTCCCGAATCATTAGAGGAAGATATTACAGCACTTAGTATATATAGCAGAGACCTGAGTTTTCCGTGTGAGCTGTGCAGGCTCCCTCCTCCCGGATCATTAGAGGAAGATATTACAACACTTAGTATATATAGCAGAGACCTGAGTTTTCTGTGTGAGCTGTGTGAGCTGTGCAGCCTCCAACCTCCCGAATCATTAGAGGAAGATATTACAGCACTTAGTAAATATAGCAGAGGCCTGAGTTTTCCATGTGAGCTGTGCAGCCTCCCTCCTCCCGAATCATTAGAGGAAGATATTACAGCACTTAGTATATATAGCAGAGGCCTGAGTTTTCCGTGTGAGCTGTGCAGCCTCCCTCATCCCGAATCATTACAGGAAGATATTACAGCACTTAGTATATATAGCAGAGGCCTGAGTTTTCCATGTGAGCTGTGCAGCCTCCCTCCTCCTGAATCAATAGAGGAATATATTACAGCACTTAGTATATATAGCAGAGACCTGAGTTTTCCTTGTGAGCTGTGCAGCCTCCCTCCTCCCGAATCATTAGAGGAAGATATTACAGCACTTAGTATATATAGCAGAGGCCTTAGTTTTCCATGTGAGCTGTGCAGCCTCCCTCCTCCTGAATCATTAGAGGAATATATTACAGCACTTAGTATATATAGCAGAGACCTGAGTTTTCTGTGTGAGCTGTGCAGCCTCCCTCCTCCCGAATCATTAGAGGAAGACATTACAGCCCTTAGTATATATATAGCAGAGACCTGAGTTTACCGTGTGAGCTGTGCAGCCTCCCTCTCCTGAATCATTAGAGGAAGATATTACAGCACTTAGTATATATAGCAGAGGACAGAGTTTTCCATGTGAGCTGTGCAGCATCCCTCCTCCTGAATCATTAGAGGATGATATTACAGCACTTAGTATATATAGCAGAGACCTAAGTTTTCCGTGTGAGCTGTGCAGCCTCCCTCCCCCCGAATCATTAGAGGAAGATATTACAGCACTTAGTATATATATAGTAGAGACCTGAGTTTTCAGTGTGAGCTGTGCAGCCTCCCTCCTCCCGAATCATTAGAGGAATATATTACAGCACTTAGTATATATAGCAGAGAACTGAGTGTTCCGTGTGAGCTGTGCAGCCTCCCTCCCCCCGAATCATTAGAGGAAGATATTACAGCACTTAGTAAATATAGCAGAGGCCTGAGTTTTCCATGTGAGCTGTGCAGCCTCCCTCCTCCCGAATCATTAGATGAAAATATTACAGCACTTAGTATATATAGCAGAGGCCTGAGTTTTCCGTGTGAGCTGTGCAGCCTCCCTCGTCCCGAATCATTACAGGAAGATATTACAGCACTTAGTATATATATAGTAGAGACCTGAGTTTTCAGTGTGAGCTGTGCAGCCTCCCTCCTCCCGAATCATTAGAGGAAGATATTACAGCACTTAGTATATATAGCAGAGGCCTGAGTTTTCCATGTGAGCTGTGAAGCCTCCCTCCTCCTGAATCATTAGAGGATGATATTACAGCTCTTAGTATATATAGCAGAGACCTAAGTTTTCCGTGTGAGCTGTGCAGCCTCCCTCCCCCCGAATCATTAGAGGAAGATATTACAGCACTTAGTATATATATAGTAGAGACCTGAGTTTTCCGTGTGAGCTGTGTAGTCTCCCTCCTCCCGAATCATTAGAGGAATATATTACAGCACTTAGTATATATAGCAGAGACCTGAGTTTTCAGTGTGAGCTGTGCAGCCTCCCTCCTCCTGATTCAGTAGAGGAAGATATTACAGCACTTAGTATATATAGCAGAAGCCTGAGTTTTCCATGTGAGCTGTGCAGCCTCCCTCCTCCCGAATCATTAGAGGAATATATTACAGCACTTAGTATATATAGCAGAGACCTGAGTTTTCCGTGTGAGCTGTGCAGCCTCCCTCCTCCCGAATCATTAGAGGAAGATATTACAGCACTTAGTATATATAGCAGAGACCTGAGTTTTCCATGTGAGCTGTGCAGCCTCCCTCCTCCCGAATCATTAGAGGAATATATTACAGCACTTAGTATATATAGCAGAGACCTGAGTTTTCCATGTGAGCTGTGCAGCCTCCCTCCTCCTGAATCATTAGAGGAAGATATTACTGCACTTAGTATATATAGCAGAGACCTGAGTTTTCCGTGTGAGCTGTGCAGCCTCCCTCCTCCCGAATCATTAGAGGAAGATATTACAGCACTTAGTATATATAGCAGAGACCTGAGTTTTCCGTGTGAGCTGTGCAGCCTCCCTCCCCACGAATCAATAGAGGAAGATATTACAGCACTTAGTATATATAGCAGAGACCTGAGTTTTCTGTGTGAGCTGTGTGAGCTGTGCAGCCTCCCTCCTCCCGAATCATTAGAGGAAGATATTACAGCACTTAGTATATATAGCAGAGACCTGAGTTTTCCGTGTGAGCTGTGCAGGCTCCCTCCTCCCGAATCATTAGAGGAAGATATTACAACACTTAGTATATATAGCAGAGACCTGAGTTTTCCGTGTGAGCTGTGCAGCCTCCCTCCTCCCGAATCATTAGAGGAAGATATTACAGCACTTAGTATATATAGCAGAGACCTAAGTTTTCCGTGTGAGCTGTGCAGCCTCCCTCCTCCCGAATCATTAGAGGAAGATATTACGGCACTTAGTATATATAGCAGAGACCTGAGTTTTCCATGTGAGCTGTGCAGCCTCCCTCCTCCCGAATCATTAGAGGAAGATATTACAGCACTTAGTATATATATAGTAGAGACCGGAGTTTTCCGTGTGAGCTGTGCAGCCTCCCTCCTCCCGAATCATTAGAGGAAAATATTACAGCACTTAGTATATATAGCAGAGACCTGAGTTTTCAGTGTGAGCTGTGCAGCCTCCCTCCTCCTGAATCAGTAGAGGAAGATATTACAGCACTTAGTATATATATAGTAGAGACCTGAGTTTTCAGTGTGAGCTGTGCAGCCTCCCTCCTCCCGAATCATTAGAGGAATATATTACAGCACTTAGTATATATAGCAGAGAACTGAGTTTTCCGTGTGAGCTGTGCAGCCTCCCTCCCCCCGAATCATTAGAGGAAGATATTACAGCACTTAGTAAATATAGCAGAGGCCTGAGTTTTCCATGTGAGCTGTGCAGCCTCCCTCCTCCCGAATCATTAGATGAAAATATTACAGCACTTAGTATATATAGCAGAGGCCTGAGTTTTCCGTGTGAGCTGTGCAGCCTCCCTCCTCCCGAATCATTAGAGGAATATATTACAGCACTTAGTATATATAGCAGAGACCTGAGTTTTCCGTGTGAGCTGTGCAGCCTCCCTCCTCCCGAATCATTAGAGGAAGATATTACAGCACTTAGTATATATAGCAGAGACCTGAGTTTTCCATGTGAGCTGTGCAGCCTCCCTCCTCCCGAATCATTAGAGGAATATATTACAGCACTTAGTATATATAGCAGAGACCTGAGTTTTCCATGTGAGCTGTGCAGCCTCCCTCCTCCTGAATCATTAGAGGAAGATATTACTGCACTTAGTATATATAGCAGAGACCTGAGTTTTCCGTGTGAGCTGTGCAGCCTCCCTCCTCCCGAATCATTAGAGGAAGATATTACAGCACTTAGTATATATAGCAGAGACCTGAGTTTTCCGTGTGAGCTGTGCAGCCTCCCTCCCCACGAATCATTAGAGGAAGATATTACAGCACTTAGTATGTATAGCAGAGACCTGAGTTTTCTGTGTGAGCTGTGTGAGCTGTGCAGCCTCCCTCCTCCCGAATCATTAGAGGAAGATATTACAGCACTTAGTATATATAGCAGAGACCTGAGTTTTCCGTGTGAGCTGTGCAGGCTCCCTCCTCCCGAATCATTAGAGGAAGATATTACAACACTTAGTATATATAGCAGAGACCTGAGTTTTCCGTGTGAGCTGTGCAGCCTCCCTCCTCCCGAATCATTAGAGGAAGATATTACAGCACTTAGTATATATAGCAGAGACCTAAGTTTTCCGTGTGAGCTGTGCAGCCTCCCTCCTCCCGAATCATTAGAGGAAGATATTACGGCACTTAGTATATATAGCAGAGACCTGAGTTTTCCATGTGAGCTGTGCAGCCTCCCTCCTCCCGAATCATTAGAAGAAGATATTACAGCACTTAGTATATATAGCAGAGACCTGAGTTTTCCATGTGAGCTGTGCAGCCTCCCTCCTCCCGAATCATTAGAGGAAGATATTACAGCACTTAGTATATATATAGTAGAGACCAGAGTTTTCCGTGTGAGCTGTGCAGCCTCCCTCCTCCCGAATCATTAGAGGAAAATATTACAGCACTTAGTATATATAGCAGAGACCTGAGTTTTCAGTGTGAGCTGTGCAGCCTCCCTCCTCCTGAATCAGTAGAGGAAGATATTACAGCACTTAGTATATATAGCAGAAGCCTGAGTTTTCCATGTGAGCTGTGCAGCCTCCCTCCTCCCGAATCATTAGAGGAATATATTACAGCACTTAGTATATACAGCAGAGACCTGAGTTTTCCGTGTGAGCTGTGCAGCCTCCCTCCTCCCGAATCATTAGAGGAAGATATTACAGCACTTAGTATATATAGCAGAGACCTGAGTTTTCCATGTGAGCTGTGCAGCCTCCCTCCTCCCGAATCATTAGAGGAATATATTACAGCACTTAGTATATATAGCAGAGACCTGAGTTTTCCGTGTGAGCTGTGCAGCCTCCCTCCTCCTGAATCATTAGAGGAAGATATTACAGCACTTTGTATATATAGCAGAGACCTGAGTTTTCCGTGTGAGATGTGCAGCCTCCCTCCTCCCGAATCATTAGAGGAAGATATTACAGCACTTAGTATATATAGCAGAGACCTGAGTTTTCCGTGTGAGCTGTGCAGCCTCCCTCCCCCCGAATCATTAGAGGAAGATATTACAGCACTTAGTATATATAGCAGAGACCTGAGTTTTCTGTGTGAGCTGTGTGAGCTGTGCAGCCTCCCTCCTCCCGAATCATTAGAGGAAGATATTACAGCACTTAGTATATATAGCAGAGACCTGAGTTTTCTGTGTGAGCTGTGCAGCCTCCCTCCTCCCGAATCATTAGAGGAAGATATTACTGCACTTAGTATATATAGCAGAGACCTGAGTTTTCCGTGTGAGCTGTGCAGCCTCCCTCCTCCCGAATCATTAGAGGAAGATATTACAGCACTTAGTATATATAGCAGAGACCTGAGTTTTCTGTGTGAGCTGTGCAGCCTCCCTCCTCCCGAATCATTAGAGGAAGATATTACGGCACTTAGTATATATAGCAGAGACCTGAGTTTTCCGTGTGAGCTGTGCAGCCTCCCTCCCCCCGAATCATTAGAGGAAGATATTACAGCACTTAGTATATATAGCAGAGACCTGAGTTTTCTGTGTGAGCTGTGTGAGCTGTGCAGCCTCCCTCCTCCCGAATCATTAGAGGAAGATATTACAGCACTTAGTATATATAGCAGAGACCTGAGTTTTCCGTGTGAGCTGTGCAGCCTCCCTCCTCCTGAATCATTGGAGGAAGATATTACAGCACTTAGTATATATAGCAGAGACCTGAGTTTTCCGTGTGAGCTGTGCAGCCTCCCTCCTCCCGAATCATTAGAGGAAGATATCACAGTAAATATCAGGAAAGGACACAGCAGATGACTTTTCTCACCCATTAGACATGTCAGACATGTGAAATAAAATGGCAGTGACCAAATTTCACTTTGAAAAATAATGAGGTTTGGGCGACATTTACAAAAAAGCTGAACACGAATGCAAAGTATTATTCATGTTACAGCGATCCCCGCAGATGTGACGGATCACCACCGCCGCTGCCTATGGCCAGTCTGTCCTCCCTACTACAGCACAAGGCACCGCACACAAGAGGTTATGGGGTGCGGGATTATAGTACCAGGGATTATTACTGACTCATGTAGGTATATAGGGAATGTGTAATAAATTACACCTACCTATCTTGTTTAGCTCTTGATCAGCTTTCAACACTTTAAGATAAAGTGGCAGTGAGTTTGTGGATATATGGGATTAAGGGCGTGATGTACTGTACTCAGCATCGCATCCTCAATGGTGTACATCCCGCCTCTTATCGGGTACATTCTGAGGTTGATTACTGCTGTACATACTTAGAAATGCAAATACAATTGCAAAGGGCAGCTCTCCTGGTATGGTCTGCCCTTTGCGATGCCCTTTGCGATGCCCTGTGCGATTCCCTTGGATAGAGGGATTTCCAGGTTTAACACCCAGTTAACTCGGAAGTCCCTCTGGCGTCCTTATGTGCTGCAGGGGGATATGGGAGGGATCTGATTGGATCCCTCTCAGGGGGGTGCCCTGAGAAGAAGCCCATAGGCTTCTTCCCATAGGCTTCTTTTGGTTAAATCCACCTGACGATAGCGTTACCGGGACAAATGCATTCCGGTGCTTTGTACATATGGAAAATTGACTAAAACCCTGAAAACACATTTTTCCCTTTAGTACACCCCGCCAAAAGTCATAATACCAACATTTACAGTGTCGCACTGCGTAATGTTCACACCACAACATCGATAGTTATAATGTTGACATTGTTAAAATTGTTGACACAGAACATGTTGGCATCTGCAAAATATCGACATATTCACCACGTCGATACTGAAAATGCTGACATATGAAATGTCGACATTCTACAGGGACCACAGTTAGGGTTAGGCTGTGGCACCAGAGAGTTAGGACTAGGCTGCGACACTGGAGGGTTAGGGCTATGCTGCGGCACGAGAGTTAAAGTTATGCTGTGACAATGGAGGGTTAGGGTTATGCTGTGGCATCGGAGGGTAGGCTGTGATACTGGAGGAATAGGATCAGGCTGTGACACTGGAGGAATAGGATTAGGCTGCGGCACTGGAGGAATAGGATTAGGCTGCAGCACTGGAGGAATAGGATTAGGCTGCGACACTGGAGGAATAGGATTAGGCTGCGACACTGGAGGAATAGGGTTAGGCTGTGACACTGGAGGAATAGGATTAGGCTGTGACACTGGAGGAATAGGATTAGGCTGCGACACTGGAGGAATAGGATTAGGCTGCGACACTGGAGGAATAGGATAAGGCTGCGGCACTGGAGGAATAGGATTAGGCTGCGGCACTGGAGGGATAGGGTTAGGCTGCGGCACTGGAGGAATAGGGTTAGGCTGCGGCACTGGAGGAATAGGGTTAGGCTGCGGCACTGGAGGAATAGGATTAGGCTGCGACACTGGAGGAATAGGATTAGGCTGCGACACTGGAGGAATAGGATTAGGCTGCGGCACTGGAGGAATAGGATTAGGCTGCGGCACTGGAGGGATAGGGTTAGGCTGCGACACTGGAGGAATAGGATTAGGCTGCGACACTGGAGGAATAGGATTAGGCTGCGACACTGGAGGAATAGGATTAGGCTGCGACACTGGAGGAATAGGATTAGGCTGCGACACTGGAGGAATAGGATTAGGCTGCGACACTGGAGGAATAGGATTAGGCTGCGACACTGGAGGAATAGGATTAGGCTGCGGCACTGGAGGAATAGGATTAGGCTGCGGCACTGGAGGGATAGGGTTAGGCTGCGGCACTGGAGGAATAGGGTTAGGCTGCGACACTGGAGAAATAGGATTAGGCTGCGACACTGGAGGAATAGGATTAGGCTGGTGCACTGGAGGAATAGGATTAGGCTGCGGCACTGGAGGAATAGGATTAGGCTGCGGCACTGGAGGGATAGGGTTAGGCTGCGACACTGGAGGGATAGGCTGCGACACTGGAGGGATAGGATTAGGCTGCGACACTGGAGGAATAGGATTAGGCTGCGACACTGGAGGAATAGGATTAGGCTGCGACACTGAAGGAATAGGATTAGGCTGCGGCACTGGAGGAATAGGATTAGGCTGCGGCACTGGAGGGATAGGGTTAGGCTGCGGCACTGGAGGAATAGGGTTAGGCTGCGGCACTGGAGGAATAGGGTTAGGCTGCGGCACTGGAGGAATAGGATTAGGCTGCGACACTGGAGGAATAGGATTAGGCTGCGACACTGGAGGAATAGGATTATGCTGTGACACTGGAGGAATAGGATTAGGCTGTGACACTGGAGGAATAGGATTAGGCTGCGACACTGGAGGAATAGGTTTAGGCTGCGACACTG
Organism: Taudactylus pleione; assembly: GCA_031769625.1. Taxonomy (NCBI): domain Eukaryota; kingdom Metazoa; phylum Chordata; class Amphibia; order Anura; family Myobatrachidae; genus Taudactylus; species Taudactylus pleione. The sequence goes on from JAUIMM010000845.1 coordinate 856,533, forward strand.
GAGGAATAGGATTAGGCTGCGACACTGGAGGAATAGGATTAGGCTGCGACACTGGAGGAATAGGATTAGGCTGCGGCACTGGAGGGATAAGATTAGGCTGCAGCACTGGATGAATAAGATTAGGCTGCGGCACTTGTGGGTTAGGGTTAGGCTGCAGCACTGGATGGTTAGGGTAAGGCTGCAGCACCAGAGGGTTAGGGTTAGGCTGTGGCACCGGAGGGTTAGGGTTATGCTGCAGCATTGGAGGGTTAGGGTTATGCTGTGGCACCGGAGGGTTAGGGTTATGATGCAGCCCTAGAATAATAGGGTTAGTCTGCAGCACTGGAGGGTTTGGGTTATGCTGCGGCACTGGAGGGTTAGGTTTATTCTGTGGCACTGGAGTGATAGGGTTATGCTGTGGCACCGGAGGGTTAGGGTTATGCTGCAGCCCTAGAATAATAGGGTTAGTCTGCAGCACTGGAGGGTTTGGGTTAGGCTGCGGCACTAGAGGGATATGGTTATGGTGTGGAACTGGAGGTTTAAGCTGCAGCACCAGAGAGTTAGAGTTAGGCTGTGGCACTGGAGGAATAGGGCTAGAGTGTTAGGGTTTTGCTGTGGCACTGGAGGGTTAGGGTTATGCTGTGGCATTGGAGCGACAGGGTTAGGCTGTGGCACTGCAGGGTTAGGGATAGGCTGCGGCACTAGAGGTATATGGTTATGCTGTGACACTGGAGCGATAGGATTAATCTGTGGCACTGGAGGAATAGGATTACGCTGCAGCACTGGATGAATAAGACTAGGCTGCGGCACTGGATGGTTAGGGTTATTCTGTGGCACCGGAGGGTTAGGGTTATGCTGCAGCCCTAGAATAATAGGGTTAGTCTGCAGCACTGGAGGGTTTGGGTTAGGCTGTGGAACTGGAGGTTTAGGCTGCAGCACCGGAGAGTTAGAGTTAGGCTGCGGCACTGGAGGAATAGGGCTAGAGTGTTAGGTTATGCTGTGGCACTGGAGCGATAGGGTTAGGCTGCGGCACTGGAGGGATAAGGTTAAGCTGCAGCACTGGAGGGTTAGGCTGTGGCACTGGAATTAGGGATAGGCTGCGGCACTGGAGGGTTAAGGTTAAGCTGCAGCACTGGAGGGTTAGGCTGTGGCACTGGAATTAGGGATAGGCTGCAGCACCGGAGAGTTAAAGTTAGGCTGCAGCACTGGAGGAATAGCGATAGGCTGCAGCTATAGAGGGTTAGGGTTATGCTGTGGCACTGGAGGGTTAGGGATAGGCTGCTGCACTGGAGGGTTAGGGATAGGCTGCGGCACTGGAGGGTTAGGGATAGGCTGCGGCACTGGAGGAATAGAGTTAGGCTGTGGCACTGGAGGGTTAGGGATAGGCTGCAGCACTGGAGGGTTAGGGATAGGCTGCGGCACTGGAGGGTTAGGGATAGGCTGCGGCACTGGAGGGTTAGGGATAGGCTGCGGCACTGGAGGGTTAGGGATAGGCTCCAGCACTGGAGGGTTAGGGTTAGGCTGCAGCACTGGATGGTTAGGGTTAGGCTCCAGTACTGGAGGGTTAGGGATAGGCTGCGGCTATGCTGGGCTATGCTTATGCTGCGGCACTGAAGGGTTAGGGTTATGCTGTGGCACTGAAGGGTTAGGGTTAGGCTGCGGCACTGGAGGGTTAGGGTTAGGCTACGGCACTGGAGGGATTGGGTTAGGCTTCATGGGATGTAGTTATTATCCCAGCTGTCGGTGCCAGAATCTCAACATCTGTCAGAATCCCGGTGCTGCCATCGCGACTGCCGGCATCCAGGCAGTAAGTATTGGGATTAGAGGGAGGGTTAGGCACTAGGTGGGTAGGGTTAGGGTTAGGCTGTGAGAAGGGATGGTTAGGGGGGGAAGGGTAATATACTTAGCTCCATCTGCTGGGATTGTGACTCAGTCAAGATGCTATCATCAGGACTCTGACCGCTGGGATCCTGAGCACCAGCATTCCATACCTAATTCAGCTGCACAAGGGAAGGGTTACGGTTTGACTGAGGCACCAGAGGGTTAGGGTTAGGCTGTGAAAGCAGATGGTTAGACACTAGGGAAGCTTTAGGGTTAGGCTGTGGCACCAGAGGGTTAGGATCCAGTACTGAAGGGTTAGAGCTGCTGAGAATTATCGACAGATACTGAGAATTGCTAAAGAAATATTTAGATCTGTGACATATCAAGAACTGTGTAATGTTTACTTGTGCAAGAGTTTACTTGTGAACTCGCTGTGAGGGATACTTTAGTATCCAACTCGCATCGGGAGAAGCCTGACACCGGAGCAATTCATCATTGCTCCGGTGAGGGGACAACTGCTCCGAAAAGCAGTTGTCCCCGTGGAAAGTATCGCAGCTGCTCATGTAGCTGTGTTACTTAACTGCTCCCCATCGTCCCAGCAACACATGCATGACCTCGGGTCACGCGTGCGCAAAGCAACCGGGAGGGAGTGAGGAGACGGTGGTAGGATCCGCTCGGATCCCTCTTCGCATCCCTGGAACTCCTTCCCATAGGAAGGATCGGGGATCCGAGAACAAGCGCCGTCTGAAGATGGCGCTTGTTCTCAGCAGCAAACTCCAAAAACTTTCCGTTTTCAGAGTTTTCTGAATACCGAGGGCATTTCCACATGGTTAGCGGGACATTTATCGGCTGATGAATAAGCCCCTTAGTTTGAGTAATCAGTGTGATATTATGCTTGTTTGAACTACTAGAGAAACAGTGCCTGAGTTTGTCAGTGCAAAGAGTGGCAGCCATTTTGCGTGGATACTACGTTGAGTTAAAGAGCACTATTGGACTAAGTTATTGCTCCTGTGCAGTGCTGAAAATAATTGTGGTATATTGCAAGTGAAACTGTGTTTATTGGACTTTATCATTTGAAAGTCAACGCTTTTGCTCACTGGAATCAGGAAAGAACATTAGATGCCAAGCTTTTTGCTATTACCAATTGTGGATTACAAACGTAAGCATGTTATAGGTCAGTGATTGTTCAGAACTCTAACCACAGAACTTTGTGCACTTTAGAGTAAAATACTGAGCAGTTTTGAGGTTTTTGATAAATCTGTTGAGTCATAATCTGTGTTGCTATTACTGTATATCCATGTTTTATTGTGTATTTAAAGCATAGTATATTGAGACAACCGAGAAATTGCCTTTTTCCTAGTTATCATCAGTAGGACTTGTGGTACTTGTGCGGACTGCAAATCTGTTTAAAAAGGGTACTGATATGTGGTTGTGGCTATTCCTTCTGCCTCATCATGTGATGCTTAAACGGTTACTTTATACATAAATTGTACCAGTTCCATTGTAACAGAAGTTGCAGCATCTCTGATACACTGTGAGCAGTTTGTATGTGGCTATGATGCAACTAATATGCAATATTTATTGATAAAGTATGCTACGCTACCCATGTCGGAGTGTCTCATCCACACCAAGGGGGAGATGTATCAAGCCTCATTTTACAGGGTTTCCAAAATAGTGTAAGCTCATGTCAGCCTAATGGGATTGCACAGTAGCTGGTAAAGGAAAGTAGCGTTCCAGCTAGGCTGTTTTAGTGGGGCGCGGCGCCCTGCCCTCCAGAAGGAGGGTAAAAAGCACCCTGCCCTAACAGCCTGCGGGTGCCATCTTCACCCGCGGGTCGCAGTGTCCCACGGGTGAAGAAATGTGTGGTGACCCGGTCACCACGGGAGAATAGACGCCGGGCGCATGCGCCCGGCATCTATTCTCCATGTCTGCAGGACTTGGGGGCTGCCCGGCGTGTCCGTAAGTGCCGGGCACGCCCCCAAGAGTGATAAAAAGGGGATGTGTCTTATAGACACGCCCCCTTTTCAATGACCACGCCCACTTCTCGGTCGCGCACCTGCCTTCGGCGTGCGGACAAACGTGCCCTCTCTGGCTCCGGCGCCCTGCCTTGCGCCGGAGCTAGAGTGAACATTAGGAAAGGGATGGTTTACTCTGGACTACAGGAAAAAAAAGTTTCCCCCCAAAACACTACAAGAGGAAAGCAGCAGCCAGACATATTACTATAAGATAATAGAAAGCCAGAGGTCTTTGTTACATATATTTGCAATTCTATCATTTTATCGGCTTTGTTTGAAGAATAAGCATTAGCAGCTGATTCTCCACTTTATCTCTCCCCAAACTTTAATAAATCTCCCCCTGGAGAAAGATAAAGTGTAGAACCAATCAGCTGCTAGTTGTCATTTATCTCGAACACTCTTTTGAAATGACGACGGATTGGTTGCTTCTCACTTTATCGCTCTCCAGCGTCAGAAGATTTATCAAAGCTTCAAGAGAGATAAAGCCCCAACTAATCAGCTTCTGACACAGCCTGTAACATGACAGTTAGGAGCTAATTGGGTGGTACTTTGTGGTCTATGGGCCTTATTCAGGTTGGATCGCATTGCTGTGTTCGCATGCAGCTGGTCGATGTTTGAGCTCTGCACATGCATATACAGTATATCACAGTGCTCATGCTGGCTGCTGCCATTGGGAAGAGATCGCAGTAAGCACTCAGGGTCTGATTCTGACCCTGTCGCAAGCTCTGTGCACTTGCAACCAGGTCGATGGTGGGCCAGTGCGTATTTGCACGACGGAGCTTCCTCCGTCGTGCGCATGCTCGACACCCGGATAGCGACAGGCAAGCCGTTGCTTCGGGCCTCGCTCCAAAGGGGGCGTGCTGTCGATGTTGAGTGACAGCACGCCCCCTTTGGTGGCTGTGCCGGGGGTGTGGCTGCCCAGATGGTGGCATTCCCATGTGAACGCCTCCGTTTGGGGACGGCCCCACTGGCATCACGAGTGGTGTCAGTGGGAGATTTTGGCTCTGTTAGAGCCGAAATCTCTCTGGGGCTTGCGGTCACGAGACCCTACCACAAGGGTCTCGTCACAAGCCTGATGGTCGTGATGGTCTTGACCATTGCGACCATCTTCCTGACCGCTCGCTATAGCTGTGGGTGGTCACCCAGAGCTATGCAAGCGGCCAGGAGGCCGTTCAAAAAAAAATAATAGCCCGGCCCTTATTCAGAGCGAGCGCTGTGTCACAGCGTCCGGCTCTGAATCAGGGCCTCAGTCCAATCGCATAGTTATTGACAGGAAGTGACCATTTGGGGGTGGAGAGAGGGGGTGTGGTCAGTGTAACGCAGGCATGCCTTTGCGTTTAAACACCATTACAGTGGCGTGCATAAATAGGCCCCTGCGATTATATACGCTGCAGGTCTAGATGGTGACAGGAAGTTTAGCAGTTTGTGCGGTAGGGTCAGGTCAACTACAAGTGTGCGAATGGTTCCGATGTTAGTCGATGTTACCGATGTTTTTGCTGACTTGTGGATGCATGTCAAGGGAAGTGGGCGGCTTTATACAATGATGGGCGTCTTGCTATAGTGCTGCGGTTGCTGTGCGATTGTATTCATTAGCATATTTTCGCAGCTAGTTGGTGCGTGTGAACGTAGCCGTGCAATCCGTGCTGAATCAGGCCCTATGTACTAAGCCTTGAGGAGAGATAAAGTTGACAGAGACAAAGTACCAACCAATCAGCTACTAGCTGTCATATTTCAAACACAGCCTGTGAAGTGAATGTTAGGAGCTGATTGGTTGGTACTTTATCTCCATCCACTTTATCTCTCCCCAAGGCTTAGGGTCTGATTCAGAGCCAGGCGCTATTTGCGCTCACTCGTTCAGAAAAAGGAGTGGCTATTTAAATTAACCGTTCGCTCTTTGCGGTCTGTTGATGCCTCTATGTCTGAACGAGCGAACAAAACATGCGGTCGTTATTTTGAAAAACGCCCCCTGGCCGCTGGCATCATACGTCATGTCCGCTATTTTTGAGATTAATCTAGTACATCGACCGGCGTATGAACTGCTCGCTATTCTTGTGGTTGGTTTTTCCTACCGCTATCATGCGAGCAGTTCTGGCTAAAAGACACCCAACTGACGTGGTTGATAACGCTGCTTTGTTAATTATGCACACCCTTAAAACGCCCGTTTTGACCATTTGGCACGCCTGCGTTCTGATCTCCACTCCCTGTTTTCAAGCACCTTCCCCTGTTACCACCCACAAACGCCTCATCCTGTCACTCAAATTAGCAGGCATTCACTATTTTGCGAGCACACGATTTTCGACCGCACTGACTGGTTCGCGCATGCGTATTAAAACCCATACGCATGCGCAGATGTGCGAACATCGCTCGGAGCGAGCGAACGGCCGCTTACGAGCGGCTCTGAATGAGGGCCTTTGTGCTTGGACCTTTGAATCTTTCTCCACTTTATCTCTCTTCAATGACAAGGGCAGTACATGCTAAGTCTAATACGCGGCGAATACTCAGCAAACCCCAATTTCCTGGAGGTCAGGGCGCATTCCCCATATGTACCAAGCTCCAGAATGCCATCATTTTCAGAGCTTGGACCCATTAGACGGCGTTATTAGAAGCCTATGGGCTTCTCATCTCAATGATCCCTCGCAGTGTCACCTATGGAACGCAGGTCGGCCGCACATGCGCTGATATGACTCCCAGGTCATAAACCCAGAAGTCGTGTCACCACAAAGGACAGTTCCTTCTGAAGAGCTGACCTTTGCGATTTAGGCGCAATATTAGGTACATGCCGGTGTTTTTAATGCTGGTACAGTATGTATGCGATAAATGGCAGAATGTACCACATCCATAATGCGATCCATAGTACATCCCACCCGAAGTCTGTAGCAGAAAGTTACCTGAACTGTCAGTAATATACAGTAATATACAGTAATATACGGTTATTAGTGAATGTAATGTAATAAGTATGTGTAATTAAAGCTACTTCTATACAATAATGCCCAGATAACGATATTCTCCTGACACACAGACATGGCAGCTGTAGCTTCTGGGTGATGTAACCACCATAAGCAGACAAATATCAGGAGAATGAGAGATTCAAGCTAATGTCACTTCCCCCTCAACTCTAAATCACTACATCCAGTGCGCTAATTAGCCTGCCGCTGACTTAAGATTACACAGTCTTTAAATAACAACTAAATAATAGGCACTATTTCAGTAAGTTCCTGTGCAGAGCAAGAGATGAGCACATTACCAGCAGCATTACCATACAGAGGAGTGAGGAGAGAGCAGGAAAGCATGAGAGTGAGAGCATTACCAGCAGAGGAGTGAGGAGAGAGCAGGAGAGCGTGAGAGTGAGAGCATTACCAGCAGAGGAGTGAGGAGAGAGCAGGAGAGCAAGAGAGTGAGAGCATTACCAGCAGAGGAGTGAGGAGAGAGCAGGAGAGAGTGAGAGTGAGAGCATTAGCAGCAGAGGAGTGAGGAGAGAGCAGGAGAGCATGAGAGTGAGAGCATTACCAGCAGAGGAGTGAGGAGAGAGCAGGAGAGCGTGAGAGTGAGAGCATTACCAGCAGAGGAGTGAGGAGAGAGCAGTAGAGCATGAAAGTGAGAACATTAGCAGCAGAGGAGTGACGAGAGAGCAGGAGAGCATAAGAGTGAGAACATTACCAGCAGAGAAGTGAGGAGAGAGCAGGAGAGCGTGAGAGTGAGAGCATTACCAGCAGAGGAGTGAGGAGAGAGCAGGAGAGTGTGAGAGTGAGACCATTACCAGCAGAGGAGTGAGGAGAGAGCAGGAGAGCATGAGAGTGAGAGCATTACCAGCAGAGGAGTAAGGAGAGACCAGGAGAGCATGAGAGTGAGAGCATTACCAGCAGAGGAGTGAGGAGAGAGCAGGAGAGAGTGAGAGTGAGAGCATTAGCAGCAGAGGAGTGAGGAGAGAGCAGGAGAGCATGAGAGTGAGAGCATTACCAGCAGAGGAGTGAGGAGAGAGCAGGAGAGCGTGAGAGTGAGAGCATTACCAGCAGAGGAGTGAGGAGAGAGCAGTAGAGCATGAAAGTGAGAACATTAGCAGCAGAGGAGTGACGAGAGAGCAGGAGAGCATAAGAGTGAGAACATTACCAGCAGAGAAGTGAGGAGAGAGCAGGAGAGCGTGAGAGTGAGAGCATTACCAGCAGAGGAGTGAGGAGAGAGCAGGAGAGTGTGAGAGTGAGACCATTACCAGCAGAGGAGTGAGGAGAGAGCAGGAGAGCATGAGAGTGAGAGCATTACCAGCAGAGGAGTAAGGAGAGACCAGGAGAGCATGAGAGTGAGAGCATTACCAGCAGAGGAGTGAGGAGAGAGCAGGAGAGCATGAGAGTGAGAGCATTACCAGCAGAGGAGTGAGAAGAGAGCAGGAGTGCAGGAGATTGAGGACATTACCAGCAGAGGAGTGAGGAGAGAGCAGGAGAGCATGAGAGTGAGGACATTACCAGCAGAGGAGTGAGGAGAGAGCAGGAGAGCGTGAGAGTGAGAGCTTTACCAGCAGAGGAGTGAGGAGAGAGCAGGATAGCATGAGAGTGAGAGCATTACCAGCAGAAGAGCGAGGAGAGAGCAGGAGAGAGTGAGAGCATTTACAGCAGAGGAGTGAGGAGAGAGTGGGAAGTGTGAGACTGAGAGCATTATAAATAAGTGTGTTCCAGCACACCCGCTTCAGTAATTACTCCACAAGCATTCTGCCTCATTGTGTTCCAGGAATCCTGCTCCAGTAATTACTCTGTAAGCATTCTGTCTCAGTGTATTCCAGCTCACCTACTCCAATAATTACTCCACAAGCATTCTATCTAAGTTTGTTCCAGCACACCTGCTCTCGTACTTACTCCAGAAGCATTATGTCTCAGAGTATTCTAGCTGACCTGCTCCTGTAATTACTTCACAATCATTCTTCCTCAGTGTGTTTCAGCAAACCTACTCCAGTAAATACTTCACAAGCATTCTGCCCCATTGTATTCCAGCACACCTGCTCGAGTAATTCCTGCACTTTGCAAGCTTTCTGCCTCAGTGTGTTCCAGCAAACCTGCTCCAGTAATTACTGCACTTCCCAAGCATTCTGCCTCAGTTTGTTCCATCAAACCTGCTCCAGTAATTACTCCACAACCATTCTGCCTCAGTGTGTTCCAGCACACCTGCTCCAGTAATTATTACACAAGCATTCTGCCTCAGTGTGTTCCAGCACAACTGCTGCAGTAATTACTTCAAAAGCATTATTCCTCAGTGTGTTCCAGCACACCTGCTCCAGTAATTACTTCACAAGCATTCTGCCTCAGTGTGTACCAGCCAACCAACTCCAGTAATTACTTCACAAGCATTCTTCCTCAGTGTATTTCAGACGATCTGCTCAAGTAATTACTCCACAAGCATTCTGTCTCAGTGTATTCCAGCACCCCACCCCTGCTCCAGTAATTACTACACAAGCATTCTGTATCAGTGTGTTCCAGCCAGCGGGGTAACTAGGGTTTTTGGAGCCCAGGACAAATTAAAAAATGGCACCCCCTTCCCCCAATTAAAAAAAATCTGTAAAAAAAAACTATATAAATTTTAGATAGATACATAAATTATTAACCCTTACATTGGTCAATGTTTTCCTTAGCTCTCCCCAGAAGGCGAGAAGTTGAAGCAAGGGTTGCCCATAAGGACCATACTTTTTCTCCCACTGTTTATTATTTTTTTTATTCCAATATATATTTCATTTATGAAACTTACTATATTGCAAACCACAGTTTATTAATTACTTTATGCAAACAACACAGGCAAAGAGCACAAACATTGCAACAATAACAAACAAGATGCATTCTGGGTAAAATAATTGACATATGTTAAAATTATGCAATCTCTGGGATGTAGTCAGCTGACCGGCGGCCGCTAAATGCCGACGCTGATATCCCAACAAGGAAGTTTTGATAGGCATTGAAATGCCGTACCTGTCTTAATCCCGGAAAGCAGGATTTAATGCCAGAAACTCGAGGGGTCCCCCAGTGTGGTGAGTGGCTATGGCTGGGGGTCTGTGTGTGGGACGGATGCCTGCCGCAGGAGAGCTGTGCTGCGGCAGGCTCTGCCCTGACATGCCAGTATAATTACTGGTTAGTGGGTGGAGCACTGCAGGGGATATCCATCTCTTCTTCAGCTGTCCAGCAAATCCTCTTCCTCCACTGGGCCCGGCACCTGACCATTGATGTAGAGCGGCAGCGTTGGGGGAAGCACTTCAGAGCCTAGGACAGCATTGGGGCACTTCTGTCATCAGCCCGAGCGGCAAGAGCAGCGACCATCCCGGAGCGCGGAGTCTGTGATGGGCTGTGTGCTGCTGTGGCCTCTCTGCCGATCCACTCACTGGCCGCTGCTGCTGAGGATGGGGGCGAGGACAGGTTCAGCAAAGTGCTGTACCACGGAGGAGAACTGGAGTGCAGGCAGTGAAATGCTGTTCTGCCCTCCAATGATGTACTCTTGGGGATGACTGTGTGGGGGTCCTCTATGTGTGGGGGTCCAGGGACGACCGCCCCTGTCACCCCCCCTATAATCCGGTCCTGGCACTGCTGTGTGCACGCCTTTACCACGCGTCTCTCTCCTTGGCGTCCATAGCACATAGACGTGCCGCCAAGACTCTATGCAACATTAGTGCCATTAATGCCCCCACGGTGTGCCCTCATTCTTCCGTGCCACCACTGCACAGCATTAGGACCATACCGCTGTGCCGCCAGAAGCATACTTGCTGTCATCAACCATCGCTAAAGGCTGCATCCACCACATTAACTACCTTGTACCTGTGTAACCCTGTGTCCAACCCACCTGTTAATCTATCTGGTTAATAAACCTAAGACCTGGTTAAATTGCCTCCTGGTTTGACTAACTGCCACTCACACACCTGCTGCGCAGCCCAGCACACCACACCAGTTTTCCCAGTATTATGGGTCACACTCTGCTAAGCTCTGCGCCCCGAGCGCTGTCCCAGCCAGCTCTGCTAATAATAGCGATGGCTGCAAGTCCAGTGCATGACGCCCGGGCTGTGGTGCTGGTTGTCCCAATTCTGGCCTGATTCTGTTCATACATCAGTGATATTGAGCATGTCTTTAATCCTGACCCTGCGTGAAAGGGTTAATCATTTTTCTGCCCGGCAGGGCTTCTGTGAGCTGCGCAGAGATGGATTTACTGCTGTCAGTTTATTAAAGAGAGAGATGTATTCCTAATGGAGATAGACCACACAAACATAAGCAGCCTGACCTCACTTATTTTGTTTAATCAAGAATCCGCGGCTTTGATTAAAGCGAGATTGCTGCTGGGGAGCCTGGCAGGAGAATAAGATGGAGCATCTGCAAGACTCACAGCTCCCTCTGCAATACCCAATTCCAGCACATATTAATGCACAGTCATGAGGCTCTCATCCATATGTGTGCGCTCTCAGACGCTGCGGCGTTCTGTCACCTGGCCTAGTTTACAGACAAATGACCAAGAATCCCAAAATGTGTTCCATGCTCACCCATAAATACAGGGGAGGGGGGAGGGGATCATTCAGATCATCACGGGGATAGTAAAGAGTCTTGTAAATACTGGAAACAGACAGGAGATGTATCGGGGGGGTTAATAGTTCTGACTAGACCACATATAATAGTTAGGAGTCTGCTGACATCTCAGGCATATAGGAGCTGCATCCTGTGATACATCAGGCTTCTGTCTAACTTACAGTGACCATTCATAGGACCTATCAGGGCTCAGACACAGATACAGAAAGCCAATTAGCACTAGGGATGGGCGCCGACCCCCATGTTTTGGTTTTGGATCTGTTTCTCCTTCAAGGTTTTGGATCTGGATTTGGTTTTACAAAACCACCCTTGCATGTTTTGGTTTTGGATCTGTATTTTTTTATAAAAAATCATAAAAACAGCTGAAATCACATAATTTGCGCGGGTTTTTGTTCCTACATTATTATTAACCTCGATAACATTTATTTCCAGTCATTTCCAATAAATTTTGATCACCTCACAGCTCACAATATTGATTTCATCCAGTTTAGGCCAAAAGAGCTAGCTGGCTGACTAAGCTAAGCGACAGCAGTGGGCAGCACTAACATGTGGCAGTTCACCTTCCAACATGGCACTGCAGTGGTAAGCAGGATGGCAGTTTAATAAACTATACGACCCCGTAGGAAGTTTAAAAACCAAGAATGTTTTCATTAAACAAGAACTAGGTCAGAGGACCAAGGGAGTTTGAATATGTTAACGGACTGAAGACAGGGAAAGGACTAAAGAATTAATTATTTTACATTTATTTATTATTTTAATGTTTTGATTCTTAAAAAAAAAATATGATCGAAGATCAATCTATGATCAAGTGCTTTAGTTCCTAAAAGACATCTTTGATCTGGAGGAGTTTTTTTTTATACATCTAATAGAAATATGGTGGCCTTGCTTGTGGAGTGGCTGCTAAATATAGTACACACTGTAAACAGACATTTACTTTGTGCTCAGGGAGGTTGTTAGAAATAATGACTTACTGTTTACATCAGAGGAAAGCAGCCTGTAGCTCTCCGGCTGAACTACAACTCCCAGTATCCATGCTGTTTGCCGAGCCTACAAAAAGTTGTTTGTCAACAACGGGTGGCGTGCCTCAGGTTACCTAAGCCTGCTTTATGCACTGAATGTAACATGCAAACATGTATGTAATGTGTCCAATATACACAAGTAATTTTTGTATTCAACGTATTTGCACACATCCTGGCAGGAAGACGCTCTGCGCTGCTGCTCATATTTCTGGTCTCTCTCATGACACCCACAATCTACATTATCCAGTTATTCCGCTTAGAGTCACCTCCTGTTCATACACCATGGAGGCAGGCGTTTGTTATAGCTGAACAATTATTTATAACATCCTATCAATTCACCAGGGTCCTGAAACAACCGGTTGGGGTTAGGAGCAACTTGGTGATTCAGAATTTTTTTTTTAAATGAAAGGGGCATATACAGTAGGAGATGCTATCTGTGGCCATAAACATTTCTTGACATTTTTGGCATTCAGCAACTGCTTGTAGAAGTTTGCATCAGTTATGGCAGTTCAACTTCCAAAATGGCATATCAAGAAACAAATGTTTTTATTATTCAAGAGGCCTCAGGGAGTTGGAGCATATATGTAGTTGAAGGCAGGGAAAGGAAAGTTTGATTAGTAGTAAATTTATTTAATTTTTTATTCTTAAGCAAATTTATGAGAGAGAAGGGGAGGATGAGAGGCATTTAAAAATATATATATATATATTTAAATCATTCTGATCAGTCCTTGCCCCCAGAATAATCCTTGAGCGCTACACCTGCTGCTGCTGGGAGTGAACCTTCATCTTAGAAGGGGACCAGGAAGTCTAATAGTGGTAGTTAAAAAAACAACATTTGACTGTTAAACGACCCTTTGCAACGGTGAGCAAGTATGACAGCAGTCATCTAGTTGCACAGCGGATTACTGACGCCATAACATCTATGCTAGTATTAGATGTGCGTCCAATATCCGCCAATAATGCAATGAGTTTTAGACAGTTAAAAAAGGTCCTGCTACCAAATCCCACCTAGATTCCACTTCACTAGAAAAGCAATTCCAAACCTGTACAAGGACATTAAAAAAAACTAATTGGTGTCCTCCAAAATGCTGTTGTACACACTGTCCACTTAACCACAGATATGCAGACAAGAGGAACATAGCAAATGCAAGATTACATGACTGGGTGGGTGCATTGCCTTCAGTGGCACCCAAGCAGCAACAGCATCTAAGAAACAGCATCTCATTCAGAGGCAGGCTACTCTGTGTATCACTGGTTTCACTAAGAGGCATACTGCTGACAACCTTTTAGAAAAACTCAGGGAAGTCATTGCAAAATGGCTTACCCTGTTTGCACTCGACATAGGATTCGTAATTTATGACAACGCCATATTGTGAGAGCATTACAGCTGGGTGAATCCCAACACGTCCTATGTTTTTCTCACGCAATGAACATGGCGGTGCAATTTTTGTTTTTTAAATGACAGGGCTGTGCAGGAAATACTTTCTATGGCCTAAACAAATTCTGGACATTTTCGCCATTCAGCAGGCACATGTAGAAGATTGCAGCACCTGCAAGAAATGCTTAATTTGCTCTGTCACCAGATGAAGCAAGAAGTAGAACTCCACTCTTTATATGCTTTAGTGGATGGAGAAACAGCAAAAGCCATCCAAAGTTACACAGCGAACTATGACATAGTGTCGCCACCAGAGTTTCTCGGCACAAGGGATGATGGGTATTACCTGTAAGGGCGCTGTGGCGTGGTCCTTCTGATGGGGGGGCTGGTGTCTGGCAGCGGGTTTTGGCTGTGCTAGGTGTTCCGCAGGCACTGTGTCATTCTGGCTGGGGTAGGCCTGGTGGTGTTTCCATTTCGCTCTGGTATGGGCGCTGCCATCTTGCCTCTGGTCATGTGAGTTAGTTGTTCCAGTCCTGGCATGTCACATGCTCTCCTTGACCTATCACAATTCTGTACTGGGTACTTAAGGGAGTTCAGAGCTTCCCATAGTTGCCAGTGCAATGTGTTTCACAGTGTATGCTGTGAGAGAGTTCCTGTGCTCCTGCAAACCTGCCTGTTTTAGTGCTCGCCTATGCTCCTGCTGGATCCCAGCTTCCAAGTAGCCTGCACTGCTCTGCCTGCTCCCAGTCTCCTGCTGGAACCATCCTGCACCTACTACTTACCCTTTCTCTGCCAAAAGGACCTGTGTGTACAGTTAACCCTGAACCTACACTGTCTCCATTTACCTAGCTCTCTGTTTCTACATTGAGCAGTCTCAGTACAACTCTCCACTTAATTCATCAGCTGCTGCTATTCTAATTACTCCATTACCTCTCCAGATTTCACCTCACCAGTATCAATCAGTAACTGTTATCCTGTCTGCAGCCTTGCAGTGTCCATTTGTATTCTAAAGACTTTTATTAGTTCTGCCACTACCTGGACATTACCTATACATACGTCACTACAGTTTCTAATCATCACCCTCCAATTAATATTCTGGACTTTATTTTATTATCCGTGTACATGTCAGCAAGTTCACCCATTAAAAAAACCACTTTTCAATTTAATTCCATTCAGGTGTCTCCTCCTATTTCCACCCCAGGTCCACAACAAACTCAGATCCTAAAGCTGGCCACACACTAGACCAACTTACATCCAACTAGTTGATTGGTTGGAATGAAAACATGGTAAGGGATGAAAGCAAATGACAATCAGCAATATGCTCCCAAACACCGGAAAATGGACTAAAAACTGTTGTTTGAACAAATAGTTTAGATCAAACATTTAACAAACTTGTCTGACCAACCATTTTCATATGTTTTCTGGCATTTAGGAGCAAATTGCTGATCATCAGTTACTCCCATACATTACCAGATTTTCATTCCAACCAATCAACTAGTTGGCTGGTTGGACAGATAATCTTTAGACATGTGGCCAGCTTAACACATAGGAAGAGGAGAGGAATGCACCCTACTCAAGCTCAGTGGAAAATACTTTCCGTGTTGTGCAAAGTGCTAAAACCCATCGAAGTAGTTACCTGTGAAGTGAGTTCAGATACTGTCAGCTTGAGTCAGGTAATTTCCCTAATTAGACTGTTAGAAAAGAAACTTCAGAAACTGAAGGAGGAGTTGAAACAAAACGATTCTGCAGCTAACTTTCCCTTTGATTTTTTTTTCTTTACCAATGTACAATTTGCTTCTTTGATTTTTAGATGCCCTGACTTAAGCCCTGTATGCCCTTGGGCATCAGCTTTAGTAGATAACATAGACGGACTAGTATCGTCATGTCTGGTGGCACTGGCAGCAGCTTCAGCACTAGTATGTGGTTCCTGCTCTCCTCTCAATTGAATGTTCTCCATATCAACAAACACAAATGAATTGGAGTACAGCACTCACTTCAGTTTGTACCAATTTTAAATATTACACAGCGGTATCAATGAGTTACAGTGTCACAATACGTGTTGAATATTACACTGCGTTTCCACTTATTTTATTATATTATATATATTATATTACTATCACAATATTTTTTATGAATAAGAATAACACACTGCACTACGACTTCTAGTGTCACAATACATGGATGATAAACTGTGGTCTGGCCAGCAGTGTCACCGAACAATAAGAGCGTAACTAGCACATACAAAAACAACCGAAAAAAGAAGATCTTTTTTTTATTATTTTTGGTGGAATGATAATTTTATTTAATGTTTATTTTTTTTACACTGGGGAAGAGCACCCCTGGATGACAAGGCACCCCTTTATGTACTGCAGCCCTAGTCCCTTGATGGATAGGACAATACAGCAGCAGCCCTATATGTACTGCAGCACCCTCTGGTGCTCCTTTGCCCTGCACTCCAGCTCCCCTTCATCTGCTTCTCCAGCAGTGGTGAGCGCTTCCGCGCCTCCCGCCAGTTCCAGCCTGCCCCGCCGCGAGTTTGGCCTTCTCCATCCCCGCCCACTCATCAAACCCCCCCATGCGCCCGAGTTCCCCGCACTTGGGGGGTCCTTTCTGCCTCCCAGCAGCTAGCCAGCATGACCCTGCTTGTTTGGCAGGCTTGGCGGCCATTTTCCATGGCAGCCATTTTGAGTCCCGCCTTTGTAGTGGGACCCAGCTCCAGCCTTAAGCCCTACAGCTGCTCTTAGCCCAGCCCCTGCCCCTTTTTTGTTCTATTCTTCATACCCTGCTACCTTCTCTTTCATTCCGCCCTCTCTCCTCCACACCTCCTTTTATCTTTCAACAGCCCCTCATTCCATCACCCCCGAGCTCAGGTTTATTGTGTTCCTTGCTCTGAAACCCCCCTTTTTCTTCTCATTATCTGTTGCCCCTCCTTCCTCTGGCTATCTTTCCTGGCACCTTCATCCCTGCCTCCTTATAATATTTTTCTCTGACTGGGCCCTGCCCCCTCTTCTATGGCTCTGCTCCCTGTACCCCATCTTCCTTTCATCCCTCATTCTTCCACCCCCATTGGTCCCATGTACCCTCCCTGTCTGCACCCCTGTCCCTTCCCCTCACTGTGCCTGCACCCAGGGCTGTTGAGAGCCCGACCGGGCCCAGGTAAAGGAGGGGGCATGGCCTAATCGTGGGAGGCGTGGCCACGCCCTCTTGACAAGAAAAATAAATAAATCAGTTTTGCAGTGCAACCAGGTGCTGCGCACTGGGGAGGGTGGCACTGTAGGCCCCCCAGCCTGGCGCTAAGCAGGGGGGGCATAATCAGTGTGGTCATTCCCCCCCCACAGCCATATGAGACTGCTCCGCAGCAGCCGCGAGCAGTCTCGCACTGCAGCACAGCATAAGCTATGTGCTGAGCTGCTGTGAGGGAGGGGTGAGGCCCCTCTAGCAAGCCGGGCCCGGGTAAACTGTACCCACCCCCCCTCTCGGCGCCCATGCCTGCATCCCCTTCTCCTGCTCTCCTTTCTCCATTAGTTACAGGTCTGCCTGGTTCCATGGTGGCTCCTCAAGATGATGCAGTAGTTCGTGCGGCTTCTGTTCCAGTGTGGTGGCTAGTTCGGATACTGATCCTGTGCATGTTGAGACGGCCATGGCGGTTGAGCTGGTGGCTCCGCCGCGTGAAAACATTGAAGATGGCGCCTCGCAGAAGCATGGTAGAGGAGGTTCTGGGACCACCTGGTGCTGGTGAGTATGATTGTGTCACAAATTTTGCTATGACTCCAGTTTTTGTCTCTCATCTTCCGTTTACCTGGCGCGCCCGCGTAAGATTGACAAGAGGGTTGCGCAGCATTTAGACAGGCGATAAATCCAGGGAGGCTTATGACGCAGGTTATAGGGTTAGGAAACAAGGGTGCTGTACATGGTGTGAATTCAGCTTTTTCTGTGCGCTTTGCGCTACAGCGAATAAGGGTCCGCAGAAGTAAATTTGCTGATTTTTCTTGCTTATTATGGGATGTCATAGGGTAAAATCAGGCTACATAGGCGAGTGTAGCAAATTTTGTGAATATAATAATTTGGTTGTAGGGCATGGTCAGCTTTGCCATGGGCTATTTGGCGACCGGATTACGGAGCATGGGTAATTTTATTACTACATCTGTTTTGTGATTGACATGTTTGTCTGGTCAAGAAATTTGGCATGGGGTGAGTTTGATGCCCAATGCGGGCAGAACCTTGACGGTAGGGTGGTTATGCCTTTTGGGAGTAAAAGATGTTTTGTTTTGTTTATAGGTATCACAGCAGCATCGACCCCCCTTGGTCACGGGGCTGCCCCGCATAACCTCTTCGAAACATGCGTAATCCTGGTTTAGAAGGCAGATGTTTCGCCAGTTATGATTCCCGATGCCCTCGGAGGTCGGGCTGTCATTTGCCCTCATGCCGCACCTGCGGAGGTGAGCTCCTGGCCAAGGATTGCCGACGTGAATAGGGGGGTTTAGCTCCCAACTTAGGGGTTTGCTCCAGGAGAGCTAGTTAAGGCTCAGTCGCCATTTTTGTTTGACTGCTTTTTCTCTGTGGTTATAGCTAACTTGGTAGGTAGAACTTTGTTGTGGTTGTAGGGTTTTTCATTCGTTTTTGTTGGGCATTGGTATAGCCTCTCCTTAACGGGACACCCATAGTTTGCATTCTGTCGGGATTTATTACTGAGGTTTGCCGGCCAAGGTTGGGGCAGAGGTGTTGCTGGGGCGGATGGAGGTGCTTTTCCTCGTTTCCCCTTGCATGATCTCTGTATCTCTCCGGTGAAGCGGTCCCCATGCAGGTTGCGGGTGAGTTTCGGTTAGTGCAGCATTCATCCTATACATGGTGGTATCCTATACATTGTGGAGTTCCGTTAATTATGCCATCCACGTAGGTCCTACAGAACAGTTTCTATATTTTGACAAGTTTTTGGTTTTAGTTTACAGTTTTGGTTATAGAGACTTTCTGGTTACGTTTATTCTGGGTCGGCTTTTCATTTGTTGTCTTGAACTCGGAGGTCATGGGGGGGGGTTCAGTGGGGTAAGGTGATTTAGCAAATAAATGTTTGCCTTCGGGTGGTGCGGTTTCCGGCACCTATTTCAAGAAATCCATTTTCTTTTACATTGGTGTGTTCATGCCGGCACTGAACAGGTCAGTGTAGCACATTATCTAGTCTGATTTCTCTTCATAGGTACAGGAAGGAGTGACGTGTGTTCGGACCTCCTTTTTTCTGCGCAGTCACATTTTTTCTGTGTTTTGGGAGTTCCAGTTGCATGTGACATGATTGTAGGTTTTGTGTCCTGTTTGTCTGTTGGAGATCGAGATACCCTGTGTACCACATTTCAGTTAGAACACAAGGGAGGTTTACAGGCCAATCTTACCCTGCGTTCCACATTTCAGTTCTCTGCTGTTTTGGTCAAGGTTTGGTTTGGGTCGGTTCTATGCTTCAGCTTCTAATACTCATTTCCTTCAAATTGGGGCAGCTATTGGCGCAGCGATTGCAGAGGCATTTCCTGCAGAGTTTAGGGTGTGAAAGTTGTCTGCCTATGAGACATATACACGTTGCGACTAGAGCTAGTTGCGCACCTGGCACCAACCCGAAATGTTGTTTACCAACCAATCGTTGATTGACTAGCGTTCAACAATTGGGGGGTGGTGAAGGGATTTTTTAAATTTATCCTCCCGGGAGCCTTGATCCGGCCCAGTTTGGTTCACGGGTAGGTTTTTTAGTTTTTCCTCTTCACTCGGGTTACTTGTTTCCCCTCTTATGCATCCCTGCTAGGTAGCTGCTATGTGTCTTCTTAAAGTTGTGTCAGGATGGTTGGGTTTGGTGTGATACTCAGGGTACGGAACTTTGTTGCTCACTGGGTTTGCAGCAGTTGACAGTTTGGTTTGAGAATGATGTGTGGGGTTTGGTGTAGATTTTCGTGCTTGGGTTTCTTGTGTCCTCGGTGACTAAATAGGATGTGTCTGACTAGGAGGTGTTGCCTGTAAGGAGCAATGATGTGTTGTGGTGGAGAGGTGTGGAGTAATCGTTCGTGGTGAGAGGTTTTTGTTGTGATAAAGGCCAAAAGGAAGGATGTGTGATCTGTCTGGTGCATAGTTTGACCTGGA
The DNA here is from genome assembly GCA_031769625.1 of Taudactylus pleione. Lineage (NCBI taxonomy): Eukaryota > Metazoa > Chordata > Amphibia > Anura > Myobatrachidae > Taudactylus > Taudactylus pleione. The sequence goes on from JAUIMM010000845.1 coordinate 876,397, forward strand.
GAGTGGTGTATAAGCATGGTGCATTAGACAGGGCGGTGAAGAAGGTGAATGTGTCAGAAGCCTGTCATGCTGTGGCATTGGGTGGCTTGGTTGTGAGTTATAGCTTTTAGTTGGTGATTTAACTCGGTATTTTCCATCCTGTTGGAGGGCATCTTGATGACTTGGATTCTTTTTGCTTATTAAGGAATTCTTGTTTTGAGCTAGGTCGTGTTGGGTGGCGGGCCAGTGTCTTCAGTGGCGCAAGATACGTTGTGTGGGGCTCTTGCCGTCGATTAACCTGGTGAATTTGTCCTGTTCCATGCAGGGTGACCCGGGCGCTTTTGTACGAAAGCGTCTCGGATTGGCCCAGGAGGGAAGTGGGACCCTCACAACAATAGTGCATCTAGAGGGGGGAGGTTCCAGTCATTCCCCGAGTATTTGAGCAAAGTAAAAGCTGGAACTGAGGGCCTGATTCAGAGCCGGACACTCTGAAAGAATGTTTGCTCTGAATCAGGGCGTTTTTTTTTTTGTGCGGCCCCTGGCCGCTTGTATAGCTGTGGGTGACCACCCACAGCTATTGCAAGCGGCCAGGATGATGGTCGCGATGGTCAAGACCATCGCGACCATCGAGGCTTGCGATGAGACCTTTGTGGTAGGGTCTCGTAGACGCAAGCCACAGAGAGCTTCTGGCTCTAATACTCTAATAGAGCCGGAAGCTCTCCCACTGACATCACTGGTGATGTCAGTGGGGCCGCCCACAAACGGCAGGCATTCATTTGGGAACGCCTCCGTTTGTGAAGCCACCCCCCCCACGCCTACAAAATGGGGCGAGCTGTCGATCAACATCACCCCTTTTGTAGTGAGTCCCGGAGCGAAAGAATTTCTCTCTCACTCCGGGGCTTGCGTACACGCAGTGCGGCCACTGCGAGTGCGCAGAGCCCACCATCGACCCACTTGCGAACACTCAAGTGCTTGCGAGCGGGTCTGAATCAGGCCCTGAGTCTGCAGGGTCTCTTTGCCACCCTGGTTAGGTTAATTAATTATAAATAAAAGCTGTGACCTTTTAGCCAAGCTCTTGTTGTCTGTGTCGTTATTTATAAATGTAAGTTTAGTAAGCTATACAAGGTTGTTAAGGGTTAGAAGCAATAAACCAATGTATATCTTAAAAACAGAAAAATAGACATCAAGGGCTAAATATATATATATGGTACCTGCTAATGAAAGTCCTATGAATGAACACACATACACTAGCAGACTGATATTAGGGAATGAGATGCTGCTGATACATTAGTAACACACATCTCATTTCCTCACAGACAGAGCAGCACAGAGCACGTCTGTTCTGTACACGCTCCACAGCCGGAGGGAAAATGGCGCTGATCACCTGGACCTTTATAGAATCCAAAACCTGAGAATCCGTCAGCAGGATGATGACGTTTTGCCTCGTTTTGGATTCAGAGTTAGACGGGAAAACCCGAGCCGGACTCGGATCCTGCTCTGATCCCCTATGTTTGGGTGGCTCTAGTTCTCGAAGAAACGGACCAGCTCATCTCTAATTAGCACTTCAGGCTGTAAAACTTGCGGCTCTTCAGTGCTGGCTCATTAGCGTCCAACCTGCCAGAAAACGGCAGGAAAATCATTGTGTTGCAAAACACTACTTTAAAATTGAGGGCCTGTTGCAGAGATGTACTGTGCATTCATCCGATAATAAATGATTAATAGGGGTCTGCTCCTGCTGTCTCGCTCGCATACTCCCCAAGCCACAGCATGATTGACGTGCTGCTGCGTTTTGGGGATGGAGCGGGGACGTGCCTGGTCCGGGAGGAATGAGGCCAGGGCCTTTGTTAACAGATGCAGATTCCTGGCTTCTTATGTGACCAACACTGGGTCAGACTGGGGGAAGTTTTAGCACCTGCAGCCTGACCAAAGAGCAACCATCGAGACCATCGGTTGTGATGGTGACCCAGCCTGCGACCTTGGACCTATGCAAATCTGTACATCTCTCAATCAGGCCCTAACGTTTTTTCAAAGGACAAATGCAAACCACAAAATTGTCCAAACTACAGATTGGTAAAAGCTGCACAGACAGACTGCAACAACGGGGAATAGAAAATGTGACGGACGACAGAAACGCTCCTGGGACAGACTGAGGGGAAAACCTCCAACTATGGCCCTGATTCAGAGGCGCTCGCAAAAAGCGAGCGCTCACTCTGAATCAGGGCCACACACAGCTTATGCGAGCGACCATGATGATGGTCGCGATGGTCAAGACCATCGCGACCATCGGGCTTGCGACGAGACCCTTGTGGTAGGGTCTCGTGGCCGCAAGCCCCATAGAGCTTCTGGCTCTAATAGAGCCGGAAGCTCTCCCACTGACATCACTGGTGATGTCAGTGGGGCTGCCCACAAACGGCAGGCGTTTGTGAAGCCATCCCCCCGCCACGCCTACAAAATGGGGCGATCTGTCAATTAACATCGACAGCCGCCCCTTTTGTAGTGAGCCACGGAGCGAGTGCTTTTTGCGCTCACACCGGGGCTGTGTCACCATCGACCCGCTACCTAGTTCAATACGCTTGCGAGCGGGTCTGAATCAGGCTCTATATGCAACAGTCAGAAACCAATGCAAAAAATAATAGATTCCAAATCGTGCCCCAGCCTTTAGCCTTTATCACGGGCAAACTATTATTATATTTTATTTTATTTTGTATTACTGCAGCTCAGCTATAAAAAAATATACATATATGTCCCATGTCACTAGGAAGGACCCCGCACCTGCTCCTATGTCCCATGTCACTAGGAAGGACCCCGCACATGCTCCTATCACCCATGTCACTAGGAAGGACCCCGCACATGCTCCTATGACCCATGTCACTAGGAAGGACCCCGCACCTGATCCTATGACACATGTCACTAGGAAGGACCCCGCACCTGATCCTATGACACATGTCACTAGGAAGGACCCCACACCTGATCCTATGACACATGTCACTAGGAACGACCCCGCACCTGATCCTATGACACATGTCACTAGGAAGGACCCCGCACATGCTCCTATGACCCATGTCACTAGGAAGGACCCCGCACCTGATCCTATGACACAAGTCACTAGGAAGGACCCCGCACCTGATCCTATGACACATGTCACTAGGAACGACCCCGCACCTGATCCTATGACACATGTCACTAGGAAGGACCCCGCACCTGATCCTATGACACATGTCACTAGGAACGACCCCGCACCTGATCCTATGACACATGTCACTAGGAAGGACCCCGCACCTGATCCTATGACACATGTCACTAGGAAGGACCCCGCACATGCTCCTATGACCCATGTCACTAGGAAGGACCCCGCACCTGATCCTATGACACAAGTCACTAGGAAGGACCCCGCACCTGATCCTATGACACATGTCACTAGGAAGGACCCCGCACCTGATCCTATGACACATGTCACTAGGAAGGACCCCGCACCTGATCCTATGACACATGTCACTAGGAAGGACCCCGCACATGCTCCTATGACCCATGTCACTAGGAACGACCCCGCACCTGATCCTATGACACATGTCACTAGGAAGGACCCCGCACCTGATCCTATGACACATATCACTAGGAACGACCCCGCACCTGATCCTATGACACATGTCACTAGGAAGGACCCCGCACCTGATCCTATGACACATATCACTAGGAACGACCCCGCACCTGATCCTATGTCCCATGTCACTAGGAAGGACCCCGCACATGCTCCTATCACCCATGTCACTAGGAAGGACCCCGCACCTGATCCTATGACACATGTCACTAGGAAGGACCCCGCACATGCTCCTATGACCCATGTCACTAGGAACGACACCGCACCTGATCCTATGACACATGTCACTAGGAAGGACCCCGCACCTGATCCTATGACACAAGTCACTAGGAAGGACCCCGCACCTGATCCTATGACACATGTCACTAGGAACGACCCCGCACCTGATCCTATGACACATGTCACTAGGAAGGACCCCGCACCTGATCCTATGACACATGTCACTAGGAAGGACCCCGCACATACTCCTATGACCCATGTCACTAGGAACGACCCCGCACCTGATCCTATGACACATGTCACTAGGAAGGACCCCGCACCTGATCCTATGACACATATCACTAGGAACGACCCCGCACCTGATCCTATGACACATGTCACTAGGAAGGACCCCGCACCTGATCCTATGACACATATCACTAGGAACGACCCCGCACCTGATCCTATGACACATGTCACTAGGAAGGACCCCGCACATGCTCCTATCACCCATGTCACTAGGAAGGACCCCGCACATGCTCCTATCACCCATGTCACTAGGAAGGACCCCGCACATAATCCTATCACCCATGTCACTAGGAACGACCCCGCACCTGATCCTATGACACATATCACTAGGAACGACCCCGCACCTGATCCTATGACACATGTCACTAGGAAGGACCCCGCACCTGATCCTATGACACATATCACTAGGAACGACCCCGCACCTGATCCTATGACACATGTCACTAGGAAGGAACCCGCACATGCTCCTATGACCCATGTCACTAGGAAGGACCCCGCACATGCTCCTATCACCCATGTTACTAGGAAGGACCCCGCACATGATCCTATCACCCATGTCACTAGGAACGACCCCGCACCTGATCCTATGACACATATCACTAGGAACGACCCCGCACCTGATCCTATGACACATGTCACTAGGAAGGACCCCGCACATGCTCCTATGACCCATGTCACTAGGAAGGACCCCGCACCTGATCCTATGACACATGTCACTAGGAAGGACCCCGCACCTGATCCTATGACACATGTCACTAGGAAGGACCCCACACCTGATCCTATGACACATGTCACTAGGAACGACCCCGCACCTGATCCTATGACACATGTCACTAGGAAGGACCCCGCACATGCTCCTATGACCCATGTCACTAGGAAGGACCCCGCACCTGATCCTATGACACAAGTCACTAGGAAGGACCCCGCACCTGATCCTATGACACATGTCACTAGCAACGACCCCGCACCTGATCCTATGACACATGTCACTAGGAAGGACCCCGCACCTGATCCTATGACACATGTCACTAGGAACGACCCCGCACCTGATCCTATGACACATGTCACTAGGAAGGACCCCGCACCTGATCCTATGACACATGTCACTAGGAAGGACCCCGCACCTGATCCTATGACACAAGTCACTAGGAAGGACCCCGCACCTGATCCTATGACACATGTCACTAGGAAGGACCCCGCACCTGATCCTATGACACATGTCACTAGGAAGGACCCCGCACCTGATCCTATGACACATGTCACTAGGAAGGACCCCGCACATGCTCCTATGACCCATGTCACTAGGAACGACCCCGCACCTGATCCTATGACACATGTCACTAGGAAGGACCCCGCACCTGATCCTATGACACATATCACTAGGAACGACCCCGCACCTGATCCTATGACACATGTCACTAGGAAGGACCCCGCACCTGATCCTATGACACATATCACTAGGAACGACCCCGCACCTGATCCTATGTCCCATGTCACAAGGAAGGACCCCGCACATGCTCCTATCACCCATGTCACTAGGAAGGACCCCGCACCTGATCCTATGACACATGTCACTAGGAAGGACCCCGCACATGCTCCTATGACCCATGTCACTAGGAACGACACCGCACCTGATCCTATGACACATGTCACTAGGAAGGACCCCGCACCTGATCCTATGACACAAGTCACTAGGAAGGACCCCGCACCTGATCCTATGACACATGTCACTAGGAACGACCCCGCACCTGATCCTATGACACATGTCACTAGGAAGGACCCCGCACCTGATCCTATGACACATGTCACTAGGAAGGACCCCGCACATACTCCTATGACCCATGTCACTAGGAACGACCCCGCACCTGATCCTATGACACATGTCACTAGGAAGGACCCCGCACCTGATCCTATGACACATATCACTAGGAACGACCCCGCACCTGATCCTATGACACATGTCACTAGGAAGGACCCCGCACCTGATCCTATGACACATATCACTAGGAACGACCCCGCACCTGATCCTATGACACATGTCACTAGGAAGGACCCCGCACCTGATCCTATGACACATATCACTAGGAACGACCCCGCACCTGATCCTATGACACATGTCACTAGGAAGGACCCCGCACCTGATCCTATGACACATATCACTAGGAACGACCCCGCACCTGATCCTATGACACATGTCACTAGGAAGGACCCCGCACCTGATCCTATGACACATATCACTAGGAACGACCCCGCACCTGATCCTATGACACATGTCACTAGGAAGGACCCCGCACATGCTCCTATCACCCATGTCACTAGGAAGGACCCCGCACATGCTCCTATCACCCATGTCACTAGGAAGGACCCCGCACATAATCCTATCACCCATGTCACTAGGAACGACCCCGCACCTGATCCTATGACACATATCACTAGGAACGACCCCGCACCTGATCCTATGACACATGTCACTAGGAAGGACCCCGCACCTGGTCCTATGACACATATCACTAGGAACGACCCCGCACCTGATCCTATGACACATGTCACTAGGAAGGAACCCGCACATGCTCCTATGACCCATGTCACTAGGAAGGACCCCGCACATGCTCCTATCACCCATGTTACTAGGAAGGACCCCGCACATGATCCTATCACCCATGTCACTAGGAACGACCCCGCACCTGATCCTATGACACATATCACTAGGAACGACCCCGCACCTGATCCTATGACACATGTCACTAGGAAGGACCCCACACCTGCTCCTATGTCCCATGTCACTAGGAAGGACCCCGCACATGCTCCTATCACCCATGTCACTAGGAAGGACCCCGCACCTGATCCTATGACACATGTCACTAGGAAGGACCCCGCACATGCTCCTATGACCCATGTCACTAGGAACGACCCCGCACCTGATCCTATGACACATGTCACTAGGAAGGACCCGCACCTGATCCTATGACACAAGTCACTAGGAAGGACCCCGCACCTGATCCTATGACACACGTCACTAGGAACCACCCCGCACCTGATCCTATGACACATGTCACTAGGAAGGACCCCGCACCTGATCCTATGACACATGTCACTAGGAAGGAACCCGCACATGCTCCTATGACCCATGTCACTAGGAACGACCCCGCACCTGATCCTATGACACATGTCACTAGGAAGGACCCCGCACCTGATCCTATGACACATATCACTAGGAACGACCCCGCACCTGATCCTATGACACATGTCACTAGGAAGGACCCCGCACCTGATCCTAAGACACATATCACTAGGAACGACCCCGCAGCTGATCCTATGTCCCATGTCACTAGGAAGGACCCCGCACATGCTCCTATCACCCATGTCACTAGGAAGGACCCCGCACCTGATCCTATGACACATGTCACTAGGAAGGACCCCGCACATGCTCCTATGACCCATGTCACTAGGAACGACCCCGCACCTGATCCTAATACACATGTCACTAGGAACGACCCCGCACCTGATCCTATGACACATGTCACTAGGAAGGACCCCGCACCTGATCCTATGACACATGTCACTAGGAAGGACCCCGCACATACTCCTATGACCCATGTCACTAGGAACGACCCCGCACCTGATCCTATGACACATGTCACTAGGAAGGACCCCGCACCTGATCCTATAACACATATCACTAGGAACGACCCCGCACCTGATCCTATGACACATGTCACTAGGAAGGACCCCGCACATGCTCCTATCACCCATGTCACTAGGAAGGAACCCGCACATGCTCCTATCACCCATGTCACTAGGAAGGACCCCGCACATAATCCTATCACCCATGTCACTAGGAACGACCCCGCACCTGATCCTATGACACATATCACTAGGAACGACCCCGCACCTGATCCAATGACACATGTCACTAGGAAGGACCCCGCACCTGATCCTATGACACATATCACTAGGAACGACCCCGCACCTGATCCTATGACACATGTCACTAGGAAGGAACCCGCACATGCTCCTATGACCCATGTCACTAGGAAGGACCCCGCACATGCTCCTATCACCCATGTCACTAGGAAGGACCCCGCACCTGATCCTATGACACATGTCACTAGGAAGGACCCCGCACCTGATCATAAGACACATATCACTAGGAACGACCCCGCACCTGATCCTATGTCCCATGTCACTAGGAAGGACCCCGCACATGCTCCTATCACCCATGTCACTAGGAAGGACCCCGCACCTGATCCTATGACACATGTCACTAGGAAGGACCCCGCACATGCTCCTATGACCCATGTCACTAGGAACGACCCCGCACCTGATCCTATGACACATGTCACTAGGAACGACCCCGCACCTGATCCTATGACACATGTCACTAGGAAGGACCCCGCACCTGATCCTATGACACATGTCACTAGGAAGGACCCCGCACATACTCCTATGACCCATGTCACTAGGAACGACCCCGCACCTGATCCTATGACACATGTCACTAGGAAGGACCCCGCACCTGATCCTATGACACATATCACTAGGAACGACCCCGCACCTGATCCTATGACACATGTCACTAGGAAGGACCCCGCACCTGATCCTATGACACATATCACTAGGAACGACCCCGCACCTGATCCTATGACACATGTCACTAGGAAGGACCCCGCACATGCTCCTATGACCCATGTCACTAGGAACGACCCCGCACCTGATCCTATGACACATATCACTAGGAAGGACCCCGCACCTGATCCTATGACACATGTCACTAAGAAGGACCCCGCACCTGATCCTATGACACATATCACTAGGAACGACCCCGCACCTGATCCTATGACCCATGTCAATAGGAAGGACCCCGCACCTGATCCTATGACACATGTCACTAGGAAGGACCCCGCACCTGATCCTATGACACATATCACTAGGAACGACCCCGCACCTGATCCTATGACACATGTCACTAGGAAGGACCCCGCACCTGATCCTATGACACATGTCACTAGGAAGGACCCCGCACATGCTCCTATGACCCATGTCACTATGAAGGACCCCGCACATGCTCCTATCACCCATGTCATTAGGAAGGACCCCGCACATGATCCTATCACCCATGTCACTAGGAACGACCCCGCACCTGATCCTATGACACATATCACTAGGAACGACCCCGCACCTGATCCTATGACACATGTCACTAGGAAGGACCCCGCACCTGATCCTATGACACATGTCACTAGGAACGACCCCGCACCTGATCCTTTGACACATGTCACTAGGAAGGACCCCGCACATGCTCCTATGACCCATGTCACTAGGAAGGACCCCGCACATGCTCCTATCACCCATGTCACTAAGAAGGACCCCGCACATGATCCTATCACCCATGTCACTAGGAACGACCCCGCACCTGATCCTATGACACATATCACTAGGAACGACCCCGCACCTGATCCTATGACACATGTCACTAGGAACGACCCCGCACATGCTCCTATCACCCTTGTCACTAGGAACGACCCCGCTCCTGATCCTATGACACATGTCACTAGGAAGGACCCCGCACCTGATCCTATGACACATGTCACTAGGAAGGACCCCGCACATGCTCCTATGACCCATGTCACTAGGAAGGACCCAGCACATGCTCATATCACCCATGTCACTAGGAAGGACCCCGCACATGATCCTATGACACATGTCACTAGGAAGGACCCCGCACATGCTCCTATCACCCATGTCACTAGGAAGGACCCCGCACATACTCCTAAGACCCATGTCACTAGGGCGGACCCCGCACATGCTCAATTCACCCATGTCACTAGGAAGGACCCCGCACATGCTCCTATCACCCATGTCACTAGGAAGGACCCCGCACATACTTCTATGACACATATCACTAGGAAGGACCCCGCACATGCTCCTATCACCCATGTCACTAGGAAGGACCCCGCACATGCTCCTATGACCCATGTTACTAGGAAGGACGCCGCACATACTTCTATGACACATATCACTAGGAAGGACCCCGCACATGCTCCTATCACCCATGTCACTAGGAAGGACCCCGCACATGATCCTAGTACCCATGTCACTAGGAAGGACAACGCACCTGATCCTATGACACATATCACTAGGAACGACCCCGCACCTGATCCTATGACACATGACACTAGGAAGGACCCCGCACATGCTCCTATCAACCATGTCACTAGGAAGGACCCCGCACATGATCCTATCACCCATGTCACTAGGAACGACCCCGCACCTGATCCTATGACACATATCACTAGGAACGACCCCGCACCTGATCCTATGACACATATCACTAGGAACGACCCGGCACCTGATCCTATGACACATGTCACTAGGAAGGACCCCGCACATGCTCCTATGACCCATGTCACTAGGAAGGACCCCGCACATGCTCCTATCACCCATGTCACTAGGAAGGACCCCGCACCTGATCCTATCACCCATGTCACTAGGAACGACCCCGCACCTGATCCTATGACACATATCACTAGGAACGACCCCGCACCTGATCCTATGACACATGTCACTAGGAAGGACCCTGCACCTGATCCTATGACACATATCACTAGGAACAACCCTGCACCTGATCCTATGACACATGTCACTAGGAAGGACCCCGCACATGCTCCTATCACCCATGTCACTAGGAAGGACCCCGCACATGCTCCTATCACCCATGTCACTAGGAAGGACCCCGCACATGATCCTATCACCCATGTCACTAGGAACGACCCCGCACCTGATCCTATGACACATATCACTAGGAACGACCCCGCACCTGATCCTATGACACATGTCACTAGGAAGGACCCCGCACCTGATCCTATGACACATATCACTAGGAACGACCCCGCACCAGATCCTTTGACACATGTCACTAGGAAGGACCCCGCACATGCTCCTATGACCCATGTCACTAGGAAGGACCCCGCACATGCTCCTATCACCCATGTCACTAGGAAGGACCCCGCACATGATCCTATCACCCATGTCACTAGGAACGACCCCGCACCTGATCCTATGACACATATCACTAGGAACGACCCCGCACCTGATCCTATGACACATGTCACTAGGAAGGACCCCGCACATGCTCCTATCACCCATGTCACTAGGAACGACCCCGCACCTGATCCTATGACACATATCACTAGGAACGACCCCGCACCTGATCTTATGACAAAAGTCACAAGGAAGGACCCCGCACATGCTCCTATGACCCATGTCACTAGGAACGACCCCGCACCTGATCCTATGACACATGTCACTAAGAAGGACCCCGCGCCTGATCCTATGAGACAAGTCACTAGGAAGGACCCCGCACCTGATCCTATGACACATGTCACTAGGAACGACCCCGCACTTGATCCTATCACCCATGTCACTAGGAACGACCCCGCACCTGATCCTATGACACATATCACTAGGAACGACCCCGCACCTGATCCTATGACACATGTCACTAGGAAGGACCCCGCACATGCTCCTATCACCCATGTCACTAGGAACGACCCCGCACCTGATCCTATGACACATATCACTAGGAACGACCCCGCACCTGATCTTATGACAAAAGTCACAAGGAAGGACCCCGCACATGCTCCTATGACCCATGTCACTAGGAAGGACCCCGCACATGATCCTATCACCCATCTCACTAGGAAGGACCCCGCACATGCTCCTATCACCCATGTCACTAGGAAGGACCCCGCACATGATTCTATCACCCATGTCACTAGGAAGGACCCCGCACATGCTCCTATCACCCATGTCACTAGGAAGGACCCCGCACATGCTCCTATGACCCATGTCACTAGGAAGGACCACGCTCATGCTCCTGTCACCCATGTCACTAGGAAGGACCCCGCACCTGATCCTATGACACATGTCACTAGGAAGGACCCCGCACATGCTCCTATCACCCATGTCACTAGGAAGGACCCCGCACATACTTCTATGACACATATCACTAGGAAGGACCCCGCACATGCTCCTATCACCCATGTCACTAGGAAGGACCCCGCACATGCTCCTATCACCCATGTTACTAGGAAGGACCCCGCAAATGCTCCTATCACCCATGTCACTAGGAAGGAACCCGCACCTGATCCTGTGACACATGTCACTAGGAAGGACCCCGCACATGCTCCTATGACCCATGTCACTAGGAACGACCCCGCACCTGATCCTATGACACATGTCACTAGGAAGGACCCCGCGCCTGATCCTATGACACAAGTCACTAGGAAGGACCCCGCACCTGATCCTATGACACATGTCACTAGGAACGACCCCGCACTTGATCCTATGACACATGTCACTAGGAAGGACCCCGCACCTGATCCTATGACACATGTCACTAGGAAGGACCCCGCACATACTCCTATGACCCATGTCACTAGGAACGACCCCGCACCTGATCCTATGACACATGTCACTAGGAAGGACCCCGCACCTGATCCTATGACACATATCACTAGGAACGACCCCGCACCTGATCCTATGACACATGTCACTAGGAAGGACCCCGCACCTGATCCTATGACACATATCACTAGGAACGACCCCGCACCTGATCCTATGACACATGTCACTAGGAAGGACCCCGCACATGCTCCTATCACCCATGTCACTAGGAAGGACCCTGCACATGCTCCTATCACCCATGTCACTAGGAAGGACCCCGCACATAATCCTATCACCCATGTCACTAGGAACGACCCCGCACCTGATCCTATGAAACATATCACTAGGAACGACCCCGCACCTGATCCTATGACACATGTCACTAGGAACGACCCCGCACCTGATCCTATGACACATATCACTAGGAACGACCCCGCACCTGATCCTATGACACATGTCACTAGGAAGGAACCCGCACATGCTCCTATGACCCATGTCACTAGGAAGGACCCCGCACATGCTCCTATCACCCATGTCACTAGGAAGGACCCCGCACATGATCCTATCACCCATGTCACTAGGAACGACCCCGTTCCTGATCCTATGACACATATCACTAGGAACGACCCCGCACCTGATCCTATGACACATGTCACTAGGAAGGACCCCACACCTGCTCCTATGTCCCATGTCACTAGGAAGGACCCCACACATGCTCCTATCACCCATGTCACTAGGAAGGACCCCGCACCTGATCCTATGACACATGTCACTAGGAAGGACCCCGCACATGCTCCTATGACCCATGTCACTAGGAACGACCCCGCACCTGATCCTATGACACATGTCACTAGGAAGGACCCCGCACCTGATCCTATGACACAAGTCACTAGGAAGGACCCCGCACCTGATCCTATGACACACGTCACTAGGAACGACCCCGCACCTGATCCTATGACACATGTCACTAGGAAGGACCCCGCACCTGATCCTATGACACATGTCACTAGGAAGGACCCCGCACATGCTCCTATGACCCATGTCACTAGGAACGACCCCGCACCTGATCCTATGACACATGTCATTAGGAAGGACCCCGCACCTGATCCTATGACACATATCACTAGGAACGACCCCGCACCTGATCCTATGACACATGTCACTAGGAAGGACCCTGCACCTGATCCTATGACACAAGTCACTAGGAAGGACCCCGCACCTGATCCTATGACACATGTCACTAGGAAGGACCCCGCACCTGATCCTAAGACACATATCACTAGGAACGACCCCGCACCTGATCCTATGTCCCATGTCACTAGGAAGGACCCCGCACATGCTCCTATCACCCATGTCACTAGGAAGGACCCCGCACCTGATCCTATGACACATGTCACTAGGAAGGACCCCGCACATGCTCCTATGACCCATGTCACTAGGAACGACCCCGCACCTGATCCTATGACACATGTCACTAGGAAGGACCCCGCACCTGATCCTATGACACAAGTCACTAGGAAGGACCCCGCACCTGATCCTATGACACATGTCACTAGGAACGACCCCGCACCTGATCCTATGACACATGTCACTAGGAAGGACCCCGCACCTGATCCTATGACACATGTCACTAGGAAGGACCCCGCACATACTCCTATGACCCATGTCACTAGGAACGACCCCGCACCTGATCCTATGACACATGTCACTAGGAAGGACCCCGCACCTGATCCTATGACACATATCACTAGGAACGACACCGCACCTGATCCTATGACACATGTCACTAGGAAGGATCCCGCACCTGATCCTATGACACATATCACTAGGAACGACCCCGCACCTGATCCTATGACACATGTCACTAGGAAGGACCCCGCACATGCTCCTATCACCCATGTCACTAGGAAGGACCCCGCACATGCTCTATCACCCATGTCACTAGGAAGGACCCCGCACATAATCCTATCACCCATGTCACTAGGAACGACCCCGCACCTGATCCTATGACACATATCACTAGGAACGACCCCGCACCTGATCCAATGACACATGTCACTAGGAAGGACCCCGCACCTGATCCTATGACACATATCACTAGGAACGACCCCGCACCTGATCCTATGACACATGTCACTAGGACGGAACCCGCACATGCTCCTATGACCCATGTCACTAGGAAGGACCCCGCACATGCTCCTATCACCCATGTCACAAGGAAGGACCCCGCACATGATCCTATCACCCATGTCACTAGGAACGACCCCGCACCTGATCCTATGACACATATCACTAGGAACGACCCCGCACCTGATCCTATGACACATGTCACTAGGAAGGACCCCGCACATGCTCCTTTCACCCATGTCACTAGGAACGACCCCGCACCTGATCCTATGACACATATCACTAGGAAGGACCCCGCACCTGATCCTATGACACATGTCACTAAGAAGGACCCCGCACCTGATCCTATTACACATATCACTAGGAACGACCCCGCACCTGATCCTATGACCCATGTCAATAGGAAGGACCCCGCACCTGATCCTATGACACATGTCACTAGGAAGGACCCCGCACCTGATCCTATGACACATATCACTAGGAACGACCCCGCACCTGATCCTATGACACATGTCACTAGGAAGGACCCCGCACCTGATCCTATGACACATGTCACTAGGAAGGACCCCGCACATGCTCCTATGACCCATGTCACTAGGAAGGACCCCGCACATGCTCCTATCACCCATGTCACTAGGAAGGACCCCGCACATGATCCTATCACCCATGTCACTAGGAACGACCCCGCACCTGATCCTATGACACATATCACTAGGAACGACCCCGCACCTGATCCTATGACACATGTCACTAGGAACGACCCCGCACCTGATCCTTTGACACATGTCACTAGGAAGGACCCCGAACATGCTCCTATGACCCATGTCACTAGGAAGGACCCCGCACCTGCTCCTATCACCCATGTCACTAAGAAGGACCCCGCACATGATCCTATCACCCATGTCACTAGGAACGACCCCGCACCTGATCCTATGACACATATCACGAGGAACGACCCCGCACCTGATCCTATGACACATGTCACTAGGAACGACCCCGCACATGCTCCTATCACCCTTGTCACTAGGAACGACCCCACACCTGATCCTATGACACATGTCACTAGGAAGGACCCCGCACATACTCCTAAGACCCATGTCACTAGGAAGGACCCCGCACATGCTCCTATCACCCACATCACTAGGAAGGACTCAGCACATGCTTCTATGACACATATCACTAGGAAGGACCCCGCACATGCTCCTATCACCCATGTCACTAGGAAGGACCCCGCACATACTTCTATGACACATATCACTAGGAAGCACCCCGCACATGCTCCTATCACCCATGTCACTAGGAAGGACCCCGCACATGCTCCTATCACCCATGTCACTAGGAAGGACCCCGCACATACTTCTATGACACATATCACTAGGAAGGACCCCGCACATGCTCCTATCACCCATGTCACTAGGAAGGACCCCGCACATGCTCCTATGACCCATGTCACTAGGAAGGACCCCGCACATGCGCCTATGACCCATGTCACTAGGAAGGACCCCGCACATGATCCTAGTACCCATGTTTCTAGGAAGGACAACGCACCTGATCCTATGACACATATCACTAGGAACGACCCCGCACCTGATCCTATGACACATGACACTAGGAAGGACCCCGCACATGCTCCTATCAACCATGTCACTAGGAAGGACCCCGCACATGATCCTATCACCCATGTCACTAGGAAGGACAACGCACCTGATCCTATGACACATGTCACTAGGAACGACCCCGCACCTGATCCTATGACACATATCACTAGGAACGACCCCGCACCTGATCCTATGACACATATCACTAGGAACGACCCCGCACCTGATCCTATGACACATGTCACTAGGAAGGACCCCGCACATGCTCCTATGACCCATGTCACTAGGAAGGACCCCGCACATGCTCCTATCACCCATGTCACTAGGAAGGACCCCGCACCTGATCCTATCACCCATGTCACTAGGAACGACCCCGCACCTGATCCTATGACACATATCACTAGGAACGACCCCGCACCTGATCCTATGACACATGTCACTAGGAAGGACCCCGCACCTGATCCTATGACACATATCACTAGGAACGACCCTGCACCTGATCCTATGACACATGTCACTAGGAAGGACCCCGCACATGCTCCTATGACCCATGTCACTAGGAAGGACCCCGCACATGCTCCTATCACCCATGTCACTAGGAAGGACCCCGCACATACTTCTATGACACATATCACTAGGAAGGACCCCGCACATGCTCCTATCACCCATGTCACTAGGAAGGACCCCGCACATGCTCCTATGACCCATGTCACTAGGAAGGACCCCGCACATGCTCCTATGACCCATGTCACTAGGAAGGACCCCGCACATGATCCTAGTACCCATGTCACTAGGAAGGACAACGCACCTGATCCTATGACACATATCACTAGGAACGACCCCGCACCTGATCCTATGACACATGACACTAGGAAGGACCCCGCACATGCTCCTATCAACCATGTCACTAGGAAGGACCCCGCACATGATCCTATCACCCATGTCACTAGGAAGGACAACGCACCTGATCCTATGACACATGTCACTAGGAACGACCCCGCACCTGATCCTATGACACATATCACTAGGAACGACCCCGCACCTGATCCTATGACACATATCACTAGGAACGACCCCGCACCTGATCCTATGACACATGTCACTAGGAAGGACCCCGCACATGCTCCTATGACCGATGTCACTAGGAAGGACCCCGCACATGCTCCTATCACCCATGTCACTAGGAAGGACCCCGCATCTGATCCTATCACCCATGTCACTAGGAACGACCCCGCACCTGATCCTATGACACATATCACTAGGAACGACCCCGCACCTGATCCTATGACACATGTCACTAGGAAGGACCCCGCACCTGATCCTATGACACATATCGCTAGGAACGACCCTGCACCTGATCCTATGACACATGTCACTAGGAAGGACCCCGCACATGCTCCTATGACCCATGTCACTAGGAAGGACCCCGCACATGCTCCTATCACCCATGTCACTAGGAAGGACCCCGCACATGATCCTATCACCCATGTCACTAGGAACGACCCCGCACCTGATCCTATGACACATATCACTAGGAACGACCCCGCACCTGATCCTATGACACATCACTAGGAACGACCCCGCACCAGATACTTTGACACATGTCACTAGGAACGACCACCCACCTGATCCTATGACACATATCACTAGGAACGACCCCGCACCTGATCCTATGACACATGTCACTAGGAAGGACCCCGCACATGCTCCTATCACCCATGTCACTAGGAACGACTACGCACCTGATCCTATGACACATATCACTAGGAACGACCCCGCACCTGATCCTATGACAAAAGTCACAAGGAAGGACCCCGCACATGCTCCTATGACCCATGTCACTAGGAAGGACCCCGCACATGCTCCTATCACCCATGTCACTAGGAAGGACCCCGCACATGATCCTATCACCCATGTCACTAGGAAGGACCCCGCACATGCTCCTATCACCCATGTCACTAGGAAGGACCCCGCACATGCTCCTATGACCCATGTCACTAGAAAGGACACCGCACATGCTCCTATCACCCATGTCACTAGGAAGGACCACGCTCATGCTCCTGTCACCCATGTCACTAGGAAGGACCCCGCACATACTTCTATGACACATATCACTAGGAAGGACCCCGCACATGCTCCTATCACCCATGTCACTAGGAAGGACCCCGCACATGCTCCTATCACCCATGTTACTAGGAAGGACCCCGCACATGCTCCTATGATCCACGTCACTAGGAAGGACACCGCACATGCTCCTATCACCCATGTCACTAGGAAGGACCCCGCACATACTTCTATGACACATATCACTAGGAAGGACCCCGCACATGCTCCTATCACCCATGTCACTAGGAAGGACCCCGCACATGCTCCTATCACCCATGTTACTAGGAAGGACCCCGCACATGCTCCTATGATCCACGTCACTAGGAAGGACACCGCACATGCTCCTATCACCCATGTCACTAGGAAGGACCCCGCACATGATCCTATGACACATATCACTAGGAAGGACCCCGCACATGCTCCTATCACCCATGTCACTAGGAAGGACCCCGCACATGCTTCTATCACCCAAGTCACTAGGAAGGACCCCGCTCATGCTCCTATCACCCATGTCACTAGGAAGGACCCCGCAATTGATCCTATGACACATATCACTAAGAAGGACCCCGCACATGCTCCTATGACCCATGTCACTAGGAAGGACCCCGCACCTGCTCCTATCACCCATGTCACTAGGAAGGACCCCACACCTGCTCCTTTGAAACATGTCACTAGGAAGTACACAGCACATACTCCTATGACCCATGTCACTAGGAAGGACCCCGCACATGCTCCTAACACCCATGTCACTAGGAAGGACCCCGCACATGCTCCTATAACCCATGTCACTAGGAAGGACCCCGCACAAGCTCCTATCACCCATGTCACTAGGAAGGACCCCGCACATGCTCCTATCACCCATGTCACTAGGAAGGACTCAGCACATGCTTCTATGACACATATCACTAGGAAGGACCCCCCACATGCTCCTATCACCCATGTCACTAGGAAGGACCCCGCACATGCTCCTATGACCCATGTCACTAGGAAGGACCCCGCACATGCTCCTATGACCCATGTCACTAGGAAGGACCCCGCACATGCTCCTATGACCCATGTTACTAGGAAGGACCCCGCACATGCTCCTATGACCCATGTCACTAGGAAGGACCCCGCACATGCTCCTATGACCCATGTTACTAGGAAGGACCCCGCACATGCTCCTATCACCCATGTCACTAGGAAGGACCCCGCACATGCTCCTATGACCCATGTTACTAGGAAGGACCCCGCACATGCTCCTATGATCCATGTCACTAGGAAGGACCCCGCACATGCTCCTATGACCCATGTTACTAGGAAGGACCCCGCACATGCTCCTATGACCCATGTCACTAGGAAGGACCCCGCACATGCTCCTATGACCCATGTTACTAGGAAGGACCCCGCACATGCTCCTATGACCCATGTCACTAGGAAGGACCCCGCACATGCTCCTATGACCCATGTTACTAGGAAGGACCCCGCACATGCTCCTATGACCCATGTTACTAGGAAGGACCCCGCACATGCTCCTATGACCCATGTTACTAGGAAGGACACCGCACATGCTCCTATCACCCATGTCACTAGGAAGGACCCCGCACATGATCCTATGACACATATCACTAGGAAGGACCCCGCACATGCTCCTATCACCCATGTCACTAGTAAGGACCCCGCACATGCTTCTATCACCCATGTCACTAGGAACGACCCCGCACCTGATCCTATGACACATATCACTAGGAAGGACCCCGCACCTGATCCTATGACACATGTCACTAAGAAGGACCCCGCACCTGATCCTATGACACATATCACTAGGAACGACCCCGCACCTGATCCTATGACCCATGTCAATAGGAAGGACCCCGCACCTGATCCTATGACACATGTCACTAGGAAGGACCCCGCACCTGATCCTATGACACATATCACTAGGAACGACCCGCACCTGATCCTATGACACATGTCACTAGGAAGGACCCCGCACCTGATCCTATGACACATGTCACTAGGAAGGACCCCGCACATGCTCCTATGACCCATGTCACTAGGAAGGACCCCGCACATGCTCCTATCACCCATGTCACTAGGAAGGACCCCGCACATGATCCTATCACCCATGTCACTAGGAACGACCCCGCACCTGATCCTATGACACATATCACTAGGAACGACCCCGCACCTGATCCTATGACACATGTCATTAGGAAGGACCCCGCACCTGATCCTATGACACATGTCACTAGGAACGACCCCGCACCTGATCCATTGACACATGTCACTAGGAAGGACCCCGCACATGCTCCTATGGCCCATGTCACTAGGAAGGACCCCACACATGCTCCTATCACCCATGTCACTAAGAAGGACCCCGCACATGATCCTATCACCCATGTCACTAGGAACGACCCCGCACCTGATCCTATGACACATATCACTAGGAACGACCCCGCACCTGATCCTATGACACATATCACTAGGAACGACCCCGCACCTGATCCTATGACACATGTCACTAGGAAGGACCCCGCACATGCTCCTATGACCCATGTCACTAGGAAGGACCCCGCACATGCTCCTATCACCCATGTCACTAGGAAGGACCCCGCACATGCTCCTATCACCCATGTCACTAGGAAGGACCCCGCACATACTCCTAAGACCCATGTCACTAGGAAGGACCCCGCACATGCTCCTATCACCCATGTCACTAGGAAGGACCCTGCACATACTCCTAAGACCCATGTCACTAGGAAGGACCCCGCACATGCTCCTATCACCCATGTCACTAGGAAGGACCCCGCACATACTTCTATGACACATATCACTAGGAAGGACCCCGCACATGCTCCTATCACCCATGTCACTAGGAAGGACCCCGCACATGCTCCTATGACCCATGTCACTAGGAAGGACCCCGCACATGCTCCTATGACCCATGTCACTAGGAAGGACCCCGCACATGATCCTAGTACCCATGTCACTAGGAAGGACAACGCACCTGATCCTATGACACATATCACTAGGAACGACCCCGCACCTGATCCTATGACACATGACACTAGGAAGGACCCCGCACATGCTCCTATCAACCATGTCACTAGGAAGGACCCCGCACATGATCCTATCACCCATGTCACTAGGAACGACCCCGCACCTGATCCTATGACACATATCACTAGGAACGACCCCGCACCTGATCTTATGACACATATCACTAGGAACGACCCCGCACCTGATCCTATGACACATGTCACTAGGAAGGACCCCGCACATGCTCCTATGACCCATGTCATTAGGAAGGACCCCGCACATGCTCCTATCACCCATGTCACTAGGAAGGACCCCGCACCTGATCCTATCACCCATGTCACTAGGAACGACCCCGCACCTGATCCTATGACACATATCACTAGGAACGACCCCGCACCTGATCCTATGACACATGTCACTAGGAAGGACCCCGCACCTGATCCTATGACACATATCACTAGGAACGACCCCGCACCTGATCCTATGACACATGTCACTAGGAAGGACCCCGCACATGCTCCTATGACCCATGTCACTAGGAAGGACCCCGCACATGCTCCTATCACCCATGTCACTAGGAAGGACCCCGCACATGATCCTATCACCCATGTCACTAGGAACGACCCCGCACCTGATCCTATGACACATATCACTAGGAACGACCCCGCACCTGATCCTATGACACATGTCACTAGGAAGGACCCCGCACCTGATCCTATGACACATATCACTAGGAACGACCCCGCACCAGATCCTTTGACACATGTCACTAGGAAGGACCCCGCACATGCTCCTATGACCCATGTCACTAGGAAGGACCCTGCACATGCTCCTATCACCCATGTCACTAGGAAGGACCCCGCACATGATCCTATCACCCATGTCACTAGGAACGACCCCGCACCTGATCCTATGACACATATCACTAGGAACGACCCCGCACCTGATCCTATGACACATGTCACTAGGAAGGACCCCGCACATGCTCCTATCACCCATGTCACTAGGAACGACCCCGCACCTGATCCTATGACACATATCACTAGGAACGACCCCGCACCTGATCCTATGACAAAAGTCACAAGGAAGTACCCCGCACATGCTCCTATGACCCATGTCACTAGGAAGGACCCCGCACATGCTCCTATCACCCATGTCACTAGGAAGGACCCCGCACATGATCCTATCACCCATGTCACTAGGAAGGACCCCGCACATGCTCCTATCACCCATGTCACTAGGAAGGACCCCGCACATGCTCCTATGACCCATGTCACTAGGAAGGACCCCGCACATGCTCCTATCACCCATGTCACTAGGAAGGACCCCGCTCATGCTCCTGTCACCCATGTCACTAGGAAGGACCCCGCACATGCTCCTATGATCCACGTCACTAGGAAGGACACCGCACATGCTCCTATCACCCATGTCACTAGGAAGGACCCCGCTCATGCTCCTATCACCCATGTCACTAGGAAGGACCCCGCACATACTTCTATGACACATATCACTAGGAAGGACCCCGCACATGCTCCTATCACCCATGTCACTAGGAAGGACCCCGCACTTGCTCCTATCACCCATGTTACTAGGAAGGACCCCGCACATACTTCTATGACACATATTACTAGGAAGGACCCCGCACATGCTCCTATCACCCATGTCACTAGGAAGGACCCCGCACATACTTCTATGACACATATCACTAGGAAGGACGCCGCATATGCTCCTATCACCCATGTCACTAGGAAGGACCCCGCACATGCTCCTATCACCCATGTTACAAGGAAGGACCCCGCACATGCTCCTATGATGCACGTCACTAGGAAGGACACCGCACATGCTCCTATCACCCAAGTCACTAGGAAGGACCCCGCACATGATCCTATGACACATATCACTAGGAAGGACCCCGCACATGCTCCTATCACCCATGTCACTAGGAAGGACCCCGCACATGCTTCTATCACCCAAGTCACTAGGAAGGACCCCGCTCATGCTCCTATCACCCATGTCACTAGGAAGGACCCTGCAATTGATCCTATGACACATATCACTAAGAAGGACCCCGCACATGCTCCTATGACCCATGTCACTAGGAAGGACCCCGCACCTGCTCCTATCACCCATGTCACTAGGAAGGACCCCACACCTGTTCCTTTGACACATGTCACTAGGAAGTACACAGCACATACTCCTATGACCCATGTCACTAGGAAGGACCCCGCACATGCTCCTATCACCCATGTCACTAGGAAGGACCCCGCACATGCTCCTATAACCGATGTCACTAGGAAGGACCCCGCACAAGCTCCTATCACCCATGTCACTAGGAAGGACCCCGCACATGCTCCTATCACCCATGTCACTAGGAAGGACTCAGCACATGCTTCTATGACACATATCACTAGGAAGGACCCCCCACATGCTCCTATCACCCATGTCACTAGGAAGGACCCCGCACATACTTCTATGACACATATCACTAGGAAGGACCCCGCACATGCTCCTATCACCCATGTCACTAGGAAGGACCCCGCACATGCTCCTATGACTCATGTCACTAGGAAGGACCCCGCACATGCTCCTATGACTCATGTCACTAGGAAGGACCCCGCACATGCTCCTATGATCCATGTCACTAGGAAGGACACCGCACATGCTCTTATCACCCATGTCACTAGGAAGGACCCCGCACATGATCCTATGGCACATATCACTAGGAAGGACCCCGCACATGCTCCTATCACCCATGTCACTAGTAAGGACCCCGCACATGCTTCTATCACCCAAGTCACTAGGAAGGACCCCGCACATGCTCCTATCACCCATGTCACTAGGAAGGACCCCGCAATTGATCCTATGACACATATCACTAGGAAGGACCCCGCACATGCTCCTATGACCCATGTCACTAGGAAGGACCCCGCACCTGCTCCTTTCACACATGTCAACAAGTAGGACCAGCACATGCTCCTATCACCCATGTCACTAGGAAGGACCCCGCTCATGCTTCTATCACCCAAGTCACTAGGATGGACCCCGCACATACTCCTATGACCCAAGTCACCAGAAAGGACCCCTCAAATGGTCCTATCACCCATGTCAAGAGGAGGACCCCGCTCATGCTCCTATGACCCAAGTCACTAGGAAGGACCCCGCACATGCTCCTATGACACATATCACTAGGAAGGACCCCGCACCTGATCCTATGACACATATCACTAGGAAGGACCCCGCACCTGATCCTATGACACATGTCACTAGGAAGGACCCCGCACATGCTCCTATGACCCATGTCACTAGGAAGGACCCCGCACATGCTCCTATCACCCATGTCACTAGGAAGGACCCCGCACATGATCCTATGACACATGTCACTAGGAAGGACCCCGCACATGCTCCTATCACCCATGTTACTAGGAAGGACCCCGCACATGCTCCTATCACCCATGTCACTAGGAAGGACCCCGCACATACTCCTATGACCCATGTCACTAGGAAGGACCCCGCATATGCTCCTATCACCCATGTCACTAGGAAGGACCCCGCACATGCTCCTATCACCCATGTCACTAGGAAGGACCCCGCACATACTTCTATGACACATATCACTAGGAAGGACCCCGCACATGCTCCAATCACCCATGTCACTAGGAATGACCCCGCACATACTTCTATGACACATATCACTAGGAAGGACCCCGCACATGCTCCAATCACCCATGTCACTAGGAATGACCGCGCACATGCTACTATGACCCATGTTACTAGGAAGGACCCCGCACATGCTCCTATGACACATATCACTAGGAAGGACCCCGCACATGCTCCAATCACCCATGTCACTAGGAATGACCGCGCACATGCTACTATGACCCATGTTACTAGGATGGACACAGCACATGCTCCTATGATCCATGTCACTAGGAAGGACACCGCACATGCTCCTATCACCCATGTCACTAGGAAGGACCCCGCACATGATCCTATGACACATATCACTAGGAAGGACCCCGCACATGCTCCTATCACCCATGTCACTAGGAAGGACCCCGCACATGCTTCTATCACCCAAGTCACTAGGAAGGACCCCGCACATGTTCCTATCACCCATGTCACTAGGAAGGGCCCCGCAATTGATCCTATGACACATATCACTAGGAAGGACCCCACTTGCTCCTATGACCCATGTCACTAGGAAGGACCCCGCACCTGCTCCTATCACCCATGTCACTAGGAAGGACCCCACACCTGCTCCTTAGACACATGTCACTAGGAAGTACACAGCACATACTCCTAT
Source organism: Taudactylus pleione (assembly GCA_031769625.1). NCBI lineage: Eukaryota > Metazoa > Chordata > Amphibia > Anura > Myobatrachidae > Taudactylus > Taudactylus pleione. The sequence goes on from JAUIMM010000845.1 coordinate 902,081, forward strand.
GACCCATGTCACTAGGAAGGACCCCGCACATGCTCCTTTCACCCATGTCACTAGGAAGGACCCCGCAAATGCTCCTATGACCCATGTCACTAGGAAGGAGCCCGCACATGCTCCTATCACCCATGTCACTAGAAAGGACCCCGCACATGCTCCTATCACCCATGTCACTAGGAAGGACTCAGCACATGCTTCTATGACACATATCACTAGGAAGGACCCCGCACATGCTCCTATCACCCATGTCACTAGGAAGGACCCCGCACATACTTCTATGACACATATCACTAGGAAGGACCCCGCACATGCTCCTATCACCCATGTCACTAGGAAGGACCCCGCACATACTTCTATGACACATATCACTAGGAAGGACCCCGCACATGCTCCTATCACCCATGTCACTAGGAAGGACCCCGCACATGCTCCTATCACCCATGTCACTAGGAAGGACCCCGCAATTGATCCTATGACACATATCACTAGGAAGGACCCCGCACATGCTCCTATGACCCATGTCACTAGGAAGGACCCCGCACCTGCTCCTATCACACATGTCAACAAGTAGGACCAGCACATGCTCCTATCACCCATGTCACTAGGAAGGACCCCGCTCATGCTTCTATCACCCAAGTCACTAGGAAGGACCCCGCTCATGCTTCTATCACCCAAGTCACTAGGATGGACCCTGCACATACTCCTATGACCCAAGTCACCAGAAAGGACCCCTCAAATGGTCCTGTCACACATGTCAAGAGGAAGGACCGCGCTCATGCTCCTATGACCCAAGTCACTAGGAAGGACCCCGCACATGCTCCTATGACACAAGTCACTAGGAAGGACCCCGCACATGCTCCTATGATCCATGTCACTAGGAAGGACACCGCACATGCTCCTATCACCCATGTCACTAGGACGGACCCCGCACATGCTCCTAGTACCCATGTCACTAGGAAGGACCCGGCACCTGATCCTATGACACATATCACTAGGAAGGACCCCGCACCTGATCTTATGACCCATGTCACTAGGAAGGACCCCGCACATGCTCCTATGACCCATGTCACTAGGAAGGACCCCGCAAATGCTCCTATCACCCATGTCACTAGGAAGGACCCCGCACATGCTCCTATGACACATGTCACTAGGAAGGACCCCACACATGCTCCTATCACCCATGTCACTAGGATGGACCCCGCACATGCTCCTATCACCCATGTCACTTGGAAGGACCGCTCACATGCTCCTATCACCCATGTCACTAGGAAGGACCCCGCACATGCACCTATCACCCATGTCACTAGGAAGGACACCACACATGCTCATATCACCCATGTCACTAGGAAGGACTCCGCACATGCTTCTATGACCCATGTCACTAAGAAGGACCCCGCACATGCTCCTATCACCAATGTCACTAGGAAGGACCCCTCACCTGCTCCTATGACACATGTCACTAGGAAGTACACAGCACATACTCCTATGACCCATGTCACTAGGAAGGACCCCGCACATACTCCTATCACCCATGTAACTAGGAAGGACCCCGCACATGCTCCTAAGACCCATGTCACTAGGAAGGACTCAGCACATGCTTCTATGACACATATCACTAGGAAGGACCCCGCACATGCTCCTATCACCCATGTCACTAGGAAGGACCCCGCACATGCTCCTATGACCCATGTCACTAGGAAGGACCCCGCACATGCTCCTATGACCCATGTCACTAGGAAGGACCCCGCACATGATCCTAGTACCCATGTCACTAGGAAGGACAACGCACCTGATCCTATGACACATATCACTAGGAACGACCCCGCACCTGATCCTATGACACATGACACTAGGAAGGACCCCGCACATGCTCCTATCAACCATGTCACTAGGAAGGACCCTGCACATGCTCCTATCACCCATGTCACTAGGAAGGACCCCGCACATGATCCTATCACCCATGTCACTAGGAACGACCCCGCACCTGATCCTATGACACATATCACTAGGAACGACCCCGCACCTGATCCTATGACACATGTCACTAGGAAGGACCCCGCACATGCTCCTATCACCCATGTCACTAGGAACGACCCCGCACCTGATCCTATGACACATATCACTAGGAACGACCCCGCACCTGATCCTATGACAAAAGTCACAAGGAAGGACCCCGCACATGCTCCTATGACCCATGTCACTAGGAAGGACCCCGCACATGCTCCTATCACCCATGTCACTAGGAAGGACCCCGCACATGATCCTATCACCCATGTCACTAGGAAGGACCCCGCACATGCTCCTATCACCCATGTCACTAGGAAGGACCCCGCACATGCTCCTATGACCCATGTCACTAGGAAGGACCCCGCACATGCTCCTATCACCCATGTCACTAGGAAGGACCCCGCTCATGCTCCTGTCACCCATGTCACTAGGAAGGACCCCGCACATGCTCCTATGATCCACGTCACTAGGAAGGACACCGCACATGCTCCTATCACCCATGTCACTAGGAAGGACCCCGCACATGATCCTATGACACATATCACTAGGAAGGACCCCGCACATGCTCCTATCACCCATGTCACTAGGAAGGACCCCGCACATGCTTCTATCACCCAAGTCACTAGGAAGGACCCCGCTCCTGCTCCTATCACCCATGTCACTAGGAAGGACCCCACACATACTTCTATGACACATATCACTAGGAAGGACCCCGCACATGCTCCTATCACCCATGTCACTAGGAAGGACCCCGCACATGCTCCTATCACCCATGTTGCTAGGAAGGACCCCGCACATACTTCTATGACACATATCACTAGGAAGGACCCCGCACATGCTCCTATCACCCATGTCACTAGGAAGGACCCCGCACATACTTCTATGACACATATCACTAGGAAGGACCCCGCATATGCTCCTATCACCCATGTCACTAGGAAGGACCCCGCACATGCTCCTATCACCCATGTTACTAGGAAGGACCCCGCACATGCTCCTATGATCCACGTCACTAGGAAGGACACCGCACATGCTCCTATCACCCAAGTCACTAGATAGGACCCCGCACATGATCCTATGACACATATCACTAGGAAGGACCCCGCACATGCTCCTATCACCCATGTCACTAGGAAGGACCCCGCACATGCTTCTATCACCCAAGTCACTAGGAAGGACCCCGCTCATGCTCCTATCACCCATGTCACTAGGAAGGACCCCGCACATGCTTCTATCACCCAAGTCACTAGGAAGGACCCCGCACATGTTCCTATCACCCATGTCACTAGGAAGGACCCCGCAATTGATCCTATGACACATATCACTAGGAAGGACCCCGCACTTGCTCCTATGACCCATGTCACTAGGAAGGACCCCGCACCTGCTCCTATCACCCATGTCACTAGGAAGGACCCCACACCTGCTCCTTTGACACATGTCACTAGGAAGTACACAGCACATACTCCTATGACCCATGTCACTAGGAAGGACCCCGCACATTCTCCTTTCACCCATGTCACTAGGAAGGACCCCGAAAATGCTCCTATGACCCATGTCACTAGGAAGGAGCCCGCACATGCTCCTATCACCCATGTCACTAGGAAGGACCCCGCACATGCTCCTATCACCCATGTCACTAGGAAGGACTCAGCACATGCTTCTATGACACATATCACTAGGAAGGACCCCGCACATGCTCCTATCACCCATGTCACTAGGAAGGACCCCGCACATACTTCTATGACACATATCACTAGGAAGGACCCCGCACATGCTCCTATCACCCATGTCACTAGGAAGGACCCCGCACATACTTCTATGACACATATCACTAGGAAGGACCCCGCACATGCTCCTATCACCCATGTCACTAGGAAGGACCCCGCACATGCTCCTATCACCCATGTCACTAGGAAGGACCCCGCAATTGATCCTATGACACATATCACTAGGAAGGACCCCGCACATGCTCCTATGACCCATGTCACTAGGAACGACCCCGCACCTGCTCCTATCACACATGTCAACAAGTAGGACCAGCACATGCTCCTATCACCCATGTCACTAGGAAGGACCCCGCTCATGCTTCTATCACCCAAGTCACTAGGAAGGACCCCGCTCATGCTTCTATCACCCAAGTCACTAGGATGGACCCCGCACATACTCCTATGACCCAAGTCACTAGGAAGGACCCCGCACATGCTCCTATCACCCATGTTACTAGGAAGGACCCCGCACATACTTCTATGACACATATCACTAGGAAGGACCCCGCACATGCTCCTATCACCCATGTCACTAGGAAGGACCCCGCACATACTTCTATGACACATATCACTAGGAAGGACCCCGCATATGCTCCTATCACCCATGTCACTAGGAAGGACCCCGCACATGCTCCTATCACCCATGTTACTAGGAAGGACCCCACACATACTTCTATGACACATATCACTAGGAAGGACCCCGCACATGCTCCTATCACCCATGTCACTAGGAAGGACCCCGCACATGCTCCTATCACCCATGTTACTAGGAAGGACCCCGCACATACTTCTATGACACATATCACTAGGAAGGACCCCGCACATGCTCCTATCACCCATGTCACTAGGAAGGACCCCGCACATACTTCTATGACACATATCACTAGGAAGGACCCCGCATATGCTCCTATCACCCATGTCACTAGGAAGGACCCCGCACATGCTCCTATCACCCATGTTACTAGGAAGGACCCCGCACATGCTCCTATGATCCACGTCACTAGGAAGGACACCGCACATGCTCCTATCACCCAAGTCACTAGATAGGACCCCGCACATGATCCTATGACACATATCACTAGGAAGGACCCCGCACATGCTCCTATCACCCATGTCACTAGGAAGGACCCCGCACATGCTTCTATCACCCAAGTCACTAGGAAGGACCCCGCTCATGCTCCTATCACCCATGTCACTAGGAAGGACCCCGCACATGCTTCTATCACCCAAGTCACTAGGAAGGACCCCGCACATGTTCCTATCACCCATGTCACTAGGAAGGACCCCGCAATTGATCCTATGACACATATCACTAGGAAGGACCCCGCACTTGCTCCTATGACCCATGTCACTAGGAAGGACCCCGCACCTGCTCCTATCACCCATGTCACTAGGAAGGACCCCACACCTGCTCCTTTGACACATGTCACTAGGAAGTACACAGCACATACTCCTATGACCCATGTCACTAGGAAGGACCCCGCACATTCTCCTTTCACCCATGTCACTAGGAAGGACCCCGAAAATGCTCCTATGACCCATGTCACTAGGAAGGAGCCCGCACATGCTCCTATCACCCATGTCACTAGGAAGGACCCCGCACATGCTCCTATCACCCATGTCACTAGGAAGGACTCAGCACATGCTTCTATGACACATATCACTAGGAAGGACCCCGCACATGCTCCTATCACCCATGTCACTAGGAAGGACCCCGCACATACTTCTATGACACATATCACTAGGAAGGACCCCGCACATGCTCCTATCACCCATGTCACTAGGAAGGACCCCGCACATACTTCTATGACACATATCACTAGGAAGGACCCCGCACATGCTCCTATCACCCATGTCACTAGGAAGGACCCCGCACATGCTCCTATCACCCATGTCACTAGGAAGGACCCCGCAATTGATCCTATGACACATATCACTAGGAAGGACCCCGCACATGCTCCTATGACCCATGTCACTAGGAACGACCCCGCACCTGCTCCTATCACACATGTCAACAAGTAGGACCAGCACATGCTCCTATCACCCATGTCACTAGGAAGGACCCCGCTCATGCTTCTATCACCCAAGTCACTAGGAAGGACCCCGCTCATGCTTCTATCACCCAAGTCACTAGGATGGACCCCGCACATACTCCTATGACCCAAGTCACCAGAAAGGACCCCTCAAATGGTCCTATCACCCATGTCAAGAGGAAGGACCCCGCTCATGCTCCTATGACCCAAGTCACTAGGAAGGACCCCGCACATGCTCCTATGACCCATGTCACTAGGAAGGACCCCGCACCTGCTCCTATCACCCATGTCACTAGGAAGGACCCCACACCTGTTCCTTTGACACATGTCACTAGGAAGTACACAGCACATACTCCTATGACCCATGTCACTAGGAAGGACCCCGCACATGCTCCTATCACCCATGTCACTAGGAAGGACCCCGCACATGCTCCTATAACCGATGTCACTAGGAAGGACCCCGCACAAGCTCCTATCAACCATGTCACTAGGAAGGACCCCGCACATGCTCCTATCACCCATGTCACTAGGAAGGACTCAGCACATGCTTCTATGACACATATCACTAGGAAGGACCCCCCACATGCTCCTATCACCCATGTCACTAGGAAGGACCCCGCACATACTTCTATGACACATATCACTAGGAAGGACCCCGCACATGCTCCTATCACCCATGTCACTAGGAAGGACCCCGCACATGCTCCTATGACTCATGTCACTAGGAAGGACCCCACACATGCTCCTATGACTCATGTCACTAGGAAGGACCCCGCACATGCTCCTATGATCCATGTCACTAGGAAGGACACCGCACATGCTCTTATCACCCATGTCACTAGGAAGGACCCCGCACATGATCCTATGGCACATATCACTAGGAAGGACCCCGCACATGCTCCTATCACCCATGTCACTAGTAAGGACCCCGCACATGCTTCTATCACCCAAGTCACTAGGAAGGACCCCGCACATGCTCCTATCACCCATGTCACTAGGAAGGACCCCGCAATTGATCCTATGACACATATCACTAGGAAGGACCCCGCACATGCTCCTATGACCCATGTCACTAGGAAGGACCCTGCACCTGCTCCTTTCACACATGTCAACAAGTAGGACCAGCATATGCTCCTATCACCCATGTCACTAGGAAGGACCCCGCTCATGCTTCTATCACCCAAGTCACTAGGATGGACCCCGCACATACTCCTATGACCCAAGTCACCAGAAAGGACCCCTCAAATTGTCCTATCACCCATGTCAAGAGGAAGGACCCCGCTCATGCTCCTATGACCCAAGTCACTAGGAAGGACCCCGCACATGCTCCTATGACAAAAGTCACTAGGAAGTACCCCGCACATGCTCCTATGACACATATCACTAGGAAGGACCCCGCACCTGATCCTATGACACATATCACTAGGAAGGACCCCGCACCTGATCCTATGACACATGTCACTAGGAAGGACCCCGCACATACTCCTATGACCCATGTCACTAGGAAGGACCCCGCACATGCTCCTATCACCCATGTCACTAGGAAGGACCCCGCACATGATCCTATGACACATGTCACTAGGAAGGACCCCGCACATGCTCCTATCACCCATGTTACTAGGAAGGACCCCGCACATGCTCCTATCACCCATGTCACTAGGAAGGACCCCGCACATACTCCTATGACCCATGTCACTAGGAAGGACCCCGCATATGCTCCTATCACCCATGTCACTAGGAAGGACCCCGCACATGCTCCTATCACCCATGTCACTAGGAAGGACTCAGCACATGCTTCTATGACCCATGTCACTAGGAAGGACCCCGCACATGCTCCTATCACCCATGTCACTAGGAAGGACCCCGCACATACTTCTATGACACATATCACTAGGAAGGTCCCCGCACATGCTCCAATCACCCATGTCACTAGGAATGACCGCGCACATGCTACTATGACCCATGTTACTAGGAAGGACCCCGCACATGCTCCTATGATCCATGTCACTAGGAAGGACACCGCACATGCTCCTATCACCCATGTCACTAGGAAGGACCCCGCACATGATCCTATGACACATATCACTAGGAAGGACCCCGCACATGCTCCTATCACCCATGTCACTAGGAAGGACCCCGCACATGCTTCTATCACCCAAGTCACTAGGAAGGACCCCGCACATGTTCCTATCACCCATGTCACTAGGAAGGACCCCGCAATTGATCCTATGACACATATCACTAGGAAGGACCCCGCACTTGCTCCTATGACCCATGTCACTAGGAAGGACCCCGCACCTGCTCCTATCACCCATGTCACTAGGAAGGACCCCACACCTGCTCCTTTGACACATGTCACTAGGAAGTACACAGCACATACTCCTATGACCCATGTCACTAGGAAGGACCCCGCACATTCTCCTTTCACCCATGTCACTAGGAAGGACCCCGAAAATGCTCCTATGACCCATGTCACTAGGAAGGAGCCCGCACATGCTCCTATCACCCATGTCACTAGGAAGGACCCCGCACATGCTCCTATCACCCATGTCACTAGGAAGGACTCAGCACATGCTTCTATGACACATATCACTAGGAAGGACCCCGCACATCATCCTATCACCCATGTCACTAGGAAGGACCCCGCACATACTTCTATGACACATATCACTAGGAAGGACCCCGCACATGCTCCTATCACCCATGTCACTAGGAAGGACCCCGCACATACTTCTATGACACATATCACTAGGAAGGACCCCGCACATGCTCCTATCACCCATGTCACTAGGAAGGACCCCGCACATGCTCCTATCACCCATGTCACTAGGAAGGACCCCGCAATTGATCCTATGACACATATCACTAGGAAGGACCCCGCACATGCTCCTATGACCCATGTCACTAGGAACGACCCCGCACCTGCTCCTATCACACATGTCAACAAGTAGGACCAGCACATGCTCCTATCACCCATGTCACTAGGAAGGACCCCGCTCATGCTTCTATCACCCAAGTCACTAGGAAGGACCCCGCTCATGCTTCTATCACCCAAGTCACTAGGATGGACCCTGCACATACTCCTATGACCCAAGTCACCAGAAAGGACCCCTCAAATGGTCCTATCACCCATGTCAAGAGGAAGGACCGCGCTCATGCTCCTATGACCCAAGTCACTAGGAAGGACCCCGCACATGCTCCTATGACACAAGTCACTAGGAAGGACCCCGCACATGCTCCTATGATCCATGTCACTAGGAAGGACACCGCACATGCTCCTATCACCCATGTCACTAGGACGGACCCCGCACATGCTCCTAGTACCCATGTCACTAGGAAGGACCCCGCACCTGATCCTATGACACATATCACTAGGAAGGACCCCGCACCTGATCTTATGACCCATGTCACTAGGAAGGACCCCGCACATGCTCCTATGACCCATGTCACTAGGAAGGACCCCGCAAATGCTCCTATCACCCATGTCACTAGGAAGGACCCCGCACATGCTCCTATGACACATGTCACTAGGAAGGACCCCACACATGCTCCTATCACCCATGTCACTAGGATGGACCCCGCACATGCTCCTATCACCCATGTCACTTGGAAGGACCGCTCACATGCTCCAATCACCCATGTCACTAGGAAGGACCCCGCACATGCACCTATCACCCATGTCACTAGGAAGGACACCACACATGCTCATATCACCCATGTCACTAGGAAGGACACCGCACATGCTTCTATGACCCATGTCACTAAGAAGGACCCCGCACATGCTCCTATCACCAATGTCACTAGGAAGGACCCCTCACCTGCTCCTATGACACATGTCACTAGGAAGTACACAGCACATACTCCTATGACCCATGTCACTAGGAAGGACCCCGCACATGCTCCTATCACCCATGTAACTAGGAAGGACCCCGCACATGCTCCTAAGACCCATGTCACTAGGAAGGACTCAGCACATGCTTCTATGACACATATCACTAGGAAGGACCCCGCACATGCTCCTATCACCTAAGTCACTAGGAAGGACCCGGCACATGCACCTATCACCCATGTCACTAGGAAGGACCCCGCACATGCTCCTATGACCCATGTTACTAGGAAGGGCCCTGCACATGCTCCTATGACCCAAGTCACTAGGAAGGACCCCGCACATGCTCCTATGACACAAGTCACTAGGAAGGACCCCGCACATGCTCCTATGATCCATGTCACTAGGAAGGACACCGCACATGCTCCTATCACCCATGTCACTAGGACGGACCCCGCACATGCTCCTAGTACCCATGTCACTAGGAAGGACCCCGCACCTGATCCTATGACACATATCACTAGGAAGGACCCCGCACCTGATCTTATGACCCATGTCACTAGGAAGGACCCCGCACATGCTCCTATGACCCATGTCACTAGGAAGGACCCCGCAAATGCTCCTATCACCCATGTCACTAGGAAGGACCCCGCACATGCTCCTATGACACATGTCACTAGGAAGGACCCCACACATGCTCCTATCACCCATGTCACTAGGATGGACCCCGCACATGCTCCTATCACCCATGTCACTTGGAAGGACCGCTCACATGCTCCAATCACCCATGTCACTAGGAAGGACCCCGCACATGCACCTATCACCCATGTCACTAGGAAGGACACCACACATGCTCATATCACCCATGTCACTAGGAAGGACACCGCACATGCTTCTATGACCCATGTCACTAAGAAGGACCCCGCACATGCTCCTATCACCAATGTCACTAGGAAGGACCCCTCACCTGCTCCTATGACACATGTCACTAGGAAGTACACAGCACATACTCCTATGACCCATGTCACTAGGAAGGACCCCGCACATGCTCCTATCACCCATGTAACTAGGAAGGACCCCGCACATGCTCCTAAGACCCATGTCACTAGGAAGGACTCAGCACATGCTTCTATGACACATATCACTAGGAAGGACCCCGCACATGCTCCTATCACCTAAGTCACTAGGAAGGACCCGGCACATGCACCTATCACCCATGTCACTAGGAAGGACCCCGCACATGCTCCTATGACCCATGTTACTAGGAAGGGCCCTGCACATGCTCCTATGATCCATGTCACTAGGAAGGACACCGCACATGCTCCTATCACCCTTGTCACTAGGAAGGACCCCGCACATGATCCTATGACACATATCACTAGGAAGTACCCGCACATGCTCCTATCACCCATGTCACTAGGAAGGACCCCGCACATGCTACTATCACCCAAGTCACTAGGAAGGACCCCGCACATGCTCCTATCACCCATGTCACTAGGAAGGACCCCGCTCCTGATGCTATGACACATATCACTAGGAAGGACCCCGCACATGCTCCTATTACCCATGTCACTAGGAAGGACCCCGCACCTGCTCCTATCACACATGTCAACATGTACGACCCGCACATGCTCCTATCACCCATGTCACTAGGAAGGACCCCGCACATGCTTTTATCACCCAAGTCACTAGGAAGGACCCCGCACAAGCTCCTATGACCCATGTCACCATGTAGTACTCCGCACATGCTCCTATCACCCATGTCAAGATGTAGGACCCGCACATGCCCCTATCACGCATGTCACTAGGAAGGACCTCGCACATGCTCTTATGACCTATGTCTCACTAGGAAGGACCCCGCACATACTCCTATGACCCATGTCACCAGAAAGGACCCCTCAAATGGTCCTATCACCCATGTCAATAGGAAGGACCCACACATGCTCCTATGACCCAAGTCACTAGGAAGGACCCCGCACATGCTCCTATGACACAAATCACTAGGAAGAACCCCGCACATGCTCCTATGATCCATGTCACTAAGAAGGACACCTCACATGCTCCTATCACCCATGTCACTAGGAAGGACCCCAAAAATGCTCCTGTTACCGAAGTCACTAGGATGGACCCCGCACATACTGCTTTGACCCATGTCACTAGGAAGGACCCCGCACATGCTCTTAAGACCCATGTCACCAGGAAAGACCCCGTACATGCTCATATGACACATGTCACTAGGAAGGACCCCGCACATGCTCCTATGACCCATGTCACTAGGAAAGACCCCGCACATGCTCCTATGACACAAGTCACTAGGAAGGACCCCGCACTTGCTCCTATCACCCATGTCACTAGGAAGGACCCAGCACATGCTCCTATCACCCATGTCGCTAGGAAGGAACCCACACATGTTCCTATCACCCATGTCACTAGAAAGGACCCCGCACATGCTTCTATGACCCATGTCACTAGGAAAGACCCCGCACATGCTCCTATGACACAAGTCACTAGGAAATAACCCGCACATGCTCCTATCACCCATGTCACTAGGAAGGACACCGCACATGCTCCTATCACCCATGTCACTAGGACGGACCCCGCACATGTTCCTATCACCCATGTCACTAGGAAGGACCCCGCACCTGATCCTATGACACATATAACTAGGATGGACCCCTCACCTGATCTTATGACCCATGTCACTAGGAAGGACCCCGCACATGCTCCTATGACCCATGTCACTAGGAAGGACCCCGCAAATGCTCCTATCACCCATGTCACTAGGAAGGACCCCGCACATGCTCCTATGACTCATGTCACTAGGAAGGACCACGCACATGCTCCTATCACCCATGTCACTAGGAAGGACCCCGCACATGCACCTATCACCCATGTCACTAGGAAGGACCCCGCACATGCTCCTATCACCCATGTCACTAGGAAGGACTCAGCACATGCTTCTATGACACATATCACTAGGAAGGACCCCGCACATGCTCCTATCACCCATGTCACTAGGAAGGACCCCGCACATACTTCTATGACACATATCACTAGGAAGGACCCCGCACATGCTCCTATCACCCATGTCACTAGGAAGGACCCCGCACATGCTCCTATGACCCATGTTACTAGGAAGGACTCCGCACATACTTCTATGACACATATCACTAGGAAGGACCCCGCACATGCTCCTAACACCCATGTCACTAGGAAGGACCCCGCACATGCTCCTATGACCCATGTCACTAGGAAGGACCCCGCATATGCTCCTAGTACCCATGTCACTAGGAAGGACCCCGCACCTGATCCTATGACACATATCACTAGGAACGACCCCGCACCTGATCCTATGACACATGACACTAGGATGGACCTCGCACATGCTCCTATCAACCATGTCACTAGGAAGGACCCCGCACATGATCCTATCACCCATGTCACTAGGAACGACTCCGCACCTGATCCTATGACACATATCACTAGGAACGACCCCGCACCTGATCCTATGACACATATCACTAGGAACGACCCCGCACCTGATCCTATGACACTTGTCACTAGGAAGGACCCCGCACATGCTCCTATGACCCATGTCACTAGGAAGGACCCCGCACATGCTCCTATCACCCATGTCACTAGGAAGGACCTTGCACATGATCCTATCACCCATGTCACTAGGAACGACCCCGCACATGATCCTATGACACATATCACTAGTAACGACCCCGCACCTGATCCTCTGACACATGTCACTAGGAAGGACCCCGCACCTGATCCTATGACACATGTCACTAGGAACGACCCCGCACCTGATCCTATGACACATGTCACTAGGAAGGACCCCGCACCTGATCCTATGACACATATCACTAGGAACGACCACGCACATGATCCTATGACACATGTCACTAGGAAGGACCCCGCACATGCTCCTATGACCCATGTCACTAGGAAGGACCCCGCACATGCTCCTATCACCCATGTCACTAGGAAGGACCCCGCACATGATCCTATCACCCATGTCACTAGGAACGACCCCGCACCTGATCCTATGACACATATCACTAGGAACGACCCCGAACCTGATCCTATGACACATGTCACTAGGAAGGACCCCGCACCTGATCCTATGACACATATCACTAGGAACGACCCCGCACCAGATCCTTTGACACATGTCACTAGGAAGGACCCCGCACATGCTCCTATGACCCATGTCACTAGGAAGGACCCCGCACATGCTCCTATCACCCATGTCACTAGGAAGGACCCCGCACATGATCCTATCACCCATGTCACTAGGAACGACCCCGCACCTGATCCTATGACACATATCACTAGGAACGACCCCGCACCTGATCCTATGACAAATGTCACTAGGAAGGACCCCGCACATGCTCCTATCACCCATGTCACTAGGAACGACCCCGCACCTGATCCTATAACACATATCACTAGGAACGACCCCGCACCTGATCCTATGACACAAGTCACAAGGAAGGACCCCGCACATGCTCCTATGACCCATGTCACTAGGAAGGACCCCGCACATGCTCCTATCACCCATGTCACTAGGAAGGACCCCGCACATGATCCTATCACCCATGTCACTAGGAAGGACCCTGCACATACTCATATGACCCATGTCACTAGGAAGGACCCCGCACATGCTCCTATCACCCATGTCACTAGGAAGGACCCCGCTCATGCTCCTATCACCCATGTCACTAGGAAGGACTCAGCACATGCTTCTATGACACATATCACTAGGAAGGACCCCGCACATGCTCCTATCACCCATGTCACTAGGAAGGACCCCGCACATACTTCTATGACACATATCACTAGGAAGGACCCCGCACAGGCTCCTATCACCCATGTCTCTAGGAAGGACCCCGCACATGCTCCTATGACCCATGTTACTAGGAAGGACCCCGCACATGCTCCTATGATCCATGTCTCTAGGAAGGACACCGCACATTCTCCTATCACCCATGTCACTAGGAAGGACCCCGCACATGATCCTATGACACATATCACTAGGAAGGACCCCGCACATGCTCCTATCACCCATGTCACTAGGAAGGACCCCGCACATGATCCTATGACACATATCACTGGGAAGGACCCCGCACATGCTCCTATCACCCATGTCACTAGTAAGGACCCCGCACATGCTTCTATCACCCAAGTCACTAGGAAGGACCCCGCTCATGCTCCTATCACCCATGTCACTAGGAAGGACCCCGCAATTGATCCTATGACACATATCACTAAGAAGGACCCCGCACATGCTCCTATGACCCATGTCACTAGGAAGGACCCCGCACCTGCTCCTATCACCCATGTCACTAGGAAGGACCCCACACCTGCTCCTTTGACACATGTCACTAGGAAGTACACAGCACATACTCCTATGACCCAAGTCACTAGGAAGGACCCCGCACATGCTCCTATCACCCATGTCACTAGGAAGGACCCCGCACATGCTCCTATAACCCATGTCACTAGGAAGGACCCCGCACAAGCTCCTATCACCCATGTCACTAGGAAGGACCCCGCACATGCTCCTATCACCCAAGTCACTAGGAAGGACTCAGCACATGCTTCTATGACACATATCACTAGGAAGGACCCCCCACATGCTCCTATCACCCATGTCACTAGGAAGGACCCCGCACATACTTCTATGACACATATCACTAGGAAGGACCCCGCACATGCTCCTATCACCCATGTCAATAGGAAGGACCCCGCACATGCTCCTATGACCCATGTTACTAGGAAGGACCCCGCACATGCTCCTATGATCCATGTCACTAGGAAGGACACCGCACATGCTCCTATCACCCATGTCACTAGGAAGGACCCCGCACATGATCCAATGACACATATCACTAGGAAGGACCCCGCACATGCTCCTATCACCCATGTCACTAGGAAGGACCCCGCACATGCTTCTATCACCCAAGTCACTAGGAAGGACCCCGCACATGCTCCTATCACCCATGTCACTAGGAAGGACCCCGCAATTGATCCTATGACACATATCACTAGGAAGGACCCCGCACATGCTCCTATGACCCATGTCACTAGGAAGGACCCCGCACCTGCTCCTATCACACATGTCAACAAGTAGGACCAGCACATGCTCCTATCACCCATGTCACTAGGAAGGACCCCGCTCATGCTTCTATCACCCAAGTCACTAGGAAGGACCCCGCTCATGCTTCTATCACCCAAGTCACTAGGATGGACCCCGCACATACTCCTATGACCCAAGTCACCAGAAAGGACCCCTCAAATGGTCCTATCACCCATGTCAAGAGGAAGGACCCCGCTCATGCTCCTATGACCCAAGTCACTAGGAAGGACCCCGCACATGCTCCTATGACACAAGTCACTAGGAAGGACCCCGCACATGCTCCTATGACACATATCACTAGGAAGGACCCCGCACCTGATCCTATGACACATATCACTAGGAAGGACCCCGCACCTGATCCTATGACACATGTCACTTGGAAGGACCCCGCACATGCTCCTATGACCCATGTCACTAGGAAGGACCCCGCACATGCTCCTATCACCCATGTCACTAGGAAGGACCCCACACATGATCCTATGACACATGTCTCTAGGAAGGACCCCGCACATGCTCCTATCACCCATGTCACTAGGAAGGACCCCGCACATGCTCCTATCACCCATGTCACTAGGAAGGACCCCGCACATACTCCTATGACCCATGTCACTAGGAAGGACTCCGCACATGCTCCTATCACCCATGTCACTAGGAAGGACTCGGCACATGCTTCTATGACACATATCACTAGGAAGGACCCCGCACATGCTCCTATATCCCATGTCACTAGGAATGACCCCGCACATACTTCTGTGACACATATCACTAGGAAGGACCCCGCACATGCTCTTATCACCCATGTCACTAGGAAGGACCCCGCACATGCTACTATGACCCATGTTACTAGGAAGGACCCCGCACATGCTCCTATGATCCATGTCACTAGGAAGGACACCGCACATGCTCCTATCACCCATGTCACTAGGAAGGACCCCGCACATGATCCTATGACACATATCACTAGGAATGACCCCGCACATGCTCCTATCACCCATGTCACTAGGAAGGACCCCGCACATGCTTCTATCACCCAAGTCACTAGGAAGGACCCCGCACATGCTCCTATCACCCATGTCACTAGGAAGGACCCCGCAATTGATCCTATGACACATATCACTAGGAAGGACCCCGCACATGCTCCTATGACCCATGTCACTAGGAAGGACCCCGCACCTGCTCCTATCACCCATGTCACTAGGAAGGACCCCACACCTGCTCCTTTGACACATGTCACTAGGAAGTACACAGCACATACTCCTATGACCCATGTCACTAGAAAGGACCCCGCACATGCTCCTAACACCCATGTCACTAGGAAGGACCCCGCACATGCTCCTATGACCCATGTCACTAGGAAGGACCCCGCACATACTCCTATCACCCATGTAACTAGGAAGGACCCCGCACATGCTCCTATCACCCATGTCACTAGGAAGGACTCAGCACATGCTTCTATGACACATATCACTAGAAAGGACCCCGCACATGCTCCTATCACCCATGTCACTAGGAAGGACCCCGCACATACTTCTATGACACATATCACTAGGAAGGACCCCGCACATGCTCCTATCACCCATGTCACTAGGATGGACCTCGCACATGCTCCTATGACCCATGTTACTAGGAAGGACACCGCACATGCTCCTATCACCCATGTCACTAGGAAGGACCCCGCACATGATCCTATGACACATATCACTAGGAAGGACCCCGCACATGCTCCTATCACCCATGTCACTAGGAAGGACCCCGCACATGCTTCTATCACCCAAGTCACTAGGAAGGACCCCGCACATGCTCCTATCACCCATGTCACTAGGAAGGACCCCGCAATTGATCCTATGACACATATCACTAGGAAGGACCCCGCACATGCTCCTATGACCCATGTCACTAGGAAGGACCCCGCACCTGCTCCTATCACACATGTCAACAAGTAGGACCAGCACATGCTCCTATCACCCATGTCACTAGGAAGGACCCCGCTCATGCTTCTATCACCCAAGTCACTAGGAAGGACCCCGCTCATGCTTCTATCACCCAAGTCACTAGGATGGACCCTGCACATACTCCTATGACTCAAGTCTCCAGAAAGGACCCCTCAAATGGTCCTATCACCCATGTCAAGAGGAAGGACCCCGCTCATGCTCCTATGACCCAAGTCAGTAGGAAGGACCCCGCACATGCTCCTATGACACAAGTCACTAGGAAGGACCCCGCACCTGATCTTATGACCCATGTCACTAGGAAGGACCCCGCACATGCTCCTATGACCCATGTCACTAGGAAGGACCCCGCAAATGCTCCTATCACCCATGTCACTAGGAAGGACCCCGCACATGCTCCTATGACACATGTCACTAGGAAGGACCCCACACATGCTCCTATCACCCATGTCACTAGGATGGACCCCGCACATGCTCCTATCACCCATGTCACTAGGAAGGACCGCTCACATGCTCCTATCACCCATGTCACTAGGAAGGACCCCGCACATGCACCTATCACCCATGTCACTAGGAAGGACCCCGCACATGCTCCTATCACCCATGTCACTAGGAAGGACCCCGCACATACTTCTATGACACATATCACTAGGAAGGACCCCGCACATGCTCCTATCACCCATGTCACTAGGAAGGACCCCGCACATGCTCCTATGACCCATGTTACTAGGAAGGACCCCGCACATACTTCTATGACACATATCACTAGGAAGGACCCCGCACATGCTCCTAACACCCATGTCACTAGGAAGGACCCCGCACATGCTCCTATGACCCATGTCACTAGGAAGGACCCCGCATATGCTCCTATGACCCATGTCACTAGGAAGGACCGCGCACATGCTCCTATGACCCATGTCACTAGGAAGGACCCCGCACATGCTCCTAGTACCCATGTCACTAGGAAGGACCCCGCACCAGATCCTATGACACATATCACTAGGAACGACCCCGCACCTGATCCTATGACACATGACACTAGGAAGGACCCCGCACATGCATCTATCAACCATGTCACTAGGAAGGACCCCGCACATGATCCTATCACCCATGTCACTAGGAAGGACCCCGCGCCTGATCCTATGACACATATCACTAGGAACGACCCCGCACCTGATCCTATGACACATATCACTAGGAACGACACCGCACCTGATCCTATGACACATGTCACTAGGAAGGACCCCGCACATGCTCCTATGACCCATGTCACTAGGAAGGACCCCGCACATGCTCCTATCACCCATGTCACTAGGAAGGACCCCGCACATGATCCTATCACCCATGTCACTAGGAACGACCCCGCACATGATCCTATGACACATATCACTAGGAACGACCCCGCACCTGATCCTATGACACATGTCACTAGGAAGGACCCCGCACCTGATCCTATGACACATGTCACTAGGAACGACCCCGCACCTGATCCTATGACACATGTCACTAGGAAGGACCCCGCACCTGATCCTATGACACATATCACTAGGAACGACCACGCACCTGATCCTATGACACATGTCACTAGGAAGGACCCCGCACATGCTCCTATGACCCATGTCACTAGGAAGGACCCCGCACATGCTCCTATCACCCATGTCACTAGGAAGGACCCCGCACATGATCCTATCACCCATGTCACTAGGAACGACCCCGCACCTGATCCTATGACACATATCACTAGGAACGACCCCGCACCTGATCCTATGACACATGTCACTAGGAAGGACCCCGCACCTGATCCTATGACACATATCACTAGGAACGACCCCGCACCAGATCCTTTGACACATGTCACTAGGAAGGACCCCGCACATGCTCCTATGACCCATGTCACTAGGAAGGACCCCGCACATGCTCCTATCACCCATGTCACTAGGAAGGACCCCGCACATGATCCTATCACCCATGTCACTAGGAACGACCCCGCACCTGATCCTATGACACATATCACTAGGAACGACCCCGCACCTGATCCTATGACACATGTCACTAGGAAGGACCCCGCACATGCTCCTATCACCCATGTCACTAGGAACGACCCCGCACCTGATCCTATGACACATGTCACTAGGAACGACCCCGCACCTGATCCTATGACACAAGTCACAAGGAAGGACCCCGCACATGCTCCTATGACCCATGTCACTAGGAAGGACCCCGCACATGCTCCTATCACCCATGTCACTAGGAAGGACCCCGCACATGATCCTATCACCCATGTCACTAGGAAGGACCCAGCACATGCTCCTATCACCCATGTCACTAGGAAGGACCCCGCACATACTCCTATGACCCATGTCACTAGGAAGGACCCCGCACATGCTCCTATCACCCATGTCACTAGGAAGGACCCCGCTCATGCTCCTATCACCCATGTCACTAGGAAGGACCCCGCACATGCTCCTATGACCCATGTCTCTAGGAAGGACCCCGCACATGCTCCTATGACCCATGTTACTAGGAAGGACCCCGCACATGCTCCTATGATCCATGTCACTAGGAAGGACACCGCACATGCTCCTATCAACCATGTCACTAGGAAGGACCCCGCACATGCTCCTATCACCCATGTCTCTAGGAAGGACCCCGCACATGCTCCTATGACCCATGTTACTAGGAAGGACCCCACACATGCTCCTATGATCCATGTCACTAGGAAGGACACCGCACATGCTCCTATCACCCATGTCACTAGTAAGGACCCCGCACATGCTCCTATCACCCATGTCACTAGGAAGGACCCCGCACATGATCCTATGACAAAATATCACTAGGAAGGACCCCGCACATGCTCCTATCACCCATGTCACTAGGAAGGACCCCGCACATGCTTCTATCACCCAAGTCACTAGGAAGGACCCCGCTCATGCTCCTATCACCCATGTCACTAGGAAGGACCCCGCAATTGATCCTATGACACATATCACTAAGAAGGACCCCGCACATGCTCCTATGACCCATGTCACTAGGAAGCACCCCGCACCTGCTCCTATCACCCATGTCACTAGGAAGGACCCCACACCTGCTCCTTTGACACATGTCACTAGGAAGTACACAGCACATACTCCTATGACCCAAGTCACTAGGAAGGACCCCGCACATGCTCCTATCACCCATGTCACTAGGAAGGACCCCGCACATGCTCCTATAACCCATGTCACTAGGAAGGACCCCGCACAAGCTCCTATCACCCATGTCACTAGGAAGGACCCCGCACAAGCTCCTATCACCCAAGTCACTAGGAAGGACTCAGCACATGCTTCTATGACACATATCACTAGGAAGGACCCCCCACATGCTCCTATCACCCATGTCACTAGGAAGGACCCCGCACATACTTCTATGACACATATCACTAGGAAGGACCCCGCACATGCTCCTATCACCCATGTCAATAGGAAGGACCCCGCACATGCTCCTATGACCCATGTTACTAGGAAGGACCCCGCACATGCTCCTATGATCCATGTCACTAGGAAGGACACCGCACATGCTCCTATCACCCATGTCACTAGGAAGGACCCCGCACATGATCCAATGACACATATCACTAGGAAGGACCCCGCACATGCTCCTATCACCCATGTCACTAGGAAGGAAACCCGCACATGCTTCTATCACCCAAGTCACTAGGAAGGACCCCGCACATGCTCCTATCACCCATGTCACTAGGAAGGACCCGCAATTGATCCTATGACACATATCACTAGGAAGGACCCCGCACATGCTCCTATGACCCATGTCACTAGGAAGGACCCCGCACCTGCTCCTATCACACATGTCAACAAGTAGGACCAGCACATGCTCCTATCACCCATGTCACTAGGAAGGACAACGCTCATGCTTCTATCACCCAAGTCACTAGGAAGGACCCCGCTCATGCTTCTATCACCCAAGTCACTAGGATGGACCCCGCACATACTCCTATGACCCAAGTCACCAGAAAGGACCCCTCAAATGGTCCTATCACCCATGTCAAGAGGAAGGACCCCGCTCATGCTCCTATGACCCAAGTCACTAGGAAGGACCCCGCACATGCTCCTATGACACAAGTCACTAGGAAGGACCCCGCACATGCTCCTATGACACATATCACTAGGAAGGACCCCGCACCTGATCCTATGACACATATCACTAGGAAGGACCCCGCACCTGATCCTATGACACATGTCACTTGGAAGGACCCCGCACATGCTCCTATGACCCATGTCACTAGGAAGGACCCCGCACATGCTCCTATCACCCATGTCACTAGGAAGGACCCCACACATGATCCTATGACACATGTCACTAGGAAGGACCCCGCACATGCTCCTATCATCCATGTCACTAGGAAGGACCCCGCACATGCTCCTATCACCCATGTCACTAGGAAGGACCCCGCACATACTCCTATGACCCATGTCACTAGGAAGGACTCCGCACATGCTCCTATCACCCATGTCACTAGGAAGGACCCCGCACATGCTCCTATCACCCATGTCACTAGGAAGGACTCGGCACATGCTTCTATGACACATATCACTAGGAAGGACCCCGCACATGCTCCTATATCCCATGTCACTAGGAATGACCCCGCACATACTTCTATGACACATATCACTAGGAAGGACCCCGCACATGCTCTTATCACCCATGTCACTAGGAAGGACCCCGCACATGCTACTATGACCCATGTTACTAGGAAGGACCCCGCACATGCTCCTATGATCCATGTCACTAGGAAGGACACCGCACATGCTCCTATCACCCATGTCACTAGGAAGGACCCCGCACATGATCCTATGACACATATCACTAGGAAGGACCCCGCACATGCTCCTATCACCCATGTCACTAGGAAGGACCCCGCACATGCTTCTATCACCCAAGTCACTAGGAAGGACCCCGCACATGCTCCTATCACCCATGTCACTAGGAAGGACCCCGCACCTGATCCTATGACCCATATCACTAGGAAGGACCCCGCACCTGATCTTATGACCCATGTCACTAGGAAGGACCCTGCACATGCTCCTATGACCCATGTCACAAGGTAGGACCCCGCAAATGCTCCTATCACCCATGTCACTAGGAAGGACCCCGCACATGCTCCTATCACCCATGTCACTAGGAAGGACCCCGCACATGCACCTATCACCCATGTCACTAGGAAGGACACCACACATGCTCCTATCACCCATGTCACTAGGAAGGACCCCGCAATTGATCCTATGACACATATCACTAGGAAGGACCCCGCACATGCTACTATGACCCATGTCACTAGGAAGGACCCCGCACCTGCTCCTATCACCCATGTCACTAGGAAGGACCCCACACCTGCTCCTTTGACACATGTCACTAGGAAGTACACAGCACATACTCCTATGACCCATGTCACTAGGAAGGACCCCGCACATGCTCCTATGACCCATGTCACTAGGAAGGACCCCGCACATGCTCCTATCACCCATGTCACTAGGAAGGACCCCGCACATGCTCCTATCACCCATGTCACTAGGAAGGACTCAGCACATGCTTCTATGACATATATCACTAGGAAGGACCCCGCACATGCTCCTATCACCCATGTCACTAGGAAGGACCCCGCACATACTTCTATGACACATATCACTAGGAAGGACCCCGCACATGCTCCTATCACCCATGTCACTAGGATGGACCTCGCACATGCTCCTATGACCCATGTTACTAGGAAGGACACCGCACATGCTCCTATCACCCATGTCACTAGGAAGGACCCCGCACATGATCCTATGACACATATCACTAGGAAGGACCCCTCACATGCTCCTATCACCCATGTCACTAGGAAGGACCCCGCACATGCTTCTATCACCCAAGTCACTAGGAAGGACCCCGCACATGCTCCTATCACCCATGTCACTAGGAAGGACCCCGCAATTGATCCTATGACACATATCACTAGGAAGGACCCCGCACATGCTCCTATGACCCATGTCACTAGGAAGGACCCCGCACCTGCTCCTATCACACATGTCAACAAGTAGGACCAGGACATGCTCCTATCACCCATGTCATTAGGAAGGACCCCGCTCATGCTTCTATCACCCAAGTCACTAGGAAGGACCCCGCTCATGCTTCTATCACCCAAGTCACTAGGATGGACCCTGCACATACTCCTATGACCCAAGTCACCAGAAAGGACCCCTCAAATGGTCCGATCACCCATGTCAAGAGGAAGGACCCCGCTCATGCTCCTATGACCCAAGTCACTAGGGAGGACCCCGCACATGCTCCTATGACACAAGTCACTAGGAAGGACCCCGCACATGCTCCTATGATCCATGTCACTAGGAAGGACACCGCACATGCTCCTATCACCCATGTCACTAGGACGGACCCCGCACATGCTCCTAGTACCCATGTCACTATGAAGGACCCCGCACCTGATCCTATGACACATATCACTAGGAAGGACCCCGCACCTGATCTTATGACCCATGTCACTAGGAAGGACCCCGCACATGCTCCTATGACCCATGTCACTAGGAAGGACCCCGCAAATGCTCCTATCACCCATGTCACTAGGAAGGACCCCGCACATGCTCCTATGACACATGTCACTAGGAAGGACCCCGCACATGCTCCTATGACACAAGTCACTAGGAAGGACCCCGCACATGCTCCTATGACACAAGTCACTAGGAAGGACCCCGCACATGCTCCTATGACACATATCACTAGGAAGGACCCCGCACCTGATCCTATGACACATATCACTAGGAAGGACCCCGCACCTGATCCTATGACACATGTCACTTGGAAGGACCCCGCACATGCTCCTATGACCCATGTCACTAGGAAGGACCCCGCACATGCTCCTATCACCCATGTCACTAGGAAGGACCCCACACATGATCCTATGACACATGTCACTAGGAAGGACCCCGCACATGCTCCTATCATCCATGTCACTAGGAAGGACCCCGCACATGCTCCTATCACCCATGTCACTAGGAAGGACCCCGCACATACTCCTATGACCCATGTCACTAGGAAGGACTCCGCACATGCTCCTATCACCCATGTCACTAGGAAGGACCCCGCACATGCTCCTATCACCCATGTCACTAGGAAGGACTCGGCACATGCTTCTATGACACATATCACTAGGAAGGACCCCGCACATGCTCCTATATCCCATGTCACTAGGAATGACCCCGCACATACTTCTATGACACATATCACTAGGAAGGACCCCGCACATGCTCTTATCACCCATGTCACTAGGAAGGACCCCGCACATGCTACTATGACCCATGTTACTAGGAAGGACCCCGCACATGCTCCTATGATCCATGTCACTAGGAAGGACACCGCACATGCTCCTATCACCCATGTCACTAGGAAGGACCCCGCACATGATCCTATGACACATATCACTAGGAAGGACCCCGCACATGCTCCTATCACCCATGTCACTAGGAAGGACCCCGCACATGCTTCTATCACCCAAGTCACTAGGAAGGACCCCGCACATGCTCCTATCACCCATGTCACTAGGAAGGACCCCGCACCTGATCCTATGACCCATATCACTAGGAAGGACCCCGCACCTGATCTTATGACCCATGTCACTAGGAAGGACCCTGCACATGCTCCTATGACCCATGTCACTAGGTAGGACCCCGCAAATGCTCCTATCACCCATGTCACTAGGAAGGACCCCGCACATGCTCCTATCACCCATGTCACTAGGAAGGACCCCGCACATGCACCTATCACCCATGTCACTAGGAAGGACACCACACATGCTCCTATCACCCATGTCACTAGGAAGGACCCCGCAATTGATCCTATGACACATATCACTAGGAAGGACCCCGCACATGCTACTATGACCCATGTCACTAGGAAGGACCCCGCACCTGCTCCTATCACCCATGTCACTAGGAAGGACCCCACACCTGCTCCTTTGACACATGTCACTAGGAAGTAGACAGCACATACTCCTATGACCCATGTCACTAGGAAGGACCCCGCACATGCTCCTATGACCCATGTCACTAGGAAGGACCCCGCACATGCTCCTATCACCCATGTCACTAGGAAGGACCCCGCACATGCTCCTATCACCCATGTCACTAGGAAGGACTCAGCACATGCTTCTATGACATATATCACTAGGAAGGACCCCGCACATGCTCCTATCACCCATGTCACTAGGAAGGACCCCGCACATACTTCTATGACACATATCACTAGGAAGGACCCCGCACATGCTCCTATCACCCATGTCACTAGGATGGACCTCGCACATGCTCCTATGACCCATGTTACTAGGAAGGACACCGCACATGCTCCTATCACCCATGTCACTAGGAAGGACCCCGCACATGATCCTATGACACATATCACTAGGAAGGACCCCGCACATGCTCCTATCACCCATGTCACTAGGAAGGACCCCGCACATGCTTCTATCACCCAAGTCACTAGGAAGGACCCCGCACATGCTCCTATCACCCATGTCACTAGGAAGGACCCCGCAATTGATCCTATGACACATATCACTAGGAAGGACCCCGCACATGCTCCTATGACCCATGTCACTAGGAAGGACCCCGCACCTGCTCCTATCACACATGTCAACAAGTAGGACCAGCACATGCTCCTATCACCCATGTCACTAGGAAGGACCCCGCTCATGCTTCTATCACCCAAGTCACTAGGAAGGACCCCGCTCATGCTTCTATCACCCAAGTCACTAGGATGGACCCTGCACATACTCCTATGACCCAAGTCACCAGAAAGGACCCCTCAAATGGTCCGATCACCCATGTCAAGAGGAAGGACCCCGCTCATGCTCCTATGACCCAAGTCACTAGGAAGGACCCCGCACATGCTCCTATGACACAAGTCACTAGGAAGGACCCCGCACATGCTCCTATGATCCATGTCACTAGGAAGGACACCGCACATGCTCCTATCACCCATGTCACTAGGACGGACCCCGCACATGCTCCTAGTACCCATGTCACTATGAAGGACCCCGCACCTGATCCTATGACACATATCACTAGGAAGGACCCCGCACCTGATCTTATGACCCATGTCACTAGGAAGGACCCCGCACATGCTCCTATGACCCATGTCACTAGGAAGGACCCCGCAAATGCTCCTATCACCCATGTCACTAGGAAGGACCCCGCACATGCTCCTATGACACATGTCACTAGGAAGGACCCCACACATGCTCCTATCACCCATGTCACTAGGATGGACCCCGCACATGCTCCTATCACCCATGTCACTAGGAAGGACCGCTCACATGCTCCTATCACCCATGTCACTAGGAAGGACCCCGCACAAGCACCTATCACCCATGTCACTAGGAAGGACACCACACATGCTCATATCACCCATGTCACTAGGAAGGACCCCGCACATGCTTCTATGACCCATGTCACTAAGAAGGACCCCGCACATGCTCCTATCACCAATGTCACTAGGAAGGACCCCTCACCTGCTCATTTGACACATGTCACTAGGAAATACACAGCACATACTCCTATGACCCATGTCACTAGGAAGGACCCCGCACATGCTCCTATCACCCATGTCACTAGGAAGGACCCCGCACATGCTCCTATCACCCATGTCACTAGGAAGGACTCAGCACATGCTTCTATGACACATATCACTAGGAAGGACCCCGCACATGCTCCTATCACCCATGTCACTAGGAAGGACCCCACACATGCTTCTATGACACATATCACTAGGAAGGACCCCGCACATGCTCCTATGACCCATGTTACTAGGAAGGACCCTGCACATGCTCCTATGACCCATGTCACTAGGAAGGACACCGCACATGCTCCTATCACCCTTGTCACTAGGAAGGACCCCGCACATGATCCTATGACACATATCACTAGGAAGTACCCCGCACATGCTCCTATCACCCATGTCACTAGGAAGGACCCCGCACATGCTTCTATCACTCAAGTCACTAGGAAGGACACCGCACATGCTCCTATCACCCATGTCACTAGGAAGGACCCCGCTCCTGATGCTATGACACATATCACTAGGAAGGACCCCGCACATGCTCCTATGACCCATGTCACTAGGAACGACCCCGCACCTGCTCCTATCACACATGTCAACATGTAGGACCCGCACATGATCCTATCACCCATGTCACTAGGAAGGACCCCGCACATGCTTTTATCACCCAAGTCACTAGGAAGGACCCCGCACAAGCTCCTATGACCCATGTTACCATGTAGTACTCCGCACATGCTCCTATCACCCATGTCAAGATGTAGGACCCGCACATGCCCCTATCACGCATGTCACTAGGAAGGACCTCGCACATGCTCTTATGACCTATGTCTCACTAGGAAGGACCCCGCACATACTCCTATGACACATGTCACCGGAAAGGACCCCTCAAATGGTCCTATCACCCATGTCAATAGGAAGGACCCCTCACCTGCTCCTATGACCCATGTCACTAGGAAGGACCCTGCACATGCTCCTATGACCCATGTCACTAGGTAGGACCCCGCAAATGCTCCTATCACCCATGTCACTAGGAAGGACCCCGCACATGCTCCTATCACCCATGTCACTAGGAAGGACCCCGCACATGCACCTATCACCCATGTCACTAGGAAGGACACCACACATGCTCCTATCACCCATGTCACTAGGAAGGACCCCGCAATTGATCCTATGACACATATCACTAGGAAGGACCCCGCACATGCTCCTATGACCCATGTCACTAGGAAGGACACCGCACATGCTCCTATCACCCATGTCACTAGGAAGGACCCCGCACAAGCTCCTATCACCCATGTCACTAGGAAGGACCCCGCACATGCTCCTATCACCCATGTCACTAGGAAGGACCCCGCACAAGCTCCTAAGACACAAATAACTAGGAAGGACCCCGCACATGCTCCTATGACACAAGCCACTAGGAAGGACCCCGCTCATGCTCCTATCACACATGTCACTAGGAAGGACCCCGCACATGCTCCTATGACCCATTTCACTAGGAAGGACCCCAAAATGCTCCTATTACCCATGTTACTAGGAAGGACCCCGCACATGCTCCTATGACCCAAATCACTTGGCTGGTCCCCGCACCTGCTCCTATGACCCATGTCACTAGGAAGGACCCCGGACATTCTCCTATCACCCATGCCACTAGGTAGGACCCTAAAAATGCTCCTGTTACCCAAATCACTAGGAAGGACCCCGCACATGCTCCTTTGACCCATGTCACTAGGAAGGACCCCTGCACATGCTCTTAAGACCCATGTCACTAGGAAGGACCCCGCACATGCTCCTATGACACATGTCACTAGGAAAGACCGCACACATGCTCCTATGACACAAGTCACTAGGAAAGACCCCGCACCTGCTCCTATGTCCCATGTCACTAGGAACGACCCCGCACCTGATCCTATGACACATATCACTAGGAAGGACCCAGCACCTGATCCTATGACACATATCACTAGGAAGGACCCCGCACCTGATCCTATGACACATGTCACTAGGAAGGACCCCGCACATGCTCCTATTACCCTTGTCACTAGGATGGACCCCGCACATGCTCCTATCACCCATGTCACTAGGAAGGACCCCGCACATGCTCCTATCACCCATGTCACTAGGAAGGACCCCGCACATGCTCCTATGACCCATGTCACTAGGAAGTACCCCACACATGCTCCTATGAAACATGTCACTAGGAAGGACCCCGCACATGCACCTATCACCCATGTCACTAGGAAGGACACCGCACATGCTCCTATCACCCATGTCACTAGGAAGGATCCCGCACAAGTTTCTATGACCCATGTCACTAGGAAGGATACCGCACATGCTCCTATCATCCATGTCACTAGGAAGGACCCCGCACCTGCTCCTATGACACATGTCACTAGGAAGTACACAGCACATACTCCTATGACCCATGTCACTAGGAAGGACCCCGCACATGCTCCTATCACCCATGTCACTAGGATGGACCCCACACATGCTCCTATCACCCATGTCACTAGGAAGGACTCAGCACATGCTTCTATGACACATATCACTAGGAAGGACCCCGCACATGCTCCTATCACCCAAGTCACTAGGAAGGACCCCGCACATGCTCCTATCACCCATGTCACTAGGAAGGACCCCGCAATTGATCCTATGACACATATCACTAGGAAGGACCCGGCACATGCTCCTATGACTCATGTCACTAGGAAGGACCCCGCACCTGCTTCTATCACACATGTCAACATGTAGGACCAGCACATGCTCCTATCACCCATGTCACTAGGAAGGACCCCGCTCATGCTTCTATCACCCAAGTCACTAGGAAGGACCTCGCACATGCTCTTATGACCTATGTCTCACTAGGATGGACCCCGCACATACTCCTATGACCCAAGTCACCAGAAAGGACCCCTCAAATGGTCCTTTCACCCATTTCAATAGGAAGGACCCCGCTCATGCTCCTATGACCCAAGTCACTAGGAAGGACCCCGCACATGCTCCTATGACACAAGTCACTAGAAAGGACCCCGCACATGCTCCTATGATCCATGTCACTAGGAAGGACACCGCACATGCTCCTATCACCCATGTCACTAGGACGGACCCCGCACATGCTCCTAGTTACCATGTCACTAGGAAGGATCCCGCACCTGATCCTATGACACATATCACTAGGAAGGACCCCGCACCTGATCTTATAACCCATGTCACTAGGAAGGACCCCGCACATGCTCCTATGACCCATGTCACTAGGAAGGACCCCGCAAATGCTCCTATCACCCATGTCACTAGGAAGGCCCCCTGCACATGCTCCTATCACCCATGTCACTAGGAAGGACCCCGAACATGCTGCTATCACCCATGTCACTAGGAAGGACCGCGCACATGCTCCTATCACCCATGTCACTAGGAAGGACCCCGCACATGCACCTATCACCCATGTCACTAGGAAGGACACCACACATGCTCCTATCACCCATGTCACTAGGAAGGACCCAGCACATGCTCCTATCACCAATGTCACTAGGAAGGACCCCTCACCTGCTCCTATGACACATGTCACTAGGAAGTACACAGCACATACTCCTATGACCCATGTCACTAGGAAGGACCCCGCACATGCTCCTATCACCTATGTCACTAGGAAGGACCCCGCACATGCTCCTATGACCCATGTCACTAGGAAGGACACCGTACATGGTCCTATCACCCTTGTCACTAGGAAGGACCCCGCACATGCTCCTATCACCCATGTCACTAGGAAGGACCCCGCACATGCTCCTATCACCCATGTCACTAGGAAGGACCCCGCACATGCATCTATGACACATATCACTAGGAAGGACCCCGCACATGCTCCTATCACCCATGTCACTAGGAAGGACCCCGCACATGCACCTATCACCCAAGGCACTAGGAAGGACCCCGCACATGCACCTATGACCCATGTTACTAGGAAGGACCCCGCACATGCTCCTATGATCCATGTCACTAGGAAGGACACTGCACATGCTCCTATCACCCTTGTCACTAGAAAGGACCCCGCACATGATCCTATGACACATATCACTAGGAAGGACCCCGCACATCCAACTATCACCCATGTCACTAGGAAGGACCCCGCACATGCTTCTATCACCCAAGTCACTAGGAAGGACCCCGCACATGCTCCTATCACCCATGTCACTAGGAAGGACCCCGCACCTGATGCTATGACACATATCACTAGGAAGGACCCCGCACATGCTCCTATGACCCATGTCACTAGGAAGGACCCCACACCTGCTCCTATCACACATGTCAACATGTAGGACCCGCACATGCTTCTATGACACATATCACTAGGAAGGACCCCGCACATGCTCCTATCACCCATGTCACTAGGAAGGACCTCGCACATGCTTCTATGACACATATCACTAGGAAGGACCCCGCACATGCTCCTATCACCCATGTCACTAGGAAGGACCCCGCACATGCACCTATCACCCATGTCACTAGGAAGGACCCCGCACATGCTCCTATGACCCATGTTACTAGGAAGGACCCCGTACATGCTCCTATGATCCATGTCACTAGGAAGGACACCACACATGCTCCTATCACCCTTGACACTAGGAAGGACCCCGCACATGATCCTATGACACATTTCACTAGGAAGGACCCCGCACATTCTCCTATCACCCATGTCACTAGGAAGGACCCCGCACATGCTCCTAAGACCCATGTCACTAGTAAGGACCCCACACATGCTCCTAAGACCCATGTCACTAGGATGGACACAGCACATGCGCCTATCACCCATGTCACTAGGAAGGACCCCGCACATGCTCCAATGACCCATTTCACTAAGAAGGATCCCGCACATGCTCCTATGACTCATGTCACTAGGAAGGAACCCGCACATACTCTTATGGCCCATGTCACTAGGAATGACCCCGCACATGCACCTATCACCCATGTCACTAGGATGGACCCCGCACATGCTCCTATGACCCATGTCACTAGGAAAGACACCGCACATGCTCCTATCACCCATGTCACTAGGAAGGATCCCGCACATGCTCCTATCACCCATGTCACTAGGAAGGACCCCGCACAAGCTCCTAAGACACAAATAACTAGGAAGGACCCCGCACATGCTCCTATGACACAAGCCACTAGGAAGGACACCGCACATGCTTCTATCACACATGTCACTAGGAAGGACCCCGCACATGCTCCTATGACCCATTTCACTAGGAAGGACCCCAAAATGCTCCTATTACCCATGTTACTAGGAAGGACCCCGCACATGCTCCTATGACCCAAATCACTTGGCTGGTCCCCGCACCTGCTCCTATGACCCATGTCACTAGGAAGGACCCCGGACATTCTCCTATCACCCATGCCACTAGGTAGGACCGCAAAAATGCTCCTGTTACCCAAGTCACTAGGAAGGACCCCGCACATGCTCCTTTGACCCATGTCACTAGGAAGGACCCCCGCACATGCTCTTAAGACCCATGTCACTAGGAAGGACCCCGCACATGCTCCTATGACACATGTCACTAGGAAAGACCCCACACATGCTCCTAAGACACAAGTCACTAGGAAAGACCCCGCACCTGCTCCTATGTCCCATGTCACTAGGAACGACCCCGCACCTGATCCTATGACACATATCACTAGGAAGGACCCCGCACCTGATCCTATGACACATATCACTAGGAAGGACCCCGCACCTGATCCTATGACACATGTCACTAGGAAGGACCCCGCACATGCTCCTATGGCCCATTTCACTAGGATGGACCCCGCACATGCTCCTATCACCCATGTCACTAGGAAGGACCCCGCACATGCATCTATCACCCATGTCACTAGGAAGGACCCCGCACATTCTCCTTTGACCCATGTCACTAGGAAGTACCCCACACATGCTCCTATGACACATGTCACTAGGAAGGACCCCGCACATGCACCTATGACCCATGTCACTAGGAAGGACACCGCACATGCTCCTATCACCCATGTCACTAGGAAGGATCCCGCACAAGTTTCTATGACCCATGTCACTAGGAAGGATACCGCACATGCTCCTATCATCCATGTCACTAGGAAGGACCCCGCACCTGCTCCTATGACACATGTCACTAGGAAGTACACAGCACATACTCCTATGACCCATGTCACTAGGAAGGACCCCGCACATGCTCCTATGACCCATGTCACTAGGAAGGACCCCGCACATGCTCCTAACACCCATGTCACTAGGATGGACCCCGCACATGCTCCTATCACCCATGTCACTAGGAAGGACTCAGCACATGCTTCTATGACACATATCACTAGGAAGGACCCCGCACATGCTCCTATCACCCATGTCACTAGGAAGGACCCGCACATGCTCCTATGATACATGTCACTAGGAAGGACACCGCACATGCTCCTATCACCCATGTCACTAGGAAGGACCCCGCACATGATCCTATGAAACATATCACTAGGAAGGACCCCGCACATGCTCCCATCACCCATGTCACTAGGAAGGACCCCGCACATGCTTCTATCACCCAAGTCACTAGGAAGGACCCCGCACATGCTCCTATCACCCATGTCACTAGGAAGGACCCCGCAATTGATCCTATGACACATATCAATAGGAAGTACCCCGCACATGCTCCTATGACCCATGTCACTAAGAAGGACCCCGCACCTGCTTCTATCACACATGTCAACATGTAGGACCAGCACATGCTCCTATCAACCATGTTACTAGGAAGGACCCCGCTCATGCTTCTATCACCCAAGTCACTAGGAAGGACCCCGCACAAGCTCCTATGACCCATATCACCATGTAGTACTCCGCACATGCTCCTATCACCCATGTCAACATGTAGGACCCGCACATGCTCCTATCACCCATGTCACTAGGAAGGACCTCGCACATGCTCTTATGACCTATGTCTCACTAGGATGGACCCCGCACATACTCCTATGACCCAAGTCACCAGAAAGGACCCCTCACATGGTCCTTTCACCCATTTCAATAGGAAGGACCCCGCTCATGCTCCTATGACCCAAGTCACTAGGAAGGACCCCTCACATGCTCCTATGACACAAGTCACTAGGAAGGACCCCGCACATGCTCCTATGATCCATGTCACTAGGAAGGACACCGCACATGTCCTATCACCCATGTCACTAGGACGGACCCCGCACATGCTCCTAGTTCCCATGTCACTAGGAAGGATCCCGCACCTGATCCTATAACACATATCACAAGGAAGGACCCGCACCTGATCTTATAACCCATGTCACTAGGAAGGACCCCGCACATGCTCCTATGACCAATGTCACTAGGAAGGGCCCCTGCAAATGCTCCTATCACCCATGTCACTAGGAAGGCCCCCTGCACATGCTCCTATCACCCATGTCACTAGGAAGGACCCCGAACATGCTGCTATCACCCATGTCACTAGGAAGGACCGCGCACATGCTCCTATCACCCATGTCACTAGGAAGGACCCCGCACATGCACCTATCACCCATGTCACTAGGAAGGACACCACACATGCTCCTATCACCCATGTCACTA
Source organism: Taudactylus pleione (assembly GCA_031769625.1). Taxonomy (NCBI): domain Eukaryota; kingdom Metazoa; phylum Chordata; class Amphibia; order Anura; family Myobatrachidae; genus Taudactylus; species Taudactylus pleione. The sequence continues at coordinate 936,989 of JAUIMM010000845.1, forward strand.
GGAAGGACCCCGCACATGCTCCTATCACCAATGTCACTAGGAAGGACCCCTCACCTGCTCCTATGACACATGTCACTAGGAAGTACACAGCACATACTCCTATGACCCATGTCACTAGGAAGGACCCCGCACATGCTCCTATCACCTATGTCACTAGGAAGGAGCCCGCACATGCTTCTATGACCCATGTCACTAGGAAGGACACCGTACATGGTCCTATCACCCTTGTCACTAGGAAGGACCCCGCACATGCTCCTATCACCCATGTCACTAGGAAGGACCCCGCACATGCTCCTATCACCCATGTCACTAGGAAGGACCCCGCACATGCACCTATGACCCATGTTACTAGGAAGGACCCCGCACATGCTCCTATGATCCATGTCACTAGGAAGGACACTGCACATGCTCCTATCACCCTTGTCACTAGAAAGGACCCCGCACATGATTCTATGACACATATCACTAGGAAGGACCCCGCACATCCAACTATCACCCATGTCACTAGGAAGGACCCCGCACATTCTTCTATCACCCAAGTCACTAGGAAGGACCCCGCACATGCTCCTATCACCCATGTCACTAGGAAGGACCCCGCACCTGATGCTATGACACATATCACTAGGAAGGACCCCGCACATGCTTCTATGACACATATCACTAGGAAGGACCCCGCACATGCTCCTATCACCCATGTCACTAGGAAGGACCTCGCACATGCTTCTATGACACATATCACTAGGAAGGACCCCGCACATGCTCCTATCACCCATGTCACTAGGAAGGACCCCGCACATGCACCTATCACCCATGTCACTAGGAAGGACCCCGCACATGCTCCTATGACCCATGTTACTAGGAAGGACCCCGTACATGCTCCTATGATCCATGTCACTAGGAAGGACACCACACATGCTCCTATCACCCTTGACACTAGGAAGGACCCCGCACATGATCCTATGACACATATCACTAGGAAGGACCCCGCACATGCTCCTATCACCCATGTCACTAGGAAGGACCCCGCACATGCTCCTAAGACCCATGTCACTAGTAAGGACCCCACACATGCTCCTAAGACCCATGTCACTAGGAAGTACACAGCACATACTCCTATGACCCATGTCACTAGGAAGGACCCCGCACATGCTCCTATCACCCTTGACACTAGGAAGGACCCCGCACATGATCCTATGACCCATGTCACTAGGAAGGACACCGTACATGGTCCTATCACCCTTGTCACTAGGAAGGACCCCGCACATGCTCCTATCACCCATGTCACTAGGAAGGACCCCGCACATGCTCCAATGACCCATTTCACTAAGAAGGACCCCGCACATGCTCGTATGACTCATGTCACTAGGAAGGAACCCGCACATACTCTTATGGCCCATGTCACTAGGAAGGACCCCGCACATGCACCTATCACCCATGTCACTAGGATGGACCCCGCACATGCTCCTATGACCCATGTCACTAGGAAGGACACCGCACATGCTCCTATCACCCATGTCACTAGGAAGGACCCCGCACAAGCTCCTATCACCCATGTCACTAGGAAGGACCCCGCACATGCTCCTATCACCCATGTCACTAGGAAGGACCCCGCACAAGCTCCTAAGACACAAATAACTAGGAAGGACCCCGCACATGCTCCTATGACACAAGCCACTAGGAAGGACCCCACACATGCTCCTATGACCCATTTCACTAGGAAGGACCCCAAAATGCTCCTATTACCCATGTTACTAGGAAGGACCCCGCACATGCTCCTATGACCCAAATCACTTGGCTGGTCCCCGCACCTGCTCCTATGACCCATGTCACTAGGAAGGACCCCGGACATTCTCCTATCACCCATGCCACTAGGTAGGACCCCAAAAATGCTCCTGTTACCCAAGTCACTAGGAAGGACCACGCACATGCTCCTTTGACCCATGTCACTAGGAAGGACCCCCGCACATGCTCTTAAGACCCATGTCACTAGGAAGGACCCCGCACATGCTCCTATGACACATGTCACTAGGAAAGACCCCACACATGCTCCTATGACACAAGTCACTAGGAAAGACCCCGCACCTGCTCCTACGTCCCATGTCACTAGGAACGACCCCGCACCTGATCCTATGACACATATCACTAGGAAGGACCCCGCACCTGATCCTATGACACATATCACTAGGAAGGACCCCGCACCTGATCCTATGACACATGTCACTAGGAAGGATCCCGCACATGCTCCTATGACCCATTTCACTAGGATGGACCCCACACATGCTCCTATCACCCATGTCACTAGGAAGGACCCCGCACATGCTCCTATCACCCATGTCACTAGGAAGGACCCCGCACATGCTCCTATGACCCATGTCACTAGGAAGTACCCCACACATGCTCCTATGACACATGTCACTAGGAAGGACCCCGCACATGCACCTATCACCCATGTCACTAGGAAGGACACTGCACATGCTCCTATCACCCATGTCACTAGGAAGGATCCCGCACAAGTTTCTATGACCCATGTCACTAGGAAGGATACCGCACATGCTCCTATCATCCATGTCACTAGGAAGGACCCCGCACCTGTTCCTATGACACATGTCACTAGGAAGTACACAGCACATACTCCTATGACCCATGTCACTAGGAAGGACCCCGCACATGCTCCTATGACCCATGTCACTAGGAAGGACCCCGCACATGCTCCTATCACCCATGTCACTAGGAAGGACTCAGCACATGCTCCTATGATCCATGTCACTAGGAAGGACACCGCACATGCTCCTATCACCCATGTCACTAGGAAGGACCCCGCACATGCTCCTATGATCCATGTCACTAGGAAGGACACCGCACATGCTCCTATCACCAATGTCACTAGGAAGGACCCCGCACATGATCCTATGAAACATATCACTTGGAAGGACCCCGCACATGCTCCCATCACCCATGTCACTAGGAAGGACCCCGCACATGCTTCTATCACCCAAGTCACTAGGAAGGACCCCGCACATGCTCCTATCACCCATGTCACTAGGAAGGACCCCGCAATTGATCCTATGACACATATCACTAGGAAGGACCCCGCACATGCTCCTATGACCCATGTCACTAGGAAGGACCCCGCACCTGCTTCTATCACACATGTCAACATGTAGGACCAGCACATGCTCCTATCACCCATGTCACTAGGAAGGACCCCGCTCATGCTTCTATCACCCAAGTCACTAGGAAGGACCCCGCACAAGCTCCTATGACCCATATCACCATGTAGTACTCCGCACATGCTCCTATCACCCATGTCAACATGTAGGACCCGCACATGCTCCTATCACCCATGTCACTAGGAAGGACCTCGCACATGCTCTTATGACCTATGTCTCACTAGGATGGACCCCGCACATACTGCTATGACCCAAGTCACCAGAAAGGACCCCTCAAATGGTCCTTTCACCCATTTCAATAGGAAGGACCCCGCTCATGCTAATATGACCCAAGTCACTAGGAAGGACCCCGCACATGCTCCTATGACACAAGTCACTAGGAAGGACCCCGCACATGCTCCTATGATCCATGTCACTAGGAAGGACACCGCACATGCTCCTATCACCCATGTCACTAGGACGGACCCCGCACATACTCCTAGTTCCCATGTCACTAGGAAGGATCCCCCACCTGATCCTATGACACATATCACAAGGAAGGACCCCGCACCTGATCTTATAACCCATGTCACTAGGAAGGACCCCGCACATGCTCCTATGACCCATGTCACTAGGAAGGACCCCGCAAATGCTCCTATCACCCATGTCACTAGGAAGGCCCCCTGCACATGCTCCTATCACCCATGTCACTAGGAAGGACCCCAAACATGCTGCTATCACCCATGTCACTAGGAAGGACCGCGCACATGCTCCTATCACCCATGTCACTAGGAAGGACCCCGCACATGCACCTATCACCCATGTCACTAGGAAGGACACCACACATGCTCCTATCACCCATGTCACTAGGAAGGACCCCGCACATGCTCCTATCACCAATGTCACTAGGAAGGACCCCTCACCTGCTCCTATGACACATGTCACTAGGAAGTACACAGCACATACTCCTATGACCCATGTCACTAGGAAGGACCCCGCAAATGCTCCTATCACCCATGTCACTAGGAAGGCCCCCTGCACATGCTCCTATCACCCATGTCACTAGGAAGGACCCCGAACATGCTGCTATCACCCATGTCACTAGGAAGGACCGCGCACATGCTCCTATCACCCATGTCACTAGGAAGGACCCCGCACATGCACCTATCACCCATGTCACTAGGAAGGACACCACACATGCTCCTATCACCCATGTCACTAGGAAGGACCCCGCACATGCTCCTATCACCAATGTCACTAGGAAGGACCCCTCACCTGCTCCTATGACACATGTCACTAGGAAGTACACAGCACATACTCCTATGACCCATGTCACTAGGAAGGACCCCGCACATGCTCCTATCACCTATGTCACTAGGAAGGACCCCGCACATGCTCCTATGACCCATGTCACTAGGAAGGACCCCGCACATGCTCTTATCACCCATGTCACTAGGAAGGACCCCGCACATGCTTCTATGACACATATCACTAGGAAGGACCCCGCACATGCTCCTATCACCCATGTCACTAGGAAGGACCCCGCACCTGATGCTATGACACATATCACTAGGAAGGACCCCGCACATGCTCCTATGACCCATGTCACTAGGAAGGACCCCGCACCTGCTCCTATCACACATGTCAACATGTAGGACCCGCACATGCTTCTATGACACATATCACTAGGAAGGACCCCGCATATGCTCCTATCACCCATGTCACTAGGAAGGACCTCACACATGCTTCTATGACACATATCACTAGGAAGGACCCCGCACATGCTCCTATCACCCATGTCACTAGGAAGGACCCCGCACATGCACCTATCACCCATGTCACTAGGAAGGACCCCGCACATGCTCCTATGACCCATGTTACTAGGAAGGACCCCTTACATGCTCCTATGATCCATGTCACTAGGAAGGACACAACACATGCTCCTATCACCCATGTCACTAGGAAGGACCCCGCACATGCTCCAATGACCCAATTCACTAAGAAGGACCCCGCACATGCTCCTATGACTCATGTCACTAGGAAGGAACCCGCACATACTCTTATGGCCCATGTCACTAGGAAGGACCCCGCACATGCTCCTATCACCCATGTCACTAGGATGGACCCCGCACATGCTCCTATGACCCATGTCACTAGGAAGAACACCGCACATGCTCCTATCACCCATGTCACTAGGAAGGACCCCGCACAAGCTCCTATCACCCATGTCACTAGGAAGGACCCCGCACATGCTCCTATCACCCATGTCACTAGGAAGGACCCCGCACAAGCTCCTAAGACACAAATAACTAGGATGGACCCCGCACATGCTCCTATGACACAAGCCACTAGGAAGGACCCTGCACATGCTCCTATCACACATGTCACTAGGAAGGACCCCGCACATGCTCCTATGACCCATTTCACTAGGAAGGACCCCAAAATGCTCCTATTACCCATGTTACTAGGAAGGACCCCGCACATGCTCCTATGACCCAAATCACTTGGCTGGTCCCCGCACCTGCTCCTATGACCCATGTCACTAGGAAGGACCCCGGACATTCTCCTATCACCCATGCCACTAGGTAGGACCCCAAAAATGCTCCTGTTACCCAAGTCACTAGGAAGGACCCCGCACATGCTCCTTTGACCCATGTCACTAGGAAGGACCCCCGCACATGCTCTTAAGACCCATGTCACTAGGAAGGACCCCGCACATGCTCCTATGACACATGTCACTAGGAAAGACCCCACACATGCTCCTATGACACAAGTCACTAGGAAAGACCCCGCACCTGCTCCTATGTCCCATGTCACTAGGAACGACCCCGCACCTGATCCTATGACACATGTCACTAGGAAGGACCCCGCACCTGATCCTATGACACATATCACTAGGAAGGACCCCGCACCTGATCCTATGACACATGTCACTAGGAAGGACCCCGCACATGCTCCTATGACCCATTTCACTAGGATGGACCCCGCACATGCTCCTATCACCCATGTCACTAGAAAGGACCCCGCACATGCTCCTATCACCCATGTCACTAGGAAGGACCCCGCACATGCTCCTATGACCCATGTCACTAGGAAGTACCCCACACATGCTCCTATGACACATGTCACTAGGAAGGACCCCGCACATGCACCTATCACCCATGTCACTAGGAAGGACACCGCACATGCTCCTATCACCCATGTCACTAGGAAGGATCCCGCACAAGTTTCTATGACCCATGTCACTAGGAAGGATACCGCACATGCTCCTATCATCCATGTCACTAGGAAGGACCCCAAACCTGCTCCTATGACACATGTCACTAGGAAGGACACAGCACATACTCCTATGACCCAAGTCACTAGGAAGGACCCCGCACATGCTCCTATGACCCATGTCACTAGGAAGGACCCCGCACATGCTCCTATCACCCATGTCACTAGGATGGACCCCGCACATGCTCCTATCACCCATGTCACTAGGAAGGACCCCGCACATGCTCCTATGATCCATGTCACTAGGAAGGACACCGCACATGCTCCTATCACCCATGTCACTAGGAAGGACCCCGCACATGATCCTATGAAACATATCACTAGGAAGGACCCCGCACATGCTCCTATCACCCATGTCACTAGGAAGGACCCCGCACATGCTCCTATGATCCATGTCACTAGGAAGGACACCGCACATGCTCCTATCACCCATGTCACTAGGAAGGACCCCGCACATGATCCTATGAAACATATCACTAGGAAGGACCCCGCACATGCTCCCATCACCCATGTCACTAGGAAGGACACCGCACATGCTTATATCACCCATGTCACTAGGAAGGACCCCGCAATTGATCTTATGACACATATCACTAGGAAGGACCCCGCACATGCTCCTATGACCCATGTCTCTAGGAAGGACCCCGCACCTGCTTCTATCACACATGTCAACATGTAGGACCAGCACATGCTCCTATCACCCATGTCACTAGGAAGAACCCCGCTCATGCTTCTATCACCCAAGTCACTAGGAAGGACCCCGCACAAGCTCCTATGACCCATATCACCATGTAGTTCTCCGCACATGCTCCTATCACCCATGTCAACATGTAGGACCCGCACATGCTCCTATCACCCATGTCACTAGGAAGGACCTCGCACATGCTCTTATGACCTATGTCTCACTAGGATGGACCCCGCACATACTCCTATGACCCAAGTAACCAGAAAGGACCCCTCAAATGGTCCTTTCACCCATTTCAATAGGAAGGACCCCGCTCATGCTCCTATGACCCAAGTCACTAGGAAGGACCCCGCACATGCCCCTATGACACAAGTCAATAGGATGGACCCCGCACATGCTCCTATGATCCATGTCACTAGGAAGGACACCGCACATGTCCTATCACCCATGTCACTAGGACGGACCCCGCACATGCTCCTAGTTCCCATGTCACTAGGAAGGATCCCGCACCTGATCCTATGACACATATCACAAGGAAGGACCCCGCACCTGATCTTATAACCCATGTCACTAGGAAGGACCCCGCACATGCTCCTATGACCCATGTCACTAGGAAGGACCCTGCAAATGCTCCTATCACCCATGTCACTAGGAAGGCCCCCTGCACATGCTCCTATCACCCATGTCACTAGGAAGGACCCCGAACATGCTGCTATCACCCATGTCACTAGGAAGGACCGCGCACATGCTCCTATCACCCATGTCACTAGGAAGGACCCCGCACATGCACCTATCACCCATGTCACTAGGAAGGACACCACACATGCTCCTATCACCCATGTCACTAGGAAGGACCCTGCACATGCTCCTATCACCAATGTCACTAGGAAGGACCCCTCACCTGCTCCTATGACACATGTCACTAGGAAGTACACAGCACATACTCCTATGACCCATGTCACTAGGAAGGACCCCGCACATGCTCCTATCACCTATGTCACTAGGAAGGACCCCGCACATGCACCTATCACCCATGTCACTAGGAAGGACCCCGCACATGCTCCTATGACCCATGTTACTAGGAATAACCCCGCACATGCTCCTATGATCCATGTCACTAGGAAGGACACTGCACATGCTCCTATCACCCTTGTCACTAGAAAGGACCCCGCACATGATCCTATGACACATATCACTAGGAAGGACCCCGCACATCCAACTATCACCCATGTCACTAGGAAGGACCCCGCACATGCTTCTATCACCCAAGTCACTAGGAAGGACCCCGCACATGCTCCTATCACCCATGTCACTAGGAAGGACCCCGCACCTGATGCTATGACACATATCACTAGGAAGGACCCCGCACATGCTCCTATGACCCATGTCACTAGGAAGGACCCCGCACCTGCTCCTATCACACATGTCAACATGTAGGACCCGCACATGCTCCTATCACCCATGTCACTAGGAAGGACCCCGCACATGCTTTTATCACCCAAGTCACTAGGAAGGACCCCGCACAAGCTCCTATGACCCATGTCACCATGTAGTACTCCGCACATGCTCCTATCACCCATGTCAAGATGTAGGACCCGCACATGCCCCTATCACGCATGTCACTAGGAAGGACCTCGCACATGCTCTTATGACCTATGTCTCACTAGGAAGGACCCCGCACATACTCCTATGACCCATGTCACCAGAATGGACCCCTGAAATGGTCCTATCACCTATGTCAATAGGAAGGACCCCGCACATGCTCCTATGACCCAAGTCACTAGGATGGACCCCGCACATGCTCCTATGACACAAATCACTAGGAAGAACCCTGCACATGCTCCTATGATCCATGTCACTAAGAAGGATACCGCACATGCTCCTATCACCAATGTCACTAGGAAGGACCCCAAAAATGCTCCTGTTACCGAAGTCACTAGGAAGGACCCCGCACAAACTGCTTTGACCCATGTCACTAGGAAGGACCCCGCACATGCTCTTAAGACCCATGTCACCAGGAAAGACCCCGCACATGCTCCTATGACACATGTCACTAGGAAGGACCCCGCACATGCTCCTATGACCCCTGTCACTAGGAAAGACCCCGCACATGCTCCTATGACACAAGTCACTAGGAAGGACCCCGCACTTGCTCCTATCACCCATGTCACTAGGAAGGACCTCACACATGCTCCTATCACCCATGTCGCTAGGAAGGACCCCGCACATGTTCCTATCACCCATGTCACTAGGAAGGACCCCGCACATGCTCCTATGACCCATGTCACTAGGAAAGACCCCGCACATGCTCCTATGACACAAGTCACTAGGAAGGACCCCGCACTTGCTCCTATCACCCATGTCACTAGGAAGGACCCCGCACATGCTCCTATCACCCATGTCGCTAGGAAGGACCCCGCACATGTTCCTATCACCCATGTCACTAGGAAGGACCCCTCACAAGCTCCTATCACCCATGTCACTAGGAAGGACATCGCTCATGCTCCTATAACCGATGTCACTAGGACGGACCCCGCACATGCTCCTATCACCCATGTCACTAGGAAGGACCCCGCACCTGATCCTATGACACATATCACTAGGAAGGACCCCGCACCTGATATTATGACCCATGTCACTAGGAAGGACCCCGCACATGCTCCTATGACCCATGTCACTAGGATGGACCCCGCAAATGCTCCTATCACCCATGTCACTAGGAAGGACGCCGCACATGCTACTATGACACATGTCACTAGGAAGGACCCCACACATGCTCCTATCACCCATGTCACTAGGAAGGACCCAGCACATGCTCCTATCACCCATGTCACTAGGAAGGACCACGCACATGCTCCTATCACCCATGTCACTAGGAAGGACCCCGCACATGCACCTATCACCCATGTCACTAGGAAGGACACAGCACATGCGCCTATCACCCATGTCACTAGGAAGGACCCCGCACATGCTCCAATGACCCATTTCACTAAGAAGGACCCCGCACATGCTCCTATGACTCATGTCACTAGGAAGGAACCCGCACATGCTCTTATGGCCCATGTCACTAGGAAGGATCCCGCACATGCACCTATCACCCATGTCACTAGGAAGGACACCGTACATGCTCCTATCACCCATGTCACTAGGAAGGACCCCGCACAAGCTCCTATCACCCATGTCACTAGGAAGGACCCCGCACATGCTCCTATCACCCATGTCACTAGGAAGGACCCCGCACAAGCTCCTAAGACACAAATAACTAGAAAGGACCCCGCACATGCTCCTATGACACAAGCCACTAGGAAGGACCCCGCACATGCTCCTATCACACATGTCACTAGGAAGGACCCCGCACATGCTCCTATGACCCATTTCACTAGGAAGGACCCCAAAATGCTCCTATTACCCATGTTACTAGGAAGGACCCCGCACATGCTCCTATGACCCAAATCACTTGGCTGGTCCCCGCACCTGCTCCTATGACCCATGTCACTAGGAAGGACCCCGGACATTCTCCTATCACCCATGCCACTAGGTAGGACCCCAAAAATGCTCCTGTTACCCAAGTCACTAGGAAGGACCCCGCACATGCTCCTTTGACCCATGTCACTAGGAAGGACCCCCGCACATGCTCTTAAGACCCATGTCACTAGGAAGGACCCCGCACATGCTCCTATGACACATGTCACTAGGAAAAACCCCACACATGCTCCTATGACACAAGTCACTAGGAAAGACCCCGCACCTGCTCCTATGTCCCATGTCACTAGGAACGACCCCGCACCTGATCCTATTACACATATCACTAGGAAGGATCCCGCACCTGATCCTATGACACATATCACTAGGAAGGACCCCGCACCGGATCCTATGACACATGTCACTAGGAAGGACCCCGCACATGCTCCTATGACCCATGTCACTAGGATGGACCCCGCACATGCTCCTATCACCCATGTCACTAGGAAGGACCCCGCACATGCTCCTATGACACATGTCACTAGGAAGGACCCCGCACATGCACCTATCACCCATGTCACTAGGAAGGACACCGCACATGCTCCTATCACCCATGTCACTAGGAAGGATCCCGCACAAGTTTCTATGACCCATGTCACTAGGAAGGATACCGCACATGCTCCTATCACCCATGTCACTAGGAAGGACCCCGCACCTGCTCCTATGACACATGTCACTAGGAAGTACACAGCACATGCTCCTATGACCCATGTCACTAGGATGGACCCCGCACATGCTCCTATCACCCATGTCACTAGGAAGGACCCCGCACATGCTCCTATGACCCATGTCACTAGGAAGGACCCCGCATATGCTCCTATCACCCATGTCACTAGGATGGACCTCGCACATGCTCCTATCACCCATGTCACTAGGAAGGACTCAGCACATGCTTCTATGACACATATCACTAGGAAGGACCCCGCACATGCTCCTATCACCCATGTCACTAGGAAGGACCCTGCACATGCTCCTATGATCCATGTCACTAGGAAGGACACCGCACATGCTCCTATCACCCATGTCACTAGGAAGGACCCCGCACATGATCGTATGACACATATCACTAGGAAGGACCCCGCACATGCTCCCATCACCCATGTCACTAGGAAGGACCCCGCACATGCTTCTATCACCCAAGTCACTAGGAAGGACCCCGCACATGCTCCTATCATCCATGTCACTAGGAAGGACCCCGCAATTGATCCTATGACACATATCACTAGGAAGGACCCCGCACCTGCTTCTATCACACATGTCAACATGTAGGACCAGCACATGCTCCTATCACCCATGTCACTAGGAAGGACCCCGCTCATGCTTCTATCACCCAAGTCACTAGGAAGGACCCCGCACAAGCTCCTATGACCCATATCACCATGTAGTACTCCGCACATGCTCCTATCACCCATGTCAACATGTAGGACCCGCACATGCTCCTATCACCCATGTCACTAGGAAGGACCTCGCACATGCTCTTATGACCTATGTCTCACTAGGATGGACCCCGCACATACTCCTATGACCCAAGTCACCAGAAAGGACCCCTCAAATGGTCCTATCACCCATTTCAATAGGAAGGACCCCGCTCATGCTCCTATGACCCAAGTCACTAGGAAGGACCCCGCACATGCTCCTATGACACAAGTCACTAGGATGGACCCCGCACATGCTCCTATGATCCATGTCACTAGGAAGGACACCGCACATGCTCCTATCACCCATGTCACTAGGACGGACCCCGCACATGCTCCTAGTTCCCATGTCACTAGGAAGGATCCCGCACCCGATCCTATGACACATATCACAAGGATGGACCCCGCACCTGATCTTATAACCCATGTCACTAGGAAGGACCCCGCACATGCTCCTATGACCCATGTCACTAGGAAGGACCCCGCAAATGCTCCTATCACCCATGTCACTAGGAAGGCCCCCTGCACATGCTCCTATGACACATGTCACTAGGAAGGACCCCACACATGCTCCTATCACCCATGTCACTAGGAAGGACCCCGCACATGCACCTATCACCCATGTCACTAGGAAGGACACACCACATGCTCCTATCACCCATGTCACTAGGAAGGACCCCGCACATGCTCCTATCACCAATGTCACTAGGAAGGACCCCTCACCTGCTCCTATGACACATGTCACTAGGAAGTACACAGCACATACTCCTATGACCCATGTCACTAGGAAGGACCCCGCACATGCACCTATCACCCATGTCACTAGGAAGGACCCCGCACATGCTCCTATGACCCATGTTACTAGGAAGGACCCCGCACATGCTCCTATGATCCATGTCACTAGGAAGGACACTGCACATGCTCCTATCACCCTTGTCACTAGGAAGGACCCCGCACATGCTTCTATCACCCAAGTCACTAGGAAGGACCCCGCACATGCTCCTATCACCCATGTCACTAGGAAGGACCCCGCACCTGATGCTATGAAACATATCACTAGGAAGGACCCCGCACATGCTCCTATGACCCATGTCACTAGGAAGGACCCCGCACCTGCTCCTATCACACATGTCAACATGTAGGACCCGCACATGCTCCTATCACCCATGTCACTAGGAAGGACCCCGCACATGCTTTTATCACCCAAGTCACTAGGAAGGACCCCGCACAAGCTCCTATGACCCATATCACCATGTAGTACTCCGCACATGCTCCTATCACCCATTTCAACATGTAGGACCCGCACATGCTCCTATCACCCATGTCACTAGGAAGGACCTCGCACATGCTCTTATGACCTATGTCTCACTAGGATGGACCCCGCACATACTCCTATGACCCAAGTCACCAGAAAGGACCCCTCAAATGGTCCTATCACCCATTTCAATAGGAAGGACCCCGCTCATGCTCCTATGACCCAAGTCACTAGGAAGGACCCCGCACATGCTACTATGACACAAGTCACTAGGATGGACCCCGCACATGCTCCTATGATCCATGTCACTAGGAAGGACACCGCACATGCTCCTATCACCCATGTCACTAGGACGGACCCCGCACATGCTCCTAGTTCCCATGTCACTAGGAAGGATCCCGCACCTGATCCTATGAAACATATCACAAGGATGGACCCCGCACCTGATCTTATAACCCATGTCACTAGGAAGGACCCCGCACATGCTCCTATGACCCATGTCACTAGGAAGGACCCCGCAAATGCTCCTATCACCCCTGTCACTAGAAAGGCCCCCTGCACATGCTCCTATGACACATGTCACTAAGAAGGACCCCACACATGCTCCTATCACCCATGTCACTAGGAAGGACCCCGAACATGCTGCTATCACCCATGTCACTAGGAAGGACCGCGCACATGCTTCTATCACCCATGTCACTAGGAAGGACCCCGCACATGCACCTATCACCCATGTCACTAGGAAGGACACACCACATGCTCCTATCACCCATGTCACTAGGAAGGACCCCGCACATGCTCCTATCACCAATGTCACTAGGAAGGACCCCTCACCTGCTCCTATGACACATGTCACTAGGAAGTACACAGCACATACTCCTATGACCCATGTCACTAGGAAGGACCCCGCACATGCACCTATCACCCATGTCACTAGGAAGGACCCCGCACATGCTCCTATGACCCATTTCACTAGGAAGGACCCCGCACATGCTCCTATGATCCATATCACTAGGAAGGACACTGCACATGCTCCTATCACCCTTGTCACTAGGAAGGACCCCGCACATGCTTCTATCACCCAAGTCACTAGGAAGGACCCCGCACATGCTCCTATCACCCATGTCACTAGGAAGGACCCCGCACCTGAAGCTATGAAGCATATCACTAGGAAGGACCCCGCACATGCTCCTATGACCCATGTCACTAGGAAGGACCCCGCACCTGCTCCTATCACACATGTCAACATGTAGGACCCGCACATGCTCCTATCACCCTTGTCACTAGGAAGGACCCCGCACATGCTTTTATCACCCAAGTCACTAGGAAGGACCCCGCACAAGCTCCTATGACCCATGTCACCATGTAGTACTCCGCACATGCTCCTATCACCCATGTCAAGATGTAGGACCCGCACATGCCCCTATCACGCATGTCACTAGGAAGGACCTCGCACATGCTCTTATGACCTAAGTCTCACTAGGAAGGACCCCGCACATACTCCTATGACCCATGTCACCAGAATGGACCCCTGAAATGGTCCTATCACCTATGTCAATAGGAAGGACCCCGCACATGCTCCTATGACCCAAGTCACTAGGATGGACCCCGCACATGCTCCTATGACACAAATCACTAGGAAGAACCCCGCACATGCTCCTATCACCCATGTCACTAAGAAGGACACCGCACATGCTCCTATCACCAATGTCACTAGGAAGGACCCCAAAAATGCTCCTGTTACCGAAGTCACTAGGAAGGATCCCGCACATACTGCTTTGACCCATGTCACTAGGAAGGACCCCGCACATGCTCTTAAGACCCATGTCACCAGGAAAGACCCCGCACATGCTCCTATGACACATGTCACTAGGAAGGACCCCGCACATGCTCCTATGACCCCTGTCACTAGGAAAGACCCCGCACATGCTCCTATGACACAAGTCAATAGGAAGGACCCCGCACTTGCTCCTATCACCCATGTCACTAGGAAGGACCCCGCACATGCTCCTATCACCCATGTCGCTAGGAAGGACCCCGCACATGTTCCTATCACCCATGTCACTAGGAAGGACCCCGCACATGCTCCTATGACCCATGTCAATAGGAAAGACCCCGCACATGCTCCTATGACACAAGTCACTAGGAAGGACCCCGCACATGCTCCTATCACCCATGTCGCTAGGAAGGACCCTGCACATGTTCCTATCACCCATGTCAATAGGAAAGACCCCGCACATGCTCCTATGACACATGTCACTAGGAAGGACCCCTCACATGCTCCTATCACCCATGTCACTAGGAAGGACACCGCACATGCTCCTATCACCCATGTCACTAGGACGGACCCCGCACATGCTCCTATCACCCATGTCACTAGGAAGGACCCCGCACCTGATCCTTTGACACATATCACTAGGAAGGACCCCGCACCTGATATTATGACCCATGTCACTAGGAAGGACCCCGCACATGCTCCTATGACCCATGTCACTAGGATGGACCCCGCAAATGCTCCTATCACCCATGTCACTAGGAAGGACGCCGCACATGCTACTATGACACATGTCACTAGGAAGGACCCCACACATGCTCCTATCACCCATGTCACTATGAAGGACCCAGCACATGCTCCTATCACCCATGTCACTAGGAAGGACCACGCACATGCTCCTATCACCCATGTCACTAGGAAGGACCCCGCACATGCACCTATCACCCATGTCACTAGGAAGGACACCACACATGCTTCTATGACCCATGTCACTAAGAAGGACCCCGCACATGCTCCTATCACCCATGTCACTATGAAGGACCCCTCACCTGCTCCTATGACACATGTCACTAGGAAGTACACAGCACATACTACTATGACCCATGTCACTAGGAAGGACCCCGCACATGCTCCTATCACCCATGTCACTAGTAAGGACACCGTACATGCTCCTATCACCCATGTCACTAGGAAGGACCTCGCACATGCTCCTATCACCCATGTCACTAGGAAGGACCCCGCACATGCTCCTATCACCCATGTCACTAGGAAGGACTCAGCACATGCTTCTATGACATATATCACTAGGAAGGACCCCGCACATACTCCTATCACCCATGTCACTAGGAAGGACCCCGCACATGCACCTATCACCCATGTCACTAGGAAGGACCCCGCACATGCTTTTATCACCCAAGTCACTAGGAAGGACCCCGCACAAGCTCCAATGACCCATGTCACCCTGTAGTACTCCGCACATGCTCCTATCACCCATGTCAAGATGTAGGACCCGCACATGCCCCTATCACGCATGTCATTAGGAAGGACCTCGCACATGCTCTTATGACCTATGTCTCACTAGGAAGGACCCCTCACATACTCCTATGACCCATGTCACCAGAAAGGACCCCTCAAATGGTCCTATCACCCATGTCAATAGGAAGGCCCCGCACATGCTCCTATGACCCAAGTCACTAGGAAGGACCCCGCACATGCTCCTATCACCCATGTCTCTAGGAAGGACCCCAAAAATTCTCCTGTTACCGAAGTCACTAGGAAGGACCCCGCACATACTGCTTTGACCCATGTCACTAGGAAGGACCACGCACATGCTCTTAAGACCCATGTCACCAGGAAAGACCCCGCACATGCTCCTATGACCCGTGTCACTAGGAAGGACCCCGCACATGCTCCTATGACCCATGTCACTAGGAAAGACCCCGCACATGCTCCTATGACACAAGTCACTAGGAAGCACCCCGCACTTGCTCCTATCACCCATGTCACTAGGAAGGACCCCGCACATGCTCCTATCACCCATGTCGCTAGGAAGGACCCCGCACATGTTCCGATCACCCATGTCACTAGGAAGGACCCCGCACATGCTCCTATGACCCATGTCACTAGGAAAGACCCCGCACATGCTCCTATGACACAAGTCACTAGGAAGGACCCCGCACATGCTCCTATCACCCATGTCACTAGGAAGGACCCCGCACATGCTCCTATCACCCATGTCACTAGGACGGACCCCGCACATGCTCCTATCACCCATGTCACTAGGAAGGACCCCGCACCTGATCCTATGACCCATATCACTAGGAAGGACCCCGCTCCTGATCTTATGACCCATGTCACTAGGAAGGACCCCGCACATGCTCCTATGACCCATGTCACTAGGAAGGACCCCGCAAATGCTCCTATCACCCAAGTCACTAGGAAGGACCCCGCACATGCTCCTATCACCCATATCACTAGGAAGGACCCCGCACATGCACCTATCACCCTTGTCACTAGGAAGGACACCACACATGCTCCTATCACTCATGTCACTAGGAAGGACCCCGCACATGCTTCTATGACCCATGTCACTAAGAAGGACCCCTCACCTGCTCCTATGACACATGTCACTAGGAAGTACACAGTACATACTCCTATGACCCATGTCACTAGGAAGGACCCCACACATGCTCCTATCACCCAGGTCACTAGGAAGGACCCCGCACATGCTCCTATGACCCATGTTACTAGGAAGGACCCCGCACATGCTCCTATGATCCATGTCACTAGGAAGGACACTGCACATGCTCCTATCACCCTTGTCACTAGGAAGGACCCCGCACATGCTTCTATCACCCAAGTCACTAGGAAGGACCCCGCACATGCTCCTATCACCCATGTCACTAGGAAGGACCCCGCACCTGATGCTATGAAACATATCACTAGGAAGGACCCCGCACATGCACCTATGACCCATGTCACTAGGAAGGACCCCGCACCTGCTCCTATCACACATGTCAACATGTAGTACCCACACATGCTCCTATCACCCATGTCACTAGGAAGGACCCCGCACATGCTTTTATCACCCAAGTCACTAGGAAGGACCCCGCACAAGCTCCTATGACCCATATCACCATGTAGTACTCCGCACATGCTCCTATCACCCATGTCAACATGTAGGACCCGCACATGCTCCTATCACCCATGTCACTAGGAAGGACCTCGCACATGCTCTTATGACCTATGTCTCACTAGGATGGACCCCGCACATACTCCTATGACCCAAGTCACCAGAAAGGACCCCTCAAATAATCCTATCACCCATTTCAATAGGAAGGACCCCGCTCATGCTCCTATGACCCAAGTCACTAGGAAGGACCCCGCACATGCTACTATGACAAAAGTCACTAGGATGGACCCCGCACATGCTCCTATGATCCATGTCACTAGGAAGGACACCGCACATGCTCCTATCACCCATGTCACTAGGACGGACCCCGCACATGCTCCTAGTTCCCATGTCACTAGGAAGGATCCCGCACCTGATCCTATGACACATATCACAAGGATGGACCCCGCACCTGATCTTATAACCCATGTCACTAGGAAGGACCCCGCACATGCTCCTATGACCCATGTCACTAGGAAGGACCCCGCAAATGCTCCTATCACCCATGTCACTAGGAAGGCCCCCTGCACATGCTCCTATGACACATGTCACTAGGAAGGACCCCAAACATGATCCTATGACACATATCACTAGGAAGGACCCCGCACATGCTCCCATCACCCATGTCACTAGGAAGGACCCCGCACATGCTTCTATCACCCAAGTCACTAGGAAGGACCCCGCACATGCTCCTATCACCCATGTCACTAGGAAGGACCCCGCAATTGATCCTATGACACATATCACTAGGAAGGACCCCGCACATGCTCCTATGACCCATGTCACTAGGAAGGACCCCGCACCTGCTTCTATCACACATGTCAACATGTAGGACCAGCACATGCTCCTATCACCCATGTCACTAGGAAGGACCCCGCTCATGCTTCTATCACCCAAGTCACTAGGAAGGACCCCGCACAAGCTCCTATGACCCATATCACCATGTAGTACTCCGCACATGCTCCTATCACCCATGTCAACATGTAGGACCCGCACATGCTCCTATCACCCATGTTACTAGGAAGGACCTCGCACATGCTCTTATGACCTATGTCTCACTAGGATGGACCCCGCACATACTCCTATGACCCAAGTCACCAGAAAGCACCCCTCAAATGGTCCTATCACCCATTTCAATAGGAAGGACCCCGCTCATGCTCCTATGACCCAAGTCACTAGGAAGGACCCCGCACATGCTCCTATGACACAAGTCACTAGGATGGACCCCGCACATGCTCCTATGATCCATGTCACTAGGAAGGACACCGCACATGCTCCTATCACCCATGTCACTAGGACGGACCCCGCACATGCTCCTAGTTCCCATGTCACTAGGAAGGATCCCGCACCTGATCCTATCACACATATCACAAGGATGGACCCCGCACCTGATCTTATAACCCATGTCACTAGGAAGGACCCCGCACATGCTCCTATGACCCATGTCACTAGGAAGGACCCCGCAAATGCTCCTATCACCCATGTCACTAGGAAGGCCCCCTGCACATGCTCCTATGACACATGTCACTAGGAAGGACCCCACACATGCTCCTATCACCCATGTCACTAGGAAGGACCCCGAACATGCTGCTATCACCCATGTAACTAGGAAGGACCGCGCACATGCTCCTATCACCCATGTCACTAGGAAGGACCCCGCACATGCACCTATCACCCATGTCACTAGGAAGGACACACCACATGCTCCTATCACCCATGTCACTAGGAAGGACCCCGCACATGCTCCTATCACCAATGTCACTAGGAAGGACCCCTCACCTGCTCCTATGACACATGTCACTAGGAAGTACACAGCACATACTCCTATGACCCATGTCACTAGGAACGACCCCGCACATGCACCTATCACCCATGTCACTAGGAAGGACCCCGCACATGCTCCTATGACCCATGTTACTAGGAAGGACCCCGCACATGCTCCTATGATCCATGTCACTAGGAAGGACACTGCACATGCTCCTATCACCCTTGTCACTAGGAAGGACCCCGCACATGCTTCTATCACCCAAGTCACTAGGAAGGACCCCGCACATGCTCCTATCACCCATGTCACTAGGAAGGACCCCGCACCTGATGCTATGAAACATATCACTAGGAAGGACCCCGCACATGCTCCTATGACCCATGTCACTAGGAAGGACCCCGCACCTGCTCCTATCACACATGACAACATGTAGGACCCGCACATGCTCCTATCACCCATGTCACTAGGAAGGACCCCGCACATGCTTTTATCACCCAAGTCACTAGGAAGGACCCCGCACAAGCTCCTATGACCCATGTCACCATGTAGTACTCCGCACATGCTCCTATCACCCATGTCAAGATGTAGGACCCGCACATGCCCCTATCACGCATGTCACTAGGAAGGACCTCGCACATGCTCTTATGACCTATGTCTCACTAGGAAGGACCCCGCACATACTCCTATGACCCATGTCACCAGAATGGACCCCTGAAATGGTCCTATCACCTATGTCAATAGGAAGGACCCCGCACATGCTCCTATGACCCAAGTCACTAGGATGGACCCCGCACATGCTCCTATGACACAAATCACTAGGAAGAACCCCGCACATGCTCCTATCACCCATGTCACTAAGAAGGACACCGCACATGCTCCTATCACCCATGTCACTAGGAAGGACCCCAAAAATGCTCCTGTTACCGAAGTCACTAGGAAGGACCCCGCACATACTGCTTTGACCCATGTCACTAGGAAGGACCCCGCACATGCTCTTAAGACCCATGTCACCAGGAAAGACCCCGCACATGCTCCTATGACACATGTCACTAGGAAGAACCCCGCACATGCTCCTATGACCCCTGTCACTAGGAAAGACCCCGCACATGCTCCTATGACACAAGTCACTAGGAAGGACCCCGCACTTGCTCCTATCACCCATGTCACTATGAAGGACCCCGCACATGCTCCTATCACCCATGTCGCTAGGAAGGACCCCGCACATGTTCCTATCACCTATGTCACTAGGAAGGACCCCGCACATGCTCCTATGACCCATGTCACTAGGAAAGACCCCGCACATGCTCCTATGACACAAGTCACTAGGAAGGACCCCGCACTTGCTCCTATCACCCATGTCACTAGGAAGGACCCCGCACATGCTCCTATCACCCATGTCGCTAGGAAGGACCCCGCACATGTTCCTATCACCCATGTCACTAGGAAGGACCCCTCACATGCTCCTATCACCCATGTCACTAGGAAGGACACCGCACATGCTCCTATCACCCATGTCACTAGGACGGACCCCGCACATGCTCCTATCACCCATGTCACTAGGAAGGACCCCGCACCTGATCCTTTGACACATATCACTAGGAAGGACCCCGCACCTGATATTATGACCCATGTCACTAGGAAGGACCCCGCACATGCTCCTATGACCCATGTCACTAGGATGGACCCCGCAAATGCTCCTATCCCCCATGTCACTAGGAAGGACGCTGCACATGCTACTATGACACATGTCACTAGGAAGGACCCCACACATGCTCCTATCACCCATGTCACTAGGAAGGACCCAGCACATGCTCCTATCACCCATGTCACTAGGAAGGACCACGCACATGCTCCTTTCACCCATGTCACTAGGAAGGACCCCGCACATGCACCTATCACCCATGTCACTAGGAAGGACACCACACATGCTCCTATCACCCATGTCACTAGGAAGGACCCCGCACATGCTTCTATGACCCATGTCACTAAGAAGGACCCCGCACATGCTCCTATCACCCATGTCACTAAGAAGGACCCCTCACCTGCTCCTATGACACATGTCACTAGGAAGTACACAGCACATACTCCTATGACCCATGTCACTAGGAAGGACCCCGCACATGCTCCTATCACCCATGTCACTAGTAAGGACACCGTACATGCTCCTATCACCCATGTCACTAGGAAGGACCCCGCACATGCTCCTATCACCCATGTCACTAGGAAGGACCCCGCACATGCTCCTATCACCCATGTCACTAGGAAGGACTCAGCACATGCTTCTATGACATATATCACTAGGAAGGACCCCGCACATACTCCTATCACCCATGTCACTAGGAAGGACCCCGCAAATGCACCTATCACCCATGTCACTAGGAAGGACCCCGCACATGCTTTTATCACCCAAGTCACTAGGAAGGACCCCGCACAAGCTCCAATGACCCATGTCACCCTGTAGTACTCCGCACATGCTCCTATCACCCATGTCAAGATGTAGGACCCGCACATGCCCCTATCACGCATGTCATTAGGAAGGACCTCGCACATGCTCTTATGACCTATGTCTCACTAGGAAGGACCCCTCACATACTCCTATGACCCATGTCACCAGAAAGGACCCCTCAAATGGTCCTATCACCCATGTCAATAGGAAGGACCCCGCACATGCTCCTATGACCCAAGTCACTAGGAAGGACCCCGCACATGCTCCTATCACCCATGTCTCTAGGAAGGACCCCAAAAATTCTCCTGTTACCGAAGTCACTAGGAAGGACCCCGCGCATACTGCTTTGACCCATGTCACTAGGAAGGACCACGCACATGCTCTTAAGACCCATGTCACCAGGAAAGACCCCGCACATGCTCCTATGACCCGTGTCACTAGGAAGGACCCCGCACATGCTCCTATGACCCATGTCACTAGGAAAGACCCCGCACATGCTCCTATGACACAAGTCACTAGGAAGGACCCCGCACTTGCTCCTATCACCCATGTCACTAGGAAGGACCCCGCACATGCTCCTATCACCCATGTCGCTAGAAAGGACCCCGCACATGTTCCGATCACCCATGTCACTAGGAAGGACCCCGCACATGCTCCTATGACCCATGTCACTAGGAAAGACCCCGCACATGCTCCTATGACACAAGTCACTAGGAAGGACCCCGCACATGCTCCTATCACCCATGTCACTAGGAAGGACACCGCACATGCTCCTATCACCCATGTCACTAGGACGGACCCCGCACATGCTCCTATCACCCATGTCACTAGGAAGGACCCTGCACCTGATCCTATGACCCATATCACTAGGAAGGACCCCGCACCTGATCTTATGACCCATGTCACTAGGAAGGACCCCGCACATGCTCCTATGACCGATGTCACTAGGAAGGACCCCGCAAATGCTCCTATCACCCATGTCACTAGGAAGGACCCCGCACATGCTCCTATCACCCATATCACTAGGAAGGACCCCGCACATGCACCTATCACCCTTGTCACTAGGAAGGACACCACACATGCTCCTATCACTCATGTCACTAGGAAGGACCCCGCACTTGCTTCTATGACCCATGTCACTAAGAAGGACCCCTCACCTGCTCCTATGACACATGTCACTAGGAAGTACACAGTACATACTCCTATGACCCATGTCACTAGGAAGGACCCCACACATGCTCCTATGACCCATGTCACTAGTAAGGACACCGTACATGCTCCTATCACCCATGTCACTAGAAAGGACCCCGCACATGCTCCTATCACCCATGTCACTAGGAAGGACCCCGCACATGCTCCTATCACCCATGTCACTAGGAAGGACCCCGCACAAGCTTCTATGACACATATCACTAGGAAGGAACCCGCACATGCTCCTATCACCCATGTCACTAGGAAGGACCCCGCACATGCACCTACCACCCATGTCACTAGGAAGGACCCCGCACATGCTCCTATGACCCATGTTACTAGGAAGGACCCCGCACATGCTCCTATGATCCATGTCACTAGGAAGGACACCGCACATGCTCCTATCACCCTTGTCACTAGGAAGGACCCCGCACATGATCCTATGACACATATCACTAGGAAGGACCCCGCACATGCTCCTATCACCAATGTCACTAGGAAGGACCCGGCACATGCTCCTAAGACCCATGTCACTAGTAAGGACCCCACACATGCTCCTAAGACCCATGTCACTAGGAAGGACCCAGCACATGCGCCTATCACCCATGTCACTAGGAAGGACCCCGCACATGCTCCAATGACCCATGTCACTAAGAAGGACCCCGCACATGCTCCTATCACCCATGTCACTAGGAAGGACTCAGCACATGCTTCTATGACACATATCACTAGGAAGGACCCCGCACATGCTCCAATGACCCATGTCACTAAGAAGGACCCCGCACATACTCCTATCACCCATATCACTAGGAAGGACCCCGCACATGCACCTATCACCCATGTCACTAGGAAGGACCCCGCACATGCTTTTATCACCCAAGTCACTAGGAAGGACCCCGCACAAGCTCCAATGACCCATGTCACCCTGTAGTACTCCGCACTTGCTCCTATCACCCATGTCAAGATGTAGGACCCGCACATGCCCCTATCACGCATGTCATTAGGAAGGACCTCGCACATGCTCTTATGACCTATGTCTCACTAGGAAGGACCCCGCACATACTCCTATGACCCATGTCACCAGAAAGGACCCCTCAAATGGTCCTATCACCCATGTCAATAGGAAGGACCCCGCACATGCTCCTATGACCCAAGTCACTAGGAAGGATCCCGCACATGCTCATATGACACAAATCACTAGGAAGAACCCCGCACATGCTCCTATGATCCATGTCACTAAGAAGGACACCGCACATGCTCATATCACCCATGTCTCTAGGAAGGACCCCAAAAATGCTCCTGTTACCGAAGCCACTAGGAAGGACCCCGCACATACTGCTTTGACCCATGTCACTAGGAAGGACCCCGCACATGCTCTTAAGACCCATGTCACCAGGAAAGACCCCGCACATGCTCCTATGACCCATGTCACTAGGAAGGACCCCGCACATGCTCCTATGACCCATGTCACTAGGAAAGACCCCGCACATGCTCCTATGACACAAGTCACTAGGAAGGACCCCGCACTTGCTCCTATCACCCATGTCACTAGGAAGGACCCCGCACATGCTCCTATCACCCATGTCACTAGGAAGGACACCGCACATGCTCCTATCACCCATGTCACTAGGACGGACCCCGCACATGCTCCTATCACCCATGTCACTAGGAAGGACCCCGCACCTGATCCTATGACCCATATCACTAGGAAGGACCCCGCACCTGATCTTATGACCCATGTCACTAGGAAGGACCCTGCACATGCTCCTATGACCCATGTCACTAGGTAGGACCCCGCAAATGCTCCTATCACCCATGTCACTAGGAAGGACCCCGCACATGCTCCTATCACCCATGTCACTAGGAAGGACCCCGCACATGCACCTATCACCCATGTCACTAGGAAGGACACCACACATGCTCCTATCACTCATGTCACTAGGAAGGACCCCGCACATGCTTCTATGACCCATGTCACTAAGAAGGACCCCTCACCTGCTCCTATGACACATGTCACTAGGAAGTACACAGTACATACTCCTATGACCCATGTCACTAGGAAGGACCCCGCACATGCTCCTATCACCCATGTCACTAGGAAGGACCCCGCACATGCTCCTATGACCCATGTCACTAGTAAGGACACCATACATGCTCCTATCACCCATGTCACTAGGAAGGACCCCACACATGCTCCTATCACCCATGTCACTAGGAAGGACCCCGCACATGCTCCTATCACCCATGTCACAAGGAAGGACCCCGCACATGCTCCTATCACCCATGTCACTAGGAAGGACCCCGCACATGCTCCTAAGACCCATGTCACTAGGAAGGACCCAGCACATGCGCCTATCACCCATGTCACTAGGAAGGACCCCGCACATGCTCCAATGACCCATGTCACTAAGAAGGACCCCGCACATGCTCCTATCACCCATGTCACTAGGAAGGAACCCGCACATGCTCTTATGGCCCATGTCACTAGGAAGGACCCCGCACATGCACCTATCACCCATGTCACTAGGATGGACCCCGCACATGATCCTATGACCCAAGTCACTAGGAAGGACACCGCACATGCTCCTATCACCCATGTCACTATGAAGGACCCCGCACAAGCTCCTATCACCCATGTCACTAAGAAGGACCCCGCACATGCTCCTATGACCCATTTCACTAGGAAGGACCCCAAAATGCTCCTATTACCCATGTTACTAGGAAGGACCCCGCACATGCTCCTATGACCCAAATCACTTGGCTGGTCCCCGCACATGCTCCTATCACCCATGTCGCTAGGAAGGACCCCGCACATGTTCCTATCACCCATGTCACTAGGAAGGACCCCGCACATGCTCCTATGACCCATGTCACTAGGAAAGACCCCGCACATGCTCCTATGACACAAGTCACTAGGAAGGACCCCGCACTTGTTCCTATCACCCATGTCACTAGGAAGGACCCCGCACATGCTCCTATCACCCATGTCGCTAGGAAGGACCCCGCACATGTTCCTATCACCCATGTCACTAGGAAGGACCCCTTACATGCTCCTATCACCCATGTCACTAGGAAGGACACCGCACATGCTCCTATCACCCATGTCACTAGGACGGACCCCGCACATGCTCCTATCACCCATGTCACTAGGAAGGACCCCGCACCTGATCCTTTGACACATATCACTAGGAAGGACCCCGCACCTGATATTATGACCCATGTCACTAGGAAGGACCCCGCACATGCTCCTATGACCCATGTCACTAGGATGGACCCCGCAAATGCTCCTATCACCCATGTCACTAGGAAGGACGCCGCACATGCTACTATGACACATGTCACTAGGAAGGACCCCACACATGCTCCTATCACCCATGTCACTAGGAAGGACCCAGCACATGCTCCTATCACCCATGTCACTAGGAAGGACCACGCACATGCTCCTTTCACCCATGTCACTAGGAAGGACCCTGCACATGCACCTATCACCCATGTCACTAGGAAGGACACCACACATGCTCCTATCACCCATGTCACTAGGAAGGACCCCGCACATGCTTCTATGACCCATGTCACTAAGAAGGACCCCGCACATTTTCCTATCACCCTTGTCACTAAGAAGGACCCCTCACCTGCTCCTATGACACATGTCACTAGGAAGTACACAGCACATACTCCTATGACCCATGTCACTAGGAAGGACCCCGCACATGCTCCTATCACCCATGTCACTAGTAAGGACACCGTACATGCTCCTATCACCCATGTCACTAGGAAGGACCCCGCACATGCTCCTATCACCCATGTCACTAGGAAGGACCCCGCACATGCTCCTATCACCCATGTCACTAGGAAGGACTCAGCACATGCTTCTATGACATATATCACTAGGAAGGACCCCGCACATACTCCTATCACCCATGTCACTAGGAAGGACCCCGCAAATGCACCTATCACCCATGTCACTAGGAAGGACCCCGCACATGCTTTTATCACCCAAGTCACTAGGAAGGACCCCGCACAAGCTCCAATGACCCATGTCACCCTGTAGTACTCCGCACATGCTCCTATCACCCATGTCAAGATGTAGGACCCGCACATGCCCCTATCACGCATGTCATTAGGAAGGACCTCGCACATGCTCTTATGACCTATGTCTCACTAGGAAAGACCCCTCACATACTCCTATGACCCATGTCACCAGAAAGGACCCCTCAAATGGTCCTATCACCCATGTCAATAGGAAGGACCCCGCACATGCTCCTATGACCCAAGTCACTAGGAAGGACCCCGCACATGCTCCTATCACCCATGTCTCTAGGAAGGACCCCAAAAATTCTCCTGTTACCGAAGTCACTAGGAAGGACCCCGCGCATACTGCTTTGACCCATGTCACTAGGAAGGACCACGCACATGCTCTTAAGACCCATGTCACCAGGAAAGACCCCGCACATGCTCCTATGACCCGTGTCACTAGGAAGGACCCCGCACATGCTCCTATGACCCATGTCACTAGGAAAGACCCCGCACATGCTCCTATGACACAAGTCACTAGGAAGGACCCCGCAATTGCTCCTATCACCCATGTCACTAGGAAGGACCCCGCACATGCTCCTATCACCCATGTCACTAGGAAGGACCCCGCACCTGATCCTATGACCCATATCACTAGGAAGGACCCCGCACCTGATCTTATGACCCATGTCACTAGGAAGGACCCCGCACATGCTCCTATGACCGATGTCACTAGGAAGGACCCCGCAAATGCTCCTATCACCCATGTCACTAGGAAGGACCCCGCACATGCTCCTATCACCCATATCACTAGGAAGGACCCCGCACATGCACCTATCACCCTTGTCACTAGGAAGGACACCACACATGCTCCTATCACTCATGTCACTAGGAAGGACCCCGCACATGCTTCTATGACCCATGTCACTAAGAAGGACCCCTCACCTGCTCCTATGACACATGTCACTAGGAAGTACACAGTACATACTCCTATGACCCATGTCACTAGGAAGGACCCCACACATGCTCCTATGACCCATGTCACTAGTAAGGACACCGTACATGCTCCTATCACCCATGTCACTAGAAAGGACCCCGCACATGCTCCTATCACCCATGTCACTAGGAAGGACCCCGCACATGCTCCTATCACCCATGTCACTAGGAAGGACCCCGCACAAGCTTCTATGACACATATCACTAGGAAGGAACCCGCACATGCTCCTATCACCCATGTCACTAGGAAGGACCCCGCACATGCACCTACCACCCATGTCACTAGGAAGGACCCCGCACATGCTCCTATGACCCATGTTACTAGGAAGGACCCCGCACATACTCCTATGACCCATGTCACTAGGAAGGACCCCACACATGCTCCTATGACCCATGTCACTAGTAAGGACACCGTACATGCTCCTATCACCCATGTCACTAGAAAGGACCCCGCACATGCTCCTATCACCCATGTCACTAGGAAGGACCCCGCACATGCTCCTATCACCCATGTCACTAGGAAGGACCCCGCACAAGCTTCTATGACACATATCACTAGGAAGGAACCCGCACATGCTCCTATCACCCATGTCTCTAGGAAGGACCCCGCACATGCACCTACCACCCATGTCACTAGGAAGGACCCCGCACATGCTCCTATGACCCATGTTACTAGGAAGGACCCCGCACATGCTCCTATGATCCATGTCACTAGGAAGGACACCGCACATGCTCCTATCACCCTTGTCACTAGGAAGGACCCCGCACATGATCCTATGACACATATCACTAGGAAGGACCCCGCACATGCTCCTATCACCAATGTCACTAGGAAGGACCCGGCACATGCTCCTAAGACCCATGTCACTAGTAAGGACCCCACACATGCTCCTAAGACCCATGTCACTAGGAAGGACCCAGCACATGCGCCTATCACCCATGTCACTAGGAAGGACCCCGCACATGCTCCAATGACCCATGTCACTAAGAAGGACCCCGCACATGCTCCTATCACCCATGTCACTAGGAAGGACTCAGCACATGCTTCTATGACACATATCACTAGGAAGGACCCCGCACATGCTCCAATGACCCATGTCACTAAGAAGGACCCCGCACATACTCCTATCACCCATGTCACTAGGAAGGACCCCGCACATGCACCTATCACCCATGTCACTAGGAAGGACCCCGCACATGCTTTTATCACCCAAGTCACTAGGAAGGACCCCGCACAAGCTCCAATGACCCATGTCACCCTGTAGTACTCCGCACTTGCTCCTATCACCCATGTCAAGATGTAGGACCCGCACATGCCCCTATCACGCATGTCATTAGGAAGGACCTCGCACATGCTCTTATGACCTATGTCTCACTAGGAAGGACCCCGCACATACTCCTATGACCCATGTCACCAGAAAGGACCCCTCAAATGGTCCTATCACCAATGTCAATAGGAAGGACCCCGCACATGCTCCTATGACCCAAGTCACTAGGAAGGATCCCGCACATGCTCATATGACACAAATCACTAGGAAGAACCCCGCACATGCTCCTATGATCCATGTCACTAAGAAGGACACCGCACATGCTCATATCACCCATGTCTCTAGGAAGGACCCCAAAAATGCTCCTGTTACCGAAGCCACTAGGAAGGACCCCGCACATACTGCTTTGACCCATGTCACTAGGAAGGACCCCGCACATGCTCTTAAGACCCATGTCACCAGGAAAGACCCGCACATGCTCCTATGACCCATGTCACTAGGAAGGACCCCGCACATGCTCCTATGACCCATGTCACTAGGAAAGACCCCGCACATGCTCCTATGACACAAGTCACTAGGAAGGACCCCGCACTTGCTCCTATCACCCATGTCACTAGGAAGGACACCGCACATGCTCCTATCACCCATGTCACTAGGACGGACCCCGCACATGCTCCTATCACCCATGTCACTAGGAAGGACCCCGCACCTGATCTTATGACCCATGTCACTAGGAAGGACCCTGCACATGCTCCTATGACCCATGTCACTAGGTAGGACCCCGCAAATGCTCCTATCACCCATGTCACTAGGAAGGACCCCGCACATGCTCCTATCACCCATGTCACTAGGAAGGACCCCGCACATGCACCTATCACCCATGTCACTAGGAAGGACACCACACATGCTCCTATCACTCATGTCACTAGGAAGGACCCCGCACATGCTTCTATGACCCATGTCACTAAGAAGGACCCCTCACCTGCTCCTATGACACATGTCACTAGGAAGTACACAGTACATACTCCTATGACCCATGTCACTAGGAAGGACCCCGCACATGCTCCTATCACCCATGTCACTAGGAAGGACCCCGCACATGCTCCTATGACCCATGTCACTAGTAAGGACACCATACATGCTCCTATCACCCATGTCACTAGGAAGGACCCCACATATGCTCCTATCACCCATGTCACTAGGAAGGACCCCGCACATGCTCCTATCACCCATGTCACAAGGAAGGACCCCGCACATGCTCCTAAGACCCATGTCACTAGGAAGGACCCAGCACATGCGCCTATCACCCATGTCACTAGGAAGGACCCCGCACATGCTCCAATGACCCATGTCACTAAGAAGGACCCCGCACATGCTCCTATCACCCATGTCACTAGGAAGGAACCCGCACATGCTCTTATGGCCCATGTCACTAGGAAGGACCCCGCACATGCACCTATCACCCATGTCACTAGGATGGACCCCGCACATGATCCTATGACCCAAGTCACTAGGAAGGACACCGCACATGCTCCTATCACCCATGTCACTATGAAGGACCCCGCACAAGCTCCTATCACCCATGTCACTAAGAAGGACCCCGCACATGCTCCTATGACCCATTTCACTAGGAAGGACCCCAAAATGCTCCTATTACCCATGTTACTAGGAAGGACCCCGCACATGCTCCTATGACCCAAATCACTTGGCTGGTCCCCGCACATGCTCCTATGACCCATGTCACTAGGAAGGACCCCGGACATGCTCCTATCACCCATGCCCCTAGGTAGGACCCCAAAAATGCTCCTGTTACCCAAGTCACTAGGAAGGACCCCGCACATACTGCTTTGACCCATGTCACTAGGAAGGACCCCGCACATGCTCTTAAGACCCATGTCACCAGGATAGACCCCGCACATGCTCCTATGACCCATGTCACTAGGAAGGACCCCGCACATGCTCCTATGACCCATGTCACTAGGAAAGACCCCGCACATGCTCCTATGACACAAGTCACTAGGAAGGACCCCGCACTTGCTCCTATCACCCATGTCACTAGGAAGGACCCCGCACATGCTCCTATCACCCATGTCACTAGGAAGGACACCGCACATGCTCCTATCACCCATGTCACTAGGACGGACCCCGCACATGCTCCTATCACCCATGTCACTAGGAAGGACCCCGCACCTGATCCTATGACCCATATCACTAGGAAGGACCCCGCACCTGATCTTATGACCCATGTCACTAGGAAGGACCCTGCACATGCTCCTATGACCCATGTCACTAGGTAGGACCCCGCAAATGCTCCTATCACCCATGTCACTAGGAAGGACCCCGCACATGCTCCTATCACCCATGTCACTAGGAAGGACCCCGCACATGCACCTATCACCCATGTCACTAGGAAGGACACCACACATGCTCCTATCACTCATGTCACTAGGAAGGACCCCGCACATGTTTCTATGACCCATGTCACTAAGAAGGACCCCTCACCTGCTCCTATGACACATGTCACTAGGAAGTACACAGTACATACTCCTATGACCCATGTCACTAGGAAGGACCCCGCACATGCTCCTATCACCCATGTCACTAGGAAGGACCCCGCACATGCTCCTATGACCCATGTCACTAGTAAGGACACCATACATGCTCCTATCACCCATGTCACTAGGAAGGACCCCACACATGCTCCTATCACCCATGTCACTAGGAAGGACCCCGCACATGCTCCTATCACCCATGTCACAAGGAAGGACCCCGCACATGCTCCTATCACCCATGTCACTAGGAAGGACCCCGCACATGCTCCTAAGACCCATGTCACTAGGAAGGACCCAGCACATGCGCCTATCACCCATGTCACTAGGAAGGACCCCGCACATGCTCCAATGACCCATGTCACTAAGAAGGACCCCGCACATGCTCCTATCACCCATGTCACTAGGAAGGAACCCGCACATGCTCTTATGGCCCATGTCACTAGGAAGGACCCCGCACATGCACCTATCACCCATGTCACTAGGATGGACCCCGCACATGATCCTATGACCCAAGTCACTAGGAAGGACACCGCACATGCTCCTATCACCCATGTCACTATGAAGGACCCCGCACAAGCTCCTATCACCCATGTCACTAAGAAGGACCCCGCACATGCTCCTATGACCCATTTCACTAGGAAGGACCCCAAAATGCTCCTATTACCCATGTTACTAGGAAGGACCCCGCACATGCTCCTATGACCCAAATCACTTGGCTGGTCCCCGCACATGCTCCTATGACCCCTTGTCACTAGGAAGGACCCCGGACATGCTCCTATCACCCATGCCCCTAGGTAGGACCCCAAAAATGCTCCTGTTACCCAAGTCACTAGGAAGGACCCCGCACATGCTCCTTTGACCCATGTCACTAGGAAGGACCCCCGCACATGCTCTTAAGACCCATGTCACTAGGAAGGACCCCGCACATGCTCCTATGACACATGTCACTAGGAAAGACCCCACACATGCTCCTATGACACATGTCTCTAGGAAGGACACCGCACATGCTCCTATGACCCATTTCACTAGGAAGGACCCCAAAATGCTCCTATTGCCCATGTTACTTGGAAGGACCTCGCACATGCTCCTATGACCCATTTCACTAGGAAGGACCCCAAAATGCTCTTATTACCCATGTCACTAGGAAGGACCCCGGACATGCTCCTATCACCCATGCCACTAGGTAGGACACCAAAAATGTTCCTGTTACCCAAGTCACTAGGAAGGACCCCGCACATGCTCCTTTGACCCATGTCACTAGGAAGGACCCCGGCACATGCTCTGAAGACCCATGTCACTAGGAAGGACCCCGCACATGCTCCTATGACATATGTCACTAGGAAAGACCCCACACATGCTCCTATGACACATGTCTCTAGGAAGGACCCCACACATGCTCCTTTGACCCAAGTCACTAGGAAGGACTCCGCACATACTCCTATGACTCAAGTCACTAGGAAGGATCCCATACATGCTCCTAAGACCCATGTCACTAGGAACGACCCAGCACATACTCCTATGACTCATGTCACTAGGAAGAACCCCGCACATGCACCTATGACCCAAATCACTAGGAAGGACCCCTCACATGCTCCTAAGACCCATGTCACTAGAAAGGACCACACACATGCTCCTAAGACCCATGTCACTAGGAAGGACCCAGCACATGCGTCTATCACCCATGTCACTAGGAAAGACCCCGCACATGCTCCAATGACCCATGTCACTAAGAAGGACCCCGCACATGCTCCTATGACTCATGTCACTAGGAAGGAACTCCACATGCTCTTATGGCCCATGTCCCTAGGAATGACCCAGCACATGCTCCACATGCTCCTATGACACATGTCACTAGGAAGAACTCCACACATGCTCCTATGACACTTGTCAATAGGAAGGACCCAGCACATGCTCCTATGACCCATGTCACTAGGAAGGCCCCCCACATACTCCTATAACCCAAGTCACTAAGAAGGACCCCGCACAGGCTTCTATGACCCATTTAACTAGAAAGGACCCCACACATGCTCCTATGACCCAAGTAGCCTGGAAGGATCCCACACATGCTCCTATCACCCATGTCACTAGGAAGGACCCTGCAAATGCTCCTAAGACCCATGTCACTAGGAAGGACCCTGCACATGCTCCTAAAACCCATGTCACTAGGAAGGACCCCTCACATGCTCCTATGACACATGTCACTAGGAAGAACCCCACACATGCTCCTATGAACCATGTCACTAGGAAGGACCCCGCACATGCTCCTTTGACACATGTCACTAGGAAGGACCCCGCTCATGCTCCTATGATACATGTCACTAGGAAAGACCCCGCTCATGCTCCTATGATACATGTCACTAGGAAGGACCCCGCTCATGCTCCTATGAAAAATGTCACTAGGAAGGACCCCGCACATGCTCCTTTGACACCTGTCACTAGGAAGGACCCTGCACATGCTCCTTTGACACAAGTCACTAGGAAGGACCCAGCACATGCTTCTATGACCCATGTAACTAGAAAGGACCCCGCACATGCTCCTATGACCCATGTCACTAAGAAGGACCCCGCACATGCTCCTATGACTCATGTCACTAGGAAGGAACCCGCACATGCTTTTATGGCCCATGTCACTAGGAAGGACACCACACATGCTCCTATCACCCTTGACACTAGGAAGGACCCCGCACATGATCCTATGACACATATCACTAGGAAGGACCCCGCACATGCTCCTATCACCCATGTCACTAGGAAGGACCCCGCACATGCTCCTAAGACCCATGTCACTAGTATGGACCCCACACATGCTCCTAAGACCCATGTCACTAGGATGGACACAGCACATGCGCCTATCACCCATGTCACTAGGAAGGACCCCGCACATGCTCCAATGACCCATTTCACTAAGAAGGACCCCGCACATGCTCCTATGACTCATGTCACTAGGAAGGAACCCGCACATGCTCTTATGGCCCATGTCACTAGGAAGGACCCCTCACATGCACCTATCACCCATGTCACTAGGATGGACCCCGCACATGCTCCTATGACCCCTGTCACTAGGAAGGACACCGCACATGCTCTATCACCCATGTCACTAGGAAGGACCCCGCACAAGCTCCTATCACCCATGTCACTAGGAAGGACCCCGCACATGCTCCTATGACACAAGCCACTAGGAAGGACCCCGCACATGCTCCTATCACACATGTCACTAGGAAGGACCCCGCACCTGCTCCTATGACCCATGTCACTAGGAAGGACCCCGGACATTCTCCTATCACCCATGCCACTAGGTAGGACCCCAAAAATGCTCCTGGTACCCAAGTCACTAGGAAGGACCCCGCACATGCTCCTATCACCCATGTCACTAGGAAGGACCCCGCACATGCTCATAAGACCCATGTCACTAGTAAGGACCCCACACATGCTCCTAAGACCCATGTCACTAGGATGGACACAGCACATGCGCCTATCACCCATGTCACTAGGAAGGACCCCGCACATGCTCCAATGACCCATTTCACTAAGAAGGACCCCGTACATGCTCCTATGACTCATGTCACTAGGAAGGAACCCGCACATACTCTTATGGCCCATGTCACTAGGAAGGACCCCGCACATGCACCTATCACCCATGTCACTAGGATGGACCCCGCACATGCTCCTATGATCCATGTCACTAGGATGGACCCCGCACATGCTCCTATCACCCATGTCACTAGGAAGGACCCCGCACATGCTCCTATCACCCATGTCACTAGGAAGGACCCCGCACATGCTCCTATGACCCATGTCACTAGGAAGTACCCCACACATGCTCCTATGACACATGTCACTAGGAAGGACCCCGCACATGCACCTATCACCCATGTCACTAGGAAGGACACCGCACATGCTCCTATCACCCATGTCACTAGGAAGGATCCCGCACAAGTTTCTATGACCCATGTCACTAGGAAGGATACCTCACATGCTCCTATCATCCATGTCACTAGGAAGGACCCCGCACCTGCTCCTATGACACATGTCACTAGGAAGTACACAGCACATACTCCCATGACCCATGTCACTAGGAAGGACCCCGCACATGCTCCTATCACCCATGTCACTAGGAAGGACCCCGCACATGCTCCTATCACCCATGTCACTAGGATGGACCCCGCACATGCTCCTATCACCCATGTCACTAGGAAGGACTCAGCACATGCTTCTATGACACATATCACTAGGAAGGACCCCGCACATGCTCCTATCACCCATGTCACTAGGAAGGACCCCGCACATGCTCCTATGATCCATGTCACTAGGAAGGACACCGCACATGCTCCTATCACCCATGTCACTAGGAAGGACCCCGCACATGATCCTATGACACATATCACTAGGAAGGACCCCGCACATGCTCCCATCACCCATGTCACTAGGAAGGACCCCGCACATGCTTCTATCACCCAAGTCACTAGGAAGGACCCCGCACATGCTCCTATCACCCATGTCACTAGGAAGGACCCCGCATTTGATCCTATGACACATATCACTAGGAAGGACCCCGCACATGCTCCTATGACCCATGTCACTAGGAAGGACCCCGCACCTGCTTCTATCACACATGTCAACATGTAGGACCAGCACATGCTCCTATCACCCATGTCACTAGGAAGGACCCCGCTCATGCTTCTATCACCCAAGTCACTAGGAAGGACCCCGCACAAGCTCCTATGAACCATATCACCATGTAGTACTCCGCACATGCTCCTATCACCCATGTCACCATGTAGGACCTGCACATGCTCCTATCACCCATGTCACTAGGAAGGACCTCGCACATGCTCTTATGACCTATGTCTCACTAGGATGGACCCCGCACATACTCCAATGACCCAAGTCACCAGAAAGGACCCCTCAAATGGTCCTTTCACCCATTTCAATAGGAAGGACCCCGCTCATGCTCCTATGACCCAAGTCACTAGGAAGGACCCCGCACATGCTCCTATGACACAAGTCACTAGGAAGGACCCAGCACATGCTCCTATGATCCATGTCACTAGGAAGGACACCGCACATGCTCCTATCACCCATGTCACTAGGACGGACCCCGCACATGCTCCTAGTTCCCATGTCACTAGGAAGGATCCCGCACCTGATCCTATGACACATATCACAAGGAAGGACCCCGCACCTGATCTTATAACCCATGTCACTAGGAAGGACCCCGCACATGCTCCTATGACCCATGTCACTAGGAAGGACCCCGCAAATGCTCCTATCACCCATGTCACTAGGAAGGCCCCCTGCACATGCTCCTATCACCCATGTCACTAGGAAGGACCCCGAACATGCTGCTATCACCCATGTCACTAGGAAGGATCGCGCACATGCTCCTATCACCCATGTCACTAGGAAGGACCCCGCACATGCACCTATCACCCATGTCACTAGGAAGGACACCACACATGCTCCTATCACCCATGTCACTAGGAAGGACCCCGCACATGCTCCTATCACCAATGTCACTAGGAAGGACCCCTCACCTGCTCCTATGACACATGTCACTAGGAAGTACACAGCACATACTCCTATGACCCATGTCACTAGGAAGGACCCCGCACATGCTCCTATCACCTATGTCACTAGGAAGGACCCCGCACATGCTCCTATGACCCATGTCACTAGGAAGGACACCGTACATGGTCCTATCACCCTTGTCACTAGGAAGGACCCCGCACATGCTCCTATCACCCATGTCACTAGGAAGGACCCCGCACATGCTCCTATCACCCATGTCACTAGGAAGGACTCAGCACATGCTTCTATGACACATATCACTAGGAAGGACCCCGCACATGCTCCTATCACCCATGTCACTAGGAAGGACCCCGCACATGCTTCTATGACACATATCACTAGGAAGGACCCCGCACATGCTCCTATCACCCATGTCACTAGGAAGGACCCCGCACATGCACCTATCACCCATGTCACTAGGAAGGACCCCGCACATGCACCTATGACCCATGTTACTAGGAAGGACCCCGCACATGCTCCTATGATCCATGTCACTAGGAAGGACACTGCACATGCTCCTATCACCCTTGTCACTAGAAAGGACCCCGCACATGATCCTATGACACATATCACTAGGAAGGACCCCGCACATCCAACTATCACCCATGTCACTAGGAAGGACCCCGCACATGCTTCTATCACCCAAGTCACTAGAAAGGACCCCGCACATGCTCCTATCACCCATGTCACTAGGAAGGACCCCGCACCTGATGCTATGACACATATCACTAGGAAGGACCCCGCACATGCTCCTATGACCCATGTCACTAGGAAGGACCCGGCACCTGCTCCTATCACACATGTCAACATGTAGGACCCGCACATGCTTCTATGACACATATCACTAGGAAGGACCCCGCACATGCTCCTATCACCCATGTCACTAGGAAGGACCTCGCACATGCTTCTATGACACATATCACTAGGAAGGACCCCGCACATGCTCCTATCACCCATGTCACTAGGAAGGACCCCGCACATGCACCTATCACCCATGTCACTAGGAAGGACCCCGCACATGCTCCTATGACCCATGTTACTAGGAAGGACCCCGTACATGCTCCTATGATCCATGTCACTAGGAAGGACACCACACATGCTCCTATCACCCTTGACACTAGGAAGGACCCCGCACATGATCCTATGACACATATCACTAGGAAGGACCCCGCACATGCTCCTATCACCCATGTCACTAGGAAGGACCCCGCACATGCTCCTAAGACCCATGTCACTAGTAAGGACCCCACACATGCTCCTAAGACCCATGTCACTAGGATGGACACAGCACATGCGCCTATCACCCATGTCACTAGGAAGGACCCCGCACATGCTCCAATGACCCATTTCACTAAGAAGGACCCCGCACATGCTCCTATGACTCATGTCACTAGGAAGGAACCCGCACATACTCTTATGGCCCATGTCACTAGGAAGGACCCCGCACATGCACCTATCACCCATGTCACTAGGATGGACCCCGCACATGCTCCTATGACCAATGTCACTAGGAAGGACACCGCACATGCTCCTATCACCCATGTCACTAGGAAGGACCCCGCACAAGCTCCTATCACCCATGTCACTAGGAAGGACCCCGCACATGCTCCTATCACCCATGTCACTAGGAAGGACCCCGCACAAACTCCTAAGACACAAATAACTAGGAAGGACCCCGCACATGCTCCTATGACACAAGCCACTAGGAAGGACCCCGCACATGCTCCTATCACACATGTCACTAGGAAGGACCCCGCACATGCTCCTATGACCCATTTCACTAGGAAGGACCCCAAAATGCTCCTATGACCCATGTCACTAGGAAGGACCCCGGACATTCTCCTATCACCCATGCCACTAGGTAGGACCCCAAAAATGCTCCTGTTACCCAAGTCACTAGGAAGGATCCCGCAAATGCTCCTTTGACCCATGTCACTAGGAAGGACCCCCGCACATGCTCTTAAGACCCATGTCACTAGTAAGGACCCCACACATGCTCCTAAGACCCATGTCACTAGGATGGACACAGCACATGCGCCTATCACCCATGTCACTAGGAAGGACCCCGCACATGCTCCAATGACCCATTTCACTAAGAAGGACCCCGCACATGCTCCTATGACTCATGTCACTAGGAAGGAACCCGCACATACTCTTATGGCCCATGTCACTAGGAAGGACCCCGCACATGCACCTATCACCCATGTCACTAGGATGGACCCCGCACATGCTCCTATGATCCATGTCACTAGGATGGACCCCGCACATGCTCCTATCACCCATGTCACTAGGAAGGACCCCGCACATGCTCCTATCACCCATGTCACTAGGAAGGACCCCGCACATGCTCCTATAACCCATGTCACTAGGAAGTAGCCCACACATGCTCCTATGACACATGTCACTAGGAAGGACCCCGCACATGCACCTATCACCCATGTCACTAGGAAGGACACCGCACATGCTCCTATCACCCATGTCACTAGGAAGGATCCCGCACAAGTTTCTATGACCCATGTCACTAGGAAGGATACCGCACATGCTCCTATCATCCATGTCACTAGGAAGGACCCCGCACCTGCTCCTATGACACATGTCACTAGGAAGTACACAGCACATACTCCTATGACCCATGTCACTAGGAAGGACCCCGCACATGCTCCTATCACCCATGTCACTAGGAAGGACCCCGCACATGCTCCTATCACCCATGTCACTAGGATGGACCCCGCACATGCTCCTATCACCCATGTCACTAGGAAGGACTCAGCACATGCTTCTATGACACATATCACTAGGAAGGACCCCGCACATGCTCCTATCACCCATGTCACTAGGAAGGACCCCGCACATGCTCCTATGATCCATGTCACTAGGAAGGACACCGCACATGCTCCTCTCACCCATGTCACTAGGACGGACCCCGCACATGATCCTATGACACATATCACTAGGAAGGATACCGCACATGCTCCCATCACCCATGTCACTAGGAAGGACCCCACACATGCTTCTATCACCCAAGTCACTAGGAAGGACCCCGCACATGCTCCTATCACCCATGTCACTAGGAAGGACCCCGCATTTGATCCTATGACACATATCACTAGGAAGGACCCCGCACATGCTCCTATGACCCATGTCACTAGGAAGGACCCCGCACCTGCTTCTATCACACATGTCAACATGTAGGACCAGCACATGCTCCTATCACCCATGTCACTAGGAAGGACCCCGCTCATGCTTCTATCACCCAAGTCACTAGGAAGGACCCCGCACAAGCTCCTATGAACCATATCACCATGTAGTACTCCGCACATGCTCCTATCACCCATGTCAACATGTAGGACCCGCACATGCTCCTATCACCCATGTCACTAGGAAGGACCTCGCACATGCTCTTATGACCTATGTCTCACTAGGATGGACCCCGCACATACTCCAATGACCCAAGTCACCAGAAAGGACCCCTCAAATGGTCCTTTCACCCATTTCAATAGGAAGGACCCCTCTCATGCTCCTATGACCCAAGTCACTAGGAAGGACCCCGCACATGCTCCTATGACACAAGTCACTAGGAAGGACCCAGCACATGCTCCTATGATCCATGTCACTAGGAAGGACACCGCACATGCTCCTATCACCCATGTCACTAGGACGGACCCCGCACATGCTCCTAGTTCCCATGTCACTAGGAAGGATCCCGCACCTGATCCTATGACACATATCACAAGGAAGGACCCCGCACCTGATCTTATAACCCATGTCACTAGGAAGGACCCCGCACATGCTCCTATGACCCATGTCACTAGGAAGGACCCCGCAAATGCCCCTATCACCCATGTCACTAGGAAGGCCCCCTGCACATGCTCCTATCACCCATGTCACTAGGAAGGACCCCGAACATGCTGCTATCACCCATGTCACTAGGAAGGATCGCGCACATGCTCCTATCACCCATGTCACTAGGAAGGACCCCGCACATGCACCTATCACCCATGTCACTAGGAAGGACACCACACATGCTCCTATCACCCATGTCACTAGGAAGGACCCCGCACATGCTCCTATCACCAATGTCACTAGGAAGGACCCCTCACCTGCTCCTATGACACATGTCACTAGGAAGTACACAGCACATACTCCTATGACCCATGTCACTAGGAAGGACCCCGCACATGCTCCTATCACCTATGTCACTAGGAAGGACCCCGCACATGCTCCTATGACCCATGTCACTAGGAAGGACACCGTACATGGTCCTATCACCCTTGTCACTAGGAAGGACCCCGCACATGCTCCTATCACCCATGTCACTAGGAAGGACCCCGCACATGCTCCTATCACCCATGTCACTAGGAAGGACTCAGCACATGCTTCTATGACACATATCACTAGGAAGGACCCCGCACATGCTCCTATCACCCATGTCACTAGGAAGGACCCCGCACATGCTTCTATGACACATATCACTAGGAAGGACCCCGCACATGCTCCTATCACCCATGTCACTAGGAAGGACCCCGCACATGCACCTATCACCCATGTCACTAGGAAGGACCCCGCACATGCACCTATGACCCATGTTACTAGGAAGGACCCCGCACATGCTCCTATGATCCATGTCACTAGGAAGGACACTGCACATGCTCCTATCACCCTTGTCACTAGAAAGGACCCCGCACATGATCCTATGACACATATCACTAGGAAGGACCCCGCACATCCAACTATCACCCATGTCACTAGGAAGGACCCCGCACATGCTTCTATCACCCAAGTCACTAGAAAGGACCCCGCACATGCTCCTATCACCCATGTCACTAGGAAGGACCCCGCACCTGATGCTATGACACATATCACTAGGAAGGACCCCGCACATGCTCCTATGACCCATGTCACTAGGAAGGACCCCGCACCTGCTCCTATCACACATGTCAACATGTAGGACCCGCACATGCTTCTATGACACATATCACTAGGAAGGACCCCGCACATGCTCCTATCACCCATGTCACTAGGAAGGACCTCGCACATGCTTCTATGACACATATCACTAGGAAGGACCCCGCACATGCTCCTATCACCCATGTCACTAGGAAGGACCCCGCACATGCACCTATCACCCATGTCACTAGGAAGGACCCCGCACATGCTCCTATGACCCATGTTACTAGGAAGGACCCCGTACATGCTCCTATGATCCATGTCACTAGGAAGGACACCACACATGCTCCTATCACCCTTGACACTAGGAAGGACCCCGCACATGATCCTATGACACATATCACTAGGAAGGACCCCGCACATGCTCCTATCACCCATGACACTAGGAAGGACCCCGCACATGCTCCTAAGACCCATGTCACTAGTAAGGACCCCACACATGCTCCTAAGACCCATGTCACTAGGATGGACACAGCACATGCGCCTATCACCCATGTCACTAGGAAGGACCCCGCACATGCTCCAATGACCCATTTCACTAAGAAGGACCCCGCACATGCTCCTATGACTCATGTCACTAGGAAGGAACCCGCACATACTCTTATGGCCCATGTCACTAGGAAGGACCCCGCACATGCACCTATCACCCATGTCACTAGGATGGACCCCGCACATGCTCCTATGACCCATGTCACTAGGAAGGACACCGCACATGCTCCTATCACCCATGTCACTAGGAAGGACCCCGCACAAGCTCCTATCACCCATGTCACTAGGAAGGACCCCGCACATGCTCCTATCACCCATGTCACTAGGAAGGACCCCGCACAAACTCCTAAGACACAAATAACTAGGAAGGACCCCGCACATGCTCCTATGACACAAGCCACTAGGAAGGACCCCGCACATGCTCCTATCACACATGTCACTAGGAAGGACCCCGCACATGCTCCTATGACCCATTTCACTAGGAAGGACCCCAAAATGCTCCTATTACCCATGT
This sequence comes from Taudactylus pleione, assembly GCA_031769625.1. Taxonomy (NCBI): domain Eukaryota; kingdom Metazoa; phylum Chordata; class Amphibia; order Anura; family Myobatrachidae; genus Taudactylus; species Taudactylus pleione. The sequence goes on from JAUIMM010000845.1 coordinate 980,987, forward strand.
TACTAGGAAGGACCCCGCACATGCTCCTATGACCCAAATCACTTGGCTGGTCCCCGCACCTGCTCCTATGACCCATGTCACTAGGAAGGACCCCGGACATTCTCCTATCACCCATGCCACTAGGTAGGACCCCAAAAATGCTCCTGTTACCCAAGTCACTAGGAAGGACCCCGCACATGCTCCTTTGACCCATGTCACTAGGAAGGACCCCCGCACATGCTCTTAAGACCCATGTCACTAGGAAGGACCCCGCACATGCTCCTATGACACATGTCACTAGGAAAGACCCCACACATGCTCCTATGACACAAGTCACTAGGAAAGACCCCGCACCTGCTCCTATGTCCCATGTCACTAGGAACGACCCCGCACCTGATCCTATGACACATATCACTAGGAAGGACCCCGCACCTGATCCTATGACACATATCACTAGGAAGGACCCTGCACCTGATCCTATGACACATGTCACTAGGAAGGACCCCGCACATGCTCCTATGACCCATTTCACTAGGATGGACCCCGCACATGCTCCTATCACCCATGTCACTAGGAAGGACCCCGCACATGCTCCTATCACCCATGTCACTAGGAAGGACCCCGCACATGCTCCTATGACCCATGTCACTAGGAAGTACCCCACACATGCTCCTATGACACATGTCACTAGGAAGGACCCCGCACATGCACCTATCACCCATGTCACTAGGAAGGACACCGCACATGCTCAAATCACCCATGTCACTAGGAAGGATCCCGCACAAGTTTCTATGACCCATGTCACTAGGAAGGATACCGCACATGCTCCTATCATCCATGTCACTAGGAAGGACCCCGCACCTGCTCCTATGACACATGTCACTAGGAAGTACACAGCACATACTCCTATGACCCATGTCACTAGGATGGACCCCGCACATGCTCCTATGACCCATGTCACTTGGAAGGACCCCGCACATGCTCCTATCACCCATGTCACTAGGATGGACCCCGCACAAGCTCCTATCACCCATGTCACTAGGAAGGACTCAGCACATGCTTCTATGACACATATCACTAGGAAGGACCCCGCACATGCTCCTATCACCCATGTCACTAGGAAGGACCCCGCACATGCTCCTATGATCCATGTCACTAGGAAGGACACCGCACATGCTCCTATCACCCATGTCACTAGGAAGGACCCCGCACATGATCCTATGACACATATCACTAGGAAGGACCCCGCACATGCTCCCATCACCCATGTCACTAGGAAGGACCCCGCACATGCTTCTATCACCCAAGTCACTAGGAAGGACCCCGCACATGCTCCTATCACCCATGTCACTAGGAAGGACCCCGCAATTGATCCTATGACACATATCACTAGGAAGGACCCCGCACATGCTCCTATGACCCATGTCACTAGGAAGGACCCCGCACCTGCTTCTATCACACATGTCAACATGTAGGACCAGCACATGCTCCTATCACCCATGTCACTAGGAAGGACCCCGCTCATGCTTCTATCACCCAAGTCACTAGGAAGGACCCCGCACAAGCTCCTATGACCCATATCACCATGTAGTACTCCGCACATGCTCCTATCACCCATGTCAACATGTAGGACCCGCACATGCTCCTATCACCCATGTCACTAGGAAGGACCTCGCACATGCTCTTATGACCTATGTCTCACTAGGATGGACCCCGCACATACTCCTATGACCCAAGTCACCAGAAAGGACCCCTCAAATGGTCCTTTCACCCATTTCAATAGGAAGGACCCCGCTCATGCTCCTATGACACAAGTCACTAGGAAGGACCCCGCACATGCTCCTATGACACAAGTCACTAGGAATGACCCCGCACATGCTCCTATGATCCATGTCACTAGGAAGGACACCGCACATGCTCCTATCACCCATGTCACTAGGACGGACCCCGCACATGCTCCTAGTTCCCATGTCACTAGGAAGGATCCCGCACCTGATCCTATGACACATATCACAAGGAAGGACCCCGCACCTGATCTTATAACCCATGTCACTAGGAAGGACCCCGCACATGCTCCTATGACCCATGTCACTAGGAAGGACCCCGCAAATGCTCCTATCACCCATGTCACTAGGAAGGCCCCCTGCACATGCTCCTTTGACCCATGTCACTAGGAAGGACCCCCGCACATGCTCCTATCACCCATGTCACTAGGAAGGACCCCGCACATGATTCTATGACACATATCACTAGGAAGGACCCCTCACATGCTCCCATCACCCATGTCACTAGGAAGGACCCCGCACATGCTTCTATCACCCAAGTCACTAGGAAGGACCCCGCACATGCTCCTAGTTCCCATGTCACTAGGAAGGATCCCGCACCTGATCCTATGACACATATCACAAGGAAGGACCCCGCACCTGATCTTATAACCCATGTCACTAGGAAGGACCCCGCACATGCTCCTATGACCCATGTCACTAGGAAGGACCCCGCAAATGCTCCTATCACCCATGTCACTAGGAAGGCCCCCTGCACATGCTCCTTTGACCCATGTCACTAGGAAGGACCCCCGCACATGCTCTTAAGACCCATGTCACTAGGAAGGACCCCGCACATGCTCCTATGACACATGTCACTAGGAAAGACCCCACACATGCTCCTATGACACAAGTCACTAGGAAAGACCCCGCACCTGCTCCTATGTCCCATGTCACTAGGAACGACCCCGCACCTGATCCTATGACACATATCACTAGGAAGGATCCCGCACCTGATCCTATGACACATATCACTAGGAAGGACCCCGCACCGGATCCTATGACACATGTCACTAGGAAGGACCCCGCACATGCTCCTATGACCCATGTCACTAGGATGGACCCCGCACATGCTCCTATCACCCATGTCACTAGGAAGGACCCCGCACATGCTCCTATCACCCATGTCACTAGGAAGGACCCCGCTCATGCTCCTATGACCCATGTCACTAGGAAGTACCCCACACATGCTCCTATGACAAATGTCACTAGGAAGGACCCCGCACATGCACCTATCACCCATGTCACTAGGAAGGACACCGCACATGCTCCTATCACCAATGTCACTAGGAAGGATCCCGCACAAGTTTCTATGACCCATGTCACTAGGAAGGATACCGCACATGCTCCTATCACCCATGTCACTAGGAAGGACCCCGCACCTGCTCCTATGACACATGTCACTAGGAAGTACACAGCACATACTCCTATGACCCATGTCACTAGGAAGGACCCCGCACATGCTCCTATCACCCATGTCACTAGGAAGGACCCCGCACATGCTCCTATGACCCATGTCACTAGGAAGGACCCCGCACATGCTTCATTGACACATATCACTAGGAAGGTCCCAGCACATGCTCCTATCACCCATGTCACTAGGAAGGACCCCGCACATGCTCCTATGATCCATGTCACTAGGAAGGACACCGCACATGCTCCTATCACCCATGTCACTAGGAAGGACCCCGCACATGATCCTATGACACATATCACTAGGAAGGACCCCGCACATGCTCCCATCACCCATGTCACTAGGAAGGACCCCGCACATGCTTCTATCACCCAAGTCACTAGGAAGGACCCCGCACATGCTCCTATCACCCATGTCACTAGGAAGGACCCCGCAATTGATCCTATGACACATATCACTAGGAAGGACCCCGCACATGCTCCTATGACCCATGTCACTAGGAAGGACCCCGCACCTGCTTCTATCACACATGTCAACATGTAGGACCAGCACATGCTCCTATCACCCATGTCACTAGGAAGGACCCCGCAATTGATCCTATGACACATATCACTAGGAAGGACCCCGCACATGCTCCTATGACCCATGTCACTAGGAAGGACCCCGCACCTGCTTCTATCACACATGTCAACATGTAGGACCAGCACATGCTTCTATCACCCAAGTCACTAGGAAGGACCCCGCTCAAGCTCCTATGACCCATATCACCATGTAGTACTCCGCACATGCTCCTATCACCCATGTCAACATGTAGGACCCGCACATGCTCCTATCACCCATGTCACTAGGAAGGACCTCGCACATGCTCTTATGACCTATGTCTCACTAGGATGGACCCCGCACATACTCCTATGACCCAAGTCACCAGAAAGGACCCCTCAAATGGTCCTATCACCCATTTCAATAGGAAGGACCCCGCTCATGCTCCTATGACCCAAGTCACTAGGAAGGACCCCGCACATGCTCCTATGACACAAGTCACTAGGAAGGACCCCGCACATGCTCCTATGATCCATGTCACTAGGAAGGACACCGCACATGCTCCTATCACCCATGTCACTAGGACGGACCCCGCACATGCTCCTAGTTCCCATGTCACTAGGAAGGATCCCGCACCTGATCCTATGACACATATCACAAGGATGGACCCCGCACCTGATCTTATAACCCATGTCACTAGGAAGGACCCCGCACATGCTCCTATGACCCATGTCACTAGGAAGGACCCCGCAAATGCTCCTATCACCAATGTCACTAGGAAGGCCCCCTGCACATGCTCCTATGACACATGTCACTAGGAAGGACCCCACACATGCTCCTATCACCCATGTCACTAGGAAGGACCCCGAACATGCTGCTATAACCCATGTCACTAGGAAGGACCGCGCACATGCTCCTATCACCCATGTCACTAGGAAGGACCCCGCACATGCACCTATCACCCGTGTCACTAGGAAGGACACCACACATGCTCCTATCACCCATGTCACTAGGAAGGACCCCGCACATGCTCCTATCACCAATGTCACTAGGAAGGACCCCTCACCTGCTCCTATGGCACATGTCACTAGGAAGTACACAGCACATACTCCAATGACCCATGTCACTAGGAAGGACCCCGCACATGCTCCTATCACCTATGTCACTAGGAAGGACCCCGCACATGCTCCTATGACCCTTGTCACTAGGAAGGACCCCGCACATGCTCCTATCACCCATGTCACTAGGAAGGACCCCGCACATGCTCCTATCACCCATGTCACTAGGAAGGACTCAGCACATGCTTCTATGACACATATCACTAGGACGGACCCCGCACATGCTCCTATCACCCATGTCACTAGGAAGGACCCCGCACATGCTTCTATGACACATATCACTAGGAAGGACCCCGCACATGCTCCTATCACCCATGTCACTAGGAAGGACCCCGCACATGCACGTATCACCCATGTCACTAGGAGGACCCCGCACATGCTCCTATGACCCATGTTACTAGGAAGGACCCCGCACATGCTCCTATGATCCATGTCACTAGGAAGGACACTGCACATGCTCCTATCACCCTTGTCACTAGAAAGGACCCCGCACATGATCCTATGACACATATCACTAGGAAGGACCCCGCACATCCAACTATCACCCATGTCACTAGGAAGGACCCCGCACATGCTTCTATCACCCAAGTCACTAGGAAGGACCCCGCACATGCTCCTATCACCCATGTCACTAGGAAGGACCCCGCACCTGATGCTATGAAACATATCACTAGGAAGGACCCCGCACATGCTCCTATGACCCATGTCACTAGGAAGGACCCCGCACCTGCTCCTATCACACATGCCAACATGTAGGACCCGCACATGCTCCTATCACCCATGTCACTAGGAAGGACCCCGCACATGCTTTTATCACCCAAGTCACTAGGAAGGACCCCGCACAAGCTCCTATGACCCATGTCACCATGTAGTACTCCGCACATGCTCCTATCACCCATGTCAAGATGTAGGACCCGCACCTGCCCCTATCACGCATGTCACTAGGAAGGACCTCGCACATGCTCTTATGACCTATGTCTCACTAGGAAGGACCCCGCACATACTCCTATGACCCATGTCACCAGAATGGACCCCTGAAATGGTCCTATCACCTATGTCAATAGGAAGGACCCCGCACATGCTCCTATGACCCAAGTCACTAGGATGGACCCCGCACATGCTCCTATGACACAAATCACTAGGAAGAACCCCGCACATGCTCCTATGATCCATGTCACTAAGAAGGACACCGCACATGCTCCTATCACCCATGTCACTAGGAAGGACCCCAAAAATGCTCCTGTTACCGAAGTCACTAGGAAGGACCCCGCACATACTGCTTTGACCCATTTCACTAGGAAGGACCCCGCACATGCTCTTAAGACCCATCTCACCAGGAAAGACCCCGCACATGCTCCTATGACACATGTCACTAGGAAGGACCCCGCACATGCTCCTATGACCCCTGTCACTAGGAAAGACCCCGCACATGCTCCTATGACACAAGTCACTAGGAAGGACCCCACACTTGCTCCTATCACCCATGTTACTAGGAAGGACCCCGCACATGCTCCTATCACCCATGTCGCTAGGAAGGACCCCGCACATGTTCCTATCACCCATGTCACTAGGAAGGACCCCGCACATGCTCCTATGACCCATGTCACTAGGAAAGACCCCGCACATGCTCCTATGACACAAGTCTCTAGGAAGGACCCCGCACTTGCTCCTATCACCCATGTCACTAGGAAGGACCCCGCACATGCTCCTATCACCCATGTCGCTAGGAAGGACCCCGCACATGTTCCTATCACCCATGTCACTAGGAAGGACCCCTCACATGCTCCTATCACCCATGTCACTAGGAAGGACACCGCACATGCTCCTATCACCCATGTCACTAGGACGGACCCCGCACATGCTCCTATCACCCATGTCACTAGGAAGGACCCCGCACCTGATCCTTTGACACATATCACTAGGAAGGACACCGCACCTGATATTATGACCCATGTCACTAGGAAGGACCCCGCACATGCTCCTATGACCCATGTCACTAGGATGGACCCCGAAAATGCTCCTATCACCCATGTCACTAGGAAGGACGCCGCACATGCTACTATGACACATGTCACTAGGAAGGACCCCGCACATGCTCCTATCACCCATGTCACTAGGAAGGACCCAGCACATGCTCCTATCACCCATGTCACTAGGAAGGACCACGCACATGCTCCTATCACCCATGTCACTAGGAAGGACCCCGCACATGCACCTATCACCCATGTCACTAGGAAGGACACCACACATGCTCCTATCACCCATGTCACTAGGAAGGACCCCGCACATGCTTCTATGACCCATGTCACTAAGAAGGACCCCGCACATGCTCCTATCACCCATGTCACTAAGAAGGACCCCTCACCTGCTCCTATGACACATGTCACTAGGAAGTACACAGCACATACTCCTATGACCCATGTCACTAGGAAGGACCCCGCACATGCTCCTATCACCCATGTCACTAGTAAGGACACCGAACATGCTCCTATCACCCATGTCACTAGGAAGGACCCCGCACATGCTCCTATCACCCATGTCACTAGGAAGGACCCCGCACATGCTCCTATCACCCATGTCACTAGGAAGGACTCAGCACATGCTTCTATGACATATATCACTAGGAAGGACCCCGCACATACTCCTATCACCCATGTCACTAGGAAGGACCCCGCACATGCTTTTATCACCCAAGTCACTAGGAAGGACCCCGCACAAGCTCCAATGACCCATGTCACCCTGTAGTACTCCGCACATGCTCCTATCACCCATGTCAAGATGTAGGACCCGCACATGCCCCTATCACGCATGTCATTAGGAAGGACCTCGCACATGCTCTTATGACCTATGTCTCACTAGGAAGGACCCCGCACATACTCCTATGACCCATGTCACCAGAAAGGACCCCTCAAATGGTCCTATCACCCATGTCAATAGGAAGGACTCCGCACATGCTCCTATGACCCAAGTCACTAGGAAGGACCCCGCACATGCTCCTATCACCCATGTCACTAGGAAGGACCCCGCACATGCACCTATCACCCATGTCACTAGGAAAGACCCCGCACATGCTCCTATCACCCATGTTACTAGGAAGGACCCCGCACATGCTCCTATGATCCATGTCACTAGGAAGGACACCGCACATGCTCCTATCACCCTTGTCACTAGGAAGGACCCCGCACAAGATCCTATGACACATATCACTAGGAAGGACCCCGCACATGCTCCTATCACCCATGTCACTAGGAAGGACCCCGCACATGCTCCTGAGACCCATGTCACTAGTAAGGACCCCACACATGCTCCTAAGACCCATGTCACTAGGATGGACACAGCACATGCACCTATCACCCATGTCACTAGGAAGGACCCCGCACATGCTCCAATGACCCATGTCACTAAGAAGGACCCAGCACATGCTCCTATGTCTCATGTCACTAGGAAGGAACCTGCACATGCTCTTATGGCCCATGTCACTAGGAAGGACCCCGCACATGCTCCTATCACACGTCACTAGGAAGGACCCCGCACCTGCTCCTATGACCCATTTCACTAGGAAGGACCCCAAAATACTCCTATTACCCATGTTACTAGGAAGGACCCCGCACATGCTCCTATGATCCATGTCACTAGGAAGGACACTGCACATGCTCCTATCACCCATGTCACTAGGAAGGACCCCGCACAAGCTCCTATCACCCATGTCACTAGGAAGGACCCCACACATGCTCCTATCACCCATGTCACTAGGAAGGACCCCGCACATGCTCCTAAGACACAAGTAACTAGGAAGGACCCCGCACATGCTCCTATGACACAAGCCACTAGGAAGGACCCCGCACATGCTCCTATCACACGTCACTAGGAAGGACCCCGCACCTGCTCCTATGACCCATTTCACTAGGAAGGACCCCAAAATGCTCCTATTACCCATGTTACTAGGAAGGACCCCGCACATGCTCCTATGACCCATGTCACTAGTAAGGACACCGTACATGCTCCTATCACCCATGTCACTTGGAAGGACCCCGCACATGCTCCTATCACCCATGTCACTTGGAAGAACCCCGCACATGCTCCTATCACCCATGTCACTAGGAAGGACCCCGCACATGCTCCTATCACCCATGTCACTAGGAAGGACCCTGCACATGCTTCTATGACACATATCACTAGGAAGGACCCCGCACATGCTCCTATCACCCATGTCACTAGGAAGGACCTCGCACATGCTTCTATGACACATATCACTAGGAAGGGCCCCGCACATGCTCCTATCACCCATGTCACTAGGAAGGACCCCGCACATGCACCTATCACCCATGTCACTAGGAAGGACCCCGCACATGCTCCTATGACCAATGTTACTAGGAAGGACCCCGCACATGCTCCTATGATCCATGTCACTAGGAAGGACACCACACATGCTCCTATCACCCTTGACACTAGGAAGGACCCCGCACTTGATCCTATGACACATATCACTAGGAAGGACCCCACACATGCTCCTATCACCCATGTCACTAGGAAGGACCCCGCACATGCTCTTATCACCCATGTCACTAGGAAGGACTCAGCACATGCTTCTATGACACATATCACTAGGAAGGACCCCGCACATGCTCCTATCACCCATGTCACTAGGAAGGACCTCGCACATGCTTCTATGACACATATCACTAGGAAGGACCCCGTACATGCTCCTATCACCCATGTCACTAGGAAGGACCCCGCACATGCACCTATCACCCATGTCACTAGGAAGGACCCCGCACAAGATCCTATCACCCATGTCACTAGGAAGGACCCCGCACATGCTCCTATCACCCATGTCACTAGGAAGGACCCCGCACATGCTCCTAAGACACAAGTAACTAGGAAGGACCCCGCACATGCTCCTATGACACAAGCCACTAGGAAGAACCCCGCACATCCTCCTATCACACGTCACTAGGAAGGACCCCGCACCTGCTCCTATGACCCATTTCACTAGGAAGGACCCCAAAATGCTCCTATTACCCATGTTACTAGGAAGGACCCCGCACATGCTCCTATGACCCAAATCACTTGGCTGGTCCCCGCACATGCTCCTATGACCCATGTCACTAGGAAGGACCCCGGACATTCTCATATCACCCATGCCACTAGGTAGGACCCCAAAAATGCTCCTGTTACCCAAGTCACTAGGAAGGACCCCGCACATGCTCCTTTGACCCATGTCACTAGGAAGGACCCCCGCACATGCTCATAAGACCCATGTCACTAGGAAGGACCCCGCACATGCTCCTATGACCCATGTCACTAGGAAGGACCCCGCACATGCTTTTATCACCCAAGTCACTAGGAAGGACCCCGCACAAGCTCCTATGACCCATGTCACCATGTAGTACTCTGCACATGCTCCTATCACCCATGTCAAGATGTAGGACCCGCACATGCCCCTATCACGCATGTCACTAGGAAGGACCTCGCACATGCTCTTATGACCTATGTCTCACTAGGAAGGACCCCGCACATACTCCTATGACCCATGTCAGCAGAAAGGACCCCTCAAATGGACCAATCACACATGTCAACATGTAGGACCCGCACATGCTCCTATCACCCATGTCACTAGGAAGGACCTCGCACATGCTCTTATGACCTATTTCTCACTAGGAAGGACCCCGCACATACTCCTATGACCCATGTCACCAGAAAGGACCCCTCAAATGGTCCTAACACCCATGTCAATAGGAAGGACCCCGCACATGCTCCTTTGACCCAAGTCACTAGGAAGGACCCCGCACATGCTCTTATGACACAAATCACTAGGAAGAACCCCGCACATGCTCCTATGATCCATGTCACTAAGAACGACACCGCACATGCTCCTATCACCCATGTCACTAGGAAGCACCCCAAAAATGCTCCTGTTACCGAAGTCACTAGGAAGGACCCCGCACATACTGCTTTGACCCATGTCACTAGGAAGGACCCCGCACATGCTCTTAAGACCCATGTCACCAGGAAAGACCCCGCACATGCTCCTATGACACAAGTCACTAGGAAGGACCCCGCACATGCTCCTATCACCCATGTCGCTAGGAAGGACCCCGCACATGTTCCTATCACCCATGTCACTAGGAAGGACCCCGCACATGCTCCTATGACCCATGTCACTAGGAAAGACCCCGCACATGCTCCTATGACACAAGTCACTAGGAAGGACCCCGCACATGCTCCTATCACCCATTTCACTAGGAAGGACACCACACATGCTCCTATCACCCATGTCACTAGGACGGACCCCGCACATGCTCCTATCACCCATGTCACTAGGAAGGACCCCGCACCTGATCCTATGACACATATCACTAGGAAGGACCCCGCAATTGATATTATGACCCATGTCACTAGGAAGGACCCCGCAAATGCTCCTATCACCCATGTCATTAGGAAGAACCCCGCACATGCTCCTATGACACATGTCACTAGGAAGGACCCCCACATGCTCCTATCACCCATTTCACTAGGAAGGACCCCGCACATGCTCCTATCACCCATGTCACTAGGAAGTACCCCGCACATGCTCCTATCACCCATGTCACTAGGAAGGACCACGCACATGCTCCTATCACCCATGTCACTAGGAAGGACCCCACACATGCACCTATCACCCATGTCACTAAGAAGGACCGCGCACATGCTCCTATCACCCATGTCACTAAGAAGGACCCCTCACCTACTCCTATGACACATGTCACTAGGAAGTACACAGCACATACTCCTATGACCCATGTCACTCGGAAGGACCCCGCACATGCTCCTATCACCCATGTCACTAGGAAGGACCCCGCACATGCTCCTATGACCCATGTCACTAGTAAGGACACCGTACATGCTCCTATCACCCATGTCACTTGGAAGGACCCCGCACATGCTCCTATCACCCATGTCACTAGGAAGGACCCCGCACATGCTCCTATCACCCATGTCACTAGGAAGGACTCCGCACATGCTTCTATGACACATATCACTAGGAAGGACCCAGCACATGCTCTTATCACCCATGTCACTAGGAAGGACCTCGCACATGCTTCTATGACATATATCACTAGGAAGGACCCCGCACATGCTCCTATCACCCATGTCACTAGGAAGGACCCCGCACATGCACCTATCACCCATGTCACTAGGAAGGACCCCGCACATGCTCCTATGACCCATGTTACTAGGAAGGACCCCGCACATGCTCCTATGATCCATGTCACTAGGAAGGACACCACACATGCTCCTATCACCCTTGACACTAGGATGGACCCCGCACATGATCCTATGACACATATCACTAGGAAGGACCCCGCACATGCTCCTATCACCCATGTCACTAGGAAGGACCCCGCACATGCTCCTAAGACCCATGTCACTAGTAAGGACCCCACACATGCTCCTAAGACCCATGTCACTAGGATGGACACAGCACATGCGCCTATCACCCATGTCTCTAGGAAGGACCCCGCACATGCTCCTAAGACACAAGTAACTAGGAAGGACCCCGCACATGCTCCTATGACACAAGCCACTAGGAAGGACCCCGCACATGCTCCTATCACACATCACTATGAAGGACCCCGCACATGCTCCTATGACCCATTTCACTAGGAAGGACCCCAAAATGCTCCTATTACCCATGTTACTAGGAAGGACCCCGCACATGCTCCTATGACCCAAATCACTTGGCTGGTCCCCGCACATGCTCCTATGACCCATGTCACTAGGAAGGACCCCGGACATTCTCCTATCACCCATGCCACTAGGTAGGACCCCAAAAATGCTCCTGTTACCCAAGTCACTAGGAAGGACCCCGCACATGCTCCTTTGACCCATGTCACTAGGAAGGACCCCCGCACATGCTCTTAAGACCCATGTCACTAGGAAGGACCCCGCACATGCTCCTATGACCCATGTCACTAGGAAGGACCCCGCACATGCTTTTATCACCCAAGTCACTAGGAAGGACCCCGCACAAGCTCCTATGACCCATGTCACCATGTAGTACTCCGCACATGCTCCTATCACCCATGTCAAGATGTAGGACCCGCACATGCCCCTATCACGCATGTCACTAGGAAGGACCTCGCACATGCTCATATGACCTATGTCTCACTAGGAAGGACCCCGCACATACTCCTATGACCCATGTCAGCAATAAGGACCCCTCAAATGGTCCTATCACACATGTCAACATGTAGAACCCGCACATGCTCCTATCACCCATGTCACTAGTAAGGACCCCGCACATGCTTTTATCAAACAAGTCACTAGGAAGGACCCCGCACAAGCTCCTATGACCCATGTCACCATGTAGTACTCCGCACATGCTCCTATCACCCATGTCAAGATGTAGGACCCGCACATGCCCCTATCACGCATGTCACTAGGAAGGACCTCGCACATGCTCTTATGACCTATGTCTCACTAGGAAGGACCCCGCACATACTCCTATGACCCATGTTACCAGAAAGGACCCCTCAAATGGTCCTTTCACCCATGTCAATATAAAGGACCACGCACATGCTCCTTTGACCCAAGTCACTAGGATGGACCCCGCACATGCTCCTATGACACAAATCACTAGGAAGAACCCCGCACATGCTCCTATGATCCATGTCACTAAGAAGGACACCGCACATGCTCCTATCACCGATGTCACTAGGAAGGACCCCAAAAATGCTCCTGTTACCGAAGTCACTAGGAAGGACCCCGCACATACTGCTTTGACCCATGTCACTAGGAAGGACCCAGCATATGCTCTTAAGACCCATGTCACCAGGAAAGACCCCGCACATACTCCTATGACACATGTCACTAGGAAGGACCCCGCACATGCTCCTATGACCCATGTCACTAGGAAAGACCCCGCACATGCTCCTATGACACAAGTCACTAGGAAGGACCCTGCACTTGCTCCTATCACCCATGTCACTAGGAAGGACCCCGCACATGCTCCTATCACCCATGTCGCTAGGAAGGACCCCGCACATGTTCCTATCACCCATGTCACTAGGAAGGACCCCGCACATGCTCCTATGACCCATGTCACTAGGAAAGACCCCGCACATGCTCCTATGACACAAGTCACTAGGAAGAACCCCGCACATGCTCCTATCACCCATTTCACTAGGAAGAACACCGCACATGCTCCTATCACCCATGTCACTAGGACGGACCCCACACATGCTCCTATCACCCATGTCACTAGGAAGGACCCCGCACCTGATCCTATGACACATATCACTAGGAAGGACCCCGCACCTGATATTATGACCCATGTCACTAGGAAGGACCCCGCAAATGCTCCTATCACCCATGTCACTAGGAAGGACCCTGCACATGCTCCTATGACACATGTCACTAGGAAGGACCCCCCACATGCTCCTATCACCCATGTCACTAGGAAGGACCCCGAACATGCTCCTATCACCCATGTCACTAGGAAGGACCACGCACATGCTCCTATCACCCATGTCACAAGGAAGGACCCCACACATGCTCCTATCACCCATGTCACTAAGAAGGACCGCGCACATGCTCCTATCACCCATGTCACTAAGAAGGACCCCTCACCTGCTCCTATGACACATGTCACTAGGAAGTACACAGCACATACTCCTATGACCAATGTCACTAGGAAGGACCCCGCACATGCTCCTATCACCCATGTCACTAGGAAGGACCCCGCACATGCTCCTATGACCCATGTCACTAGTAAGGACACCGTACATGCTCCTATCACCCATGTCACTAGGAAGGACCCCGCACATGCTCCTATCACCCATGTCACTAGGAAGGACCCCGCTCATGCTCCTATCACCCATGTCACTAGGAAGGACTCAGCACATGCTTCTATGACACATATCACTAGGAAGGATCCCGCACATGCTCCTATCACCCATGTCACTAGGAAGGACCTCGCACATGCTTCTATGACACATATCACTAGGAAGGACCCCGCACATGCTCCTATCACCCATGTCACTAGGAAGGACCCCGCACATGCACCTATCACCCATGTCACTAGGAAGGACCCCGCACATGCTCCTATGACCCATGTTACTAGGAAGGACCCCGCACATGCTCCTATGATCCATGTCACTAGGAAGGACACCACACATGCTCCTATCACCCTTGACACTAGGAAGGACCCCGCACATGATCCTATGACACATATCACTAGGAAGGACCCCGCACATGCTCCTATCACCCATGTCACTAGGATGGACACAGCACATGCGCCTATCACCCATGTCTCTAGGAAGGACCCCGCACATGCTCCAATGACCAATGTCACTAAGAAGGACCCCGCACATGCTCCTATGACTCATGTCACTAGGAAGGAACCCGCACATGCTCTTATGGCCCATGTCACTAGGAAGGACCCCGCACATGCACCTATCACCCATGTCACTAGGATGGACCCCGCAAATGCTCCTATGACCCATGTCACTAGGAAGGACACCGCACATGCTCCTATCACCCATGTCACTAGGAAGGACCCCGCACAAGCTCCTATCACCCATGTCACTAGGAAGGACCCCGCACATGCTCCTATCACCCATGTCACTAGGAAGGACCCCGCACAAGCTCCTAAGAAAAAAATAACTAGGAAGGACCCCGCACATGCTCCTATGACACAAGCCACTAGGAAGGACCCCGCACATGCTCCTATCACACATGTCACTAGGAAGGACCCCGCACATGCTCCTATGACCCATTTCACTAGGAAGGACCCCAAAATGCTCCTATTACCCATGTTACTAGGAAGGACCCCGCACATGCTCCTATGACCCAAATCACTTGGCTGGTCCCCGCACCTGCTCCTATGACCCATGTCACTAGGAAGGACCCCGGACATTCTCCTATCACCCATGCCACTAGGTAGGACCCCAAAAATGCTTCTGTTACCCAAGTCACTAGGAAGGACCCCGCACATGCTCCTTTGACCCATGTCACTAGGAAGGACCCCCGCACATGCTCTTAAGACCCATGTCACTAGGAAGGACCCCGCACATGCTCCTATGTCACATGTCACTAGGAAAGACCCCACACATGCTCCTATGACACAAGTCACTAGGAAAGACCCCGCACCTGCTCCTATGTCCCATGTCACTAGGAACGACCCCGCACCTGATCCTATGACACATATCACTAGGAAGGACCCCGCACCTGATCCAATGACACATATCACTAGGAAGGACCCCGCACCTGATCCTATGACACATGTCACTAGGAAGGACCCCGCACATGCTCCTATGACCCATGTCACTAGGATGGACCCCGCACATGCTCCTATCACCCATGTCACTAGGAAGGACTCCGCACATGCTCCTATCACCCATGTCACTAGGAAGGACCCCGCACATGCTCCTATGACCCATGTCACTAGGAAGTACCCCACACATGCTCCTATGACCCATGTCACTAGGAAGGACCCCGGACATTCTCATATCACCCATGCCACTAAGTAGGACCCCAAAAATGCTCCTGTTACCCAAGTCACTAGGAAGGACCCCGCACATGCTCCTTTGACCCATGTCACTAGGAAGGACCCCCGCACATGCTCTTAAGACCCATGTCACTAGGAAGGACCCCGCACATGCTCCTATGACCCATGTCACTAGGAAGGACCCCGCACATGCTTTTATCACCCAAGTCACTAGGAAGGACCCCGCACAAGCTCCTATGACCCATGTCACCATGTAGTACTCTGCACATGCTCCTATCACCCATGTCAAGATGTAGGACCCGCACATGCCCCTATCACGCATGTCACTAGGAAGGACCTCGCACATGCTCTTATGACCTATGTCTCACTAGGAAGGACCCCGCACATACTCCTATGACCCATGTCAGCAGAAAGGACCCCTCAAATGGACCTATCACACATGTCAACATGTAGGACCCGCACATGCTCCTATCACCCATGTCACTAGGAAGGACCTCGCACATGCTCTTATGACCTATGTCTCACTAGGAAGGACCCCGCACATACTCCTATGACCCATGTCACCAGAAAGGACCCCTCAAATGGTCCTAACACCCATGTCAATAGGAAGGACCCCGCACATGCTCCTTTGACCCAAGTCACTAGGAAGGACCCCGCACATGCTCTTATGACACAAATCACTAGGAAGAACCCCGCACATGCTCCTATGATCCATGTCACTAAGAACGACACCGCACATGCTCCTATCACCCATGTCACTAGGAAGCACCCCAAAAATGCTCCTGTTACCGAAGTCACTAGGAAGGACCCCGCACATACTGCTTTGACCCATGTCACTAGGAAGGACCCCGCACATGCTCTTAAGACCCATGTCACCAGGAAAGACCCCGCACATGCTCCTATGACACAAGTCACTAGGAAGGACCCCGCACTTGCACCTATCACCCATGTCACTAGGAAGGACCCCGCACATGCTCCTATCACCCATGTCGCTAGGAAGGACCCCGCACATGTTCCTATCACCCATGTCACTAGGAAGGACCCCGCACATGCTCCTATGACCCATGTCACTAGGAAAGACCCCGCACATGCTCCTATGACACAAGTCACTAGGAAGGACCCCGCACATGCTCCTATCACCCATTTCACTAGGAAGGACACCACACATGCTCCTATCACCCATGTCACTAGGACGGACCCCGCACATGCTCCTATCACCCATGTCACTAGGAAGGACCCCGCACCTGATCCTATGACACATATCACTAGGAAGGACCCCGCAATTGATATTATGACCCATGTCACTAGGAAGGACCCCGCAAATGCTCCTATCACCCATGTCACTAGGAAGAACCCCGCACATGCTCCTATGACACATGTCACTAGGAAGGACCCCCACATGCTCCTATCACCCATTTCACTAGGAAGGACCCCGCACATGCTCCTATCACCCATGTCACTAGGAAGTACCCCGCACATGCTCCTATCACCCATGTCACTAGGAAGGACCACGCACATGCTCCTATCACCCATGTCACTAGGAAGGACCCCACACATGCACCTATCACCCATGTCACTAAGAAGGACCGCGCACATGCTCCTATCACCCATGTCACTAAGAAGGACCCCTCACCTACTCCTATGACACATGTCACTAGGAAGTACACAGCACATACTCCTATGACCCATGTCACTAGGAAGGACCCCGCACATGTTCCTATCACCCATGTCACTAGGAAGGACCCCGCACATGCTCCTAAGACCCATGTCACTAGTAAGGACCCCACACATGCTCCTAAGACCCATGTCACTAGGATGGACACAGCACATGCGCCTATCACCCATGTCTCTAGGAAGGACCCCGCACATGCTCCTAAGACACAAGTAACTAGGAAGGACCCCGCACATGCTCCTATGACACAAGCCACTAGGAAGGACCCCGCACATGCTCCTATCACACATCACTATGAAGGACCCCGCACATGCTCCTATGACCCATTTCACTAGGAAGGACCCCAAAATGCTCCTATTACCCATGTTACTAGGAAGGACCCCGCACATGCTCCTTTGACCCAAATCACTTGGCTGGTCCCCGCACATGCTCCTATGACCCATGTCACTAGGAAGGACCCCGGACATTCTCCTATCACCCATGCCACTAGGTAGGACCCCAAAAATGCTCCTGTTACCCAAGTCACTAGGAAGGACCCCGCACATGCTCCTTTGACCCATGTCACTAGGAAGGACCCCCGCACATGCTCTTAAGACCCATGTCACTAGGAAGGACCCCGCACATGCTCCTATGACCCATGTCACTAGGAAGGACCCCGCACATGCTTTTATCACCCAAGTCACTAGGAAGGACCCCGCACAAGCTCCTATGACCCATGTCACCATGTAGTACTCCGCACATGCTCCTATCACCCATGTCAAGATGTAGGACCCGCACATGCCCCTATCACGCATGTCACTAGGAAGGACCTCGCACATGCTCATATGACCTATGTCTCACTAGGAAGGACCCCGCACATACTCCTATGACCCATGTCAGCAATAAGGACCCCTCAAATGGTCCTATCACACATGTCAACATGTAGAACCCGCACATGCTCCTATCACCCATGTCACTAGTAAGGACCCCGCACATGCTTTTATCAAACAAGTCACTAGGAAGGACCCCGCACAAGCTCCTATGACCCATGTCACCATGTAGTACTCCGCACATGCTCCTATCACCCATGTCAAGATGTAGGACCCGCACATGCCCCTATCACGCATGTCACTAGGAAGGACCTCGCACATGCTCTTATGACCTATGTCTCACTAGGAAGGACCCCGCACATACTCCTATGACCCATGTTACCAGAAAGGACCCCTCAAATGGTCCTTTCACCCATGTCAATATAAAGGACCACGCACATGCTCCTTTGACCCAAGTCACTAGGATGGACCCCGCACATGCTCCTATGACACAAATCACTAGGAAGAACCCCGCACATGCTCCTATGATCCATGTCACTAAGAAGGACACCGCACATGCTCCTATCACCGATGTCACTAGGAAGGACCCCAAAAATGCTCCTGTTACCGAAGTCACTAGGAAGGACCCCGCACATACTGCTTTGACCCATGTCACTAGGAAGGACCCAGCATATGCTCTTAAGACCCATGTCACCAGGAAAGACCCCGCACATACTCCTATGACACATGTCACTAGGAAGGACCCCGCACATGCTCCTATGACCCATGTCACTAGGAAAGACCCCGCACATGCTCCTATGACACAAGTCACTAGGAAGGACCCTGCACTTGCTCCTATCACCCATGTCACTAGGAAGGACCCCGCACATGCTCCTATCACCCATGTCGCTAGGAAGGACCCCGCACATGTTCCTATCACCCATGTCACTAGGAAGGACCCCGCACATGCTCCTATGACCCATGTCACTAGGAAAGACCCCGCACATGCTCCTATGACACAAGTCACTAGGAAGAACCCCGCACATGCTCCTATCACCCATTTCACTAGGAAGAACACCGCACATGCTCCTATCACCCATGTCACTAGGACGGACCCCACACATGCTCCTATCACCCATGTCACTAGGAAGGACCCCGCACCTGATCCTATGACACATATCACTAGGAAGGACCCCGCACCTGATATTATGACCCATGTCACTAGGAAGGACCCCGCAAATGCTCCTATCACCCATGTCACTAGGAAGGACCCTGCACATGCTCCTATGACACATGTCACTAGGAAGGACCCCCCACATGCTCCTATCACCCATGTCACTAGGAAGGACCCCGAACATGCTCCTATCACCCATGTCACTAGGAAGGACCACGCACATGCTCCTATCACCCATGTCACAAGGAAGGACCCCACACATGCTCCTATCACCCATGTCACTAAGAAGGACCGCGCACATGCTCCTATCACCCATGTCACTAAGAAGGACCCCTCACCTGCTCCTATGACACATGTCACTAGGAAGTACACAGCACATACTCCTATGACCAATGTCACTAGGAAGGACCCCGCACATGCTCCTATCACCCATGTCACTAGGAAGGACCCCGCACATGCTCCTATGACCCATGTCACTAGTAAGGACACCGTACATGCTCCTATCACCCATGTCACTAGGAAGGACCCCGCACATGCTCCTATCACCCATGTCACTAGGAAGGACCCCGCTCATGCTCCTATCACCCATGTCACTAGGAAGGACTCAGCACATGCTTCTATGACACATATCACTAGGAAGGATCCCGCACATGCTCCTATCACCCATGTCACTAGGAAGGACCTCGCACATGCTTCTATGACACATATCACTAGGAAGGACCCCGCACATGCTCCTATCACCCATGTCACTAGGAAGGACCCCGCACATGCACCTATCACCCATGTCACTAGGAAGGACCCCGCACATGCTCCTATGACCCATGTTACTAGGAAGGACCCCGCACATGCTCCTATGATCCATGTCACTAGGAAGGACACCACACATGCTCCTATCACCCTTGACACTAGGAAGGACCCCGCACATGATCCTATGACACATATCACTAGGAAGGACCCCGCACATGCTCCTATCACCCATGTCACTAGGATGGACACAGCACATGCGCCTATCACCCATGTCTCTAGGAAGGACCCCGCACATGCTCCAATGACCAATGTCACTAAGAAGGACCCCGCACATGCTCCTATGACTCATGTCACTAGGAAGGAACCCGCACATGCTCTTATGGCCCATGTCACTAGGAAGGACCCCGCACATGCACCTATCACCCATGTCACTAGGATGGACCCCGCAAATGCTCCTATGACCCATGTCACTAGGAAGGACACCGCACATGCTCCTATCACCCATGTCACTAGGAAGGACCCCGCACAAGCTCCTATCACCCATGTCACTAGGAAGGACCCCGCACATGCTCCTATCACCCATGTCACTAGGAAGGACCCCGCACAAGCTCCTAAGAAAAAAATAACTAGGAAGGACCCCGCACATGCTCCTATGACACAAGCCACTAGGAAGGACCCCGCACATGCTCCTATCACACATGTCACTAGGAAGGACCCCGCACATGCTCCTATGACCCATTTCACTAGGAAGGACCCCAAAATGCTCCTATTACCCATGTTACTAGGAAGGACCCCGCACATGCTCCTATGACCCAAATCACTTGGCTGGTCCCCGCACCTGCTCCTATGACCCATGTCACTAGGAAGGACCCCGGACATTCTCCTATCACCCATGCCACTAGGTAGGACCCCAAAAATGCTTCTGTTACCCAAGTCACTAGGAAGGACCCCGCACATGCTCCTTTGACCCATGTCACTAGGAAGGACCCCCGCACATGCTCTTAAGACCCATGTCACTAGGAAGGACCCCGCACATGCTCCTATGTCACATGTCACTAGGAAAGACCCCACACATGCTCCTATGACACAAGTCACTAGGAAAGACCCCGCACCTGCTCCTATGTCCCATGTCACTAGGAACGACCCCGCACCTGATCCTATGACACATATCACTAGGAAGGACCCCGCACCTGATCCAATGACACATATCACTAGGAAGGACCCCGCACCTGATCCTATGACACATGTCACTAGGAAGGACCCCGCACATGCTCCTATGACCCATGTCACTAGGATGGACCCCGCACATGCTCCTATCACCCATGTCACTAGGAAGGACTCCGCACATGCTCCTATCACCCATGTCACTAGGAAGGACCCCGCACATGCTCCTATGACCCATGTCACTAGGAAGTACCCCACACATGCTCCTATGACCCATGTCACTAGGAAGGACCCCGGACATTCTCATATCACCCATGCCACTAAGTAGGACCCCAAAAATGCTCCTGTTACCCAAGTCACTAGGAAGGACCCCGCACATGCTCCTTTGACCCATGTCACAAGGAAGGACCCCCGCACATGCTCTTAAGACCCATGTCACTAGGAAGGACCCCGCACATGCTCCTATGACCCATGTCACTAGGAAGGACCCCGCACATGCTTTTATCACCCAAGTCACTAGGAAGGACCCCGCACAAGCTCCTATGACCCATGTCACCATGTAGTACTCTGCACATGCTCCTATCACCCATGTCAAGATGTAGGACCCGCACATGCCCCTATCACGCATGTCACTAGGAAGGACCTCGCACATGCTCTTATGACCTATGTCTCACTAGGAAGGACCCCGCACATACTCCTATGACCCATGTCAGCAGAAAGGACCCCTCAAATGGACCTATCACACATGTCAACATGTAGGACCCGCACATGCTCCTATCACCCATGTCACTAGGAAGGACCTCGCACATGCTCTTATGACCTATGTCTCACTAGGAAGGACCCCGCACATACTCCTATGACCCATGTCACCAGAAAGGACCCCTCAAATGGTCCTAACACCCATGTCAATAGGAAGGACCCCGCACATGCTCCTTTGACCCAAGTCACTAGGAAGGACCCCGCACATGCTCTTATGACACAAATCACTAGGAAGAACCCCGCACATGCTCCTATGATCCATGTCACTAAGAACGACACCGCACATGCTCCTATCACCCATGTCACTAGGAAGCACCCCAAAAATGCTCCTGTTACCGAAGTCACTAGGAAGGACCCCGCACATACTGCTTTGACCCATGTCACTAGGAAGGACCCCGCACATGCTCTTAAGACCCATGTCACCAGGAAAGACCCCGCACATGCTCCTATGACACAAGTCACTAGGAAGGACCCCGCACTTGCACCTATCACCCATGTCACTAGGAAGGACCCCGCACATGCTCCTATCACCCATGTCGCTAGGAAGGACCCCGCACATGTTCCTATCACCCATGTCACTAGGAAGGACCCCGCACATGCTCCTATGACCCATGTCACTAGGAAAGACCCCGCACATGCTCCTATGACACAAGTCACTAGGAAGGACCCCGCACATGCTCCTATCACCCATTTCACTAGGAAGGACACCACACATGCTCCTATCACCCATGTCACTAGGACGGACCCCGCACATGCTCCTATCACCCATGTCACTAGGAAGGACCCCGCACCTGATCCTATGACACATATCACTAGGAAGGACCCCGCAATTGATATTATGACCCATGTCACTAGGAAGGACCCCGCAAATGCTCCTATCACCCATGTCACTAGGAAGAACCCCGCACATGCTCCTATGACACATGTCACTAGGAAGGACCCCCACATGCTCCTATCACCCATTTCACTAGGAAGGACCCCGCACATGCTCCTATCACCCATGTCACTAGGAAGTACCCCGCACATGCTCCTATCACCCATGTCACTAGGAAGGACCACGCACATGCTCCTATCACCCATGTCACTAGGAAGGACCCCACACATGCACCTATCACCCATGTCACTAAGAAGGACCGCGCACATGCTCCTATCACCCATGTCACTAAGAAGGACCCCTCACCTACTCCTATGACACATGTCACTAGGAAGTACACAGCACATACTCCTATGACCCATGTCACTAGGAAGGACCCCGCACATGCTCCTATCACCCATGTCACTAGGAAGGACCCCGCACATGCTCCTATGACCCATGTCACTAGTAAGGACACCGTACATGCTCCTATCACCCATGTCACTTGGAAGGACCCCGCACATGCTCCTATCACCCATGTCACTAGGAAGGACCCCGCACATGCTCCTATCACCCATGTCACTAGGAAGGACTCCGCACATGCTTCTATGACACATATCACTAGGAAGGACCCCGCACATGCTCCTATCACCCATGTCACTAGGAAGGACCTCGCACATGCTTCTATGACATATATCACTAGGAAGGACCCCGCACATGCTCCTATCACCCATGTCACTAGGAAGGACCCCGCACATGCACCTATCACCCATGTCACTAGGAAGGACCCCGCACATGCTCCTATGACCCATGTTACTAGGAAGGACCCCGCACATGCTCCTATGATCCATGTCACTAGGAAGGACACCACACATGCTCCTATCACCCTTGACACTAGGAAGGACCCCGCACATGATCCTATGACACATATCACTAGGAAGGACCCCGCACATGCTCCTATCACCCATGTCACTAGGAAGGACCCCGCACATGCTCCTAAGACCCATGTCACTAGTAAGGATGCCACACATGCTCCTAAGACCCATGTCACTAGGATGGACACAGCACATGCGCCTATCACCCATGTCTCTAGGAAGGACCCCGCACATGCTCCTAAGACACAAGTAACTAGGAAGGACCCCGCACATGCTCCTATGACACAAGCCACTAGGAAGGACCCCGCACATGCTCCTATCACACGTCACTAGGAAGGACCCCGCACATGCTCCTATGACCCATTTCACTAGGAAGGACCCCAAAATGCTCCTATTACCCATGTTACTAGGAAGGACCCCGCACATGCTCCTATGACCCAAATCACTTGGCTGGTCCCCGCACATGCTCCTATGACCCATGTCACTAGGAAGGACCCCGGACATTCTCCTATCACCCATGCCACTAGGTAGGACCCCAAAAATGCTCCTGTTACCCAAGTCACTAGGAAGGACCCCGCACATGCTCCTTTGACCCATGTCACTAGGAAGGACCCCCGCACATGCTCTTAAGACCCATGTCACTAGGAAGGACCCCGCACATGCTCCTGTGACCCATGTCACTAGGAAGGACCCCGCACATGCTTTTATCACCCAAGTCACTAGGAAGGACCCCGCACAAGCTCCTATGACCCATGTCACCATGTAGTACTCCGCACATGCTCCTATCACCCATGTCAAGATGTAGGACCCGCACATGCCCCTATCACGCATGTCACTAGGAAGGACCTCGCACATGCTCTTATGACCTATGTCTCACTAGGAAGGACCCCACACATACTCCTATGACCCATGTCAGCAATAAGGACCCCTCAAATGGTCCTATCACACATGTCAACATGTAGAACCCGCACATGCTCCTATCACCCATGTCACTAGTAAGGACCCCGCACATGCTTTTATCAAACAAGTCACTAGGAAGGACCCCGCACAAGCTCCTATGACCCATGTCACCATGTAGTACTCCGCACATGCTCCTATCACCCATGTCAAGATGTAGGACCCGCACATGCCCCTATCACGCATGTCACTAGGAAGGACCTCGCACATGCTCTTATGACCTATGTCTCACTAGGAAGGACCCCGCACATACTCCTATGACCCATGTCACCAGAAAGGACCCCTCAAATGGTCCTTTCACCCATGTCAATATAAAGAACCCCGCACATGCTCCTTTGACCCAAGTCACTAGGATGGACCCCGCACATGCTCCTATGACACAAATCACTAGGAAGAACCCCGCACATGCTCCTATGATCCATGTCACTAAGAAGGACACCGCACATGCTCCTATCACCGATGTCACTAGGAAGGACCCCAAAAATGCTCCTGTTACCGAAGTCACTAGGAAGGACCCCGCACATACTGCTTTGACCCATGTCACTAGGAAGGACCCCGCATATGCTCTTAAGACCCATGTCACCAGGAAAGACCCCGCACATGCTCCTATGACACATGTCACTAGGAAGGACCCCGCACATGCTCCTATGACCCATGTCACTAGGAAAGACCCCGCACATGCTCCTATGACACAAGTCACTAGGAAGGACCCTGCACTTGCTCCTATCACCCATGTCACTAGGAAGGACCCCGCACATGCTCCTATCACCCATGTCGCTAGGAAGGACCCCGCACATGTTCCTATCACCCATGTCACTAGGAAGGACCCCGCACATGCTCCTATGACCCATGTCACTAGGAAAGACCCCGCACATGCTCCTATGACACAAGTCACTAGGAAGGACCCCGCACATGCTCCTATCACCCATTTCACTAGGAAGGACACCGCACATGCTCCTATCACCCATGTCACTAGGAAGGACCCCACACCTGATCCTATGACACATATCACTAGGAAGGACCCCGCACCTGATATTATGACCCATGTCACTAGGAAGGACCCCGCAAATGCTCCTATCACCCATGTCACTAGGAAGGACCCCGCACATGCTCCTATGACACATGTCACTAGGAAGGACCCCCCACATGCTCCTATCACCCATGTCACTAGGAAGGACCCCGAACATGCTCCTATCACCCATGTCACTAGGAAGGACCACGCACATGCTCCTATCACCCATGTCACAAGGAAGGACCCCACACATGCTCCTATCACCCATGTCACTAAGAAGGACCGCGCACATGCTCCTATCACCCATGTCACTAAGAAGGACCCCTCACCTGCTCCTATGACACATGTCACTAGGAAGTACACAGCACATACTCCTATGACCAATGTCACTAGGAAGGACCCCGCACATGCTCCTATCACCCATGTCACTAGGAAGGACCCCGCACATGCTCCTATGACCCATGTCACTAGTAAGGACACCGTACATGCTCCTATCACCCATGTCACTAGGAAGGTCCCCGCACATGCTACTATCACCCATGTCACTAGGAAGGACCCCGCACATGCTCCTATCACCCATGTCACTAGGAAGGACTCAGCACATGCTTCTATGACACATATCACTAGGTAGGATCCCGCACATGCTCCTATCACCCATGTCACTAGGAAGGACCTCGCACATGCTTCTATGACACATATCACTAGGAAGGACCCCGCACATGCTCCTATCACCCATGTCACTAGGAAGGACCCCGCACATGCACCTATCACCCATGTCACTAGGAAGGACCCCGCACATGCTCCTATGACCCATGTTACTAGGAAGGACCCCGCACATGCTCCTATGATCCATGTCACTAGGAAGGACACCACACATGCTCCTATCACCCTTGACACTAGGAAGGACCCCGCACATGATCCTATGACACATATCACTAGGAAGGACCCCGCACATGCTCCTATCACCCATGTGACTAGGAAGGACCCCGCACATGCTCCTAAGACCCATGTCACTAGTAAGGACCCCACACATGCTCCGAAGACCCATGTCACTAGGATGGACACAGCACATGCGCCTATCACCCATGTCTCTAGGAAGGACCCCGCACATGCTCCAATGACCAATGTCACTAAGAAGGACCCCGCACATGCTCCTATGACTCATGTCACTAGGAAGGAACCCGCACATGCTCTTATGGCCCATGTCACTAGGAAGGACCCCGCACATGCACCTATCACCCATGTCACTAGGATGGACCCCGCAAATGCTCCTATGACCCATGTCACTAGGAAGGACACCGCACATGCTCCTATCACCCATGTCACTAGGAAGGACCCCGCACAAGCTCCTATCACCCATGTCACTAGGAAGGACCCCGCACATGCTCCTATCACCCATGTCACTAGGAAGGACCCCGCACAAGCTCCTAAGACAAAAATAACTAGGAAGGCCCCCACACATGCTCCTATGACACAAGCCACTAGGAAGGACCCCGCACATGCTCCTATCACACATGTCACTAGGAAGGACCCCGCACATGCTCCTATGACCCATTTCACTAGGAAGGACCCCAAAATGCTCCTATTACCCATGTTACTAGGAAGGACCCCGCACATGCTCCTATGACCCAAATCACTTGGCTGGTCCCCGCACCTGCTCCTATGACCCATGTCACTAGGAAGGACCCCGGACATTCTCCTATCACCCATGCCACTAGGTAGGACCCCAAAAATGCTTCTGTTACCCAAGTCACTAGGAAGGACCCCGCACATGCTCCTTTGACCCATGTCACTAGGAAGGACCCCCGCACATGCTCTTAAGACCCATGTCACTAGGAAGGACCCCGCACATGCTCCTATGTCACATGTCACTAGGAAAGACCCCACACATGCTCCTATGACACAAGTCACTAGGAAAGACCCCGCACCTGCTCCTATGTCCCATGTCACTAGGAACGACCCCGCACCTGATCCTATGACACATATCACTAGGAAGGACCCCGCACCTGATCCAATGACACATATCACTAGGAAGGACCCCGCACCTGATCCTATGACACATGTCACTAGGAAGGACCCCGCACATGCTCCTATGACCCATGTCACTAGGATGGACCCCGCACATGCTCCTATCACCCATGTCACTAGGAAGGACTCCGCACATGCTCCTATCACCCATGTCACTAGGAAGGACCCCGCACATGCTCCTATGACCCATGTCACTAGGAAGTACCCCACACATGCTCCTATGACACATGTCACTAGGAAGGACCCCGCACATGCACCTATCACCCATGTCACTAGGAAGGACACCGCACATGCTCCTATCACCCATGTCACTAGGAAGGACCCCGCATAAGTTTCTATGACCCATGTCACTAGGAAGGATACCGCACATGCTCCTATCACCCATGTCACTAGGAAGGACCCCGCACCTGCTCCTATGACACATGTCACTAGGAAGTACACAGCACATACTCCTATGACCCATGTCACTATGAAGGACCCCGCACATGCTCCTATCACCCATGTTACTAGGAAGGACCCCGCACATGCTCCTATGACCCATGTCACTAGAAAGGACCCCGCACATGCTCCTATCACCCATGTCACTAGGAAGGACACCGCACATGCTCCTATCACCCATGTCACTAGGAAGGACTCAGCACATGCTTCTATGACACATATCACTAGGAAGGACCCCGCACATGCTCCTATCACCCATGTCACTAGGAAGGACCCCGCACAAGCTCCTATGACCCATGTTACTAGGAAGGACCCCGTACATGCTCCTATGATCCATGTCACTAGGAAGGACACCACACATGCTCAGATCACCCTTGACACTAGGAAGGACCCCGCACATGATCCTATGACACATATCACTAGGAAGTACCCCGCACATGCTCCTATCAACCATGTCACTAGGAAGGACCCCGCACATGCTCCTAAGACCCATGTCACTAGTAAGGACCCCACACATGCTCCTAAGACCCATGTCACTAGGATGGACACAGCACATGCGCCTATCACCCATGTCACTAGGAAGGAACCCCCCACATGCTCCAATGACCCATTTCACTAAGAAGGACCCCGCACATGCTCCTATGACTCATGTCACTAGGAAGGAACCCGCACATGCTCTTATGGCCCATGTCACTAGAAAGGACCCCGCACATGCACCTATCACCCATGTCACTAGGATGGACCCCGCACATGCTCCTATGACCCATGTCACTAGGAAGGACACCGCACATGCTCCTATCACCCATGTCACTAGGAAGGACCCCGCACAAGCTCCTATCACCCATGTCACTAGGAAGGACCCCGCACATGCTCCTATCACCCATGTCACTAGGAAGGACCCCGCACATGCTCCTATCACCCATGTCACTAGAAAGGACACCGCACATGCTCCTATCACCCATGTCACTAGGAAGGACCCCGCACATGCTCCTATCACCCATGTCACTAGGAAGGACCCCGCACAAGCTCCTAAGACACAAATAACTAGGAAGGACCCCGCACATGCTCCTATGACACAAGCCACTAGGAAGGACCCCGCACATGCTCCTATCACACATGTCACTAGGAAGGACTCCGCACATGCTCCTATGACCCATATCACTAGGAAGGAACCCAAAATGCTCCTATTACCCATGTTACTAGGAAAGACCCCGCACATGCTCCTATCACCCATTTCACTAGGAAGGACACCGCACATGCTCCTATCACCCATGTCACTAGGACGGACCCCGCACATGCTCCTATGACCCATGTCACTAGGAAAGACCCCGCACATGCTCCTATCACCCATTTCACTAGGAAGGACACCGCACATGCTCCTATCACCCATGTCACTAGGACGGACCCCACACATGCTCCTATCACCCATGTCACTAGGAAGGACCCTGCACCTGATCCTATGACACATATCACTAGGAAGGACCCCGCACCTGATATTATGACCCATGTCACTAGGAAGGACCCCGCAAATGCTCCTATCACCCATGTCACTAGGAAGGACCCCGCACATGCTCCTATGACACATGTCACTAGGAAGGACCCCCCACATGCTCCTATCACCCATGTCACTAGGAAGGACCCCGCACATGCTCCTATCACCCATGTCACTAGGAAGGACCATGCACATGCTCCTATCACCCATGTCACTAGGAAGGACCCCACACATGCACCTATCACCCATGTCACTAAGAAGGACCGCGCACATGCTCCTATCACCCATGTCACTAAGAAGGACCCCTCACCTGCTCCTATGACACATGTCACTAGGAAGTACACAGCACATACTCCTATGACCCATGTCACTAGGAAGGAACCCGCACATGCTCCTATCACCCATGTCACTAGGAAGGACCCCGCACATGCTCCTATGACCCATGTCACTAGTAAGGACACCGTACATGCTCCTATCACCCATGTCACTAGGAAGGACCCCGCACATGCTCCTATCACCCATGTCACTAGGAAGGACTCAGCACATGCTTCTATGACACATATCACTAGGAAGGACCCCGCACATGCTCCTATCACACATGTCACTAGGAAGGACCCCGCACATGCTCCTATCACACATGTCACTAGGAAGGACCCCGCACATGCTCCTATCACACATGTCACAAGGAAGGACCTCGCACATGCTCCTATCACCCATGTCACTAGGAAGGACTCAGCACATGCTCCTATCACACATGTCACTAGGAAGGACACCGTACATGCTCCTATCACCCATGTCACTAGGAAGGACCCCGCACATGCTCCTATCACACATGTCACTAGGAAGGACCTCGCACATGCTTCTATGACACATATCACTAGGAAGGACCCCGCACATGCTCCTATCACACATGTCACTAGGAAGGACCCCGCACATGCTCCTATCATCCTTGACACTAGGAAGGACTCAGCACATGCTTCTATGACACATATCACTAGGAAGGACCCCGCACATGCTCCTATCACACATGTCACTAGGAAGGACCCCGCACATGCTCCTATCACACATGTCACTAGGAAGGACCCCGCACATGCTCCTATCACACATGTCACAAGGAAGGACCTCGCACATGCTCCTATCACCCATGTCACTAGGAAGGACTCAGCACATGCTTCTATGACACATATCACTAGGAAGGACCCCGCACATGCTCCTATCACCCATGTCACTAGGAAGGACTCAGCACATGCTTCTATGACACATATCACTAGGAAGGACCCCGCACATGCTCCTATCACACATGTCACTAGGAAGGACCCCGCACATGCACCTATCACCCATGTCACTAGGAAGGACCCCGCACATGCTCCTATGACCCATGTTACTAGGAAGGACCCCGCACATGCTCCTATCACCTATGTCACTAGGAAGGACCCCGCACATGCTCCTATGACCCATGTCACTAGGAAGGACACCGTACATGGTCCTATCACCCTTGTCACTAGGAAGGACCCCGCACATGCTCCTATCACCCATGTCACTAGGAAGGACCCCGCACATGCTCCTATCACCCATGTCACTAGGAAGGACTCAGCACATGCTTCTATGACACATATCACTAGGAAGGACCCCGCACATGCT
Source organism: Taudactylus pleione (assembly GCA_031769625.1). Lineage (NCBI taxonomy): Eukaryota > Metazoa > Chordata > Amphibia > Anura > Myobatrachidae > Taudactylus > Taudactylus pleione. The sequence continues at coordinate 1,012,952 of JAUIMM010000845.1, forward strand.
CCTATCACCCATGTCACTAGGAAGGACCCCGCACATGCTTCTATGACACATATCACTAGGAAGGACCCCGCACATGCTCCTATCACCCATGTCACTAGGAAGGACCCCGCACATGCACCTATCACCCATGTCACTAGGAAGGACCCCGCACATGCACCTATGACCCATGTTACTAGGAAGGACCCCGCACATGCTCCTATGATCCATGTCACTAGGAAGGACACTGCACATGCTCCTATCACCCTTGTCACTAGAAAGGACCCCGCACATGATCCTATGACACATATCACTAGGAAGGACCCCGCACATCCAACTATCACCCATGTCACTAGGAAGGACCCCGCACATGCTCCTATCACCTATGTCACTAGGAAGGACCCCGCACATGCTCCTATGACCCATGTCACTAGGAAGGACACCGTACATGGTCCTATCACCCTTGTCACTAGGAAGGACCCCGCACATGCTCCTATCACCCATGTCACTAGGAAGGACCCCGCACATGCTCCTATCACCCATGTCACTAGGAAGGACTCAGCACATGCTTCTATGACACATATCACTAGGAAGGACCCCGCACATGCTCCTATCACCCATGTCACTAGGAAGGACCCCGCACATGCTTCTATGACACATATCACTAGGAAGGACCCCGCACATGCTCCTATCACCCATGTCACTAGGAAGGACCCCGCACATGCTCCTATCACCCATGTCACTAGAAAGGACACCGCACATGCTCCTATCACCCATGTCACTAGGAAGGACCCCGCACATGCTCCTATCACCCATGTCACTAGGAAGGACCCCGCACAAGCTCCTAAGACACAAATAACTAGGAAGGACCCCGCACATGCTCCTATGACACAAGCCACTAGGAAGGACCCCGCACATGCTCCTATCACACATGTCACTAGGAAGGACTCCGCACATGCTCCTATGACCCATATCACTAGGAAGGAACCCAAAATGCTCCTATTACCCATGTTACTAGGAAAGACCCCGCACATGCTCCTATCACCCATTTCACTAGGAAGGACACCGCACATGCTCCTATCACCCATGTCACTAGGACGGACCCCGCACATGCTCCTATGACCCATGTCACTAGGAAAGACCCCGCACATGCTCCTATCACCCATTTCACTAGGAAGGACACCGCACATGCTCCTATCACCCATGTCACTAGGACGGACCCCACACATGCTCCTATCACCCATGTCACTAGGAAGGACCCTGCACCTGATCCTATGACACATATCACTAGGAAGGACCCCGCACCTGATATTATGACCCATGTCACTAGGAAGGACCCCGCAAATGCTCCTATCACCCATGTCACTAGGAAGGACCCCGCACATGCTCCTATGACACATGTCACTAGGAAGGACCCCCCACATGCTCCTATCACCCATGTCACTAGGAAGGACCCCGCACATGCTCCTATCACCCATGTCACTAGGAAGGACCATGCACATGCTCCTATCACCCATGTCACTAGGAAGGACCCCACACATGCACCTATCACCCATGTCACTAAGAAGGACCGCGCACATGCTCCTATCACCCATGTCACTAAGAAGGACCCCTCACCTGCTCCTATGACACATGTCACTAGGAAGTACACAGCACATACTCCTATGACCCATGTCACTAGGAAGGAACCCGCACATGCTCCTATCACCCATGTCACTAGGAAGGACCCCGCACATGCTCCTATGACCCATGTCACTAGTAAGGACACCGTACATGCTCCTATCACCCATGTCACTAGGAAGGACCCCGCACATGCTCCTATCACCCATGTCACTAGGAAGGACTCAGCACATGCTTCTATGACACATATCACTAGGAAGGACCCCGCACATGCTCCTATCACACATGTCACTAGGAAGGACCCCGCACATGCTCCTATCACACATGTCACTAGGAAGGACCCCGCACATGCTCCTATCACACATGTCACAAGGAAGGACCTCGCACATGCTCCTATCACCCATGTCACTAGGAAGGACTCAGCACATGCTCCTATCACACATGTCACTAGGAAGGACACCGTACATGCTCCTATCACCCATGTCACTAGGAAGGACCCCGCACATGCTCCTATCACACATGTCACTAGGAAGGACCTCGCACATGCTTCTATGACACATATCACTAGGAAGGACCCCGCACATGCTCCTATCACACATGTCACTAGGAAGGACCCCGCACATGCTCCTATCATCCTTGACACTAGGAAGGACTCAGCACATGCTTCTATGACACATATCACTAGGAAGGACCCCGCACATGCTCCTATCACACATGTCACTAGGAAGGACCCCGCACATGCTCCTATCACACATGTCACTAGGAAGGACCCCGCACATGCTCCTATCACACATGTCACAAGGAAGGACCTCGCACATGCTCCTATCACCCATGTCACTAGGAAGGACTCAGCACATGCTTCTATGACACATATCACTAGGAAGGACCCCGCACATGCTCCTATCACCCATGTCACTAGGAAGGACTCAGCACATGCTTCTATGACACATATCACTAGGAAGGACCCCGCACATGCTCCTATCACACATGTCACTAGGAAGGACCCCGCACATGCACCTATCACCCATGTCACTAGGAAGGACCCCGCACATGCTCCTATGACCCATGTTACTAGGAAGGACCCCGCACATGCTCCTATGATCCATGTCACTAGGAAGGACAACACACATGCTCCTATCATCCTTGACACTAGGAAGGACCCCGCACATTATCCTATGACACATATCACTAGGAAGGACCCCGCACATGCTCCTATCACCCATGTCACTAGGAAGGACCCCGCACATGCTCCTAAGACCCATGTCACTAGTAAGGACCCCACACATGCTCCTAAGACCCATGTCACTAGGATGGACACAGCACATGCGCCTATCACCCATGTCTCTAGGAAGGACCCCGCACATGCTCCAATGACCCATGTCACTAAGAAGGACCCCGCACATGCTCCTATGACTCATGTCACTAGGAAGGAACCCGCACATGCTCTTATGGCCCATGTCACTAGGAAGGACCCCGCACATGCACCTATCACCCATGTCACTAGGATGGACCCCGCACATGCTCCTATGACCCATGTCACTAGGAAGGACCCCGCACATGCTCCTATCACCCATGTCACTAGGAAGGACCCCGCACATGCTCCTATGACCCATGTCACTAGGAAGTACCCCACACATGCTCCTATGACACATGTCACTAGGAAGGACCCCGCACATGCACCTATCACCCATGTCACTAGGAAGGACACCGCACATGCTCCTATCACCCATGTCACTAGGAAGGATCCCGCACAAGTTTCTATGACCCATGTCACTAGGAAGGATACCGCACATGCTCCTATCATCCATGTCACTAGGAAGGACCCCGCACCTGCTCCTATGACACATGTCACTAGGAAGTACACAGCACATACTCCTATGACCCATGTCACTAGGAAGGACCCCGCACATGCTCCTATCACCCATGTCACTAGGAAGGACCCCGCACATGCTCCTATCACCCATGTCACTAGGATGGACCCCGAACATGCTCCTATCACCCATGTCACTAGGAAGGACTCAGCACATGCTTCTATGACACATATCACTAGGAAGGACACCGCACATGCTCCTATCACCCATGTCACTAGGAAGGACCCCGCACATGCTCCTATGATCCATGTCACTAGGAAGGACACCGCACATGCTCCTATCACCCATGTCACTAGGAAGGACCCCGCACATGATCCTATGACACATATCACTAGGAAGGACCCCGCACATGCTCCCATCACTCATGTCACTAGGAAGGACCCCGCACATGCTTCTATCACACATGTCACTAGGAAGGACCTCGCACATGCTTCTATGACACATATCACTAGGAAGGACCCCGCACATGCTCCTATCACCCATGTCACTAGGAAGGACCCCGCACATGCACCTATCACCCATGTCACTAGGAAGGACCCCGCACATGCTCCTATGACCCATGTTACTAGGAAGGACCCCGCACATGCTCCTATGATCCATGTCACTAGGAAGGACACCACACATGCTCCTATCACCCTTGACACTAGGAAGGACCCCGCACATGATCCTATGACACATATCACTAGGAAGGACCCAGCACATGCTCCTATCACCCATGTCACTAGGAAGGACCCCGCACATGCTCCTAAGACCCATGTCACTAGTAAGGACCCCACACATGCTCCTAAGACCCATGTCACTAGGATGGACACAGCACATGCGCCTATCACCCATGTCTCTAGGAAGGACCCCGCACATGCTCCAATGACCCATGTCACTAAGAAGGACCCCGCACATGCTCCTATGACTCATGTCACTAGGAAGGAACCCGCACATGCTCTTATGGCCCATGTCACTAGGAAGGACCCCGCACATGCACCTATCACCCATGTCACTAGGATGGACCCCGCACATGCTCCTATGACCCATGTCACTAGGAAGGACACCGCACATGCTCCTATCACCCATGTCACTAGGAAGGACCCCGCACAAGCTCCTATCACCCATGTCACTAGGAAGGACCCCGCACATGCTCCTATCACCCATGTCACTAGGAAGGACCCCGCACAAGCTCCTAAGACAAAAATAACTAGGAAGGACCCCGCACATGCTCCTATGACACAAGCCACTAGGAAGGACCCCGCACATGCTCCTATCACACATGTCACTAGGAAGGACCCCGCACATGCTCCTATGACCCAGTTCACTAGGAAGGACCCCAAAATGCTCCTATTACCCATGTTACTAGGAAGGACCCCGCACATGCTCCTATGACCCAAATCACTTGGCTGGTCCCCGCACCTGCTCCTATGACCCATGTCACTAGGAAGGACCCCGGACATTCTCCTATCACCCATGCCACTAGGTAGGACCCCAAAAATGCTTCTGTTACCCAAGTCACTAGGAAGGACCCCGCACATGCTCCTTTGACCCATGTCACTAGGAAGGACCCCCGCACATGCTCTTAAGACCCATGTCACTAGGAAGGACCCCGCACATGCTCCTATGTCACATGTCACTAGGAAAGACCCCACACTTGCTCCTATGACACAAGTCACTAGGAAAGACCCCGCACCTGCTCCTATGTCCCATGTCACTAGGAACGACCCCGCACCTGATCCTATGACACATATCACTAGGAAGGACCCCGCACCTGATCCTATGACACATGTCACTAGGAAGGACCCCGCACATGCTCCTATGACCCATGTCACTAAGATGGACCCCGCACATGCTCCTATCACCCATGTCACTAGTAAGGACTCCGCACATGCTCCTATCACCCATGTCACTAGGAAGAACACCGCACATGCTCCTATGACCCATGTCACTAGGAAGTACCCCACACATGCTCCTATGACACATGTCACTAGGAAGGACCCCGCACATGCACCTATCACCCATGTCACTAGGAAGGACACCGCACATGCTCCTATCACCCATGTCACTAGGAAGGACCCCGCACAAGTTTCTATGACCCATGTCACTAGGAAGGATACCGCATATGCTCCTATCACCCATGTCACTAGGAAGGACCCCGCACCTGCTCCTATGACACATGTCATTAGGAAGTACACAGCACATACTCCTATGACCCATGTCACTAGGAAGGACCCCGCACATGCTCCTATCACCCATGTCACTAGGAAGGACCCCGCACATGCTCCTATGACCCATGTCACTAGGAAGGACCCCGCACATGCTCCTATCACCCATGTCACTAGGAAGGACCCCGCACATGCTCCTATCACCCATGTCACTAGGAAGGACCTCGCACATGCTTCTATGACACATATCACTAGGAAGTACCCCGCACATGCTCCTATCACCCATGTCACTAGGAAGGACCTCGCACATGCTTCTATGACACATATCACTAGGAAGGACCCCGCACATGCTCCTTTCACCCATGTCACTAGGAAGGACCCCGCACATGCACCTATCACCCATGTCACTAGGAAGGACCCCGCACATGCTCTTATGACCCATGTTACTAGGAAGGACCCCGTACATGCTCCTATGATCCATGTCACTAGGAAGGACACCACACATGCTCCTATCACCCTTGACACTAGGAAGGACCCCGCACATGATCCTATGACACATATCACTAGGAAGTACCCCGCACATGCTCCTATCACCCATGTCACTAGGAAGGACCCCGCACATGCTCCTAAGACCCATGTCACTAGTAAGGACCCCACACATGCTCCTAAGACCCATGTCACTAGGATGGACACAGCACATGCGCCTATCACCCATGTCACTAGGAAGGACCCCGCACATGCTCCAATGACCCATTTCACTAAGAAGGACCCCGCACATGCTCCTATGACTCATGTCACTAGGAAGGAACCCGCACATGCTCTTATGGCCCATGTCACTAGGAAGGACCCCGCACATGACCTATCACCCATGTCACTAGGATGGACCCCGCACATGCTCCTATGACCCATGTCACTAGGAAGGACACCGCACATGCTCCTATCACCCATGTCACTAGGAAGGACCCCGCACAAGCTCCTATCACCCATGTCACTAGGAAGGACCCCGCACATGCTCCTATCACCCATGTCACTAGGAAGGCCCCCGCACAAGCTCCTAAGACACAAATAACTAGGAAGGACCCCGCACATGCTCCTATGACACAAGCCACTAGGAAGGACCCCGCTCATGCTCCTATCACACATGTCACTAGGAAGGACCCCGCACATGCTCCTATGACCCATTTCACTAGGAAGGACCCCAAAATGCTCCTATTACCCATGTTACTAGGAAGGACCCCGCACATGCTCCTATGACCCAAATCACTTGGCTGGTCCCCGCACCTGCTCCTATGACCCATGTCACTAGGAAGGACCCCGGACATTCTCCTATCACCCATGCCACTAGGTAGGACCCCAAAAATGCTCCTGTTACCCAAATCACTAGGAAGGACCCCGCACATGCTCCTTTGACCCATGTCACTAGGAAGGACCCCTGCACATGCTCTTAAGACCCATGTCACTAGGAAGGACCCCGCACATGCTCCTATGACACATGTCACTAGGAAAGACCGCACACATGCTCCTATGACACAAGTCACTAGGAAAGACCCCGCACCTGCTCCTATGTTCCATGTCACTAGGAACGACCCCGCACCTGATCCTATGACACATATCACTAGGAAGGACCCAGCACCTGATCCTATGACACATATCACTAGGAAGGACCCCGCACCTGATCCTATGACACATGTCACTAGGAAGGACCCCGCACATGCTCCTATGACCCTTGTCACTAGGATGGACCCCGCACATGCTCCTATCACCCATGTCACTAGGAAGGACCCCGCACATGCTCCTATCACCCATGTCACTAGGAAGGACCCCGCACATGCTCCTATGACCCATGTCACTAGGAAGTACCCCACACATGCTCCTATGAAACATGTCACTAGGAAGGACCCCGCACATGCACCTATCACCCATGTCACTAGGAAGGACACCGCACATGCTCCTATCACCCATGTCACTAGGAAGGATCCCGCACAAGTTTCTATGACCCATGTCACTAGGAAGGATACCGCACATGCTCCTATCATCCATGTCACTAGGAAGGACCCCGCACCTGCTACTATGACACATGTCACTAGGAAGTACACAGCACATACTCCTATGACCCATGTCACTAGGAAGGACCCCGCACATGCTCCTATCACCCATGTCACTAGGAAGGACCCCGCACATGCTCCTATCACCCATGTCACTAGGATGGACCCCACACATGCTCCTATCACCCATGTCACTAGGAAGGACTCAGCACATGCTTCTATGACACATATCACTAGGAAGGACCCCGCACATGCTCCTATCACCCAAGTCACTAGGAAGGACCCCGCACATGCTCCTATCACCCATGTCACTAGGAAGGACCCCGCAATTGATCCTATGACACATATCACTAGGAAGGACCCGGCACATGCTCCTATGACTCATGTCACTAGGAAGGACCCCGCACCTGCTTCTATCACACATGTCAACATGTAGGACCAGCACATGCTCCTATCACCCATGTCACTAGGAAGGACCCCGCTCATGCTTCTATCACCCAAGTCACTAGGAAGGACCTCGCACATGCTCTTATGACCTATGTCTCACTAGGATGGACCCCGCACATACTCCTATGACCCAAGTCACCAGAAAGGACCCCTCAAATGGTCCTTTCACCCATTTCAATAGGAAGGACCCCGCTCATGCTCCTATGACCCAAGTCACTAGGAAGGACCCCGCACATGCTCCTATGACACAAGTCACTAGAAAGGACCCCGCACATGCTCCTATGATCCATGTCACTAGGAAGGACACCGCACATGCTCCTATCACCCATGTCACTAGGAAGGACCCCGCACATGCTCCTATCACCCATGTCACTAGGAAGGACACCGCACATGCTCCTATCACCCATGTCACTAGGACGGACCCCGCACATGCTCCTATCACCCATGTCACTAGGAAGGACCCCGCACCTGATCCTATGACCCATATCACTAGGAAGGACCCCGCACCTGATCTTATGACCCATGTCACTAGGAAGGACCCTGCACATGCTCCTATGACCCATGTCACTAGGTAGGACCCCGCAAATGCTCCTATCACCCATGTCACTAGGAAGGACCCCGCACATGCTCCTATCACCCATGTCACTAGGAAGGACCCCGCACATGCACCTATCACCCATGTCACTAGGAAGGACACCACACATGCTCCTATCACTCATGTCACTAGGAAGGACCCCGCACATGCTTCTATGACCCATGTCACTAAGAAGGACCCCTCACCTGCTCCTATGACACATGTCACTAGGAAGTACACAGTACATACTCCTATGACCCATGTCACTAGGAAGGACCCCGCACATGCTCCTATCACCCATGTCACTAGGAAGGACCCCGCACATGCTCCTATGACCCATGTCACTAGTAAGGACACCATACATGCTCCTATCACCCATGTCACTAGGAAGGACCCCACACATGCTCCTATCACCCATGTCACTAGGAAGGACCCCGCACATGCTCCTATCACCCATGTCACAAGGAAGGACCCCGCACATGCTCCTATCACCCATGTCACTAGGAAGGACCCCACACATGCTCCTATCACCCATGTCACTAGGAAGGACCCCGCACATGCTCCTATCACCCATGTCACAAGGAAGGACCCCGCACATGACCTATCACCCATGTCACTAGGATGGACCCCGCACATGCTCCTATGACCCATGTCACTAGGAAGGACACCGCACATGCTCCTATCACCCATGTCACTAGGAAGGACCCCGCACAAGCTCCTATCACCCATGTCACTAGGAAGGACCCCGCACATGCTCCTATCACCCATGTCACTAGGAAGGCCCCCGCACAAGCTCCTAAGACACAAATAACTAGGAAGGACCCCGCACATGCTCCTATGACACAAGCCACTAGGAAGGACCCCGCTCATGCTCCTATCACACATGTCACTAGGAAGGACCCCGCACATGCTCCTATGACCCATTTCACTAGGAAGGACCCCAAAATGCTCCTATTACCCATGTTACTAGGAAGGACCCCGCACATGCTCCTATGACCCAAATCACTTGGCTGGTCCCCGCACCTGCTCCTATGACCCATGTCACTAGGAAGGACCCCGGACATTCTCCTATCACCCATGCCACTAGGTAGGACCCCAAAAATGCTCCTGTTACCCAAATCACTAGGAAGGACCCCGCACATGCTCCTTTGACCCATGTCACTAGGAAGGACCCCTGCACATGCTCTTAAGACCCATGTCACTAGGAAGGACCCCGCACATGCTCCTATGACACATGTCACTAGGAAAGACCGCACACATGCTCCTATGACACAAGTCACTAGGAAAGACCCCGCACCTGCTCCTATGTTCCATGTCACTAGGAACGACCCCGCACCTGATCCTATGACACATATCACTAGGAAGGACCCAGCACCTGATCCTATGACACATATCACTAGGAAGGACCCCGCACCTGATCCTATGACACATGTCACTAGGAAGGACCCCGCACATGCTCCTATGACCCTTGTCACTAGGATGGACCCCGCACATGCTCCTATCACCCATGTCACTAGGAAGGACCCCGCACATGCTCCTATCACCCATGTCACTAGGAAGGACCCCGCACATGCTCCTATGACCCATGTCACTAGGAAGTACCCCACACATGCTCCTATGAAACATGTCACTAGGAAGGACCCCGCACATGCACCTATCACCCATGTCACTAGGAAGGACACCGCACATGCTCCTATCACCCATGTCACTAGGAAGGATCCCGCACAAGTTTCTATGACCCATGTCACTAGGAAGGATACCGCACATGCTCCTATCATCCATGTCACTAGGAAGGACCCCGCACCTGCTACTATGACACATGTCACTAGGAAGTACACAGCACATACTCCTATGACCCATGTCACTAGGAAGGACCCCGCACATGCTCCTATCACCCATGTCACTAGGAAGGACCCCGCACATGCTCCTATCACCCATGTCACTAGGATGGACCCCACACATGCTCCTATCACCCATGTCACTAGGAAGGACTCAGCACATGCTTCTATGACACATATCACTAGGAAGGACCCCGCACATGCTCCTATCACCCAAGTCACTAGGAAGGACCCCGCACATGCTCCTATCACCCATGTCACTAGGAAGGACCCCGCAATTGATCCTATGACACATATCACTAGGAAGGACCCGGCACATGCTCCTATGACTCATGTCACTAGGAAGGACCCCGCACCTGCTTCTATCACACATGTCAACATGTAGGACCAGCACATGCTCCTATCACCCATGTCACTAGGAAGGACCCCGCTCATGCTTCTATCACCCAAGTCACTAGGAAGGACCTCGCACATGCTCTTATGACCTATGTCTCACTAGGATGGACCCCGCACATACTCCTATGACCCAAGTCACCAGAAAGGACCCCTCAAATGGTCCTTTCACCCATTTCAATAGGAAGGACCCCGCTCATGCTCCTATGACCCAAGTCACTAGGAAGGACCCCGCACATGCTCCTATGACACAAGTCACTAGAAAGGACCCCGCACATGCTCCTATGATCCATGTCACTAGGAAGGACACCGCACATGCTCCTATCACCCATGTCACTAGGAAGGACCCCGCACATGCTCCTATCACCCATGTCACTAGGAAGGACACCGCACATGCTCCTATCACCCATGTCACTAGGACGGACCCCGCACATGCTCCTATCACCCATGTCACTAGGAAGGACCCCGCACCTGATCCTATGACCCATATCACTAGGAAGGACCCCGCACCTGATCTTATGACCCATGTCACTAGGAAGGACCCTGCACATGCTCCTATGACCCATGTCACTAGGTAGGACCCCGCAAATGCTCCTATCACCCATGTCACTAGGAAGGACCCCGCACATGCTCCTATCACCCATGTCACTAGGAAGGACCCCGCACATGCACCTATCACCCATGTCACTAGGAAGGACACCACACATGCTCCTATCACTCATGTCACTAGGAAGGACCCCGCACATGCTTCTATGACCCATGTCACTAAGAAGGACCCCTCACCTGCTCCTATGACACATGTCACTAGGAAGTACACAGTACATACTCCTATGACCCATGTCACTAGGAAGGACCCCGCACATGCTCCTATCACCCATGTCACTAGGAAGGACCCCGCACATGCTCCTATGACCCATGTCACTAGTAAGGACACCATACATGCTCCTATCACCCATGTCACTAGGAAGGACCCCACACATGCTCCTATCACCCATGTCACTAGGAAGGACCCCGCACATGCTCCTATCACCCATGTCACAAGGAAGGACCCCGCACATGCTCCTATCACCCATGTCACTAGGAAGGACCCCGCACATGCTCCTAAGACCCATGTCACTAGGAAGGACCCAGCACATGCGCCTATCACCCATGTCACTAGGAAGGACCCCGCACATGCTCCAATGACCCATGTCACTAAGAAGGACCCCGCACATGCTCCTATCACCCATGTCACTAGGAAGGAACCCGCACATGCTCTTATGGCCCATGTCACTAGGAAGGACCCCGCACATGCACCTATCACCCATGTCACTAGGATGGACCCCGCACATGATCCTATGACCCAAGTCACTAGGAAGGACACCGCACATGCTCCTATCACCCATGTCACTATGAAGGACCCCGCACAAGCTCCTATCACCCATGTCACTAAGAAGGACCCCGCATATGCTCCTATGACCCATTTCACTAGGAAGGACCCCAAAATGCTCCTATTACCCATGTTACTAGGAAGGACCCCGCACATGCTCCTATGACCCAAATCACTTGGCTGGTCCCCGCACATGCTCCTATCACCCATGTCGCTAGGAAGGACCCCGCACATGTTCCTATCACCCATGTCACTAGGAAGGACCCCGCACATGCTCCTATGACCCATGTCACTAGGAAAGACCCCGCACATGCTCCTATGACACAAGTCACTAGGAAGGACCCCGCACTTGCTCCTATCACCCATGTCACTAGGAAGGACCCCGCACATGCTCCTATCACCCATGTCGCTAGGAAGGACCCCGCACATGTTCCTATCACCCATGTCACTAGGAAGGACCCCTTACATGCTCCTATCACCCATGTCACTAGGAAGGACACCGCACATGCTCCTATCACCCATGTCACTAGGACGGACCCCGCACATGCTCCTATCACCCATGTCACTAGGAAGGACCCCGCACCTGATCCTTTGACACATATCACTAGGAAGGACCCCGCACCTGATATTATGACCCATGTCACTAGGAAGGACCCCGCACATGCTCCTATGACCCATGTCACTAGGATGGACCCCGCAAATGCTCCTATCACCCATGTCACTAGGAAGGACGCCGCACATGCTACTATGACACATGTCACTAGGAAGGACCCCACACATGCTCCTATCACCCATGTCACTAGGAAGGACCACGCACATGCTCCTTTCACCCATGTCACTAGGAAGGACCCTGCACATGCACCTATCACCCATGTCACTAGGAAGGACACCACACATGCTCCTATCACCCATGTCACTAGGAAGGACCCCGCACATGCTTCTATGACCCATGTCACTAAGAAGGACCCCGCACATTTTCCTATCACCCTTGTCACTAAGAAGGACCCCTCACCTGCTCCTATGACACATGTCACTAGGAAGTACACAGCACATACTCCTATGACCCATGTCACTAGGAAGGACCCCGCACATGCTCCTATCACCCATGTCACTAGTAAGGACACCGTACATGCTCCTATCACCCATGTCACTAGGAAGGACCCCGCACATGCTCCTATCACCCATGTCACTAGGAAGGACCCCGCACATGCTCCTATCACCCATGTCACTAGGAAGGACTCAGCACATGCTTCTATGACATATATCACTAGGAAGGACCCCGCACATACTCCTATCACCCATGTCACTAGGAAGGACCCCGCAAATGCACCTATCACCCATGTCACTAGGAAGGACCCCGCACATGCACCTATCACCCATGTCACTAGGAAGGACCCCGCACATGCTCCTATGACCCATGTTACTAGGAAGGACCCCGCACATGCTCCTATGATCCATGTCACTAGGAAGGACACCACACATGCTCCTATCACCCTTGACACTAGGAAGGACCCCGCACATGATCCTATGACACATATCACTAGGAAGGACCCAGCACATGCTCCTATCACCCATGTCACTAGGAAGGACCCCGCACATGCTCCTAAGACCCATGTCACTAGTAAGGACCCCACACATGCTCCTAAGACCCATGTCACTAGGATGGACACAGCACATGCGCCTATCACCCATGTCTCTAGGAAGGACCCCGCACATGCTCCAATGACCCATGTCACTAAGAAGGACCCCGCACATGCTCCTATGACTCATGTCACTAGGAAGGAACCCGCACATGCTCTTATGGCCCATGTCACTAGGAAGGACCCCGCACATGCACCTATCACCCATGTCACTAGGATGGACCCCGCACATGCTCCTATGACCCATGTCACTAGGAAGGACACCGCACATGCTCCTATCACCCATGTCACTAGGAAGGACCCCGCACAAGCTCCTATCACCCATGTCACTAGGAAGGACCCCGCACATGCTCCTATCACCCATGTCACTAGGAAGGACCCCGCACAAGCTCCTAAGACAAAAATAACTAGGAAGGACCCCGCACATGCTCCTATGACACAAGCCACTAGGAAGGACCCCGCACATGCTCCTATCACACATGTCACTAGGAAGGACCCCGCACATGCTCCTATGACCCAGTTCACTAGGAAGGACCCCAAAATGCTCCTATTACCCATGTTACTAGGAAGGACCCCGCACATGCTCCTATGACCCAAATCACTTGGCTGGTCCCCGCACCTGCTCCTATGACCCATGTCACTAGGAAGGACCCCGGACATTCTCCTATCACCCATGCCACTAGGTAGGACCCCAAAAATGCTTCTGTTACCCAAGTCACTAGGAAGGACCCCGCACATGCTCCTTTGACCCATGTCACTAGGAAGGACCCCCGCACATGCTCTTAAGACCCATGTCACTAGGAAGGACCCCGCACATGCTCCTATGTCACATGTCACTAGGAAAGACCCCACACTTGCTCCTATGACACAAGTCACTAGGAAAGACCCCGCACCTGCTCCTATGTCCCATGTCACTAGGAACGACCCCGCACCTGATCCTATGACACATATCACTAGGAAGGACCCCGCACCTGATCCTATGACACATGTCACTAGGAAGGACCCCGCACATGCTCCTATGACCCATGTCACTAAGATGGACCCCGCACATGCTCCTATCACCCATGTCACTAGTAAGGACTCCGCACATGCTCCTATCACCCATGTCACTAGGAAGAACACCGCACATGCTCCTATGACCCATGTCACTAGGAAGTACCCCACACATGCTCCTATGACACATGTCACTAGGAAGGACCCCGCACATGCACCTATCACCCATGTCACTAGGAAGGACACCGCACATGCTCCTATCACCCATGTCACTAGGAAGGACCCCGCACAAGTTTCTATGACCCATGTCACTAGGAAGGATACCGCATATGCTCCTATCACCCATGTCACTAGGAAGGACCCCGCACCTGCTCCTATGACACATGTCATTAGGAAGTACACAGCACATACTCCTATGACCC
Organism: Taudactylus pleione; assembly: GCA_031769625.1. Classification (NCBI taxonomy): domain Eukaryota; kingdom Metazoa; phylum Chordata; class Amphibia; order Anura; family Myobatrachidae; genus Taudactylus; species Taudactylus pleione. The sequence continues at coordinate 1,028,287 of JAUIMM010000845.1, forward strand.
ATGTCACTAGGAAGGACCCCGCACATGCTCCTATCACCCATGTCACTAGGAAGGACCCCGCACATGCTCCTATGACCCATGTCACTAGGAAGGACCCCGCACATGCTCCTATCACCCATGTCACTAGGAAGGACCCCGCACATGCTCCTATCACCCATGTCACTAGGAAGGACCTCGCACATGCTTCTATGACACATATCACTAGGAAGTACCCCGCACATGCTCCTATCACCCATGTCACTAGGAAGGACCTCGCACATGCTTCTATGACACATATCACTAGGAAGGACCCCGCACATGCTCCTTTCACCCATGTCACTAGGAAGGACCCCGCACATGCACCTATCACCCATGTCACTAGGAAGGACCCCGCACATGCTCTTATGACCCATGTTACTAGGAAGGACCCCGTACATGCTCCTATGATCCATGTCACTAGGAAGGACACCACACATGCTCCTATCACCCTTGACACTAGGAAGGACCCCGCACATGATCCTATGACACATATCACTAGGAAGTACCCCGCACATGCTCCTATCACCCATGTCACTAGGAAGGACCCCGCACATGCTCCTAAGACCCATGTCACTAGTAAGGACCCCACACATGCTCCTAAGACCCATGTCACTAGGATGGACACAGCACATGCGCCTATCACCCATGTCACTAGGAAGGACCCCGCACATGCTCCAATGACCCATTTCACTAAGAAGGACCCCGCACATGCTCCTATGACTCATGTCACTAGGAAGGAACCCGCACATGCTCTTATGGCCCATGTCACTAGGAAGGACCCCGCACATGACCTATCACCCATGTCACTAGGATGGACCCCGCACATGCTCCTATGACCCATGTCACTAGGAAGGACACCGCACATGCTCCTATCACCCATGTCACTAGGAAGGACCCCGCACAAGCTCCTATCACCCATGTCACTAGGAAGGACCCCGCACATGCTCCTATCACCCATGTCACTAGGAAGGCCCCCGCACAAGCTCCTAAGACACAAATAACTAGGAAGGACCCCGCACATGCTCCTATGACACAAGCCACTAGGAAGGACCCCGCTCATGCTCCTATCACACATGTCACTAGGAAGGACCCCGCACATGCTCCTATGACCCATTTCACTAGGAAGGACCCCAAAATGCTCCTATTACCCATGTTACTAGGAAGGACCCCGCACATGCTCCTATGACCCAAATCACTTGGCTGGTCCCCGCACCTGCTCCTATGACCCATGTCACTAGGAAGGACCCCGGACATTCTCCTATCACCCATGCCACTAGGTAGGACCCCAAAAATGCTCCTGTTACCCAAATCACTAGGAAGGACCCCGCACATGCTCCTTTGACCCATGTCACTAGGAAGGACCCCTGCACATGCTCTTAAGACCCATGTCACTAGGAAGGACCCCGCACATGCTCCTATGACACATGTCACTAGGAAAGACCGCACACATGCTCCTATGACACAAGTCACTAGGAAAGACCCCGCACCTGCTCCTATGTTCCATGTCACTAGGAACGACCCCGCACCTGATCCTATGACACATATCACTAGGAAGGACCCAGCACCTGATCCTATGACACATATCACTAGGAAGGACCCCGCACCTGATCCTATGACACATGTCACTAGGAAGGACCCCGCACATGCTCCTATGACCCTTGTCACTAGGATGGACCCCGCACATGCTCCTATCACCCATGTCACTAGGAAGGACCCCGCACATGCTCCTATCACCCATGTCACTAGGAAGGACCCCGCACATGCTCCTATGACCCATGTCACTAGGAAGTACCCCACACATGCTCCTATGAAACATGTCACTAGGAAGGACCCCGCACATGCACCTATCACCCATGTCACTAGGAAGGACACCGCACATGCTCCTATCACCCATGTCACTAGGAAGGATCCCGCACAAGTTTCTATGACCCATGTCACTAGGAAGGATACCGCACATGCTCCTATCATCCATGTCACTAGGAAGGACCCCGCACCTGCTACTATGACACATGTCACTAGGAAGTACACAGCACATACTCCTATGACCCATGTCACTAGGAAGGACCCCGCACATGCTCCTATCACCCATGTCACTAGGAAGGACCCCGCACATGCTCCTATCACCCATGTCACTAGGATGGACCCCACACATGCTCCTATCACCCATGTCACTAGGAAGGACTCAGCACATGCTTCTATGACACATATCACTAGGAAGGACCCCGCACATGCTCCTATCACCCAAGTCACTAGGAAGGACCCCGCACATGCTCCTATCACCCATGTCACTAGGAAGGACCCCGCAATTGATCCTATGACACATATCACTAGGAAGGACCCGGCACATGCTCCTATGACTCATGTCACTAGGAAGGACCCCGCACCTGCTTCTATCACACATGTCAACATGTAGGACCAGCACATGCTCCTATCACCCATGTCACTAGGAAGGACCCCGCTCATGCTTCTATCACCCAAGTCACTAGGAAGGACCTCGCACATGCTCTTATGACCTATGTCTCACTAGGATGGACCCCGCACATACTCCTATGACCCAAGTCACCAGAAAGGACCCCTCAAATGGTCCTTTCACCCATTTCAATAGGAAGGACCCCGCTCATGCTCCTATGACCCAAGTCACTAGGAAGGACCCCGCACATGCTCCTATGACACAAGTCACTAGAAAGGACCCCGCACATGCTCCTATGATCCATGTCACTAGGAAGGACACCGCACATGCTCCTATCACCCATGTCACTAGGAAGGACCCCGCACATGCTCCTATCACCCATGTCACTAGGAAGGACACCGCACATGCTCCTATCACCCATGTCACTAGGACGGACCCCGCACATGCTCCTATCACCCATGTCACTAGGAAGGACCCCGCACCTGATCCTATGACCCATATCACTAGGAAGGACCCCGCACCTGATCTTATGACCCATGTCACTAGGAAGGACCCTGCACATGCTCCTATGACCCATGTCACTAGGTAGGACCCCGCAAATGCTCCTATCACCCATGTCACTAGGAAGGACCCCGCACATGCTCCTATCACCCATGTCACTAGGAAGGACCCCGCACATGCACCTATCACCCATGTCACTAGGAAGGACACCACACATGCTCCTATCACTCATGTCACTAGGAAGGACCCCGCACATGCTTCTATGACCCATGTCACTAAGAAGGACCCCTCACCTGCTCCTATGACACATGTCACTAGGAAGTACACAGTACATACTCCTATGACCCATGTCACTAGGAAGGACCCCGCACATGCTCCTATCACCCATGTCACTAGGAAGGACCCCGCACATGCTCCTATGACCCATGTCACTAGTAAGGACACCATACATGCTCCTATCACCCATGTCACTAGGAAGGACCCCACACATGCTCCTATCACCCATGTCACTAGGAAGGACCCCGCACATGCTCCTATCACCCATGTCACAAGGAAGGACCCCGCACATGCTCCTATCACCCATGTCACTAGGAAGGACCCCGCACATGCTCCTAAGACCCATGTCACTAGGAAGGACCCAGCACATGCGCCTATCACCCATGTCACTAGGAAGGACCCCGCACATGCTCCAATGACCCATGTCACTAAGAAGGACCCCGCACATGCTCCTATCACCCATGTCACTAGGAAGGAACCCGCACATGCTCTTATGGCCCATGTCACTAGGAAGGACCCCGCACATGCACCTATCACCCATGTCACTAGGATGGACCCCGCACATGATCCTATGACCCAAGTCACTAGGAAGGACACCGCACATGCTCCTATCACCCATGTCACTATGAAGGACCCCGCACAAGCTCCTATCACCCATGTCACTAAGAAGGACCCCGCATATGCTCCTATGACCCATTTCACTAGGAAGGACCCCAAAATGCTCCTATTACCCATGTTACTAGGAAGGACCCCGCACATGCTCCTATGACCCAAATCACTTGGCTGGTCCCCGCACATGCTCCTATCACCCATGTCGCTAGGAAGGACCCCGCACATGTTCCTATCACCCATGTCACTAGGAAGGACCCCGCACATGCTCCTATGACCCATGTCACTAGGAAAGACCCCGCACATGCTCCTATGACACAAGTCACTAGGAAGGACCCCGCACTTGCTCCTATCACCCATGTCACTAGGAAGGACCCCGCACATGCTCCTATCACCCATGTCGCTAGGAAGGACCCCGCACATGTTCCTATCACCCATGTCACTAGGAAGGACCCCTTACATGCTCCTATCACCCATGTCACTAGGAAGGACACCGCACATGCTCCTATCACCCATGTCACTAGGACGGACCCCGCACATGCTCCTATCACCCATGTCACTAGGAAGGACCCCGCACCTGATCCTTTGACACATATCACTAGGAAGGACCCCGCACCTGATATTATGACCCATGTCACTAGGAAGGACCCCGCACATGCTCCTATGACCCATGTCACTAGGATGGACCCCGCAAATGCTCCTATCACCCATGTCACTAGGAAGGACGCCGCACATGCTACTATGACACATGTCACTAGGAAGGACCCCACACATGCTCCTATCACCCATGTCACTAGGAAGGACCACGCACATGCTCCTTTCACCCATGTCACTAGGAAGGACCCTGCACATGCACCTATCACCCATGTCACTAGGAAGGACACCACACATGCTCCTATCACCCATGTCACTAGGAAGGACCCCGCACATGCTTCTATGACCCATGTCACTAAGAAGGACCCCGCACATTTTCCTATCACCCTTGTCACTAAGAAGGACCCCTCACCTGCTCCTATGACACATGTCACTAGGAAGTACACAGCACATACTCCTATGACCCATGTCACTAGGAAGGACCCCGCACATGCTCCTATCACCCATGTCACTAGTAAGGACACCGTACATGCTCCTATCACCCATGTCACTAGGAAGGACCCCGCACATGCTCCTATCACCCATGTCACTAGGAAGGACCCCGCACATGCTCCTATCACCCATGTCACTAGGAAGGACTCAGCACATGCTTCTATGACATATATCACTAGGAAGGACCCCGCACATACTCCTATCACCCATGTCACTAGGAAGGACCCCGCAAATGCACCTATCACCCATGTCACTAGGAAGGACCCCGCACATGCTTTTATCACCCAAGTCACTAGGAAGGACCCCGCACAAGCTCCAATGACCCATGTCACCCTGTAGTACTCCGCACATGCTCCTATCACCCATGTCAAGATGTAGGACCCGCACATGCCCCTATCACGCATGTCATTAGGAAGGACCTCGCACATGCTCTTATGACCTATGTCTCACTAGGAAGGACCCCTCACATACTCCTATGACCCATGTCACCAGAAAGGACCCCTCAAATGGTCCTATCACCCATGTCAATAGGAAGGACCCCGCACATGCTCCTATGACCCAAGTCACTAGGAAGGACCCCGCACATGCTCCTATCACCCATGTCTCTAGGAAGGACCCCAAAAATTCTCCTGTTACCGAAGTCACTAGGAAGGACCCCGCGCATACTGCTTTGACCCATGTCACTAGGAAGGACCACGCACATGCTCTTAAGACCCATGTCACCAGGAAAGACCCCGCACATGCTCCTATGACCCGTGTCACTAGGAAGGACCCCGCACATGCTCCTATGACCCATGTCACTAGGAAAGACCCCGCACATGCTCCTATGACACAAGTCACTAGGAAGGACCCCGCACTTGCTCCTATCACCCATGTCACTAGGAAGGACCCCGCACATGCTCCTATCACCCATGTCACTAGGAAGGACCCCGCACCTGATCCTATGACCCATATCACTAGGAAGGACCCCGCACCTGATCTTATGACCCATGTCACTAGGAAGGACCCCGCACATGCTCCTATGACCGATGTCACTAGGAAGGACCCCGCAAATGCTCCTATCACCCATGTCACTAGGAAGGACCCCGCACATGCTCCTATCACCCATATCACTAGGAAGGACCCCGCACATGCACCTATCACCCTTGTCACTAGGAAGGACACCACACATGCTCCTATCACTCATGTCACTAGGAAGGACCCCGCACATGCTTCTATGACCCATGTCACTAAGAAGGACCCCTCACCTGCTCCTATGACACATGTCACTAGGAAGTACACAGTACATACTCCTATGACCCATGTCACTAGGAAGGACCCCACACATGCTCCTATGACCCATGTCACTAGTAAGGACACCGTACATGCTCCTATCACCCATGTCACTAGAAAGGACCCCGCACATGCTCCTATCACCCATGTCACTAGGAAGGACCCCGCACATGCTCCTATCACCCATGTCACTAGGAAGGACCCCGCACAAGCTTCTATGACACATATCACTAGGAAGGAACCCGCACATGCTCCTATCACCCATGTCACTAGGAAGGACCCCGCACATGCACCTACCACCCATGTCACTAGGAAGGACCCCGCACATGCTCCTATGACCCATGTTACTAGGAAGGACCCCGCACATACTCCTATGACCCATGTCACTAGGAAGGACCCCACACATGCTCCTATGACCCATGTCACTAGTAAGGACACCGTACATGCTCCTATCACCCATGTCACTAGAAAGGACCCCGCACATGCTCCTATCACCCATGTCACTAGGAAGGACCCCGCACATGCTCCTATCACCCATGTCACTAGGAAGGACCCCGCACAAGCTTCTATGACACATATCACTAGGAAGGAACCCGCACATGCTCCTATCACCCATGTCTCTAGGAAGGACCCCGCACATGCACCTACCACCCATGTCACTAGGAAGGACCCCGCACATGCTCCTATGACCCATGTTACTAGGAAGGACCCCGCACATGCTCCTATGATCCATGTCACTAGGAAGGACACCGCACATGCTCCTATCACCCTTGTCACTAGGAAGGACCCCGCACATGATCCTATGACACATATCACTAGGAAGGACCCCGCACATGCTCCTATCACCAATGTCACTAGGAAGGACCCGGCACATGCTCCTAAGACCCATGTCACTAGTAAGGACCCCACACATGCTCCTAAGACCCATGTCACTAGGAAGGACCCAGCACATGCGCCTATCACCCATGTCACTAGGAAGGACCCCGCACATGCTCCAATGACCCATGTCACTAAGAAGGACCCCGCACATGCTCCTATCACCCATGTCACTAGGAAGGACTCAGCACATGCTTCTATGACACATATCACTAGGAAGGACCCCGCACATGCTCCAATGACCCATGTCACTAAGAAGGACCCCGCACATACTCCTATCACCCATGTCACTAGGAAGGACCCCGCACATGCACCTATCACCCATGTCACTAGGAAGGACCCCGCACATGCTTTTATCACCCAAGTCACTAGGAAGGACCCCGCACAAGCTCCAATGACCCATGTCACCCAGTAGTACTCCGCACTTGCTCCTATCACCCATGTCAAGATGTAGGACCCGCACATGCCCCTATCACGCATGTCATTAGGAAGGACCTCGCACATGCTCTTATGACCTATGTCTCACTAGGAAGGACCCCGCACATACTCCTATGACCCATGTCACCAGAAAGGACCCCTCAAATGGTCCTATCACCAATGTCAATAGGAAGGACCCCGCACATGCTCCTATGACCCAAGTCACTAGGAAGGATCCCGCACATGCTCATATGACACAAATCACTAGGAAGAACCCCGCACATGCTCCTATGATCCATGTCACTAAGAAGGACACCGCACATGCTCATATCACCCATGTCTCTAGGAAGGACCCCAAAAATGCTCCTGTTACCGAAGCCACTAGGAAGGACCCCGCACATACTGCTTTGACCCATGTCACTAGGAAGGACCCCGCACATGCTCTTAAGACCCATGTCACCAGGAAAGACCCCGCACATGCTCCTATGACCCATGTCACTAGGAAGGACCCCGCACATGCTCCTATGACCCATGTCACTAGGAAAGACCCCGCACATGCTCCTATGACACAAGTCACTAGGAAGGACCCCGCACTTGCTCCTATCACCCATGTCACTAGGAAGGACCCGCACATGCTCCTATCACCCATGTCACTAGGAAGGACACCGCACATGCTCCTATCACCCATGTCACTAGGAAGGACCCTGCACATGCTCCTATGACCCATGTCACTAGGTAGGACCCCGCAAATGCTCCTATCACCCATGTCACTAGGAAGGACCCCGCACATGCTCCTATCACCCATGTCACTAGGAAGGACCCCGCACATGCACCTATCACCCATGTCACTAGGAAGGACACCACACATGCTCCTATCACTCATGTCACTAGGAAGGACCCCGCACATGCTTCTATGACCCATGTCACTAAGAAGGACCCCTCACCTGCTCCTATGACACATGTCACTAGGAAGTACACAGTACATACTCCTATGACCCATGTCACTAGGAAGGACCCCGCACATGCTCCTATCACCCATGTCACTAGGAAGGACCCCGCACATGCTCCTATGACCCATGTCACTAGTAAGGACACCATACATGCTCCTATCACCCATGTCACTAGGAAGGACCCCACATATGCTCCTATCACCCATGTCACTAGGAAGGACCCCGCACATGCTCCTATCACCCATGTCACAAGGAAGGACCCCGCACATGCTCCTAAGACCCATGTCACTAGGAAGGACCCAGCACATGCGCCTATCACCCATGTCACTACGAAGAACCCCGCACATGCTCCAATGACCCATGTCACTAAGAAGGACCCCGCACATGCTCCTATCACCCATGTCACTAGGAAGGAACCCGCACATGCTCTTATGGCCCATGTCACTAGGAAGGACCCCGCACATGCACCTATCACCCATGTCACTAGGATGGACCCCGCACATGATCCTATGACCCAAGTCACTAGGAAGGACACCGCACATGCTCCTATCACCCATGTCACTATGAAGGACCCCGCACAAGCTCCTATCACCCATGTCACTAAGAAGGACCCCGCACATGCTCCTATGACCCATTTCACTAGGAAGGACCCCAAAATGCTCCTATTACCCATGTTACTAGGAAGGACCCCGCACATGCTCCTATGACCCAAATCACTTGGCTGGTCCCCGCACATGCTCCTATGACCCATGTCACTAGGAAGGACCCCGGACATGCTCCTATCACCCATGCCCCTAGGTAGGACCCCAAAAATGCTCCTGTTACCCAAGTCACTAGGAAGGACCCCGCACATACTGCTTTGACCCATGTCACTAGGAAGGACCCCGCACATGCTCTTAAGACCCATGTCACCAGGAAAGACCCCGCACATGCTCCTATGACCCATGTCACTAGGAAGGACCCCGCACATGCTCCTATGACCCATGTCACTAGGAAAGACCCCGCACATGCTCCTATGACACAAGTCACTAGGAAGGACCCCGCACTTGCTCCTATCACCCATGTCACTAGGAAGGACCCCGCACATGCTCCTATCACCCATGTCACTAGGAAGGACACCGCACATGCTCCTATCACCCATGTCACTAGGACGGACCCCGCACATGCTCCTATCACCCATGTCACTAGGAAGGACCCCGCACCTGATCCTATGACCCATATCACTAGGAAGGACCCCGCACCTGATCTTATGACCCATGTCACTAGGAAGGACCCTGCACATGCTCCTATGACCCATGTCACTAGGTAGGACCCCGCAAATGCTCCTATCACCCATGTCACTAGGAAGGACCCCGCACATGCTCCTATCACCCATGTCACTAGGAAGGACCCCGCACATGCACCTATCACCCATGTCACTAGGAAGGACACCACACATGCTCCTATCACTCATGTCACTAGGAAGGACCCCGCACATGCTTCTATGACCCATGTCACTAAGAAGGACCCCTCACCTGCTCCTATGACACATGTCACTAGGAAGTACACAGTACATACTCCTATGACCCATGTCACTAGGAAGGACCCCGCACATGCTCCTATCACCCATGTCACTAGGAAGGACCCCGCACATGCTCCTATGACCCATGTCACTAGTAAGGACACCATACATGCTCCTATCACCCATGTCACTAGGAAGGACCCCACACATGCTCCTATCACCCATGTCACTAGGAAGGACCCCGCACATGCTCCTATCAACCATGTCACAAGGAAGGACCCCGCACATGCTCCTATCACCCATGTCACTAGGAAGGACCCCGCACATGCTCCTAAGACCCATGTCACTAGGAAGGACCCAGCACATGCGCCTATCACCCATGTCACTAGGAAGGACCCCGCACATGCTCCAATGACCCATGTCACTAAGAAGGACCCCGCACATGCTCCTATCACCCATGTCACTAGGAAGGAACCCGCACATGCTCTTATGGCCCATGTCACTAGGAAGGACCCCGCACATGCACCTATCACCCATGTCACTAGGATGGACCCCGCACATGATCCTATGACCCAAGTCACTAGGAAGGACACCGCACATGCTCCTATCACCCATGTCACTATGAAGGACCCCGCACAAGCTCCTATCACCCATGTCACTAAGAAGGACCCCGCACATGCTCCTATGACCCATTTCACTAGGAAGGACCCCAAAATGCTCCTATTACCCATGTTACTAGGAAGGACCCCGCACATGCTCCTATGACCCAAATCACTTGGCTGGTCCCCGCACATGCTCCTATGACCCATGTCACTAGGAAGGACCCCGGACATGCTCCTATCACCCATGCCCCTAGGTAGGACCCCAAAAATGCTCCTGTTACCCAAGTCACTAGGAAGGACCCCGCACATGCTCCTTTGACCCATGTCACTAGGAAGGACCCCCGCACATGCTCTTAAGACACATGTCACTAGGAAGGACCCCGCACATGCTCCTATGACACATGTCACTAGGAAAGACCCCACACATGCTCCTATGACACATGTCTCTAGGAAGGACACCGCACATGCTCCTATGACCCATTTCACTAGGAAGGACCCCAAAATGCTCCTATTGCCCATGTTACTTGGAAGGACCTCGCACATGCTCCTATGACCCATTTCACTAGGAAGGACCCCAAAATGCTCTTATTACCCATGTCACTAGGAAGGACCCCGGACATGCTCCTATCACCCATGCCACTAGGTAGGACACCAAAAATGTTCCTGTTACCCAAGTCACTAGGAAGGACCCCGCACATGCTCCTTTGACCCATGTCACTAGGAAGGACCCCGGCACATGCTCTGAAGACCCATGTCACTAGGAAGGACCCCGCACATGCTCCTATGACATATGTCACTAGGAAAGACCCCACACATGCTCCTATGACACATGTCTCTAGGAAGGACCCCACACATGCTCCTTTGACCCAAGTCACTAGGAAGGACTCCGCACATACTCCTATGACTCAAGTCACTAGGAAGGATCCCATACATGCTCCTAAGACCCATGTCACTAGGAACGACCCAGCACATACTCCTATGACTCTTGTCACTAGGAAGAACCCCGCACATGCACCTATGACCCAAATCACTAGGAAGGACCCCTCACATGCTCCTAAGACCCATGTCACTAGAAAGGACCACACACATGCTCCTAAGACCCATGTCACTAGGAAGGACCCAGCACATGCGTCTATCACCCATGTCACTAGGAAAGACCCCGCACATGCTCCAATGACCCATGTCACTAAGAAGGACCCCGCACATGCTCCTATGACTCATGTCACTAGGAAGGAACTCCACATGCTCTTATGGCCCATGTCCCTAGGAATGACCCAGCACATGCTCCACATGCTCCTATGACACATGTCACTAGGAAGAACTCCACACATGCTCCTATGACACTTGTCAATAGGAAGGACCCAGCACATGCTCCTATGACCCATGTCACTAGGAAGGCCCCCCACATACTCCTATAACCCAAGTCACTAAGAAGGACCCCGCACAGGCTTCTATGACCCATTTAACTAGAAAGGACCCCACACATGCTCCTATGACCCAAGTAGCCTGGAAGGATCCCACACATGCTCCTATCACCCATGTCACTAGGAAGGACCCCGCAAATGCTCCTAAGACCCATGTCACTAGGAAGGACCCTGCACATGCTCCTAAAACCCATGTCACTAGGAAGGACCCCACACATGCTCCTATGAACCATGTCACTAGGAAGGACCCCGAACATGCTCCTTTGACACATGTCACTAGGAAGGACCCCGCTCATGCTCCTATGATACATGTCACTAGGAAAGACCCCGCTCATGCTCCTATGATACATGTCACTAGGAAGGACCCCGCTCATGCTCCTATGAAAAATGTCACTAGGAAGGACCCCGCACATGCTCCTTTGACACCTGTCACTAGGAAGGACCCTGCACATGCTCCTTTGACACAAGTCACTAGGAAGGACCCAGCACATGCTTCTATGACCCATGTAACTAGAAAGGACCCCGCACATGCTCCTATGACCCATGTCACTAAGAAGGACCCCGCACATGCTCCTATGACTCATGTCACTAGGAAGGAACCCGCACATGCTTTTATGGCCCATGTCACTAGGAAGGACACCACACATGCTCCTATCACCCTTGACACTAGGAAGGACCCCGCACATGATCCTATGACACATATCACTAGGAAGGACCCCGCACATGCTCCTATCACCCATGTCACTAGGAAGGACCCCGCACATGCTCCTAAGACCCATGTCACTAGTAAGGACCCCACACATGCTCCTAAGACCCATGTCACTAGGATGGACACAGCACATGCGCCTATCACCCATGTCACTAGGAAGGACCCCGCACATGCTCCAATGACCCATTTCACTAAGAAGGACCCCGCACATGCTCCTATGACTCATGTCACTAGGAAGGAACCCGCACATGCTCTTATGGCCCATGTCACTAGGAAGGACCCCTCACATGCACCTATCACCCATGTCACTAGGATGGACCCCGCACATGCTCCTATGACCCATGTCACTAGGAAGGACACCGCACATGCTCTATCACCCATGTCACTAGGAAGGACCCCGCACAAGCTCCTATCACCCATGTCACTAGGAAGGACCCCGCACATGCTCCTATCACCCATGTCACTAGGAAGGACCCCGCACAAGCTCCTAAGACACAAATAACTAGGAAGGACCCCGCACATGCTCCTATGACACAAGCCACTAGGAAGGACCCCGCACATGCTCCTATCACACATGTCACTAGGAAGGACCCCGCACCTGCTCCTATGACCCATGTCACTAGGAAGGACCCCGGACATTCTCCTATCACCCATGCCACTAGGTAGGACCCCAAAAATGCTCCTGTTACCCAAGTCACTAGGAAGGACCCCGCACATGCTCCTATCACCCATGTCACTAGGAAGGACCCCGCACATGCTCATAAGACCCATGTCACTAGTAAGGACCCCACACATGCTCCTAAGACCCATGTCACTAGGATGGACACAGCACATGCGCCTATCACCCATGTCACTAGGAAGGACCCCGCACATGCTCCAATGACCCATTTCACTAAAAAGGACCCCGTACATGCTCCTATGACTCATGTCACTAGGAAGGAACCCGCACATACTCTTATGGCCCATGTCACTAGGAAGGACCCCGCACATGCACCTATCACCCATGTCACTAGGATGGACCCCGCACATGCTCCTATGATCCATGTCACTAGGATGGACCCCGCACATGCTCCTATCACCCATGTCACTAGGAAGGACCCCGCACATGCTCCTATCACCCATGTCACTAGGAAGGACCCCGCACATGCTCCTATGACCCATGTCACTAGGAAGTACCCCACACATGCTCCTATGACACATGTCACTAGGAAGGACCCCGCACATGCACCTATCACCCATGTCACTAGGAAGGACACCGCACATGCTCCTATCACCCATGTCACTAGGAAGGATCCCGCACAAGTTTCTATGACCCATGTCACTAGGAAGGATACCGCACATGCTCCTATCATCCATGTCACTAGGAAGGACCCCGCACCTGCTCCTATGACACATGTCACTAGGAAGTACACAGCACATACTCCCATGACCCATGTCACTAGGAAGGACCCCGCACATGCTCCTATCACCCATGTCACTAGGAAGGACCCCGCACATGCTCCTATCACCCATGTCACTAGGATGGACCCTGCACATGCTCCTATCACCCATGTCACTAGGAAGGACTCAGCACATGCTTCTATGACACATATCACTAGGAAGGACCCCGCACATGCTCCTATCACCCATGTCACTAGGAAGGACCCCGCACATGCTCCTATGATCCATGTCACTAGGAAGGACACCGCACATGCTCCTATCACCCATGTCACTAGGAAGGACCCCGCACATGATCCTATGACACATATCACTAGGAAGGACCCCGCACATGCTCCCATCACCCATGTCACTAGGAAGGACCCCGCACATGCTTCTATCACCCAAGTCACTAGGAAGGACCCCGCACATGCTCCTATCACCCATGTCACTAGGAAGGACCCCGCATTTGATCCTATGACACATATCACTAGGAAGGACCCCGCACATGCTCCTATGACCCATGTCACTAGGAAGGACCCCGCACCTGCTTCTATCACACATGTCAACATGTAGGACCAGCACATGCTCCTATCACCCATGTCACTAGGAAGGACCCCGCTCATGCTTCTATCACCCAAGTCACTAGGAAGGACCCCGCACAAGCTCCTATGAACCATATCACCATGTAGTACTCCGCACATGCTCCTATCACCCATGTCACCATGTAGGACCCGCACATGCTCCTATCACCCATGTCACTAGGAAGGACCTCGCACATGCTCTTATGACCTATGTCTCACTAGGATGGACCCCGCACATACTCCAATGACCCAAGTCACCAGAAAGGACCCCTCAAATGGTCCTTTCACCCATTTCAATAGGAAGGACCCCGCTCATGCTCCTATGACCCAAGTCACTAGGAAGGACCCCGCACATGCTCCTATGACACAAGTCACTAGGAAGGACCCAGCACATGCTCCTATGATCCATGTCACTAGGAAGGACACCGCACATGCTCCTATCACCCATGTCACTAGGACGGACCCCGCACATGCTCCTAGTTCCCATGTCACTAGGAAGGATCCCGCACCTGATCCTATGACACATATCACAAGGAAGGACCCCGCACCTGATCTTATAACCCATGTCACTAGGAAGGACCCCGCACATGCTCCTATGACCCATGTCACTAGGAAGGACCCCGCAAATGCTCCTATCACCCATGTCACTAGGAAGGCCCCCTGCACATGCTCCTATCACCCATGTCACTAGGAAGGACCCCGAACATGCTGCTATCACCCATGTCACTAGGAAGGATCGCGCACATGCTCCTATCACCCATGTCACTAGGAAGGACCCCGCACATGCACCTATCACCCATGTCACTAGGAAGGACACCACACATGCTCCTATCACCCATGTCACTAGGAAGGACCCCGCACATGCTCCTATCACCAATGTCACTAGGAAGGACCCCTCACCTGCTCCTATGACACATGTCACTAGGAAGTACACAGCACATACTCCTATGACCCATGTCACTAGGAAGGACCCCGCACATGCTCCTATCACCTATGTCACTAGGAAGGACCCCGCACATGCTCCTATGACCCATGTCACTAGGAAGGACACCGTACATGGTCCTATCACCCTTGTCACTAGGAAGGACCCCGCACATGCTCCTATCACCCATGTCACTAGGAAGGACCCCGCACATGCTCCTATCACCCATGTCACTAGGAAGGACTCAGCACATGCTTCTATGACACATATCACTAGGAAGGACCCCGCACATGCTCCTATCACCCATGTCACTAGGAAGGACCCCGCACATGCTTCTATGACACATATCACTAGGAAGGACCCCGCACATGCTCCTATCACCCATGTCACTAGGAAGGACCCCGCACATGCACCTATCACCCATGTCACTAGGAAGGACCCCGCACATGCACCTATGACCCATGTTACTAGGAAGGACCCCGCACATGCTCCTATGATCCATGTCACTAGGAAGGACACTGCACATGCTCCTATCACCCTTGTCACTAGAAAGGACCCCGCACATGATCCTATGACACATATCACTAGGAAGGACCCCGCACATCCAACTATCACCCATGTCACTAGGAAGGACCCCGCACATGCTCCTATCACCTATGTCACTAGGAAGGACCCCGCACATGCTCCTATGACCCATGTCACTAGGAAGGACACCGTACATGGTCCTATCACCCTTGTCACTAGGAAGGACCCCGCACATGCTCCTATCACCCATGTCACTAGGAAGGACCCCGCACATGCTCCTATCACCCATGTCACTAGGAAGGACTCAGCACATGCTTCTATGACACATATCACTAGGAAGGACCCCGCACATGCTCCTATCACCCATGTCACTAGGAAGGACCCCGCACATGCTTCTATGACACATATCACTAGGAAGGACCCCGCACATGCTCCTATCACCCATGTCACTAGGAAGGACCCCGCACATGCACCTATCACCCATGTCACTAGGAAGGACCCCGCACATGCACCTATGACCCATGTTACTAGGAAGGACCCCGCACATGCTCCTATGATCCATGTCACTAGGAAGGACACTGCACATGCTCCTATCACCCTTGTCACTAGAAAGGACCCCGCACATGATCCTATGACACATATCACTAGGAAGGACCCCGCACATCCAACTATCACCCATGTCACTAGGAAGGACCCCGCACATGCTTCTATCACCCAAGTCACTAGAAAGGACCCCGCACATGCTCCTATCACCCATGTCACTAGGAAGGACCCCGCACCTGATGCTATGACACATATCACTAGGAAGGACCCCGCACATGCTCCTATGACCCATGTCACTAGGAAGGACCCGGCACCTGCTCCTATCACACATGTCAACATGTAGGACCCGCACATGCTTCTATGACACATATCACTAGGAAGGACCCCGCACATGCTCCTATCACCCATGTCACTAGGAAGGACCTCGCACATGCTTCTATGACACATATCACTAGGAAGGACCCCGCACATGCTCCTATCACCCATGTCACTAGGAAGGACCCCGCACATGCACCTATCACCCATGTCACTAGGAAGGACCCCGCACATGCTCCTATGACCCATGTTACTAGGAAGGACCCCGTACATGCTCCTATGATCCATGTCACTAGGAAGGACACCACACATGCTCCTATCACCCTTGACACTAGGAAGGACCCCGCACATGATCCTATTACACATATCACTAGGAAGGACCCCGCACATGCTCCTATCACCCATGTCACTAGGAAGGACCCCGCACATGCTCCTAAGACCCATGTCACTAGTAAGGACCCCACACATGCTCCTAAGACCCATGTCACTAGGATGGACACAGCACATGCGCCTATCACCCATGTCACTAGGAAGGACCCCGCACATGCTCCAATGACCCATTTCACTAAGAAGGACCCCGCACATGCTCCTATGACTCATGTCACTAGGAAGGAACCCGCACATACTCTTATGGCCCATGTCACTAGGAAAGACCCCGCACATGCACCTATCACCCATGTCACTAGGATGGACCCCGCACATGCTCCTATGACCCATGTCACTAGGAAGGACACCGCACATGCTCCTATCACCCATGTCACTAGGAAGGACCCCGCACAAGCTCCTATCACCCATGTCACTAGGAAGGACCCCGCACATGCTCCTATCACCCATGTCACTAGGAAGGACCCCGCACAAACTCCTAAGACACAAATAACTAGGAAGGACCCCGCACATGCTCCTATGACACAAGCCACTAGGAAGGACCCCGCACATGCTCCTTTCACACATGTCACTAGGAAGGACCCCGCACATGCTCCTATGACCCATTTCACTAGGAAGGACCCCAAAATGCTCCTATGACCCATGTCACTAGGAAGGACCCCGGACATTCTCCTATCACCCATGCCACTAGGTAGGACCCCAAAAATGCTCCTGTTACCCAAGTCACTAGGAAGGACCCCGCACATGCTCCTTTGACCCATGTCACTAGGAAGGACCCCCGCACATGCTCTTAAGACCCATGTCACTAGTAAGGACCCCACACATGCTCCTAAGACCCATGTCACTAGGATGGACACAGCACATGCGCCTATCACCCATGTCACTAGGAAGGACCCCGCACATGCTCCAATGACCCATTTCACTAAGAAGGACCCCGCACATGCTCCTATGACTCATGTCACTAGGAAGGAACCCGCACATACTCTTATGGCCCATGTCACTAGGAAGGACCCCGCACATGCACCTATCACCCATGTCACTAGGATGGACCCCGCACATGCTCCTATGATCCATGTCACTAGGATGGACCCCGCACATGCTCCTATCACCCATGTCACTAGGAAGGACCCCGCACATGCTCCTATCACCCATGTTACTAGGAAGGACCCCGCACATGCTCCTATGACCCATGTCACTAGGAAGTACCCCACACATGCTCCTATGACACATGTCACTAGGAAGGACCCCGCACATGCACCTATCACCCATGTCACTAGGAAGGACACCGCACATGCTCCTATCACCCATGTCACTAGGAAGGATCCCGCACAAGTTTCTATGACCCATGTCACTAGGAAGGATACCGCACATGCTCCTATCATCCATGTCACTAGGAAGGACCCCGCACCTGCTCCTATGACACATGTCACTAGGAAGTACACAGCACATACTCCTATGACCCATGTCACTAGGAAGGACCCCGCACATGCTCCTATCACCCATGTCACTAGGAAGGACCCCGCACATGCTCCTATCACCCATGTCACTAGGATGGACCCCGCACATGCTCCTATCACCCATGTCACTAGGAAGGACTCAGCACATGCTTCTATGACACATATCACTAGGAAGGACCCCGCACATGCTCCTATCACCCATGTCACTAGGAAGGACCCCGCACATGCTCCTATGATCCATGTCACTAGGAAGGACACCGCACATGCTCCTCTCACCCATGTCACTAGGAAGGACCCCGCACATGATCCTATGACACATATCACTAGGAAGGATACCGCACATGCTCCCATCACCCATGTCACTAGGAAGGACCCCGCACATGCTTCTATCACCCAAGTCACTAGGAAGGACCCCGCACATGCTCCTATCACCCATGTCACTAGGAAGGACCCCGCATTTGATCCTATGACACATATCACTAGGAAGGACCCCGCACATGCTCCTATGACCCATGTCACTAGGAAGGACCCCGCACCTGCTTCTATCACACATGTCAACATGTAGGACCAGCACATGCTCCTATCACCCATGTCACTAGGAAGGACCCCGCTCATGCTTCTATCACCCAAGTCACTAGGAAGGACCCCGCACAAGCTCCTATGAACCATATCACCATGTAGTACTCCGCACATGCTCCTATCACCCATGTCAACATGTAGGACCCGCACATGCTCCTATCACCCATGTCACTAGGAAGGACCTCGCACATGCTCTTATGACCTATGTCTCACTAGGATGGACCCCGCACATACTCCAATGACCCAAGTCACCAGAAAGGACCCCTCAAATGGTCCTTTCACCCATTTCAATAGGAAGGACCCCGCTCATGCTCCTATGACCCAAGTCACTAGGAAGGACCCCGCACATGCTCCTATGACACAAGTCACTAGGAAGGACCCAGCACATGCTCCTATGATCCATGTCACTAGGAAGGACACCGCACATGCTCCTATCACCCATGTCACTAGGACGGACCCCGCACATGCTCCTAGTTCCCATGTCACTAGGAAGGATCCCGCACCTGATCCTATGACACATATCACAAGGAAGGACCCCGCACCTGATCTTATAACCCATGTCACTAGGAAGGACCCCGCACATGCTCCTATGACCCATGTCACTAGGAAGGACCCCGCAAATGCTCCTATCACCCATGTCACTAGGAAGGCCCCCTGCACATGCTCCTATCACCCATGTCACTAGGAAGGACCCCGAACATGCTGCTATCACCCATGTCACTAGGAAGGATCGCGCACATGCTCCTATCACCCATGTCACTAGGAAGGACCCCGCACATGCACCTATCACCCATGTCACTAGGAAGGACACCACACATGCTCCTATCACCCATGTCACTAGGAAGGACCCCGCACATGCTCCTATCACCAATGTCACTAGGAAGGACCCCTCACCTGCTCCTATGACACATGTCACTAGGAAGTACACAGCACATACTCCTATGACCCATGTCACTAGGAAGGACCCCGCACATGCTCCTATCACCTATGTCACTAGGAAGGACCCCGCACATGCTCCTATGACCCATGTCACTAGGAAGGACACCGTACATGGTCCTATCACCCTTGTCACTAGGAAGGACCCCGCACATGCTCCTATCACCCATGTCACTAGGAAGGACCCCGCACATGCTCCTATCACCCATGTCACTAGGAAGGACTCAGCACATGCTTCTATGACACATATCACTAGGAAGGACCCCGCACATGCTCCTATCACCCATGTCACTAGGAAGGACCCCGCACATGCTTCTATGACACATATCACTAGGAAGGACCCCGCACATGCTCCTATCACCCATGTCACTAGGAAGGACCCCGCACATGCACCTATCACCAATGTCACTAGGAAGGACCCCGCACATGCACCTATGACCCATGTTACTAGGAAGGACCCCGCACATGCTCCTATGATCCATGTCACTAGGAAGGACACTGCACATGCTCCTATCACCCTTGTCACTAGAAAGGACCCCGCACATGATCCTATGACACATATCACTAGGAAGGACCCCGCACATCCAACTATCACCCATGTCACTAGGAAGGACCCCGCACATGCTTCTATCACCCAAGTCACTAGAAAGGACCCCGCACATGCTCCTATCACCCATGTCACTAGGAAGGACCCCGCACCTGATGCTATGACACATATCACTAGGAAGGACCCCGCACATGCTCCTATGACCCATGTCACTAGGAAGGACCCGGCACCTGCTCCTATCACACATGTCAACATGTAGGACCCGCACATGCTTCTATGACACATATCACTAGGAAGGACCCCGCACATGCTCCTATCACCCATGTCACTAGGAAGGACCTCGCACATGCTTCTATGACACATATCACTAGGAAGGACCCCGCACATGCTCCTATCACCCATGTCACTAGGAAGGACCCCGCACATGCACCTATCACCCATGTCACTAGGAAGGACCCCGCACATGCTCCTATGACCCATGTTACTAGGAAGGACCCCGTACATGCTCCTATGATCCATGTCACTAGGAAGGACACCACACATGCTCCTATCACCCTTGACACTAGGAAGGACCCCGCACATGATCCTATGACACATATCACTAGGAAGGACCCCGCACATGCTCCTATCACCCATGACACTAGGAAGGACCCCGCACATGCTCCTAAGACCCATGTCACTAGTAAGGACCCCACACATGCTCCTAAGACCCATGTCACTAGGATGGACACAGCACATGCGCCTATCACCCATGTCACTAGGAAGGACCCCGCACATGCTCCAATGACCCATTTCACTAAGAAGGACCCCGCACATGCTCCTATGACTCATGTCACTAGGAAGGAACCCGCACATACTCTTATGGCCCATGTCACTAGGAAGGACCCCGCACATGCACCTATCACCCATGTCACTAGGATGGACCCCGCACATGCTCCTATGACCCATGTCACTAGGAAGGACACCGCACATGCTCCTATCACCCATGTCACTAGGAAGGACCCCGCACAAGCTCCTATCACCCATGTCACTAGGAAGGACCCCGCACATGCTCCTATCACCCATGTCACTAGGAAGGACCCCGCACAAACTCCTAAGACACAAATAGCTAGGAAGGACCCCGCACATGCTCCTATGACACAAGCCACTAGGAAGGACCCCGCACATGCTCCTATCACACATGTCACTAGGAAGGACCCCGCACATGCTCCTATGACCCATTTCACTAGGAAGGACCCCAAAATGCTCCTATTACCCATGTTACTAGGAAGGACCCCGCACATGCTCCTATGACCCAAATCACTTGGCTGGTCCCCGCACCTGCTCCTATGACCCATGTCACTAGGAAGGACCCCGGACATTCTCCTATCACCCATGCCACTAGGTAGGACCCCAAAAATGCTCCTGTTACCCAAGTCACTAGGAAGGACCCCGCACATGCTCCTTTGACCCATGTCACTAGGAAGGACCCCCGCACATGCTCTTAAGACCCATGTCACTAGGAAGGACCCCGCACATGCTCCTATGACACATGTCACTAGGAAAGACCCCACACATGCTCCTATGACACAAGTCACTAGGAAAGACCCCGCACCTGCTCCTATGTCCCATGTCACTAGGAACGACCCCGCACCTGATCCTATGACACATATCACTAGGAAGGACCCAGCACCTGATCCTATGACACATATCACTAGGAAGGACCCCGCACCTGATCCTATGACACATGTCACTAGGAAGGACCCCGCACATGCTCCTATGACCCATTTCACTAGGATGGACCCCGCACATGCTCCTATCACCCATGTCACTAGGAAGGACCCCGCACATGCTCCTATCACCCATGTCACTAGGAAGGACCCCGCACATGCTCCTATGACCCATGTCACTAGGAAGTACCCCACACATGCTCCTATGACACATGTCACTAGGAAGGACCCCGCACATGCACCTATCACCCATGTCACTAGGAAGGACACCGCACATGCTCAAATCACCCATGTCACTAGGAAGGATCCCGCACAAGTTTCTATGACCCATGTCACTAGGAAGGATACCGCACATGCTCCTATCATCCATGTCACTAGGAAGGACCCCGCACCTGCTCCTATGACACATGTCACTAGGAAGTACACAGCACATACTCCTATGACCCATGTCACTAGGATGGACCCCGCACATGCTCCTATGACCCATGTCACTTGGAAGGACCCCGCACATGCTCCTATCACCCATGTCACTAGGATGGACCCCGCACAAGCTCCTATCACCCATGTCACTAGGAAGGACTCAGCACATGCTTCTATGACACATATCACTAGGAAGGACCCCGCACATGCTCCTATCACCCATGTCACTAGGAAGGACCCCGCACATGCTCCTATGATCCATGTCACTAGGAAGGACACCGCACATGCTCCTATCACCCATGTCACTAGGAAGGACACCACACATGCTCCTATCACCCTTGACACTAGGAAGGACCCCGCACATGATCCTATGACACATATCACTAGGAAGGACCCCGCACATGCTCCTATCACCCATGACACTAGGAAGGACCCCGCACATGCTCCTAAGACCCATGTCACTAGTAAGGACCCCACACATGCTCCTAAGACCCATGTCACTAGGATGGACACAGCACATGCGCCTATCACCCATGTCACTAGGAAGGACCCCGCACATGCTCCAATGACCCATTTCACTAAGAAGGACCCCGCACATGCTCCTATGACTCATGTCACTAGGAAGGAACCCGCACATACTCTTATGGCCCATGTCACTAGGAAGGACCCCGCACATGCACCTATCACCCATGTCACTAGGATGGACCCCGCACATGCTCCTATGACCCATGTCACTAGGAAGGACACCGCACATGCTCCTATCACCCATGTCACTAGGAAGGACCCCGCACAAGCTCCTATCACCCATGTCACTAGGAAGGACCCCGCACATGCTCCTATCACCCATGTCACTAGGAAGGACCCCGCACAAACTCCTAAGACACAAATAACTAGGAAGGACCCCGCACATGCTCCTATGACACAAGCCACTAGGAAGGACCCCGCACATGCTCCTATCACACATGTCACTAGGAAGGACCCCGCACATGCTCCTATGACCCATTTCACTAGGAAGGACCCCAAAATGCTCCTATTACCCATGTTACTAGGAAGGACCCCGCACATGCTCCTATGACCCAAATCACTTGGCTGGTCCCCGCACCTGCTCCTATGACCCATGTCACTAGGAAGGACCCCGGACATTCTCCTATCACCCATGCCACTAGGTAGGACCCCAAAAATGCTCCTGTTACCCAAGTCACTAGGAAGGACCCCGCACATGCTCCTTTGACCCATGTCACTAGGAAGGACCCCCGCACATGCTCTTAAGACCCATGTCACTAGGAAGGACCCCGCACATGCTCCTATGACACATGTCACTAGGAAAGACCCCACACATGCTCCTATGACACAAGTCACTAGGAAAGACCCCGCACCTGCTCCTATGTCCCATGTCACTAGGAACGACCCCGCACCTGATCCTATGACACATATCACTAGGAAGGACCCAGCACCTGATCCTATGACACATATCACTAGGAAGGACCCCGCACCTGATCCTATGACACATGTCACTAGGAAGGACCCCGCACATGCTCCTATGACCCATTTCACTAGGATGGACCCCGCACATGCTCCTATCACCCATGTCACTAGGAAGGACCCCGCACATGCTCCTATCACCCATGTCACTAGGAAGGACCCCGCACATGCTCCTATGACCCATGTCACTAGGAAGTACCCCACACATGCTCCTATGACACATGTCACTAGGAAGGACCCCGCACATGCACCTATCACCCATGTCACTAGGAAGGACACCGCACATGCTCAAATCACCCATGTCACTAGGAAGGATCCCGCACAAGTTTCTATGACCCATGTCACTAGGAAGGATACCGCACATGCTCCTATCATCCATGTCACTAGGAAGGACCCCGCACCTGCTCCTATGACACATGTCACTAGGAAGTACACAGCACATACTCCTATGACCCATGTCACTAGGATGGACCCCGCACATGCTCCTATGACCCATGTCACTTGGAAGGACCCCGCACATGCTCCTATCACCCATGTCACTAGGATGGACCCCGCACAAGCTCCTATCACCCATGTCACTAGGAAGGACTCAGCACATGCTTCTATGACACATATCACTAGGAAGGACCCCGCACATGCTCCTATCACCCATGTCACTAGGAAGGACCCCGCACATGCTCCTATGATCCATGTCACTAGGAAGGACACCGCACATGCTCCTATCACCCATGTCACTAGGAAGGACCCCGCACATGATCCTATGACACATATCACTAGGAAGGACCCCGCACATGCTCCCATCACCCATGTCACTAGGAAGGACCCCGCACATGCTTCTATCACCCAAGTCACTAGGAAGGACCCCGCACATGCTCCTATCACCCATGTCACTAGGAAGAACCCCGCAATTGATCCTATGACACATATCACTAGGAAGGACCCCGCACATGCTCCTATGACCCATTTCACTAGGAAGGACCCCGCACCTGCTTCTATCACACATGTCAACATGTAGGACCAGCACATGCTCCTATCACCCATGTCACTAGGAAGGACCCCGCTCATGCTTCTATCACCCAAGTCACTAGGAAGGACCCCGCACAAGCTCCTATGACCCATATCACCATGTAGTACTCCGCACATGCTCCTATCACCCATGTCAACATGTAGGACCCGCACATGCTCCTATCACCCATGTCACTAGGAAGGACCTCGCACATGCTCTTATGACCTATGTCTCACTAGGATGGACCCCGCACATACTCCTATGACCCAAGTCACCAGAAAGGACCCCTCAAATGGTCCTTTCACCCATTTCAATAGGAAGGACCCCGCTCATGCTCCTATGACACAAGTCACTAGGAAGGACCCCGCACATGCTCCTATGACACAAGTCACTAGGAGTGACCCCGCACATGCTCCTATGATCCATGTCACTAGGAAGGACACCGCACATGCTCCTATCACCCATGTCACTAGGACGGACCCCGCACATGCTCCTAGTTCCCATGTCACTAGGAAGGATCCCGCACCTGATCCTATGACACATATCACAAGGAAGGACCCCGCACCTGATCTTATAACCCATGTCACTAGGAAGGACCCCGCACATGCTCCTATGACCCATGTCACTAGGAAGGACCCCGCAAATGCTCCTATCACCCATGTCACTAGGAAGGCCCCCTGCACATGCTCCTTTGACCCATGTCACTAGGAAGGACCCCCGCACATGCTCCTATCACCCATGTCACTAGGAAGGACCCCGCACATGATTCTATGACACATATCACTAGGAAGGACCCCGCACATGCTCCCATCACCCATGTCACTAGGAAGGACCCCGCACATGCTTCTATCACCCAAGTCACTAGGAAGGACCCCGCACATGCTCCTAGTTCCCATGTCACTAGGAAGGATCCCGCACCTGATCCTATGACACATATCACAAGGAAGGACCCCGCACCTGATCTTATAACCCATGTCACTAGGAAGGACCCCGCACATGCTCCTATGACCCATGTCACTAGGAAGGACCCCGCAAATGCTCCTATCACCCATGTCACTAGGAAGGCCCCCTGCACATGCTCCTTTGACCCATGTCACTAGGAAGGACCCCCGCACATGCTCTTAAGACCCATGTCACTAGGAAGGACCCCGCACATGCTCCTATGACACATGTCACTAGGAAAGACCCCACACATGCTCCTATGACACAAGTCACTAGGAAAGACCCCGCACCTGCTCCTATGTCCCATGTCACTAGGAACGACCCCGCACCTGATCCTATGACACATATCACTAGGAAGGATCCCGCACCTGATCCTATGACACATATCACTAGGAAGGACCCCGCACCGGATCCTATGACACATGTCACTAGGAAGGACCCCGCACATGCTCCTATGACCCATGTCACTAGGATGGACCCCGCACATGCTCCTATCACCCATGTCACTAGGAAGGACCCCGCACATGCTCCTATCACCCATGTCACTAGGAAGGACCCCGCTCATGCTCCTATGACCCATGTCACTAGGAAGTACCCCACACATGCTCCTATGACACATGTCACTAGGAAGGACCCCGCACATGCACCTATCACCCATGTCACTAGGAAGGACACCGCACATGCTCCTATCACCCATGTCACTAGAAAGGATCCCGCACAAGTTTCTATGACCCATGTCACTAGGAAGGATACCGCACATGCTCCTATCACCCATGTCACTAGGAAGGACCCCGCACCTGCTCCTATGACACATGTCACTAGGAAGTACACAGCACATACTCCTATGACCCATGTCACTAGGAAGGACCCCGCACATGCTCCTATCACCCATGTCACTAGGAAGGACCCCGCACATGCTCCTATGACCCATGTCACTAGGAAGGACCCCGCACATGCTTCATTGACACATATCACTAGGAAGGTCCCAGCACATGCTCCTATCACCCATGTCACTAGGAAGGACCCCGCACATGCTCCTATGATCCATGTCACTAGGAAGGACACCGCACATGCTCCTATCACCCATGTCACTAGGAAGGACCCCGCACATGATCCTATGACACATATCACTAGGAAGGACCCCGCACATGCTCCCATCACCCATGTCACTAGGAAGGACCCCGCACATGCTTCTATCACCCAAGTCACTAGGAAGGACCCCGCACATGCTCCTATCACCCATGTCACTAGGAAGGACCCCGCAATTGATCCTATGACACATATCACTAGGAAGGACCCCGCACATGCTCCTATGACCCATGTCACTAGGAAGGACCCCGCACCTGCTTCTATCACACATGTCAACATGTAGGACCAGCACATGCTCCTATCACCCATGTCACTAGGAAGGACCCCGCAATTGATCCTATGACACATATCACTAGGAAGGACCCCGCACATGCTCCTATGACCCATGTCACTAGGAAGGACCCCGCACCTGCTTCTATCACACATGTCAACATGTAGGACCAGCACATGCTTCTATCACCCAAGTCACTAGGAAGGACCCCGCTCAAGCTCCTATGACCCATATCACCATGTAGTACTCCGCACATGCTCCTATCACCCATGTCAACATGTAGGACCCGCACATGCTCCTATCACCCATGTCACTAGGAAGGACCTCGCACATGCTCTTATGACCTATGTCTCACTAGGATGGACCCCGCACATACTCCTATGACCCAAGTCACCAGAAAGGACCCCTCAAATGGTCCTATCACCCATTTCAATAGGAAGGACCCCGCTCATGCTCCTATGACCCAAGTCACTAGGAAGGACCCCGCACATGCTCCTATGACACAAGCCACTATGAAGGACCCCGCACATGCTCCTATGATCCATGTCACTAGGAAGGACACCGCACATGCTCCTATCACCCATGTCACTAGGACGGACCCCGCACATGCTCCTAGTTCCCATGTCACTAGGAAGGATCCCGCACCTGATCCTATGACACATATCACAAGGATGGACCCCGCACCTGATCTTATAACCCATGTCACTAGGAAGGACCCCGCACATGCTCCTATGACCCATGTCACTAGGAAGGACCCCGCAAATGCTCCTATCACCCATGTCACTAGGAAGGCCCCCTGCACATGCTCCTATGACACATGTCACTAGGAAGGACCCCACACATGCTCCTATCACCCATGTCACTAGGAAGGACCCCGAACATGCTGCTATAACCCATGTCACTAGGAAGGACCGCGCACATGCTCCTATCACCCATGTCACTAGGAAGGACCCCGCACATGCACCTATCACCCATGTCACTAGGAAGGACACCACACATGCTCCTATCACCCATGTCACTAGGAAGGACCCCGCACATGCTCCTATCACCAATGTCACTAGGAAGGACCCCTCACCTGCTCCTATGGCACATGTCACTAGGAAGTACACAGCACATACTCCAATGACCCATGTCACTAGGAAGGACCCCGCACATGCTCCTATCACCTATGTCACTAGGAAGGACCCCGCACATGCTCCTATGACCCTTGTCACTAGGAAGGACCCCGCACATGCTCCTATCACCCATGTCACTAGGAAGGACCCCGCACATGCTCCTATCACCCATGTCACTAGGAAGGACTCAGCACATGCTTCTATGACACATATCACTAGGACGGACCCCGCACATGCTCCTATCACCCATGTCACTAGGAAGGACCCCGCACATGCTTCTATGACACATATCACTAGGAAGGACCCCGCACATGCTCCTATCACCCATGTCACTAGGAAGGACCCCGCATATGCACGTATCACCCATGTCACTAGGAGGACCCCGCACATGCTCCTATGACCCATGTTACTAGGAAGGACCCCGCACATGCTCCTATGATCCATGTCACTAGGAAGGACACTGCACATGCTCCTATCACCCTTGTCACTAGAAAGGACCCCGCACATGATCCTATGACACATATCACTAGGAAGGACCCCGCACATCCAACTATCACCCATGTCACTAGGAAGGACCCCGCACATGCTTCTATCACCCAAGTCACTAGGAAGGACCCCGCACATGCTCCTATCACCCATGTCACTAGGAAGGACCCCGCACCTGATGCTATGAAACATATCACTAGGAAGGACCCCGCACATGCTCCTATGACCCATGTCACTAGGAAGGACCCCGCACCTGCTCCTATCACACATGTCAACATGTAGGACCCGCACATGCTCCTATCACCCATGTCACTAGGAAGGACCCTGCACATGCTTTTATCACCCAAGTCACTAGGAAGGACCCCGCACAAGCTCCTATGACCCATGTCACCATGTAGTACTCCGCACATGCTCCTATCACCCATGTCAAGATGTAGGACCCGCACCTGCCCCTATCACGCATGTCACTAGGAAGGACCTCGCACATGCTCTTATGACCTATGTCTCACTAGGAAGGACCCCGCACATACTCCTATGACCCATGTCACCAGAATGGACCCCTGAAATGGTCCTATCACCTATGTCAATAGGAAGGACCCCGCACATGCTCCTATGACCCAAGTCACTAGGATGGACCCCGCACATGCTCCTATGACACAAATCACTAGGAAGAACCCCGCACATGCTCCTATGATCCATGTCACTAAGAAGGACACCGCACATGCTCCTATCACCCATGTCACTAGGAAGGACCCCAAAAATGCTCCTGTTACCGAAGTCACTAGGAAGGACCCCGCACATACTGCTTTGACCCATTTCACTAGGAAGGACCCCGCACATGCTCTTAAGACCCATCTCACCAGGAAAGACCCCGCACATGCTCCTATGACACATGTCACTAGGAAGGACCCCGCACATGCTCCTATGACCCCTGTCACTAGGAAAGACCCCGCACATGCTCCTATGACACAAGTCACTAGGAAGGACCCCACACTTGCTCCTATCACCCATGTTACTAGGAAGGACCCCGCACATGCTCCTATCACCCATGTCGCTAGGAAGGACCCCGCACATGTTCCTATCACCCATGTCACTAGGAAGGACCCCGCACATGCTCCTATGACCCATGTCACTAGGAAAGACCCCGCACATGCTCCTATGACACAAGTCTCTAGGAAGGACCCCGCACTTGCTCCTATCACCCATGTCACTAGGAAGGACCCCGCACATGCTCCTATCACCCATGTCGCTAGGAAGGACCCCGCACATGTTCCTATCACCCATGTCACTAGGAAGGACCCCTCACATGCTCCTATCACCCATGTCACTAGGAAGGACACCGCACATGCTCCTATCACCCATGTCACTAGGACGGACCCCGCACATGCTCCTATCACCCATGTCACTAGGAAGGACCCCGCACCTGATCCTTTGACACATATCACTAGGAAGGACACCGCACCTGATATTATGACCCATGTCACTAGGAAGGACCCCGCACATGCTCCTATGACCCATGTCACTAGGATGGACCCCGAAAATGCTCCTATCACCCATGTCACTAGGAAGGACGCCGCACATGCTACTATGACACATGTCACTAGGAAGGACCCCGCACATGCTCCTATCACCCATGTCACTAGGAAGGACCCAGCACATGCTCCTATCACCCATGTCACTAGGAAGGACCACGCACATGCTCCTATCACCCATGTCACTAGGAAGGACCCCGCACATGCACCTATCACCCATGTCACTAGGAAGGACACCACACATGCTCCTATCACCCATGTCACTAGGAAGGACCCCGCACATGCTTCTATGACCCATGTCACTAAGAAGGACCCCGCACATGCTCCTATCACCCATGTCACTAAGAAGGACCCCTCACCTGCTCCTATGACACATGTCACTAGGAAGTACACAGCACATACTCCTATGACCCATGTCACTAGGAAGGACCCCGCACATGCTCCTATCACCCATGTCACTAGTAAGGACACCGAACATGCTCCTATCACTCATGTCACTAGGAAGGACCCCGCACATGCTCCTATCACCCATGTCACTAGGAAGGACCCCGCACATGCTCCTATCACCCATGTCACTAGGAAGGACTCAGCACATGCTTCTATGACATATATCACTAGGAAGGACCCCGCACATACTCCTATCACCCATGTCACTAGGAAGGACCCCGCACATGCTTTTATCACCCAAGTCACTAGGAAGGACCCCGCACAAGCTCCAATGACCCATGTCACCCTGTAGTACTCCGCACATGCTCCTATCACCCATGTCAAGATGTAGGACCCGCACATGCCCCTATCACGCATGTCATTAGGAAGGACCTCGCACATGCTCTTATGACCTATGTCTCACTAGGAAGGACCCCGCACATACTCCTATGACCCATGTCACCAGAAAGGACCCCTCAAATGGTCCTATCACCCATGTCAATAGGAAGGACTCCGCACATGCTCCTATGACCCAAGTCACTAGGAAGGACCCCGCACATGCTCCTATCACCCATGTCACTAGGAAGGACCCAAAAAATTCTCCTGTTACCGAAGTCACTAGGAAGGACCCCGCACATACTGCTTTGACCCATGTCACTAGGAAGGACCACGCACATGCTCTTAAGACCCATGTCACCAGGAAAGACCCCGCACATGCTCCTATGACCCGTGTCACTAGGAAGGACCCCGCACATGCTCCTATGACCCATGTCACTAGGAAAGACCCCGCACATGCTCCTATGACACAAGTCACTAGGAAGGACCCCGCACTTGCTCCTATCACCCATGTCACTAGGAAGGACCCCGCACATGCTCCTATCACCCATGTCGCTAGGAAGGACCCCGCACATGTTCCTATCACCCATGTCACTAGGAAGGACCCCGCACATGCTCCTATGACCCATGTCACTAGGAAAGACCCCGCACATGCTCCTATGACACAAGTCACTAGGAAGGACCCCGCACATGCTCCTATCACCCATGTCACTAGGAAGGACACCGCACATGCTCTTATCACCCATGTCACTAGGACGGACCCCCACATGCTCCTATCACCCATGTCACTAGGAAGGACCCCGCACCTGATCCTATGACCCATATCACTAGGAAGGACCCCGCACCTGATCTTATGACCCATGTCACTAGGAAGGACCCCGCACATGCTCCTATGACCCATGTCACTAGGAAGGACCCCGCAAATGCTTCTATCACCCATGTCACTAGGAAGGACCCCGCATATGCTCCTATCACCCATGTCACTAGGAAGGACCCCGCACATGCACCTATCACCCTTGTCACTAGGAAGGACACCACACATGCTCCTATCACTCATGTCACTAAGAAGGACCCCGCACATGCTTCTATGACCCATGTCACTAAGAAGGACCCCTCACCTGCTCCTATGACACATGTCACTAGGAAGTACACAGTACATACTCCTATGACCCATGTCACTAGGAAGGACCCCACACATGCTCCTATCACCCAGGTCACTAGGAAGGACCCCGCACATGCTCCTATGACCCATGTCACTAGTAAGGACACCGTACATGCTCCTATCACCCATGTCACTAGAAAGGACCCCGCACATGCTCCTATCACCCATGTCACTAGGAAGGAGCCCGCACATGCTCGTATCACCCATGTCACTAGGAAGGACTCAGCACATACTTCTATGACATATCACTAGGAAGGACCCCGCACATGCTCCTATCACCCATGTCACTAGGAAGGACCCCGCACAAGCTTCTATGACACATATCACTAGGAAGGACCCCGCACATGCTCCTATCACCCATGTCACTAGGAAGGACCCCGCACATGCACCTATCACCCATGTCACTAGGAAGGACCCCGCACATGCTCCTATGACCCATGTTACTAGGAAGGACCCCGCACATGCTCCTATGATCCATGTCACTAGGAAGGACACCGCACATGCTCCTATCACCCTTGTCACTAGGAAGGACCCCGCACATTATCCTATGACACATATCACTAGGAAGGACCCCGCACATGCTCCTATCACCAATGTCACTAGGAAGGACCCCGCACATGCTCCTAAGAACCATGTCACTAGTAAGGACCCCACACATGCTCCTAAGACCCATGTCACTAGGAAGGACCCAGCACATGCGCCTATCACCCATGTCACTAGGAAGGACCCCGCACATGCTCCAATGACCCATGTCACTAAGAAGGACCCCGCACATGCTCCTATCACCCATGTCACTAGGAAGGACTCAGAACATGCTTCTATGACACATATCACTAGGAAGGACCCCGCACATACTCCTATCACCCATGTCACTAGGAAGGACCCCGCACATGCTTTTATCACCCAAGTCACTAGGAAGGACCCCGCACAAGCTCCAATGACCCATGTCACCCTGTAGTACTCCGCACTTGCTCCTATCACCCATGTCAAGATGTAGGACCCGCACATGCCCCTATCACGCATGTCATTAGGAAGGACCTCGCACATGCTCTTATGACATATGTCTCACTAGGAAGGACCCAGCACATACTCCTATGACCCATGTCACCAGAAAGGACCCCTCAAATGGTCCTATCACCCATGTCAATAGGAAGGACCCCGCACATGCTCCTATGACCCAAGTCACTAGGAAGGATCCCGCACATGCTCATATGACACAAATCACTAGGAAGAACCCCGCACATGCTCCTATGATCCATGTCACTAAGAAGGACACCGCACATGCTCTTATCACCAATGTCTCTAGGAAGGACCCCAAAAATGCTCCTGTTACCGAAGTCACTAGGAAGGACCCCGCACATACTGCTTTGACCCATGTCACTAGGAAGGACCCCGCACATGCTCTTAAGACCCATGTCACCAGGAAAGACCCCGCACATGCTCCTATGACCCATGTCACTAGGAAGGACCCCGCACATGCTCCTATGACCCATGTCACTAGGAAAGACCCCGCACATGCTCCTATGACACAAGTCACTAGGAAGGACCCCGCACTTGCTCCTATCACCCATGTCACTAGGAAGGACCCCGCACATGCTCCTATCACCCATGTCACTAGGAAGGACACCGCACATGCTCCTATCACCCATGTCTCTAGGACGGACCCCGCACATGCTCCTATCACCCATGTCACTAGGAAGGACCCCGCACCTGATCCTATGACCCATATCACTAGGAAGGACCCCGCACCTGATCTTATGACCCATGTCACTAGGAAGGACCCTGCACATGCTCCTATGACCCATGTCACTAGGAAGGACCCCGCAAATGCTCCTATCACCCATGTCACTAGGAAGTACCCCGCACATGCTCCTATCACCCATGTCACTAGGAAGGACCCCGCACATGCTCCTCTCACCCATGTCACTAGGAAGGACCCCGCACATGATCCTATGACACATATCACTAGGAAGGATACCGCACATGCTCCCATCACCCATGTCACTAGGAAGGACCCCGCACATGCTTCTATCACCCAAGTCACTAGGAAGGACCCCGCACATGCTCCTATCACCCATGTCACTAGGAAGGACCCCGCATTTGATCCTATGACACATATCACTAGGAAGGACCCCGCACATGCTCCTATGACCCATGTCACTAGGAAGGACCCCGCACCTGCTTCTATCACACATGTCAACATGTAGGACCAGCACATGCTCCTATCACCCATGTCACTAGGAAGGACCCCGCTCATGCTTCTATCACCCAAGTCACTAGGAAGGACCCCGCACAAGCTCCTATGAACCATATCACCATGTAGTACTCCGCACATGCTCCTATCACCCATGTCAACATGTAGGACCCGCACATGCTCCTATCACCCATGTCACTAGGAAGGACCTCGCACATGCTCTTATGACCTATGTCTCACTAGGATGGACCCCGCACATACTCCAATGACCCAAGTCACCAGAAAGGACCCCTCAAATGGTCCTTTCACCCATTTCAATAGGAAGGACCCCGCTCATGCTCCTATGACCCAAGTCACTAGGAAGGACCCCGCACATGCTCCTATGACACAAGTCACTAGGAAGGACCCAGCACATGCTCCTATGATCCATGTCACTAGGAAGGACACCGCACATGCTCCTATCACCCATGTCACTAGGACGGACCCCGCACATGCTCCTAGTTCCCATGTCACTAGGAAGGATCCCGCACCTGATCCTATGACACATATCACAAGGAAGGACCCCGCACCTGATCTTATAACCCATGTCACTAGGAAGGACCCCGCACATGCTCCTATGACCCATGTCACTAGGAAGGACCCCGCAAATGCTCCTATCACCCATGTCACTAGGAAGGCCCCCTGCACATGCTCCTATCACCCATGTCACTAGGAAGGACCCCGAACATGCTGCTATCACCCATGTCACTAGGAAGGATCGCGCACATGCTCCTATCACCCATGTCACTAGGAAGGACCCCGCACATGCACCTATCACCCATGTCACTAGGAAGGACACCACACATGCTCCTATCACCCATGTCACTAGGAAGGACCCCGCACATGCTCCTATCACCAATGTCACTAGGAAGGACCCCTCACCTGCTCCTATGACACATGTCACTAGGAAGTACACAGCACATACTCCTATGACCCATGTCACTAGGAAGGACCCCGCACATGCTCCTATCACCTATGTCACTAGGAAGGACCCCGCACATGCTCCTATGACCCATGTCACTAGGAAGGACACCGTACATGGTCCTATCACCCTTGTCACTAGGAAGGACCCCGCACATGCTCCTATCACCCATGTCACTAGGAAGGACCCCGCACATGCTCCTATCACCCATGTCACTAGGAAGGACTCAGCACATGCTTCTATGACACATATCACTAGGAAGGACCCCGCACATGCTCCTATCACCCATGTCACTAGGAAGGACCCCGCACATGCTTCTATGACACATATCACTAGGAAGGACCCCGCACATGCTCCTATCACCCATGTCACTAGGAAGGACCCCGCACATGCACCTATCACCCATGTCACTAGGAAGGACCCCGCACATGCACCTATGACCCATGTTACTAGGAAGGACCCCGCACATGCTCCTATGATCCATGTCACTAGGAAGGACACTGCACATGCTCCTATCACCCTTGTCACTAGAAAGGACCCCGCACATGATCCTATGACACATATCACTAGGAAGGACCCCGCACATCCAACTATCACCCATGTCACTAGGAAGGACCCCGCACATGCTTCTATCACCCATGTCACTAGGAAGGACCCCGCACCTGATGCTATGACACATATCACTAGGAAGGACCCCGCACATGCTCCTATGACCCATGTCACTAGGAAGGACCCCGCACCTGCTCCTATCACACATGTCAACATGTAGGACCCGCACATGCTTCTATGACACATATCACTAGGAAGGACCCCGCACATGCTCCTATCACCCATGTCACTAGGAAGGACCTCGCACATGCTTCTATGACACATATCACTAGGAAGGACCCCGCACATGCTCCTATCACCCATGTCACTAGGAAGGACCCCGCACATGCACCTATCACCCATGTCACTAGGAAGGACCCCGCACATGCTCCTATGACCCATGTTACTAGGAAGGACCCCGTACATGCTCCTATGATCCATGTCACTAGGAAGGACACCACACATGCTCCTATCACCCTTGACACTAGGAAGGACCCCGCACATGATCCTATGACACATATCACTAGGAAGGACCCCGCACATGCTCCTATCACCCATGACACTAGGAAGGACCCCGCACATGCTCCTAAGACCCATGTCACTAGTAAGGACCCCACACATGCTCCTAAGACCCATGTCACTAGGATGGACACAGCACATGCGCCTATCACCCATGTCACTAGGAAGGACCCCGCACATGCTCCAATGACCCATTTCACTAAGAAGGACCCCGCACATGCTCCTATGACTCATGTCACTAGGAAGGAACCCGCACATACTCTTATGGCCCATGTCACTAGGAAGGACCCCGCACATGCACCTATCACCCATGTCACTAGGATGGACCCCGCACATGCTCCTATGACCCATGTCACTAGGAAGGACACCGCACATGCTCCTATCACCCATGTCACTAGGAAGGACCCCGCACAAGCTCCTATCACCCATGTCACTAGGAAGGACCCCGCACATGCTCCTATCACCCATGTCACTAGGAAGGACCCCGCACAAACTCCTAAGACACAAATAACTAGGAAGGACCCCGCACATGCTCCTATGACACAAGCCACTAGGAAGGACCCCGCACATGCTCCTATCACACATGTCACTAGGAAGGACCCCGCACATGCTCCTATGACCCATTTCACTAGGAAGGACCCCAAAATGCTCCTATTACCCATGTTACTAGGAAGGACCCCGCACATGCTCCTATGACCCAAATCACTTGGCTGGTCCCCGCACCTGCTCCTATGACCCATGTCACTAGGAAGGACCCCGGACATTCTCCTATCACCCATGCCACTAGGTAGGACCCCAAAAATGCTCCTGTTACCCAAGTCACTAGGAAGGACCCCGCACATGCTCCTTTGACCCATGTCACTAGGAAGGACCAACGCACATGCTCTTAAGACCCATGTCACTAGGAAGGACCCCGCACATGCTCCTATGACACATGTCACTAGGATAGACCCCACACATGCTCCTATGACACAAGTCACTAGGAAAGACCCCGCACCTGCTCCTATGTCCCATGTCACTAGGAACGACCCCGCACCTGATCCTATGACACATATCACTAGGAAGGACCCAGCACCTGATCCTATGACACATATCACTAGGAAGGACCCCGCACCTGATCCTATGACACATGTCACTAGGAAGGACCCCGCACATGCTCCTATGACCCATTTCACTAGGATGGACCCCGCACATGCTCCTATCACCCATGTCACTAGGAAGGACCCCGCACATGCTCCTATCACCCATGTCACTAGGAAGGACCCCGCACATGCTCCTATGACCCATGTCACTAGGAAGTACCCCACACATGCTCCTATGACACATGTCACTAGGAAGGACCCCGCACATGCACCTATCACCCATGTCACTAGGAAGGACACCGCACATGCTCAAATCACCCATGTCACTAGGAAGGATCCCGCACAAGTTTCTATGACCCATGTCACTAGGAAGGATACCGCACATGCTCCTATCATCCATGTCACTAGGAAGGACCCCGCACCTGCTCCTATGACACATGTCACTAGGAAGTACACAGCACATACTCCTATGACCCATGTCACTAGGATGGACCCCGCACATGCTCCTATGACCCATGTCACTTGGAAGGACCCCGCACATGCTCCTATCACCCATGTCACTAGGATGGACCCCGCACAAGCTCCTATCACCCATGTCACTAGGAAGGACTCAGCACATGCTTCTATGACACATATCACTAGGAAGGACCCCGCACATGCTCCTATCACCCATGTCACTAGGAAGGACCCCGCACATGCTCCTATGATCCATGTCACTAGGAAGGACACCGCACATGCTCCTATCACCCATGTCACTAGGAAGGACCCCGCACATGATCCTATGACACATATCACTAGGAAGGACCCCGCACATGCTCCCATCACCCATGTCACTAGGAAGGACCCCGCACATGCTTCTATCACCCAAGTCACTAGGAAGGACCCCGCACATGCTCCTATCACCCATGTCACTAGGAAGAACCCCGCAATTGATCCTATGACACATATCACTAGGAAGGACCCCGCACATGCTCCTATGACCCATTTCACTAGGAAGGACCCCGCACCTGCTTCTATCACACATGTCAACATGTAGGACCAGCACATGCTCCTATCACCCATGTCACTAGGAAGGACCCCGCTCATGCTTCTATCACCCAAGTCACTAGGAAGGACCCCGCACAAGCTCCTATGACCCATATCACCATGTAGTACTCCGCACATGCTCCTATCACCCATGTCAACATGTAGGACCCGCACATGCTCCTATCACCCATGTCACTAGGAAGGACCTCGCACATGCTCTTATGACCTATGTCTCACTAGGATGGACCCCGCACATACTCCTATGACCCAAGTCACCAGAAAGGACCCCTCAAATGGTCCTTTCACCCATTTCAATAGGAAGGACCCCGCTCATGCTCCTATGACACAAGTCACTAGGAAGGACCCCGCACATGCTCCTATGACACAAGTCACTAGGAATGACCCCGCACATGCTCCTATGATCCATGTCACTAGGAAGGACACCGCACATGCTCCTATCACCCATGTCACTAGGACGGACCCCGCACATGCTCCTAGTTCCCATGTCACTAGGAAGGATCCCGCACCTGATCCTATGACACATATCACAAGGAAGGACCCCGCACCTGATCTTATAACCCATGTCACTAGGAAGGACCCCGCACATGCTCCTATGACCCATGTCACTAGGAAGGACCCCGCAAATGCTCCTATCACCCATGTCACTAGGAAGGCCCCCTGCACATGCTCCTTTGACCCATGTCACTAGGAAGGACCCCCGCACATGCTCCTATCACCCATGTCACTAGGAAGGACCCCGCACATGATTCTATGACATATATCACTAGGAAGGACCCCGCACATGCTCCCATCACCCATGTCACTAGGAAGGACCCCGCACATGCTTCTATCACCCAAGTCACTAGGAAGGACCCCGCACATGCTCCTAGTTCCCATGTCACTAGGAAGGATCCCGCACCTGATCCTATGACACATATCACAAGGAAGGACCCCGCACCTGATCTTATAACCCATGTCACTAGGAAGGACCCCGCACATGCTCCTATGACCCATGTCACTAGGAAGGACCCCGCAAATGCTCCTATCACCCATGTCACTAGGAAGGCCCCCTGCACATGCTCCTTTGACCCATGTCACTAGGAAGGACCCCCGCACATGCTCTTAAGACCCATGTCACTAGGAAGGACCCCGCACATGCTCCTATGACACATGTCACTAGGAAAGACCCCACACATGCTCCTATGACACAAGTCACTAGGAAAGACCCCGCACCTGCTCCTATGTCCCATGTCACTAGGAACGACCCCGCACCTGATCCTATGACACATATCACTAGGAAGGATCCCGCACCTGATCCTATGACACATATCACTAGGAAGGACCCCGCACCGGATCCTATGACACATGTCACTAGGAAGGACCCCGCACATGCTCCTATGACCCATGTCACTAGGATGGACCCCGCACATGCTCCTATCACCCATGTCACTAGGAAGGACCCCGCACATGCTCCTATCACCCATGTCACTAGGAAGGACCCCGTTCATGCTCCTATGACCCATGTCACTAGGAAGTACCCCACACATGCTCCTATGACACATGTCACTAGGAAGGACCCCGCACATGCACCTATCACCCATGTCACTAGGAAGGACACCGCACATGCTCCTATCACCCATGTCACTAGGAAGGATCCCGCACAAGTTTCTATGACCCATGTCACTAGGAAGGATACCGCACATGCTCCTATCACCCATGTCACTAGGAAGGACCCCGCACCTGCTCCTATGACACATGTCACTAGGAAGTACACAGCACATACTCCTATGACCCATGTCACTAGGAAGGACCCCGCACATGCTCCTATCACCCATGTCACTAGGAAGGACCCCGCACATGCTCCTATGACCCATGTCACTAGGAAGGACCCCGCACATGCTTCATTGACACATATCACTAGGAAGGTCCCAGCACATGCTCCTATCACCCATGTCACTAGGAAGGACCCCGCACATGCTCCTATGATCCATGTCACTAGGAAGGACACCGCACATGCTCCTATCACCCATGTCACTAGGAAGGACCCCGCACATGATCCTATGACACATATCACTAGGAAGGACCCCGCACATGCTCCCATCACCCATGTCACTAGGAAGGACCCCGCACATGCTTCTATCACCCAAGTCACTAGGAAGGACCCCGCACATGCTCCTATCACCCATGTCACTAGGAAGGACCCCGCAATTGATCCTATGACACATATCACTAGGAAGGACCCCGCACATGCTCCTATGACCCATGTCACTAGGAAGGACCCCGCACCTGCTTCTATCACACATGTCAACATGTAGGACCAGCACATGCTCCTATCACCCATGTCACTAGGAAGGACCCCGCAATTGATCCTATGACACATATCACTAGGAAGGACCCCGCACATGCTCCTATGACCCATGTCACTAGGAAGGACCCCGCACCTGCTTCTATCACACATGTCAACATGTAGGACCAGCACATGCTTCTATCACCCAAGTCACTAGGAAGGACCCCGCTCAAGCTCCTATGACCCATATCACCATGTAGTACTCCGCACATGCTCCTTTCACCCATGTCAACATGTAGGACCCGCACATGCTCCTATCACCCATGTCACTAGGAAGGACATCGCACATGCTCTTATGACCTATGTCTCACTAGGATGGACCCCGCACATACTCCTATGACCCAAGTCACCAGAAAGGACCCCTCAAATGGTCCTATCACCCATTTCAATAGGAAGGACCCCGCTCATGCTCCTATGACCCAAGTCACTAGGAAGGACCCCGCACATGCTCCTATGACACAAGCCACTATGAAGGACCCCGCACATGCTCCTATGATCCATGTCACTAGGAAGGACACCGCACATGCTCCTATCACCCATGTCACTAGGACGGACCCCGCACATGCTCCTAGTTCCCATGTCACTAGGAAGGATCCCGCACCTGATCCTATGACACATATCACAA
Organism: Taudactylus pleione; assembly: GCA_031769625.1. Classification (NCBI taxonomy): domain Eukaryota; kingdom Metazoa; phylum Chordata; class Amphibia; order Anura; family Myobatrachidae; genus Taudactylus; species Taudactylus pleione. Next base: position 1,070,464 of record JAUIMM010000845.1, read on the forward strand.
GGATGGACCCCGCACCTGATCTTATAACCCATGTCACTAGGAAGGACCCCGCACATGCTCCTATGACCCATGTCACTAGGAAGGACCCCGCAAATGCTCCTATCACCCATGTCACTAGGAAGGCCCCCTGCACATGCTCCTATGACACATGTCACTAGGAAGGACCCCACACATGCTCCTATCACCCATGTCACTAGGAAGGACCCCGAACATGCTGCTATAACCCATGTCACTAGGAAGGACCGCGCACATGCTCCTATCACCCATGTCACTAGGAAGGACCCCGCACATGCACCTATCACCCATGTCACTAGGAAGGACACCACACATGCTCCTATCACCCATGTCACTAGGAAGGACCCCGCACATGCTCCTATCACCAATGTCACTAGGAAGGACCCCTCACCTGCTCCTATGGCACATGTCACTAGGAAGTACACAGCACATACTCCAATGACCCATGTCACTAGGAAGGACCCCGCACATGCTCCTATCACCTATGTCACTAGGAAGGACCCCGCACATGCTCCTATGACCCTTGTCACTAGGAAGGACCCCGCACATGCTCCTATCACCCATGTCACTAGGAAGGACCCCGCACATGCTCCTATCACCCATGTCACTAGGAAGGACTCAGCACATGCTTCTATGACACATATCACTAGGACGGACCCCGCACATGCTCCTATCACCCATGTCACTAGGAAGGACCCCGCACATGCTTCTATGACACATATCACTAGGAAGGACCCCGCACATGCTCCTATCACCCATGTCACTAGGAAGGACCCCGCACATGCACGTATCACCCATGTCACTAGGAGGACCCCGCACATGCTCCTATGACCCATGTTACTAGGAAGGACCCCGCACATGCTCCTATGATCCATGTCACTAGGAAGGACACTGCACATGCTCCTATCACCCTTGTCACTAGAAAGGACCCCGCACATGATCCTATGACACATATCACTAGGAAGGACCCCGCACATCCAACTATCACCCATGTCACTAGGAAGGACCCCGCACATGCTTCTATCACCCAAGTCACTAGGAAGGACCCCGCACATGCTCCTATCACCCATGTCACTAGGAAGGACCCCGCACCTGATGCTATGAAACATATCACTAGGAAGGACCCCGCACATGCTCCTATGACCCATGTCACTAGGAAGGACCCCGCACCTGCTCCTATCACACATGTCAACATGTAGGACCCGCACATGCTCCTATCACCCATGTCACTAGGAAGGACCCCGCACATGCTTTTATCACCCAAGTCACTAGGAAGGACCCCGCACAAGCTCCTATGACCCATGTCACCATGTAGTACTCCGCACATGCTCCTATCACCCATGTCAAGATGTAGGACCCGCACCTGCCCCTATCACGCATGTCACTAGGAAGGACCTCGCACATGCTCTTATGACCTATGTCTCACTAGGAAGGACCCCGCACATACTCCTATGACCCATGTCACCAGAATGGACCCCTGAAATGGTCCTATCACCTATGTCAATAGGAAGGACCCCGCACATGCTCCTATGACCCAAGTCACTAGGATGGACCCCGCACATGCTCCTATGACACAAATCACTAGGAAGAACCCCGCACATGCTCCTATGATCCATGTCACTAAGAAGGACACCGCACATGCTCCTATCACCCATGTCACTAGGAAGGACCCCAAAAATGCTCCTGTTACCGAAGTCACTAGGAAGGACCCCGCACATACTGCTTTGACCCATCTCACCAGGAAAGACCCCGCACATGCTCCTATGACACATGTCACTAGGAAGGACCCCGCACATGCTCCTATGACCCCTGTCACTAGGAAAGACCCCGCACATGCTCCTATGACACAAGTCACTAGGAAGGACCCCACACTTGCTCCTATCACCCATGTTACTAGGAAGGACCCCGCACATGCTCCTATCACCCATGTCGCTAGGAAGGACCCCGCACATGTTCCTATCACCCATGTCACTAGGAAGGACCCCGCACATGCTCCTATGACCCATGTCACTAGGAAAGACCCCGCACATGCTCCTATGACACAAGTCTCTAGGAAGGAACCCGCACTTGCTCCTATCACCCATGTCACTAGGAAGGACCCCGCACATGCTCCTATCACCCATGTCGCTAGGAAGGACCCCGCACATGTTCCTATCACCCATGTCACTAGGAAGGACCCCTCACATGCTCCTATCACCCATGTCACTAGGAAGGACACCGCACATGCTCCTATCACCCATGTCACTAGGACGGACCCCGCACATGCTCCTATCACCCATGTCACTAGGAAGGACCCCGCACCTGATCCTTTGACACATATCACTAGGAAGGACACCGCACCTGATATTATGACCCATGTCACTAGGAAGGACCCCGCACATGCTCCTATGACCCATGTCACTAGGATGGACCCCGAAAATGCTCCTATCACCCATGTCACTAGGAAGGACGCCGCACATGCTACTATGACACATGTCACTAGGAAGGACCCCGCACATGCTCCTATCACCCATGTCACTAGGAAGGACCCAGCACATGCTCCTATCACCCATGTCACTAGGAAGGACCACGCACATGCTCCTATCACCCATGTCACTAGGAAGGACCCCGCACATGCACCTATCACCCATGTCACTAGGAAGGACACCACACATGCTCCTATCACCCATGTCACTAGGAAGGACCCCGCACATGCTTCTATGACCCATGTCACTAAGAAGGACCCCGCACATGCTCCTATCACCCATGTCACTAAGAAGGACCCCTCACCTGCTCCTATGACACATGTCACTAGGAAGTACACAGCACATACTCCTATGACCCATGTCACTAGGAAGGACCCCGCACATGCTCCTATCACCCATGTCACTAGTAAGGACACCGAACATGCTCCTATCACTCATGTCACTAGGAAGGACCCCGCACATGCTCCTATCACCCATGTCACTAGGAAGGACCCCGCACATGCTCCTATCACCCATGTCACTAGGAAGGACTCAGCACATGCTTCTATGACATATATCACTAGGAAGGACCCCGCACATACTCCTATCACCCATGTCACTAGGAAGGACCCCGCACATGCTTTTATCACCCAAGTCACTAGGAAGGACCCCGCACAAGCTCCAATGACCCATGTCACCCTGTAGTACTCCGCACATGCTCCTATCACCCATGTCAAGATGTAGGACCCGCACATGCCCCTATCACGCATGTCATTAGGAAGGACCTCGCACATGCTCTTATGACCTATGTCTCACTAGGAAGGACCCCGCACATACTCCTATGACCCATGTCACCAGAAAGGACCCCTCAAATGGTCCTATCACCCATGTCAATAGGAAGGACTCCGCACATGCTCCTATGACCCAAGTCACTAGGAAGGACCCCGCACATGCTCCTATCACCCATGTCACTAGGAAGGACCCAAAAAATTCTCCTGTTACCGAAGTCACTAGGAAGGACCCCGCACATACTGCTTTGACCCATGTCACTAGGAAGGACCACGCACATGCTCTTAAGACCCATGTCACCAGGAAAGACCCCGCACATGCTCCTATGACCCGTGTCACTAGGAAGGACCCCGCACATGCTCCTATGACCCATGTCACTAGGAAAGACCCCGCACATGCTCCTATGACACAAGTCACTAGGAAGGACCCCGCACTTGCTCCTATCACCAATGTCACTAGGAAGGACCCCGCACATGCTCCTATCACCCATGTCGCTAGGAAGGACCCCGCACATGTTCCTATCACCCATGTCACTAGGAAGGACCCCGCACATGCTCCTATGACCCATGTCACTAGGAAAGACCCCGCACATGCTCCTATGACACAAGTCACTAGGAAGGACCCCGCACATGCTCCTATCACCCATGTCACTAGGAAGGACACCGCACATGCTCTTATCACCCATGTCACTAGGACGGACCCCCACATGCTCCTATCACCCATGTCACTAGGAAGGACCCCGCACCTGATCCTATGACCCATATCACTAGGAAGGACCCCGCACCTGATTTAATGACCCATGTCACTAGGAAGGACCCCGCACATGCTCCTATGACCCATGTCACTAGGAAGGACCCCGCAAATGCTTCTATCACCCATGTCACTAGGAAGGACCCCGCATATGCTCCTATCACCCATGTCACTAGGAAGGACCCCGCACATGCACCTATCACCCTTGTCACTAGGAAGGACACCACACATGCTCCTATCACTCATGTCACTAAGAAGGACCCCGCACATGCTTCTATGACCCATGTCACTAAGAAGGACCCCACACATGCTCCTATCACCCAGGTCACTAGGAAGGACCCCGCACATGCTCCTATGACCCATGTCACTAGTAAGGACACCGTACATGCTCCTATCACCCATGTCACTAGAAAGTTCCCCGCACATGCTCCTATCACCCATGTCACTAGGAAGGAGCCCGCACATGCTCGTATCACCCATGTCACTAGGAAGGACTCAGCACATACTTCTATGACATATCACTAGGAAGGACCCCGCACATGCTCCTATCACCCATGTCACTAGGAAGGACCCCGCACAAGCTTCTATGACACATATCACTAGGAAGGACCCCGCACATGCTCCTATCACCCATGTCACTAGGAAGGACCCCGCACATGCACCTATCACCCATGTCACTAGGAAGGACCCCGCACATGCTCCTATGACCCATGTTACTAGGAAGGACCCCGCACATGCTCCTATGATCCATGTCACTAGGAAGGACACCGCACATGCTCCTATCACCCTTGTCACTAGGAAGGACCCCGCACATTATCCTATGACACATATCACTAGGAAGGACCCCGCACATGCTCCTATCACCAATGTCACTAGGAAGGACCCCGCACATGCTCCTAAGAACCATGTCACTAGTAAGGACCCCACACATGCTCCTAAGACCCATGTCACTAGGAAGGACCCAGCACATGCGCCTATCACCCATGTCACTAGGAAGGACCCCGCACATGCTCCAATGACCCATGTCACTAAGAAGGACCCCGCACATGCTCCTATCACCCATGTCACTAGGAAGGAATCAGAACATGCTTCTATGACACATATCACTAGGAAGGACCCCGCACATACTCCTATCACCCATGTCACTAGGAAGGACCCCGCACATGCTTTTATCACCCAAGTCACTAGGAAGGACCCCGCACAAGCTCCAATGACCCATGTCACCCTGTAGTACTCCGCACTTGCTCCTATCACCCATGTCAAGATGTAGGACCCGCACATGCCCCTATCACGCATGTCATTAGGAAGGACCTCGCACATGCTCTTATGACATATGTCTCACTAGGAAGGACCCAGCACATACTCCTATGACCCATGTCACCAGAAAGGACCCCTCAAATGGTCCTATCACCCATGTCAATAGGAAGGACCCCGCACATGCTCCTATGACCCAAGTCACTAGGAAGGATCCCGCACATGCTCATATGACACAAATCACTAGGAAGAACCCCGCACATGCTCCTATGATCCATGTCACTAAGAAGGACACCGCACATGCTCTTATCACCAATGTCTCTAGGAAGGACCCCAAAAATGCTCCTGTTACCGAAGTCACTAGGAAGGACCCCGCACATACTGCTTTGACCCATGTCACTAGGAAGGACCCCGTACATGCTCTTAAGACCCATGTCACCAGGAAAGACCCCGCACATGCTCCTATGACCCATGTCACTAGGAAGGACCCCGCACATGCTCCTATGACCCATGTCACTAGGAAAGACCCCGCACATGCTCCTATGACACAAGTCACTAGGAAGGACCCCGCACTTGCTCCTATCACCCATGTCACTAGGAAGGACCCCGCACATGCTCCTATCACCCATGTCACTAGGAAGGACACCGCACATGCTCCTATCACCCATGTCTCTAGGACGGACCCCGCACATGCTCCTATCACCCATGTCACTAGGAAGGACCCCGCACCTGATCCTATGACCCATATCACTAGGAAGGACCCCGCACCTGATCTTATGACCCATGTGACTAGGAAGGACCCTGCACATGCTCCTATGACCCATGTCACTAGGAAGGACCCCGCAAATGCTCCTATCACCCATGTCACTAGGAAGAACCCCGCACATGCTCCTATCACCCATGTCACTAGGAAGGACCCCGCACATGCACCTATCACCCATGTCACTAGGAAGGACACCACACATGCTCCTATCACTCATGTCACTAGGAAGGACCCCGCACATGCATCTATGACCCATGTCACTAAGAAGGACCCCTCACCTGCTCCTATGACACATGTCACTAGGAAGTACACAGTACATACTCCTATGACCCATGTCACTAGGAAGGACCCCGCACATGCTCCTATCACCCATGTCACTAGGAAGGACCCCGCATTTGCTCCTATGACCCATGTCACTAGTAAGGACACCGTACATGCTCCTATCACCAATGTCACTAGGAAGGACCCCACACATGCTCCTATCACCCATGTCACAAGGAAGGACTCAGCACATGCTTCTATGACACATATCACTAGGAAGGACCCTGCACATGCTCCTATCACCCATGTCACTAGGAAGGACCCCGCACATGCTCCTATCACCCATGTCACTAGGAAGGACCCCGCACATGCTCCTATCACCCATGTCACTAGGAAGGACCCAGCACATGCGCCTATCACCCATGTCACTAGGAAGGACCCAGCACATGCGCCTATCACCCATGTCACTAGGAAGGACCCCGCACATGCTCCAATGACCCATGTCACTAAGAAGGACCCCGCACATGCTCCTATCACCCATGTCACTAGGAAGGAACCCGCACATGCTCTTATGGCCCATGTCACTAGGAAGGACACCGCACATGCACCTATCACCCATGTCACTAGGATGGACCCCGCACATGCACCTATCACCCATGTCACTAGGAAAGACCCCGCTCATGCTCCTATGATACATGTCACTAGGAAGGACCCCGCTCATGCTCCTATGAAAAATGTCACTAGGAAGGACCCCGCACATGCTCCTTTGACACATGTCACTAGGAAGGACCCTGCACATGCTCCTTTGACACAAGTCACTAGGAAGGACCCAGCACATGCTTCTATGACCCATGTAACTAGAAAGGACCCCGCACATGCTCCTATGACCCATGTCACTCGGAAGGACCCCGGACATGCTTCTATCACCCATGCCACTAGGTAGGACCCCAAAAATGCTCCTGTTACCCAAGTCACTAGGATGGACGCCGCACATGCTCCTTTGACCCATGTCACTAGGAAGGACCCTGCACATGCTCTTAAGACCCATGTCACTAGGAAGGATCCCGCACATGTTCCTATGACACATGTCACTAAGAAAGACCCCACACATGCTCCTATGACCCATGTCACTAGGAAGGACCCCGCACATGCTCCTATGACTCATGTCACTAGGAAGGAACCCGCACATGCACTTATGGCCCATGTCCCTAGGAATGACCCAGCACATGCTCCTATGACCCATGTCACTAGGAAGGACCCCGCACATGCTCCTATGACCCAAGTCACTAGGATGGACTCCGCACTTCCTCCTATAACCCATGTCACTAGGAATGACCCAGCACATGCTCCTATGACCCATGTCACTAGGAAGGCCCCCCACATACTCATATAACCCAAGTCACTAAGAAGGACACCGCACATGCTCCTATGATCCATGGCACTAGGAAGGACCCCGAACATGCTTCTATGACCCATTTAACTAGAAAGGACCCCGCACATACTCCTAAAACCCATGTCACTAGGAAGGACCCCGCACATGCGCCTATGACCCAAGTAGCCAGGAAGGATCCCGCACATGCTCCTATCACCCATGTCACTTGGAAGGACCACGCACATGCTCCTAAGACCCATGTCACTAGGAAGGACCCTGCACATACTCCTAAAACCCATGTCACTAGGAAGGACCCCGCACATGCTCCTATGACACATGTCACTAGGAAGAACCCCGCACATGCTCCTATGAACCATGTCACTAGGAAGGACCCCGCACATGCTCCTTTGACACATGTCACTAGGAAGGACCCCGCACATGCTCATATGATGCATGTCACTAGGAAGGACCCCGCACATGCTTCTATGACCCATGTAACTAGAAAGGACTCCGCACATGCTCCTATGACCCATGTCACTAGGAAGGACCCCGGACATGCTTCTATCACCCTGCCACTAGGAAGGACCCCAAAAATGCTCCTGTTACCCAAGTCACTAGGAAGGACGCCGCACATGCTCCTTTGACCCATGTCACTAGGAAGGACCCCGCACATGCTCTTAAGAGCCATGTCACTAGGAAGGACCCCGCACATGCTCCTATGACAGATGTCACTAGGAAAGACCCCACACATGCTCCTATGACACATGTCTCTAGGAAGGACCCCGCACATGCTCCTTTCACCCATGTCACTAGGAAGGACTCCGCACATACTCCTATGACCCAAGTCACTAGGAAGGACTCCGCACATGCTCCTATGACCCATGTCACTAGGAAGGATCCCGTACATGCTCCTAAGACCCATGTCACTAGGAAGGACCCAGCACATATATTCCTATGACTCATGTGACTAGGAAGAACCCCGCACATGCTCCTATTACCCAAATCACTAGGAAGGACCCCGCACATGCTCCTAAGACCCATGTCACTAGTAAGGACCCAGCACATATATTCCTTTGACTCATGTCACTAGGAAAAACCCCGCACATGCTCCTATGACCAAAATCACTAGGAAGGACTCGCACATGCTCCTAAGACCCATGTCACTAGGAAGGATCCCGTACATGCTCCTAAGACCCATGTCACTAGGAAGGACCCAGCACATATATTCCTATGACTCATGTCACTAGGAAGAACCCAGTACATGCTCCTATGACCCAAATCACTAGGAAGGACCCCGCACATGCTGTTAAGAGCCATGTCACTAGGAAGGACCCCGCACATGCTCCTATGACACATGTCACTAGGAAAGACCCCACACATGCTCCTTTGACACATGTCACTAGGAAGTACACAGTACATACTCCTATGACCCATTTCACTAAGAAGGACCCCTCACCTGATCTTATGACCCATGTCACTAGGAAGGACCCCGCACAGGCTCCTATGACCCATGTCACTAGGAAAGACCCCGCAAATGCTCCTATCACCCATGTCACTAGGAAGGACCCCGCACATGCTCCTTTCACCCATGTCACTAGGAAGGACTCCGCACTTGCTCCTATCACTCATGTCACTAGGAAGGACCCCGCACATACTTCTATGACCCATGCCACTAAGAAGGACCCCTCACCTGCTCCTATGACACATGTCACTAGGAAGTACACAGTACATTCTCCTATGACCCATGTCACTAGGAAGGACCCCGCACATGCTCCTATCACCCATGTCACTAGGAAGGACCCCGCACATGCTCCTATGACCCATGTCACTAGTAAGGACACCGTACATGCTCCTATCACCCATGTCACTAGGAAGGACACCGCACATGCTCCTATCACCCATGTCACTAGGAAGGACCCCGCACATGCTCCTATCACCCATGTCACTAGGAAGGACTCAGCACATGCTTCTATGACACATATCACTAGGAAGGACCCCGCACATGCTCCTATCACCCATGTCACTAGGAAGGACCCCGCACATGCTTCTATGACACATATCACTAGGAAGGACCCGCACATGCTCCTATCACCCATGTCACTAGGAAGGACCCCGCACATGCACCTATCACCCATGTCACTAGGAAGGACCCCGCACATGCTCCTATGACCCATGTTACTAGGAAGGATCCCGCACATGCTCCTATGATCCATGTCACTAGGAAGGACACCGCACATGCTCCTATCACAATTGTCACTAGGAAGGACCCCGCTCATGATCAAATGACACATATCACTAGGAAGGACCCCGCACATGCTCCTATCACCCATGTCACTAGGAAGGACCCCGCACATGCTCCTAAGACCCATGTCACTAGTAAGGACCCCACACATGCTCCTAAGACCCATGTCACTAGGAAGGACCCAGCACATGCGCCTATCACCAATGTCACTAGGAAGGACCCCGCACATGCTCCAATGACCCATGTCACTAAGAAGGACCCCGCACATGCTCCTATCACCCATGTCACTAGGAAGGAACCCGCACATGCTCTTATGGCCCATGTCACTAGGAAGGACCCCGCACATGCACCTATCACCCATGTCACTAGGATGGACCCCGCACATGCTCCTATGACCCAAGTCACTAGGAAGGACACCGCACATGCTCCTAAGACCCATGTCACTAGTAAGGACCCCACACATGCTCCTAAGACCCATGTCACTAGGAAGGACCCAGCACATGCGCCTATCACCCATGTCACTAGGAAGGACCCCGCACATGCTCCAATGACCCATGTCACTAAGAAGGACCCCGCACATGCTCCTATCACCCATGTCACTAGGAAGGAACCCGCACCTGATCTTATGACCCATGTCACTAGGAAGGACCCCGCACATGCTCCTATGACCCATGTCACTAGGAAGGACCCCGCAAATGCTCCTATCACCCATGTCACTAGGAAGGACCCCGCACATGCTCCTATCACCCATGTCACTAGGAAGGACCCCGCACATGCACCTATCACCCATGTCACTAGGAAGGACACCACACATGCTCCTATCACTCATGTCACTAGGAAGGACCCCGCACATGCTTCTATGACCCATGTCTCTAGGAAGTACACAGTACATACTCCTATGACCCATGTCACTAGGAAGGACCCCGCACATGCTCCTATCACCCATGTCACTAGGAAGGACCCCGCACATGCTCCTATGACCCATGTCACTAGTAAGGACCCCGCACATGCTCCTATGACCCATGTCACTAGTAAGGACACCGTACATGCTCCTATCACCCATGTCACTAGGAAGGACCCCGCACATGCTCCTATCACCCATGTCACTAGGAAGGACCCCGCACATGCTCCTATGACCCATGTCACTAGTAAGGACCCCGCACATGCTCCTATGACCCATGTCACTAGTAAGGACACCGTACATGCTCCTATCACCCATGTCACTAGGAAGGACCCCGCACATGCTCCTATCACCCATGTCACTAGGAAGGACCCCGCACATGCTCCTATCACCCATGTCACTAGGAAGGACCCCGCACATGCTCCTATCACCCATGTCACTAGGAAGGACCCCGCACATGCTTCTATGACACATATCACTAGGAAGGACCCCGCACATGCTCCTATCACCCATGTCACTAGGAAGGACCCCGCACATGTACCTATCACCCATGTCACTAGGAAGGACCCCGCACATGCTCCTATGACCCATGTTACTAGGAAGGTACCCGCACATGCTCCTATGATCCATGTCACTAGGAAGGACACCGCACATGCTCCTATCACCCTTGTCACTAGGAAGGACCCCGCACATGATCCTATGACACATATCACTAGGAAGGACCCCGCACATGCTCCTATCACCCATGTCACTAGGAAGGACCCCACACATGCTCCTAAGACCCATGTCACTAGGAAGGACCCAGCACATGTGCCTATCACCCATGTCACTAGGAAGGACCCCGCACGTGCTCCAATGACCCATGTCACTAAGAAGGACCCCGCACATGCTCCTATCACCCATGTCACTAGGAAGGAACCCGCACATGCTCTTATGGCCCATGTCACTAGGAAGGACCCCGCACATGCACCTATCACCCATGTCACTAGGATGGACCCAGCACATGCTCCTTTGACCCAAGTCACTAGGAAGGACACCGCGCATGCTCCTATAACCCATGTCACTAGGAAGGACCCCGCACAAGCTCCTATCACCCATGTCACTAGGAAGGACCCCGCACATGCTCCTATCACCCATGTCACCATGTAGGACCAGCACATGCTCCTATCACCCATGTCACCATGTAGGACCTGCACATGTTCCTATCACCCGTGTCACCATGTAGGACCCGCACATGCTCCTATCACCCATGTCACCATGTAGGACCTGCACATGCTCCTATCACCCATGTCACTAGGAAGGACCCCGCACATGCTCCTATCACCCATGTCACCATGTAGGACCAGCACATGCTCCTATCACCCATGTCACTAGGAAGGACCCCGCATATGCTCCTATCACCCATGTCACTAGGAAGGACCCCGCACATGCACCTATCACCCTTGTCACTAGGAAGGACACCACACATGCTCCTATCACTCATGTCACTAAGAAGGACCCCGCACATGCTTCTATGACCCATGTCACTAAGAAGGACCCCACACATGCTCCTATCACCCAGGTCACTAGGAAGGACCCCGCACATGCTCCTATGACCCATGTCACTAGTAAGGACACCGTACATGCTCCTATCACCCATGTCACTAGAAAGGACCCCGCACATGCTCCTATCACCCATGTCACTAGGAAGGAGCCCGCACATGCTCGTATCACCCATGTCACTAGGAAGGACTCAGCACATACTTCTATGACATATCACTAGGAAGGACCCCGCACATGCTCCTATCACCCATGTCACTAGGAAGGACCCCGCACAAGCTTCTATGACACATATCACTAGGAAGGACCCCGCACATGCTCCTATCACCCATGTCACTAGGAAGGACCCCGCACATGCACCTATCACCCATGTCACTAGGAAGGACCCCGCACATGCTCCTATGACCCATGTTACTAGGAAGGACCCCGCACATGCTCCTATGATCCATGTCACTAGGAAGGACACCGCACATGCTCCTATCACCCTTGTCACTAGGAAGGACCCCGCACATTATCCTATGACACATATCACTAGGAAGGACCCCGCACATGCTCCTATCACCAATGTCACTAGGAAGGACCCCGCACATGCTCCTAAGAACCATGTCACTAGTAAGGACCCCACACATGCTCCTAAGACCCATGTCACTAGGAAGGACCCAGCACATGCGCCTATCACCCATGTCACTAGGAAGGACCCCGCACATGCTCCAATGACCCATGTCACTAAGAAGGACCCCGCACATGCTCCTATCACCCATGTCACTAGGAAGGACTCAGAACATGCTTCTATGACACATATCACTAGGAAGGACCCCGCACATACTCCTATCACCCATGTCACTAGGAAGGACCCCGCACATGCTTTTATCACCCAAGTCACTAGGAAGGACCCCGCACAAGCTCCAATGACCCATGTCACCCTGTAGTACTCCGCACTTGCTCCTATCACCCATGTCAAGATGTAGGACCCGCACATGCCCCTATCACGCATGTCATTAGGAAGGACCTCGCACATGCTCTTATGACATATGTCTCACTAGGAAGGACCCAGCACATACTCCTATGACCCATGTCACCAGAAAGGACCCCTCAAATGGTCCTATCACCCATGTCAATAGGAAGGACCCCGCACATGCTCCTATGACCCAAGTCACTAGGAAGGATCCCGCACATGCTCATATGACACAAATCACTAGGAAGAACCCCGCACATGCTCCTATGATCCATGTCACTAAGAAGGACACCGCACATGCTCTTATCACCAATGTCTCTAGGAAGGACCCCAAAAATGCTCCTGTTACCGAAGTCACTAGGAAGGACCCCGCACATACTGCTTTGACCCATGTCACTAGGAAGGACCCCGTACATGCTCTTAAGACCCATGTCACCAGGAAAGACCCCGCACATGCTCCTATGACCCATGTCACTAGGAAGGACCCCGCACATGCTCCTATGACCCATGTCACTAGGAAAGACCCCGCACATGCTCCTATGACACAAGTCACTAGGAAGGACCCCGCACTTGCTCCTATCACCCATGTCACTAGGAAGGACCCCGCACATGCTCCTATCACCCATGTCACTAGGAAGGACACCGCACATGCTCCTATCACCCATGTCTCTAGGACGGACCCCGCACATGCTCCTATCACCCATGTCACTAGGAAGGACCCCGCACCTGATCCTATGACCCATATCACTAGGAAGGACCCCGCACCTGATCTTATGACCCATGTGACTAGGAAGGACCCTGCACATGCTCCTATGACCCATGTCACTAGGAAGGACCCCGCAAATGCTCCTATCACCCATGTCACTAGGAAGAACCCCGCACATGCTCCTATCACCCATGTCACTAGGAAGGACCCCGCACATGCACCTATCACCCATGTCACTAGGAAGGACACCACACATGCTCCTATCACTCATGTCACTAGGAAGGACCCCGCACATGCATCTATGACCCATGTCACTAAGAAGGACCCCTCACCTGCTCCTATGACACATGTCACTAGGAAGTACACAGTACATACTCCTATGACCCATGTCACTAGGAAGGACCCCGCACATGCTCCTATCACCCATGTCACTAGGAAGGACCCCGCATTTGCTCCTATGACCCATGTCACTAGTAAGGACACCGTACATGCTCCTATCACCAATGTCACTAGGAAGGACCCCACACATGCTCCTATCACCCATGTCACAAGGAAGGACTCAGCACATGCTTCTATGACACATATCACTAGGAAGGACCCTGCACATGCTCCTATCACCCATGTCACTAGGAAGGACCCCGCACATGCTCCTATCACCCATGTCACTAGGAAGGACCCCGCACATGCTCCTATCACCCATGTCACTAGGAAGGACCCAGCACATGCGCCTATCACCCATGTCACTAGGAAGGACCCAGCACATGCGCCTATCACCCATGTCACTAGGAAGGACCCCGCACATGCTCCAATGACCCATGTCACTAAGAAGGACCCCGCACATGCTCCTATCACCCATGTCACTAGGAAGGAACCCGCACATGCTCTTATGGCCCATGTCACTAGGAAGGACACCGCACATGCACCTATCACCCATGTCACTAGGATGGACCCCGCACATGCACCTATCACCCATGTCACTAGGAAAGACCCCGCTCATGCTCCTATGATACATGTCACTAGGAAGGACCCCGCTCATGCTCCTATGAAAAATGTCACTAGGAAGGACCCCGCACATGCTCCTTTGACACATGTCACTAGGAAGGACCCTGCACATGCTCCTTTGACACAAGTCACTAGGAAGGACCCAGCACATGCTTCTATGACCCATGTAACTAGAAAGGACCCCGCACATGCTCCTATGACCCATGTCACTCGGAAGGACCCCGGACATGCTTCTATCACCCATGCCACTAGGTAGGACCCCAAAAATGCTCCTGTTACCCAAGTCACTAGGATGGACGCCGCACATGCTCCTTTGACCCATGTCACTAGGAAGGACCCTGCACATGCTCTTAAGACCCATGTCACTAGGAAGGATCCCGCACATGTTCCTATGACACATGTCACTAAGAAAGACCCCACACATGCTCCTATGACCCATGTCACTAGGAAGGACCCCGCACATGCTCCTATGACTCATGTCACTAGGAAGGAACCCGCACATGCACTTATGGCCCATGTCCCTAGGAATGACCCAGCACATGCTCCTATGACCCATGTCACTAGGAAGGACCCCGCACATGCTCCTATGACCCAAGTCACTAGGATGGACTCCGCACTTCCTCCTATAACCCATGTCACTAGGAATGACCCAGCACATGCTCCTATGACCCATGTCACTAGGAAGGCCCCCCACATACTCATATAACCCAAGTCACTAAGAAGGACACCGCACATGCTCCTATGATCCATGGCACTAGGAAGGACCCCGAACATGCTTCTATGACCCATTTAACTAGAAAGGACCCCGCACATACTCCTAAAACCCATGTCACTAGGAAGGACCCCGCACATGCGCCTATGACCCAAGTAGCCAGGAAGGATCCCGCACATGCTCCTATCACCCATGTCACTTGGAAGGACCACGCACATGCTCCTAAGACCCATGTCACTAGGAAGGACCCTGCACATACTCCTAAAACCCATGTCACTAGGAAGGACCCCGCACATGCTCCTATGACACATGTCACTAGGAAGAACCCCGCACATGCTCCTATGAACCATGTCACTAGGAAGGACCCCGCACATGCTCCTTTGACACATGTCACTAGGAAGGACCCCGCACATGCTCATATGATGCATGTCACTAGGAAGGACCCCGCACATGCTTCTATGACCCATGTAACTAGAAAGGACTCCGCACATGCTCCTATGACCCATGTCACTAGGAAGGACCCCGGACATGCTTCTATCACCCTGCCACTAGGAAGGACCCCAAAAATGCTCCTGTTACCCAAGTCACTAGGAAGGACGCCGCACATGCTCCTTTGACCCATGTCACTAGGAAGGACCCCGCACATGCTCTTAAGAGCCATGTCACTAGGAAGGACCCCGCACATGCTCCTATGACAGATGTCACTAGGAAAGACCCCACACATGCTCCTATGACACATGTCTCTAGGAAGGACCCCGCACATGCTCCTTTCACCCATGTCACTAGGAAGGACTCCGCACATACTCCTATGACCCAAGTCACTAGGAAGGACTCCGCACATGCTCCTATGACCCATGTCACTAGGAAGGATCCCGTACATGCTCCTAAGACCCATGTCACTAGGAAGGACCCAGCACATATATTCCTATGACTCATGTGACTAGGAAGAACCCCGCACATGCTCCTATTACCCAAATCACTAGGAAGGACCCCGCACATGCTCCTAAGACCCATGTCACTAGTAAGGACCCAGCACATATATTCCTTTGACTCATGTCACTAGGAAAAACCCCGCACATGCTCCTATGACCAAAATCACTAGGAAGGACTCGCACATGCTCCTAAGACCCATGTCACTAGGAAGGATCCCGTACATGCTCCTAAGACCCATGTCACTAGGAAGGACCCAGCACATATATTCCTATGACTCATGTCACTAGGAAGAACCCAGTACATGCTCCTATGACCCAAATCACTAGGAAGGACCCCGCACATGCTGTTAAGAGCCATGTCACTAGGAAGGACCCCGCACATGCTCCTATGACACATGTCACTAGGAAAGACCCCACACATGCTCCTTTGACACATGTCACTAGGAAGTACACAGTACATACTCCTATGACCCATTTCACTAAGAAGGACCCCTCACCTGATCTTATGACCCATGTCACTAGGAAGGACCCCGCACAGGCTCCTATGACCCATGTCACTAGGAAAGACCCCGCAAATGCTCCTATCACCCATGTCACTAGGAAGGACCCCGCACATGCTCCTTTCACCCATGTCACTAGGAAGGACTCCGCACTTGCTCCTATCACTCATGTCACTAGGAAGGACCCCGCACATACTTCTATGACCCATGCCACTAAGAAGGACCCCTCACCTGCTCCTATGACACATGTCACTAGGAAGTACACAGTACATTCTCCTATGACCCATGTCACTAGGAAGGACCCCGCACATGCTCCTATCACCCATGTCACTAGGAAGGACCCCGCACATGCTCCTATGACCCATGTCACTAGTAAGGACACCGTACATGCTCCTATCACCCATGTCACTAGGAAGGACACCGCACATGCTCCTATCACCCATGTCACTAGGAAGGACCCCGCACATGCTCCTATCACCCATGTCACTAGGAAGGACTCAGCACATGCTTCTATGACACATATCACTAGGAAGGACCCCGCACATGCTCCTATCACCCATGTCACTAGGAAGGACCCCGCACATGCTTCTATGACACATATCACTAGGAAGGACCCGCACATGCTCCTATCACCCATGTCACTAGGAAGGACCCCGCACATGCACCTATCACCCATGTCACTAGGAAGGACCCCGCACATGCTCCTATGACCCATGTTACTAGGAAGGATCCCGCACATGCTCCTATGATCCATGTCACTAGGAAGGACACCGCACATGCTCCTATCACAATTGTCACTAGGAAGGACCCCGCTCATGATCAAATGACACATATCACTAGGAAGGACCCCGCACATGCTCCTATCACCCATGTCACTAGGAAGGACCCCGCACATGCTCCTAAGACCCATGTCACTAGTAAGGACCCCACACATGCTCCTAAGACCCATGTCACTAGGAAGGACCCAGCACATGCGCCTATCACCAATGTCACTAGGAAGGACCCCGCACATGCTCCAATGACCCATGTCACTAAGAAGGACCCCGCACATGCTCCTATCACCCATGTCACTAGGAAGGAACCCGCACATGCTCTTATGGCCCATGTCACTAGGAAGGACCCCGCACATGCACCTATCACCCATGTCACTAGGATGGACCCCGCACATGCTCCTATGACCCAAGTCACTAGGAAGGACACCGCACATGCTCCTAAGACCCATGTCACTAGTAAGGACCCCACACATGCTCCTAAGACCCATGTCACTAGGAAGGACCCAGCACATGCGCCTATCACCCATGTCACTAGGAAGGACCCCGCACATGCTCCAATGACCCATGTCACTAAGAAGGACCCCGCACATGCTCCTATCACCCATGTCACTAGGAAGGAACCCGCACCTGATCTTATGACCCATGTCACTAGGAAGGACCCCGCACATGCTCCTATGACCCATGTCACTAGGAAGGACCCCGCAAATGCTCCTATCACCCATGTCACTAGGAAGGACCCCGCACATGCTCCTATCACCCATGTCACTAGGAAGGACCCCGCACATGCACCTATCACCCATGTCACTAGGAAGGACACCACACATGCTCCTATCACTCATGTCACTAGGAAGGACCCCGCACATGCTTCTATGACCCATGTCTCTAGGAAGTACACAGTACATACTCCTATGACCCATGTCACTAGGAAGGACCCCGCACATGCTCCTATCACCCATGTCACTAGGAAGGACCCCGCACATGCTCCTATGACCCATGTCACTAGTAAGGACCCCGCACATGCTCCTATGACCCATGTCACTAGTAAGGACACCGTACATGCTCCTATCACCCATGTCACTAGGAAGGACCCCGCACATGCTCCTATCACCCATGTCACTAGGAAGGACCCCGCACATGCTCCTATGACCCATGTCACTAGTAAGGACCCCGCACATGCTCCTATGACCCATGTCACTAGTAAGGACACCGTACATGCTCCTATCACCCATGTCACTAGGAAGGACCCCGCACATGCTCCTATCACCCATGTCACTAGGAAGGACCCCGCACATGCTCCTATCACCCATGTCACTAGGAAGGACCCCGCACATGCTCCTATCACCCATGTCACTAGGAAGGACCCCGCACATGCTTCTATGACACATATCACTAGGAAGGACCCCGCACATGCTCCTATCACCCATGTCACTAGGAAGGACCCCGCACATGTACCTATCACCCATGTCACTAGGAAGGACCCCGCACATGCTCCTATGACCCATGTTACTAGGAAGGTACCCGCACATGCTCCTATGATCCATGTCACTAGGAAGGACACCGCACATGCTCCTATCACCCTTGTCACTAGGAAGGACCCCGCACATGATCCTATGACACATATCACTAGGAAGGACCCCGCACATGCTCCTATCACCCATGTCACTAGGAAGGACCCCACACATGCTCCTAAGACCCATGTCACTAGGAAGGACCCAGCACATGTGCCTATCACCCATGTCACTAGGAAGGACCCCGCACGTGCTCCAATGACCCATGTCACTAAGAAGGACCCCGCACATGCTCCTATCACCCATGTCACTAGGAAGGAACCCGCACATGCTCTTATGGCCCATGTCACTAGGAAGGACCCCGCACATGCACCTATCACCCATGTCACTAGGATGGACCCAGCACATGCTCCTTTGACCCAAGTCACTAGGAAGGACACCGCGCATGCTCCTATAACCCATGTCACTAGGAAGGACCCCGCACAAGCTCCTATCACCCATGTCACTAGGAAGGACCCCGCACATGCTCCTATCACCCATGTCACCATGTAGGACCAGCACATGCTCCTATCACCCATGTCACCATGTAGGACCTGCACATGTTCCTATCACCCGTGTCACCATGTAGGACCCGCACATGCTCCTATCACCCATGTCACCATGTAGGACCTGCACATGCTCCTATCACCCATGTCACTAGGAAGGACCCCGCACATGCTCCTATCACCCATGTCACCATGTAGGACCAGCACATGCTCCTATCACCCATGTCACCATGTAGGACCTGCACATGTTCCTATCACCCGTGTCACCATGTAGGACCCGCACATGCTCCTATCACCCCTGTCACCATGTAGGACCCGCACATGCTCCTATCACCCATGTCACCATGTAGGACCTGCACATGCTCCTATCACCCATGTCACTAGGAAGGAACCAGCACATGCTCCTATCACCCCTGTCACCATGTAGGACCCGCACATGCTCCTATCACCCATGTCACCGTGAAGGACCCGCACATGCTCCAATCACCAATGTCACCATGTAGGACCCGGCACATACTCCTTTCACCCATGTCACTAGGAAGGACCCCGCACATACTCCTTTCACCCATGTCACTAGGAAGGACCCCGCACATGCTCCTATCACCTGTATCACCATGTAGGACCCACACATGCTCCTATCAGCCATGTCACCATGTAGGACCCCGCACTTGCTCCTATCACCCATGTCACCATGTAGGACCTGCAGATACTCCTATCACCCGTATCACCATGTAGGACCCGCACATGCTCCTATCACCCATGTTACCATGTAGGACCCGCACATGCTCCTATCACCCATGTCACCATGTAGGACCTGCACATGCTCCTATCACCCATGTCACCATGTAGGACCCGCACATACTACACTGTTACAGTTTCTGTGCTGGTAACTTTCTGCCAATGACTGTATATAGGTTATGTTCTGGAGTATTTGTACCCTCAGAATCCAGAACCCATTCCAGACCCCAACTGTCTCCAATAATGACGCATCTTATACACAGGAGAGCTCAGTGTCTGGACGGTCATTAATAAATTTGAAAGTTGTGTTTCATATTCAGTATGTAACAAGCTACAAACATAAACAGAAATTCAATTAACTACAAACAGAGAAGATTCCTTTTTGATTTGTAAATGGGAAAACAGCAGCTGCCTCACACATCTGTTGTTTTTCTCTTTAAAAATGAAATTGCAATCTTCTTTCTTGACATAGTCCAAACGCAAATGTCAATTAAGTAATGTGAATAGCCGCCAGGACTTCATGTAAATGGCATCCTACTTAGACGACGGCCAGCTGCGCCTCTAAACCGCCGCTGTGTGCAAATAATCTCACCATTGATCATACATTGGCCGCACCATCAGACATTCAAGCAGCCCTATGATTGCTGTAAGTGTCCGAAGGCCATGTTGTCAATCTAGCAACATTCCTTTAGTTCCATATGCACCTTAATGCTCCCAGAATTAGTGCCCCTCTTGCTATGCCCACTGTAGTAGTGCCCCTTAAGCAATGTCCCCAATATCGGTGCCCCTTATGCAGTGCCCCCTGTAGTAGTGCCTTTTATGCAGTGCCCCCAGTAGTGCCCCATATACAGTGTGCCCAGTAGTGCACCCTTATACAGTGCACCCAGTAGTGGTCACCCCTATGCAGTGCCCCCAGTAGCGGTCCCCCCTATGCAGTGCCCCTTACATATATAGAATAGACACAGGGTAAAAAAACAACAACACGTACCTGAATCCCCATTCCTGTACCCGCCGCCGTCCGCTCCTCCGTCCTCCCACATCGGCACTATGGGAGAGATGTCATGACATCTCTCTCATCACCCACTGTGGGACTCTCATTGGCTGCTAAAACAAAAACCTTGCCACTGACTAGTACGATTGTACTATGCAGTGCTTTCGGCAATGTGTTTGTTACTGTGTAGTGCAGACCGCACTCCATCTTCTGGTCCGACGGCGCCCAGGGCACGTGTCCTGCTCAACCCCCCCCTAGTTACGCCACTGTCTCCCAGTAACTGCCCAGTTTGTGCCATCAAACTGGGCTAATGCTTGACTCACTGGAGGATGGGTGCAGGTTCCAAGGGTATGGAATTTAACTTTGTATGCTACAGGGGTGAACCAAAGTTGCAGCTCCGACCCTGAACCCACCCTCCTTCAACCTGAACTACCCTATAACCCAGTGACATGCGGTGAGGACAATGGCTGGGGAGGCACACATGGAGATGGGTCTGAGGACCTCATTCAGAGTCGGTCGTTGCGGCCGCACGGTCGTATGGGAAAAGGGGCCGGATATGCAAATGATGCACTCGCATGTTGCGTCCCTAAGTTCGGATCGTTAGCTGGCCGACCAAGGGGAGGAAGCGGTCGGAAGACAAAAAATACGCCCCCTTCTCATATGCATTACACATCATCTCCGGGCATATAAGGATTAATCGAGACCATCGGGAACCATCGAAACTGGTCATAGAGCTTAAGGTTGACCATACCCTCTCTTAGGCTCTACGATCATGTCAGTGTAAAAACCTCCCATGTCACGTGTACTATGACACTACTTTGTTAATTATGCACTCCTATAAAATGCCGTTCGCATAATTAGGCACGCCTGCGTTCGGATCTCCACTCACCCGTTTTCAAGCACCTTCCCCTGTTACCACCCACAAACCCCTCCATCTGTCACTCAAACTACCGACCTGGCTGTGTTCAAGGAGAGAGAAATTTCTGATCGTAGCGGCTAGTTTGCGCACGCGCATTGCGAACTTTACGCATGCGCAGTTTAGCGAACATCGGTGGCATACGACCGTGCGGCCGCAACGACCGACTCTGAATGAGGTCCTGAGTGCTGGGAGCCTGTTTCTCTGAGGCCTGATCTGTAAACAATGCAGAGCACTTCCTGGTCACATGATACATCCAATGTGTCCATCAGTGCTCAATGCACTCCCTCATACTCAGAGGCATGCCTCTATTAGCTCTCTTTCTGTGCAGCTTACTGCCTGTGGTGTGGAACCGCCCCCATCTCTGCAAGCAGTGTCTGACTATACAGAAGCGAGGCTGAGCTGTTGCTGCTCCATCTCTCTCTTCTCCCTGCAGTCCCAGGGAGCTCCGCAAAGATGGTGAGTGTTACTATACAAATAATCACAATAAACAAAGAAGATGCCTTTTCAAAATGCAGTCTGCAAATGCCAGAGCTCCATGCTAATTAAAAATACTCTTGGGCAGGTGGGAGGGGTGCTAATCCAAGCTGAGGAGTCTCTTGGTCTGATATGCAAATCCCGCAATCGCTCGCAAGACATTAGCATACCTATTATGTTTTGCCGTGCTATCGCGGTATGTATTTAGATGCCCAGCAGTCTGACACAAGGCGCCCACTTTCCCTTAGTAACACACATCATCTCCAGGAAGTGTACTGGAGAGCAGGTCTGTGAGCTGCCTATTAATCATCTTCACATCACCATTTGCAGTCAGAGCAGCTTGAAGTACATGATAAAGGAGTATTTGTACCAGCTTAGACTGGTGATAGCAAGGGTAGAGTAATCTCAGCTGACATATTGTCTGTGACTGTGAGACGACTTCCTCTATTCCAGCCTGTCAGCATTGGTGATTTCACAAAAGGGAGTATAAACTAAACACAAACTCTCAGTAGTAACAGAGCCTGAATTAGCTATAAGTATCACAGCTACATCAGTATCTCATCTACATCAGTATCTCAGCTACATCAGTATCTCAGCTAAATCAGTATCTCAGCTAAATCAGTCTCTCAGCTACATCAGTCTCTCAGCTACATCAGTCTCTCAGCTACATCAGTCTCTCAGCTACATCAGTCTCTCAGCTACATCAGAATCTCAGCTACATCAGAATCTCAGCTACATCAGAGTCTCAGCTACATCAGTCTCTCAGCTACATCAGAATCTCAGCTACATCAGTATCTCAGCTACATCAGTATCTCATCTACAAGAGTATCTCAGCTACATCAGTACCTCAGCTACATCAGTATCTCAGCTACATCAGTATCTCAGCTACATCAGTCTCACAGCTACATCAGTATCTCAGCTACATCAGTATCTCAGCTACATCAGTATCTCAGCTACATCAGTATCTCATCTACAAGAGTACCTCAGCTACATCAGTACCTCAGCTACATCAGTATCTCAGCTACATCAGAATCTCAGCTACATCAGTATCTCAGCTACATCAGAGTCTCAGCTACGTCAGTATCTCAGCTACGTCAGAATCTCAGCTACATCAGTACCTCAGCTACATCAGTATCTCAGCTACATCAGTATCTCAGCTACATCAGTCTCACAGCTACATCAGTATCTCAGCTACATCAGAATCTCAGCTACATCAGTATCTCAGCTACATCAGTATCTCATCTACAAGAGTACCTCAGCTACATCAGTACCTCAGCTACATCAGTATCTCAGCTACATCAGAATCTCAGCTACATCAGTATCTCAGCTACATCAGAATCTCAGCTACATCAGTATCTCATCTACATCAGTATCTCAGCTACATCAGTATGTCAGCTACATCAGAGTCTCTGCTACATCAGTATCTCAGCTACATCAGAATCTCAGCTACATCAGTATCTCAGCTACAAGAGTATCTCAGCTACATCAGTATCCCAGCTACATCATAATCTCAGCTACATCAGTATCTCAGCTACATCAGAATATCAGCTACATCAGAATCTCAGCTACATCAGTATCTCAGCTACATCAGAATCTCAGCTACATCAGTATCTCAGCTACATCAGAATCTCAGCTACATCAGAATCTCAGCTACATCAGAATCTCAGCTACATCAGAGTATCAGCTACATCAGTATCTCAGCTACATCAGAATCTCAGCTACATCATCATCTCAGCTACATCAGTATCTCAGCTACATCAGAATCTCAGCTACATCATAGTCTCAGCTACATCAGTATCTCAGCTACATCAGTATCTCATCTACAAGAGCATCTCAGCTACATCAGTATCTCAGCTACATCAGTATCTCAGCTACACCAGAGCCTCAGCTACATCAGTATCTCAGCTACATCAGTATCTCAGCTACATCAGAGTCTCAGCTACATCAGTATCTCAGCTACATCAGAATCTCAGCTACATCAGTATCTCAGCTACATCAGAATTTCAGCTACATCAGTATCTCAGCTACGTCAGTATCTCAGCTACGTCAGTATCTCAGCTACGTCAAAATCTCAGCTACGTCAGTATCTCAGCTACGTCAGAATCTCAGCTACATCAGTATCTCAACTACATCAGAATCTCAGCTACATCAGTATCTCAGCTACATCAGAGTCTCAGCTACATCAGTGTCTCGGCTACATCAGTGTCTCGGCTACATCAGAGTCTCGGCTACATCAGTACCTCGGATCCATCAGTATCTCAGCTACATCAGTATCTCAGCTACATCAGAATCTCAGCTACATCAGTATCTCAGCTACATCAGAATGTCAGCTACATCAGTATCTCAGCTACATCAGAATCTCAGCTACATCAGAATCTCAGCTACATCAGCATCTCAGCTACATCAGAATCTCAGCTACATCAGAATCTCAGCTACATCAGTATCTCAGCTACATCAGAATCTCTGCTACATCATAGTCTCAGCTACATCAGTGTCTCAGCTACGTCAGAGTCTCAGCTACGTCAGAATCTCAGTTACTCCATCAGAATCTCAGCTACATCAGTATCTCAGCTACATCAGAATCTCAGCTACATCAGTATCTCAGGTACATCAGAATCTCAGCTACATCAGAGTATCAGCTACATCAGTATCTCAGCTACATCAGAATCTCAGCTACATCAGCATCTCAGCTACATCAGTATCTCAGCTACATCAGAATCTCAGCTACATCCGAGTCTCAGCTACATCAGTGTCTCAGCTACGTCAGAGTCTCAGCTACGTCAAAATCTCAGTTACTGCATCAGAATCTCAGCTACATCAGTATCTCAGCTACATCAGAATCTCAGCTACATCAGTATCTCAGCTACATCAGTATCTCAACTACATCAGAATCTCAGCTACATCAGTATCTCAGCTACATCAGAATCTCAGCTACATCAGAATCTCAGCTACATCAGCATCTCAGCTACATCAGTAACCTTAGCTACATCAGAATCTCAGCTACATCAGAGTCTCAGCTACATCAGTGCCTCAGATACGTCAGAGTCTCAGCTACATCAGAATCTCAGTTACGTCAGCATCTCAGCTACGTCAGCATCTCAGCTACGTCAGTATCTCAGCTACGTCAGAATCTCAGCTACGTCAGCATCTCAGCTACGTCAGTATCTCAGCTACGTCAGTATCTCAGCTACGTCAAAATCTCAGCTATGTCAGTATCTCAGCTACATCAGAATCTCAGTTACGTCAGCATCTCAGCTACGTCAGCATCTCAGCTACGTCAGTATCTCAGCTACGTCAGAATCTCAGCTACGTCAGCATCTCAGCTACATCAGTGTCTCAGCTACATCAGAATCTCAGCTACATCAGTATCTCAGCTACATCAGTATCTCAACTACATCAGAATCTCAGCTACATCAGTATCTTAGCTACATCAGAGTCTCAGCTACATCAGAATCTCAGCTGCATCAGAGTCTCAGCTACATCAGTATCTCAGCTACCTCAGAATCTCAGCTACCTCAGAATCTCAGCTACATCCGTATCTCAGCCACATAAGTATCTCAGCTACATCAGAGTCTCAGCTACATCAGCATCTCAGCTACATCAGAATCTCAGCTACATCAGAATCTCAGTTACATCAGTATCTCAGTTACATCAGTATCTCAGCTACATCAGTATCTCAGCTACATCAGTATCTCAGCTACATCAGAATCTCAGTTACATCAGAATCTCAGCTACATCAGTATCTCAGCTACATCAGAATCTCAGCTACATCAGTATCTCAGCTACATCAGAATCTCAGCTACATCAGTATCTCAGCTACATCAGTATCTCAGCTACATCAGCATATCAGCTACGTCAGAATCTCAGTTACATCAGTATCTCAAGCAAAAATCTACAGCAATAAGTGAGGCACACATGCTTACCCTCCCGGTTTTCGCGGGAGGCTCCCGATTTTTTATGTAACCCCCACGCACCACTGGAAGGGTAGGCACTTCTCCCACACTCTGCCCCACTTCCTAGTGAAGTGGGCAGAATGGGGAGAATTTCTGCAGCGATTGCAGGTCCCCGTGTAGGGGGCGGGACTTAATGACATAATTCTCCATGAAACGCGTCATTTAGCCTCGCCCCTATTTAAATTTAAGCCAATTGCAGCAAATTACCATGAAGGGTTGGGGCTTAATGATGTGAGCCATCAGGCCACGCCCCCGTCACCGCCCACCTGCTTCTCCTGGGGAGGATAAGTTAAAGTAGGCAACTATGCAGTGAGGACAGTGGAACGTTGCAGGGTAGTTAGAACTGTTTTCTACAGGGGCTAATACATGCTGGGCCATTGCACAGCCTACAGACAGCCAAACGAATACTGAAATCTAAGCTCTAATTCACCAACAAACAGGGAACTGTTAAATCATTTGAACTGGGTTAATGTAATCTCACAGGACATAACCTATTGTGCAAAGATCAGTGAATAGGACGGCAGGAGTAGAGTCAGACTAGGAAAAGTCAGAAACTCTGCAGGGACAGCTACAGTTTCTAGAACAGGAAATCACAGGCCCGGGATTGCAACGCCCAAGAGTTATACCCCTTTCAGAAATACCGAGAATCCCGGGAATTTGGCCTGCCTCAGCCAAACTCCCGTGTTGTCACGTATGTCTGAAAGGTACCTTCCCGGGAACACGTTCCCGGGTAGCCGACCCTTCAATCGACCAGGGAATTTCCCGGGGCTTAAGTCCCAGGAAATTACCCTGCTTATGTCTGAATGGTGCTACCTGGGAATTTACTCCCGGGCTGCACCAAGCAGCTATTACATTGAGCGTCCTATAGGATGCTCAGAGATGCTGCTCACCACCCCCCGTGCTGGTGGCTGTGTACAGAGAACCCCAGCCAGATGCCGGGGACACCTGTCGGCACTGGTGATCGCCTGTGGGTCTCTGCCACAGTCTCTGCCGCCCGCACTCCCGCTGGACCACCAGGGCAGATATAAATAATTTAATAATAAAATAAAATGGCTGCAGTGATTAGTCGGCTGGCTGCTGCATGATGATGACATCATCAGCGGCAGCCGGAGAGGGGATAGGCTAGGAAGGGCAGAGGAGAGGCAGGTAATATTAAAACTAAAAAACCTGGCTTATGTCTGAAAGGGATCTACCTGGGAATTTCACGTGTAGACGGTGTAGTGTGAAAGGGGGTCTCGACCAAATACCCGGCAATTTGCACAGGAGAAATTCCTGGGTCTGAGCAGGAAATTTCCCGGGTCGTATGTCTGAAAGTGGTATAAGTGTCAGAACCAGCATAAGGGACAACATAAAGTGGCAGTGCAGCAGTCATAATTATTACCAGTCGTCAGGAAGTTTAAATATAAAAACTACCGAGTATTCAAAAGTGCACCAACGAAAGGGGTTTTGGCCAGACTTTGGGGACTACTAGGTTCACTAAGTTGCAAATATTCTTATGCATAATCAGTTGATGTTATTACTGAAGTAAGTGTGTGGTTCATAGTGTATAAGTGTAAAACTAACTAATTTGTTCACAGTACAAGATCAGAAGCGTTCCTAATTAATACAACTTCAACCTAAAGTGTGTGAGCTTCAGTTACTGTTGTTATATGTGTGACAATATCGCTATTGTTATAACTGTTTGCTATCTTGTTAGCTAAACCATTGTCGAATAAATATACCCTATGGTTCAGTCTTTTTACCTGTGTCTGACGTGAATAGCTTGAAGGACTTCAAACGAAGCAGAGACCGTGTGTTGGTAAGCGATCTATTACACCGCACCTAACATTACCTGCGTAGTAGGGGGTATTACACATGTACACATTATAGACTATATGGGGTGAGGGGCTTGGATTGTACACCCTAATTCAAAACATAACAATCAGAATAATTATAATAAACACTGCAATATAACATAGAGGACATTTGAGGTGCTTGGCATAATTTGGACGCACCCACCGCGTCCAGGTGACCTCATCATCAGGTGGGTCCCTAACACTAAAGCTGGGCACACACTAGACAATATGTTGTCCGATCCGGCAGATCGGAGTGACAAATCGGGTACATCGTCTAGTGTGTACCCATGATATGTGCGCTCCAGCGGGTCACTAGCAACTATGCCCATCGGCCCTGCTGCAGGACCAACGGGGTGTTGCTAACATGCCATGCTGCGGAATGTACCTCCCCCCGTCAGAGCCAGCAAGGGAAAGTGTGTATGCGCTCGCTGCAAGCTGGGTCTCGTCGCCGGCGATGTCATGCAGGCTACACATCGCTAAGTTTGTACCCAGCATAAGCACGGTACCCCCTCCAGGCCAGCACAAGCCAACCGCCCTACGGCATCACAGTAGTGAGAGGCTTAAGTGATAAAAGGTGATAAATGAATAAGAAGCAGCAGATATATGTGTTGAGATTGTTACATAAGTCAGAAATTATCATTCAAGCGTAATAATAGAAAAAAAAAAATGAGCCCAAACAATTACAGTGGGCACTGTCCTAGGGACCATATTACGCAGACACAAATCTGTCTACCGGGGGCCGCGCTAGACGTTATTACGTTATTTAAGCTTAGCAGCTTTCCATGGTGAGAATTGAACCTTATTCCGATGTGTAAAGCTGCTATCTAGAACAATAAGAGGAAACTAATTATTCGGTGTCAGTAATATAACATCTTGTGGAAAAGAGCTTTGTAGGAATCTAAATGTCTACCTGCTGTTTTACAGCTCTAGTCTTTATATTACAGTATTTACAATCTATTTAGCAGCAACAAGCCGTTTGAGAAAACAATCAGGTGCTGAGTAATCCCAGAGGGGAATCAGCCCATTCCCGACTCTCCGCAATTCTGTTTCTCTAAAAACTTCTTAAACACATTGAAAGCGAAGTTCTGAAAAGACGAGCATTGAAGAGAAAACCGTAATTACATTTCTCTTCCCTGAGCCGACCGTGTAATTATATTTGTGCCTTGGAGATCCCAGGGGAGCCAAGGTAAACATCTGAAAGATGATGGGCTATAGTACGTGCGCTCGGCACAGCGCAGAAAATTTATATCATTAAACGCCGCAGCTCGTACGGGAAATCTTAATCTAATCACAAAATCCAAGTGAGGGAGGATGGAACAAAGACAACGCTGCATGAAAACGCCCAGCAGGGGGACATGGTGACCACTGGGGTGAGGGGATCTCCTGCAGATCGATGCTTTGGGAGAATTTGGGGACATTGGGGTAATAGTTCTGTTATGGCCGGACTGATCCTCACAACTTTTATCGCTGTTTGCAAAAAATTATTTTTGAGAAGATGTTTTTATTTAATTGGAATAAATGTGTTGATATTTTCCACACAAAAGGGCCCTATTCATCATCGAATCGCGGGGGGATACTTATCACCAGAGCAATTCAGCTATCCCTGCAATTAGTAGCACTGCTACAAAAAGTGGCTACACTGCTTACCTGTCCCTCGTTTCCGCTTCTACGCATGGGCACGCATGCGCAAAGCCACCGGGCGTCAGTGAGGAGATGGCGGAGGGATCCACTCAGAACTCGCAGCCTCGGAACTTCCTTACCATAGGAAGTAGCTGGGCTACATGAACAAGCGCTATCTGAATATCAGCTGGTCCTATTCGGACCCCTGATAATGAATGGCCCATTACGTTTCTACATGGTTAATGGCCCATTTTACATATGATGAATAGGCCCCAGTGTAACAGGACAGTGTTGTTATAAATGTTGTGATACGGTAAGTGTGAGCTTGGGGCGGCAAAATTTAGTGGGGTCTAGTAAATGTGCCCGATAGGCCTGCAAGGTTCTGTAGATCTTGTGATAGCACCTTTTATACTATTATAAACTCAAGGCCAGTGCAAAGCCCGGGAGCAACCCCCACTCAATGAGGAAAAGCCAGATCACCAATAAAAAAAACAAAAAAAACACAAAGTTAATAAAAAAATGGTGAAGGAATGAGCACCGTGAGCACCGCATGTCCAAAGTTCCATCGTGCCTGACGTGTCACCTGTTTCAGCAGAATTGTCTGCACACTAGAAGACCAGGCATGGAGATTCCACCAGCAAGCCGCATAGCCGCCTGCATACCTCACAACGTTCATGCACGTGAAAGTAGTCCTGCAACTAGTGCCAAAAATCAGGACTATACTAGCCAAAAACAAGTGGCCACCATAGGATGTGATTCACTGAGCAGCAAATGGGACTCCAGGGGGAAGATTTACTAAAGGTTGAATTTTGAGTAGCTTTTTATGTTGATTTAAATTGACTGAAATCGTCTCAGAATCGCCTCTGTAATGCACCGCCAAAATCTTTCATTTACTAACACCATTTTGAAATCAATTTCAAAATCAAAATGCGATGTGAGTTGGATTTGGCTGGTGTAAATGCATTCGGCTGTGAAATTTATGTTCAAAACTGACCTCGTGTACACCCTAAAATCTGACTTGAAACACATGTAAAAATGAAGCATACACAGATCACTACAGTCACTCTGATCTGTGCATGCTTCTTAGGCTTAAAACACCTAAAGAGTTATAAAATAATTTAAAAACAATCAAACAAGTGGGGTCCCGTCCCAATTCCATAACCCTGAACCTGTCACCCTGGTCTGGTCATGGAAAATCGTGGGAAAAAGGGGAGTGGGGTACCCCCTATTTTCCTTTACCAGCATCAGGCTGAACCTGTCGGGGACTGTAGGAGGACGCACAGCATGGGGTCCTCCTGCCAAAGCATTAACCAGCCACAAACTAGTCAGCCCAGAGCTGGCAATCCTTGGAAAGTGAAAACCCCAAAAAATAAAAGGGGTCCACCCACCCAAGCATTCACCTTGCATACTTGACTACTCTCCCAGAATTTGCAGGAGGCTCATCATTTTTTGGGGGGGCCCCTGCACCACTGGAAGAGTAGACAGATCTCCGGCATGAAGTGGGCAGGATGGAGAGATATTACGGGGAATGTGGGGGTCCATAGGAAGGTGGTGGGGATAAAATGATGCAACACACTCTGGGACTTGGATGTGGTGGGTAACGTCGTTTTCAGATGGTGCTACCATACAGAAGCCTACGGACTTCTGCTCGGAGAGTGCTGTGAGGGGGATCCAATCAGATCCCTCCCAGCTCCCCCCCCCCCACAGTTTGCGCATCCTTCTGCGCATGCACAGGAGGACGGCAGAGGGACTTCTGGGTCATAGACCCTCATTCGCAAAGGACAGGTCCTACAGAGAGAGTGGTCCTTTGCGGTCTCCTTCATTCATACAGGCGTTACCAACACTGGCATGCATATGAAGAGTGTTGGGATGCATCACGTCCTGAATACGATGCACCATGTATGCCGCCCAGTAACTCTAGGGTTCAGGGTCAGTTCCAGGGGTCTGAGCACCCTGTGCCGGCCCGGTACATAGCGCCCTGTAATTGCACATGGCTTTGAAATTGGGGGCATGACCTCATTACCATAGGCCATGCCCCTTAAGTGACATCAGGCTAGGGGTAAAGCCCAGCCCTCCGTCACTAGGTGGGCTTCCCCAGCCCTCTCCCGTCAGTGAATGGATGCCGCGCACATGCGCGCTGCATCCATTCACACTCCAGGGGTCTGGCAACGCCACACAGCTGCGGCGGCGGGGGACCCAACCTCCCAATGTGACCACCCGTGGGACACTTCGGCCCACGGGTGGAACAGCTGGACAGTCCTGTCCCGCTGAAATCTGGATTTTGGGGTGGGGTGCGCCCTCTATGGGTGGCGCCCCTGTGCGACCGCACTGGTCGAACACCCCTAGAGCCGACCCTGCTAGGGTGCTGAGGAAGAGTTGTGTGTTGTATCTTTCATGAATTCACACTGCCTAGGGCAGCCCATATATGCACCCATGCAGATTTGCGCAATTCTGGCCAATACGCATGGCTGCACCTGTATTCGTGTAGCGCAGCTGGATAGGGTCATTCCAACATAAACCATGTACCCTAAGGGTGTGTACGTGCAATTGCAAAAAGATATAGGCTGGGAAAAGAGACACATATAAGCCCAGGAAAGATGGGAGGTCAGGGGCAGGTGGAAACACTTCATGATGATTATAAAATGATGGTTCCCAGGTATAGAAAGCTGCTATTTGTGGATGTTCCCATGACAATGATTGCTGCTTCGGACCTCGCTGGAGCACAGATAATTGATGACTAAAGTGCGGGTACCGTAGGAAAAGTAGAACTCAAACGTTGTGTCGCAGCGACTTTGTACCTCCGCTGAACAGCCCTTTCCTATGTGACACTGGATTTGCTTGAATTGTCACAGCAATTTCATTCATCGTTAAGCGGAGTGTAATGACTTGTACTGACTGCTATGTTCCCGGTCACACTGCTGTGCGGAGATTAAGGGCTCGGAATAAAACACGTACTATTTTACTGATGTATGTCTCTCCGTGCAGAAGGGAATTGATAAGTGTCTCTTCATTTCCTCGCCCAGCTGCTGTACATAGAGGTAATAATGACAGACTGCTGTTACTGCCCGTCCCTGTGTTTGGAGGAGATGGAGTAAGAATAGAATACCCCAGTGTCTGTTCTATACAAGCCTTGATGATGTCCGGGATCTGACAGGGATTGTGCGTCGAGTGAATACTTAAAGCGCCATTGGGAGACACAGTAGGCGGAGTTTTGAGAAGAAGATGAACATGAGATCATGCTGGGACCAATAGTGCACATGCCCAATAGTTGTTCATCATATTGTGAACTTACAGCTGCAGAAGAATACGGGGGAGTCTTCTCTTGTTGGGGAGAAGAGAACAATTTAAGGTGTGAAGTAATTGTCTTAGTGGCTCAGGGGGGGGGTTGTGGTTGTGTCCTGCTAGGGAGGCTATACGTCCCAGTTTTTCTGGGATTGTACCGCTTTCTCCGGCCCATCCTGACAGTTGCCTACACAACACACAGATATCCCATTCATTGGAGGGGCAGCAGCAGGGTGGAAGAGTTGGAAGCCGTAAGCTGGTGGAGCATGGAGGGCAGGAGAGAAGCCTGGGGACGTGGAGCCTGAAAGTGGTTCCCAGCGGCCGCCACATGTTATAATGCCATGATTATATCTTCCAACCTGCCGCAATCGGGAAGTCAGCAATGGCACCTTGCCACGGGGGACACTTATCACAGTAGCAATTCAGCATTGCTCCGATGAGGGGACAGCTGCTCCGAAAAGCGACTAGTAACACTGGCACAGAAGTAGCAGCGTTACTTACCTGCCCCATGTGTGCCCCCGGCTTCTGCGCATGTGTGACAAGAAATAACACTACATCTTATATGTTTATGGAGCTGCTGCTCTCGCCATCTCATTACTCCGATCCGCAGAAATAAATAACGGAAAATACAACGAGCCTATAAAATATTCACTTTTAATAGTCTTTGGTATTTATGAGGTAACAAATCCACAGAATATATGAATTTTTAGTTAGACAGTCCCAATGTAGAAATTCCAGAATATAACTAACACTAAGGAGTTCCGTTAAAATAGTAAATGGTAGTTAATAATTGAATCCCCAGCCTGGGATATCCATATACACTGTAGTTAGTATAACTCACGGCTAATCCCAGCGTCCAGGGACTTATAACTGTACGTGGTGGTGACAGAATGCGCACGATCCAGTGGGGCAGATGTAGTGATAAAGTGGAGAAAGATACCAAGTTCCAACCAATCAGCTTTTAACTGCCGTGTTACAGGCTGTGTTTGAAAAATGACAGTTAGGAGCTGAATGGTCTGTACTTTATCTCTCTCCACTTTATCACTTTCCAGAGATTAATGCATCTGCCCAGTAATCCGTATGTGAGGGCATCAACGCAGCTCATTCTGCTGTTGAGGATTTTTAGTTACTGTATCTCTCTGAGGTTCTTCTGTGTGTAGCAAACTTGATTGAAACATTAAAAATCGCTGATGACAGTTACGGTTGTACTGTAGGTAATCTCATGTGTAGGTAGGTACTGTACTAATAGCCGATTCTTGATGTGTCAATGAGCGAGTTCATTTAGATGTGGATCTGTAACAAAACTGAATCATATATACTATTATATTATACATCCAAATAAAAATCAAAAATACTAAAGGGTATATTTACTAAAGTGAGTTTTTAGAAGTGAGTTTTAAAAGTGATGTTGCACATAGCAACCAATCAGATTCTACTTATCATTTAACTAGCACCTTCTAGAAGATAATAGCTAGAATCTGATTGGTTGCTATGGGCAACATCACTTTTAAAACTCACTTCTCAAAACTCACTTTAGTAAATATACCCCAAAGTGTATTCAATAATGCAAAAAATGTATCCATAAAAACAATTTCAGAGAAAATAACATTATAAATATATAAATGAGAAAATAAATTATAATTTACAGAAACAAAACATTTAAATGTTTGTATTTTTTATATAAGAAAAGTCAAGAATAATATAAACAATGTTTCAAAATAATTGATATTATTCAATTGTTTTATGCTTATATAAAAGATTTTATAGTACCCAGATAAGTAGCAGATGGATTTTATATTAAATTTATATATAAAAATAAAAAGGGGATGCAGAGGATTCCTTTAGAAACCGGGTTCACCAATGTATCACAAACAAGTGAATGCACACATATTTATACATATACATACACACATATACATGCATACATATATATACATGCATACATACATATACATACAAACATTTACATACATACATACCTACACATGCATACATATACATACACACATATACATACACACATATACATACATACATATAAATACATACACACATATACATGCATACATATATATACATGCATACATACATATACATACAAACATTTACATACATACATACATACACATGCATACATATACATACACACATATACATACACACATATACATACATACATACATATACATACATACATATACATGCATACATACATGTACATACATATACATGCATACATACATGTCCTGAGAAAACCCATTAACCAAGAGCTTATAGTATAAGGCATCATATAACACAATGATACTGTAGTATCAGATTGGAGTCCATAATAATATCTAAAGATAAGGGAGGAGGGAGTCGTGGGGGGATCACGGACAGTATGAATGGACAGGGGGGTGTGGAAAATGGTCACAGCGATGGACGTCCACTTGCTACTAATTTCCACATCTCTATCTACCCGTAACACGGCAATATAATTCCCATATAATCGGGTTTATGTAATATGGTGCGGTGCCAACGGGACCCCTGCAAATGTGTCTTTTTTATTTTTGGAATATAGCTACAGTACCCTATTTCCTGCACACATGTTGGCCAGAAAATAAAGCATACATCGCTTCCCACCAGTGATACCTTATCTGCTTTCAGGAGTTGTAAACCTCCAGAGAATGAAGATCCAGCAAAAAACAGGAAAGTGTATAGATGTGCTGGCAAGTGATAGACAGTTTTTAGTAGAGAGGCCACTATATGATTTATTAAAATTACACGTTAACAATTTGTTCCTAAAATCAATCAATTATTATAGCACAACGTCTATAGCACCATCAATCTAAATCTACAAAATGAACAGTGATCTTCCTTATATTCCAGTGCAAATATAAACAGCTAATAAACCAGGATCCGAGGTTCAAAGAACCAAAGCTGCAAACACCAACACTACAGACTAATAACATGCCTGGCCAGACAGGCCTTATACCAACACTACAGACTAATAACATGCCTGGCCAGACAGGCCTTATACCAACTCTACAGACTAATAACATGCCTGGCTAGACAGGCCTTATACCAACACTACAGACTAATAACATGCCTGGCCAGACAGGCCTTATACCAACACTACAGACTAATAACATGCCTGGCCAGACAGGCCTTATACCAACTCTACAGACTAATAACATGCCTGGCTAGACAGGCCTTATACCAACACTACAGACTAATAACATGCCTGGCCAGACAGGCCTTATACCAACACTACAGACTAATAACATGCCTGGCCAGACAGGCCTTATACCAACACTACAGACTAATAACATGCCTGGCCAGACAGGCCATATACCAACACTACAGACTAATAACATGCCTGGCTAGACAGGCCTTATACCAATACTACAGACTAATAACATGCCTGGCCAGACAGGCCTTATACCAACACTACAGACTAATAACATGCCTGGCCAGACAGGCCTTATACCAACACTATAGACTAATAACATGCCTGGTCAGACAGGCCATATGGCAAATCTGCAAAATACCAGACGGTCTGATGGCCTGATGGTCCAGTCGGCTGTACAAAGTCCTGGCCGAGCAGTGCCACCACCCTCCTGGTGCTCGGCAGGCATGTTTAGACAGGACCCACCACACCTCAGTGACACTTACCTTTTCCATTGTGCATGCATCTGAGGCACATGTAAGAATTTTTATTTGCCCCAATCTGCCCATGGTAACATACAGTATAATGAATGTTTCTTGCAGAGGATTATACGGGATATTTTACTGACATTCCTGAGCTTGGCTAATAAACCCTCATAGCCTACAGTTTTTATGAAGCAAAATATACAGTCAGACGTGTGGGTTCCGTCTTTGTATCAAGTTAGTGTACACATACTGTACCTCCCAACATTAAAAAGCCTGAAAGAGGGACAACTCGCTCACCTAAGGCGTGAGCGCCCAAAAAGGGTGTGTGTTCTAATGTGGAGAGGGTGCTGCTTAGCATGGAGGGGGTTTGGTCTCACCGAAAAAAAAAACATTATGTCATTCTGGGCATGTGCCCAGTACTCCCATAACATGCT
The DNA here is from genome assembly GCA_031769625.1 of Taudactylus pleione. Taxonomy (NCBI): domain Eukaryota; kingdom Metazoa; phylum Chordata; class Amphibia; order Anura; family Myobatrachidae; genus Taudactylus; species Taudactylus pleione. The sequence continues at coordinate 1,108,306 of JAUIMM010000845.1, forward strand.
AGGCTGCCCCCAGAGACTGTTCCTGCACTGTATGGATGCCGTGCGCTACTCGCTGCGGCCTGTGGGTGGGATGGCAGGACAGTCCCTGTGGGCAGTTGTGAGGTATGGTGTATGTATCTTTATTGTAGTCTCACAATCGTGTAGGTACAGTTATACCTGTGAATGCACCAGTTTGCTTAATAGACCTCCAACACAGGAATAGCAATAAAGTTATTGTTGCACATCAGGGTCTTAGCCCCACTTATCATGCCCAGCGGTGCCATCTCACAGTCATCCGCAGCATTCCTGAGCAATGCATCTCCATTGTAAACAAACAGTCTGGCTGCATGGATGCAGCCCTATTGGATTATGTCATGTGATTCTTCCAGTCCAATCAGATCCCAGAGGTTGCACTCACATGATCTGTCTATCCAATAGTATCTGGAGGCTCCATATTTAAACAAGCTCCAGAGTCCAGTTCATTGCCAAAACCACTGTCTTCCATCTCTGAGGCTAGCTTTTTGGCTTCAGGCTTCAGTTGCTTCCAGCAGGGCAGAACGCACACACACACACACACATACAAGGAGAGGGCCAGGAACTGGTGCATTACCTGTTAAGACCCCGTTGGCCGTGAGTGGTGCGCATCATTCCACCGGCTGCCATCTTCTTTCTGCAGGAGGTGCTGTCACTGGCCCGACTTTCAAAGAGGAGCCGCAGCAGCCTGGGCTGGTAGAGCAGGGAGCCAGGCAAGCAAGCAGAGCGCCGAGGAGCATATCCACTCCGCCTGAGGGAAATCCGGACTGGACCCTGGACTGGAAGGTGAGTAGGGGCAGGGCCTGACTTTGCCGTGTCCACCTGTGCGAGTCAGCTATGCTCGCGGAAGACAGACAGGCAAGGGAAATGGCAGAGTGGGCCAGGTAGGGGCAATGTGTGGGGGCCCCCAGTGTGTGCCCCATTCATCCGGTGTAAAATCTGGCCCTGGCGTTTAGGGTTACGCTGCCAAAGGTGAAGGATAGGGTTAGCCTGCAGGAAAGGTGAGTTAGGGGTAGGGTTAGGGGAAGGGTTAGAATACTTATCTGCATGATTCAGGATTTTCACTGTCAGGATTACGCTTCTGGGATTCTGACCACCGGTATTATCAGTGCCCAGATAAAAATTCCAACCCTTCCTAAGTGCTTTCTCAGGAAGACCTTTGCATTCTCCAAAGAGCCTGTCTCTCTGCAAGTGTTCCGCTTATATCAAGTGCCTCAAGTAACCACTCCATCTGCTAGCACACTATGGATGGTTGGTGCCTGGTTTCTATTTCTTTGGTATCTGATAGCTGTTGTGTCTCAGGTTCCATTTCCAGTTCTGTGTATCAGTGTGTAGGTTTCAGGTCTGAGCACCTATATGTATCCAGCTCGCAGCTCTGAGTTCCTCATTCCTGCTCTCAGTTCTTGATTTCCAGTTTTAGCTTATTTTTGTTATGAGTTCCCAGTAATGGATTCCAGCTCCGAGTTCATAGATTCAGGTTCCGGGGGTTCTAGATTCTTATTGCTGTGAGTTCCAGTCACATATACTGGTCCAGTGCCTGGTCTTTTCATTCTCTCCCTCCTGACAGTGCTATTCTGGATCTGGTACCTCATAGATGAGCAGAGATCTTATCAAAGGCCCTCATTCAGAGCCGCACGTTAACAACAGTACGCTCGTTGCGTTCCGATGTTGACTAACCGCGCATGCGTCGGTGTTACACCGCGCATGTGCGTACGGCAGATTGCGAGCTTTTTTTCTCTCGTTCCTAAAATAGCGTACAGGAAGTGACATGTCAAATGTGATTGACAGAACAGGGCGTTTTTGGGTGTTGACGGGGGTGGAGATGACAAAACGCAGGCGTGGCGAAGCGTTTTTGGGGCGTACATACATTAGCAGATGCGAACGTCAAATGTGTTCGGACCGTCTCATACGTCACTGAAACATCCGCTTTCCCTTCAAAATGCTCGCACAGCTTAGGGTCAGGATTACTCGACCACATTGGCGATGGCCTTCTCCTCCGTCCCGGGACTCCACGATGGTGCTGCGATTAATCGTGGCTGGTCAGTAAAGTAATTAGTGTTGGATTGAAATCCGGCTTGTTATGTGTTTGGAAAGCAGTTTATTGGGATAGCACAAAAGCGTATGCAGGTGGAAATCAGAGCTGCTAATGTCATGATTACATAATCAATTAGCGTACATTTTTGGGCTTTTATTTTGGCCACAATTTGGTGGTTATGGCCTATTGTAAAAATAATGTCATCATCTTTTAATTAGCTCCCCTTTTTTTTGGTTTACTGTGGAATTTGCATCGCTATGTGTTTTTTTAAACGTTCCTTAAAGAGGCCTTTTTTTTAACAAAAGAGGGTCAGTTTTTGCGTTTAAGGCCAGGATTAAATGTAACCCATTTGTACAATAATGTCACAATACAATCTCAGTTTTTTTTTTTAAATTTATTGTTTACACACAAACAAATTGGCCTAATATTGTATTGCCTTTTTTTGTGGCCAAGATATTTGATCAAAAACAAAACAAAACATAACTACTAACATAATCGTAAATACAAAATTTAAAAACATTTCACAAGAAAGGAGAGGGAAGTTTTGACCAGAAAGGAATATGAGCCAAGCACAGAAGGAAAGTGGGAAAAGTCGCCATTGCTGTCACCGTTTTCTCGCCCGTTTGGCTGGGTGAGGGTGGGCGCCAGACCGGGTCCGGGATGCCATCGGGCTGGCCTGTCCAGAGGCAGATGTTGTGGCCTCAGGGCTAGGCACATTTGGAGGATTGCCTGATGTTGTGCCAGAGGTAGAGGATCTGGATGTTCCGGCAGGAAGGGAGGTCGGCTCCACCATGTGCTGGCGAACGAGCTGCTCCAGGGCATCGGCGATGCGGATGTTGGCCCTGGTATTTTCCGCCAGGGCCTGAGCAATGGTCACGTTGGCCGCAGCATTTTGCTCCAGGGCCTCAGCCACCCGTATCAGACTGGCGTCCATCCTCTGCAGAATCTCCGTATGGCAATCCGATTTAAAATTGAGTTCTGTGAGGAGGCCCACTGCCTGCGAGGGGGCACGCCCTGGACTGGCTTCTGCAGGGTCCTCAGCCGGATGTACTGGTTCCTCCCCTGCAGAGTCAGCAGAAATTCTGCGGCCAAGGCTCCCCTCTGGAGCAGACTCATCCGCCTCTGTCTCTGTTAGGAAATTGGAGAAAAGACTCACATTAGAATCTACATATTGGCACAATAGCATTTCTGAGTTGGTGACATCACAAGACTTACCTTGGCCAACATGAGGAGCCGCAAAGTCTGGCATGTCCGTATCCATGTTGGACATGCCAAACACCTCCACAGCCTGCACACACCCCTGTGCCAGCTCTTCTAAGTCTGTCAACTCCAATGACACAGGGGTGGGACCCCCACCTGTCCCCCTTGCATGCCTAGCCCTGTCGGCAAGTTTTTGTTTTAGACGATATTTGAAGTCTGCCCATCTGTGGAATGAATTTGGAACCATTATCCTTTTTTTTACAATGGGGTTTGTTTATAGGATGGGAAAGTGTTTACTTACCGCCGTTTGACATCCCGGGCTAGACGGACATAATCACCCACCCTATTGACAGCAACGGCGACCTCCTCCCACATTCTCCACTTCTGGCTTTGGCTCATATTCCTGGCTGCCTGGGGCAGGATGTCAACGCACTTCTGGATCAAAACCTCCATCTCCTTGCTTGTGAAATGTGGCTGCCTTTTTTTTTTTGCAGCTTTGGCGGGTTGACTGGGGCCAGCAGTCTCTTCCATGTCATCCTCCTCACCTATTTGGGTAAATATGCAGATTTAGCCACTTCACAACTTGCACAATATTATGTTTTAAAATACTCATTGACACAAAATGCATGAAGGCCTTACCGCCGCAATTTTGACCATTGTTTCCCTGGTTTGAAGCCATGTCTCTGCTTCCAGCATGAAATCATCCAGAAATTCTATGTGATTTCGTGACGTATTTATACATGCGTCGTTAGTTTGCGGCCGCATCATTGATTGTGCGTCCCTATGATTCATCCTTAATTTGTGCGGGAAAATAAACACTATTTATGGCTTGGTGTGTGTGGATTCGAGGTGGGGTTGTTGGAGTGTTGTTGGTTAAGTGGTTTGGATTTGGTTGGTTGGTTGCGTTTGGAGGATTTTGGAGAGTTGTTTTTTTGTTTGTTTTTGCTACATTTCTTTGGTTTTTCCGTTCGCATTTTTTTCATTTTTTCAACATCCTTTCCTGATTTGGTAAGTTTTGTGCATTCAAATTTGTGGCCAATTGGTGTATTCTTCTGTTTTGTGGTTAGTTAATTTGTTTAACACTCATTTCATCTTTTTTAGTTTTTTTTTGTTTTCGGACCCAAAGAAGTTTTTTGAGGACATCTTATATATTCGAGTTGGGTAAGTCCATTTTTTGTCTTGCATTTGCGAATGAATTACGGCATTTTTGACTGTTGGTGTAGCGCCTTGCATTTGCGAATGAATTACTGCATTTTTGACTGTTGGTGTAGTGACTTGCATTTGCGAATAATTTACCGCATTTTTGACTGTTGGTGTAGTGACTTGCATTTGCGAATAATTTACCGCATTTTTGACTGTTGGTGTAGTGACTTGCATTTGCGAATAATTTACCGCATTTTTGACTGTTGGTGTAGTGACTTGCATTTGCGAATAATTTACCGCATTTTTGACTGTTGGTGTAGTGACTTGCATTTGCGAATAATTTACCGCATTTTTGACTGTTGGTGTAGTGACTTGCATTTGCGAATAATTTACCGCATTTTGGACGGCTTATTCATCATATAATCCAGTTTTGCTTTTCCCTTTTCCATTTTTTGGGTCCATTTGAACCCTATTTGACGTACGGTGTGCAATGTAGTTTTCATCGATGGCCAAATGTGTTTTTCCGTTATTTTCTGTGTTGGCTTGCAACAATTTTTAACCAAAAAAAAAACCCTTTAAATTTTTGACGTCTCATTGTTGCCTTTTTTACAGTTTATACGTATCATGACAATACCCCGGCATGTAAGCAGCTATGGATGGTATCAGAAAGCTAAGTTGTTTTTTCTTACTTTTGGGGTGGGTCAAAAGCCTTACATTGTAAACTTTGAATTTCAGGTAGATCTGGGGCGAATTGTTCTGGCCCTGCTCCCGGAAGACGACCAACCTCAAACTCGTCCCAGGCGTAGGCATCGTAGGCATGCAAGGCCCCAGATATTTCGAACACGTGTCACCCTTTTTGGAATGCCCGATGATGAGGTTTTAAGACGCTACCGTCTACCTCCCAAAATCATCATAGACACTCTCTCATTAATAGAAAGTGATCTTGAGCGGCAAATTGACAGTCCAACAGCAATACCACCACTGACGCAATTTATGGCGGTGTTACATTTCTGTGCCTCAGGATCGTTTCAAACAACGGTCGGAATAGTGGCGGGCATCTCCCAATCCTCCTTTTCCCGGATCCTGAGGGCAGTGATGGAGGCACTTTTCAAGCACCTCCATCATTTTATTAAAATGCCTTTGGATATGGGTGCCCTTAGTGTGGCCAAGGCCAATTTTTACCAAATAGCTGGCTTCCCACACATCATAGGGGTTGTGGATGGTACTCACATACCACTTCAGCCTCCAGCACGGCTGGAGGCCATATTTAGAAACAGGAAACACTATCACTCCCTGAATGTAATGGTGGTATGTGATGCCTCCCTCCAGATCCTGTCCCTGAATGCTAAATTACCCGGAAGTGCTCATGACTCCTTCGTCATCCGGCAATCAGGGATATGGCAGAAATTAACCAACCTACAAGCTGGTGATGCGTGGCTTCTGGGTAAGTGGAGACCTTTAGTACATAACAATGTTAAGCTTGATACACAGTGTTCCTGATGTGGTCTATTTTTGTTCACGGGAGACAGTGGATACCCTTGCATGTCCTGGCTGCTCACTCCTTATTTGGCTCCCACACCAGGCCCACAAAGTGCGTATAATTCCGACTTACAGCCACCAGGCAAGTGGTGGAGCGCTGTATCGGCCTTTTAAAAGGCCGATTCAGATGCCTCCACCGCTCTGGTGGCGAGCTCATGTATGTGCCGGATATGGTGTCTAAAATTGTGGTCCTGTGTGGGATATTTCACAACATTGCCATAAGGAGTGGTGTCCCAATGCAGCCAGAGGATGCCTTACCTGAGGATGGCCCCCCCCGAGGTTGGTCGAAGGTCAGTATGTGGGGGGGCCATACGCGATGATGTGGTGGCCAGATTTTTTAGGTAAGTTTGTTCAAAACTCCAGTGTTTATACCTAATGTGTTTGTTTTTTTTGGCAAACATCTAATTTTTTTTTAATTTTCTCACCATCTTCTGTTTGTTCACATAATCTTTGGAACTCCAACGCTCACTACTTCCTGCTACCCTTACCAAACCTGGATCTGGTCCTTTTGGGCATATATTCTGGAACCCATATCGCAACGCCATGTTTGTGGAATCATGTTGGCATGGTCCTTCGTCAACCAGTTCTTGATTTTGTGTTTTTATTTATTTTTTTCTTGGTATGTGTTGTATTTGAATTTATCACTGTGTATTTTTTTTGGGAGTGACCACTTTGTTTTCTCTGTTATGTGGTGAATAAATGTTTGAAGAGTGAAATGGTCTTCCTTTTTTGGGACGTTAACAGCAAGTGTAACCAGGTTAACACAAGTTACATTTGACTAAGGGGTAAACCAGTACTGACGCCAGATGAGCAAAACTGAAATATGTTTTCAGCTTCCCAATCCACACCAAAAGGAAGCCTGGCCCAACCTTGGGATTTGTAAGATTGGCCTAAGCAGCTTGCGCACCAAGTAGGAACCTGGAAAATGTAGAAATCTGAAATTGACACTACACCCAAAAAGGGAAATTACATTGTTACTGTTATGTGTTTCTGGTGTCTGTTTGAAATACAAAGACAAAACACAATCTAACTTTTAAAAAAGGGAAATCCTTGCAGGAACTTATGTCAGGCTAAACTATCTTGGTTTTGGTTTTTAAAAATGAGCCACAACGTATATTTGTCTTTAAAATTTTATTGGGAAAATACAACAAAAAAAAAAAAACTAATGCCGAAGGAGGCCAGACAGCCGGTCGAGGGCCACCAGAAGGCCGATTACATGGTGGCGCATCTGCCCCACAACATCCGCCACCTCTTGCCGACGCCTCTGTTCCTCTGTGGGTGAGAAAAGTGTGTGGGTTAATACAACAATAGGGACTCCACAGAAAAACATTAATTAAAAAACTAATCACTCCTAAACCCAAAAACATAAATAAAAAGGGTGGGCTGGCAAAAATACAAGGCCTAGGTACAAATTCCCACAGGTATGATATGTGTATGCTTAAATCACCAGGAAGAGGTAAAGGCAAACCTTCACAATCAACAAAAGTCAAGCCACAAAAACACGAAGAAAGGCACGACACATGATTACATACAAACAGTTTGTGCTTTAAAAAAAAAAAAAAAAAAACATACCGGGAAACAAATCGGGAGCTCCGGCAAAACCTCCATGATCCTCCTCGGAGGATCCGTCATTCCCCAAAGAATGGGGCGGAGTTATGCAGGACTCCGGGGAGGGGGTAATTGGAAGAGGGGTGGGTGGAGGAGAGGGGGAAGTGGGACGGAGGGGAAGGAGTCCCGACATTTCCGGGAGAGGGTCTGGGAAGGATGGGGAGGAGTGGGGAATAGGCGAAAGATTTGGGGTGGAGTGTTGGCTGGGGGTTGGGGAGAGTGGGCGGGAACGCCGACGTTGACGGCGGAGTCTTGGCTGTCCCCCTAAAATATGTCAAATAAATTGCGTTTAGTTTATGGACAAATCCGGCCAAACAAACAAAAAAACAAAAAAAAAAAAAAAAAAAAAAAAATAGCAGTAGAATTAAAAATTCATAAAAAGAGGGAAAACATGCAGACGCAGATATGAGTACAAATAATAAATAGAACAGACAGGAAAACATGCACACGCAGATATGAGTACAAATAATAAATAGAACAGACAGGAAAACATGCAGACGCAGATATGAGTACAAATAATAAATAGAACAGACAGGAAAACATGCAGACGCAGATATGAGTACAAATAATAAATAGAACAGACAGGAAAACATGCAGACGCAGATATGAGTACAAATAATAAATAGAACAGACAGGAAAACATGCAGACGCAGATATGAGTACAAATAATAAATAGAACAGACAGGAAAACATGCAGACGCAGATATGAGTACAAATAATAAATAGAACAGACAGGAAAACATGCAGACGCAGATATGAGTACAAATAATAAATAGAACAGACAGGAAAACATGCAGACGCAGATATGAGTACAAATAATAAATAGAACAGACAGGAAAACATGCAGACGCAGATATGAGTACAAATAATAAATAGAACAGACAGGAAAACATGCAGACGCAGATATGAGTACAAATAATAAATAGAACAGACAGGAAAACATGCACACGCAGTTTGCCCCACAAACACAAACATTAAAACCACAATACATAACACTTACTTGCCAGGATCTGCATGCGAAAGCATGCCAGCAAGCGGGGCGTTCGCCGTTGCAGGTCGGACCACCTGCGCTCCAGCTGCCCGATGTTGCGGCGTGATCCAAAGGACCGCAGGCGGGACCGTACCTCCGCATACGCGGAGCGCTTCTGCCGGTTGGTCATGGGTTCTGGCTGGCTGGTGATCCGGCGATCCATGACCTCCGTAAGCACCAGCAGCTCACGCCTGGTGAATGCGGAGGCTCTCATGATGGCAATGGTGTTTTTCTTAAAAATCATTTTTGATAAAGTGTGTAAAAATTTTCTGATTGGTTAATGTATTTTGGAAATTAACAGGAGCAATTTTATTGGTTAGTGTATGAGTCATGTGTTCGACAGGGCCAGAAATCTCTGGAGAGTTAGGATAGGCTTGATGCAGTGACAAGCGTAAGCAAATTTAAATAAAGAAATGAACCCAGGGAAATATGCGGGGATACACAGCAATAGTACAATTGTTTAATTGTGGTTCACATGTTTTTTAAACAATACAAGCGAATGTTTCATCCGTACGTATTCTGCGGGTAAACACAAACACAGACAAGAGTAAAGTTTCTTGCATTGTGTTGAAAAAAAACAAACAATTAAGCTAATTGATACATTGATTGGCATGATACGATTGATGGAGGTAGGCAGAATAAAGGAGCAGGTAATCGACATCTGACAAGACCACTTCCTGTTTATACTTGTGCGTGCGTTCCTTTCAAGCCATTTTGGGGATGTACGCTCGCTATTTCGTACGCTCGTTAGTTAGAGGAGGGGTCGTCAGAGTTTAGGGAGGAATTTTAGATGCGAACGAAAATACGAGCGAGCCATTGAATTTAAATATTTTTGTACGTACGCCTAACGTACGTGCGCCCGCTTGCGTGCGGCTCTGAATGAGGGCCAAAGCTCCCAGTTTCAGCTTCACTCCTGCTTCAGCGAGACCCAAAGGTCTAAGGATCACCAAAGCTAGAGATCTGCCCTGACTCCAGTGTTTAAGTTTTTTAGAAAACAGACCAAATCATTAAATTTTTGCAATCCAAAACATGAAATTCAAATTTAAAATTTTAATTCCAAAACTCGGAAAGATCAGAACTGCGACTCGGATCTGTCCTGATTCATAAAATTCGGATGGATTCGGACTTCTAGAGGACCGAACTGCGCATCTCTAAAGAAGACAGACATCGGTGACAGGCATCTGACAATAGCGTTCTGTTCAGCATGCTCACATAATCTATTCTCATAACCGGAGGTATCAGCGCTTGGGAGTCACTATTCGCCTCCTCAGCTGGGCGAAGGAACATGGTATTTTGAAAATTCAACAGTTTAAAAGAAAAACTATCACATATATATTTTTTTTTAATGAGAAAAACAATAAAAGTCACAATCTGATCAATATTACAAATGTTTTGAGGCTTCCACCCAAAGCGAGCAGCGACTTTAGCAGCGGCAGAGAATGAAGCAGACATGCAGGCGCACAGAATGAAGCATTACAGTATTGTTTAATAAGCGACTAATTAAAATTTGTATATAATGAGTTTAATCAACTGCAGATCTACAGATGTTATTTACCTAATCCAGTGCTGCTGCTGCTGTGTCCAGTACGTTGTCTGTACAGATAGGGCCTGATTCAGAGACGGATTATATTGCAGGACGGCGGCTGTGTAATACCGTCCAACTAAATGCAAACTCCACAGGAGGTGTCTGTTGGAGATTACACACCTGTCCTGCATCTGAGACCCCAGTGCTGCAGCCATAGCCTCTGCCTCACATCACAATCACAAGGAATCGGTATGATTTGGTTGGAATCCCGACAGCGGCTGCCCGACATGGGTGAAAATCCTGATCGTCCCCAGGTAAGTATTCACTAACCTAATTCCCTCCCCTAACCCTAACCCTCCTTAGGGGTGCCTAACCCTAACCTTCCCCCCCAGTGTCTAACCCTAATCTCCCCTCTAAGTGCCTAAACCTAACCCCCCCTTCCCCGCCGCCTAAGCCTAAGTCCCCGGGGGGAGTGCCTAACCCTAAATGCTCCCAGGAGGCCCTAAACCTAACTTCCCCCCCCCTGCGGCTGTCTGCACTCGGCACCCAGCATCACTTCGATCGGGATGCCGGGCGCCGGTCTCCCGGCTTCGGTAAAATGACAGGCGTCTAGATTTAAAACAGTCGGGAAGCCGGTTGTCGGGATTAGGTCCGCTGGCTTCCCAACTGCATACCCAATCACAACCATCTTTACCACTGCTTTTTGCTTTGGTCAGGCTGTGTAAACCCGCCAACAGAACCGGACTGCCGCCTGCCACAGATGCCACTAAAACCCTCATACACTCACTGGTCATCTCCAGATTGGACTACTGTAACCTCCTCCTATCTGGCCTCCCCAAATCCCTTCTCTCTCCTCTCCAGTCTGTCCTCAATGCTGCTGCTTGGCTCATCTTCCTCTCAAAACACTCTACATCTGCCTCCACTCTCCTACAAGCTCTCCACTTACTCCCCTTCCCTTTTAGAAATTTAAGGTTCTCACACCCACTTACAAAGCCCTCACCCATTCCTCTCCCATTTACATCTCTGACCTCATCTCCCTTCACTCTCCTGTCCGCCCTCTTCGTTCAACAAATGCATGCCACCTTTCATGCCAGCTGATTACTTCCTCCCACTCCCGCCTTAAGCTGAAGTGCCCGGCATTGCCCGGGTTTAAATCTTCAAGTTGTCAAGTTATTAAGTTTTATTATGCGATGTTGTCCACATCCATCCAGTGGAAGGCCCAGAACAGGCTCCCCAGGTCAAAGTTCTGCCCAGCGTACACTAACGGAAGGATGACTGGGGCCCCATCGTCACGTTGTTAAGTTAGGCATCGCATCGCAAACCAATAGCCATTCCTCTGTGAAGTTTTCATCCAAATCCATCCAGTGGAAGGCCCAGAACAAGCTCCACACGTCAAAGTTCTGCCCAACACACACTAACGGGGGATCCGACAGGGACCTCAACTCCCCTAGTGTGTCTTGTGGGATCCAATGTTACCACTCTGTAAAAATGTAATGCAAATTTTGAGATTTCATCCAAATCCATCCAGTGGAAGGCCCAGGACAGGCTCCCTGGGTCAAAGTTCTGCCCGGTGCACTCTGCCATGAGGTCTGACTGGGAGCCAACCACTCCATAAGCCATCCCACACCAATTGCCACCCCTCTGTGAAGTTTTCATCCAAATCCATCCAGTGGAAGGTCCAGAACAGGATTCCCGGGTCAAAGTTCTGTGTAGTGTACACCAATGGGAGGTCCGACCATGACTTCAACCTCCTAGAATGTCTTCTGGGATCCAATGTTACCTATCTGTGAAGTTTTCATCCAAATCCATCCAGTAAGAGGCTGAGAATAGGCTGCCTGGCTCAAAGTTCTGCCCAGCGTACACCAGCGGGAGGTCTGACTGGTACCCTAACCCCCGTAAAACCTGGCCAGGATTAAACATGATCACCTAGCATTGGTTTTATCCCAATGGGTGCAGGGGTGTCTGAATGCATAACCAAATATATATTACTCCTTTTATACTATGCAAAATAATCCTAGGTTTAGAATATTTTCCATTGTCAGTATAAGCCGGTTATGATATGCTACAATATATTCAGAATATAGAAATTATTGCCTACTTCACACAGTGTTGGTTTAGTTGTTTAAATATTACACAATTAGCAAAACATAGTTTCATACAGTACGTTCTGTAACTGGCTATAAACCATGCAAAAAGGGTTAAACCAGTAGAACAATACTACCTCTGATGAATTAGTCTGGTGGGCAAACAAACGCATAGAAGTGAAAGACTTTAGCACCTAGTCACTGTGAGATACCAAAGTCTGGATTCTTATTCAGCCTGCACAAGCTATGAAATGCAGAGCTCTGAGAAGTGGCAGCACAGTAACAAGACCCTGGAGCTTCACCATCCATGTGACTCTCTTGACGAGCAGAAAGGACACCGGCATAGTGAGTTATGTGTATGAAAGACACTTGAATGCTTTTTAATCTATGAGAAAAAAATCATATGAGCCACCAACAGGAGACCTGCTGCATGCTGAGATCCTGCATTACACAGCAAACTGACCTGACTCAGATGGGAAAACTGCTTTACAAATATATGCTATGTTTTACTGATACCGCAGGCTATGAGGATGGGTGAAGACACCAGCATAGCAATACCACTGATCCTGGTGATCTTACTGATAGCCAGGATGAGCTCTTATTGGAACCCATGTCCGAAAAACTGCAGTTTGACACCTGCCATATAATAAATATTCCTTATTGCCACAATATGAAACAATAAGGCATCTTCATTTTAAGGGGCACAGTGCACTTTTTTTTTTAAATAAATATTCCCCATTACCTTTGTTGCTCACTTACAGTGCATCCAGAAAGTATTCACAATGCTTCACTTTTTCCACATTTTGTTGTTACAGTCTTATTCCAAAATGGAATAAATGAATTTTTCTCCTCAAAATTCTACACACAATACCCCATAATGACAACGTGTAAAATGTTTTTTTGCGATTTTTGCTAATTTAATTAAAAATAAAAGTATTTTTGAATATGATGCCACAAGCTTGGCAAACCTATCTTTGGGCAATTTTGCCCATTCCTCTTTGCAGCACCTCTCAAGCTCCACCGGGTTGGATGGGAAGCGTCGGTGCACAGCAATTTTCAGATTACTCCATAGATGTTCAATTGGATTCAAGTCTGGACTTTGGCTGGGCCACTCAAGGACATTCACAGAGTTGTCATGAAGCCACTCCTTTGATTTCTTGGCTGTGTGCTTAGGGTCGTTGTCCTGTTGAAAGATGAACCGTCACCCCAGTCTGAGGTCAAGAGCGCTCTGGAGCAGGTTTTCATCAAGGATGTCTCTGGTCATTGCTGCATTCATCTTTCCCTCTATCCTGACTAGTCTCCTAGTTCCTGCCACTGAAAAACATCCCCACAGCATGATGCTACCACCACCATGCTTCACTGTAGGGATGGTGATGAGCGGTGCCTGGTTTCTTCCAAACATAATGCCTGCCATTCACGCCAAAGAGTTCAATCTTTGTCTCATCAGACCAAAGAGTCCTTTAGGTGCATTTTGGCAAACTCCAGATGGGCTGCCATGTGCTTTTTACTAAGGAGTGTCTTCCATCTGGCCACTCTAATTTACAGGCCTGATTGGTGGAATGCTGCAGAGATGGTTGTCCTTCTGGAAGGTTCTCCTCTCTCCTCAGAGGAATGCTGTAGCTCGAACAGAGGGCCCTAGTCGGGTTCTTGGACACCTCCCTGACTAGGGCCCTTCTCCCCCAATCACTCAGTTTAGATGCCCGGCCAACTCTAGGAAGAGTCCTGGTGGTGCCAAACATCTTCCATTTATGGATGATGGAGGCCACTGTGCTCGTTAGGACCTTCAAAGCAGCAGATATTTTTCTGTACCCTTCCCCAGATTTGTGCTTTGAGATAATCCTGTCTTGAGGTCTAGAGACAATACCTTGGACTTCATGCTTGGTTTGTTCTCTGACATGCACTGTCAAGTGTGGGACCTTATACAGACAGGTGTATGCCTTTCACAATCGTGTCCAATCAACTGAATTTACCACAGGTGGACTCCAATTAAGCTTTAGGAACATCTCAAGGATAATCAATGGAAATAGGATGCACCTGAGCTCAATTTTGAGCTTCATGGCAAAGGCTGTGAATACTTATGTACATGTGATTTCTTAGTGTTTTTTTTAATAAAAAATTTGAAAAAATCTCAAAAAACTTTTTACACATTGTCATTATGGGGTATTGTGTGTAGAATTTTGAGGACAAAAATTAATTTATTCCATTTTGGAATAAGGCTGTAACATAACAAAATGTGGAAAAAGTGAAGCGTTGTGAATACTTTCTGGATGCACTGTATATGTTGTACGTTTACTAATTAAACTGGTACTGTACATTCACAGGTCTAACTGTACCTGCCTGACTGCAATAAAGATACACTGTCTTTATCTGGATGCGACCCAGGCGTCTAACAGTATGTTTTGCTTCATAAAGACTGCAAGCCGTGAAGATTTATTGGCCTAGCTCTGGAGTACCAGTAAGATATCCTGTATAATCCTTGGCAGGAAACAGCCATTATATGTTATTAGTGTGCAGTATTTATATTTGCTATTTTGGTTTTTTAATCATCAGATATTTCATTTATTAGATTTTATATTTGCACTGGATTAATAAGAGGATCATTATTAATTTGAACATTTAGATTGGTCTGGTTATAGATGTTGTGCAATGTTAATTGATTGATCTTAAGATCAAGTTGTCACTATGAAATTTTAAGTGTGATAAACCTAGAATTACACATGGATTGAAGAGGATAAGAAACCTAGGGGTAAATTTACTAAGAATTGAGTTTGGTCGAGATTGCAATCTCGCCTGTTTTTAGGCATGCTTTCCATGACGCACATTTACTAAAGGCAAACTCGTGCGGGTTTTTGTGTTGAGTTTGGTTCTCTCACTTGTTTTTTCGCCCGAGATTTAAATCTCGCCTTACCTCGCTTTCTGCAAACATCGGTACTTTTTAACATGTCTGAAATACAGTCCGCAAATTTACCAAAAAACGAGTTTGTAAACTCGCCCGTGAAATTGAATACCTCACGTGAGATTTCCTCATTCCAACAGACGTGCCTGTGAGCAGCGGGTTCTTACGAGACCACTGTAAATTTAGGTGAAAATGTCAACTTGACGCGAAACTCGCACCTGTTTTTTAAAATTTTACACGTATTTGTACTTCCAGTAATGAGGACACTCCCAGGCAGACTATAAAAAGAGATCGTTTTTGGTTAGTGTTGTAGTGAGTGATTATGGCTTTTTTGTGAATGCTGGTGTGTTGGATGTGTGGCTGGGATACCAGAGGCTCTGGTGGGGATTTGGAGCTGGAAACTGAGCAGACTGAAGAGATTGTGCAGGTACCACGGAGGCTGCGCAGTCAGCCTTTTTTTAGGGGGCCGTTTGAACCTGAACGCATTGGCCAATGCCGACGTCATACAGATGTTCAGGCTCAATAGAGCCAACATATTCCATCTGTATGATCTTGTCAAACTGGACCTAGACCCTGAGACAGGTCGTTCACATGTTGTCTCAGGACTGCACAAGCTTTTGAGTGTGTTGCACTTTTTGGCTACAGGAAACTTCCAGTCTGTCACTGGTAGGGTCATTGGGATTTCCCAGGCCACATTTTCAAGGTATTTAACCCGTCATGGCCTCATTTCAGCCTCTGCTCCAAGCCTCAGTCTGCTTCCCTAACCAAGAGTCACACTGGCATGCAGTCAAGGTAGCTTTTTATGGCATTGCAGGCATGCCAAATGTCCTTGGCACAATAGACTGCACACACATTGAGCTGAGACCACCTCGGGATAGGGCCCATGTGTTTTTGAATAGGCACCATGCCCATTCAACCAATGTACAGGTGGTTTGTGATGCAAAACTCAAAATCATGAGTGCTGTAGTCGGCTACCCTGGCTCATGTCGCGATGCCTTTGTCCTCAGTCAGTCATCCCTCCATGACAAATTCGAGGCTGGTCAAAAGCCGGAAGGATGGCTGCTGGGTAAATATTTTATTTTTTGGTTTTGTCTAAGTTACCTTGAAATACTCACATTGGCCTAAATCTAATTTCTCTCTTCTGACCAATAGGTGACTCTGGCTATGGGTGTTTCTCTTGGTTACTGACTCCACTGTTGCTACCAAATTCTCCAGCTGAGCATAAGTATAATGATGCACATAAGTCCACCAGATGTGTGATAGAACGTACTTTTGGTCTGTTAAAGTCTAGATTCCGTTGTCTAGATAAATCTGGTGGAATTTTATTGTATGCGCCCAATAAAGTGTCAGATATTGTGCTCTGCTGCCGTCTTTTGCATAATATGTGTTTGCAGCAGCCTTTAGCCTCTGATTATGTGGAGGACAGCCAGGAGGAAGACAGGTGAGGCAGAATCTGATTGAGGAGCATTTTACTGGTAGTGTCATTCCTCACCTGGTTTATTACATGTCTCATATGTTTTTTTTTCTTTTGAAAGTGCTTTTTTGCTGACCAAGTTTTTGTCCCTTATTCTAATACCTCTAATACTTACTTTTTAAATTTTTATGTATTTAGTTAGGATTTGGCATATTTGGTCAATATGTTTTATCCATAGAGTTTTATGCTAGCTGGTTTTTAAGGTATGTTTGTAACCTGCTGTTTTGCTCCCCTGAATTTGTTGTATCTGTGTGTTACTCCCACACCCGTGGGCCAACATTGCTGCTTTTACTGTTATTTGTTATTCTGTTTTGTTGCTCAACCTTGGATGGAACCTGTACCTTTCTCATCTGTAACCAAAGCTTAATACATATTTACCACGTCATTACACCCATTTTGTGATGTCTAAGTAAAATAAAGTCTGGACTTTGGCATTCCAAAAATTGTTTTTATTTTGGAGTTTTATTCTAATTTCCGGTTGTCAAAAACAACCAACATAACCTATATGGTCACTTGAAATGTATATTTTCATACAAAACAATTGGCTTGTTTTTTGGTACAAAAATTTTACACAACATCTTTGTTAAAAAAACAAACACATATTTGCCACAAAAATGGATGAATAAGTGTATTAAAATACACTTGAAACACACACAACACCCAAAACAGGACCATCCCCTTTTGATGTTTGGAGGTAGTTTAACATCTCCATATTTTAAGCAAGAATTATATAAAAAATTAAAAAACTTTACAAATGTACGTAAGCATATAATAGAAATTGGCTAATAACAATTTTTTTAACGTCTGTCTTTTGGTCTAGAAATCAGTTAGAGTGACCCCTGCCACCCTGACTTGGTTTGCTGCCACCTCTGGTTCGCAGTGTGCATCTAGGTGGTGTGTTAATTGGTGTTGGTGCCAGTGAAGTGCTGCTGGAGGTCAGGCTTGGTGTTGTTTCAGGTAAGTGACCTAACATTTCTGTGCCTAAATTTTGCAAAACAGCACCAAACTCACGAAAGGCAGTGGTTTGTTTTGCCATGATGGAATGGAAATTAGTAGTTTGCCTAGTAGAAAACTCAGATTGTTGTACATGTGCACCCTCAAATCTCACAATGCTCTGTCTTATTTATTCTAAAGAGTTGGCCATTCGTGTAAGCTCCACCCTCTGAGCCATCTGGATTTTGATGTACCTATGACCAATTTTGTTTACGGTCTGATTTTGTGAAATGTGCTGTCGCAATAAATCAATTTGTTGTTGTTGACATACATACATTTGTTGCCAGTATGTGGTTTCTGGCTGTGGAGGTGGAGGTTGAGACGCTGGCTGAGCTTGTGGTGACCCCAAAACAATTGGGGGGAGTGGAGGGACTAAAATTTGATGCTGGCATCGTTGGTGTTGGAGGTATGATGTTTAATTTAACCATATTTTCAGGTTCAGAAAGTCCCTCTTCAGTCGATAAGGTGTCTTCCGGATGATCAGGTTGTTCCGGATAATCTAGAAGAGAGTTTTCGGTAAGTTTTTTGAAGTTCACCTTCAGATTTCTAGTGTTTTACCCACAAGAATAACGTTTTAGTAGGTATTGTCATACAAACCTACAAACATGATCCACATTATCTTGGTTTATACACATTAAAATGCCAAATTAAGAAGAATGTTGGGTTTCATTTCAAACAAAATTAATGTTTTGGTAAGTAACACCAAACTAGGGGGTAAATTTACTAAAGTGCGAGTTTCTATTATTGAGTTTTAAAAGTGAGGTTGCCCATAGCAAACAATCAGATTCTATATAACAATTAACTTGCACCTTCTAGAAGCTAATAGCAAGAATCTGAATGGTTGCTATGGGCAACATCACATTTAAAACTCACTTCTAAAAACTCTCATTGTAGTAGATTTGCCCCTAGCATGGGCCCAAATAATAGAACACAAAATAACAACAGGTGCAACATGACATACACAAGGCCACAAATCCGCTAAAAGATGATGTAGGTTACACAACATACAAAGCAAAATTATGTCAAAGAGAAGGCACATAGGTTACAAAATCACCTTTTTTGTTTGGACTAAAGTCAGCAATTTAGGTTCGGACATTTTACAAATGCGTAAAGTATGTTTGTAACATACATGTGGATGGCTCATGAAACAAACCAACGCATATCCAAATTTACATAAAAAAAACGACAAAGTCAATATATTATATGAACAGGGTAACTAAGTAAAAAAACACAGTTATCCTCTTTAAAATGCCATATCACATGTATGATCTAACATTTCAGTACCTAACTAAGTTGAGAAACCAACACAATACTACAAATGAAAGGCACAATAACCCTCGCCAGTGTGTTTCCATGGGCCGAAATCAAAGTACAACATTAAAAACCTTAAAACTGTTGTTTTTTTTTTTTAAACATCCAAAAAAAAACCCCAAAAAAACTAGACCTTAAGCTCACAATGTCAACCTTGAAAAAGTTTGTGTCAAAAAATGACTTCACAACTAATAACAATTATGCATATCTTTATCCAACATAGATCCACAACAACTCACCATCCAGAAGAGGTGAAGAGGGGCCTCCAGAAGACATGGCAACTTCATCACATATTGGAGTTGGTGATTGGTGCTGCAAAAAGTGGGGGGTCAGTCGCCTCTTTTTGGGGGGCAGATTTGATGATCCTACAGAACAACATTAACATTGTCATGGTCTCATTTACATTACTGTGGGTCTACACACAACTCCAGCTCCACAACTCACCAGCCTCCTCGGCCTCTTCGTGCTGGTGTGTTATTTGGAGCTGCTGCTCTTGTTGCTTCTGCCGTTGCTGGGGTGTTTGCTGCTCCCTTTGGGGGAGTGTTTTGTTACCCTTTTACTTGGCTATTTGTTTAAAAAAAAAAAAAAACTGCATGACATTTGTATGTGCTAACAAGGTACCATAAAACAAAAATTAGTGCTGCCACATAAATGACAAAGGGCTTTAAAGAAATGAAGCAAGTTGCATTATGTGTGTTGCAGGGGTATTTCCTTTACATTTCCTGAAATTGTGAACATGATCTTTGTTTCAATTAATTGTACTTTGGACCATTTATTACGCTTTTTGCATTGGTTGGCATCACGTTTAGTGGGCCCCACTGCAGTGACAGCATTCACCACTCCGGCCCAAATAGCAACTTTACCGCGTGCAGAGGTGCGGACAGCCAGTCTACCATACAGCAAGTGCTGGTGCTTAAGATGCTCAGTCACAAGTGCCATATTCTGATCAAATGTAAATTTGATATTCCTGCCTGATTTTGTCTTTCCCCTGCACCGTGCCTCAACCTCACTCTCCTCACTGGAATAAACATCAGGCTGGGCAGACGACACCTCCATCCCCTCTATCTCTCCCTGGCTCTCCTGCTGGGCAGACATCACCATTGCCACAAAGACACAAATAACACTTAAAAATTAAAAGACAAACGAACACAAAACAAAACCACCACCACTACCTCTATATCACACACACACACCACACACACACACACACACACACACACACACACACACACACACACACACACACACACACACAGATGACCACTGACAGGACGAAATTAAAATGACAATAGACAAAAATATAGACACTTACAAAAAAATGAACTAGACTACAGACACAAGACAAAATTCACTCACCAATCAACAATCGAAATTCCTCACAATATACCACCAACCCGTCACTGTCCCTCTCTTCTCTAACTCCTGCCACAAACCCACGAGGTCCGGATGTCACAGGGCGTATTTATATTCTGTCTGAACATTCCAAAGCATGTGACCACTTCCACCAATCAAAACTAATATGAAAGGTGGTTTTAAAAGGTATCTGGTGTTCTCAGGCGAGTAATTACACTTAATTAGACGCAACTGAAAGAAATCTGAAAAAAAAACCCGCCAAAAAACACATTTCAAAGAGAAGAGAGATATCTCCCCCGAGTTAAAGCAAAACTGACCCGAGAAATCTCGATTTGCTTCACCATCGGAAAACTGACTTTCAACTAAACTCGCTTCTTAGTAAATTTGCAGAACCAAAAAAAAAAAAAACAGCCCGAGTTTCGGTGATGCAAATCGAGATTTAAAAACAAAAAACTTGACCAAACTCAATTCTTAGTAAATTTACCCCCTAGAATTGATCATGGCTAGCAGACTGTCAAAAGCACAGCATTGCACTTGGGTAGCAGATAATCAAGAATTTAGGATTGCACATGGGTAGGACAGTGTCAGGAACATAGGATTGCACATGGGAAGCAAAGACTCAGAAGATCACAATTGTACGAGTAGCAGACAGTTGGGAATTAAAGAGTACACTTTTATAGCAATTAGATCAGGATAGCAGAGTCAGGAATTCAAGATTGCACTTGGTTAAAAAAAGTATTAGGATCTCAAGTTGCACATGGTTAGCAGAGGGTCAAGAACACAGGATTGCACATGGGTAGCAAATTGCCAGGAGCTCAAGAACTCAAGAAGCAGAATGTTAAGAGCTCAGGATTGCACATAGGTATCACAGTATCAGAAACTCAAAACTGCACTTCTGTAGCAGATTGTCACAAACTCATAATTACAGTGGATAGTAGTTTTCCTGGACACAAGACTGCACTTGGTTAGCACAGTGTCAGGAACTCAAGATTGCTTACAGGTAGCAGAGTGCAACCAACTAAGGTTTGCAACCATATTGGTAGTGAATATTATATTCTGTGGTATCAACTAGGATTGGCACAACCTTTTGTTCATGTGTTTGTTGACCAGTTTCTGACCATGGTTTTGCAATAGCAATTTAGTATAGAGCCTAGAAACTGTATGCAGCAGCCTCAAAGCTCTGAGTCTGAGAGCAAACTTTGAGCACAAGAGAAGATTGCGAGCCCTGGCATGCCAGAGATATGTGTCTGAGGTCTTCATTTTTTCTGCTAGTTTAAAATCTATTTCTTCCAGTAAAAACTGAATTAATCTGGATTCATCACATCTGTTCTCTCAGTCACAACTTTAAAATTCCTTTTCTTTGTGCGACTGAAACTGGGAACTGAGAAAATGGGTACGAGTGATGATAAATAGCTGCCACCAGGCCCACCAGGCTCCCACTTCTGTCTACAGTATGACTTCAATGGTTGCCAATACTTAGAAGACTGGAACAACTGAGAAAAAGGGAATGCATATGGTACTACAGCTTTCACTGGAAGGAATCTTTGATTTGGGAGGACTAAATATTCTCTGGATTTATAGTGGAAAAACAGGTAAGAAATTTTGCTTCTCAATGGAAAGGATATTTTTGAAGTTACAAAAAAGGCAGGAAAGGGCCTGATTCTGTGTCACACGCAAAGCAGCAGTAAGTGTAGACAGTCGTGGCAGCTAGATATACTACCTTATAGTACTGCGAGCAAACATACAGCCTTAAATGGAAATTGGAGCCTGATTCAGACCCGGTCGCAAGCGCTGAGAGCTTACAACTGGGTCGATGGTGGCCCACAGCGCATGCGCACGACGGAGCCAGCTCCGTCGTTCGCATGCGTGAGAACCGGCTAGCAACGGCCAATCCATCGCTCCTGGTCTCGCACCAAAGGGGGCGAGCTGTTGATGTTGAATGGGCGGGCTGGGGGGGTGGCTGCCCAAACCATGGCGTTCCCATGAGAACATCTGCCATTTGGGGGCGGCCCCACTGATATCACAAGTGATGTCAGTGGAGAGCTTCCGGCTCTGTTAGAGCTGAAAGCTCTCTGGGGCTTGAGATGAACAAGACCCTACCACAAGGGTCTCGTCGCAAGCCCGATGGTCGTGATGGTCTTGACCATCACGACCATCATCATGGCCGCTCGCTATAGCTGTGGGTTGTCACCCACAGCTATGCGAGCGGCCAAGAAGCCGCTCCAAAAAAAAAAAAGCCCGGCCCTGATTCAGAGCGAGCGCTCTGTCAGAGCGAGCGGCTCTGAATCAGGCCCTCTGTACGCCCAATGTTTTTCCATGCACAGCAGCATCTGTTTACTTTAGTATCAGCACTGGCGCCTGCCCCATGCTGCTGGGTGTATGAGGTCCGTCAGTAACAGGCTTCCCATTGCTAAAAAATGACAATGTGACATTCTGGGCGCACAACTCTGCAGCTAAGAGGCCTTAAGTAAGGTCCTATCACCATCTCTGGACCGGTAAATACATATAATAGATAAAAAGTGAACAGATTCCACCAAAGCGCTGAGTGATAAAAACAAAAGGTCATATACAATAAAGTGCTGAGGAATAAAGGACTGAAGAGTATCAAAGGATAAAATTAGTGCAATTTAATGATAAAGCAATCACATAAAATCCATAAAAATAAGAACAAAGATTACTGGTATAAATACCCCAATAATGTACAAGTAAAGCCACACACACATCAGGTGATAATACAGAATTATCAGTGTGGTGGGAAAAGAGAAAGTGACACAGGAACACGTACCCAGTGAGAGAGCACTGCGGCCCCTAGGTAACCGGTCCTGGGATAATCCGGAATCTCCTAAGGGGTCAATCGCAGGGTCCCAATGCCTAAAACAGGAGTGTCCTAGTTCCTGGTCTCTGTTCTATGCAGGCATCCAGCGCTTGGTAAATCGGAACCCCAGAGTTCGGGTGCCTTCAGTTTTCGGCAAAACCGAAGTGCTGATCTACTATCAAATCATATTTCTGACTACATAATAAAGTGATGAGGATGTTTTTGATTTAGAGTCAAATCCACCTTCAAATAATCGAGGTGTGCATACAACAGAGGGCATATAAACCTCTAGACAGGGATGGATGGGGTTAATAAAGTGGAAGGAGGGGTAATTTAGGATTGACGGTTGTCAAGTCACAGGGATAGGTTGATTGTTGTTAAGGGGAGTGGTTATTGGGCTTATCTGTAATATCTGTAGGATAATCAGCCTGTTTGATTCTGATCTCCTGCCCTCCCTTCCCTATTGTGTCTTGTGTCAGCTTCATTTCATGGCAGGGGAGGACCAGTAGTCTGTAAAGTGTCCATATTGCTGCAGTAAGGGCGGTGCACACCCGTTCAATGCACAGGTTAGGCTGATTTCACCCTACAGGGGTCAACGGCGCCTCTCACCCGGGAGGGCTGAAAATGGTGCATCGGTATGGGTGTTGGATACCGCTCACTTGCTAGAAAAGGAGAGTTGGCCCTTGCAAGTATTATATTGGCATGGGTGTCTTACTTGCTTAGAAAGGGAGAGTTGGCCCTTGCAAGTATCTCACTTACCATTGTGGGATAGTTGGCCCTGGTAAGTGTGGACATCTTTTGCCTTTTGCCTAAGTCAAGCTGGCGGCGGTGGTTTGCCGTTCTTCCCTCTGCCACCATACTCATTGTTATAAATAAATACAGCTGACCTATTATTGTAAACGGCATTAACTGGGTCTGTGTCTTTATTTTTGAGAAAATATGGTTTGAAAGATCTTGTAGTTACATCCATCATCTGACAATAGAGAGTTTATAACCAAATTCCAATAGCAGTGTGGAGATCATTGACTCAGGCATCTGTAGCCCCTCATAATGCAGTGATAGGAGCCCCTGACCCACTTTAGACTCAACCAGAGCCCTCTCATTCTGAGGATTCTATTTATTTTAGTGCATTGTAACTGTATAAGTAAGTCTCCCAGAGAACAAGGGGTTCTACAAGCTGTACATGTTTTCTTGACTCCGACCAACATAAGGAACAGTGTTAAAAAACTCAGTAAAATAAGAAATTAAGGGAATATTATAATTTATTTGTTATACTCTAAGATGAGTTAATATTAACCATCATTATTCACCAACATCACCAGAAAAAGATTGCATGACAATGTGGTTGGCTTATCACTATTATTATTATTATTATTATTATTATTATTATTATTATTATTATTATTATTATCATCCTTTATTTATATGGAGTTCCATAGCAACTTACAAATGAGCAAAACAAGAAAAGAGTGACTTACAGTACAATACAATGCAGGACAAGTACATGGTTTATACATATTACTGCATCAGCGATCATAGAACTCAAATAAGCAGCAGGGCGGCAACAACTAAAGGCTAGATGCCATTGTAGGGAGTATAAGATAGCATAATTAAGGCAAAGGAGAAGCAAATGAGGGAAGAGGGCCCTGCTCGTGAGAGCTTACATTCTATAGGTGAGGGGCAGACAGACAGGAGTGCCACAAAGGGGAGAGACAGTAAGGAAGGAGCATGGAGCAGTGGGTTAGGATAAGAGCTGGAAGGCTATGATGAAGTAGTGGGTCTTCAGAGCCTGTTTGAAGATTTGTAGAGAGGTGGAGTCTGGTAGGGAGAGGGAGAGAGTTCCAGAGGTAGGGAACAGCAGGGGCAAAATGTTGGAGACAGGAGTAGGAGGAAGTAATCAGTTGGCAGAGGAGGTGGCATGCATTTGTGGAGCAAATTGGGCAGGTGGGATTGCGATTGGAGATTAGGTCAGAGATGTAAACTGGAGAGGCATGGAGCATAACTGCCATACATGCAAGGGGTGCAGCAACTATGGGGCCTAGAGCTGAGAGGGGGCCTGTCTTCTTTGTCAAAGTTATATACAGTCTTCACCATTGGGTGGTACATAGGGGCCCTTACAAACTTTTGCTATGAGGCCTTTGAAATACCTAGTTACGCCCCTCAGGAGAGGAATGGGTGAGGGCTTTGTAAATGAGTGTAAGAACCTTGAATCGGATTGTGGAGGGGTAGTGGAGCCAGTGGAGGGCTTGTAGGAGAGGGGAGGCAGATGAAGAACCTTTGAAGATGAAGATGAGCTGAACAGCAGCATTGAGGACAGATTGGAGTGGAGAGAGGTGGGAGTCAGGGAGGTCAGTTAAGAGGAGGTCACAAAACTCCAATCTGGAGATAGCCAGTGAGTGGATGAGGGTCTTAGTTGCCTCCAGGGTGAGAAAGAGTCTGATCCTAGAAATATTTTTGAGATGGAAATGGCAGGACTGAGAGAGGTGCTGAGTGTGTGGTTTGAAGGAGAGGGATGAGTCCAGAGTAACTCCAAGACAGAGCACTTTGGAGCTAGATGAGATAGTTATTCCATCAATTGATAAAGAAATGGTGGGACATGATGTTATGTAGGGGGGAGGGAAGATGATCAGCTCTGTCTTAGACATATTAAATTTAAGAAATCTCTGGGACATACAAGAGGAAATAGCAGAGAGACAGTTGGAGATATGAGTGAAGAGAGAGGGAGAGAGGTCAGGGGACGAAAGGTAGATCAGAGGGTCATCAGCATAGAGATGATATTGGAGGCCAAAGAAGCTGGTGAGCTCACCTTAAGGACATATAGAGGGAGAATAGGAGGGGTCCCAGAACAGAACCATGATAACCAGTCACCTAACTGTAGCACCTAGAACCTGCATGTCAAAGGATAAAGTCTAACCTCAGTCTCCTGGCAGAGGGCCTGACAAATCATATTGCAATGCAAGGGGTGCAAATACATACACTATTATTTTGTATGCAGGGTAAATACCGGCAGCTGTTGCATGTAGCCCACAAATGCTGGACAGCTTTATTCTTACATTGCAATTTAGATGTCAGTTTGTACACACCCCTCCCAACTCTGGGCCTGATTCAACACGCAAAATCAAAGCCGTCGCACAGCCAAAATAGAGACACCCACTGCCGCTATCTCACATCCGTAATCCCTCGCAGTCCTGCATATACATCGGAAACATTGAGTAACATCGGCCCTTCATGCACATTTACAACAGCCCTGACCTGCAACGGCGTTCAAGCGGACATACGCGCCAGCGTTTCTCAGGCCACTCCCCTGTCACCACCCCCAAATGCTCACAGTCTGTCACTCACTCTGCGATGGCTCTGATTCTGCTTGAGTGATTGCAGAGCGATCGCAATGCTAACTCATGCATGCGCAATGTGCTGCATATACATGCACAGTACGCACCATCGCTCTAATTTGCGCACGCTGTTGCAGTTGCGATCCATGCTGAATCCGGCCTGCTTTCTCTCTCTGCACATGTTACATCTGCCCCCCTTCCCTGGAGTACAGCACAGTGTTACCAAGATGTACAGTTACTGGCTCGTAAGCGGCCGCTCGTTCGCTCCGAGCGATGTTTGCCCAACTGCGCATGCATACGGATCGTTATACGCATGCGTGAACCAGTCAGTGCGGTCGAAATTCATGTGCTCGCAAAATAGCGAATGCCTGATAATTTGAGTGACAGAATGAGGCGTTTGTGGGTGGTAACAGGGGAAGGTGCTTGAAAACGGGGAGTGGAGATCCGATCGCAGGCGTGCTTAAAGGTCAAAACGGGCATTTTATGGGTGTGCATAACTAAAACAGCAGCGTCATTGACCACGTCACTGGGTTATTTTATAGCCAGAACTGCTCGCAAGATTGTGGTAGCAAAAACCAACCACAAGAATAGCGAGCAGTTCATATGCTGGTCGATGTACTCGATTAATCTAATAAATAGCGGACATGACGTAGGATGCGAGCGGCCAGGGGGCGTATTTTTTAAAAAAACGACCGCAAGTTTTGTTCGCTCGTTCAGACATAGAGGCGTGAACAGACCGCAAAGAGCGAACGGTTCATTTGAATAGCTAGCCCCTTTTCCTGAACGACCGTCCGCATATTGCGTCCGGCTCTGAATCAGGCCCTCTGTCTTACTCTATTCCCAAATCTGAATCAGACCCATGGGGCTAAATGTAATAGGGTGAGAGTGTAGGAAATGGGAGAGTTTAGCAGTAACCTCTCACATTGGTCGTTTTATCTTCAAAATGGGAAAACATCTGGATGAGACTTTACATCGTGAGAGTTTTTTAAGTCTAAAAACCTGCGAGTTTGCTCTGTTGCTTTATTCTCGGACTCTATCACGTTGGGCGAGTTTCAAAAGGGTGAGAAAACTGTCACATGTTCTAAAGGTATGTAGTCAGGAGGCCGGTGGTCGAAATGCCGACCACCGGCTTCCCGACTGTGAAACCTCGGCATGGGAATAATAATAGGCATTTAAATACCGACGCCTATCATCAGCCCCATGCCGAAATCCCGACGCCCGCAATACCAAACATAGGTAAGAGTCAGGACCTCTTATGCGCGGGGGGTAGTTAGGTTTAGGGATTCCCGGGGGGATTTTATAGCTAGGCACCCCCCCGTGAGTGTTAGGATTAGGCTAGGGGAAGGGTGGGTTGGGTTAGGCACCCCCCGGGAGGGTTAGGTCTAGGGTGCGTTTGGGGGGGGGTTAGTGGGGGGGTTAGTTCAGGCACCCCTGGGGGGAGGTTAAGGTTAGGCACCTTGGGGGGAGGTTAGGGTTCGGCACCCCTAAGGGTGGGCTATGATTAGGGGGAGGGGGAGGGTTAGGATACTTACCAGACACTGTCGGAATCTTCATCTGCTGGACTTTCGGGCTTAGGTCCAGCGGTATGTCATATCAATTCCGTTCTAAATTGCCTATAACATTTGGCCCATAGTGTCTACCCCCAAATCTTGAGCAGAGCCATCGGGGTAACAGGACCTTTGACTTCTAGCAGGATCTGAATGGTATAATTTGCACTAACTATAATCATTCCTGCAACACGGAGGAGACACACCCAGGCCGGGGAAACATCAACTCCCCCATACATAGAATGTGTAGGGTAATATCTGTGTGATGGATATACAGTAAACTGACTGACAAAACAGGGTAAATTCATGCCCAGGACAGGCCAACAGCCTTTTATACAAATGATTCTGTAATTTTATTATGGCAATAAATAAAAAACATTTACAAATGTGAAATTGCAAAGGAACAGGGAGGCCAGAATATGTCTGCTATTGGTGCCAGGGATAAGCCTGCTGGTGGTAAGATCCCTTGGCATTGGGTGCTTTATACTATTTGGATAATTGTTGCCAGACATAAGGTGCGTACACACTGGGCAATCAAAATGAGCGACTGAACGATTACGACATCGTAATTGTTCACTCGCTCATTAATCATTCAGTAATCGTGCAGTTTAATGTCGAAAACGACCAGCGATGCGCTCTCCCGCTGGGCGTTCATCGCCTGAACATGCAGGCCAGTCTGCCGATAACGACAGGTTGGGCTTGTTCGGGGATGATGGAGGGTGCCTGCGCTCAGCGACACATCGTTCAGTGTAGGTACATTATCCCACTGCACAGGGAGATGAACGATTGTACAATTACAATGTCGTAGTCGTACAGTCGATCCTCCGTCGTCTAGTGTGTACACACCTTTAGATTGCCCCTGACCGGAATATTGCCTGCGCCCTTTACCCTGAATACCTGTTGCCAAATCCTGGATTGTTACTAAGAGCTGCTAATGGATTTGCCCTAAATTACTAAAGACTTTTGTTTTGTTTTTTTCCATGGAACTGTATTTAACCCTTTGGGCCTGATTCAGAGCCGGACGCAAGTGGCTGCTCGTTTGCTCCGAGCGATGTTTGCCCAACTGCGCATGCGTACGGATCGTAATACGCATGCGCGAACCAGTCAGTGCGGCCGTAAATCGTGTGCTCGCAAAATAGCGAATGCCTGATAATTTGAGTGACAGGATGAGGCATATGTGGGTGGTAACAGGGGAAGGTGCTTGAAAACGGGGAGTGGAGATCCGAATGCAGGCGTGCTTAAAGGTCAAAACGGGCGTTTTATGGGTGTGCATAATGAAAACAGCAGCGTCATTGACCACGTCACTGTGTTTTTTTTTAGCCAGAACTGCTCGCAAAATTGTGGTTGCAAAAACCGACCACAAGAATAGCGAGCAGCTCATACCCTGTTCGATGTACTCGATTAATCTAATAAATAGCGGACATGACGTAGGATGCGAGCGGCCAGGGGGCGTAGTTTCCCAAAAAACGACCGCAAGTTTTGTTCGCTCGTTCAGACCTAGAGGTGTGAACAGACCGCAAACAGCGAACGGTTCATTTGAATAGCCACCCCTATTTTCAGGACGAGCGAGCGCTAACTGCGTCCGGCTCTGAATCAGGCCGTTTGTCTCTTGTATGTACAAATGTTCTGCAGTTACACAAAGCCAGAGGAGATTACCCTGAAGGCATCTGAGCCGCTGACAGTACTTGTTCCCAGGTATTGCCTGTCTGTTCCACTATACCGTGACCCTCTGCCATTGTAATCCGTTACTATAGAGGCAAACGCTATTATCCATCTGATAAGTATACAGCAAATCTTATTTTAAATTGATCTTTTTTTAGTTTGCAAAATTTACTGTGTATTTTTTTTTTATCTGATCTTATTGGACTCATTAAAAACCTATTATTCATGTATTGCAGGAACACTGCTCACCCATGGCAGGGAACAACACTTCATGTTTGTTTTGCATTCACGCCTCCAATATTCACTTGCTTAATGATGCTAATTAATTAGTTAATTAATGATGCTAATTATCAGTGTTTGCTGTATGATTACTCCTCAGCTACACGATGCATCATAATTTCGGCTACATTACAGGGATTAGGGAGAATGTAATAGAGATGCAGCGACACGTAGCGAGAATTACACACATATGGGGTGTTCGCACTTGGCCTCAGCGTCACCTTTCCTATCTCTCGGGATCATACTGCCATTACAGCGGCCAGGACTGGCTGTGCGCCATGTCTGATCATTAATGCTAAACCCTCACTCTAAGCAGGCTCACAGGAAACGACTGTTAATTATTACCAGCCTGCGCTAATCACAGATAATCTCAGCCCCGGGGAGAGACAAATCAGAATCTTCTTAAGTAAAATATCAGCATCAGGGACTTTGGACTTGTCAATTGTTTTATTTATTTTGTGTTATTTGTTTGGTAATGTTTGTGAGCAAATGGCAATCGGACGTTAAATCAGACGAATATAATCAATTTGTCTGAAAGACTGTTTTCGGCTTTTAGGAACAAACTGACGATTGTCATTTGCTCACATACTGTACATTGCCTGGAAAGACAAACTTTTGCACTTGAAGGATGGAAATGCATTGCTCTTAGTGGCCTGTATTACTGGACAGGGATTATGGAATGTGCCACTGATCACTGACTATAATTAGGGATGAGCGGGTTCGGATTTCTGAAATCTCAACCCCCCCGAGCCCCCTTCCGATCCGAGTTGTATCCGAGTCAGGCTCGACTTTTCCCGCCTGACTCGGATCTGAAATCGAGGCAAAACATCATCATCCCGCCCTCCGGATCTCGCGAGTTTTGGATTCTATAAAAGGTCCCCGCGTCTGCGCCATTTCTCACTCCGGCTGTGGACAGTGAAGAGAAAGGGTGGGAGCTAGGGCTGGCTGGGCTGTGTTGTGCTGCTGTTGTCCATAGGGGCTGGCTGGGCTGTGTTGTGCAGTCAGTTGTCCATAGGGGCTCTGTCCACTCCAAAGTCTATAGGGGCTGGCTGGACTGTGCTGTGCAGTGTCCCATAAAGGCTGTAGTCCTAGAGGGGTGCTGTAGTGTTGTCCAGGGGGTGATCTGTGCAGTCCAAAAAAAATTAAAAAAAATTCTGTTTGTGAATTGTGTGCACAGTAGCCGCACGTGCATCAACAAAGTAACGCCAAGCGTGCGCCAGTGCCATAAGTAAAGGGCCGGCTGGGTCCTCTGTTAAAGAGTGGTGTAACCCCCAAAGTGCACTCCCAACAAAACAAAAAAATATTTTCTGTGTTTGTGAATTGTGTGCACTGTGGCTGCACGTGCATCAACAAAGGAGCAGCGCCAAGCGTGCGCCTGTGTCCCATAAGTCTGTTAAAGGGTGGTGTAACCCCCAAAGTGCACTCCACAAAAAATAAACAATTCTTTTTTTTCTGTGTTTGTGTGCGAAATGTATGCACAGTAGCCACACGTGCATCAACACAGCAGCAGCGCCAAGCGTGCGCCTGTGACAAGGGCCAATTTGGACATCTGGTCTGGACTGAAGGACCTGGCAACAATTTCTGACATGTCTACTGTCACTACATATGATACTGTCACCATTGACAGAATGGTGGAGGATTACATCGGTGACAGCATCCAAGTAGGCATGTCAGACAGTCCATACCTGTACTGGCAGGAAAAAGAGGCAATTTGGAGGCCCCTGTACAAACTGGCTCTATTTTGCCTGAGTTGCCCCCCTCCAGTGTGTACTCCGAAAGAGTGTTTAGTGCAGCCGGGAACCTTGTCAGAGAAAGGCGTAGGAGGTTGCTTCCACAAAATGTGGAGAAGATGATGTTCATATAAATGAATTATCAACTCTTCCAGGGAGACCAGCCTCCAGAACGTACAGAGGGACCTGTGGTGGTGGATTCCAGTGGGGACGAGTTAATAGTCTGTGAGGATGAGGATGTACACAACACTGAAGAGGGTGAGGAATCGGTGGATGAGGAGGATGAGGATGACATCTTGCCTCCGTAGAGCCAGTTTGTGCAGGGACAGATTAATTGCCAGCTTTGTTTTGTGGGGGCCCAAACGAACCAATCATTTCAGCCACAGTTGTGTGGCAGACCCTGGCGCTGAAATGATTGGTTTGTTAAAGTGTGCATGTCCTGTTTATACAACATAAGGGTGGGTGGGAGGGCCCAAGGACAATTCCATCTTGCACCTCTTTTTTTTCTTTGCATTATGTACTGTTTGGGGCCTAGTTTTTCAAACTGCCATCCTGTCTGCCACTGCAGTTTCACTCCCAGATGGGTCACGTGTTTGTGCCGCCCACTCGTGTCGCTTAGCATAGTCATCCAGCTACCTCGGTGCAAGCTTTTGGACATAAAAACACTAGTGTGAGGTGTGAGGTGTTCAGAATAGACTGGAAATGAGTGGAAATTAAGGTTATTGAGGTTAATAATAGCATAGGAGCAGAAAAACACACACATTCTGTGATTTTAGCTGGTTTTATTCTTTTTTTTTTTTAAATACAGATCCAAAACACAAAACCCAGAACCCAAAACACGGAAGGGTGGTTTTGGCAAAACCAATCCAGATCCAAAACACGAACAAATATCCAGATCCAAAACCAAAACACAAAACACGAAAAGTGGCCGGTGCACACCCCTAGCTATAATACCCCATACATGCAATGTGCCGTTGATCACTGGCTATAATACACCATACAGGATTATGGAATGTGCCACTTATCACTGGCTATAATACACCATACAGGATTATGGAATGTGCCACTAATCGCTAGCTACAATACACCATACAGGATTGTGGAATGTGCCACTAATTTCTCACCTATAATACACCATACAGGATTGTGGAATGTGCCACTAATTGCTCACTTATAATACACCATATAGGATTATGGAATATGCCACTGATCACTGGCTAAAATACACCATACCACTAATCGCTCACCTATAATACACCATACAGGATTGTGGAATGTGCCACTAATTTCTCACCTATAATACACCATACAGGATTGTGGAATGTGCCACTAATTGCTCACTTATAATACACCATATAGGATTATGGAATATGCCACTGATCACTGGCTATAATACAGTAAATACACCATACAGGATTATGGAATATGCCACTGAACACCGGCTATAATACACCATACAGGATTATGGAATGTGCCTCTGATCACTGGCTATAATACAGTAAATACACCATACAGGATTATGGAATGTGCCTCTGATCACTGGCCTTGAATGCACTATACATAGGCTTACTTTACTACCCCTTTAAGCTGGGACACTTATGAATTACACAGGTTCTGTGGCTGGCTGACTTCAAGTCAGCATTTCACCTGGTTTTATTCAGCCACAGAACCGGTGTAATTCATGTGTCCCATTTAAGGGGGTAATGTGGTAAATCTAGCTATACAGGATTATGGAATGTGCCACTGCTCGCTGGCCTGTAATACAGCATGTGGTATCCCAGAAACTGGGAGTACCACTTATGCTAGTAAGACCTAATTTCTAAATATAATGTTGTATATGCATGCGGCTCTGCACTGTATGATATTGGTGACAGTGGACATTGCGGATAACTGTAGAAGCAGGCGTGGGAGCCAGACTGACAGCTGACTGGACAGTAGGCTGCTCAGGACACGGATAGAGGAGGTGATAATAATGGCTGCCCCCCAGACTGTAGTGATGTCCTGTGAGATCATTTCCCGTTCCTCTGGCAGAAGCAGGATGATGGAGGTGTGACAAGCGGCCACGGGAGGCACGGCTTGGGCGGAGCCTACAACCGGAGCCGGAGTAAACTGTTCGGAGAGCAGGGAAACAAGTGGTGACATTTCTGGTAAGGAGAGATTATAACGCACCCTCCATCGCAAAGCCCACCGGACCTCTATCGTCAGCAGCATTCAGACAGACCTACCATCTTTAACAAGTCCTTCACTATCAGCCCTATCTACCTCCCCCCACATCCTAGCTAGCGATGGCCTAGCTGGGAATGAGCCATACGTTAGTCAGGCTACATGGCACCGCTCTCCCACAGAGGATAACCGCACGGCAGCTGTAAGAAGTGCCACGAATCTTAGGGGGAGATATACTAAGCTCTGAAAAGTGATAAAGTGGAGAGTGATAACCACCAGCCACTCAGCTCCCAACTGTCATGTTACAGGCTGTGGGCCTGATTCAGAGCCGCTCGTAAGCGGCGCTTGTTCGTTCCGAGCTATGTTTGCCCAACTGCGCATGCGTACGGATCGTTATACGCATGCGCGAACCAGTCAGTGCAGCTGAAATTCATGTGCTCGCAAAATAGCGAATGCCTGATAATTTGAGTGACAGGAGGAGGCGTATGTGTGTGGAAACGGGGGAAGGTGCTTGAAAACGGGGAGTGGAAATCAGAACGCAGGCGTGCTTAAAGGTCAAAACGGGCGTTTTATGGGTGTACATAATTAAAACAGCAGCGTCATTGTGCACGTCACTGGGTTATTTTATAGCCAGAACTGCTCGCAAAATTGTGGTTGAATTGTATATACTGTAAGGTACTATGGCTGTTATAATATGTCATTGTTTATATTGTTCTTTATTTACTATGTTGGGGCTCTGGACCCCACAAGGGTAACCCAGAGCCAATAGGGAAAGAGAGAAGTGAATAAAGCAGTGGGGAGCCAGCAGCAGGTCACATGACAGAACCGGCTGGAGACAGCAGCTGGGGGCTGAGGTGGACAGTTAGGGCAGATACTGGGGGTCCTGAGGAGGCTGTCAGATGGAGAGAGATCTGCCTTAACAGGACCCGGGACGCGCGGCAAGTGCACAGTTGTCCCTGACGGAACGGAGCGGGAGGTAGCCCCTGTCGCGCTGTTTATTATCTGAGGTGATCGGAGAGCAGTCACGACGGCGAGGGCGCTGCCGCTGTTGATCCGGAGCCATTTCAGCGGCCGGAGGAAGCGTCCGGTAAGAGAAGGAGGAAGGAGTCATCAGGAGGGGGCGCGGCTGAGACGTAGTCCCGGAGGCCGGCGCTGCAGCAAAGGATAGGCTGGTCCAAGCAGCTGGGGGATAAGCGTTGACTCTGCAGAAAGAAAGAGGAGACGGAGCTGAGTAATGGGTGAGCTGGTGAGAAAGGCTGCATGGCACACATCGTACCCACAGTAGTCAGCACAGCTAGCGGCAGACAGTGAGATTAAACTGCGCCAGTGACTTTACCATAGCTTTCCTAAAAGACCAGCGTAATAGCCAGCCTGCAGAACAGTATGCCCCCCACTCCTCTGTTACAGTAAATACAGCTAGCGGCAGGCAGTGAGACTAAGCTGCGCTATAGACCTCATCATAGGTTTCCCAGAAACCAGCCCCATACCAATCCTACATAGCAGTTATGTCCTATCACTGCCACGTCCCTGTACATACCTGTCAGCCTAGGAAAGGCTAAGGAGACAGCTGAGGGAAAAAGACAGTTCATGGGACTATTATTTCACCGTTCTCAGGGACAATACAGTAATACAGCCGTTTAAAGAGAGCCCTGTAATTACAATTGTTGTAAGCCCACAAGCCAGCTGCCCACAGGAACATTTAACTAGGGCTGTCTGCAGCAACAAACTGTTACAAAGTAGCCGAGATTGCAAGGCAGCACCGTAGTGTGAGTCAGTGGAGTCCAGGGGAAAAGAGACAGTCAGCACGCAGAAAGAATAAAGTCTACCCGTAGGAGCTAATCGGTGTTAAAACCACTAATAGGGTAATTTGCATCCTCATTGACTTCTGGAAGTGTAACAGATCATTGCTTCTTCAACTAGAGTTACATAGACGTTAGTCGCAATACTGGGCAGGATTACTAAGGAGAGACGGATCTCACAGCAGCAAGTTCCCTTTAACTAATCTAAGTCACTGTAAGAGAAGCAACAGTATAAAGGACAACTTCAGTCAATGATATCATAAAAGTGAACTAGCACCCGGGCAACACTGTGTACACCAACGGGACTTATGTGTAAACGAGCTCATGAACTTGTAGTTTTCTGGCCAGAAAAGTGTAGAAAATAGGCTAATTTACTGTCTAAATTAACTGTGTAAGGTAATGTTTATTGTTATCACTGTATAGTTAGGGTCGTTTAAGTAAATCTGCTTTAGGAAAAGTACTGTGTGTAGTAATCTTTGGAATCAGCAGGAGGAGAGGATTCGTGGCCGCTAACCAGGAGGCTGTGTTCCAGTACAATAAAATTCAAACTGTTGGTTATTTTTATTGTGTATTGCAAATAAGAAGAGTTATTCTGATTGTAATTGAACTTGTAATTGACCCATTAAAGTGTAGACATTGTAATTCTCTTGCTTCTACTCTAATAATATACTTACCTCTTGACCTCTCTGTAATCACTTGAGAAAGTACATAGGAACCCCATTCCTTACCTGAGCCAGATAGGGGGGTATCACACAACTCGACCAAGTTCTTAGTATTAGTGCCTGTAACTTAGGAGGAATACAGTTAAAAGCAGGTAGGGTACCGTGTACTAAAATGCAAGTAGTGAGCAAAGTCTACAGTCGAATAGATACAAATCATAGTATCTCTCATCGATACATATTTGCTGCATAGTGAACTGCACTGTTACTGTTGCAGCCTATACTGTAGCAAGTTACCCAGCCAAGATCACAAGTAGGAGCCGTCAGTAAAATCACACTGTACTGCAGCTAGAACTAAGTGAGACTATCGCAGGTACAGGATAAATTTCAGCAGCACAGGAGATATAAATGGAAAGCATAAACACCAGTCTAGGTCACTATGCATGTCTGTGGGTGGGGTGTACTATGTATCACAATTTGGATGTACTATATCCCACCACTTATTGGGTACACACGAGCATGAATGATGCTGGTATGCAGTGGCGGGCTGGGCCGGGGGGCAGGGTGCCATGTGCCCCCCGGGCCGCAGCGTCATGCGAGCCGCGGGCTGGTGCAGTCTGTGTCACTGTTCGGTCAGCGCTACACTGACAAACACACAGCCGCCGGCTCCGGCACTGGCACTGGCACTGGCAGCTGTGTGTCTGTTTAGATCAGCAGCCAGTGAGAGTCTGCCAGACTCTCATTAGCTGCTGCTGCGCCCACTGCAGGAGCCGCTCCATCTTCCAGCTCCTGCAGTGGGTAATGGGAGAGGCGTCATGACGTCTCTCCCATAATGCAGAGCGGCCCGGCCCGGGAAGGACAGACGGAGGAGCAGATGGCGGCGGCAGGAGCGAGGATTCAGGTAAGTGGTTTTTTTTTTTTTTTTTTAAATTACGTGTGTCTGCTGGGGGGGGGGTGTCTGGCACTACTGGGGGCACTACAAGGCGGGGTTGTCTGGCACTACTGGGGGCACTACAAGGGGGGGTGTCTGGCACTACTGGGGGCATTACAAGGGGGGGACTACTACTACTGGGGGCACTACAAGGGGGAGGGGACTACTACTACTGGGGGCACTATAAGGGGACTACTACTAATACTGGGGGCACTACAAGGGGGGTGGGGGACTACTACTACTGGGGACTACTACTACTGGGGACACTACAAGGGGGGTGGGGGACTACTACTACTGGGGACTACTACTACTGGGGACACTACAAGGGGGGGACTACTACTGGGGGCACTACAGGGGAGGACTACTACTACTGGGGGCACTACAAGGGGGGGACTGCTACTACTGGGGGCACTACAAAGGGGGGGACTACTACTACTGGGGGCACTACAAAGGGGGGGACTACTACTGGGGGCACTACAGGGGGGGACTACTACTACTGGGGGCACTACAAGGGGGGACTACTACTAATGGGGGCACTACAAAGGGGGGGACTACTACTACTGGGGGCACTACAAAGGGGGGGACTACTACTGGGGGCACTACAAAGGGGGGACTACTACTACTGGGGGCACTACAAGTGGAGGACTACTACTACAGGGGGCACTACAAGGGGGGGACTACTACTTCTGGGGGCACTACAAGGGGGGCTACTACTATTGGGGGCACTACAATGGGGGTACTACTACTACTGGGGGCACTACAAAGGGGGGGACTACTACTAGGGGCACTACAAGGGGAGGGGACTACTACTAGGGGCACTGCACAGGGGGGAGGGGACTACTACTAGGGGCACTACATAGGGGGAGGGGACTACCACTGGGGGCACTGCATCGAGGGACCACTGCTAGGGGCTCTATATAAAGGGCAATACTGGGGGTACTGCATAGGGGGGAGACTACAACTGGGGCCACTATTTAAGGGGCATTGCATAAGGGTTACCACTATTGGGGCACTGCATGGGGGGTGGACTGCTACTGGGGGCACTATATAAGGGGCATTGCATAGGGGGTACCACTATTAGGGGCACTATATAAGGGACTTACTACTGGGGGCACAAGGGGCACTGCACATGGGGGACCACTACTGGGGCCACTATTTAAGGGGCACTGTATAAGGGTTACCACTCCTGGGGGCACTATATAAGGGGCTTACTACTGGGGCACAAGGGGCACTGCATAGGGGGGATCACTACTGGGGGCACTACTGGAGGCCTGCATAAGGGTGTTCTCTCCTGTGGCACACGAGGGCACTGCATATGGCCACTATGACAGGGGGCTGCCCCTAATCTTTATTTTTACAATACATTAATCCCATATGGACCCGCCTCCTCCCTGGAACACTTGAGGGGGGGGCGCCGTAGCACGCATATTCTTCGGGCACCCTGGCTACATGCTACTCCTCTGCCAGGGCCGCCTGCATGCATTGGCCCCCCAGGCTAAAAGTTGCCAGCCAGCCCCTGCTGGTATGTACCTAGATTTTAGATTAAAATTGCAAAGGACAGCTCTTCCGAATAGAGGAGTCCTTTCTGTGCATGTGGCGTATTTCTCACACGCTGCCCGGGCCCTTGGAGGGATCCGATTAGATTCAACTCAGTGATTAGATTCCACTCTGTGCACAAAGTGAAAAGAAGCCAATAGGATGTATAAGGCAATAACGAAGGTGCTGGGGTAGGAATTAGAGAAGTGGGGTAGAAATGAATTGAGGAGGAGAAAATAGCCGGGTGCTGGGGAATTAAATGGAAAGCCTTAATTCACTAGGGGTGGGGCATGAATTGACCTGGAAATAACCACTAAAGGTGCGTACACACGTAACGATTTTTTGAACGATTTAACTATAACGACGTCGTTATCGTTCAATCATTCAAAAAAATAATTTCTGAGTTATAACGATGAACGATAATCGTTCATGCGCGTTTCCATTTGTAGTTTGTAGATCATCGTCCATTTCTGACTGACCAACTTAATGATTTTCATTAAGGGAAGGAACATTTTTCATTCATCGTTGAAAAAAATCGCTCCAAAAATAGTTCATTACACTTAGAAAAATTGTTCACTTTTTCAAAATCGTTATCGAAAATCGTTCACTAACAAAACTGTTACGTGTGTATGCAGCTTTAGTCATGGTTTTGAGCTGGAATGGCGCACAATTAAGAGATCAGTAGCTGGTACGCCGAACCACCCGACTACCTTGCCGCCACCATTAACTACACATCTGTTACTCACTCAGCAGTGAGGCACACCCCGGGCGTGAGTTACCAGGCGAGATGGACCCCGGTGACCAGCCCGTGAGTAACCAGGGTAGTCTATCAGCTCCAGGAGTGCTGGGCATGTCCCAGAGTGCCTAGTCTCTGGGGCATGTTACGTGGACACACCCCTGTGTCACATGGCCATGCCCCCTTTGCAGAGTACCGATAAGAAAGAAATATATTTTACTTGCACCACTGTACATGAACTGACCCTGTGCAGGGGACCCTATACTCACTGAGGCTGCGCCCCACATGCTATGCACACTGACAGATGTTCCCTAATTATTTGAGGGGATTCAGTATGATTAACTGAACCGCACGGCCGACAGTTCAAATCATGACAGCGGCATCCCGACATCACTGAAAATCCTGATCGTCCCCAGATAAGAATTCTCTAACCTATTCTACCCTCTAACCCTAACCCTCCCTTAGGGGTGCCTAACCCTAACCTCCCTCCTAAGTGCCTAACCATAATCCCCCCTCTAAGTGCTTAAACCTAACACCCCCGCTGCCTAAACCTAAGTCACACGGAGGGGTGCCTAACCCTAACCTCCCACCGGGGGTGCCTAAACCTAACCCCCCCTTCCCCGCCACCTAAACCTAACCTCCTGGGGGGTGCCTAACCCTAAGTCTCCCAAGGGAACCCTAAATCTAAAACCTGCAGCTGTCCCCGCCTGTTGCCCGGCTAACCTTCAATTGGTAAGCCGGGTGACGGGCTCCCGGTGTAGGAAAATGACAGTCGATGAGTTTCGATGCCTGTCATTTAACCCTTGCCGGGATTATACAGTCGGGAAGCCAGCGGTCGGGATTCTGTCCATCGTACAGGTATTTTATGTGCAGGAGGCCCAATGTATACCGCATATATGTATATATGTATATACTGGTGCCCAAGGACCTTACACCTTTAGGCCACCACACAGAGGTACAGAAGTTTGTGGACACCGGCCTACTGTCTCCATCTATGGTATTAGTAAGCTTGATACCCAATAACTACTGTATGTTTCATATGATTGGCTTAGTCCCCTATGAGATACATGAACCTTATGCCCAAATGTGAGGCTTCTACTGATAGCTATGGGAACCTAGTGCCCACTATGTTGCGCAGGCCTAATGCCCTATGACAAGCCTACTTGTGGGGCAAGATCAATCTGGGCCTAATGCCTACCTACCCCAACAGGTATAGTGCAGAATATAAGGGTCAAATCCCCTGGTGGCCTAGTAGTTACTAACACTGGTGCCTCACTGAGGCCTTACCTCATCAGCCAACCTTGGTGGGCACATAGGGGTGCCCTAGGGGTGGCCTTTTTGCATGGGCCACTCTGCAATAGCCCAAAGAGATCACCTGGGCACTGTCACCTTGGGGAGCAGTAAGAGCTGCAGAGTAGAAGTTAGGGGGCAGAATTAGGGGAAAGGGGGGTTGAGTAGTAGGGTTACTGTCTCAGGGGCCCTGCTTTGATGTCATCTTAACCCTCCTCATCGGCAGTGAAGCCCCCTGTTCTCCCAGTGTGCTACTACTTAAACTCAGCTGGATTTGATCTATTGAATGAAGACAAATTGCAGTTCCTAATATACCTACATATTAATCACTGATCTCTATCTGTCACTCATGACCCTTCTCAGCTCTGTTCTGCAGCGAGAAGGAAAACACTAGGAAAAGTGGGTCTGGTTCAGGTAAGTGTAATGTATCAGCAAAGGGGCTTCTAGAGGGTCTTCTCTTCAGCATCATGAGCAGATATTCAATTCATTCTAGAACTAAACCTGACGCCTTGTACAGAATAAAATGGTTCTACTGGGAGCACAGACGGACCTTCATGTCATCAGGACTCATAGATATCGGTAAGTAGTTGGAGGGGTGAATATTGGCTTGTTTGCAGCCCCTGCCTCATATACAGATTAATAATAACTACTCACAATGTTTAGCAGCTGCCATGCGGACAGTTCTGCCCACTGGTGACCTAGAATGCCCGGACACTTACCCAGCAGGTCCAGGAGGTCCAGGAGGTTCTAACCTTCCTGGGAGAAGTTCTGTGAGACTGACGTTTGCCCGTTGGCATTAGTGTGCCAGGGAGGAGATCAGAGAGGGTGTATGGAGTGTTTTTCTCCACCTGCCTCCATCGATTATTTGGATTCAGGCCCGGACTTTATAACTTGGAAGTAGAGATATGCGCCGGACTATTTTTGCTGGATTTGGATTTGGCTCTGATTCATCGTCCGGTTTTGGATTTGCCAAACCGCCGTGACTGGTTTTGGATTTGGATTTTTTTTTAAAAATTTACAAAAAAAGCTAAAATCACATAATTTGGGCTTTTTTTGTTTTTTGTTAGAGTATTATTAACCTTAATAATATTTATTTCCAATAATTTCCAGTCAATTTTGACCACCTCACAGCTCACAATATTATTTTCACCAATATTGTCCGAAGGCTGCAGTGAGCTGGCTGGTTACTAAGCGACAGAGCAGCGGCACAGACACCGCAGTTTATAGCACAGCAGTGGCAGAAATGAAAGGTAGTGCAATATGGAATTGTCCTTGGGCCCTCCCACCCACCCTTATGTTGGATATTAAAAAGGACATGCATAGTACACTACAAACAAATACAACCATTTTTATTAAAAAAAAACTGGCAGCTTGGCTCACACTGCGTAGAGTCAGACCCCTTTTACGCACACACTCTGGGGTAATATTGCATACCGGGGTGCAGTGCGCAGAACAGTACAATTACAACAATTTTTATTTAAATTTTTTTAACTTTTTTAGTTTTTTTTACTTTTTATTATTTTATACTTATTTTTTGCTTGACAACTATGGAGTCACACTGTGAACGCAGTGGGTGGGGCCTGCGGAGTCAGTGCAGCAGCACTGTGATGGAGATGAATTAGACTTATTAGACTGCGGGGACCGGACACAGCTTGCCACTTAGATGGACATAGTGACAGCACAGCCCCTTAGAGATGGACACAGCCTCAGCAGCACAGACCCTTATGGTGCGTACACACTTTGCGATTAAAGTGGACGACTGAACGATATCGTTATCGTTCAGTCATCCACTTTAGCGTCCATTTTTTACACCAAAACGATGAACGATATCGACAACGCGCGTTCCCGCGGGTCGTTCGTCATTATCGTTCATCGGGTTAACATGCAGGCCAACCTGACAATATTATCAGGTTGCTGCATGTTGGGGAATGGGGGAAAGAGCCGGGCGCTGAACGATATCGTTAATGATATACAGTCAGGTGCATAAATATTTGGACAGTGACAGAATTTTCATATTTTGGCCTCTATTCACCACCACAATGGCTTTGAAATGAAACAAACAAGATGTGATTTACCTGCAGACTTTCAGATTTAATTTGAGGGTAATTACATACAAATCAGGTGAACAGTGTAGGAATTACAACGGTTTCTATATGTGCCTCCCACTTTTTAAGGGGCCAAAAGTAATGGGACAAACTAAACAATCCTAAACCTAACTTTCACTTTTTAATAGTTTGTTGCAAATCCTTTGCAGGCAAATACAGCCTGAAGTCTGGAACGCATAGACATCACCAGACGCTGGGTTTCATCCCTGGTGATGCTCTGCCAGGCCTCTACTGCAAATGTCTTCAGTTCCTGCTTGTTCTTGGGGCATTTTCCCTTCAGTTTTGTCTTTGTCAAGTGAAATGCATGTTCAATCGGATTCAGGTCAGGGGATTGACTTGGCCATTGCATAACATTCCACTTTTTAGCCTTAAAAAACTCTTTGGTTGCTTTTGCAGTATGCTTCAGGTCATTGTCCATCTGCACTGTGAAGCGCCGTCCAATGAGTTCTGAAGCATTTGACTGAATATGAGCATATAATATTGCCAAAACACTTCAGAATTAATTCTGCTGCTTCTGTCAGCAGTCACATCATCAATAAATACAAGGGAACCAGTTCCATTGGCAGCCATACATGCCTACGCCATGACACTACCACAACCATGCTTCACTGATGAGGTGGTATGTTTTGGATCATGAGCAGTTCCTTTCCTTCTCCATACTCTTATCTTCCCATCACTCTGGTACAAGTTGAACTTTGTCTCATCTGTCCATAGGATGTTGTCCCAGAACTGTTATGGTTTTTTTAGATGTTGTTGGCAAACTCTAAGCTGGTCTTCCTGATTTTGTGGCTCAACAATGGTTTACATCTTGTGGTGAACCTCTATATTCACTCTTGTGAAGTCTTCTCTTGATTGTTGACTTTGACACATATACACCTACCTCTTGGAGAGTGTTCTTGATTTGGCCAACTGTTGTGAAGGGGTTTTTCTTCACCAGGAAAATAATTCTTCTGTCATCCACCACAGTTGTTTCCCGTGGTCTTCCGGGTCTTTTGCTTTTGCTGAGCTCTTTTTTTTAAGAATGTTCCAAACAATTGATTTGGCCACACCTAATGTTTTTGCTATCTCTCTGATGGGTTTGTTTGATTTTTTCAGCCTAATGATGGCTTGCTTCACTGATAGTGCCAGCTCTTTGGATCTCATATCGAGAGTTGACAGCAACTGATTCCAAATGCAAATGTCACACCTAGAATCAACTCCAGACCTTTTACCTGCTTAATTGATAATGAAATAACGAGGGAATAGCCCACACCTGTCCATGAAATAGCTTTTGAGTTGATAGTCCCATTACTTTTGGCCCCTTAAAAAGTGGGAGGCACATATAGAAACCGTTGTAATTCCTACACCGTTCACCTGATTTGGATGTAATTACCCTCAAATTAAGTCTGAAAGTCTGCAGTTAAAGCAAATCTTGTTTGTTTCATTTAAAGCCATTGTGGTGGTGAATAGAGGCCAAAATATGAAAATTCTGTCAATGTCCCAATATTTATGCACCTGACTGTAGTTCAGCGGGTGTGCTCAATGTCATGAACGGCATTGAGCACAGCCTGCCGGGGACAAACTAGACAATATCGCTCAGGGAGCCCCTTAGAGATGGACACAGCCCCAGCAGTACAGCCCCTTAAAGATGGACACAGCCCCAGCAGTACAGCCCCTTAGAGATGGACACAGCTCCTTAGAGATGGACACGGCCCCAGCACTACAGCCCCTTAGAGATGGACACAGCCCCAGGAGT
Organism: Taudactylus pleione; assembly: GCA_031769625.1. NCBI lineage: Eukaryota > Metazoa > Chordata > Amphibia > Anura > Myobatrachidae > Taudactylus > Taudactylus pleione. Next base: position 1,152,828 of record JAUIMM010000845.1, read on the forward strand.
ACAGCCCCTTAGAGATGAACACGGCCCCAGCAGTACAGGCCCTTAGAGATGGACAGGGCCCCAGCAGCTCACTCCCTTAGAGATGGACACAGCCACAGCAGTACAGCCCCTTAGAGATGGACACGGCCCCAGCAGTACAGCCCCTTAGAGATGGACACGACCCCAGCAGTACAGCCCCTTAGAGATGGACACAGCCCCAGCAGTACAGCCCCTTAGAGATGGACACGGCCCCAGCAGCACAGCCCCTTAGAGATGGACATGGCACAGTCCCTCAGAGATGGACACAGCCCCAGCAGCACAGCCCCTTAGAAATGGACACAGCCCCAGCAGTACAGCCCCTTAGAGATGGACACTGCCCCAGCAGCACAGCCCCTTAGAGATGGAAACAGCACAAGCAGTACAGCCCCTTAGACATGGACACGGCCCCAGCAGTACAGTCCCTTAGAGATGGACACGGCCCCAGCAGCACAGCCCCTTAGAGATGGACACGGCCCCAGCAGTACAGCCCCTCAGAGTTGGACACGGCCCCAGCAGCACAGCCCCTCAGAGATGGACACGGCCCCAGCAGCACAGCCCCTTAGAGATGGACACGGCCCCAGCAGCACAGCCCCTTAGAGATGGACACGGCCCCAGCAGCACAGCCCCTTAGAGATGGACACGGCTTCAGCAGTACAGTCCCTTAGACATGGACACACAGCAGCACAGCCCCTTAGAGATGGAAACAACCCCTGCAGCACAGCACCTTAGAGATGGACACAGCCCCAGCAGTACAGCCCCTTAGACATGGACACACAGCAGCACAGCCCCTTAGAGATGGATGCAGCCCCAGGGGTACAGCCCCTTAGAGATGGACACAGCCCCAGCAGCACAGCCCCTTAGAGATGGACACGGCCCCAGCAGTACAGCCCCTTAGGGATGGACACTGATCCAGCAGTACAGCCCCTTAGAGATGGACACGGCCCCAGCAGCACAGTCCCTTAGAGATGGACATAGCCCCAGAAGCACAGTTCCTCAGAGATGGACGCACAGCCCCTTAGAGATGGACATGGCCCAGCAGCACAGCCCCTTAGAGATGGACACAGCCCCAGCAGTACAGCCCCTTAGACATGGACACGGCACAGTCCCTCAGAGATGGACACGGCACAGTCCCTCAGAGATGGACACAGCCCCAGCAGCACAGCCCCTTAGAGATGGATACAGCCCCAGCAGTACAGCCCCTTAGAGATGGACACGGCCCCAGCAGCACAGCCCCTTAGAGATGGACACAGCCCCAGCAGTACAGCCCCTTAGACATGGACACGGCCCCAGCAGTACAGTCCCTTAGAGATGGACACGGCCCCAGCAGCACAGCCCCACAGAGATGGACACGGCCACAGCAGTACAGCCCCTCAGAGTTGGACACGGCCCCAGCAGCACAGCCCCTCAGAGATGGACACGGCCCCAGCAGCACAGCCCCTTAGAGATGGACACGGCCCCAGCAGCACAGCCCCTTAGAGATGGACACGGCTTCAGCAGTACAGTCCCTTAGACATGGACACACCGTAGCACAGCCCCTTAGAGATGGACACAGCCCCTTCAACACAGCCCCTTAGAGATGGATACAGCCCCAGCAGTACAGCCCCTTAGACATGGACACATAGCAGCACAGCCCCTTAGAGATGGATACAGCCCCTTAGAGATGGACACAGCCCCAGCAGTAAAGCCCCTTAGAGATGGACACGGCCCAAACAGCACAGCCCCTCAGAGATGGACACGGCCCCAGCAGCACAGCCCCTCAGAGTTGGGCAAGGCCCCAGCAGCACAGTCCCTCAGAGATGGACACGGCCCCAGCAGCACAGCCCCTTAGAGATGGACACGGCCCCAGCAGCACAGCCCCTTAGAGATGGACACGGCCCCAGCAGCACAGCCCCTTGGAGATGGACACGGCTTCAGCAGTACAGTCCCTTAGACATGGACACACAGTAGCACAGCCCCTTAGAGATGGACACAGCCCCTGCAGCACAGCCCCTTAGAGATGGACACAGCCCCAGCAGTACAGACCCTTAGACATGGACACACAGCAGCACAGCCCTTAGAGATGGATACAGCCCCAGGGGTACAGCCCCTTAGAGATGGACACAGCCCCAGCAGTACAGCCCCTTAGAGATGGACACGGCCCCAGCAGCACAGCCCCTTAGAGATGGACATGGCCCCAGCAGCACAGCCCCTTAAAGATGGACACGGCCCCAGCAGTACAGCCCCTTAGGGATGGACACTGATCCAGCAGTACAGCCCCTTAGGGATGGACACGGCCCCAGCAGCACAGTCCCTTAGAGATGGACATAGCCCCAGAAGCACAGTTCCTCAGAGTTGGACGCACAGCCCCTTAGAGATGGACATGGCCCAGCAGCACAGCCCCTTAGAGATGGACACAGCCCCAGCAGTACAGCCCCTTAGACATGGACACAGCCCCAGCAGCACAGCCCCTTAGAGATGGACACAGCCCCAGCAGTACAGCCCCTTAGAGAAGGACACAGCCCCAGCAGTACAGCCCCTTAGACATGGACACGGCCCCAGCAGTACAGTCCCTTAGAGATGGACACGGCCCCAGCAGCACAGCCCCTTAGAGAAGGACACGGCCCCAGCAGCATAGCCCCTTAGAGATGGACACAGCCCCAGCAGCACAGCCCCTTAGGGATGGACACGGCCCCAGCAGTACAGCCCCTTAGGGATGGACACAGATCCAGCAGTACAGCCCCTTAGAGATGGACACGGCCCCAGCAGCACAGTCCATTAGAGATGGACATAGCACCAGAAGCACAGTTCCTCAGAGATGGACGCACAGCCCCTTAGAGATGGACATGGCCCAGCAGCACAGCCCCTTAGAGAAGGACACAGCCTCAGCAGCACAGCCCCTTAGAGATGGACACAGCCCCAGCAGCACAGCCCCTTAGAGATGGACACGGCCCCAGCAGTACAGCCCCTTAGAGATGGACACAGCCTCAGCAGTACAGTCCCTTAGAGATGGACACGGCCCCAGCAGCACGGCCCCTTATAGATGGACACAGCCCCAGCACCACGGCCCCTTAGAGATGAAAACGGCCCCTGCAGTACAGTCCCTTAGACATGGACACACAGCAGCACAGCCCCTTAGAGATGGATACAGCCCCAGCAGTACAGCCACTTAGAGATGGACATGGCCCCAGCAGTACAGACCCAGCAGTACAGCCCCTTAGAGATGGACACGGCCCCAGCAGCACAGCCCCTTAGAGATGGACATGGCCCCAGCAGAACAGCCCCTTAGAGATGGACACGGCCCCAGCAGCACAGCCCCTTAGAGATGGACACGGCCCCTGCAGCACAGCCCCTTAGAGATGGACACAGCCCCAGCAGCACAGCCCCTTAGAGATGGACACGGCTCCAGCAGCACAGCCCCTTAGAGATGGACACGGCCCCAGCAGCACAGCCCCTTAGAGAAGGACACAGCCCCAGCAGTACAGCCCCTTAGACATGGACACGGCCCCAGGAGTACAGTCCCTTAGAGATGGACACGGCCCCAGCAGCACAGCCCCTTAGAGAAGGACACGGCCCCAGCAGCATAGCCCCTTAGAGATGGACATAGCCCCAGCAGCACAGCCCCTTAGAGATGGACACGGCCCCAGCAGTACAGCCCCTTAGGGATGGACACAGATCCAGCAGTACAGCCCCTTAGAGATGGACACGACCCCAGCAGCACAGCCCCTTAGAGATGGACACGGCCCCAGCAGTACAGCCCCTTAGGGATGGACACAGATCCAGCAGTACAGCCCCTTAGAGATGGACACGACCCCAGCAGCACAGCCCCTTAGAGAAGGACACAGCCTCAGCAGTACAGTCCCTTAGACATGGACACACAGCAGCACAGCCCCTTAGAGATGGACACACAGCAGCACAGCCCCTTAGAGATGGACACGGGCCCAGCAGCACAGCCCCTTAGAGATGGACACGGCCCCAGCAGCACAGCCCTTAGAGATGGACATGGCCCCAGCAGTACAGCCCCTCAGAGTTGGACACGGCCCCAGCAGCACAGCCCCTTAGAGATGGACACGGCCCCAGCAGCACAGCCCCTTAGAGATGGACACGGCCCCAGCAGCACAGCCCCTTAGACATGGACACGGCCCCAGCAGCACAGTCCCTCAGAGATGGACACGGCCCCAGCAGCACAGCCCCTCAGAGATGGACACGGCCCCAGCAGCACAGCCCCTTAGAGATGGACACGGCCCCAGCAGCACAGCCCCTTAGAGATGGACACGGCCCCAGCAGCACAGCCCTTAGAGATGGACACGGCCCCAGCAGTACAGCCCCTCAGAGTTGGACACGGCCCCAGCAGCACAGCCCCTTAGAGATGGACACGGCCCCAGCAGCACAGCCCCTTAGAGATGGACACGGCCCCCTGCAGCACAGCCCCTTAGAGATGGACACGGCCCCAGCAGCACAGCCCCTTAGAGATGGACACGGCCCCAGCAGCACAGCCCCTTAGAGATGGACACGGCCCCAGCAGCACAGCCCCTTAGAGATGGACACGGCCCCAGCAGCACAGCCCCTTAGAGATGGACACGGCCCCAGCAGCACAGCCCCTTAGAGATGGACACGGCCCCAGCAGCACAGCCCCTTAGAGATGGACACGGCCCCAGCAGCACAGCCCTTAGAGATGGACACGGGCCCAGCAGCACAGCCCTTAGAGATGGACACGGCCCCAGCAGTACAGCCCCTCAGAGTTGGACACGGCCCCAGCAGCACAGCCCCTTAGAGATGGACACGGCCCCAGCAGCACAGCCCCATAGAGATGGACACGGCCCCTGCAGCACAGCCCCTTAGAGATGGACACAGCCCCAGCAGCACAGCCCCTTAGAGATGGACACGGCCCCAGCAGCACAGCCCCTTAGAGATGGACACGGCCCCAGCAGCACAGCCCCTTAGAGAAGGACACGGCCCCAGCAGTACAGCCCCTTAGACATGGACACGGCCCCAGGAGTACAGTCCCTTAGAGATGGACACGGCCCCAGCAGCACAGCCCCTTAGAGAAGGACACGGCCCCAGCAGCATAGCCCCTTAGAGATGGACATAGCCCCAGCAGCACAGCCCCTTAGAGATGGACACGGCCCCAGCAGTACAGCCCCTTAGGGATGGACACAGATCCAGCAGTACAGCCCCTTAGAGATGGACACGACCCCAGCAGCACAGCCCCTTAGAGATGGACACGGCCCCAGCAGTACAGCCCCTTAGGGATGGACACAGATCCAGCAGTACAGCCCCTTAGAGATGGACACGACCCCAGCAGCACAGCCCCTTAGAGAAGGACACAGCCTCAGCAGTACAGTCCCTTAGACATGGACACACAGCAGCACAGCCCCTTAGAGATGGACACACAGCAGCACAGCCCCTTAGAGATGGACACGGCCCCAGCAGCACAGCCCCTTAGAGATGGTCACGGCCCCAGCAGCACAGCCCCTTAGAGATGGACACGGCCCCAGCAGCACAGCCCCTTAGAGATGGACACGGCCCCAGCAGCACAGACCCTTAGAGATGGACACGGCCCCAGCAGTACAGCCCCTTAGAGATGGACACGGCCCCAGCAGCACAGCCCCTTAGAGATGGACACGGCCCCAGCAGCACAGCCCCTTAGACATGGACACAGCCCCAGCAGCACAGTCCCTCAGAGATGGACACGGCCCCAGCAGCACAGCCCCTCAGAGATGGACACGGCCCCAGCAGCACAGCCCCTTAGAGATGGACACGGCCCCAGCAGCACAGCCCCTTAGAGATGGACACGGCCCCAGCAGCACAGCCCCTTAGAGATGGACACGGGCCCAGCAGCACAGCCCCTTAGAGATGGACACGGCCCCAGCAGCACAGCCCTTAGAGATGGACATGGCCCCAGCAGTACAGCCCCTCAGAGTTGGACACGGCCCCAGCAGCACAGTCCCTCAGAGATGGACACGGCCCCAGCAGCAGAACCCCTTAGAGATGGACACGGCCCCAGCAGCACAGCCCCTTAGAGATGGACACGGCCCCAGCAGCACAGCCCCTTAGAGATGGACACAGCTTCAGCAGTACAGTCCCTTAGACATGGACACACAGCAGCACAGCCCCTTAGAGATGGACACAGCCCCTGCAGCACAGCCCCTTAGAGATGGACACAGCCCCAGCAGTACAGCCCCTTAGACATGGACATACAGCAGCACAGCCCCTTAGAGATGGATGCAGCCCCAGGGGTACAGCCCCTTAGAGATGGACACAGCCCCAGCAGCACAGCCCCTTAGAGATGGACACGGCCCCAGCAGCACAGACCCTTAGAGATGGACACGGCCCCAGCAGTACAGCCCCTTAGAGATGGACACAGCCCCAGCAGCACAGCCCCTTAGAGATGGACACGGCCCCAGCAGCACAGCCCCTTAGAGATGGACACGGCTTCAGCAGTACAGTCCCTTAGACAAGGACACACAGTAGCACAGCCCCTTAGAGATGGACACAGCCCCTGCAGCACAGCCCCTTAGAGATGGATACAGCCCCAACAGTACAGCCCCTTAGACATGGACACACAGCAGCACAGCCCCTTAGAGATGGATACAGCCCCTTAGAGATGGACACAGCCCCAGCAGTACAGCCCCTTAGAGATGGACACGGCCCCAGCAGCACAGCCCCTCAGAGATGGACACGGCCTCAGCAGCACAGCCCCTCAGAGTTGGACACGGCCCCAGCAGCACAGTCCCTCAGAGATGGACACGGCCCCAGCAGCACAGCCCCTTAGAGATGGACACGGCCCCAGCAGCACAGCCCCTTAGAGATGGACACTGCCCCAGCAGCACAGCCCCTTGGAGATGGACACGGCTTCAGCAGTACAGTCCCTTAGACATGGACACACAGTAGCACAGCCCCTTAGAGATGGACACAGCCCCTGCAGCACAGTCCCTTAGAGATGGACACAGCCCCAGCAGTACAGCCCCTTAGACATGGACACACAGCAGCACAGCCCTTAGAGATGGATACAGCCCCAGGGGTACAGCCCCTTAGAGATGGACACAGCCCCAGCAGTACAGCCCCTTAGAGATTGACACGGCCCCAGCAGCACAGCCCCTTAGAGATGGACATGGCCCCAGCAGCACAGCCCCTTAAAGATGGACACGGACCCAGCAGTACAGCCCCTTTGGGATGGACACTGATCCAGCAGTACAGCCCCTTAGAGATGGACACGGCCCCAGCAGCACAGTCAATTAGAGATGGACATAGCCCCAGAAGCACAGTTCCTCAGAGATGGACGCACAGCCCCTTAGAGATGGACACGGCCCCAGCAGCACAGCCCCTTAGAGATGGACACGGCCCCAGCAGCACAGCCCCTTAGAGATGGACACGGCCCCAGCAGTACAGCCCCTCAGAGATAGACACGGCCCCAGCAGCACAGTCCCTCAGAGATGGACACGGCCCCAGCAGCACAACCCCTTAGAGATGGACACGGCCCCAGCAGCACAGCCCCTTAGAGATGGACACGGCCCCAGCAGCACAGCCCCTTAGAGATGGACACGGCTTCAGCAGTACAGTCCCTTAGACATGGACACACAGCAGCACAGCCCCTTAGAGATGGACACAGCCCCTGCAGCACAGCCCCTTAGAGATGGACACAGCCCCAGCAGTACAGCCCCTTAGACATGGACACACAGCAGCACAGCCCCTTAGAGATGGATGCAGCCCCAGGGGTACAGCCCCTTAGAGATGGACACAGCCCCAGCAGCACAGCCCCTTAGAGATGGACACGGCCCCAGCAGCACAGCCCCTTAGAGATGGACACGGCCCCAGCAGTACAGCCCCTTAGAGAAGGACACAGCCTCAGCAGTACAGTCCCTTAGACATGGACACACAGCAGCACAGCCCCTTAGAGATGGACACACAGCAGCACAGCCCCTTAGAGATGGACACAGCCCCAGCAGCACAGCCCCTTAGAGATGGTCACGGCCCCAGCAGCACAGCCCCTTAGAGATGGACACGGCCCCAGCAGCACAGCCCCTTAGAGATGGACACGGCCCCAGCAGCACAGCCCCTTAGAGATGGACACGGCCCCAGCAGTACAGCCCCTTAGAGATGGACACGGCCCCAGCAGCACAGCCCCTTAGAGATGGACACGGCCCCAGCAGCACAGCCCCTTAGACATGGACACGGCCCCAGCAGCACAGTCCCTCAGAGATGGACACGGCCCCAGCAGCACAGCCCCTCAGAGATGGACACGGCCCCAGCAGCACAGCCCCTTATAGATGGACACGGCCCCAGCAGCACAGCCCCTTAGAGATGGACACGGCCCCAGCAGCACAGCCCCTTAGAGATGGACACGGGCCCAGCAGCACAGCCCCTTAGAGATGGACACGGCCCCAGCAGCACAGCCCTTAGAGATGGACACGGCCCCAGCAGTACAGCCCCTCAGAGTTGGACACGGCCCCAGCAGCACAGTCCCTCAGAGATGGACACGGCCCCAGCAGCACAACCCCTTAGAGATGGACACGGCCCCAGCAGCACAGCCCCTTAGAGATGGACACGGCCCCAGCAGCACAGCCCCTTAGAGATGGACACGGCCCCAGCAGCACAGCCCCTTAGAGATGGACACAGCTTCAACAGTACAGTCCCTTAGACATGGACACACAGCAGCACAGCCCCTTAGAGATGGACACAGCCCCTGCAGCACAGCCCCTTAGAGATGGACACAGCCCCAGCAGTACAGCCCCTTAGACATGGACATACAGCAGCACAGCCCCTTAGAGATGGATGCAGCCCCAGGGGTACAGCCCCTTAGAGATGGACACGGCCCCAGCAGCACAGCCCCTTAGAGATGGACACGGCCCCAGCAGTACAGCCCCTTAGAGATGGACACAGCCCCAGCAGCACAGCCCCTTAGAGATGGACACGGCCCCAGCAGCACAGCCCCTTAGAGATGGACACGGCTTCAGCAGTACAGTCCCTTAGACAAGGACACACAGTAGCACAGCCCCTTAGAGATGGACACAGCCCCTGCAGCACAGCCCCTTAGAGATGGATACAGCCCCAACAGTACAGCCCCTTAGACATGGACACACAGCAGCACAGCCCCTTAGAGATGGATACAGCCCCTTAGAGATGGACACAGCCCCAGCAGTACAGCCCCTTAGAGATGGACACGGCCCCAGCAGCACAGCCCCTCAGAGATGGACACGGCCTCAGCAGCACAGCCCCTCAGAGTTGGACACGGCCCCAGCAGCACAGTCCCTCAGAGATGGACACGGCCCCAGCAGCACAGCCCCTTAGAGATGGACACGGCCCCAGCAGCACAGCCCCTTAGAGATGGACACTGCCCCAGCAGCACAGCCCCTTGGAGATGGACACGGCTTCAGCAGTACAGTCCCTTAGACATGGACACACAGTAGCACAGCCCCTTAGAGATGGACACAGCCCCAGCAGTACAGCCCCTTAGACATGGACACACAGCAGCACAGCCCTTAGAGATGGATACAGCCCCAGGGGTACAGCCCCTTAGAGATGGACACAGCCCCAGCAGTACAGCCCCTTAGAGATGGACACGGCCCCAGCAGCACAGCCCCTTAGAGATGGACATGGCCCCAGCAGCACAGCCGCTTAAAGATGGACACGGCCCCAGCAGTACAGCCCCTTAGGGATGGACACTGATCCAGCAGTACAGCCCCTTAGAGATGGACACGGCCCCAGCAGCACAGTCAATTAGAGATGGACATAGCCCCAGAAGCACAGTTCCTCAGAGATGGACGCACAGCCCCTTAGAGATGGACATGGCCCAGCAGCACAGCCCCTTAGAGATGGACACAGCCCCAGCAGTACAGCCCCTTAGACATGGACACAGCCCCAGCAGTACAGCCCCTTAGACATGGACACACAGCAGCACAGCCCTTAGAGATGGATACAGCCCCAGGGGTACAGCCCCTTAGAGATGGACACAGCCCCAGCAGTACAGCCCCTTAGAGATGGACACGGCCCCAGCAGCACAGCCCCTTAGAGATGGACACGGCCCCAGCAGCACAGTCAATTAGAGATGGACATAGCCCCAGAAGCACAGTTCCTCAGAGATGGACGCACAGCCCTTTAGAGATGGACATGGCCCAGCAACACAGCCCCTTAGAGATGGACACAGCCCCAGCAGTACAGCCCCTTAGACATGGACACAGCCCCAGCAGCACAGCCCCTTAGAGATGGACACAGCCCCAGCAGTACAGCCCCTTAGAGAAGGACACAGCCCCAGCAGTACAGCCCCTTAGACATGGACACGCCCCAGCAGTACAGTCCCTTAGAGATGGACACGGCCCCAGCAGCATAGCCCCTTAGAGAAGGACACGGCCCCAGCAGCATAGCCCCTTAGAGATGGACACAGCCCCAGCAGCACAGCCCCTTAGAGATGGACACGGCCCCAGCAGTACAGCCCCTTAGGGATGGACACAGATCCAGCAGTACAGCCCCTTAGAGATGGACACGGCCCCAGCAGCACAGTCCCTTAGAGATGGACATAGCCCCAGAAGCACAGTTCCTCAGAGATGGACGCACAGCCCCTTAGAAATGGACATGGCCCAGCAGCACAGCCCCTTAGAGATGGACACAGCCTCAGCAGCACAGCCCCTTAGAGATGGACACAGCCCCAGCAGCACAGCCCCTTAGAGATGGACACGGCCCCAGCAGTACAGCCCCTTAGAGATGGACACAGCCTCAGCAGCACAGCCCCTTAGAGATGGACACAGCCCCAGCAGCACAGCCCCTTAGAGATGGACACGGCCCCAGCAGTACAGCCCCTTAGGGATGGACACAGATCCAGCAGTACAGCCCCTTAGAGATGGACACGACCCCAGCAGCACAGCCCCTTAGAGAAGGACACAGCCTCAGCAGTACAGTCCCTAGACATGGACACACAGCAGCACAGCCCCTTAGAGATGGACACACAGCAGCACAGCCCCTTAGAGATGGACACAGCCCCAGCAGTACAGCCCCTTAGAGATGGACACGGCCCCAGCAGCACAGCCCCTTAGAGATGGACATGGCCCCAGCAGTACAGCCCCTTAGAGATGGACACGGCCCCAGCAGCACAGCCCCTTAGAGATGGACACGGCCCCAGCAGTACTGCCCCTTAGAGATGGACACGGCCCCAGCAGTACAGCCCCTTAGACATGGACACGGCCCCAGCAGCACAGTCCCTCAGAGATGGACACGGCCCCAGCAGCACAGCCCCTCAGAGATGGACACGGCCCCAGCAGCACAGCCCCTTAGAGATGGACACGGCCCCAGCAGCACAGCCCCTTAGAGATGGACACGGGCCCAGCAGCACAGCCCCTTAGAGATGGACACGGCCCCAGCAGCACAGCCCCTTAGAGATGGACACGGCCCCAGCAGCACAGCCCCTTAGAGATGGACACGGCCACAGCAGTACAGCCCCTCAGAGTTAGACACGGCCCCAGCAGCACAGTCCCTCAGAGATGGACACGGCCCCAGCAGCACAACCCCTTAGAGATGGACACGGCCCCAGCAGCACAGCCCCTTAGAGATGGACACGGCCCCAGCAGCACAGCCCCTTAGAGATGGACACGGCTTCAGCAGTACAGTCCCTTAGACATGGACACACAGCAGCACAGCCCCTTAGAGATGGACACAGCCCCTGCAGCACAGCCCCTTAGAGATGGACACAGCCCCAGCAGTACAGCCCCTTAGACATGGACACACAGCAGCACAGCCCCTTAGAGATGGATGCAGCCCCAGGGGTACAGCCCCTTAGAGATGGACACATTCCCAGCAGCACAGCCCCTTAGAGATGGACACGGCCCCAGCAGCACAGCCCCTTAGAGATGGACACGGCCCCAGCAGTACAGCCCCTTAGGGATGGACACAGATCCAGCAGTACAGCCCCTTAGAGATGGACACGGCCCCAGCAGCACAGTCCCTTAGAGATGGACATAGCCCCAGAAGCACAGTTCCTCAGAGATGGACGCACAGCCCCTTAGAGATGGACATGGCCCAGCAGCACAGCCCCTTAGAGATGGACACAGCCCAAGCAGCACAGCCCCTTAGAGATGGACACAGCCCCAGCAGCACAGCCCCTTAGAGATGGACACGGCCCCAGCAGTACTGCCCCTTAGAGATGGACACAGCCCCAGCAGTACAGCCCCTTAGAGATGGACACGGCCCCAGCAGTACAGCCCCTTAGAGATGGACACGGCCACAGCAGTACAGCCCCTTAGACATGGACACGCAGCAGCACAGCCCCTTTGAGATGGACACAGCCCCAGCAGCACAGCACCTTAGAGATGGACACAGCCCCTGCAGCACAGACCCTTAGAGATGGACACGGCCCCAGCAGTACAGCCCCTTAGAGATGGACACGGCCCCAGCAGTACAGCCCCTTAGAGATGGACACAGCCTATTTGAGATGGTCACAGAGCAGAGCGCAGCATGCAGAAGCATTACTGGACTGGAGTGAATGGCGCCAAGTTCCAAGAATCTGACGCCGGGAGGATGACATTCCGCCTCGACCTACCATCCGAGCCTGTTGGGAAACCCCGAGCCAGGACTCAGATGCGGTTCGGATTAAGAAGTTAGCAGCAGTCTGGATTCAAGGTAATCCGGACCGCTGATCTCTATTTGGATGTAGAGATTCTCCCAAAGCACCATCCTCATGTTTTGGTCTTGGTTTTGCCAAAACCCGGCTGCTGTTTTAAGTTAGTCTTTGGACTTCACAAAGTGCGGCCATCAAAGATCTGTGCGTGTATATTAGGAAATTCACTGGGCGCAGGCACAAGACGAGGGTCCACATAGAGAACACACAAGGGCCCCCTCCTGTCATACTCTTTCCATGCTCTATCTTTGTATGTAATTACCTATTATTTCACTGATTACCGCTGCGTTCCTCACACTACACTGTGATGGTGACGGAGACTCCAGTAATGGAGTAGAATCACTCATTATATGCTCAGTTCCCCTGCGGGTTTGACTAGATGATATATTGAGCGATTTGGCCAATTTCGACGTATCGGAAACGACAAATCGTCAAGTGTGTATACACTATGTGCTCTCCCGCGGTGACCTTTTGTACATGCAGGAAGATCTGTCAATATCGTTAACGATTCCCCTCAGATCGGGGAGTGTGTATGCACTATGTAAGGACCAGGCGATGTTACAAGATTATATAGTTAATAATCTAACCACCAAACAATGCAAGATATATTGTTTGGTTGGTTGTTACATTGCACAGTGTGTATGAGCTAGATCGTTTGTCCGGAAGATAAAGGGAAATCGCTAACGACATCGCATCGCTTGCAAGTCATCGAGTGTGTAGCAGGCTTTATACAGCAGCCGTGCCGGACAGTCCTGGTACCATGGTGACGCAGGGCAGCGGCCATTGCATATGACTGACTCCCAGAGGCATATTTACTAACGTGCAGGTTTTTATAAGCGGAGGCGTTGCCTATAGCAACCGATCAGATGCTACTTAACATTTATCTAGCACCTTCAAGAAGATAATAGCTGGAATCTGATTGGTTGCTATGGGCAACATCTCCACTTTTAAAAACTCTCATTTTAGGCAGAGTGTAAATTCTATTCTAACGCAACCAGTAGAGAGATTATATATCGGCATCACAAGCCGGTTCTTTTCCATTTAGATTTTGGCTAGGCAGACAGAGCTTCACATGGAGCCGATGAGAACGCACTCACTGACACTAATGTATGGCACAGAGACACGCGTGTCCTCCTACAGATGTTTGTGTATGCATGAAGCTATGTCCCCACCAGCTGAGTACACAGCAGCTTCTGTTACCACCTGTCACATTTCAGGACAACCTCCATGTTGTGCTCCCGGCAACGTTCCTGACAGGCTCCAGCTGGGCCTCTAACTCTCTGGTTACACAGGATAAAACGCCACCTTTTCCTGCTAAATCTGTGCTATAACATACTGTACATTCATTTCAGTGTTATGGTTACATGAAAAGGCATCTATCATAACTCTACAGTACATTATATATGTAATTACATCAGGATCACAGGTTTCCACAACAGATATTAGAAAGATTCTGAAGGTGCAGGGCCCCCACGTGTGCAGGACGGACCTTACACCCCTAGGCTATAGGACAATTGCATGTACAGCTGCATGGTTAGTGGATGGGGCAATAAGTGTAACCCTGGGAAAGGGTTAAAATGACATATAACGGAGAAAATATACAGTAGCTCTGTGAATGGGTTAATAAAAACTATGGTCCTGATTCAGAGCCGGACGCTCTGACCAGAGCGCTCGCTCTGAATCAGGGCCCACCTCCATTAATATGGAGCATCCTCCTGGACGCTCGTATAGCTGTGGGTCACCACCCACAGCATATACGAGCGTGCAGGATGATGGTCGCGATGGTCTTGACCATCGCGACCATCGAAACTGCGAGCAAAAGCCAGCGGTTAAGTTTTTCAACCGCAAGGCCAGGAGTGATTTTGGCTCTATCAGAGCCAAAATCACTCCCACCGACATCACTAGTGATGTCAGTGGGGCCGGCTTCTGACGGTAGGCGTTCCCTTGGGAACGCCTCCGTCTGGCAGGCACGCCCCCGGCACGCCCATCAAAGGGGGCGTGCTGTCAGTCAACATCGACAGCACGCCCCCTTTGATGAGACACTCCGAGCGAAGGAAAGTCCTTCGCTCATTGCGTCTCGCGCATGCGCACGACGGAGCTCCCTCCGTCGTGCGCATGCGCAGTGCACACCATCGAACCACTTGCGAGCGGACAGCCGCTCGCGAGTGGGTCTGAATGAGGGCCTATATACATAAATATGGTATGTTATAAGGGAAATGAGTGTTATAACCTACATTAATTGTTATAACATAAAAATGTCTGTCAAATTCATATGATATGATGTAGAAAGATATTTAATTAATGTATTTACACCAAAATGTCATTTATGAGGTAAATGTTAAATATACTGTAGGGTAATATGGGATGTCATGTAAATGTAAGTAAATATACTGTTAATGTATGGAAATGTATGTGCCCTGTGCATGTCAGATATCTTTGATGGCAGGGGACTTTAGTACTGCCCATATACATTTCACAGACATTGGTGACAGTTGCAGAAGGGGGCGGAGTGATACAGCCAGGAGTGATTTGGTCCTGTCAGAGAAAGAAGGGCCGGATCCAGAGTGGTATATAAGAGTAGCCGGCAGCACTAATAGCCATTTCCAACGGTTTATGGAGTGCACCTTGTGTATTCCGCACTGCGCATACTCCAGACGCCAGCCCTCGCGATGCAGAGACGTGCGCATTTCAGCCTACACTTTTGACCGTAGAGGGGTAACTGCGCTGTAACGGGGCGTTCTCATGTAGACAAGCCTCCGTCAGGGTATGCTGGCGCACCTGCGGCCCATGTCGTGTTGGGCTTTAGCAGTAACGTTTGCGCACTATAAGGCAGGTGCAAGTTCTCACTGACGATTATGATTAGTAAGAAAACCAGGCGCAGACATAGGGGTAAGTCGCATACTGGGCCTGATTCAGAGCCGGACGCTATTTGCGGACGGTTGTTCTAAAAAAGGTGGCCGGATATTTAAATTAAGCGCTCGCTCTTTGTGGTGTGTTGACACCTCTATGTCTGAGCGAGCGTTCGAAAAATGCGCTCGCTATTTTGTAAAGACGCCCCTTTGCCGTTCGCATCACACGTCATCTCCGGTATTTATTAGATTAATCGGGAACATCGAAAGGCGTCTGAACTGCTCGCAGTGCTTGTGGTAGGTGTTTCTTACCGATATCACTGCGAGAAGTTCAGGCAAGTGACGTGGTCGATGACGCTGCTTTACTAATTATGCACACCCTTAAAACGCCCGTTTTGACCGTGAGGCACGCCTGCGTTCGGATCACCACTCCCCGTTTTCAAGCACCTTCCCCTGTTACCACCCACAAACGCCTCATTCTGTCACTCAAATTAGCAGCCCCTCGCTGTTTTAGGAGCGCACTCTTTCCGACCGCATTGACTGGTCTGCGCATGCGCATTACAACCCATACACATGCGCAGTTGTGCGAACATCGCTCAGAGCGAACGAGCGGCTGCTTACGAGCGGCTCTGAATCAGGCCCACTGTACAAAGCTGCATATGGGGCAATGGTCGTGCGCACACGGTTCACTGCAATTGTATGATAATCCGATGCCACCGCAGCACTACATAAGGACGCCCACTTTACCTTACACGCACATCCGTAATGGTTAGCAAGACTACGAAAACATCGATACAATTGAGTAACATCGGACCCATACGGACAGGTAAGGCAGGTCAGACCTCACTCAGGAATTGCTAACTTCAGCGCACGCTATGAGGCGTCAGGAATCACAGTGACTAATATATGCACGCCCCTGCAACGGCATTGCAACACACTGGCACGCATGTGTTCACCCCCTCACCATTACCACCTCCAAACGGCACTTCCTGTCAATCACTCTGCGATGGATCTGCATAGCCTCTGCGATTGCAGTGACTGACTTGCGCACTGCGATACATACGCAGGCGCAGTACGCAACAATCAGCCAATTGCGTGCGTATAAGCAACTGCGTTCCTTGCTGAATCAGGCCCGATGTGCCCATTGTTTCTGTGCAGACAGTTTTGCAGCAAGATATGACCAAATTTTCTTCCATCCCTGCACCGGGCCCACCGGGGACCTAAACTAAGTCCTATTATTTGGCCTGATTCAGAGCCGCTCGTAAGCGGCCGCTTATTCGTTCCGAGCGATGTTTGCACAACTGCGCATGCGTACGGATTGTAATACGCATGCGCGAACCAGTCAGTGCGGCCGAAAATCGTTAGTTCGCTAAATAGCGAATGCCTGCTATTTTGAGTGACAGGAGGAGGCGTATGTGGGTGGTAACAGGGGAAGGTGCTTGAAAACGGGGAGTGGAGATCAGAACGCAGGCGTGCTTAAAGGTCAAAACGGGCGTTTTATGGGTGTGCATAATTAATACAGCAGCGTCATCAACCACGTCACTTGGTTACTTTATAGTCAGAACTGCTCGCAATATAGCGGTAGGAAAAACCAACCACAAGAATAGCGAGCAGTTCATTCGCCGTCCGATGTACTCGATTAATCTAATAGCGGACATGACGTAGGATGCGAGCGGCCAGGGGGCGTAGTTTTCCAAAAAACGACCGCAAGTTTTGTTCACTCGTTCAGACCTAGAGGCGTGAACAGATCGCAAACAGCGAACGGTTCATTTGAATAGCCACCCCTATTTTCTGGACGAGCGAGCGCAAATAGCGACCGGCTCTGAATCAGGCCCACTGTGTATTATTGGCTCATAATGTAATCATCCATCCATGTGCCGTGCCGCTAATAATAATCAGTGGCTGACGGTGTACACATATACACTATAGCAGAGGTTCTCAAACTCGGTCCTCAGGATCCCACACAGGTCACATTTTCCAGGTGACCCGGCAGGTGCACAGGTGTGTTCCTTACTCACTGGCACATTTTAAAAGATCCACAGGTGCAGCTAATTATTTCACTTGCGATTCTGTGAGGAGACCTGGAAAACATGGTAGGGGTCCTGGAGACCGAGTTTGAGAACCTGTGCTCTATAGCATAATGCATACTGACAGTTTCTCTGCTCATTGTATACTGTAGGCAGGCTGTAGGCAGAGAACATGAGCTGTCCCCTGGTATATCATGTAGAGCAGAACTGTTGGGGGTGAGCGCTCTGGTGCTCTGTCTCCCGATCCTCCGTACTAGAGGCCAGATTCAGACACAGACACCGCCGATTCAGTCTCGAATGACTGATGTGTTGTGCGCACGGTGCACATGTGTCGCGATGGTCCTGCGGCTCCGGTCACAGGGATGCGTTAGTTGCAGCCTGATTAACAGACTGCAGGCGTTTGGGGGGCAGGTACAGGGAGCGGCTTTGAAAACAGAGGCGTGTGGTCTCTATTTATTTTTATTTTTTGGGGGGGGGACCGACCCAGAGACTGCGTCCTCAGACAGAGATTCAATGGCCATGGCGGCTGAGCTGTGGTGGACTTTCTAGGCAACTTATGGGTAGCTCAGATGTCTGATACTCGTGATGGTAACGTTGTTCCTGATACTGCGTCTTTCGGACGCTGGGAGCGGATCTGAAAAGCTGGCAGTGGGCGTTTCTTATTACAAATTCTCAGATCTGCTGCAACCGAAGATGCGGCAGTGACCCAGAATGAATCAGGCCCTAGGAGGAGGAATTGCAATGATGTCAGCGCAAACCCCGTCTGTGAGCTGCTGCTCCTGCATGAGGCTGTCCGCGATGGCTCCTCCACCGGTAGCGTATAAAGCCGCTAACATATATTGCCTGCGATATACACTGCACCGAGCCTTTATGCTCCAGTGTGATAAATTACCGCTGTGCTCCTGGCTATCCTCTGAGTAGACTAAATAATAAAGAAATAACTTTTTTAGATGGCGTTCCTCTGTGCGCCCTTCCGGAAAGAGCGTGTGTCATTGTGGAACACCCCCAATCCATCACACTGTGGGGCGTACCCAGCACTTACAAAGGTGCTGGGCTTCCCCCAAGCTCTCCCCTCATGGCGAATAATTGCCTTGTGTAGTAATGCGCCTTACACAGTATGTCTAACACAGTAATGCCCTTTATAACACATTATGCCACACGCAGTAATGTCCTGTATAACACATTATGCCACATGCAGTAATGCCCTGTATAACACATTATGCCACATGCAGTAATGCCCTTTATAACACATTATGCCACACACAGTAATGCCCTTTATAACACATTATACCACACGCAGTAATGCCCTGTATAACACATTATGTCACACGCAGTAATGCCCTTTATAACACATTATGCCACACGCAGTATTACCCTGTATAACACATTATGCCACACGCAGTAATGCCCTTTATAACACATTATGCCACACGCAGTAATGCCGTGTATAACACATTATGTCACACACAGTAATGCCCTTTATAACACATTATGCCACACGCAGTAATGCCCTTTATAACACATTATGCCACACACAGTAATGCCCTGTATAACACATTATGCCACACACAGTAATGCCCTTTATAACACATTATACCACATGCAGTAATATCCTGTACAACACATTATGCCACACGCAGTAATGCCCTGTATAACACATTATGCCACACACAGTAATGCCATTTATAACACATTATGCCACACACAGTAATGCCCTGTATAACACATTATACCACATGCAGTAATGCCCTGTATAGCACATTATGCCACATGCAGTAATGCCCTGTATAACACATTATGCCGCACGCAGTAATGCCCTGTATAACACATTATGCCACACGCAGTAATTCCCTGTATAACACATTATAGCACATGCAGTAATGCCCTATATAACACATTATGCCACACGCAGTAATGCCCGGTATAACACATTATGCCACACGCAGTTATGCCCGGTATAACACATTATGCCACATGTAGTAATGCCCTTTATAACACATTATGCCACACACAGTAATGCCCTGTATAACACATTATGTCACACGCAGTAATTCCCCGAATAACACATTATGCCACATGCAGTAATGCCCTGTATAGCACATTATGTCACACGCAGTAATGCCCTGTATAACACATTATACCACACTCAGTAATGCCCTTTATAACACATTATGCCACACGCAGTAATTCCCCGAATAACACATTATGCCACATGCAGTAATGCCCTGTATAACACATTATACCACATGCAGTAATGCCCTGTATAACACATTATACCACATGCAGTAATGCCCTTTATAACACATTATGTCACACGCAGTAATGCCCTGTATAACACATTATACCACACTCAGTAATGCCCTTTATAACACATTATGTCACACGCAGTAATTCCCCGAATAACACATTATGCCACATGCAGTAATGCCCTGTATAGCACATTGTCACACGCAGTAATGCCCTTTATAACACATTATGCCACACGCAGTAATGCCCTGTATAACACAATATGCCACACGCAGTAATGGCCTTTATAACACATTATGTCACACGCAGTAATGCCCTGTATAACACATTATACCACACTCAGTAATGCCCTTTATAACACATTATGCCACACGCAGTAATTCCCCGAATAACACATTATGCCACATGCAGTAATGCCCTGTATAACACATTATGTCACACGCAGTAATGCCCTGTATAACACATTATGTCACACACAGTAATGCCCTTTATAACACATTATACCACATGCAGTAATGCCCTTTATAACACATTATACCACATGCAGTAATGCCCTGTATAACACATTATGCCACATGCAGTAAGGCCCTGTATAACACATTATGCCACATGCAGTAATGCCCTGTATAACACATTATGTCACACGCAGTAATGCCCTGTAGAACTCATTATGCCACATGGCCTGTATAATACCTTATGCCATATGCAGTAATGTCCTGTATAATACATTGTGCCACACACAGTAATTACCTTTATAATACATTATCCCCAATTCAAATTACACCACACAGTAGTCCCTTATTCATGTTATGACACACAGTGGTGCCCCTTTTACACAATGCTTAAATTAGTGCCCCTTATACAATCCCCACAGCAATGGTGCCCATTGCACAATGGCCCCAGTAGTGGGGCCCCCCATGCAGTGTCTCCATTAGTTGATGCTCCCAGTGGTAATGCCCCCATTGGTAATGCCCACAGTAGTAATGCCCCCAGTAGTAGAGCCCACATTGGTAATGTCCCCAATAGTAGTGCACCAATTGGTAATGACCCCAGTGGTAATTACCCCACTACTATTCTCCCATAGTAATCCTCCCCAGTGGTAATGCCATCTATAGTAGTGATGCCCCTAGAAGTAGTGCCCCCTATTGTAGTGCACCCATTGGTAATAACCCCAATAGTAGTGACCCCAGTGATAATGCCCCCTATAGTAGTGCCCCCAGTAGTAATGCCCCCTATAGTAGTGCTTCCATTGGTAATGCCCCCAATAGTAGTGTCCCCTGTGGTAATGCCCCTATAGTAGTTCCCACAGTAGTAATGCCCCTATAGTAGTTCCTCAGTAGTAATGCTCCCCAGTAGCAATGCCCCCTATAGTAGTGCCCACAGTAGTAATGCCCCTATAGTAGTGCCCACAGTAGTAATGCCCCCATTACTAGTGCCCTCCATTAGTAATGCCCCCATTAGTAGTACCCCCAGCAGTAATGACCCCCAATAGTAATGACCCCCAGTAGTTGTGCCCCCAGTAGTAATGCCACCCATAGTAGTGCCCCCTATAGTAATCCCCTCAGTAGTAATACCCCTATAGTCGGGTCCCCAGTGCTGATGCTTCTGAAAAAAAAAATACAAACATAATACTTTCCTTAAGATCCGCTCCTGCTTCCGCTGCCGTCTGGTCCGACTGCGGCTTCACGGATCTATGGGAGAAACGTCATGACGTCCCTCCCATAGTGCTCTTGCGGGAGCCGGAGGTCAGGAGTGAGCTCCAGCTCCTCGGATCTATGGGAGGGACGTCATGACGTCCTTCCCATAGTGCTCTCTGCTGGAAGCCAGAACTCACTCCTGAGCTCCGGCTTCCAGCAGAGAGCACTATGGGAGGGACTTCCGCTGCAGGGAGGGAGCTGGGTGCCTGCTGGTAACAAATCTCAGTGGGCGCCCGGCAAATGGAGCCTCCCTGTGGTGGCTAGTGGGGGGGGGTAGGGGGCAGGTACAGTTGTTTTTTTTTCTTGCTTTTTTTTTCTTTTGGGACTCAGTGGCGCCCTCTTATGGCTGGCACTCCAGTCGACGGCCCTGTTAGCCCACCCCTAGAACCATCACTGCCTCAGGCAGACATCTCAGTTATGTAATATAACACTTGCAGAGGTTCCACAACGGGAGGCTTAGAGCAAGTCTTTCACCGTTGCCATAGTAAGCGAATCCATTGCAGAAAGGTCCTGTCATTGCTTAGAAATGCCACTTATTCCCTGATTACCATTCCCTGGAGCTGGGAACTTGTCAGACAGAAGTTTCAGGTAATGAGTTCCTAGAGGAACGCAGGGAGAGAAAAACAGATAATATTCACAATTGTTGGAGACAAAAGACTGGAGGTGTCTAACATGACGTACCAAAAGCTGCAGGACGACAGGAATATTTTACATTTGCGGAACTATTGTATCATTTACACAGACGGTGTAATGGTTAGCATTGCTGACGGCACTAAGGTCGATTCCCACTATGGCCCTAACTGTGTGGAGTTTGTATGTTCTCCATGTGCTTACATGGGTTTCCTCCGTGTACTCTGGTTTCCGCACTCCAAAATTATACTGGTACTGTAGGTTACTTGGCTTCCAACAAAAAAAATGAACCCTAGTGTGTATGTGTGTGAGCATGTGGTAGGGAATAGAGGGCCTGATTCAGAGCCGCTCGTAAGCGGCCGCTCGTTCGCACCGAGCGATGTTCGCACAACTGCACATGCGTATGGGTTGTAATGCGCATGCGCGAACCAGTCAGTGCGGTCGGAAATCGTGTGCTTGCAAAATAGCGAGTGCCTGCTAATTTGAGTGACAGAATGAGGCGTTTGTGGGTGGTAACAGGGGAAGGTGCTTGAAAACGGGGAGTGGAGGTCCGAACGCAGGCGTGCCTAACGGTCAAAACGGGCATTTTAAGGGTGTACATAATTAACAAAGCAGCGTCATCGACCACGTCACTTGGTTGTTTCTTAGCCTGAACTATTCGCATGATTGCGGTAGGAAAATCCAACCACAAGCACTGCGAGCAGTTCAGACGCCTTTCGATGTACTCGATTAATCAAATAAATAGCAGAGATGATGTAGGATGCGAGCACACAGGGGGCGTCTTTACAAAATAGCGAGTGAATGTTTCGTTCGCTCGCTCAGACATAGAGGCGTCAACAGACCGCAAAGAGCGAGCGCTCAATTTAAATAGCCGGCCCCTTTTTCTGAACGAGCGTCCGCAAATAGCGTCCGGCTCTGAATCAGGCCCATAGAGTGTAAGCTCTACTGGGCAGAGACTAATGTGAGTGGCCAAATACTCTCTGTAAAGCTCTGCGGAATGTGTGCGCTATATACATAACCAGTAATAATAATGATAATATTAATTTATGCTCTTATATGCTCTTGGATGGACTGGTAATGTTTCATGACCAACCAACCAGCTCCTAACTGTCAAACACAGCCTGTGACATGACAGTTAGGAACTGGTTGGCTGGTACTTTATCTCTGTTCACTTTATCTCCATCCAAGGCCTAGTAAATAGAGCCCTGTGTATTCAGTGCTGACTGCTCAGGACAGGATAACAATGGAAGCATAACTACTGGGAGTATGTGAGTAGTGTACAGCGCGATACGTTCAATATCCCGACAAAGCTTAGAATACCGACGCCAGAATCCCACCACCTGTCAGAATCTCGGCACCAGCATCCGGAAGGTAAGTAGCAGGGGGAGGGGGAGGGTTAGGCACTAAGGGGGAGAGGTTAGGTTTAGACACCAGGGTGGGGAAGTTTAGGTTTAGGCCCGGGGGAGGGAGAGGGGGAGGGTTAGGACATACCTGCCGACTTTCTGGCTGCTCCTTCCGGGAGGGAGCAGCCAGATCGGCAGGACAGGGGGGGCGTGGCCGAGACCAGGGGAAGTGGCCGGCCGGGTGACATCGCCTGTGGGCGTGGTGGGGCGGAGTCACGCGATCGCGTCAGTTTGCCCCCACTACACAATGCCGATAAAATAGGCATTGTGAAGCAGGGGGCGGGGCCAAAATGACGCGAATTGCGTCACTGCCCCTCCCGCTGCGGGGGCTGCAGGGGTTATAGCGGGGGGATAGGAAGGGTGAGCGGCAGCCGGGAGAATTGCCTGCCTTCCCAGGAGGTCGGGAGCGGCACCCGATTTTCGGGAGGCTCCCGACCAAATCGGGAGGGTAGGCAAGTATGGGTTAGGATTAGGGGTGTGCACCGGCCACTTTTCGTGTTTTGTGTTTTGGTTTTGGATCTGGATCTTTCTTCGTGTTTTGGATCTGGATTGGTTTTGCCAAAACCACCCTTGCGTGTTTTGGGTTCTGGGTTTTGTGTTTTGGATCTGTATTTTTTTGAAAAAAAGCATAAAAACAGCTAAAATCACAGAATTTGTAGGTTTTTCTGCTCCTATGCTATTATTAACCTCAATAACCTTAATTTCCACTCATTTCCAGTCTATTCTGAATACCTCACACCTCACAATAGTGTTTTTATGTCCAAAAGGTTGCACCGAGGTAGCTGGATGACTATGCTAAGCGACACAAGTGGGCGGCACAAACACGTGACCCATCTAGGCGTGAAACTGCAGTGGCAGACAGGATGGCATTGAAAAACTAGGTCCCAAACTGTACATAATGCAAAGAAAAAAAAGAGGTGCAAGATGGAATTGTCCTTGGGCCCTCCCACCCACCCTTATGTTGTATAAACAGGACATGCACACTTTAACAAACCAATCATTTCAGCGCCAGGGTCTGCCACACAACTGTGGCTGAAATGATTGGTTCGTTTGGGCCCCCACAAAACAAGCTGGCAATTTATCTGTCCCTGCACAAACTGGCTCTACGGAGGCAAGATGTCATCCTCATCCTCCTCATCCACCGATTCCTCACCCTCTTCAGTGTGTACATCCTCATCCTCACAGAGTATTAATTCGTCCCTGCTGGAACCACAGGTCCCTCTGTACGTTCTGGAGGCTGGTCTCCCTGGAAAAGTTGATAATTCATTTTATGAACATCATCTTCTCCACATTTTGTGGAAGCAACCTCCTACGCCTTTCGCTGACAAGGTTCCCGGCTGCACTAAACACTCTTTTGGAGTACACACTGGAGGGGGGGCAACTCAGGTAAAATAGAGCCAGTTTGTACAGGGACCTCCAAATTGCTTCTTTTTCCTGCCAGTACAGGTACGGACTGTCTGACATGCCTACTTGGATGCTGTCACCGATGTAATCCTTTAACAGACAGACGCACGCTTGTCGCTGCTGCTTTGAGGATTCAAGTGCGGCTACAGCCCACACAATTCACAAAGACAGAAAAAAAAAAGAATATTTTTATTGTTTGTGGAGCACACTTTGAGGGTTACACCACCCTTTAACAGACAGACGCACGCTTGTCGCTGCTGCTTTGAGGATGCAAGTGCGGCTACAGCCCACACAATTCACAAAGACAGAAAAAAGAAGAAGAATATTTTAATTGTTTGTGTAGAACACTTTGAGGTGTCACCACCCTTTAACAGACAGACGCACGCTTGTCGCTGCTGCTTTAAGGATGCAGGTGTGGCTACAGCCCACACATTTCACAAAGACCAAAAAAAAAAGAACAATATTTTAATTGTTTGTGTAGAACACTTTGAGGTGTCACCACCCTTTAACAGACAGACGCACGCTTGTCGCTGCTGCTTTAAGGATGCAGGTGCGGCTACAGCCCACACAATTCACATAGACAGAAAAAAAAAGAACAATATTTTAATTGTTTGTGTAGCACACTTTGAGTGTGTCACCACCCTTTAACAGACAGACGCACGCTTGTCGCAGCTGCTTTGAGGATGCAAGTGTGGCTACATCGCACACAAGTCACAAACACATTAAAAAAATAGTTTTTTATTTTTTGGAACACTTTGAGAGTTACACCACCCTTTAACAGACAGACGCACGCTTGTCGCTGCTGCTTTAAGGATGCAGGTGCGGCTACAGCCCACACATTTCACAAAGACCGAAAAAAAAGAACAATATTGTAATTGTTTGTGTAGAACACTTTGAGGGTGTCACCACCCTTTAACAGACAGACGCACGCTTGTCGCTGCTGCTTTAAGGATGCAGGTGCGGCTACAGCCCACACATTTCACAAAGACCAAAAAAAAAAGAACAATATTTTAATTGTTTGTGTAGCACACTTTGAGGGTGTCACCACCCTTTAACAGACAGACGCACGCTTGTCGCTGCTGCTTTAAGGATGCAGGTGCGGCTACAGCCCACACAATTCACAAAGACAGAAAAAAAAAGAACAATATTTTAATTGTTTGTGTAGCACACTTTGAGGGTGTCACCACCCTTTAACAGACAGACGCACGCTTGTCGCTGCTGCTTTAAGGATGCAGGTGCGGCTACAGCCCACACATTTCACAAAGACCAAAAAAAAAAGAACAATATTTTAATTGTTTGTGTAGCACACTTTGAGGGTGTCACCACCCTTTAACAGACAGACGCACGCTTGTCGCTGCTGCTTTAAGGATGCAGGTGCAGCTACAGCCCACACAATTCACAAAGACAGAAAAAAAAAGAACAATATTTTAATTGTTTGTGTAGCACACTTTGAGGGTGTCACCACCCTTTAACAGACAGACGCACGCTTGTCGCTGCTGCTTTAAGGATGCAGGTGCGGCTACAGCCCACACAATTCACAAAGACAGAAAAAAAAAGAACAATATTTTAATTGTTTGTGTAGCACACTTTGAGGGTGTCACCA
Organism: Taudactylus pleione; assembly: GCA_031769625.1. NCBI lineage: Eukaryota > Metazoa > Chordata > Amphibia > Anura > Myobatrachidae > Taudactylus > Taudactylus pleione. The sequence continues at coordinate 1,179,289 of JAUIMM010000845.1, forward strand.
CCCTTTAACAGACAGACGCACGCTTGTCGCTGCTGCTTTGAGGATGCAGGTGGAATCTAGACGGGATTTGGAACCGAGGACACACTACCTCCATCAATTGTCTAAATCCCACTGCACTAATGTCGGATACCGGACGCACGTCTAACACCAACATAGCAGTCAAGGCCTCAGTTATACGTTTTGCTTCAGGATGACTGCTGTCGTACTTCATCCTCATCGCTAGGGACTGTTGGAGGGTCAATTGTTTAGTAAAAGTAGTGATGTTCCTACTTCCTCTCTGGGATGATGAACAACTCCCAGCAGCAGCAACAGCACTAGGAGGAAGTGGTTCTTGATCTTTCCCTATTTTATTTTTATCGGAGAAAGTTTGGTCCTCCATTTATGTTATATTGATATATATACGTGCGGCTAAAGCGCACACAAACACAGAAAATATTATTTTATTTTTGCTGGAGAGTAGTGCACTTTGTGGGTTACACCACCCTTTAAGAAATGAGCCAGCCGGCTCTTTACTTATGGGACACAGGCGCACGCTTGGCGCTGCTCCTTTGTTGATGCACGTGCAGCCACAGTGCACACAATTCACAAACACAGAAAATAATTTTTTTTTTGGTTTGGACTGGAGTGTACTTTCGGGGGTTACAGCACCCTTAACGGTCAAGCCAGCCGGCCCTTTACTTATGACACAGGCGCACGCTTGGCACTACTTTGTTGATGCACGTGCGGCTACTGCGCACACAATTCACAAACACAGAAAATATTTTTTTTTTTGGTTTGGACTGGAGTGTACTTTCGGGGGTTACAGCACCCTTAACGGTCAAGCCAGCCGGCCCTTTACTTATGACACAGGCGCACGCTTGGCACTACTTTGTTGATGCACGTGCGGCTACTGCGCACACAATTCACAAACACAGAAAATAATTTTTTTTTTGGTTTGGACTGGAGTGTACTTTCGGAGGTTACAGCACCCTTAACGGTCAAGCCAGCCGGCCCTTTACTTATGACACAGGCACACGCTTGGCACTACTTTGTTGATGCACGTGCGGCTACTGCGCACACAATTCACAAACACAGAAAATAATTTTTTTTTTGGTTTGGACTGGAGTGTACTTTCGGGGGTTACAGCACCCTTAACGGTCAAGCCAGCCGGCCCTTTACTTATGACACAGGCGCACGCTTGGCACTACTTTGTTGATGCACGTGCGGCTACTGCGCACACAATTCACAAACACAGAAAATATATTATTTTTTTAGCACTTGGGGGGAGCACCCCTGATGGACAGAGCACCCCCTGGACAACACTGCAGCACTCCTTTAGGACTGGGACACTGCACAGGACTTTGGAGTGGACACAGCCCCTATGGAGAACTGACTGCACAACACAGTCCAGCCAGCCCCTATGGACTTTGAAGTAGTGGACACAGCCCCTATTAACAACAGCAGCACAGCACAACACAGCCAGCCCCTATGGACTTTGAAGTAGTGGACAACAGCAGCACTACACTACACTACACTACACAGCCCTAACTCCCACCCTCCCTCTTCACTGTCCACAGCCGAGTGAGAAAATGGCGCCGACGTGGGTACCTTATATAGGATCCAAAACCCGCGAGACTCGGAAGGCGGGATGATGACGTTTTGCCTCGATTTCAGATCCGAGTCAGGCGGGAAAAGTCGAGCCTGATTCGGATCGGACTCGGATCGGGGGGGCTCGGGGGGGTTCGGATTTCAGAAATCCGAACCCGCTCACCCCTAGTTAGGATACTGACCGACAGGCAGAGGAGTAGGATGAAACCATGGGGCCTGGAGAAAGTTACAAGTCGTAGCGCCCCCTCCCCATTCCCTGTACTCAACTGTGCCAGTGGGGTATGGCCAGCGTGTGGGGGAATACTGAGAGAGAAACAGCACACAGTGGCATTACCACGCTGGGCATTGAGGTCCCATTGGGGGAATAGAATGCTTCAGTGATGCACTGACAGTAAGGGGTAGCTCCTTGGCACTGCTGTATTTATGTATAGCACCTAGGATCTGACTTTTATCTCATTGGAATCATTGTTATTAGTTAATAGAGGAGATTGTATTATATATTCTGAGCATTTAACTTAGTGACAGAATACATGAGCTAGAGTGAGATTCTACAGGGTGCACAGCTTATTACTGTAATTACTGCCCCGAGCAGCTGTCACTGGAGTGGGGACACCTATGGGAAGCTCCATTCTCAGCTATGCTCCTACTTCCCAAATATACATTGCACCTATATTACATACTTGACTACCCTCCCGATTTGGCCAGGAACCTCCTGAAAATCGGGTGCCGCTCCGCAGCAGGGGGGACCCCAAATGTTATTCACACTGAGTCTCGTCATTGTGGCTCCGCCCCCTGCTTCACATTGCCGTTAATCACAGCATTGTGAAAAGGGGGCAGGGCCGACCAGAGAGGGGAGGTGACAGAAGATCACATGTAGTACTGGCTACAGCCAATCCCCTGCATTCTGGGGGTATATAAGCGCCTGAGCTCTGTGCTTGCACGCTAGCCTGGCTGTTGCTGCTGACCTCGCTCTGTTGTTTGGCTCCCTGTACTTGTTATTCTGCTCTGGCGCTGATTTCTCCGTCTTTGTTCCTGACCCTGGGTCATCTCTTGTCTATAAGGACAGATTTCTGTCTGCATTCTGCACACAGGACTATTGGCTTTGTCTGTCTCCGGCTAACCCCTCAGCTGCAGGAGCAGTAGCCCTGATAGAGGAGCCTCTGGGCCTGATTCAGACCAGCTCGCAAGCGGGTCGTTTGTTAGGCAGTGTGCACACACGGCGTGCGCGAGCCCCGGAGCGAGCACAAAAAGCACTCGCTCTGGCGCTCGCATCCAAAAGGGGCGGCTGTCGATGTTGATCGACAGCTCGCCCCGTTTGGAAGTCGGGGCGGAGGGGGTGGGGTGGCTGGGCAAACGGAGGCGTTCCTGCAGTTTGTGGGCGGCCCTACTGACATCACTCGTGATGTCAGTAGGTGAACTTCTTGCTCTGTTAGAGCAGGAAGTCCACTGGGGCTTGCGGCAACGAGACCCTACTGCAAGGGTCTCATTGCAAGCCCGATGGTCGCCATGGCCTTGACCATCGCGACCATCATCTGGACGCTCGCATAAGCTGTGGGTGGTAACAAGTGCCCGCCCTGATTCAGAGCCTCTGTGCTGTACTATCCACTACACCTATTGGTTGCTGTGAGAATTGCTCTGCACCGTTTTAGAACAATCACTATTTTGTGCTTACCGGCCGCTGGATGCACGGTCATTGTCATTGGTTACTTTTCCCGCCCCCCTTCCTCCATCTGAGTCTGTTTTTGTTGTTGCTGTTCTACTAAAAATGAAAATGACATATTAAATACAAGCTGTGTGATAAAGGTGCTGGCCCAATTCTGCAATATTCTCCCAGCGGCTCTTTACTTGTTTTACACATATTGGGGCTGATTCTGCCGGCAGCCGCGGAAGCCTTATGCTAATGCAAGAGTCCATTCAACTAATGCTGGCGATCGCGCATATGCAAGCAAAAACCTGCATCGCCCATTGTTTTCCGCCGGCTGCCGCGACCATCTGCACTTACAGCAAAGATGCGTAATCCCACAGATATGCTGTAAATAGAAACTCGCCATTTGTGTCCGTGAACAGGACGCCATGTGGATCAGCGCCGTTGTACGTTGTCTGATATTTCCGTTTGTTTTTACTGTTGAACTGCAGCAGATTTCTATTCATTTCCAATTGCTGCTCATTATTTTGTAACACTCCTTCATCCATTCACAGAAGCACAATCGCCCCCCACCCTGGCTGGAGAATGAGAGAAATCCTCAGCAGAAGGTCCCATATTATCTGTGACATTAAAGAGACATTTCATCCGTTCTGCACAAAGACGGTCGCCGCAACCGCTCAGCAGCGTGACGTGAAGACGCAGGAGAGGGACAGATTTCTCATTTACAGCAGATTAAAGCTTCGCTTCCCACACGTCTCATCAGCAGTGTTACATGAAGGGAGACTTGTCGTATGCTGACCCCTGTGGTCGACATGTCGTCATTTTATCTATGACTCTTCAGTCTGGGTACAGCGTCTGCTCCTCTGAGAGCCCCCCACGCTGTGTAACAGCTCTTCCTGTAATATTCACCTTACACTGTGACTGCTCATCACTAAGCAGCTTATAACCTGGGGCTGGCAGAGAGGACTGGATCCAATATAAATCCCAGCACATCCCATAGTGCCCCCCCTGTGACTAAACAATTCATCCTCCATCACATATCCTCCAGCATTTACACAGCGCATATTATTATTATTATTATTATTATTATTATTATTATTATTATTATTATTATTATTATTATTATTATTATGTTTATCATAACACCAATAAGTAGGACAGCGGACAATGGGCCTAATTCAGTACCGTATGCAATAGCGATTACACTCTCAGTTCAACTGCGATATTAAGCTAATTAATTGTAATCGCTGTTCCTCACAGATTTGGAATTGGGGAAACAGGTTTGAATATCTATTTGTATGTAATATGGGTTTAAAAGCACTTTTTGTATATGACATGACCAGCCTCTGTGGCTGCAGGAACCTAGGGCCTGATTCAGAGCCGGACGCTCTGACCAGAGTGCTCGCTCTGAATCAGGGCCCTCCTCCATGAAAATGGAGCGGCCTCCTGGCAGTTCGCATAGCTGTGGGTGACCACCCACAGCATATGCGAGCGTCCATGATGATAGTCGCAATGGTCTTGACCATCGCGACCATTGGGCTTGCGACGGAGACCCTGCGGTAGGGTCTTGCTGCCGCAAGCCCAGGAGTGATTTTGGCTCTATCAGAGCCAAAATCACTCCCACTGACATCACTAGTGATGTCAGTGGGACCGGCTTCAGACAATAGGTGTTCCCAAGGGAACACCTCCGGCTGGCAGGCACGCCCCCGGCATGCCCACCAAAGGGGGTGTGCTGTCAATCAACATCGACAGCACGCCCCCTTTGGTGCGAGACCCGGAGCGACGGAGAGCCCATCGCTCACCGGGTCTCGCGCATGCGCACGACGGAGCTCCCTCCGTCGTGCGCATGCGCAGTGGGGGAACATCGACCCGCTTGCGAGCGTCCTGCGCTAGATGCTAATTGTCATTTCCTAACAGGAGGTCTGATGAATGGAAAGACCTTGATGGAAAGTTTCTGGCCCTCATTCAGAGGCAGTCGGAGGATGCAAGCGGTCGCTCAGAAACTGGGCGGCCGCTTGCATCCTGACCGGCCGCCTCTATTTCAGTCGTTAGACTGTGGGTTAACACCCACAGCTCTAACAACCGCTAGGGTGATGGTCGCGATGGTCATTAAACATCGCGACCATCGGGGCTTACGACGAAACCCTATGGTAGGGTCTCACTTGTCGTAAGCCCTGGAGAGCTTCTGGCTCTGTCAGAGCCGGAAGCTCTCCACTGAAATCACTAGTGATGTCAGTGGGGCCTCACCCAAACGGCAAGCGTTCCCATGGGCTGCCACCCCCGCGGCCCGCCTTCCAAACGGGGCGAGCTGTCAATCAACATCGACAGCTCGCCCCCTTTGGAAAGAGACCCACTACGACCGGCGCTGTCGGTCGCAGCGGGTCTCACGCATGCGCACGAAGGAGCCGGCTCCCTCGTGCGCATGCGCACTAGACAAACATCGAGGCGGCCGTGCGGTCGTAGACCGTATACACAGCACAAGCGGTTCCGAGTGCCGAAAGATGGAGCTCAGTGGTGGCAGCATCGTTACATGCCCATGGTGCAGTGGGAGGAGTCAGTGACAAGCGGTCACTGACGGTAAGCGGGAATCCCCCAAGTTCCAGTGGGGATCGTAGCCCCAACCTGTCATCGGAAGTCGGGCTGAAGCGATCCCGTCACACATGGTTAAGCACAGGTGGTTAAATCAAATTGACTGAGACCATAATTAAGTCAACCATGGATATCGCTAAGACATGAACTGTTGGGGAGCCTTGAGGACCGTGTTTGGGAACCTCTGGTCTAGGGTGTAGTGTACCCACCATTAGTGAATGTAAAATGTGGTGTCTGTCCCAGGACCTACTGGTGTATTTACTAAGTGGCAGCTTGTGAAAGTCGCCGCATGTCAGCGGTTTGGGTAATAATGTTAAATGCAGAAAACTCCTGGTATTACCACTTTTATATCCTGCAGCAGAGAGGCAACAACAAGCAGTGGCATTGGGAAGCTGCTGCTTAATAACTGAATATACCCCTTGATGTTACTAAAACTGAGGGTGTTCAATCATTGGTGTCCAATGAGGAGTTAAATCACATACATTCAGTACACTGCTGGTCTCTTACAATTGTTATGGGAAATTGCATCTGTAACCTTTCCAGAAGAAGGTCCATATTAATAGAGTACTTAACCTCAGAGTCAATTAGATCCAGAAGAGAGTGGAATAAATAGAGTGATGACTGGAGAATGAATCTTACAGGAATATAATTGGTGTGACATGACAGGGAGTGGGAGATGTCATGTGCTGGAATGCAGGTACAGTGTGCGTGCGCTGTAGGCTGTGCTCGTGTACAGCCAGGGATTTCCTGTAAACATGCATTGCAGGATTCAATGAGCAGGAGCAAGTGATGATGCATGAAGGAACTAATCATAACGTAATGTAACAATGTGACCTTAGGAATGAGAGCTCCGTAATCACAAAGTACTTTCTTACACAGGCTTCATTCTAAGTGGTAAATTTACTAAGATTCGATTTGGTCCCGATTTGTCCCGTTTTTCAACTCGGACAGTATCGACCAAAAACGGACGTTTCTTTCACTCTAAAAATCGTGAATTTACCAAGCTCCCGGTTTTGACAGGATCGTTTTGATTGATGGTGTATTTGGTCGATTGTGATGTCTGGATTTCACCGCCCGAATTTGTCTCCCGAGCAAGCAGGCTGCAGATATCAGTTAAATATGTGCAGACTGCTTGTTATTTTTTAAATATTTTAAGAGGGTTAAATTCTAAAATAAGAATGATGTGGGTCCCCCCCCCAAAAGCCTAGCCAGCCCCGGACTTGTCAGTCTGTCCTGATACCTAAAATTACGGGGAACAAAATGAGTAGGGTTCCACCATAATTTAGGAACCAGCACTAGGCTGCAGGGCCAGTCCTGGTTTTAAATATAGGGGGAAAAAATTGCGTAGGGTTCCCCCTATATTTAAAACCAGCACCAGACCCAAAACGACTGGGGTGTAATGCCACAGCCCAGGGACCCTAGGCCAGGTCAAAGCATTCTCACCCCAAGTTGCTCAGGCCAAGCCGAGGATCTCAGGGGAAGTTGGGACCCCATTAAAAAAGGGCTCCCCCCTCTCCTGAACCCCAGGCTTGGTCTGAATCCTGGGGCTCTTCCCCGCACCCCTGGAGCGGTGGGAATGGGGGTAATAAAGTGAAAAACAGAAAAAAAACATTGTATTTTACAGTGAGACTACAGGTGCCAGCAAGCCTGCCCTTTGGCACTTGTGGAACTACAAGTGCCAGCAGGCGGCCGGCACCCATACCCCCACTGTAAAATAAATAGTTAAAAAAGACATAACACACACACCGTGAATAGTAAAGATTTATTACACACATCCATCTATCACACATACTTACATTCTACCAGATGTTTCTGTCCTCTTCTCCAATGTAGAATCCACGTGGAATGACCTGAAAAAAAGATCATATACTCACCTCCATCCTGGCGCTGGTACCTGTAGCATCCAGGCTCTTGCTAGAATAAAACAATGACTTACCCCAAACCAAGCCGAACATGTGTATCTGCTGTTGCATATACTTACACTATGCAAAATGACAGATGATCGGAATCATCTGTTTTTTCATACGGCCTGCTGGCCAATCAGCATTCACTTTACATGTACGGCCGCTCAGTGGCTGGGACCCACGTGGGACCAGCCAATGTCTGAGGAAGGTATGGGCACCAGGAGTCCTGACAAAGGGCCTGATTTAGAGCCGCTCGTAAGCAGTTTGAGTGACAGGATGAGGCGTATGTGGGTGGTAACAGGGGAAGGTGCTTGAAAACGGGGAGAGGAAATCAGAACGCAGGCGTGCTTAAAGGTCAAAACGGGCGTTTTATGGGTGTGCATAATTAATACAGCAGCGTCACTGACCACGTCACTTGGTTATTTTATAGCCAGAACTGCTCGCAAGATTGTGGTAGCAAAAACCAACCACAAGAATAGCGAGCAGTTCATACGCTGGTCGATGTACTTGATTAATCTAATAAATAGCGGACATGACGTAGGATGCAAGCGAAGTTTTGTTCACTCGTTCAGGCATAGAGGCGTGAACAGACCACAAAGAGCGAACGGTTCATTTGAATAGCCACCCCTATTTTCTAGACGAACGACCGCAAATAGCGTCCGGCTCTGAATCAGGCCCTGACTCCCCCAATAAGCCCCACCCTTTTATCCACTCTCCAGAATTTGTGTATAATAAGCTATTCCCCAGAGCAGGACTAGATCACAACTAGATTACCAGGATTCCCCATCATCGCTCAACGTACACTGCCAGAGAGAGCGTATACAGTACCGGTCCATTTACTGACATGGGCGTCATGGCGTGCCTAATAAGCTGTCGTAGCAGGCATTACTCTCTTAGGGGTAAATTTACTAAGATTCTATTTGGTCCCGATTTGCATTCTCGGGTGATAATATTACTTTTTTGCAAAGCAGGAATTTACTATCATTAAAGTCGGGTGATTTGTTTAATTTTTTCAGGTTGAAATCGGATCGTTTTATGCCGCAAATTCATCCGTTTTGAACAATAGAAATTATATCACCATCGGCTCAGTTCGGAAGCACTTTTCATTCATTTCTGCCAAATCGGGAATTTACCATTATTCGTTTTGCTAATTTCGTCCATTTTACGCTCAAATCGGGAACTCAATAGTAGTTTTAAATGCACCACTTCCAGAGCTGCGATTTGCCATCCAACATACACAAAACAGTGTGATTTGTGTATGTTTATAAATGTAAGGTGTGTTGTAAGGGTTAATTTGGGGAAACAATGGAAGTGGGGTCCCCCCCCCCCAAAAGCCATAACCAGCCCCTATCTTGTCAGCCAGTCCTGGTTCCTAAAATTACGGGGAACAAAATGAGTAGGGTTCCACCGTAATTTAGGTACCAGCACCAGGCTGCAGGGCCAGTCCTGTGGAGAGGGGGTTGGGCCACAATGACGCAACTGCGCAGTCACACCCCATGCTCCTCCCCCAATGCTGCATCATTGCAGCACCACGCCCCTTTCTGCCACACCACGCCCCCCGCCTTGGAAGCCTGACAGCTCCCTCCCGGATGGAGGGAGTTGAAAGTCAGCAGGTATGATACCAGCTATGTATCACTATACCACCTATACCACCTATATACCACCTATAGAGCACTATGCCACCTATAGAGCACTATGCCACTTATATACAGTATTGTCTCTATGGGACCTATTCTTCAAAACAAATGGGCCCATTACACATGTGTAAACGCTAGTTTATGCATGTTTTTGTCACAGGCCTATTCATTTCTAAGGAGCCAATAGGGCGGCCTAATATTCAGCAAACTCAAGTGATGTTGCCGCCATTATCGCTGATCATTTGATAATCGGTCACCTGAGTAACTCTATGGTCAGGCAGAATAGCCTTCTGAACTGAGCCGCCAGCAGCGCCATTTCTAAGGGGGAGTGAGCAATCGCACAGGGCACCCCACCCCCAACCCCTGCTGGCAGCTGGCAGACCCGGCGACACCACTCAGGGGCGGATCAGACCGTCAGGCCGTTCCCTACAGTGGACACCCTTCCCGACCCTCACCTATGCCCGCTGCTGCGATCAGAGCTCAGCGCCGATCGTGCAGCTGTAGGGCTATTTCACACACACTGGTTTTGACCGGCCAGCAAAAAAAATGTCCAAAGACGGCCATTTTTTCTTTCGGCAATCAGCGCCTTTTACATGCAACGGCTTAAAGCTAATGCTGCGATTTGTTTTTATAAAGTAGTAGGTGTGTGCATGTGCTGCAGCAGATGGAGTTGTGGATGGGTGCTAGCCCAGAAAAGTGTGTGTGTGAAAGGAAACATTTCAATTTGTGTTTGGCTGACTTGCAGGGATGGCACGGACATGGCACAGACACGGCACGGCAGCCGTCCTTGTCAGTAGATATTTCCGGCTGTAACAGACCATGCCGTGTCTGTCTGAAATGACCCATCTGTTTTCATGCATTATTAAAAATACTACATGCCAAAAAAACGCCCGGATTTTTTCCGTCAGGTGTGAAATAGTCCTTACAGTAACACAGCTTCTGTGCATGTGCAAAAGCTTACTGGGAGGAGCTGCTGCACACGCCCAGCCACAGCAGCTCCTCCCACAAGCCTTTGCAGAGCCTGTCAGTCACCACTGACGGCTCCACCTCCATCCCCTCTGCGACCAGCCTCCAGGGCCAGGAGATCTACTTCATTCTCTGTCTCTGAGCGTTCTGCAACAACAAGCAGCCAAACACAGAAGAGGAGCAGCCGGTAAGTGTTGGGGAAGGGGAGGGTTCGGCTGAGACACAATGGGGCTGGGGAATGGGGCTGAGAGACACACTGGGAAATGGGGCCAAGAGACACATTGGGGCTAGGGAATGGGGCTGAGACACACTTTGGGGCTGGGGAATGGGGCTGAGAGACAGGCTGGGGAATTGGACAGAGAGACACACTGGTGCCGGAAAATTATGCTGAGAGACACTCTGGGGCTGGTGGAATTTTGCTGAAAGACAGGCTGGGGCCTAGAGAGCCACAGGTGGGCCTGGGCCTAGATAGATGCAGAGGGGCCTGGGCATGGAGATACACAAGTGGTCCTGGAGAGATGCAGGGAGGCCTGGAGCTGGAGAGACACACGGGGAGCCTGGAGAGACACAAGGGGGCCTGGAGATGAAGATACACAGGTGAGCCTGGAGAGACACAAGGGGGCCTGGGCCTAGATAGATGCAGAGGGGCCTGTAGAGATGCAGGGGACCTGGGGATGGAGATACACAAGGGATCCTGGAGAGACACAAGGGAGGCCTGGAGATGAAGATACACAGGGGAGCCTGGAGAGCCACAGGTGGGCCTGGGCCTAGATAGATGCAGAGGGGCCTGTAGAGATGCAGGGGACTTGGGGATGGAGATACACAAGGGATCCTGGAGAGACACAAGGGGACCTGGAGATGAAGATACACAGGGGAGCCTGGAGAGACACAAGGGGGCCTGGAGATGAAGATACAGTACACAGGTGAGCCTGGAGAACTACAGGGAGCCTGGAAAGAGACAGGGGGCTGGGGATGGAGATATGTAATGAGGTCTTTTGTAACACAGGGGGAGAGACACAGAAATTGTTTGATCAGGGAAATTCACATTTTGCCCTGCACAGAAACTTTTGTTACTGTATATTATCTGGTTAATCCTTAGCTATGAAGATGACATTGGTTATATTTCTATTTAAAAAGGCATCTTGGAGACAATGTGATCTCCTACATTAATAGTGAATACCGGCTGCACAATGATGCTCCAATTCTTCAGAGATTCCCCATTGCAGAGAAACCACCATATACAGTAGGTAAGAGAAGACTATCAAACTGACTGGCCTGTACCTAGTGCAGAGGGCTGGAGGGCCCCAAAAAGAGTGTATCGACCTCCAAGATTTCTGTTGTCAGCCCTCCTCCCCTCAGGCCCTAAGACAGGGGGGGGGGAACCTTTTTTTTGCCAAGGGCCATTTGGATATTTATAAAATCATTTGCGGGCCATACAAAATTATCAACTTAAAAATGTGCCTGCTATACAGAGCCCAGCCCACAAGAAAATTAAAAGACTCACCCAGGCCAGTATTGTACGACTCCAGTCCGGTCTCCTCTCCTCCAAAATAGCTACAGCACAGGAGCCAGGCAGCAAGGTGTGTTCCAGCAGGCACAGGCACCCACTGACCAGTCACTGGGTGCGGGGGTGCAGCAGCAGGGCTCCCTCCCTCCTTCTTCCATCCCTGAGATTCAGCAGCGCTGTATTTTTATTAATTAAGCCTGAGGGCTGCCTGACCTCGTGTCCCACGGCCACACCGCCGCTCTGGGTTGCATCTCTCGCTGCCCGGCTGTGCGCGGTGCCGTGTTGTGACATCACAAGTTATGCAGTGCCGTGTAGCTCCATGCCGCCCGTCCTATTTCAGCCCACCTGCAGACATCTTCAGTGGAGGTGGACGGGCGGCATGGGGCTGCACAGCACTACGTGACTTCTGATGTCACACCTCGGCACCGCGCACAGCCGGGCAGGGTCTGAGCCGAGTGCTCAGGGCTCAGCGCTGCCCGGCGAAAAACAAAGAGAGGGAAGAGAGCCACAGCTGGCCGGGCCTGATAAAATAGCTTTGCGGGCCGTATACGGCCCGCAGGCCGGAAGTTCCCCATCTCTGCCCTAAGAAGAGGAAGTATCTCACCCTCCTTCACAGACTTTGCACCCTCTACAGACCAAACCCCATTAGGGAAATTAATTCAAATATCTGCATAAGTAAAAGGTTTCCCGCAAGGCCACGCCCCTTTCTGTGAGGCCACACCCTATTTTGGCACACACGCCTTCGGCACGTGAAGAATATTAATGATCTTGAAGATACCCGTAAAGGGGAAGGGGGGCACATTTTTGCTGTTTGCATTGGGAGTCAGAATGTCTAGAAACTGCCCTGGCCGTCGGACCCACCTTATCTGCGTATGGCACCACAGATGCAGGCTACGACATGCCCTGAAAACGGCCGGAATATGTCTCCATTTTTTACCACCACTCCCCGTTTCTGCCCCCAGACTGTCCCTGACTGTCAAAATCCTCACTGCAAGCGGCTTCGCTATGGAACCTTGGTGAGTGTGCAGTGCAACCGTGGCACATGCGCAGTCGGCCAATAATCGCCAAACTGCGTAAATATCGGCATTGCATCCACATCTCAGCAATGTGAGAAATGCGCTCAGACCCCGTTTGACCACATTTCTCATATGCACCACATTTGAAAGCGGTGGGTAATGCCATCTTCAGATGGCGTTACACTAAAGTAGCACTAAAGTAGCCTTTAGGCTTCTATTCGGAGAGTGATGTGAGAGGGATCCAATTGAATCCCCCTCATTACCCCCAGCATTGCACGAGTCTTTCTGAGCATGCACAGAAGGATGCCAGAGGGGCTTCTTGGTCATAGATCCGCAAGTCCCTCACGCACAAAGGTAAGCTCTTACCGAGAAAGCTGTCATTTGCGGTCTCCTTCATGCATACAGGCGTAATTAATGCCGGCATGCATGTGAAGAGTGGCGGGATGCATCCCATCCAGAATGCTATGCATCATGTATCCCGAATGTTGATTCCTGGAGCCCCACTCCTCCTGCAGCAATGTACAGCTTAAACATGCGCAGAAAACCAGTTCAGGAGAAGTAAACCGCTACTGCTGATCATGGGGACAGCTGCTTTCTCATGTGACTTAATTAGGACTAGAGATTTGTGCCAGACCAGTTTTGATGGTTTTGGTTCTAATTTGTCACCTGGTTTTGGATTTTTTTACAAAAGTTGACAAAAAAGCTAAAATCACGTAATTTAAGCCTTTTTTTGTTCCTATAGTATTATTAACCTCAAACACATTTATTTCCACTCATTTCCAGTCAATTATAACCACCTCACAGCTCACAAAATAGTTTTAATCTAGTTTAGGCCAAAAGGTTGCACCGAGCTAACTGGCTGACTAAGTTAAGCGACAACAGTGAGTAGCACAAACACGTGGCAGTGGAACAGGAAACAAATGTTTTTGTTTATCAAGAGGCCTGATGGAGATGGAGTATGTATGTAGTTGAAAGCATTGCAGTGTGTTTAAATGGAGTTACAGGGGCATGCATAACTTATCCACTGTGATGCCTTACGCAGCTTGAGTATTTATAGCGTGCAATGAAGTTAGCAATTTCTGAGTAAGGTCAGAGCTAGTGCAAGTGTGCTTGAGGCTGCAATGGTACTCGATTGTACCGATGATTTTGCAGCCTTGCTAAACATTACAGATGTGTGCTAAGTAAAGTGGGTGTCCTTGTGTAATGCTGCAACAGCATAGCAATCGAAATGAATTAGCATACTATCACAGTTGAACTGCATGTGTAATCACAATTGCATATGCAGTTGCAATCCATATTGAATCAGGCCCTCTGTGACATGCCTTTGTGTACGGTGTCATGAAAATAATCCTCCACCAATCTTTGGATGGTGACCCTATCGGATGGAGTCACGTTAGAAGTGTCACCAATTTTAGGCAATTCTTTTAGACTCAACCAGATGTCACAATGTTGTGTTGACTCCTCTGCATCACCACTGGGTCTTTAATGAAAGCTAATTTTTATCCTGGCAGCTGCCAGAGAAACTGAAGGAGGAGATGTCATCATGTTGTGTACCACTTGAGCTGCCAACTTGCTCGACAGGAGCTTTTTGCATCCCTTAAGATCTGGATCAGTTGGAAAGAAAGACACAACGTATGACATAAACCTAGAATCAAGCATAGTTGTCAAACTGTAGTGATTCAATTTGGCAAACCTTGGATCTTGTCAAAGCAAACAAAGGACTTGATCTACTTGCCCGACATACTTAGCATAATAATTTTTGTTTCATTTCCTCCTTCAATTTCTTGAGCTGATTTTCCAAAAGCCTAATTAGGGGACTCACCTGACTCAAGCTCTATTGTCTGAACTCTCTTCACAGGTGGCTACTTCGAAGGGTTTGAGCACCTTTCACAAGATGAAAATATTCTCCACTGTGCTGGACTAAGGAACACTCCCCATCCTCTCCCAATGTCATGGCTTGTTGTATATCTGTGGATGGCTTTTTGCTTTTCATCCATCTGCTGAAGCTTATAAAGTGTGGAATTCCACCTGGTTACCACCTCTTGCTTCATGTGGTGGCAGGGCAAATTCAACTGTACTAGCAGCTGCTGCAATATCCTGCATGCTGGGGCTGAATGGCGAAAATGCCCGTAAATTTTTCCAACCCCACAGACAGCATTTCCTGCACGCCGCTGCAATTTAAAAAAAAACACTGTACCACCAAGTTGATTGTTTGAGCAAAACATGGGATGTGTTGGAATTTACCCAGCTCTAATGCTCTCACAATATTGGTGGCATTGTCAAAAGTCACAAATCCTGAGGAGAGCCCAAGCGGGGTATGCCACTTTGTTATGACATACCTTAGTTCTTCTAAGAGATTGTCAGTAGTATGCCTCTTACTGAAGACGGTATACATAGAGTAGTCTGCCTCTGAATGTGCTGGATAGATGCGTAATGAGGGTCTTTGGAGCTCAGGGCAAGATGAAAAATGGCACCCACCGAAATGTGTGCATGCGCCAATAAGATGAGGCATGGCCACTGAAAAATGGCCTATCAACATGACACACCACCATTTCTCATCACTCAGGGATGGAATGAGAGGGTGCACATGTGGTAGAGACAAAGTGATGGGACAAACAGAAATCTGGGCTATAGGATGTACTGGTGATGGAGAAGGGACACTCTGGTTTTGGGGATGGAGAGACAGTAGGAGCAGGTGTCAGGGATGGAGTGATGGAAGTTACAGTCATGAATGGAGTTTTGTGACACACAGAAGTCATGGATGGAGTGGTGGGACACACAGTAGTGCCAAACCTCCATTCTGTGTCTCTTAGCCCCATCATTCTGTTTCTCTCCAGCACATTCCCCTGTGTCTGACCAGCCCCATGTCTTCAACCCTGTCACCACCATGTCACCTCATCTCCAGTCTGGGCCCCTTTCTCTCCAGAACAAAACAGCGTACACTTACCTCTGCTGCCTGTTGAAGCTGCTGCTCCTGTTTGCAGGTGGCTCTGGCTCAGCTTCTCTCTGATCCAGCTTGCTCTCTTTCTCTGCCTGCAGCTCATGTGCCCTCAATACTGTAGCAGCACAAGCTGCTGCTGGGGGGACACACGAACTGGACTCCCAAAATTCCTGAGGACCCAGGACCCCTCAGAATCTCAGGGGCTCTGTACAAGTGTTCCCCAAGTACCCCCTGTTGCTGGGCCTGGAACTGGACAGTTTCTGATGTTTTCAAAAACTTTTTATAGCTTGCTACAAATTACGTAACAGGGAGCAGCTTACTAGATGGTTAATGTCCCTACCTTTACTTACCGTGGTTTTACAAATGCTACAGATGGCTTGAAAATTTTTGTAAAGATTTGGGTAAAAATAATTCCACACATAAGAGTACCTTTGTTGGTCCTATGCCCAGGCTTAACAATTGCCATCTTATCATGGGCAAAAGTTGCTTCCATTGGTACCTAACTTACACAAACAACATCCTCATTAGCGCCAGCGTCAGTTACACAAATATCCCCCTCATCCTCTTGCACTTCTTCAGTGGCATCTTCAGTTTATATGTCATCCAGTATATTTGTGCTGCTTATCACCACATTTGCAGAGGGAGTAGAAATGGTGGAAGGCAGCTTCTCTGCGAGTACAGTATCAGAAAGGTCAGGCTCACACATAGCACTCATGGATGTACTTAGACTCTCTTTAGGGATCTGTGACATTTCTGTTTCTGAATGCACAGTTTGTTTTACTGCCTTAGTGGTTTTCATTATTTTACACTCTGAGTGAAAAGGTCTTGCCTCATAATAAGAGGCAGAGGAAGGTGCCTCACTGACACTTGCAGCACCACCACTCATAAATAAAGGCCTCAGTCTTTCCTTGCCACTGCATGTGGTTAATGGCATGTTGGCAAGTTTATGTTTATCTGCACCACAATTTCCCTTTATTTGTTGTGGGGTTTTTTAGCACTGTATATTGTTTTTTTTTATTTTAAATGCCCTGATTTAGACCCTCTATGTCCTTGAGCATCATCTTTAGAAGATGATGTTGAAGGACTAGTGTCATCATCATGACTGATTGCAGCAGCTGCAGCAACAGTATTTAGTTGCTCTTCTCTAAACTGAACATTATCCATTTTTTAATTTGCAGATCACTGCGTGGAGTTACAGGGCTTATATGTGCACATGTGAACAAAGCACACTAGAGTAAAGCACACCAAACAGTACAAACAACAATAGATCTGTATTTTTTTAACTTTGCAGCTTGGTTCAGAACTGTGTGGAATCACAGGGCTTATATATGCATGGGATCAAAGGACCTGATTCATTATGGTTCAACTGTGATAGTATGGTAATCCATTGCGATTGCAATGCAAACTCAGCACTACATAAGGACACCCACTTTACATTGCACACATCTAAAATACTTAGCAAAATAGCAAAACCATCGGTACAACTGAGTACCATCACAGCATCACGCTCACTTGCACAAGCTCTGACCTTACTCAGAAATTGCTAACAACCACACATGCTATGAGACCTCACACTGCATATGGTATCACAGTGGATAATTTATGCATGACCATGCAACGGCATATGACCGCACTGGCATGCCTGAGTTTCCCCAGCCTCCCCCCATCACCACCCACAAATGGTGCTTCCTGGGTCTGTGTAGTCACTGTGATCACAGTCCCCATCTCAGCAGTCAGGTCGCGCACACTCAGGACCTCATTCAGAGTCGGTCATTGCGGCCACACGGTTGTAAGGGAAAAGGGGCTGGATATGCAAATGATGCACTCGCAAGTTGCGTCGTTAAGATGGGATCGTTAGCTGGACGACCAACGGGAGGATGCGGCCGTAAGACTAAAAATATGCCCCCTTCTTGTTTGCAACATCTCCGGGCATACAATGATTAATCGAGACCATCGGGAACCATTGGAGCTGGTCGTAGAGCTTAAGGTTGACCATACCCTCTCTTAAGCACTACGATCAAGTCAGTGTAAAATCCTCCCATGTCACATGTGCTATGACACTACTTTGTTAATTATACACTCCCATAAACCGTATGCACTCCCATAAAACACCGTTTGCATAGTCAGACATGCCTGCATTCGGATCTCCACCCCCCCGTTCACAAGCACCTTCACCTTCCCCTGTTACCACCCACAAACGCCTCATCCTGTCACTCACACTAACGACCTGGCTGTGTTCAAGGACAGAGAAATTTCTGCAGCTAGTTTGCGCACGCACATTGCGAATTTTACGCATGCGCAGTTTAGCGAACATCGGTGGCGTAGGACTGTGCGGCCGCAACGTCCGACTCTAAATGAGGTCCTCAATGCGATACGTACACATATGCACTGAGATGCGTACGCATGCGCAGTGCGAAACAATCGCTCAATTCCGTGCATATTTGCAGTTGCTTATGGTAGTGAATCAGGCCCAAAGTGTAAACAATAGAAGGAAGAATAACTTTATTTTTCACTTTGTAGCTGCTGAACTCTCACTGCAGCAATTCAAAGGGGTTTTATTTTATTATGTACGCGAATAATAACACACAAGGGTACAGCACACACAGGTTGTGCAAAACTAAAGTTAGAATAATACATTTTTTAAACTTTGTTTTAATTTTTGTTACTTTTTTTTTAAATTCACTTTTTTGCAACTGAGACAATACACAATGTAGTGCTATTTTAGATGGACACAGCACAGCCAATTTACAGCAGAGTACAGCAGCATGCCCCTATATATACACTGACTACACAGAGCATAGCCATTTGTGAGTTTGGTGTCTGGACACAGCACAGCCAATACAGCAGAGTACAGCGAAGCATACAGCAGAGTGCTCCTATACACAGTTATACACTGACTATACAGAGCACACTAAGTCTGGAGTCTGGACACAGCACAGCCAATACAGCAGAGTACAGCGAAGCATACAGCAGAGGACCCCTATACACAGTTACACACTGATTATACAGATCAGAGTGAGTCTGGACACAGCACAGACAATACAGCAGAGTACAGCGCAGCATACAGCAGAGTGCTCCTATACACAGTTACACACTGTCTATACAGAGCACACTAAGTCTGGAGTCTGGACACAGCACAGCCAATACAGCAGAGTACAGCGCAGCATGCAGCAGAGGACCCCTATACACAGCTACACACTGACTATACAGAGCACACTGAGTCTGGAGTCTGGACACAGCACAGCCAATACAGCAGAGTACAGCGAAGCATACAGCAGAGTGCTCCTATACACAGTTATACACTGACTATACAGAGCACACTAAGTCTGGAGTCTGGACACAGCACAGCCAATACAGCAGAGTACAGCGAAGCATACAGCAGAGGACCCCTATACACAGTTACACACTGATTATACAGATCAGAGTGAGTCTGGACACAGCACAGACAATACAGCAGAGTACAGCGCAGCATACAGCAGAGTGCTCCTATACACAGTTACACACTGTCTATACAGAGCACACTAAGTCTGGAGTCTGGACACAGCACAGCCAATACAGCAGAGTACAGCGCAGCATGCAGCAGAGGACCCCTATACACAGCTACACACTGACTATACAGAGCACACTGAGTCTGGAGTCTGGACACAGCACAGCCAATACAGCAGAGTACAGCGAAGCATACAGCAGAGTGCTCCTATACACAGTTATACACTGACTATACAGAGCACACTAAGTCTGGAGTCTGGACACAGCACAGCCAATACAGCAGAGTACAGCGAAGCATACAGCAGAGGACCCCTATACACAGTTACACACTGATTATACAGATCAGAGTGAGTCTGGACACAGCACAGACAATACAGCAGAGTACAGCGCAGCATACAGCAGAGTGCTCCTATACACAGTTACACACTGTCTATACAGAGCACACTAAGTCTGGAGTCTGGACACAGCACAGCCAATACAGCAGAGTACAGCGCAGCATGCAGCAGAGGACCCCTATACACAGCTACACACTGACTATACAGAGCACACTGAGTCTGGAGTCTGGACACAGCACAGCCAATACAGCAGAGTACAGCGAAGCATACAGCAGAGTGCTCCTATACACAGTTATACACTGACTATACAGAGCACACTAAGTCTGGAGTCTGGACACAGCACAGCCAATACAGCAGAGTACAGCGCAGCATACAGCAGAGGACCCCTATACACAGTTACACACTGATTATACAGATCAGAGTGAGTCTGGACACAGCACAGACAATACAGCAGAGTACAGCGCAGCATACAGCAGAGTGCTCCTATACACAGTTACACACTGTCTATACAGAGCACACTGAGTCTGGAGTCTGGAAACAGCACAGCCAATACAGCAGAGTAAAGCGCAGCTTACAGCAGAGTGCCCCTATACACAATTACTCACTGATTATACAGATCTGAGTGAGTCTGGACACAGCACAGACAATACAGCAGAGTACAGCGCAGCATACAGCAGCATGCCCTTAGACACACTGACTATACAGAGCACAGCCACTTCTGAGTCTGGACACAAAAGAGCAAATAGCAGAGCATACAGCAGCATGCCCCCCTATACACATTGACTTGCAGCACTGCCACTTGTGAGTCTGGACACAGCATAGCCTATACAACAGAGATCAACGCAGCATACAACAGTGTGCCTGACAGTGAAATGGCGCCGAGTCCCAGATGCAGCGCCTTATAAAGAATCCAAAAACCAGTGAGAATCTGATGCCGCCAATATGACATTTTGCCTCGCAATGGAATCCGAGTCATGCGGGAAGACCAGAGCCGCCGCTCAGATAACCTCAGATACCGGGAGTTTGGGTGCGTTCGCATTACAGACAATCTGAACCGCTCATCTCTACTTAGGACATAAATTTACAGAAGCTTAGGGGGAAAATGTAAAACAGTTCATTAATTAATTATAGGGCTGGTCCTAAAGTGATTAGATCCAGAAACCAATACAATTAGATCCAGTGATTATATATCTGGTAGGTTCCCAATAGTGGGCTACACAGGTGGATTTCTGCATAAATATATTTTAGGTTATCTAATGACCTCTAATTTCCCCTCACATAAGACCCAGGTTAGCGCTCACATAAGATATCGGATGGGGGTATAAGCGATTAGAGGCCGCTCCTCTTGTTGGTGACTTCTCAAGCTACAGAAAACCAGTAATTATTATATGACAAAAATAGGTCGAGGAGTCTATTCAATGAGTCTATTCACACCTACTGCACCAGTCTCAGTACTTTCCATGGCAGATGTAACACACAGGTTATATATAGACAGACACCTCACAACAACAGACTTCCATTATAATAAATATATCCTCCACCACTTTCCTATTGGAGATAGAGAATAACCCTTTCTGTATCACTGCCGCATTGCACCATTGTCCCAAACACGTCCTCGTTAGCAAGATACCAATATAAATATTTACTGCATACATGCCGACATTCAGTTCCCTCCTTACGGGAGGGAGCTGAATGTCTGTGCACAGCGGGGGGCGTGGCCGGGCGATGCTGCGGGTTTAGGGGCGGGACAGGGGCGTAGCCACGCGATCGCGTCATCGTGGCTCCGCCCCCTCTTCACAATGCCGAAAATATTGGCATAGTGTAGCAGGGGGCGGGGCCACGATGACGCGATTCAGCGCGAATCGCGTCATCGGGACCCCCGCTGCGGGGGTTCGTGTAGTAGTTGGGGGGGGTGAGGCGGCAGCCGGGAGGCTTGCCTGCCTTTCCGGGGTGTCAGGAGTGGCACCCGATTTTCGGGAGGCTCCCGACCAAATCGGGAGGGTAGGCAAGCCTGATTTACTGTCCTACTATTAGAATGTTATAGTGATAAACAGGGCCGGACTGGGACTAAAAATAAGCCCTGGCATTTTAAAGTACACAGGCCCATCTATTAGCCTCAATGATCTTGCCGGCGCAAGTCATTGCGGCAGTGGCCTTACTTTATGGCAGCCCGGATTCGCTTAATATTGCTCGCAGCACCATAGGGCTCCGAGCAAAATTATGCAAATCCTGGCTTGGGTAGCGAAGGGTGCAAGCTGCGGTGTCGTTGGCGGCATTTACACGCCGTTGCAACGGCACATCGCACCTAATAGGATTGACCCCTAGGTGTCAGCATCTGGTTCCTATCACAGACTCCTCCCCTTGCTATTCCTAACTCCTCCCATTGCTTTGTCTATGCTCTTACACATATAACTAATTAGGGGTGAGCGGGTTCGGATTTCTGAAATCCGAACCCCCCCGAGCCCCCCCGATCCGAGTCCGATCCGAGTCAGGCTCGACTTTTCCCGCCTGACTCGGATCTGAAATCGAGGCAAAACGTCATCTTCCCGCCTTCCGAGTCTCGCGGGTTTTGGATCCTATATAAGGTACACACGTCGGCGCCATTTTCTCACTCGGCTGTGGACAGTGAAGAGGGAGGGTGGGAGTTAGGGCTGTGTAGTGTAGTGTAGTGTAGTGCTGCTGTTGTCCACTACTTCAAAGTCCATAGGGGCTGGCTGTGTTGTGCTGTGCTGCTGTTGTTAATAGGGGCTGTGTCCACTACTTCAAAGTCCATAGGGGCTGGCTGGACTGTGTTGTGCAGTCAGTTCTCCATAGGGGCTGTGTCCACTCCAAAGTCCTGTGCAGTGTCCCAGTCCTAAAGGAGTGCTGTAGTGTTGTCCAGGGGGTGCTCTGTCCATCAGGGGTGCTCCCCCCAAGTGCTAAAAAAATAATATATTTTCTGTGTTTGTGAATTGTGTGCGCAGTAGCCGCACGTGCATCAACAAAGTAGTGCCAAGCGTGCGCCTGTGTCATAAGTAAAGGGCCGGCTGGCTTGACCGTTAAGGGTGCTGTAACCCCCGAAAGTACACTCCAGTCCAAACCAAAAAAAAATTATTTTCTGTGTTTGTGAATTGTGTGCGCAGTAGCCGCACGTGCATCAACAAAGTAGTGCCAAGCGTGCGCCTGTGTCATAAGTAAAGGGCCGGCTGGCTTGACCGTTAAAGGGTGCTGTAACCCCCGAAAGTACACTCCAGTCCTAACCAAAAAAAAATTATTTTCTGTGTTTGTGAATTGTGTGCGCAGTAGCCGCACGTGCATCAACAAAGTAGTGCCAAGCGTGCGCCTGTGTCATAAGTAAAGGGCCGGCTGGCTTGACCGTTAAGGGTGCTGTAACCCCCGAAAGTACACTCCAGTCCAAACCTAAAAAAAAATTATTTTCTGTGTTTGTGAATTGTGTGCGCAGTAGCCGCACGTGCATCAACAAAGTAGTGCCAAGAGTGCGCCTGTGTCATAAGTAAAGGGCCGGCTGGCTTGACCGTTAAAGGGTGCTGTAACCCCCGAAAGTACACTCCAGTCCAAAGCCAAACCAAAAAAAAATTATTTTCTGTGTTTGTGAATTGTGTGCGCAGTAGCCGCACGTGCATCAACAAAGTAGTGCCAAGAGTGCGCCTGTGTCATAAGTAAAGGGCCGGCTGGCTTGACCGTTAAAGGGTGCTGTAACCCACAAAGTACACTCCAGTCCGAACCAAAAAAAAATTTATTTTCTGTGTTTAGCCGCACGTATATATCAAATCGATATAACATAAATGGAGGACCAAACTTTCTCCGATAAAAATAAAATAGAGAAAGATCAAGAACCACTTCCTCCTAGTGCTGAAGCTGCTGCCACTAGTCATGACATAGACGATAACATGCCATCAACGTCGTCTGCCAAGGCCGATGCCCAATGTCATAGTAGAGGGCACATACAATCCCAAATGGCAAAGTTCAGGAAAATGACCTTGAAAAAGACATTTAAATCAGCTGAAGAGAAACGTAAACTTGCCAATATGCCATTTACGACACGGAGTGGCAAGGAACGGCTAAGGTCGATCCCTAGTATGTTCATGACTAGTGGTTCAGCTTCACATGACGATGGAAGCCCTCCTCCCACTAAAAAAATCAAAAGAGTTAAGCTGGCAAAAGCACAGCGAAGAACTGTGCTTTCTAAGAAGATATCACAAATCCCCAAAGAGAGTCCAAGTGTGGTGGTGGTTGCGATGCCTGACCTTCCCAGCACTGGACGGGAAGAGGTGGCTCTTTCCACCATTTGCACGCCCCCTGCAAGTGCTGAAAGGAGCACCCACAGTCCACTTGCTGATATGCAAATTGAAGATGTCACTGTTGAAGTACAACAGGATGAGGATACTGGTGTAGCTGGCGCTGAGGAGGAAGTTGGCGAGGAGGATTCTGATGGTGATGTGGTTTGTTTAAATCAGGCTCCGGGGGAGACAGTTGTTGTCCGTGGGATGAAAAAGCCCATCACGGTCATGCCTGGGCAGAAGACCAAACATTCCACCTCTTTGGTCTGGCAATATTTCTATCCAAATCCGGACAACAACTGTCTTGCCATATGTACCATATGTAAAGGTGAAATAAGTAGGGGTAGGGACGTCAACCACCTAGGAACATCCTCCCTTATACGGCACCTGCAGCGCGTTCATAAAAAGTTACTGTCAAGTTCAGAAACTTTGGCTCAGACCGTAAGCAGTCCAGGGACACCTAAATCCCGTTGTCCTGTTGTATCCAAGCGCCTGCAAACCACACCGTCAACTCCCTCCTCGTCAATTTCCTCCTTAGTCAGGATCGGAAGTAGTCCTGCAGGCCATATCACTGGCATGACTGACTCTCCTATCCGGGATTCCTCCGGAGGATCCTGCATTGCTACGCCTACTGCTGCCGCTGCTGCTGTTGCTGCTGCTGCTGGGAGTCGTTCATCATCCCAGAGAGGAAGTAGGAACACCACTACTTTTACTAAACAATTGACCCTCCAACAGTCCTTAGCGAGGAGGATGAAGTACGACAGCAGTCATCCTGAAGCAAAACGTATAACTGAGGCCTTGACTGCTATGTTGGTGTTAGACGTGCGTCCGGTATCCGCCATTAGTGCAGTGGGATTTAGACAATTGATGGAGGTAGTGTGTCCCCGGTTCCAAATCCCGTCTAGATTCCACTTCACTAGGCAGGCGATACCGAGACTGTACAGAAACGTCAGAAAAAGTGTCCTCAGTGTCCTGAAAAATGCCGTTGTACACAATGTCCACTTAACCACGGACATGTGGACAAGTGGAACAGGGCAGACTAAGGACTATATGACTGTGACAGCCCACTGGGTAGATGTATCACCTTACGCAGCAACAGCAGCAGCGTCACCAGTAGCAGCATCTCAGAAACGCCAGCTCGTTACAAGGCAGGCTACGCTGTGTATCACCGGTTTCAGTAAGAGGCACACCGCCGACAACCTCTTAGAGAAACTGAGGGAAATCATCGCCCAGTGGCTTACCCCACTTAGACTCTCCTGGGGATTTGTGATATCTGACAACGCCACCAATATTGTGCGGGCATTACATCTGGGCAAATTCCAGCACGTCCCATGTTTTGCTCACACAATAAACTTGGTGGTGCAGAATTTTCTGAAAAGCGACAGGGGTGTGCAGGAGACGCTTTGGGTGGCCCGAAAAATTTCTGGCCACTTTCGCCATTCAGCGACTGCGTGCCGAAGACTGGAGCGCCAGCAAACACTCTTGAACCTGCCCCGCCATCACCTGAAGCAAGAGGTTGTGACGCGGTGGAACTCAACCCTCTATATGCTTCAGAGGATGGAGGAGCAGCAAAAGGCCATACAAGCCTATACATCCACCTATGACATAGGCAAAGGAGGGGGTATGCACCTGACTCAAGCGCAGTGGAGAATGATTTCCGTGTTGTGCAAGGTTCTTCAGCCCTTCGAACTTGCCACACGTGAAGTCAGTTCAGACACTGCCAGCTTGAGTCAGGTCATTCCCCTCATCAGGCTTTTGCAGAAGCAGCTGGAGAAAGTGAAGGAGGAGCTAAGACGGAGCGATTCCGCTCGGCATGTGGGACTTGTGGATGAAGCCCTTCATTCGCTTTGCCAGGATTCCAGGGTGGTCAATCTGTTGAAATCAGACCACTACATTTTGGCCACCGTGCTCGATCCTAGGTTTAAAGCCTATGTGGTGTCTCTCTTTCCGGCCGACACAAGCCTGCAGAGGTGCAAAGACCTGCTGGTGAACACACTGTCAGCTGAAGCGGAACGTGACACGTCAACGGCTCCTTCTTCATTTTCTCCCGCAACTGGGGCTGCCAGGAAAAAACTTAGGTATCCTAAGCAACCCGCTGGCGGTGATGCAGGGCAGGCAGGACCAAGTTTGGACATCTGGTCCGGACTGAAGGACCTGGCAACAATTTCTGACATGTCTACTGTCACTGCATATGATACTGTCACCATTGACAGAATGGTGGAGGATTACATCGGTGACAGCATCCAAGTAGGCATGTCAGACAGTCCATACCTGTACTGGCAGGAAAAAGAGGCAATTTGGAGGCCCCTGTACAAACTGGCTCTATTTTACCTGAGTTGCCCCCCCTCCAGTGTGTACTCCGAAAGAGTGTTTAGTGCAGCCGGGAACCTTGTCAGCGAAAGGCGTAGGAGGTTGCTTCCACAGAATGTGGAGAAGATGATGTTCATCAAAATGAATTATCAGCTCTTCCAGGGAGACCAGCCTCCAGAAGGTACAGAGGGACCTGTGGTGGTGGATTCAAGTGGGGACGAGTTAATACTTTGTGAGGATGAGGATGTACACACTGAAGAGGGTGAGGAATCGGTGGATGAGGAGGATGAGGATGACATCTTGCCTCCGTAGAGCCAGTTTGTGCAGGGACACATTAATTGCCAGCTTGTTTTGTGGGGGCCCAAACGAACCAATCATTTCAGCCACAGTTGTGTGGCAGACCCTGGCGCTGAAATGATTGATTTGTTAAAGTGTGCATGTCCTGTTTATACAACATAAGGGTGGGTGGGAGGGCCCAAGGACAATTCCATCTTGCACCTCTTTTTTTCTTTGCATTATGTACAGTTTGGGGCCTAGTTTTTCTAACTGCCATCCTGCCTGCCACTGCAGTGTCACTCCTAGATGGGTCACGTGTTTGTGCCGCCCACTCGTGTCGCTTAGCATAGTCATCCAGCTACCTCGGTGCAACCTTTTGGACATAAAAACACTATTGTGAGGTGTGAGGTGTTCAGAATAGACTGGAAATGAGTGGAAATTAAGGTTATTGAGGTTAATAATAGCATAGGAGCAGAAAAACCTACAAATTCTGTGATTTTAGCTGTTTTTATGCTTTTTTTCAAAAAAATACACATCCAAAACACAAAACCCAGAACCCAAAACACGGAAGGGTGGTTTTGGCAAAACCAATCCAGATCCAAAACACGAAGAAAGATCCAGATCCAAAACCAAAACACAAAACACGAAAAGTGGCCGGTGCACACCCCTATAACTAATATTAGAACAACATAAAGTATACATTATTCTCTAAAACACACACACAACAGTGCACATCCTGCAAGGGATTTAAACATGTGCCATAGTCAGACATTTAGGGCCAAATGTAATAGGGTGAGAGATTAGAAAATGTGAGAGTTTAGCAGTAAAACTCTCACACTTAGGGGCATATGTATCCAAGCTCAATGTGAGATAAAATTGTGAAATATATATCACCAACCAATCAGCTCCAAACTATCATTTCTTAAACACAGCCTGCAAAATGTAAGTCAGAAGCTGATTGGTTGGTGATATACTGTATATCTCACAATTTTATCTCACATCAAGCTTTGATACATAAGCTCCAAAGTGAAATAAGATAAAGTACCAGTCAATTAGCGTCCAACTGTAATTTTACAAACACAGCCTGTGACATGGCAGTGAGGAGCTGATTGGCTGGTACCTTATCTCATTTCAACCAGTCAGTGCGGTCGAAATTCATGTGCTCGCAAAATAGCGAATGCCTGCTAATTTGAGTGACAGAATGAGGCGTATGTGGGTGGTAACAGGGGAAGGTGCTTGAAAACGGGGAGTGGAAATCAGAACGCAGGCGTGCTTAAAGGTCAAAACGGGCGTTTTATGGGTGTGCATAACTAAAACAGCAGCGTCATTGACCACGTCACTGGGTTATTTTATAGTCAGAATTGCTCGCAAAGTTGTGGTAGCAAAAACCGACCACAAGAACAGCGAGCAGTTCATACGCTGTTCGATGTACTCGATTAATCTAATAAATAGCGGACATGGCATAGGATGCGAGCGGCCAGGGGGCGTAGTTTCCCTAAAAACGACCGCAAGTTTGGTACGCTCGTTCAGACCTAGAGGCGTGAACAGACCGCAACCAGCGAACGGTTCATTTGAATAGCCACCCCTATTTTTAGGACGAGCGAGCGCTAATTGCGTCCGGCTCTGAATCAGGCCCATAGATTGTAAGCTCCACCAGGGCTCCACCTGTGTGGGACTAAATATTCTCAGTAAAGCTCTGAGGTATATGTGTGCGCTGTATAAATAACTGGTACTGAATAACTAAGTAAAGCTGTGTCCCCAGCATTTAGTTTTTGTGTTGAAACACCACAGGCAGAGCTAAATTGATTTAGAGGTGTTAAATTTGGACTTAGCGAACATATTGGAAAGGCCAGGATAAAGCCAGAGTTATTGGCAGGCAGCACGTGCGTGCTGTGCACATTCAGCTTCTCCACCTGTTGTTGTTGCTGAACTGTGCCAGCTGCAGGGTGAAAACATATATGTATTTACACCGATCCTTATGTAATAGACCTGAGAGGCGATGGTACATTCGGAGCCAGACCACAGGAGACGCCCCATGTGGCTTCATGCTGCGTAACAACCCACAGCACCTTCATTATAACCTGACAGAAAGTCCAGGAGCTGTGTTACTTACAAAGGATTATTTCACTGACCTAGCAGAAGGTGACAGTAATCTAATATAGAAAAATAATGCACAACACAGATTAATAATACAGTGCTAATGAAGAATCTCTGGCTAGTGTGTATATATATATTATAAGGCGACAGTTGTGTCCTTATATTAAGGCTGCATCTAAAAAACTGCAATTATCCCATAGAGAAATCTGGCAGAGGCGAGTAGAACTGTCGCTCAGTGCTGCATGCCAAATTTCAGGGCAAAAACTAAAAAAATGGGGACATGGGAGTGATCTAAATTTCCAACTGTCACTTTTTTCTGACATTGTCAATTAGGACCACTTTTATGCTGTTCTCTATGGGGAATATTTGGGAAGGCATAACTCAGGGTAGGGGGTGAATTTAGACTTGGGGTTTGTTATATTAGGTAGCTATTTTTCCAGGGTACGGGCTTTTGGGGTTCAGGTAAATTAGAAAGTTAGTTTTTAAACTATTACCTCAAGAATGCACCATTGAAGAGATAGGAAATTTCAACTTGTTGAGCAGCCTCAGTAGGAGCCTCCAGCAGGTGTACTCACTGTGGCTTCACTTGGGTGCACAAAGATGGGCTTCATTTGCGGGTGATAGCGGCACTGGAACACAGCAATGGCAGCGGGTGGTAGCAGCAGTGGTGACACGGTGGAGGTGCAGCCATCTGCGGCCCCGGTGGCGACATCATTGCCCCGACCCCTCGGCTGGCTTATACAAGCCAGTGTGAGGAGGCAGTATGGCTGTCTGATGGCAGAAAGGGAGCAGAGAAGAGCATTTGAAGAAAAAGAAGTTGCCGGAAGTCCTAGTGGGCGGCAGCCATGCAAAAGAGCTGGCACAGGCTGCCGCCCACTAGGTGAAGACCTGTAAAATAAAATATTACAATATTAAAGTGTGTTGTGTTTATTTAAAAAAAAAATTACAGGTGGACTATAGGTGCCAGTGGGTACTTGTGGTTTTCCAAGTACCAGCATGCGGGGGAGGCTTGCTAGGACCTTTAGTTCACCTGCGAAAGAAAATATTCTTTAAAATACACCACATCACACAATCAACTTGACACCCACCCACCAGGGGTGCCGGGCATAGCACCGGGCTATCAGCCTAGGACTGGGGTGCCCTGGAGAGGGGGACACCTTTACTGGGGGGTCCCTAGCTCCCCAGGGATCCCTGGCCTGGGCTGACTAGCGGCAAGGAATAATGCTTCGGCAGGGAGAGCCGGTGAAAGGACTCCCCTAGTTGTGGCATTAGCCCCCACTAGAAAAAGTCTGGTGCTGGTTTTGGACAATACAGGTTGGCCCTATGTAATTTTTCCCCTTGTATTTCCAGAACCAGAAAGGAGGCCAGTGCCCAATGTAATTTGTCCCCCAAATTTGGCAACCAGGACTGGTAATAAGCAGCCCGGGGCTGGTTGTGTTAAATACAGGGGATCCCTATGTCATTTTTCCCCTGTATTTTCACAACTAGGACCAGCAGTGAATAGCCCAGGGCTGGGTGTGCTTTAGGAAGAGGGGGCCATTTTACACTATCAACATGGCATCCACCGCCTAAGGGGTGCCGGGGATAGCCCCGGGCTATCAACCTAGGCCTGGGGTGCCTGGAGAGGGGGACCCCTTTATTGGGGGGGATTCCCAGCTCCCCAGGGATCCCCGGCCTGGGCTGACTAACAGTCAGAGTTGATGCTGTGGCTGGGGGGCCCCGCTAGAAAAAGTCTGGAGCTAGTTCTGGAAAATACAGGGGAACCCTACTAATTTTTTTCCCCTGTATTTAAAGAACCAGGACTGAATTAGAGCCCAGTGCTGGTTGCCCAACTTACAGGTGACCCCTACATTATTTGTCCCTCATATTTAAGCACACCCAGCACTGGGTCACTAAAAGCCCAGGGCTAGTTGCTCTTTGGGGGGTGGGCACGCCATTTTTTTATTTTTGAACACAGGTTTTTGTATTTTTTTTAATGCAGCAGCACAGACGGGTCTCTCTGATCCCGTTTGTGCTCTGTGTCAATGACAGATGCATGTAGCATGGATCACCTGGTCCGTGTGTGCATCTGTGTCATTGAAATACACAGCAGCTCAGATTGGTCTCACGCACCAGTCCATGTTTCTGTATCAGTTACACAGATGCATTGGCCGCAGTTAAGTATGTGTGAATAGGATAGGTGTATGTAATAAAGTTGTACTTGTCATGGTGTGTGAGTGTTGAGGTTTTTTAACTATCTGTTTTACAGTGGGGGTACGGGTGCCGGCCACCTGCTGGAACTTGTAGTTCCATAAGTGCCAAACGGCAGGCATGCTGGCACCTGTAGTTCCACTGTAAAATTCAATAGTTTACTACTATTTAACACTTTATTACCCCCGTACTCACAGGCCACGGGTGCAGGGAAGAGCCCCGGGCTTCAGACCAAGCCTGGGGTTTCGGGAGACCCTTTCTTGGGTGGTCCCCACCTCCCCTGAGATCCCCAGCTTGGCCTAAGCAGCTTGGGGTGAGAATACTTTGGCTATGGAGACCCGGTGATAGGGTCCCCTGGCTGTGGCATTACACCCCGGTCTGCTTGGGTCTGGTGCTGGTTTCAAATATAGGGGGAACACTACGCGTTTTTTACACCCTATATTTAAAACCAGAACTGGTCCTGCAGCCAGTTGCTGGTTCCTAAACTACAGTGGAACTGTACACATTTTGTCCCCAGAATTTTTTGGAACCATGACTGGCTGACCAGTCCGGGGCTGGTTATGCCTTTGAGGGGGGGCACATAATTTTTTTTATCAATCCTTAAGTTAAAACATACTTTTCAGTATTAAACATACACAAATCACACCGACTTGTGTGTGTTAGATGGAAATTCGCAGATCAGGAGGTGGTACATTGTAAACTTCTATTGACTCCCCAATTTGGCAGTAAAAATGGCCGAATATAGCAAAATGAATAATGGTAAATTCATGATTTAGGCTGAAATGAATGAAAAGTACTTTCTGATTTGAGCTGATGTTGAATTAATTTCTTGTGATAAAAACGGCCAAATTTGCGGCATTAAATCACCAGATTTAAACCCCAAAAGATGAAAAAAATCAACCGAGTTCAATGATAGTGAATTCACGGTTTTCAAAAAAGTTATATTTTCACCCGAGAATGTAAATCGGGACCAACACAATTGTTAGTAAATTTTAGCGGTGTGATTTCTCTATGGAAACCCTGCCGCTGAGCCAATGAGCCTTCCGCCTCTCAGCCAATGAGCAGTTCTCACCATTGACTTCAATGGTGAGAACCGCGCATGCCCATTTAAAAAATGGCGTCTCAGCTCAATTTTAAAATTTAAATATGGCCGCCACGAGCCAATCATGGCTCACGACGTCATCACCCCGCCCCCTCGGCTGGCTTTTATAAAGCCAGCGTGAGGCACCGTCAGGCCAGTCCATCAGCGGGGATGCAGCAGTGAAGAGCTGCCAATGAGAAAAGACACCGGGGAAGTCCTGGATGGGTGGAGCCCTCCAAGTGAAGTCACCGTGGAAGTCCTGGGCAGGTGGCAGTTATGTGAAAGAGCTTAAAGGCTGCTGCCTACCAGGTGAAGGTGCAGAACAATAAAATAATAAAACAAATGGTGTCTGTTGTTGTTGTTTTTTAATATCTCTTTTACAGGGGTACTATAGGTACCAGCGCTAATCAATTCATAAAAAGCTGTTAGTAAAATTATCAATGGACAGTTGATATCACATAAAAATATTTAATAAATTTCATCAATCCTCAAAAGGCATTAAAGAGGCATAATAAATGAAGTACAAAAAAATTAAACATTAAAAATGGCCACGAATAAGCATAAAAGAACCATTAATAAGTTCCTTAATAGGTACTCCCTCCAAAGTAAAACACAGTCATGTGCTGGGTAAATCCAATAAATGATTAAGGTATCCCTTAGGCGATGATATTACTGGTATGCCGGGGCAAAAAGTCAATGTAAAAAAATGGGGATAAATATTCGTCTGCCTTTAGCTGGTGAAAATAAATGCAGAATTCGGTTTTAGGGGTGCAGGCTTAAAAAAATTAGCCTGCACCCTTGGGAATGACCCCTTAAAATGATCTGTGTCAATAATTTTTTTACAAAAAAATCGGGACACCCCAAATTTGTTTTTACAATTTTTGGGTGAAAAAAATAAAAATAAAAAAACACTTCTAAAAGAGTTAAATAGATTCCAGAGGGGGTCAGAAGTATGCGGCAGGTGTTTTCTTCAATGCTCTCTGCATCACTTCTTCAATGTCGGGAAAAAACACCTGCCGTGGCTAATACAATCCCCAACTTCCTTCAGCAGGTGAAAATGGGGGTGCCCATAGTGATCCCCCATGTCTGGAAATCTTTAGGGGGGTCCTAGGCACATTTCCCGAAAATTACCGTTTTTCTTCGTAGATTGTGCATTAAGTCAATTGAAAAAAACGGGGATAAATTTTCACTTCCCTTTAGCAGGTGAAAAAAAGTACGGAATTGGGGCTTTGGGAACGGCCCCTTAAAATTAAATGTGCAAAAAAAAGTCAAAAAAATCGGGACACCCCAAAAAAAATATTTGGGGGGGTGAAAAAAGAAAAAAAACTAAAACCACTTCTAAAATAGACAAATTAAATCCACAGGGGTTCCCTTATATGCGGAAGGTGTTTTCTTCATTGCGCAGTGTAGCGGCAGGTGCATTTTTGCAGCATTTTAAAAAATTAGTTTAGGGACTTAAATATATGCATGTACCCATTTTCAAGTACCCCAAATTTGATGGGACCACTTTTAAAAACGAAAAAAAAAAGCTAAGTGCTCTTCTGCATAACTTCTTCAAAGTTGGGAAAAAAGCACCTGTCGCGGCTATTTAATAACCCAACTTTCTTCTGCAGGCAAAAATGGGGGTACCCATTGTGATCCCTCAGGTCTGGACATCTTTAGGGGGGTCTTACAATTATTTACCAAAAATTTCCGTATTTTTTCGCTGATCAAAGTTTTGCCTGTTCCCGTTTTCGCCTACTTTGGAATTACGGGGAATAGCGGGCACGCGCGCGATACTTTTCCACCTGGAAAACAGGCAAAGGAGGCGAAAAGTCCAGCAGGTGAAAAGTCTGAACTTTTCGCCTCAAATTGAATATGGGCCTTAGTTAGGACCACTTTTCTGCTGTTCTATACGGGGGATTTTTGGGAAGGCATAACTCAGGGTAGTGGGCGAATTTAAACTATGGGTTTATTTTATTAGGTAGCTATTGTTATAAGGTAGGTGCTTTCAAGGGTTCAGGTATTTGAGAAAGTTACAGTTTTTAAACTATTACCTCACAAATGCGCCATTATACAGATAGGAAGCTTCATCTTGTTGTGCAGCCTCAGTAGGTGCCTCCAGCAGGGGGGTGTACTCAAAGTCGCTTCACTTGGGTGTACCTGCACCAAGATGACTTTCCTTTGCGGGCGGTAGCAGCGGTGGGACTCGGGGAAAGGAAGCGGGCGTTAGCTGTGGTTGGGACCCGGCGCAGGTACCGGACGTTAGATGCAGCGGCGGTGCTGACTGCAGGACCTGGGGAAGGTAGCAGGCATTAAAGGTGGTGGTGCGGCAGTGCGGGCATTAGCGTCAGTGCGGGCGGCAGTGGTGCTGGCTGCAGGACCTGGGGGAGGTAGCGGCCGTTAGTGGCAGACAGATGCAGGCTCAGATCAGGAAGATCCATGATGTGTATAAATTAAACACAGAAGCACGGACAGGATCAGTGAGATTCGCCTGTGATTATGTGTTTAAAAAAAATACAACCTGTGTAAAAAAAACAACATGTTCCCCCCTCCCCACCCTGAAACAAGAACCAGCCCCTGACTTTGGAGACCTAGTACTGTTAGTGCTAAATACACGCGACAAATGACGTCCCCCGTATAAAGCATAACAGCACCGGGCTTTTTAGAACCAGTCCTGGTTGCCAAAATACAGGGTGCAAACAATGTAGGGGTCCCCTGTAATAAGCGCAACCAACACTAGTCCCTGAGCCGGTCTTGGTTCTGGAAATACAGGGGAAAAAATGTGTAGGGTCCCCCTGTATTATTCAGAACCAGCACCAGACTTTTTCTAGCAGGGGGGTAATGCCACAGCCAGGGGAGCCCTTTCACTGGGTACCCCTGCCAAAGCATCACCCCTGACCACTAGTCAGCCCAGGCCAGGGATCCCTGGGGAACTGTGGACCCCCCAATAAAGGGTAGAATCAGCTTAAGCCATGTAATGGAAGGGAGAGCACCTCAACCTCCATAGACAGATGGTGACTGTTACCGTTCTTTCCCACCACAAGAAAAGCCGACACCAAACAACTCAATGAACAAGACAGGGAGGACGGGAAACAGCTGACCAGAGAAATAACCATAAATGGCTGCCAAGTAACAACTCTGAAATAGCACTAACATCCCCACCCCCTGCCCAATCCTATAGGCTAACCAAACCTAACCCCACCCCCTGCCCAATCCTATAGGCTAACCAAACCTAACCCCACCCCCCTGCCCAATCCTATAGGCTAACCAAACCTAACCCCACCCCCCTGCCCAATCCCATAGGCAAACCAAACTTTACTCCACCCGCTGCCCAATCCTGTCGGCTAAAAAAACCTAACCCCACCCCATAGCACAAACTCACTAAAACAAATAACAATTCTTGACTGGAGGCAGACACCCACAGGCTCGGATATTTAATTACCTCCATGCATATAAAATGCACTCCATCTCACTTTTACTCTGTTCCCCATCTGTGTACTCCCCTTCTGCATACACACCGCTGCATTCTTATTTTCCATTGGTCAAAACCGTGCTGTAGTTCATTATTTGTCAGCGGTCTCAACAGCTCCATCCAGCTTTGACTTTAGGGAGAAGAAAGAAGTCACACGGTGCTGGGTCTGGCGAGTATGGAGGGTGATCTAGTGCAGCAATCTATATCTTGGCCAAAAGTCACAGAGAGAGCTGTGTGGGCTTCTGCGTTGTTCTGATGGAGGATGAAACCATTTTTCCACAACTCTGGTTTCTTTCTTCTAATTCTTTCATACAGAAGGTGCTACAACATATTTGCAGTAATGCTGAGTAATCATTCGGATGCTGAGTCGACGATCAATTTGAAAGATTTTCTCAATTTTGTCCAATTGCTATTTGTTTTTGATGTGCCAGACCTCGGAACGTTTTCTTTCTGGTTTGTGATGAACACTGTAGGAAATACTCCATTATACTTTACTTTGTAACAAATCTGTAGCGGAATATCCCTATAAATCTGAACAATACATTTTGCTTTTTCTCACTAAACAAGCTTTTATTTTAGGTTTTCTCTTCTGCCCCTTCTGATGTCCTGCAGATGACTGCCTGGGACGGGTGGTCAGATCCGCACATTAGGGACGTGTCATCTGCTGACTATGACACAGGCTGAGGGAGGACACACGAGTAGCCTCTTGTTACCACTGCTGACTGCAGGGAGCTCTCTGACACTGTCTCACTGACAGCTGGTAATAAACCTCTCATTAGGGAAAAGTACCTGTCTCTTGTCGGTTTTCTGTTAGTACCAGACTGGTTCCTTCTATTCCCAGCTTCAAACCCCTGTAAGATGTGAGTGATGCCGGCTGGTAGCAGACAAAGCACCTGCAGCCATTCACAGTGCGCAGACCCCTGCCAGCTCAGGGAACGCTACCTCAGGTTCAGGTAGAGCCAGTAATGAATGCTGGGAATAGCTTTCTGCATGAAAGGAGACGTCCTATTTCTGTACGTTGTATCTCCAGAGCTGACTGCCTGCTGTCACACTTAGTTACTGGGGGCTGCCAAGTGCTATTTAAAAAAATATATATATAATTGCAAAAACTAAAACTGGTGTTTAGCACTTCTAGCAATATTATTATGCTCTCTGCTTATTATCTAGCAGAAAGCACTTTCCCCTGGGACTAGCAGAAAGCACTTTCCCCTGGGACTACCTGTCCCACAGTGATTAGCAGGGAGCACTTCCAATGGGACGGCACTGCTGGGCAGCCCCTAGGTATAATCCACCATTGGCATCAGTGATGTAACAATATTACCTGGGCCTGTATACCAAATTAGAACCACCGTGCATGCGGAAGCACCACCACAACGGGCCTCATTCATGAAGTACAAATTGGTGTCCGCACGAGTGTTTGGATTTGTGAACCAAGGTGGAGGCGTTACAAAATATCAGGGCATTAGGCCGGCTGCTCTGAGGAGTTGGGCAGAGTTAGGACTATGGGGCTGATTCAGCAGAGGACACAGTGGCAAAATGGCGCAGATTCCCAATGGTTGGGAATCTACGGATGTGCAGGACCCGTGCAGTATGGGTCTGCGAGTACACAAGCAAGTCCAGGATCAGCCTGTCAGTTATTGCCAGTCTGCTGCCATTTCTGAGTGTGCAGGGGGCAGTGACGGCTTCCATTTCCCAAAACGGAGGTGCGTCACCGCCATTGGGGGATGGGGAGTGAAGAGGCCAGGGTCTTCGTCAGCTGATGGAGATTTCCTGGCCTCTATTATGCATCTACGGCGGCCGGCTTGCGTGACCCCATGGTTCAGATCAGTAATGTATGCGGGAGGCATAATGCCGCTTGCTGCATTACCATGTCGCATCTGCTGAATGAGGCCCTATGTACGGAATATGCAGGAAGACGGTGGGCGAAATGCCAAATCCCGGCATGGAACTAATGATAGGCGTCAAAATCCCGATGCATATCATTATTCCCCCGCTGAAATCCCGACGCCTATCATTATCCACCCGCCGAAGTCCTGATGCCTATCATTATCCACCCGCCGAAGTCCCGACGCCTATCATTATCCACCCGCCACAATCCCGACGCCTATCATTATCCACCCGCCGCAATCCCGACGCTTATCATTATCCACACACCAAAATTCCAACGCCTATCATTATCCACCCACCGAGGTCCCGATGCCTGGGATACTGAACGAAGGTAAGCTGGGCATCGGGACCTCTTAGCCATCATAGGGGGGTTAGGTTTAGGGACTCCTGAGGGGACTTAGGGTTAGGCACCCTCTGGGAGGGTTAGGGTTAGGCTAGGTGAACGGTTAGGGTTCGGCACCCCCGGGAGAAGGCTAGGGTTAGGCACCCCCCAGGAGGGTTTGGTTTAGGGAGCAGAGAGTGGGAGGTTAGGTTTAGGCACCCCTAAGGGAAGGTTAAGGTTAGGGGGTGGAAGGGATAGTGATAGCCTACTGACCTCTGCTGTCGAGATCTTCACCCATCGGGCTGCCGGCATTGTGATTTCAACCGCCAGCCTCACGTCCAGCGGTAATACATACCGATTAAGATGTCAGTGCATCCCATCTCTCAGTATTGCACTGGTGTACAAAGAGACAGTCCGCCATACCCCCAGCCTATAAGAGCGTCTAAATCCACAGAGACAGAACAATCCGGAGCACTGCCCAAACTTGTTGGACATCTCCAACCACCTTAGTAACAATAGTAACAAACCTTTCATTAAATGTAACTTTTCAAGTATCTCAGAAATTACTGCTGTGTTTGGCCTCATGTCATCGCGTCTGTCTCTATTTCATGTGTCGCTTTTGTGTGATAGATTTTACGCACTTAGAGATGCCATTATACCCCAAAGTGCTACCTAAGCACAATGATGCACCTACCTCACAGCGTGCAAGGAACGCACTCGCCTCACCCAACTCCTCTGTGACAAGATGATGGTATCAGGACATTAAAGAAAGGAGTTTTGCTTGCATGAATCTCCTCATCAGACTGTGCTAACCATACCTGTTTGTATTTTATGACTATTGTAATTTCCTTAAATGTTGCCAGGTGGCGGGGTGTGAAAACTGCCACTATTGTGTAAACATGCCTTTTTGGGTTCTGTTAGTTGTATAATATGCCTTCTGGCAGTTGGAACTATACATGGACAGCAGGTGTCAATCTGAGTCGCATCCTGCTTTAGCAGACACCCTGGAGCCACACACCTCTGGGTGCCTGAAAATGAACTAAAGACTGGGGGGGGACCACAGTCAGTCCTCAGAAAGTAGGTTTCTTGGGGCTGACATGGGGCTACTGCTCCATTGGGACTAGTCCCGGGGCAGAGAAAGTGCAGAGTTTGCTACTGTGTGCACCCACCATTTCATATAGACCAGGGGTCAATCATGGTGGATGCCCAGGAGCAGCCAATAAGAGTCAGGCAAATTCTTAGTGACTGCTACACCCATGGCTGGTGCAGTGCGCTTAGCTGGCCCTGCACTGAAGGGAGGT
Source organism: Taudactylus pleione (assembly GCA_031769625.1). NCBI lineage: Eukaryota > Metazoa > Chordata > Amphibia > Anura > Myobatrachidae > Taudactylus > Taudactylus pleione. Next base: position 1,218,100 of record JAUIMM010000845.1, read on the forward strand.
GCCGGGCTGAAGAGCCGCCACTAATGTCTACTCCATTTGCCGGGGGCCCACTGAATGGGGATTCAGGTAAGTATAGTGTGTGTCTGTGTCTTTATGTGTAAGGGGCACTACTAATGGGGTCACTATATAAAGGGCACTGCATAAGGGGCACTACTACTGGGGGCAATGCATAGGGGGCACTACTACAGTGGGCACTGCTTAAGGGGCACTACTTCTGGGGGCACTGCATAGGGGGCACTACTACAGTGGGCTCTGCATAAGGGGCACTACTACTAGGGTCATTGCATAAGGGGCACTGCTACTAGGGGCATTGCATAAGGGGCACTACTACTAAGGGCATTGCATAAGGGGCACTACTACTAGGGGCATTGCATAAGGGGCCACTACTACTAAGGGCATTGCATAAGGGGCACTACTACTAAGGGCATTGCATAAGGGGCACTACTACTAGGAGCATTGCATAAGGGGCACTACTACTAGGGGCATTGCATAAGGGGCACTACTACTAAGGGCATTGCATAAGGGGCACTACTACTAGGGGCATTGCATAAGGGGCACTACTACTAAGGGCATTGCATAAGGGGCACTACTACTAGGGGCATTGCATAAGGGGCACTACTACTAGGGGCATTGCATAAGGGGCACTACTACTAGGGGCATTGCATAAGGGGCCACTACTACTAAGGGCATTGCATAAGGGGCACTACTACTAAGGGCATTGCATAAGGGGCACTACTACTAGGAGAATTGCATAAGGGGCACTACTACTAGGCTCATTGCATAAGGGGCCACTACTACTAGGGTCATTGCATAAGGGGCACTGCTACTAGGGGCATTGCATAAGGGTCACTACTACTAAGGGCATTGCATAAGGGGCACTACTACTAGGGGCATTGAATAAGGGGCACTACTACTAGGGGCATTGCATAAGGGGCCACTACTACTAAGGGCATTGCATAAGGGGAACTACTACTAAGGGCATTGCATAAGGGGCACTACTACTGGGAGCATTGCATAAGGGGCACTACTACTAGGGGCATTGCATAAGGGGCACTACTACTAGGGTCATTGCATAAGGGGCACTGCTACTAGGGGCATTGCATAATGGGCACTACTACTAAGGGCATTGCATAAGGGGCACTACTACTAGGGGCATTGCATAAGGGGCACTACTACTAGGGGCATTGCATAAGGGGCCACTACTACTAAGGGCATTGCATAAGGGGCACTACTACTAAGGGCATTGCATAAGGGGCACTACTACTAGGAGCATTGCATAAGGGGCACTACTACTAGGGGCATTGCATAAGGGGCACTACTACTAAGGGCATTGCATAAGGGGCACTACTACTAGGGGCATTGCATAAGGGGCACTACTACTAAGGGCATTGCATAAGGGGCACTACTACTAGGGGCATTGCATAAGGGGCACTACTACTAGGGGCATTGCATAAGGGGCACTACTACTAGGGGCATTGCATAAGGGGCCACTACTACTAAGGGCATTGCATAAGGTGCACTACTACTAAGGGCATTGCATAAGGGGTACTACTACTAGGAGCATTGCATAAGGGGCACTACTGCTAGGCTCATTGCATAAGGGGCCACTACTACTAGGGTCATTGCATAAGGGGCACTGCTACTAGGGGCATTGCATAAGGGGCACTACTACTAAGGGCATTGCATAAGGGGCACTACTACTAGGGGCATTGCATAAGGGGCCACTACTACTAAGGGCATTGCATAAGGGGAACTACTACTAGGGGCATTGCATAAGGGGCACTACTACTAGGGGCATTGCATAAGGGGCCACTACTACTAAGGGCATTGCATAAGGGGCACTACTACTAAGGGCATTGCATTAGGGGCAATACTACTAGGAGCATTGCATAAGGGGCACTACTACTAGGCTCATTGCATAAGGGGCCACTACTACTAGGGGCATTGCATAAGGTGCACTACTCCTAAGGGCATTGCATAAGGGGCACTACTACTAAGGGCATTGCATAAGGGGCACTGCTACTAGGGGCATTGCATAAGGGGCACTACTACTAAGCTCATTGCATAAGGGGCACTACTACTAGGGGCATTGCATAAGGGGCACTACTACTAAGGGCATTGCATAAGGGGCACTACTACTAGGGGCATTGCATAAGGGGCACTACTACTAGGCTCAGTGCATAAGGGGCACTACTACTAGGCTCATTGCATAAGGGGCATTACTACTAGGGGCACTGCTACTAGGGGCATTGCATATGGGGCACTACTACTAGGCTCATTGCATAAGGGGCATTACTACTAGGGGCATTGCATAAGGGGCACTACTACTAGGGACATTGCATAAGGGGCATTACTACTAGGGGCATTGCATAAGGGGCACTACTACTAGGGGCATTGCATAAGGGGCACAACTACTAGGGGCATTGCATATGGGGCACTACTACTAGGCTCATTGCATCAGGGGCATTACTACTAGGGGCATTGCATAAGGGGCACTACTACTAAGGGCATTGCATATGGGGCACTACTACTAGGGGCATTGCATAATAGATCACAAAAGGTTTTAAGCTTTAAAAGTAGATGGCTGAGTGCAGCAGTCTGGCCACCCCTGTAATAGACTTTGACCGTAGTCACTATCACATGAGTATAGAAGTGCAGGGCCTGGCTCAGCAGCTGAGAATACAGGATGATGCAACTGTAGCAAATACATTGGTGAGGTATAGAGGTGTGCAAACACTTACTATCCGCCTGGCTTGGTCTGGGATTGTTTTATTCTCTGTGCCCTGTCCTGTCCCTGTCCTGTCCCTCTCCAGTCTCTCTCCTGTCTCTCTCCTGTCCCTCTTCTGTCCCTCTCCTGTCCCTGTACTGTCCCACTCCTGTCTCTCTCCTGTCCCTGTCCTGTCTCTCTCCTGTCTCTCTCCTTTCCCTGTCCTGTCTCACTCCTGTCCCTCTCTTGTCTCTCTCCTGTCCCTCTTCTGTCCCTCTCCTGTCCCTCTCATGTTTCTCTCCTGTCCCTGTCCTGTCCTGTCCCTCTCCAGTCTCTCTGATGTCCCTGTCCTGTCTCTCTCCTGTCCCACTCCTATCTCTCTCCTGTCCCTCTTCTGTCCCTCTCCTGTCCCTCTCCTGTCCCTGTACTGTCTATCTCCTGTCCCTCTCCTGTCTCTCTCCTGTCCCTGTCCTGTCTCTCTCCTGTCTATCTCCTGTCCCTCTCCTGTCTCTCTCCAGTCTCTCTCCTTTCCCTGTCCTGTCTCACTCCTGTCCCTCTCTTGTCTCTCTCCTGTCCCTCTTCTGTCCCTCTCCTGTCCCTCTCCTGTCCCTGTACTGTCTATATCCTGTCCCTGTACTGTCTCTCTCCTGTCCCTGTCCTGTCTCTCTCCTGTCCCTGTCCTGTCCCTCTCCTGTCTATCTCCTGTCCCTGTCCTGTCCCTCTCCTGTCTCTCTCCTGTCCCTGTCCCTCTCCTGTCCCTCTCCTGTCTATCTCCTGTCCCTTTCCTGTCTCTCTCATGTCCCTCTCCTGTCCCTCTCCTGTCCCTGTCCTGTCCCTCTCCTGTCTCTCTCCTGTCCCTCTCTTTCCCTGTTCTGTCCCTCTCCTGTCCCTTTCCTGTCCCTCTCCTGTCCCTTTCCTGTTCCTCTCCTGTCCCTTTCCTGTCCCTCTCCTGTCACTATCTTGTCCCTCTCCTGTATCTCTCCTGTCCCTCTCCTGTCTCTTTCCTGTCTCTCTCCTGTCCCTCTCCTGTCCCTTTCCTGTCCTTTTCCTGTCCCTCTCCTGTCCCTGTCCCTTTCCTGCCGCTTTCCTGTCCCCCTCCTGTCCCTTTCCTGTCTCTCTCCTGTCCCTCTCCTGTGCCTTTCCTGTCCCTCCCCTGTCCCTGTCCTGTCTCTCTCCTGTCCCTGTCCTGTCCCTCTCCTGTCCCTGTCCTGTCCCTCCCCTGTCCCTCTCCTGTCTCTCTCCTGTCCCTCTCCTGTCCCTTTCCCGTCCCTTTCCTGTTCCTCTCCTTTCCCTTTCCTGTCCCTCTCCTGTCCCTCTCTTGTCCCTCTCCTGTATCTCTCCTGTCCCTCTCCTGTCTCTTTCCTGTCTCTCTCCTGTCCCTTTCCTGTCCCTCTCCTGTCCCTTTCCTGTCCCTCACCTGTCCCTGTCCTGTCCCTTTCCTGCCCCTTTCCTGTCCCTCTCCTGTCCCTCTCCTGTCCTTTTCCTGTCTCTCTCCTGTCCCTTTCCTGTCCCTCTCCTGTCCCTCTCTTGTCTCTCTCCTGTATCTCTCCTGTCCCTCTCCTGTTCCTCTCCTTTCCCTTTCCTGTCCCTCTCTTGTCCCTCTCCTGTATCTCTCCTGTCCCTCTCCTGTCTCTTTCCTGTCTCTCTCCTGTCCCTCTCCTGTCCCTTTCCTGTCTCTCTTCTGTCCCTCTCCTGTCCCTGTCCTGTCCCTGTCCTGTCCCTTTCCTGCCCCTTTCCTGTCCCTCTCCTGTCCCTTTCCTGTCTCTCTCCTGTCCCTCTCCTGTCCCTTTCCTGTCCCTCTCCTGTCCCTCCCCGTCCCATCTCTCTCCTGTCCCTGTCCTGTCCCTCTCCTGTCCCTGTCCTGTCCCTCCCCTGTCCCTCTCCTGTCCCTCTCCTGTCCCTCTCCTTTCCCTGTCCTGTCTCTCTCCTGTCCCTCTCCTGTCCCTCTCCTGTCTCTCTCCCTCTCCTGTCCCTGTCCCTCACCTGTCCCTTCCCTGTCCCTCTCCTGTCCCTGTCCTGTCCCTCCCCTGTCCCTCTCCTATCCCTGTCCTGTCCCTCTCCTGTCCCTCCCCGTCCCGTCTCTCTCCTGTCCCTGTCCTGTCCCTCTGCTGTCCCTGTCCTGTCCCTCCCCTGTCCCTCTCCTGTCCCTCTCCTGTCCCTCTCCTGTCCAGTCCCTGTCCTTCCCTCCCCTGGTCCTCTCCTGTCCCTGTCCTGTCCCTCTCCTGTCTCTCTCCTGTCCCTGTCCTGTCCCTCTCCTGTCTCTCTCCTGTCTCTCTCCTGTCCCTGTCCTGTCTCCATATCATTTCTTAGTCTGTGATGAATACATGTTCCTTTATTACCAATTTCCATGGAGCTGCGGAACACTGTGGCGTGTCATGAATAATGGAGAAGGAAATAATGCTTCTCTGGGGGGTGGAACCTCTCTCTCACTACCCCAGTGCTGAATAAAGAAGCTGCATTATCTATGTCCCTAGGTGATAGTAGTGGTACAGAACATGGTGGAGAATACATTGTCAGTGTACAGTGCATGTATATAACCCAGGAGGTGACACGATCCGGAGAGTGACTGGGAGTATATACTGCTTTCCTTGTAGAGGCTGAGCCCCCTCGGAGTCACGTCACTAGTATCAGGGCAGAGGGGGAGGCACCCTGGTAATGCCACATACACCCTTGGCTCTCTTAAATGATGAGAAGGTAACACCCAATCTCTAAGGTGCACAAAACTAAACATAAGATTATTTCTCTCCCAATTTTATGCACCAAGAGATTAAAACAAATGTAAAACAGGACTAGATTTACTAAAAATTGGTTTGTGTGACTGTAACACCCCCCCCCCCGCCCCCTGTGTACATTGCTGGGAAGGCACAGGTAAAAACTCAAACTCCCAGCCATGTGCAGCTGTGTAATGTCCCCTAAATCACATGTGGATCAGGGGATGGCGCCCTCGTTACTGTTATAACCTCAACTTCATGTGTCACGTGCTGTGATCTTATTAGATGTGTGCCCCTGGTGGGGTGCAGTCATATTGCCAGCGGACGGAATGCCGGGCGTCGAAATACCGAAGCCCGAATCCTGCCACCTGGCAATATGCCGATGCTAATATCCAGAAAGTAAACAGAATAACGACGCCGGCATCGCAAAGCACTGGAATCCCGAACGCCCGGACGGGTAAGTAACTGCTCTGTCCCCGGGGGAAGGGGGAGTTAGGTTTAGCCACCCTTGGAGATTATGGTTAGGCATCACCGGTGAGGGTGAGGGTTAGGCTAGGGGAAGGGGTTAGGGTTAGACATCCCCTTGGGAGGGTTAGGTTTAGGGTGCGGAAAGGGGGTAGTTAGGGTTAGGCACCACTCGGCGGAGGTTAGGTTTAGGCACCACCAAGGGAGGGTTAGATGAATGGGGAGGTTAGGGTACTTACCTACCGCTGTCAGGATTCTGCACCAAGCGGGCTACCAGTGTCAGGATTTCAGCCGGCAGCTATTCAGCCACCGGCATATCATACTGATTCCCCCTGGTATCGTATAAATGTAATGATATTGTCCCATTTTATATGTTGACCTTAAATTAGTACAGCACCCCTATATTTGTTTCAAGAATTTTCATGGCCCCCCTATACTGTATAACATAGTTATGACCCCCTATATCTTATGGATAGTAATTATGAGCCCCATGTCCTTTATAACAATGATTATGGCCTCCCCTTCCTTTACAATAATTACCCTAATGATGCTATATAATATTTGATGCAGCTATAGTGTATTTACCGACTCTACAACATCATCTATGTGATAGAGACAAAACAAAACAATAAAAGTAGATGGATCACTCAACAGAGCTCCCCATTGTGAAATGCGTTAATGACCGTCTTCCCACCTACTTAAAAGACAACCAGCCAATGAGATGTGATCTCTCATCCATCAGTTATGACACACTATTTCTGATTGATTGGCCAACCTTTGCCATCTCACAATACTTGGGAACCAGGGAACCGGCCCTGTTTACGGCATGTCATCAGGAGAACATTCATGGGGCCAAAATTCAGCTCAGATCCCAGGAGGAGAATTCCACCCTCACTGACATGTGACTGTTGTGGGACCTGGAATTATTTATCTGATGAGTGAGCTGTTATATTGGGTTATGTACAGTATGCATGTTTATGTGTCTTACACACCTCCTAACATTTGTAAGCTTGCCCCGTGCTGTATATCACAGCACGGAACACATGAGGTTATAATGGTAACAATGGTGCCACCCCCTGATCCACATGTGATTTAGGGGACTTTACACGTGAGGTCACATCCCCTGATGGGTGTTTTTTGAGGGCGTAGCTGCATGTCACACCCCTATTTTTTGTCATGCTGGGGGCTAGCCTAGCACTCCGGGAGCTGATGCAGAGCCCCCAGCCTCTCCTTGCACAGTGTGGATGACACAAACCACCAAGGTGGAACTTTGAATCTGTTACTTTGCTGCTATTTCTCTATACATTCGTCCTGCAAAGAACATATTTGTGTTACCACTGTGTACAGTATTTCTACAGTCAGGATATATTTGTGTTACCACTGTGTACAGTGTTTCTACAGTAAGGACATATTTGTGTTACCACTGTGTACAGTATTTCTACAGTAAGGACATATTTGTGTTACCACTGTGTACAGTATTTCTACAGTAAGGACATATTTGTGTAACCACTGTGTACAGTATTTCTAAAGTAAAGACATATTTGTGTAACCACTGTGTACAGTATTTCTACAGTAAGGCCATATTTGTGTAACCACTGTGTACAGTATTTCTACAGTAAGGACATATTTGTGTAACCACTGTGTACAGTATTTCTACAGTAAGGCCATATTTGTGTAACCACTGTGTACAGTATTTCTACAGTAAGGATATATTTGTGTAACCACTGTGTACAGTATTTCTACAGTAAAGATATATTTGTGTAACCACTGTGTACAGTATTTCTACAGTAAGGATATATTTGTGTAACCACTGTGTACAGTATTTCTACAGCAAGGACATATTTGTGTAACCACTGTGTACAGTATTTCTAAAGTAAGGACATATTTGTGTTACCACTGTGTACAGTATTTCTACAGTTAGGACATATGTGTGTAACCACTGTGTACAGTATTTCTAAAGTAAAGACATATTTGTGTAACCACTGTGTACAGTATTTCTAAAGTAAGGACATATTTGTGTAACCACTGTGTACAGTATTTCTACAGTAAGGCCATATTTGTGTAACCACTGTGTACAGTATTTCTACAGTAAGGATATATTTGTGTAACCACTGTGTACAGTATTTCTACAGTAAGGATATATTTGTGTAACCACTGTGAACAGTATTTCTACAGTAAGGATATATTTGTGTAACCACTGTGTACAGTATTTCTACAGTAAGGCCATATTTGTGTTACCACTGTGTACAGTATTTCTACAGTAAGGACATATGTGTGTAACCACTGTGTACAGTATTTCTACAGTAAGGATATATTTGTGTAACCACTGTGTACAGTAATTCTAAAGTAAGGACATTTGTGTTACCACTGTGTACAGTATTTCTAAAGTAAGGACATATTTGTGTTACCACTGTGTACAGTATTTCTACAGTAAGGACATATGTGTGTAACCACTGTGTACAGTATTTCTACAGTAAGGACATATGTGTGTAACCACTGTGTACAGTATTTCTACAGTAAGGACATATTTGTGTTATCACTGTGTACAGTATTTCTACAGTAAGGACATATGTGTGTAACCACTGTGTACAGTATTTCTAAAGTAAGGACATGTTTGTGTAACCACTGTGTACAGTATTTCTAAAGTAAGGACACATTTGTGTTACCATTGTGTACAGTATTTCTACAGTAAGGACATATTTGTGTAATCACTGTGTACAGTATTTCTAAAGTAAGGACATATTTGTGTAACCACTGTGTACAGTATTTCTACAGTAAGGATATATTTGTGTTACCACTGTGTACAGTATTTCTACAGTAAGGACATATTTGTGTAACCACTGTGTACGGTATTTCTAAAGTAAGGACATTTGTGTTACAACTGTGTACAGTATTTCAACAGTAATGACATATTTGTGTAACCACTGTGTACAGTATTTCTACAGTAAGGACATATTTGTGTAACCACTGTGTACAGTATTTCTACAGTAAGGACATATTTGTGTTACCACTGTGTACAGTATTTCTACAGTAAGGATATATTTGTGTTACCACTGTGTACAGTATTTCTAAAGTAAGGACATATTTGTGTTACCACTGTGTACAGTATTTCTACAGTAATGACATATGTGTGTAACCACTGTGTACAGTATTTCTACAGTAAGGACATATTCGTGTTACCACTGTGTACAGTATTTATCCAGTAAGGACATATTTGTGTTACCACTGTGTACAGTATTTCTACAGTAAAGACATATTTGTGTTACCACTGTGTACAGTATTTCTACAGTAAGGACATATTTGTGTTACCACTGTGTACAGTATTTCTACAGTAAGGCCATATTTGTGTTACCACTGTGTACAGTATTTCTAAAGTAAAGACATATTTGTGTAACCACTGTGTACAGTATTTCTACAGTAAAGCCATATTTGTGTTACCACTGTGTACAGTATTTCTACAGTAAGGACATATTTGTGTAACCACTGTGTACAGTATTTCTAAAGTAAAGACATATTTGTGTAACCACTGTGTACAGTATTTCTACAGTAAGGACATATTTGTGTTACCACTGTGTACAGTATTTCTCCAGTAAGGACATATTTGTGTTACCACTGTGTACAGTATTTCTACAGTAAGGCCATATTTGTGTTACCACTGTGTACAGTATTTCTAAAGTAAAGACATATTTGTGTAACCACTGTGTACAGTATTTCTCCAGTAAGGACATATTTGTGTTACCACTGTGTACAGTATTTCTACAGTAAGGACATATTTGTGTTACCACTGTGTACAGTATTTCTACAGTAAGGACATATTTGTGTTACCACTGTGTACAGTATTTCTACAGTAAGGCCATATGTGTGTAACCACTGTGTACAGTATTTCTAAAGTAAGGACATATTTGTGTAACCACTGTGTACAGTATTTCTAAAGTAAGGACATATTTGTGTTACCACTGTGTACAGTATTTCTACAGTATGGACATATTTGTGTAACCACTGTGTACAGTATTTCTAAAGTAAGGACATATTTGTGTAACCACTGTGTACAGTATTTCTACAGTAAGGACATATTTGTGTAACCGCTGTGTACAGTATTTCTACAGTAAGGATATATTTGTGTTACCACTGTGTACAGTATTTCTACAGTAAGGACATATTTGTGTAGCCACTGTGTACAGTATTTCTAAAGTAAGGACATTTGTGTTACCACTGTGTACAGTATTTCTACAGTAATGACATATTTGTGTAAACACTGTGTACAGTATTTCTACAGTAAGGACATATTTGTGTTACCACTGTGTACAGTATTTCTACAGTAAGGACATATTTGTGTTACCACTGTGTACTGTATTTATCCAGTAAGGACATAATTGTGTTACCACTGTGTACAGTATTTCTACAGTAAGGACATATTTGTGTTACCACTGTGTACTGTATTTATCCAGTAAGGACATAATTGTGTTACCACTGTGTACAGTATTTCTACAGTAAGGCCATATTTGTGTTACCACTGTGTACAGTATTTCTAAAGTAAAGACATATTTGTGTAACCACTGTGTACAGTATTTCTACAGTAAGGACATATTTGTGTAACCACTGTTTACAGTATTTCTAAAGTAAAGACATATTTGTGTAACCACTGTGTACAGTATTTCTACAGTAAGGACATATTTGTGTTAACACTGTGTACAGTATTTCTCCAGTAAGGACATAATTGTGTTACCACTGTGTACAGTATTTCTACAGTAAGGCCATATTTGTGTTACCACTGTGTACAGTATTTCTAAAGTAAAGACATATTTGTGTAACCACTGTGTACAGTATTTCTACAGTAAAGCCATATTTGTGTTACCACTGTGTACAGTATTTCTACAATAAGGACATATGTGTGTAACCACTGTGTACAGTATTTCTAAAGTAAAGACATATTTGTGTAACCACTGTGAACAGTATTTCTACAGTAAGGACATATGTGTGTAACCACTGTGTACAGTATTTCTAAAGTAAAGACATATTTGTGTAACCACTGTGTACAGTATTTCTACAGTAAGGACATATTTGTGTAACCACTGTGTACAGTATTTCTAAAGTAAAGACATATTTGTGTAACCACTGTGTACAGTATTTCTACAGTAAGGACATAATTTTGTTAACACTGTGTACAGTATTTCTCCAGTAAGGACTTATTTGTGTTACCACTGTGTACAGTATTCCTACAGTAAGGCCATATTTGTGTTACCACTGTGTACAGTATTTCTAAAGTAAAGACATATTTGTGTAACCACTGTGTACAGTATTTCTACAGTAAGGACATATTTGTGTTACCACTGTGTACAGTATTTCTACAGTAAGGACATATTTGTGTTACCACTGTGTACAGTATTTCTACAGTAAAGATATATTTGTGTTACCACTGTGTACAGTATTTCTACAGTAAGGACATATTTGTGTAACCACTGTGTACTGTATTTCTACAGTAAGGACATATTTGTGTTACCACTGTGTACAGTATTTCTACAGTAAAGATATATTTGTGTTACCACTGTGTACAGTATTTCTACAGTAAGGATATATTTGTGTTACCACTGTGTACAGTATTTCTACAGTAAGGATATATTTGTGTTACCACTGTGTACAGTATTTCTACAGTAAGGACATATTTGTGTTACCACTGTGTACAGTATTTCTACAGTAAGGACATATTTGTGTAACCACTGTGTACAGTATTTCTAAAGTAAGGACATATTTGTGTAACCACTGTGTACAGTATTTCTACAGTAAGGACATATTTGTGTAACCACTGTGTACAGTATTTCTACAGTAAGGACATATTTGTGTTACCACTGTGTACAGTATTTCTACAGTAAGGACATATTTGTGTTACCACTGTGTACAGTATTTCTCCAGTAAAGACATATTTGTGTAACCACTGTGTACAGTATTTCTACAGTAAGGACATATGTGTGTAACCACTGTGTACAGTATTTCTAAAGTAAAGACATATTTGTGTAACCACTGTGTACAGTATTTCTACAGTAAGGACATATTTGTGTAACCACTGTGTACAGTATTTCTAAAGTAAAGACATATTTGTGTAACCACTGTGTACAGTATTTCTACAGTAAGGACATAATTTTGTTAACACTGTGTACAGTATTTCTCCAGTAAGGACTTATTTGTGTTACCACTGTGTACAGTATTCCTACAGTAAGGCCATATTTGTGTTACCACTGTGTACAGTATTTCTAAAGTAAAGACATATTTGTGTAACCACTGTGTACAGTATTTCTACAGTAAGGACATATTTGTGTTACCACTGTGTACAGTATTTCTACAGTAAGGACATATTTGTGTTACCACTGTGTACAGTATTTCTACAGTAAAGATATATTTGTGTTACCACTGTGTACAGTATTTCTACAGTAAGGACATATTTGTGTAACCACTGTGTACTGTATTTCTACAGTAAGGACATATTTGTGTTACCACTGTGTACAGTATTTCTACAGTAAAGATATATTTGTGTTACCACTGTGTACAGTATTTCTACAGTAAGGATATATTTGTGTTACCACTGTGTACAGTATTTCTACAGTAAGGATATATTTGTGTTACCACTGTGTACAGTATTTCTACAGTAAGGACATATTTGTGTTACCACTGTGTACAGTATTTCTACAGTAAGGACATATTTGTGTAACCACTGTGTACAGTATTTCTAAAGTAAGGACATATTTGTGTAACCACTGTGTACAGTATTTCTACAGTAAGGACATATTTGTGTAACCACTGTGTACAGTATTTCTACAGTAAGGACATATTTGTGTTACCACTGTGTACAGTATTTCTACAGTAAGGACATATTTGTGTTACCACTGTGTACAGTATTTCTCCAGTAAAGATATATTTGTGTTACCACTGTGTACAGTATTTCTACAGTAAGGACATATTTGCGTTACCACTGTGTACAGTATTTCTCCAGTAAGGACATATTTGCGTAACCACTGTGTACAGTATTTCTACAGTAAGGACATATTTGTGTTACCACTGTGTACAGTATTTCTACAGTAAGGACATATTTGTGTTACCACTGTGTACAGTATTTCACCAGTAAGGACATATTTGCGTTACCACTGTGTACAGTATTTCTACAGTAAGGACATATTTGTGTTACCACTGTGTACAGTATTTCTACAGTAAGGACATATTTGTGTTACCACTGTGTACAGTATTTCTACAGTAAGGACATATTTGTGTTACCACTGTGTACAGTATTTCTACAATAAGGACAAATTTGCGTTACCACTGTGTACAGTATTTCTAAAATAAAGACATATTTGTGTTACCACTGTGTTCAGTATTTCTAAATTAAAGACATATTTGTGTTACCATTGTGTACAGTATTTCTAAAGTAAAGATATATTTGTGTAACCACTGTGTACAGTATTTCTAAAGTAAGGACATATGTGTGTAACCACTGTGTACAGTATTTCTCCAGTAAGGACATATTTATGTTACCACTGTGTACAGTATTTCTACAGTAAGGACATATTTGTGTTACCACTGTGTACAGTATTTCTACAGTAAAGATATATTTGTGTTACCACTGTGTACAGTATTTCTACAGTCAGGATATATTTGTGTTACCACTGTGTACAGTATTTCTACAGTAAAGACATATTTGTGTAACCACTGTGTACAGTATTTCTACAGTAAAGCCATATTTGTGTTACCACTGTGTACAGTATTTCTAAAGTAAAGACATATTTGTGTTACCACTGTGTACAGTATTTCTACAGTAATGACATATTTGTGTAACCACTGTGTACAGTATTTCTACAGTAAGGACATATTTGTGTAACCACTGTGTACAGTATTTCTACAGTAAGGACGTATTTGTGTTACCACTGTGTACAGTATTTCTACAGTAAGGACATATTTGTGTTACCACTTTGTACAGTATTTCTACAGTAAGGACATTTGTGTGTTACCACTTTGTACAGTATTTCTACAGTAAGGACATATGTGTGTAACCACTGTGTACAGTATTTCTCCAGAAAGGACATATTTGTGTTTCCACTGTGTACAGTATATCTACAGTGAGGACATATTTGTGTTAACACTGTGTACAGTATTTCTCCAGTAAGGACATATTTGCGTAACCACTGTGTACAGTATTTCTCCAGTAAGGACATATTTGTGTTACCACTGTGTACAGTATTTCTACAGTAAGGACATATTTGTGTTACCACTGTGTACAGTATTTCTACAATAAGGACAAATTTGCGTTACCACTATGTACAGTATTTCTACAGTAAGGACATATTTGTGTTACCACTGTGTACAGTATTTCTACAGTAAGGACATATTTGTGTTACCACTGTGTACAATATATCTACAGTAAGGACATATTTGTGTTACCACTGTGTACAGTATTTCTCCTTAAAGGACATATTTGTGTTACCACTGTGTACAGTATTTCTACAGTAAGGACATGTTTGTGTTACCACTGTGTACAGTATTTCTACAGTAAAGATATATTTGTGTTAACACTGTGTACAGTATTTCTACAGTAAGGACATATTTGTGTTACCACTGTGTACAGTATTTCTACAGTAAGGACATATTTGTGTTACCACTGTGTACAGTATTTCTACAGTAAGGACATATTTGTGTTACCACTGTGTACAGTATATCTACAGTAAGGACATATTTGTGTTACCACTGTGTACAGTATTTCTCCTTAAAGGACATATTTGTGTTACCACTGTGTACAGTATTTCTACAGTAAGGACATGTTTGTGTTACCACTGTGTACAGTATTTCTACAGTAAAGATATATTTGTGTTAACACTGTGTACAGTATTTCTACAGTAAGGACATATTTGTGTTACCAATGTGTACAGTATTTCTACAGTAAGGACATATTTGTGTTATCACTGTGTACAGTATTTCTACAGTAAGGACATATGTGTGTAACCACTGTGTACAGTATTTCTACAGTAAGGACATATCTGTGTTACCACTGTGTACAGTATTTCTCCAGTAAGGACATATCTGTGTTACCACTGTGTACATTATTTCTCCAGTAAGGACATATTTGTGTTACCACTGTGTACAGTATTTCTACAGTAAGGACATATTTGTGTTACCACTGTGTACAGTATTTCTACAGTAAAGATATATTTGTGTTACCACTGTGTACAGTATTTCTACAGTAAGGACATATTTGTGTTACCACTGTGTACAGTATTTCTACAGTAAAGATATATTTGTGTTACCACTGTGTACAGTATTTCTACAGTAAGGACATATTTGTGTAACCACTGTGTACAGTATTTCTACAGTAAAGATATATTTGTGTTACCACTGTGTACAGTATTTCTACAGTAAGGACATATTTGTGTAACCACTGTGTACAGTATTTCTACAGTAAGGACATATTTGTGTAACCACTGTGTACAGTATTTCTACAGTAAAGAAATAGAGACTAGTCAGGGAATCTTACGCTGTATTAGCAATGCTTTTCCAATCATGAACGAATACTTTGAAAAATGAAGACTCAGACATTGTAATTTATGTGTATATTTATTTGTTAATAGCCACTCATTAATTTTTTGTGAACAAATGTAAAAAACAACATCATAAAGAGATATACAGTATATGACCTACAACAGGAGCCCCCCAATCAGAGAGGAAGCCTCACACCTGCCATTTTCACCTTTGCTGGGGCTGAGGTGACGTCTGCCCCCTTTTCTAGCAGTTTCTGCACCTGGTCGGCCGGCAGGGTAACTTCAAGTTCACAGATTGCCTGAACGATTGACAGGGCTGCTCCCACTGTCAGTGCTGCTCTAACATGTAAACAGTGATACTCCAACTTTTGGGGTACCACATACGTTTTAGCTCTGGTCAGGTCAGGCTGACAGAGAATGTTGCTAAGTCTTATGGTGGGATCTGCAGAGATATATGCAGACTGTGGGCCTGATTCAGAGCTGCTCGTAAGCGGCCGCTCGTTCGCTCCGAGCGATGTTCGCACATCTGCGCATGCGTATGGGTCGTAATTAGGGGTGAGCGGGTTCGGATTTCTGAAATCCGAACCCCCCCGAGCCCCCCCGATCCGAGTCCGATCCGAGTCAGGCTCGACTTTTCCCGCCTGACTCGGATTCTGAAATCGAGGCAAAACGTCATCTTCCCGCCTTCCGAGTCTCGCGGGTTTTGGATCCTATATAAGGTACCCACGTCGGCGCCATTTTCTCACTCGGCTGTGGACAGTGAAGAGGGAGGGTGGGAGTTAGGGCTGTGTAGTGTAGTGTAGTGTAGTGCTGCTGTTGTCCACTACTTCAAAGTCCATAGGGGCTGGCTGTGTTGTGCTGTGCTGCTGTTGTTAATAGGGGCTGTGTCCACTACTTCAAAGTCCATAGGGGCTGGCTGGACTGTGTTGTGCAGTCAGTTCTCCATAGGGGCTGTGTCCACTCCAAAGTCCTGTGCAGTGGCCCAGTCCTAAAGAGGTGCTGTAGTGTTGTCCAGGGGGTGCTCTGTCCATCAGGGGTGCTCCCCCCAAGTGCTAAAAAAATAATATATTTTCTGTGTTTGTGAATTGTGTGCGCAGTAGCCGCACGTGCATCAACAAAGTAGTGCCAAGCGTGCGCCTGTGTCATAAGTAAAGGGCCGGCTGGCTTGACCGTTAAAGGGTGCTGTAACCCCCGAAAGTACACTCCAGTCCAAACCAAAAAAAAATTATTTTCTGTGTTTGTGAATTGTGTGCGCAGTAGCCGCACGTGCATCAACAAAGTAGTGCCAAGCGTGCGCCTGTGTCATAAGTAAAGGGCCGGCTGGCTTGACCGTTAAGGGTGCTGTAACCCCCGAAAGTACACTCCAGTCCAAACCAAAAAAAAAATTATTTTCTGTGTTTGTGAATTGTGTGCGCAGTAGCCGCACGTGCATCAACAAAGTAGTGCCAAGCGTGCGCCTGTGTCATAAGTAAAGGGCCGGCTGGCTTGACCGTTAAGGGTGCTGTAACCCCCGAAAGTACACTCCAGTCCAAACCAAAAAAAAAATTATTTTCTGTGTTTGTGAATTGTGTGCGCAGTAGCCGCACGTGCATCAACAAAGTAGTGCCAAGCGTGCGCCTGTGTCATAAGTAAAGGGCCGGCTGGCTTGACCGTTAAGGGTGCTGTAACCCCCGAAAGTAAACTCCAGTCCAAACCAAAAAAAAAATTATTTTCTGTGTTTTTGAATTGTGTGCGCAGTAGCCGCATGTGCATCAACAAAGTAGTGCCAAGCGTGCGCCTGTGTCATAAGTAAAGGGCCGGCTGGCTTGACCGTTAAAGGGTGCTGTAACCCCCGAAAGTACACTCCAGTCCAAACCAAAAAAAAATTATTTTCTGTGTTTGTGAATTGTGTGCGCAGTAGCCGCACGTGCATCAACAAAGTAGTGCCAAGCATGCGCCTGTGTCATAAGTAAAGGGCCGGCTGGCTTGACCGTTAAGGGTGCTGTAACCCCCGAAAGTACACTCCAGTCCAAACCAAAAAAAAATAATTTTCTGTGTTTGTGAAATGTGTGCGCAGTAGCCGCACGTGCATCAACAAAGTAGTGCCAAGAGTGCGCCTGTGTCATAAGTAAAGGGCCGTCTGGCTTGACCGTTAAAGGGTGCTGTAACCCCCAAAAGTACACTCCAGTCCAAACCAAAAAAAATTATTTTCTGTGTTTGTGAATTGTGTGCGCAGTAGCCGCACGTGCATCAACAAAGTAGTGCCAAGCGTGCGCCTGTGTCATAAGTAAAGGGCCGGCTGGCTTGACCGTTAAAGGGTGCTGTAACCCCCGAAAGTACACTCCAGTCCAAACCAAAAAAAAATTATTTTCTGTGTTTGTGAATTGTGTGCGCAGTAGCCGCACGTGCATCAACAAAGTAGTGCCAAGCGTGCGCCTGTGTCATAAGTAAGGGGCCGGCTGGCTTGACCGTTAAAGGGTGCTGTAACCCCCGAAAGTACACTCCAGTCCAAACCAAAAAAAAATTATTTTCTGTGTTTGTGAATTGTGTGCGCAGTAGCCGCACGTGCATCAACAAAGTAGTGCCAAGCGTGCGCCTGTGTCATAAGTAAAGGGCCGGCTGGCTTGACCGTTAAGGGTGCTGTAACCCCCGAAAGTACACTCCAGTCCAAACCAAAAAAAAAATTATTTTCTGTGTTTGTGAATTGTGTGCGCAGTAGCCGCACGTGCATCAACAAAGTAGTGCCAAGCGTGCGCCTGTGTCATAAGTAAAGGGCCGGCTGGCTTGACCGTTAAGGGTGCTGTAACCCCCGA
This sequence comes from Taudactylus pleione, assembly GCA_031769625.1. Taxonomy (NCBI): domain Eukaryota; kingdom Metazoa; phylum Chordata; class Amphibia; order Anura; family Myobatrachidae; genus Taudactylus; species Taudactylus pleione. Next base: position 1,236,290 of record JAUIMM010000845.1, read on the forward strand.
AAGTACACTCCAGTCCAAACCAAAAAAAAAATTATTTTCTGTGTTTGTGAATTGTGTGCGCAGTAGCCGCACGTGCATCAACAAAGTAGTGCCAAGCGTGCGCCTGTGTCATAAGTAAAGGGCCGGCTGGCTTGACCGTTAAGGGTGCTGTAACCCCCGAAAGTAAACTCCAGTCCAAACCAAAAAAAAAATTATTTTCTGTGTTTTTGAATTGTGTGCGCAGTAGCCGCATGTGCATCAACAAAGTAGTGCCAAGCGTGCGCCTGTGTCATAAGTAAAGGGCCGGCTGGCTTGACCGTTAAAGGGTGCTGTAACCCCCGAAAGTACACTCCAGTCCAAACCAAAAAAAAATTATTTTCTGTGTTTGTGAATTGTGTGCGCAGTAGCCGCACGTGCATCAACAAAGTAGTGCCAAGCATGCGCCTGTGTCATAAGTAAAGGGCCGGCTGGCTTGACCGTTAAGGGTGCTGTAACCCCCGAAAGTACACTCCAGTCCAAACCAAAAAAAAATAATTTTCTGTGTTTGTGAAATGTGTGCGCAGTAGCCGCACGTGCATCAACAAAGTAGTGCCAAGAGTGCGCCTGTGTCATAAGTAAAGGGCCGTCTGGCTTGACCGTTAAAGGGTGCTGTAACCCCCAAAAGTACACTCCAGTCCAAACCAAAAAAAATTATTTTCTGTGTTTGTGAATTGTGTGCGCAGTAGCCGCACGTGCATCAACAAAGTAGTGCCAAGCGTGCGCCTGTGTCATAAGTAAAGGGCCGGCTGGCTTGACCGTTAAAGGGTGCTGTAACCCCCGAAAGTACACTCCAGTCCAAACCAAAAAAAAATTATTTTCTGTGTTTGTGAATTGTGTGCGCAGTAGCCGCACGTGCATCAACAAAGTAGTGCCAAGCGTGCGCCTGTGTCATAAGTAAGGGGCCGGCTGGCTTGACCGTTAAAGGGTGCTGTAACCCCCGAAAGTACACTCCAGTCCAAACCAAAAAAAAATTATTTTCTGTGTTTGTGAATTGTGTGTGCAGTAGCCGCACGTGCATCAACAAAGTAGTGCCAAGCGTGCGCCTGTGTCATAAGTAAAGGGCCGGCTGGCTTGACCGTTAAAGGGTGCTGTAACCCCCAAAGTACACTCCAGTCCAAACCAAAAAAAAAATTATTTTCTGTGTTTGTGAATTGTGTGCGCAGTAGTTGCACGTGCATCAACAAAGTAGTGCCAAGAGTGCGCCTGTGTCATAAGTAAAGGGCCGGCTGGCTTGACCGTTAAAGGGTGCTGTAACCCACAAAGTACACTCCAGTCCAAACCAAAAAAAAAATTATTTTCTGTGTTTAGCCGCACGTATATATCAAATCGATATAACATAAATGGAGGACCAAACTTTCTCCGATAAAAATAAAATAGAGAAAGATCAAGAACCACTTCCTCCTAGTGCTGAAGCTGCTGCCACTAGTCATGACATAGACGATAACATGCCATCAACGTCGTCTGCCAAGGCCGATGCCCAATGTCATAGTAGAGGGCACATACAATCCCAAAAGGCAAAGTTCAGGAAAATGACCTTGAAAAAGACATTTAAATCAGCTGAAGAGAAACGTAAACTTGCCAATATGCCATTTACGACACGGAGTGGCAAGGAACGACTAAGGTCGATCCCTAGTATGTTCATGACTAGTGGTTCAGCTTCACATGACGATGGAAGCCCTCCTCCCACTAAAAAAATCAAAAGAGTTAAGCTGGCAAAAGCACAGCGAAGAACTGTGCTTTCTAAGAAGATATCACAAATCCCCAAGGAGAGTCCAAGTGTGGTGGTGGTTGCGATGCCTGACCTTCCCAGCACTGGACGGGAAGAGGTGGCTCTTTCCACCATTTGCACGCCCCCTGCAAGTGCTGAAAGGAGCACCCACAGTCCACTTGCTGATATGCAAATTGAAGATGTCACTGTTGAAGTACAACAGGATGAGGATACTGGTGTAGCTGGCGCTGAGGAGGAAGTTGGCGAGGAGGATTCTGATGGTGATGTGGTTTGTTTAAATCAGGCTCCGGGGGAGACAGTTGTTGTCCGTGGGATGAAAAAGCCCATCACGGTCATGCCTGGGCAGAAGACCAAACATTCCACCTCTTTGGTCTGGCAATATTTCTATCCAAATCCGGACAACAACTGTCTTGCCATATGTACCATATGTAAAGGTGAAATAAGTAGGGGTAGGGACGTCAACCACCTAGGAACATCCTCCCTTATACGGCACCTGCAGCGCGTTCATAAAAAGTTACTGTCAAGTTCAGAAACTTTGGCTAAGACCGTAAGCAGTCCAGGGACACCTAAATCCCGTTGTCCTGTTGTATCCAAGCGCCTGCAAACCACACCGTCAACTCCCTCCTCGTCAATTTCCTCCTTAGTCAGGATCGGAAGTAGTCCTGCAGGCCATGTCACTGGCATGACTGACTCTCCTATCCGGGATTCCTCTGGAGGATCCTGCATTGCTACGCCTACTGCTGCCGCTGCTGCTGTTGCTGCTGCTGGGAGTCATTCATCATCCCAGAGAGGAAGTAGGAACACCACTACTTTTACTAAACAATTGACCCTCCAACAGTCCTTAGCGAGGAGGATGAAGTACGACAGCAGTCATCCTGAAGCAAAACGTATAACTGAGGCCTTGACTGCTATGTTGGTGTTAGACGTGCGTCCGGTATCCGCCATTAGTGCAGTGGGATTTAGACAATTGATGGAGGTAGTGTGTCCCCGGTTCCAAATCCCGTCTAGATTCCACTTCACTAGGCAGGCGATACCGAGACTGTACAGAAACGTCAGAAAAAGTGTCCTCAGTGTCCTGAAAAATGCCGTTGTACACAATGTCCACTTAACCACGGACATGTGGACAAGTGGAACAGGGCAGACTAAGGACTATACGACTGTGACAGCCCACTGGGTAGATGTATCACCTTACGCAGCAACAGCAGCAGCGTCACCAGTAGCAGCATCTCAGAAACGCCAGCTCGTTACAAGGCAGGCTACGCTGTGTATCACTGGTTTCAGTAAGAGGCACACCGCCGACAACCTCTTAGAGAAACTGAGGGAAATCATCGCCCAGTGGCTTACCCCACTTAGACTCTCCTGGGGATTTGTGATATCTGACAACGCCACCAATATTGTGCGGGCATTACATCTGGGCAAATTCCAGCATGTCCCATGTTTTGCTCACACAATAAACTTGGTGGTGCAGAATTTTCTGAAAAGCGACAGGGGCGTGCAGGAGACGCTTTGGGTGGCCCGAAAAATTTCTGGCCACTTTCGCCATTCAGCGACTGCGTGCCGAAGACTGGAGCGCCAGCAAACACTCTTGAACCTGCCCCGCCATCACCTGAAGCAAGAGGTTGTGACGCGGTGGAACTCAACCCTCTATATGCTTCAGAGGATGGAGGAGCAGCAAAAGGCCATACAAGCCTATACATCCACCTATGACATAGGCAATTGAGGGGGTATGCACCTGACTCAAGCGCAGTGGAGAATGATTTCCGTGTTGTGCAAGGTTCTCCAGCCCTTCGAACTTGCCACACGTGAAGTCAGTTCAGACACAGCCAGCTTGAGTCAGGTCATTCCCCTCATCAGGCTTTTGCAGAAGCAGCTGGAGAAAGTGAAGGAGGAGCTAAGACGTAGCGATTCCGCTCGGCATGTGGGACTTGTGGATGAAGCCCTTCATTCGCTTTGCCAGGATTCCAGGGTGGTCAATCTGTTGAAATCAGACCACTACATTTTGGCCACCGTGCTTGATCCTAGGTTTAAAGCCTATGTGGTGTCTCTCTTTCCGGCCGACACAAGCCTGCAGAGGTGCAAAGACCTGCTGGTGAACACACTGTCAGCTGAAGCGGAACGTGACACGTCAACGGCTCCTTCTTCATTTTCTCCCGCAACTGGGGCTGCCAGGAAAAAACTTAGGTATCCTAAGCAACCCGCTGGCGGTGATGCAGGGCAGGCAGGACCAAGTTTGGACATCTGGTCCGGACTGAAGGACCTGGCAACAATTTCTGACATGTCTACTGTCACTGCATATGATACTGTCACCATTGACAGAATGGTGGAGGATTACATCGGTGACAGCATCCAAGTAGGCATGTCAGTCAGTCCATACCTGTACTGGCAGGAAAAAGAGGCAATTTGGAGGCCCCTGTACAAGCTGGCTCTATTTTACCTGAGTTGCCCCCCCTCCAGTGTGTACTCCGAAAGAGTGTTTAGTGCAGCCGGGAACCTTGTCAGCGAAAGGCGTAGGAGGTTGCTTCCACAGAATGTGGAGAAGATGATGTTCATCAAAATGAATTATCAGCTCTTCCAGGGAGACCAGCCTCCAGAAGGTACAGAGGAACCTGTGGTGGTGGATTCAAGTGCGGACGAGTTAATACTTTGTGAGGATGAGGATGTACACACTGAAGAGGGTGAGGAATCGGTGGATGAGGAGGATGAGGATGACATCTTGCCTCCGTAGAGCCAGTTTGTGCAGGGACACATTAATTGCCAGCTTGTTTTGTGGGGGCCCAAACGAACCAATCATTTCAGCCACAGTTGTGTGGCAGACCCTGGCGCTGAAATGATTGATTTGTTAAAGTGTGCATGTCCTGTTTATACAACATAAGGGTGGGTGGGAGGGCCCAAGGACAATTCCATCTTGCACTTCTTTTTTTTCTTTGCATTATGTACAGTTTGGGGCCTAGTTTTTCTAACTGCCATCCTGTCTGCCACTGCAGTGTCACTCCTAGATGGGTCACGTGTTTGTGCCGCCCACTCGTGTCGCTTAGCATAGTCATCCAGCTACCTCGGTGCAACCTTTTGGACATGAAAACACTATTGTGAGGTGTGAGGTGTTCAGAATAGACTGGAAATGAGTGGAAATTAAGGTTATTGAGGTTAATAATAGCATAGGAGCAGAGAAACCAACAAATTCTGTGATTTTAGCTGTTTTTATGCTTTTTTTAAAAAAAATACAGATCCAAAACACAAAACCCAGAACCCAAAACACGGAAGGGTGGTTTTGGCAAAACCAATCCAGATCCAAAACACGAAGAAAGATCCAGATCCAAAACCAAAACACAAAACACGAAAAGTGGCCGGTGCACACCCCTAGTCGTAATGCGCATGCGCCAACCAGTCAGTGCGGTCGGAAATCGAGCACTCGCAAAATAGCGAGGGGCTGGTAATTTGAGTGACAGGATGAGGCGTATGTGGGTGGTAACAGGGGAAGGTGCTTGAAAACGGGGAGTGGAGATCAGAACGCAGGCGTGCCAAACGGTCAAAACGGGCGTTTTAAGGGTGTGCATAATTACTAAAGCAGCGTCATCGGCCACGTCACTTGGTTGTCTCTTAGCCTGAACTGTTCGCATGATTGCGGTAGGAAAATCCAACCACAAGCACAGCTAGCCGTTCAGGCGCCTTTCGATGTACTCGGTTAATCAAATAAATAGCGGGGATGACGTAGGATGCGAGCGGCCAGGGGGCGTCTTTACAAAATAGCGAGCGCATATTTCGTTCGCTCGCTCAGACATAGAGGCGTCAACAGACAGCAAAGAGCGAGCGCTCAATTTAAATAGCCAGCCCCTTTTTCTGAACGAGCGAGTATAAATAGCGTCCGGCTCTGAATCAGGCCCTGTATTCAGAGCTTATATTCTGCACGATCTGTGGTGACTGACGTCACAGCTGGGTGGGCATTTACATGTGTCTGCCCAGTTGAGCTGTCAATCACCGCCGGCCCGTGCAGCAGCTGCTAGAGACTCGATGAGACAGTCAGGCAGGACACTGCACAGGCGGAGGAACCCATCGCTGCTGGCAGTGATTGGTTGGGGAGCCCAGGCCCGGCCCTAGCCCAATATTTTTGGTAAGGGAATATATGATTTGGCGCCCTAGGTGCGCACCTGAAAAAGTTAAGGGATCTTGGTCTGATGGGAAAAGCTGTAACCACGACTCACAGCCCATTTTTGTTACGCTGGATGCGTTCCCCCAGTCCCTCTATCCAGTGAATAGATGCGGTGCGCACGGCTCTAAGCAGCTACAGCACCAGCCGCTTGTTTTATTACTGAGGATAGATATGGCTACTATGCAGGTGTATATAAGTCACAAACACATCAGTCATCCACATTGTCACACACACACACACACACACACACACACACACACACACACACACACACACACACACACACACACAGCAGTCACCCATTATCACACACACATACACACAGCAGTCATCCATTGTCACATACACACACACATCAGTCATCCACATTATCACACACACACACACACACACACACACACACACACACACAGCAGTCACCCATTGACACACACACACAGCAGTCACCCACTGTCTCACACACACACACACACACACACACACACACACACACACACACACACACACACACACACACACACACACACAGCAGTCACCCATTATCACACACACACAAACACACACATACACACAGCAGTCACCCATTGTCACACATACATACAGCAGTCATCCATTGTCACATACACACACACATCAGTCATCCACATTATCACACACACACACACACACACACAGCAGTCACCCATTGTCACACACACACAAACAGACACACACACACACAGCAGTCACCCATTGTCACACACACACAGCAGTCACCCATTGTCACACACACACACACACATATACACAGCAGTCACCCATTGTCACACATACACACACACACACACACACACACACACACACACACACACACAGAGCAGTCACCCATTATCTCTCACACACACAGCAGTCACTCCTTGTCACACACACACACACACACACACACACACACACACACACACACACACACACACACAGCAGTCACCCATTCTCTCTCACACACACAGCAGTCACCCATTGTCACACATACACACACAGCAGTCACCCATTGTCACACATACACAGAGCAGTCATCCATTGTCACATACAAACACAGCAGTCACCCATTGTCACATACACACACACAGCAGTCATCCATTGTCACACACACACACAGCAGTCATCCATTGTCACACATAAACACACACACAGCAGTCAACCATTGTCACATACACACACACAGCAGTCACCCATTGTCATACATACACACACAGCAGTCACCCATTGTCACATACACACACAGCAGTCATCCATTGTCACACATAAACAAACACACAGCAGTCATCCATTGTCACACATACACACACACACAGCAGTCAACCATTGTCACATACACACACAGCAGTCACCCATTGTCACACATACACACACAGCAGTCACATACACACACAGCAGTCACCCATTGTCATATACACAAACAGCAGTCAACCATTGTCACACATAAACACAGCAGTCACCCATTGTCACATACACACAGCAGTCACCCATTGTCACACACACACAGTCACCCATTGTCACATACACACAGCAGTCACCCATTGTCACACACACACATCAGTCATCCACATTATCACACACACACACACACACACACACACACAGCAGTCACCCATTGACACACACACACAGCAGTCACCCACTGTCTCACACACACACACACACACACACACACACACACACACACACACACACACACACACACACACACAGCAGTCACCCATTATCACACACACACAAACACACACATACACACAGCAGTCACCCATTGTCACACATACATACAGCAGTCATCCATTGTCACATACACACACACATCAGTCATCCACATTATCACACACACACACACACACAGCAGTCACCCATTGTCACACACACACAAACAGACACACACACAGCAGTCACCCATTGTCACACACACACAGCAGTCACCCATTGTCACACACACACACACATATACACAGCAGTCACCCATTGTCACACATACACACACACACACACACAGAGCAGTCACCCATTATCTCTCACACACACAGCAGTCACTCCTTGTCACACACACACACACACACACACACACACACACACACACACACACACACACAGCAGTCACCCATTCTCTCTCACACACACAGCAGTCACCCATTGTCACATACACACACAGCAGTCACCCATTGTCATACATACACACACAGCAGTCACCCATTGTCACATACACACACAGCAGTCATCCATTGTCACACATAAACAAACACACAGCAGTCATCCATTGTCACACATACACACACACACACAGCAGTCAACCATTGTCACATACACACACAGCAGTCACCCATTGTCACACATACACACAGCAGTCACCCATTGTCACACATACACACACAGCAGTCACCCATTGTCATATACACAAACAGCAGTCAACCATTGTCACACATAAACACAGCAGTCACCCATTGTCACATACACACAGCAGTCACCCATTGTCACACACACACAGTCACCCATTGTCACATACACACAGCAGTCACCCATTGTCACATACACACAGCAGTCACCCATTGTCACACACACACACACAGCAGTCACCAATTCTCTCTCACACACACACCAGTCACCCATTGTCACACACGCTCACACAGCAGTCACCCATTGTCACACACACACACACAGTCACCCATTGTCACACACACACACAGCAGTCACCCATTGTCACACACACACACACACAGTCACCCATTGTTACATACACACAGCAGTCACCCATTCTCTCTCACACACACAGCAGTCACCCATTGTCACACACACACACACACACACAGCAGTCATCCATTGTTTCATACACACACACACAGTCACCCATTGTCACACACACTCACACAGTCACCCATTGTCACACACACACACAGCAGTCACCCATTGTCACACACACACAGCAGTCACCCATTGTCACACACACACACACAGCAGTCACCCATTCTCTCTCACAAACACAGCAGTCACCCATTGTCACATACACACAGCAGTCACCCATTCTCTCACACACAGCAGTCACCTATTGTCACACACACACACCTCAGTCACCCATTGTGACACACACACAGCAGTCACCCATTGTCACATACACACACACAGTCACCCATTGTCACACACACACACAGCAGTCACCCATTGTCACACACACACACACACACACACACACACACACACACACACACACACACACACACAGCAGTCACCCATTGTCACACACTCACACACACAGCAGTCACCCATTCTCTCTCTCACACACAGCAGACACCCATTGTCACACACACACACACAGCAGTCACCCATTGTCACACACACACACACACACACACACACACACACACACACACACACACACACACAGCAGTCACCCATTCTCTCTCTCACACACAGCAGACACCCATTGTCACACAAACACACACAGCAGTCACCCATTGTCACATACACACACAGCAGTCATTCACATTGTCACACATACACACAGCAGTCACACATTGTCACACATACACACACAGCAGTCACCCATTGTCACACATACACAGAGCAGTCATCCATTGTCACATACACACACAGCAGTCACCCATTGTCACATACACACACACAGCAGTCATCCATTGTCACACACACACAGCTGTCACCCATTGTCACACACACACACACACAGCAGTTAACCATTGTCACACACACACAAACACACAGTCACCCATTGTCACACACACTCACACAGCAGTCACCCATTGTCACACACACACACACAGTCACCCATTGTCACACACACACACACACACACACACACACACACACACACACACACAGCAGTCATCCATTGTCACACACACAAACAGACAAACACACACACAGCAGTCACCCATTGTCACACTCACACAGCAGTCACCCATTGTCACACACACACACACATATACACAGCAGTCACCCATTGTCACACATACACACACACACACACACACACACAGAGCAGTCACCCATTATCTCTCACACACACAGCAGTCACTCAATGTCACACACACACACACACACGCACAGCAGTCACCCATTCTCTCTCACACACACAGCAGTCACCCATTGTCACACATACACAGACAGCAGTCACCCATTGTCAAACATACACAGAGCAGTCATCCATTGTCACATACAAACACAGCAGTCACCCATTGTCACATACACACACACAGCAGTCATCCATTGTCACACACACACACAGCAGTCATCCATTGTCACACATAAACACACACACAGCAGTCAACCATTGTCACATACACACACACAGCAGTCACCCATTGTCATACATACACACACAGCAGTCACCCATTGTCACATACACACACAGCAGTCATCCATTGTCACACATAAACAAACACACAGCAGTCATCCATTGTCACACATACACACACACACAGCAGTCAACCATTGTCACATACACACACACAGCAGTCACCCATTGTCACACATACACACACAGCAGTCACCCATTGTCACATACACACAGCAGTCACCCATTGTCACATACACACAGCAGTCACCCATTGTCACATACACACAGCAGTCACCCATTGTCACACACACACACACACACACACACAGCAGTCACCAATTCTCTCTCACACACACACCAGTCACCCATTGTCACAAACACACACACATCAGTCATCCATTGTCACACACACACACACACAGTCACCCATTGTCACACACGCTCACACAGCAGTCACCCATTGTCACACACACACACACAGTCACCCATTGTCACACACACACACACAGCAGTCACCCATTGTCACACACACACACACAGTCACCCATTGTTACATACACACAGCAGTCACCCATTCTCTCTCACACACACAGCAGTCACCCATTGTCACACACACACACACACACACACACACACAGCAGTCATCCATTGTTTCATACACACACACACACAGTCACCCATTGTCACACATTGTCACACACACACAGCAGTCACCCATTGTCACACACACACACACACAGCAGTCACCCATTGTCACACACACACACAGCAGTCACCCATTCTCTCTCACAAACACAGCAGTCACCCATTGTCACATACACACAGCAGTCACCCATTCTCTCACACACAGCAGTCACCTATTGTCACACACACACACCTCAGTCACCCATTGTCACACACACACACACAGCAGTCACCCATTGTCACATACACACACACAGTCACCCATTGTCACACACACACACAGCAGTCACCCATTGTCACACACACACACACAGCAGTCACCCATTGTCACACACTCACACACACAGCAGTCACCCATTCTCTCTCTCACACACAGCAGACACCCATTGTCGCACACACACACACAGCAGTCACCCATTGTCACACACACACACACACAGCAGTCACCCATTCTCTCTCTCACACACAGCAGACACCCATTGTCACACATACACACACAGCAGTCACACATTGTCACATACACACACAGCAGTCATTCACATTGTCACACACACACACAGCAGTCACACATTGTCACACATACACACACAGCAGTCACCCATTGTCACACATACACAGAGCAGTCATCCATTGTCACACACACACAGCAGTCACCCATTGTCACATACACACAGCAGTCATCCATTGTCACACACACACACAGCTGTCACCCATTGTCACACACACACACACACACAGCAGTCACCCATTCTCTCTCTCACACACAGCAGTCACCCATTGTCACACATACACACACAACAGTCACAGATTGTCACATACACACACAGCAGTCATTCACATTGTCACACACACACACAGCAGTCACACATTGTCACACATACACACACAGCAGTCACCCATTGTCACACATACACAGAGCAGTCATCCATTGTCACATACACACACAGCAGTCACCCATTGTCACATACACACACAGCAGTCATCCATTGTCACACACACACACAGCTGTCACCCATTGTCACACACACACACACACACACAGCAGTTAACCATTGTCACACACACACAAACACACAGTCACCCATTGTCACACAAACTCACACAGCAGTCACCCATTGTCACACACACACACACACAGTCACCCATTGTCACACACACACACACACACACACACACACACACACACACACACACACAGCAGTCACCCATTGTCACACACACACACACACAGTCACCCATTGTTACATACACACAGCAGTCACCCATTCTCTCTCACACACACAGCAGTCACCCATTGTCACACACACACACACACACACACAGTCACCCATTGTCACACACACTCACACAGCAGTCACCCATTGTCACACACACACACACAGTCACCCATTGTCACACACAAACACAGCAGTCACCCATTGTCACACACACACACACACAGTCACCCATTGTCACACACACACACAGCAGTCACCCATTGTCACACACACACAAACAGCAGTCACCCATTCTCTCTCACAAACACAGCAGTCACCCATTGTCACATACACACAGCAGTCACCCATTCTCTCACACACAGCAGTCACCCATTGTCACACACACAGCAGTCACCCATTGTCACACACACACACAGTCACCCATTGTCACATACACACAGCTGTCACCCATTGTCACATACACACAGCAGTCACCCATTGTCACACACACACACACACACACACTGCAGTCACCAATTCTCTCTCACACACACACAGTCACCCATTGTCACACACAAACACAGCAGTCACCCATTGTCACACACACACACACACACACAGTCACCCATTGTCACATACACACAGCAGTCACCCATTGTCACACACACACACAGCAGTCATCCATTGTCACACACACACACACACAGTCACCCATTGTCACACACACACACAGCAGTCACCCATTGTCACACACACAGTCACCCATTGTCACACACACACAGCAGTCACCCATTGTCACATACACACACAGTCACCCATTGTCACACACACACACAGCAGTAACCCATTGTCACACACACACACACACACAGCAGTCACCCATTGTCACACACACACACACAGCAGTCACCCATTCTCTCTATCACACACAGCAGACACCCATTGTCACACACACACACAGCAGTCACCCATTGTCACACACACACACAGCAGTCACCCATTCTCTCTCTCACACACAGCAGACACCCATTGTCACACATACACACAGCAGTCACCCATTGTCACACATACACACACAGCAGTCACCCATTGTCACATACACACACAGCAGTCATTCACATTGTCACACATACACACAGCAGTCACCCATTGTCACACATACACACACAGCAGTCACCCATTGTCACACATACACAGAGCAGTCATCCATTGTCACATACACACACACAGCAGTCACCCATTGTCACACACACACACACAGTCACCCATTGTCACACACAAACACAGCAGTCACCCATTGTCACACACACACACACACACACACAGTCACCCATTGTCACACACACACAGCAGTCACCCATTGTCACACACACACACAGCAGTCACCCATTCTCTCTCACAAACACAGCAGTCACCCATTGTCACATACACACAGCAGTCACCCATTCTCTCACACACAGCAGTCACCCATTGTCACACACACAGCAGTCACCCATTGTCACACACACACACAGTCACCCATTGTCAGATACACACAGCAGTCACCCATTGTCACATACACACAGCAGTCACCCATTGTCACACACACACACTACAGTCACCAATTCTCTCTCACACACACACAGTCACCCATTGTCACACACAAACACAGCAGTCACCCATTGTCACACACACACACACACACACACACACAGTCACCCATTGTCACATACACACAGCAGTCACCCATTGTCACACACACACACACAGCAGTCATCCATTGTCACACACACACACACACACACACACAGTCACCCATTGTCACACACACACACAGCAGTCACCCATTGTCACACACACAGTCACCCATTGTCACACACACACACAGCAGTCACCCATTGTCACATACACACACACAGTCACCCATTCTCTCTCTAACACACAGCAGACACCCATTGTCACACATACACACAGCAGTCACCCATTGTCACACATACACACACAGCAGTCACCCATTGTCACATACACACACAGCAGTCATTCACATTGTCACACATACACACAGCAGTCACCCATTGTCACAAATACACACACAGCAGTCACCCATTGTCACACATACACACAGCAGTCACCCATTGTCACATACACACACAGAGCAGTCATCCATTGTCACACACACACACAGCTGTCACCAATTGTCACATACACACACAGCAGTCTTCCATTGTCACACATAAACACACACAGCAGTCATCCATTGTCACACATACAAACACACACAGCAGTCAACCATTGTCACATACACACACACAGCAGTCACCCATTGTCACACATACACACACAGCAGTCACCCATTGTCACACATACACACACAGCAGTCACCCATTGTCACACATAAACAGAGCAGTCAACCATTGTCACATACACACAGCAGTCACCCATTGTCACACACACACACACACACACACACACACACACACACACACACACACACACACACACACAGTCTCCCATTGTCACATACACACAGCAGTCACCCATTGTCACATACACACACAGCAGTCACCCATTGTCACATACACACACAGCAGTCATTCACATTGTCACACATACACACAGCAGTCACCCATTGTCACACATACACACACAGCAGTCACCCATTGTCACACATACACAGAGCAGTCATCCATTGTCACATACACACACACAGCAGTCATACATTGTCACACACACACACACACACACACACAGCAGTCACCCATTGTCACATACACACACAGCAGTCATCCATTGTCACACATAAACACACACACAGCTGTCATCCATTGTCACACATACACACACACACAGCAGTCAACCATTGTCACATACACACACACAGCAGTCACCCATTGTCACACATACACACACAGCAGTCACCCATTGTCACATACACACACAGCAGTCATCCATTGTCACACATAAACAAACACAAAGCAGTCATCCATTGTCACACATACACACACACAGCAGTCAACCATTGTCACATACACACACAGCAGTCACCCATTGTCACACATACACACACAGCAGTCACCCATTGTCACACATACACACACAGCAGTCACCCATTGTCACATACACTCACAGCAGTCATCCATTGTCACACATTAACACAGCAGTCACCCATTGTCACATACACACAGCAGTCACCCATTGTCACACACACACACACACACACAGTCACCCATTGTCACATACACACAGCAGTCACTCATTGTCACATTCACACAGCAGTCTCCCATTGTCACACACACACACACACACACACACACAGCAGTCATCCATTGTCACACACACACACACAGTCACCCATTGTCACACACACTCACACAGCAGTCACCCATTGTCACACACACACACACACAGTCAACCATTGTCACACACACACACACACACACACACACACACAGCAGTCACCCATTGTCACATACACACAGCATTCACCCATTCTCTCTCACACACACAGCAGTCACGCATTGTCACACACACACAAATACACACACACACACATAGCAGTCATCCATTGTCTCATACACACACATACACAGCCACCCATTGTCACACACACTCACACAGCAGTCACCCATTGTCATACACACACACACAGTCACCCATTGTCACACACACACACAGCAGTCACCCGTTGTCACACACACAGTCACCCATTGTCACACACACACACACAGCAGTCACCCATTGTCACACACACACACACACACACACACACACACACACACACACACGCACACACACACACACACACACACACACACAGCAGTCACCCATTCTCTCTCACAAACACAGCAGTCACCCATTGTCACATACACACAGCAGTCACCCATTCTCTCACACACACAGCAGTCACCCATTGTCACACACAAAGCAGTCACCCATTGTCACACACACACACAGTCACCCATTGTCACATACACACAGCAGTCACCCATTGTCACATACTCACAGCAGTCACCCATTGTCACACACACACACACTCACAGCAGTCACCAATTCTCTCTCACACACACAGCAGTCACCCATTGTCACACACAAACACAGCAGTCACCCATTGTCACACACACAGTCACCAATTGTCACATACACACAGCAGTCACCCATTGTCACACACACACACACATACAGCAGTCACCAATTCTCTCTCACACACAGCAGTCAGCCATTGCCACACACACACAGCAGTCACCCATTGTCACATACACACACACAGCAGTCATCCATTGTCACACACACACAGCTGTCACCAATTGTCACATACACACACAGCAGTCTTCCATTGTCACACATAAACACACACACAGCAGTCATCCATTGTCACACATACACACACACACAGCAGTCAACCATTGTCACATACACACACACAGCAGTCACCCATTGTCACACATACACACACAGCAGACACCCATTGTCACACATAAACAGAGCAGTCAACCATTGTCACATACACACAGCAGTCACCCATTGTCACACACACACACACACACACACACACACACACACACAGTCTCCCATTGTCACATACACACAGCAGTCACCCATTGTCACATACACACAGCAGTCACCCATTGTCACACACACAAACACACACACACAAACACACACAGAGCAGTCATCCATTGTCACACACACACACAGCAGTCACCCATTGTCACACACACACAGTCACCCATTGTCACACACACAGCAGTCACCCATTGTCACACACACACACACACACACACTGCAGTCACCCTTTGTCACACACACACACACAGCAGTCACCCATTCTCTCTCTCAAACACAGCAGACACCCATTGTCACACACACACACACACACACACACACACACACACACACACACACAGCAGTCACCCATTGTCACACACACACAGCAGTCACCCATTCTCTCTCTCACACACAGCAGACACCCATTGTCACACATACACACAGCAGTCACCCATTGTCACACATACACACACAGCAGTCACCCATTGTCACACACACACACACACACACACACTGCAGTCACCCTTTGTCACACACACACACACAGCAGTCACCCATTCTCTCTCTCAAACACAGCAGACACCCATTGTCACACACACACACACACACACACACACACACACACACACACACACAGCAGTCACCCATTGTCACACACACACAGCAGTCACCCATTCTCTCTCTCACACACAGCAGACACCCATTGTCACACATACACACAGCAGTCACCCATTGTCACACATACACACACAGCAGTCACCCATTGTCACATACACACACAGCAGTCATTCACATTGTCACACATACACACAGCAGTCACCCATTGTCACACATACACACACAGCAGTCACCCATTGTCACACATACACAGAGCAGTCATCCATTGTCACATACACACACAGCAGTCACCCATTGTCACATACACTCACACAGCAGTCATCCATTGTCACACACACACACACACAGCAGTCACCCATTGTCACATACACACACAGCTGTCATCCATTGTCACACATAAACACACACACAGCAGTCATCCATTGTCATACATACACACACACACAGCAGTCAACCATTGTCACATACACACACACAGCAGTCACCCATTGTCACACATACACACACAGCAGTCACCCATTGTCACATACACACACAGCAGTCATCCATTGTCACACATAAACAAACACAAAGCAGTAATCCATTGTCACACATACACACACACAGCAGTCAACCATTGTCACATACACACACAGCAGTCACCCATTGTCAAACATACACACACAGCAGTCACCCATTGTCACACATACACACACAGCAGTCACCCATTGTCACATACACACACAGCAGTCATCCATTGTCACACATTAACACAGCAGTCACCCATTGTCACATACACACAGCAGTCACCCATTGTCACACACACACACACAGTCACCCCTTGTCACATACACACAGCAGTCACTCATTGTCACATTCAGACAGCAGTCTCCCATTGTCACACACACACACACACACAGCAGTCACCAATTCTCTCTCACACACAAAGCAGTCACCCATTGTCACACACACACACACACACACGCACACACACACACACACACACAGCAGTCATCCATTGTCACACACACACACACACACAGTCACCCATTGTCACACACACTCACACAGCAGTCACCCATTGTCACACACACACACACACAGTCACCCATTGTCACACACACACACACAGCAGTCACCCATTGTCACATACACACAGCAGTCACCCATTCTCTCTCACACACACAGCAGTCACGCATTGTCACACACACACAAATACACACACACACACACACACACACATAGCAGTCATCCATTGTCTCATACACACACATACACAGTCACCCATTGTCACACACACTCACACAGCAGTCACCCATTGTCATACACACACACACACACACACACAGTCACCCATTGTCACACACACACACAGCAGTCACCCGTTGTCACACACACAGTCACCCATTGTCACACACACACACAGCAGTCACCCATTGTCTCACACACACACACACACACACACACACACACACACACACACACACACCAGTCACCCATTCTCTCTCACAAACACAGCAGTCACCCATTGTCACATACACACAGCAGTCACCCATTCTCTCACACACACAGCAGTCACCCATTGTCACACACAAAGCAGTCACCCATTGTCACACACACACACAGTCACCCATTGTCACATACACACAGCAGTCACCCATTGTCACATACACACAGCAGTCACCCATTGTCACACACACACACTCACAGCAGTCACCAATTCTCTCTCACACACACAGCAGTCACCCATTGTCACACACAAACACAGCAGTCACCCATTGTCACACACACAGTCACCAATTGTCACATACACACAGCAGTCATCCATTGTCACACACACACACACACACACAGCAGTCACCAATTCTCTCTCACACACACAGCAGTCACCCATTGCCACACACACACAGCAGTCACCCATTGTCACATACACACACACAGTCACCCATTGTCAAACAAACACACAGCAGTCACCCATTGTTACACACACACACTCACACACACACACTCACACAGCAGTCAACCTTTCTCTCTCACAAACATCACATACACACAGCAGTCACCCATTCTCTCACACACACTGCAGTCACCATTGTCACACACAGCAGTCACCCATTGTCACACACACACACAGTCACCCATTGTCACATACACACAGCAGTCACCCATTGTCACATACACACAGCAGTCACCCATTGTCACACACACACACACACACACACACAGCAGTCACCAATTCTCTCTCACACACACAGCAGTCACCCATTGTCACACACACACACACAGCAGTCACCTATTGTCACACACACACACACACACACACACAGTCACCCATTGTCACATACACACAGCAGTCACCCATTGACACATACACACAGCAGTCACCCATTCTCTCTCACACACACAGCAGTCACCCATTGTCACACACACACACACACACAACACACAGAAGTCATCCATTGTAACACACACACGCACAGTCACCCATTGTCACACACACTCACACAGCAGTCACCCATTGTCTCACACACACACACACACACACACACACAGTCACCCATTGTCACATACACAAAGCAGTCACCCATTGACACATACACAAAGCAGTCACCCATTGTCACATACACACACAGCAGTCATCCATTGTCACACATAAACAAACACACAGCAGTCATCCATTGTCACACATACACACACACACAGCAGTCAACCATTGTCACATACACACACACAGCAGTCACCCTTTGTCACACATACACACACAGCAGTCACCCATTGTCACACATACACACACAGCAGTCAACCATTGTCACATACACACACAGCAGTCATCCATTGTCACACATAAACAGAGCAGTCATCCATTGTCACATACACAGAGCAGTCACCCATTGTCACACACACACACACACACACACACACACACACACACACACACACACACACAGTCACCCATTGCCACATACACACAGCAGTCACCCATTGTCACATACACACAGCAGTCACCCATTGTCTCACACACACACAGCAGTCATCCATTGTCACACACAAACACACACAGTCACCCATTGTCACACACACACAGCAGTCACCCATTGTCACACACACACAGTCACCCATTATCACACACACACACAGCAGTCAACCATTGTCACATACACACACAGTCACCCATTGTCACACACACACACAGCAGTCACCCATTGTCACACACACACACACACACACACACACACACACACACACACACACACACAGCAGTCACCCATTGTCACACACACACACACACAGCAGTCACCCATTCTCTCTCTCAAACACAGCAGACCCATTGTCACACACACAGCAGTCACCCATTGTCACACACACACACACAGCAGTCACCCATTCTCTCTCTCACACACAGCAGACACCCATTGTCACACATACACACAGCAGTCACCCATTGTCACACATACACACACAGCAGTCACCCATTGTCACATACACACACAGCAGTCATTCACATTGTCACACATACACACAGCAGTCACCCATTGTCACACATACACAGAGCAGTCATCCATTGTCACATACACACACAGCAGTCACCCATTGTCACATACACACACAGCAGTCACCCATTGTCACACATACACACACAGCAGTCACCCATTGTCACACATACACACACAGCAGTCACCCATTGTCACATACACTCACAGCAGTCATCCATTGTCACACATTAACACAGCAGTCACCCATTGTCACATACACACAGCAGTCACCCATTGTCACACACACACACACACACAGTCACCCATTGTCACATACACACAGCAGTCACTCATTGTCACATTCACACAGCAGTCTCCCATTGTCACACACACACACACACACACACACACACACACACAGCAGTCATCCATTGTCACACACACACACACAGTCACCCATTGTCACACACACTCACACAGCAGTCACCCATTGTCACACACACACACACACACAGTCAACCATTGTCACACACACACACACACAGCAGTCACCCATTGTCACATACACACAGCATTCACCCATTCTCTCTCACACACACAGCAGTCACGCATTGTCACACACACACAAATACACACACACACACACATAGCAGTCATCCATTGTCTCATACACACACATACACAGCCACCCATTGTCACACACACTCACACAGCAGTCACCCATTGTCATACACACACACACAGTCACCCATTGTCACACACACACACAGCAGTCACCCGTTGTCACACACACAGTCACCCATTGTCACACACACACACACAGCAGTCACCCATTGTCACACACACACACACACACACACACACACACACACACACAGCAGTCACCCATTCTCTCTCACAAACACAGCAGTCACCCATTGTCACATACACACAGCAGTCACCCATTCTCTCACACACACAGCAGTCACCCATTGTCACACACAAAGCAGTCACCCATTGTCACACACACACACAGTCACCCATTGTCACATACACACAGCAGTCACCCATTGTCACATACTCACAGCAGTCACCCATTGTCACACATCACACACACACACACTCACAGCAGTCACCAATTCTCTCTCACACACACAGCAGTCACCCATTGTCACACACAAACACAGCAGTCACCCATTGTCACACACACAGTCACCAATTGTCACATACACACAGCAGTCACCCATTGTCACACACACACACACATACAGCAGTCACCAATTCTCTCTCACACACAGCAGTCAGCCATTGCCACACACACACAGCAGTCACCCATTGTCACATACACACACACAGCAGTCATCCATTGTCACACACACACAGCTGTCACCAATTGTCACATACACACACAGCAGTCTTCCATTGTCACACATAAACACACACACAGCAGTCATCCATTGTCACACATACACACACACACAGCAGTCAACCATTGTCACATACACACACAAAGCAGTCACCCATTGTCACACATACACACACAGCAGTCACCCATTGTCACACATAAACAGAGCAGTCAACCATTGTCACATACACACAGCAGTCACCCATTGTCACACACACACACACACACACACACACAGTCTCCCATTGTCACATACACACAGCAGTCACCCATTGTCACATACACACAGCAGTCACCCATTGTCACACACACAAACACACACACACAAACACACACAGAGCAGTCATCCATTGTCACACACACACACAGCAGTCACCCATTGTCACACACACACAGTCACCCATTGTCACACACACAGCAGTCACCCATTGTCACACACACACACACACACACTGCAGTCACCCTTTGTCACACACACACACACAGCAGTCACCCATTCTCTCTCTCAAACACAGCAGACACCCATTGTCACACACACACACACACACACACACAGCAGTCACCCATTGTCACACACACACAGCAGTCACCCATTCTCTCTCTCACACACAGCAGACACCCATTGTCACACATACACACAGCAGTCACCCATTGTCACACATACACACACAGCAGTCACCCATTGTCACATACACACACAGCAGTCATTCACATTGTCACACATACACACAGCAGTCACCCATTGTCACACATACACACACAGCAGTCACCCATTGTCACACATACACAGAGCAGTCATCCATTGTCACATACACACACAGCAGTCACCCATTGTCACATACACTCACACAGCAGTCATCCATTGTCACACACACACACACACAGCAGTCACCCATTGTCACATACACACACAGCTGTCATCCATTGTCACACATAAACACACACACAGCAGTCATCCATTGTCATACATACACACACACACAGCAGTCAACCATTGTCACATACACACACACAGCAGTCACCCATTGTCACACATACACACACAGCAGTCACCCATTGTCACATACACACACAGCAGTCATCCATTGTCACACATAAACAAACACAAAGCAGTAATCCATTGTCACACATACACACACACAGCAGTCAACCATTGTCACATACACACACAGCAGTCACCCATTGTCAAACATACACACACAGCAGTCACCCATTGTCACACATACACACACAGCAGTCACCCATTGTCACATACACACACAGCAGTCATCCATTGTCACACATTAACACAGCAGTCACCCATTGTCACATACACACAGCAGTCACCCATTGTCACACACACACACACAGTCACCCCTTGTCACATACACACAGCAGTCACTCATTGTCACATTCAGACAGCAGTCTCCCATTGTCACACACACACACACACACAGCAGTCACCAACTCTCTCTCACACACAAAGCAGTCACCCATTGTCACACACACACACACACACACACACACGCACACACACACACACACACACAGCAGTCATCCATTGTCACACACACACACACACAGTCACCCATTGTCACACACACTCACACAGCAGTCACCCATTGTCACACACACACACACACAGTCACCCATTGTCACACACACACACAGCAGTCACCCATTGTCACATACACACAGCAGTCACCCATTCTCTCTCACACACACAGCAGTCACGCATTGTCACACACACACAAATACACACACACACACACACATAGCAGTCATCCATTGTCTCATACACACACATACACAGTCACCCATTGTCACACACACTCACACAGCAGTCACCCATTGTCATACACACACACACACACACAGTCACCCATTGTCACACACACACACAGCAGTCACCCGTTGTCACACACACAGTCACCCATTGTCACACACACACACAGCAGTCACCCATTGTCTCACACACACACACACACACACACACACACACACACACACACACACACACACACACACACACACACACAGCAGTCACCCATTCTCTCTCACAAACACAGCAGTCACCCATTGTCACATACACACAGCAGTCACCCATTCTCTCACACACACAGCAGTCACCCATTGTCACACACAAAGCAGTCACCCATTGTCACACACACACACAGTCACCCATTGTCACATACACACAGCAGTCACCCATTGTCACATACACACAGCAGTCACCCATTGTCACACACACACACTCACAGCAGTCACCAATTCTCTCTCACACACACAGCAGTCACCCATTGTCACACACAAACACAGCAGTCACCCATTGTCACACACACAGTCACCAATTGTCACATACACACAGCAGTCATCCATTGTCACACACACACACACACACACACACAGCAGTCACCAATTCTCTCTCACACACACAGCAGTCACCCATTGCCACACACACACAGCAGTCACCCATTGTCACATACACACACACAGTCACCCATTGTCAAACAAACACACAGCAGTCACCCATTGTCACACACACACACTCACACACACACACTCACACAGCAGTCAACCTTTCTCTCTCACAAACATCACATACACACAGCAGTCACCCATTCTCTCACACACACTGCAGTCACCATTGTCACACACAGCAGTCACCCATTGTCACACACACACACACAGTCACCCATTGTCACATACACACAGCAGTCACCCATTGTCACATACACACAGCAGTCACCCATTGTCACACACACACACACACACACACAGCAGTCACCAATTCTCTCTCACACACACAGCAGTCACCCATTGTCACACACACACACACAGCAGTCACCTATTGTCACACACACACACACACAGTCACCCATTGTCACATACACACAGCAGTCACCCATTGACACATACACACAGCAGTCACCCATTCTCTCTCACACACACAGCAGTCACCCATTGTCACACACACACACAACACACAGAAGTCATCCATTGTAACACACACACGCACAGTCACCCATTGTCACACACACTCACACAGCAGTCACCCATTGTCTCACACACACACACACACACACACACAGTCACCCATTGTCACATACACAAAGCAGTCACCCATTGACACATACACAAAGCAGTCACCCATTGTCACATACACACACAGCAGTCATCCATTGTCACACATAAACAAACACACAGCAGTCATCCATTGTCACACATACACACACACACAGCAGTCAACCATTGTCACATACACACACACAGCAGTCACCCTTTGTCACACATACACACACAGCAGTCACCCATTGTCACACATACACACACAGCAGTCAACCATTGTCACATACACACACAGCAGTCATCCATTGTCACACATAAACAGAGCAGTCATCCATTGTCACATACACAGAGCAGTCACCCATTGTCACACACACACACACACACACACAGTCACCCATTGCCACATACACACAGCAGTCACCCATTGTCACATACACACAGCAGTCACCCATTGTCTCACACACACACACACAGCAGTCATCCATTGTCACACACAAACACACACAGTCACCCATTGTCACACACACACAGCAGTCACCCATTGTCACACACACACAGTCACCCATTATCACACACACACACAGCAGTCAACCATTGTCACATACACACACAGTCACCCATTGTCACACACACACAGCAGTCACCCATTGTCACACACACACACACACACACACACAGCAGTCACCCATTGTCACACACACACACACACAGCAGTCACCCATTCTCTCTCTCAAACACAGCAGACCCATTGTCACACACACAGCAGTCACCCATTGTCACACACACACACACAGCAGTCACCCATTCTCTCTCTCACACACAGCAGACACCCATTGTCACACATACATACAGCAGTCACCCATTGTCACACATACACACACAGCAGTCACCCATTGTCACATACACACACAGCAGTCATTCACATTGTCACACATACACACAGCAGTCACCCATTGTCACACATACACAGAGCAGTCATCCATTGTCACATACACACACAGCAGTCACCCATTGTCACATACACACACAGCAGTCATCCATTGTAACACACACACACACACACACACAGCAGTCACCCTTTGTCACATACACACACAGCAGTCATCCATTGTCACACATAAACAAACACACAGCAGTCATCCATTGTCACACATACACACACACAGCAGTCAACCATTGTCACATACACACACACAGCAGTCACCCATTGTCACACATACACACACAGCAGTCACCCATTGTCAAATACACACACAGCAGTCATCCATTGTCACACATAAACAAACACACAGCAGTCATCCATTGTCAAACATACACACACATAGCAGTCAACCATTGTCACATACACACACAGAGCAGTCACCCATTGTCACACATACACACAAAGCAGTCGCCCATTGTCACACATACACACACAGCAGTCACCCATTGTCACATACACACACAGCAGTCATCCATTGTCACACATAAACACAGCAGTCGCCAATTGTCACATACACACAGCAGTCACCCATTGTCACACACACACAGTCACCCATTGTCACATACACACAGCAGTCACCCATTGTCACATACACACTGCAGTCACCCATTGTCACACACACACACACACAGCAGTCACCAATTTTCTCTCACACACACAGCAGTCACCCATTGTCACACACACACACACACAGCAGTCATCCATTGTCACACACACATACACACACACAAAGTCACCCATTGTCACACACACTCACACACAGTCACCCATTGTCACACACACACACACACAGCAGTCAGCCATTGTCACACACACACACACACACACACAGTCACTCATTGTCACATACACACAGCAGTCACCCATTCTCTCTCACACACACAGCAGTCACCCATTGTCACACACACACACACACACACACACACACACACACACAGCAGTCATCCATTGTCTCATACACACACACAGTCCCCCATTGTCACACATACACACACACAGTCACCCATTGTCACACACACACACACAGCAGTCACCCATTGTCACACACACAGACAGTCATCCATTGTCACACACACACACAGCAGTCACCCATTGTCACACACACACACACACACACGCACAGCAGTCACCCATTCTCTCTCACAAACACAGCAGTCACCCATTGTCACATACACACAGCAGTCACCCATTCTCTCACACACACACAGCAGTCACCCAGTGACACACACACAGCAGTCACCCATTGTCACACACACACACAGTCACCCATTGTCACATACACATAGCAGTCACCCATGTCACATACACACAGCAGTTACCCATTGTCACACACACACAGCAGTCACCAATTCTCTCTCACACACACAGCAGTCACCCATTGTCAAACACAAACACAGCAGTCACCCATTGTCACACACACACACACACACACACACACACACACACACACAGTCACCCATTGTCACATACACACAGCAGTCACCCATTGTCACCCACACACACACACACACACACACACACACTCAAACAGTCACCCATTGTCACATACACACAGCAGTCACCCATTGTCACACACACACACAGCAGTCACCAATTCTCTCTCACACACACAGCAGTCACCCTTTGTCACACACACACACAGCAGTCACCCACTGTCACATACACACACAGCAGTCACCCATTGTCACACACAGCAGTCACCCATTCTCTCTCTCACACACAGCAGGCACCCATTGTCACACATACACACAGCAGTCACCCATTGTCACACATACACACACAGCAGTCACCCCTTGTCACATACACACACAGCAGTCATTCACATTGTCACACATACACACAGAAGTCACCCATTGTCACACATAGACACACAGCAGTCACCCATTGTCACACATACACAGAGCAGTCATCCATTGTCACAAACACACAGAGCAGTCACCCATTGTCACATACACACACACAGCAGTCATCCATTGTCACACACACACAGCAGTCATCCATTGTCACACATAAACACACACACAGCAGTCATCCATTGTCACACATACACACACACACACAGCAGTCAACCAGTGTCACATACACACACACAGCAGTCACCCATTGTCACATACACACACAGCAGTCACCCATTGTCACATACACACACAGCAGTCATCCATTGTCACACATAAACAAACACACAGCAGTCATCAATTGTCACACATACACACACACAGCAGTCAACCATTGTCACATACACACACACAGCAGTCACCCATTGTCAAACATACACACACAGCAGTCACCCATTGTCACACATACACACACAGCAGTCACCCATTGTCACATACACACAGCAGTCATCAATTGTCACACATAAACACACAGTCACACATTGTCACATACACACAGCAGTCACCCATTGTCACACACACACACAGTCACCCATTGTCACATACACACAGCAGTCACCCATTGTCACATACACACAGCAGTCACCCATTGTCACACACACACACACTCACAGCAGTAACCAATTCTCTCTCACACACACAGCAGTCACCCATTGTCACACACAAACACAGCAGTCACCCATTGTCACACACACAGTCACCAATTGTCACATACACACAGCAGTCACCCATTGTCACACACACACACACATACAGCAGTCACCAATTCTCTCTCACACACAGCAGACAGCCATTGCCACACACACACAGCAGTCACCCATTGTCACATACACACACACAGCAGTCATCCATTGTCACACACACAGCTGTCACCAATTGTCACATACACACACAGCAGTCTTCCATTGTCACACATAAACACACACACAGCAGTCATCCATTGTCACACATACACACACACACAGCAGTCAACCATTGTCACATACACACACACAGCAGTCACCCATTGTCACACATACACACACAGCAGTCACCCATTGTCACACATAAACAGAGCAGTCAACCATTGTCACATACACACAGCAGTCACCCATTGTCACACACACACACACACACACACACACACACACACACACAGTCTCCCATTGTCACATACACACAGCAGTCACCCATTGTCACATACACACAGCAGTCACCCATTGTCACACACACAAACACACACACACAAACACACACAGAGCAGTCATCCATTGTCACACACACAGCAGTCACCCATTGTCACACACACACAGTCACCCATTGTCACACACACAGCAGTCACCCATTGTCACACACACACACACACACACACACACACTGCAGTCACCCTTTGTCACACACACACACACAGCAGTCACCCATTCTCTCTCTCAAACACAGCAGACACCCATTGTCACATACACACACACACACACACACACACACACACCAGTCACCCATTGTCACACACACACAGCAGTCACCCATTCTCTCTCTCACACACAGCAGACACCCATTGTCACACATACACACAGCAGTCACCCATTGTCACACATACACACACAGCAGTCACCCATTGTCACATACACACACAGCAGTCATTCACATTGTCACACATACACACAGCAGTCACCCATTGTCACACATACACACACAGCAGTCACCCATTGTCACACATACACAGAGCAGTCATCCATTGTCACATACACACACAGCAGTCACCCATTGTCACATACACTCACACAGCAGTCATCCATTGTCACACACACACACACACAGCAGTCACCCATTGTCACATACACACACAGCTGTCATCCATTGTCACACATAAACACACACACAGCAGTCATCCATTGTCATACATACACACACACACAGCAGTCAACCATTGTCACATACACACACACAGCAGTCACCCATTGTCACACATACAAAACACAGCAGTCACCCATTGTCACATACACACACAGCAGTCATCCATTGTCACACATAAACAATCACAAAGCAGTAATCCATTGTCACACATACACACACACAGCAGTCAACCATTGTCACATACACACACAGCAGTCACCCATTGTCAAACATACACACACAGCAGTCACCCATTGTCACACATACACACACAGCAGTCACCCATTGTCACATACACACACAGCAGTCATCCATTGTCACACATTAACACAGCAGTCACCCATTGTCACATACACACAGCAGTCACCCATTGTCACACACACACACACAGTCACCCCTTGTCACATACACACAGCAGTCACTCATTGTCACATTCAGACAGCAGTCTCCCATTGTCACACACACACACACACAGCAGTCACCAACTCTCTCTCACACACAAAGCAGTCACCCATTGTCACACACACACACACACACACACACGCACACACACACACACACACAGCAGTCATCCATTGTCACACACACACACACACAGTCACCCATTGTCACACACACTCACACAGCAGTCACCCATTGTCACACACACACACACACAGTCACCCATTGTCACACACACACACACAGCAGTCACCCATTGTCACATACACACAGCAGTCACCCATTCTCTCTCACACACACAGCAGTCACGCATTGTCACACACACACAAATACACACACACACACACACACATAGCAGTCATCCATTGTCTCATACACACACATACACAGTCACCCATTGTCACACACACTCACACAGCAGTCACCCATTGTCATACACACACACACACACACACAGTCACCCATTGTCACACACACACACAGCAGTCACCCGTTGTCACACACACAGTCACCCATTGTCACACACACACACAGCAGTCACCCATTGTCTCACACACACACACACACACACACACACACACACACACACAGCAGTCACCCATTCTCTCTCACAAACACAGCAGTCACCCATTGTCACATACACACAGCAGTCACCCATTCTCTCACACACACAGCAGTCACCCATTGTCACACACAAAGCAGTCACCCATTGTCACACACACACACAGTCACCCATTGTCACATACACACAGCAGTCACCCATTGTCACATACACACAGCAGTCACCCATTGTCACACACACACACTCACAGCAGTCACCAATTCTCCCTCACACTCACAGCAGTCACCCATTGTCACACACAAACACAGCAGTCACCCATTGTCACACACACAGTCACCAATTGTCACATACACACAGCAGTCATCCATTGTCACACACACACACACACACACACACACACACACACACAGCAGTCACCAATTCTCTCTCACACACACAGCAGTCACCCATTGCCACACACACACAGCAGTCACCCATTGTCACATACACACACACAGTCACCCATTGTCAAACAAACACACAGCAGTCACCCATTGTCACACACACACACTCACACACACACACTCACACAGCAGTCAACCTTTCTCTCTCACAAACATCACATACACACAGCAGTCACCCATTCTCTCACACACACTGCAGTCACCATTGTCACACACAGCAGTCACCCATTGTCACACACACACACACACACACACACACACACACACACAGCAGTCACCAATTCTCTCTCACACACACAGCAGTCACCCATTGTCACACACACACACACAGCAGTCACCTATTGTCACACACACACACACACACACACACACACACACACACAGTCACCCATTGTCACATACACACAGCAGTCACCCATTGACACATACACACAGCAGTCACCCATTCTCTCTCACACACACAGCAGTCACCCATTGTCACACACACACACACACAACACACAGAAGTCATCCATTGTAACACACACACGCACAGTCACCCATTGTCACACACACTCACACAGCAGTCACCCATTGTCTCACACACACACACACACACACACACACACACACACACACACACACACACACACAGTCACCCATTGTCACATACACAAAGCAGTCACCCATTGACACATACACAAAGCAGTCACCCATTGTCACATACACACACAGCAGTCATTCACATTGTCACACATACACACAGAAGTCACCCATTGTCACACATAGACACACAGCAGTCACCCATTGTCACACATACACAGAGCAGTCATCCATTGTCACAAACACACAGAGCAGTCACCCATTGTCACATACACACACACAGCAGTCATCCATTGTCACACACACACAGCAGTCATCCATTGTCACACATAAACACACACACAGCAGTCATCCATTGTCACACATACATACACACACACAGCAGTCAACCAGTGTCACATACACACACACAGCAGTCACCCATTGTCAAATACACACACAGCAGTCACCCATTGTCACATACACACACAGCAGTCATCCATTGTCACACATAAACAAACACACAGCAGTCATCAATTGTCACACATACACACACACAGCAGTCAACCATTGTCACATACACACACACAGCAGTCACCCATTGTCAAACATACACACACAGCAGTCACCCATTGTCACACATACACACACAGCAGTCACCCATTGTCACATACACACAGCAGTCATCAATTGTCACACATAAACACACAGTCACACATTGTCACATACACACAGCAGTCACCCATTGTCACACACACACACAGTCACCCATTGTCACATACACACAGCAGTCACCCATTGTCACATACACACAGCAGTCACCCATTGTCACACACACACACACTCACAGCAGTCACCAATTCTCTCTCACACACACAGCAGTCACCCATTGTCACACACAAACACAGCAGTCACCCATTGTCACACACACAGTCACCAATTGTCACATACACACAGCAGTCACCCATTGTCACACACACACACACACATACAGCAGTCACCAATTCTCTCTCACACACAGCAGTCAGCCATTGCCACACACACACAGCAGTCACCCATTGTCACATACACACACACAGCAGTCATCCATTGTCACACACACACAGCTGTCACCAATTGTCACATACACACACAGCAGTCTTCCATTGTCACACATAAACACACACACAGCAGTCATCCATTGTCACACATACACACACACACAGCAGTCAACCATTGTCACATACACACACACAGCAGTCACCCATTGTCACACATACACACACAGCAGTCACCCATTGTCACACATAAACAGAGCAGTCAACCATTGTCACATACACACAGCAGTCACCCATTGTCACACACACACACACACACACACACACAGTCTCCCATTGTCACATACACACAGCAGTCACCCATTGTCACATACACACAGCAGTCACCCATTGTCACACACACAAACACACACACACAAACACACACAGAGCAGTCATCCATTGTCACACACACAGCAGTCACCCATTGTCACACACACACAGTCACCCATTGTCACACACACAGCAGTCACCCATTGTCACACACACACACACACACACACACACACTGCAGTCACCCTTTGTCACACACACACACACAGCAGTCACCCATTCTCTCTCTCAAACACAGCAGACACCCATTGTCACACACACACACACACACACACACACACACCAGTCACCCATTGTCACACACACACAGCAGTCACCCATTCTCTCTCTCACACACAGCAGACACCCATTGTCACACATACACACAGCAGTCACCCATTGTCACACATACACACACAGCAGTCACCCATTGTCACATACACACACAGCAGTCATTCACATTGTCACACATACACACAGCAGTCACCCATTGTCACACATACACACACAGCAGTCACCCATTGTCACACATACACAGAGCAGTCATCCATTGTCACATACACACACAGCAGTCACCCATTGTCACATACACTCACACAGCAGTCATCCATTGTCACACACACACACACACAACAGTCACCCATTGTCACACATAAACACACACACAGCAGTCATCCATTGTCATACATACACACACACACAGCAGTCAACCATTGTCACATACACACACACAGCAGTCACCCATTGTCACACATACACACACAGCAGTCACCCATTGTCACATACACACACAGCAGTCATCCATTGTCACACATAAACAAACACAAAGCAGTAATCCATTGTCACACATACACACACACAGCAGTCAACCATTGTCACATACACACACAGCAGTCACCCATTGTCAAACATACACACACAGCAGTCACCCATTGTCACACATACACACACAGCAGTCACCCATTGTCACATACACACACAGCAGTCATCCATTGTCACACATTAACACAGCAGTCACCCATTGTCACATACACACAGCAGTCACCCATTGTCACACACACACACACACAGTCACCCCTTGTCACATACACACAGCAGTCACTCATTGTCACATTCAGACAGCAGTCTCCCATTGTCACACACACACACACACACACACAGCAGTCACCAACTCTCTCTCACACACAAAGCAGTCACCCATTGTCACACACACACACACACACACACGCACACACACACACACACACAGCAGTCATCCATTGTCACACACACACACACACAGTCACCCATTGTCACACACACTCACACAGCAGTCACCCATTGTCACACACACACACACACAGTCACCCATTGTCACACACACACACACAGCAGTCACCCATTGTCACATACACACAGCAGTCACCCATTCTCTCTCACACACACAGCAGTCACGCATTGTCACACACACACAAATACACACACACACACACACATAGCAGTCATCCATTGTCTCATACACACACATACACAGTCACCCATTGTCACACACACTCACACAGCAGTCACCCATTGTCATACACACACACACACACACACACACACACAGTCACCCATTGTCACACACACACACAGCAGTCACCCGTTGTCACACACACAGTCACCCATTGTCACACACACACACAGCAGTCACCCATTGTCTCACACACACACACACACACACACACACACACACACACACACACACACACACACACACACACACACAGCAGTCACCCATTCTCTCTCACAAACACAGCAGTCACCCATTGTCACATACACACAGCAGTCACCCATTCTCTCACACACACAGCAGTCACCCATTGTCACACACAAAGCAGTCACCCATTGTCACACACACACACAGTCACCCATTGTCACATACACACAGCAGTCACCCATTGTCACATACACACAGCAGTCACCCATTGTCACACACACACACTCACAGCAGTCACCAATTCTCCCTCACACACACAGCAGTCACCCATTGTCACACACAAACACAGCAGTCACCCATTGTCACACACACAGTCACCAATTGTCACATACACACAGCAGTCATCCATTGTCACACACACACACACACACACACACAGCAGTCACCAATTCTCTCTCACACACACAGCAGTCACCCATTGCAACACACACACAGCAGTCACCCATTGTCACATACACACACACAGTCACCCATTGTCAAACAAACACACAGCAGTCACCCATTGTCACACACACACACTCACACACACACACTCACACAGCAGTCAACCTTTCTCTCTCACAAACATCACATACACACAGCAGTCACCCATTCTCTCACACACACTGCAGTCACCATTGTCACACACAGCAGTCACCCATTGTCACACACACACACACAGTCACCCATTGTCACATACACACAGCAGTCACCCATTGTCACATACACACAGCAGTCACCCATTGTCACACACACACACACACACACACACACACACACACACACAGCAGTCACCAATTCTCTCTCACACACACAGCAGTCACCCATTGTCACACACACACACACAGCAGTCACCTATTGTCACACACACACACACACACACACACACACACACACACACACACACAGTCACCCATTGTCACATACACACAGCAGTCACCCATTGACACATACACACAGCAGTCACCCATTCTCTCTCACACACACAGCAGTCACCCATTGTCACACACACACACACACAACACACAGAAGTCATCCATTGTAACACACACACGCACAGTCACCCATTGTCACACACACTCACACAGCAGTCACCCATTGTCTCACACACACACACACACACACACACACACACACACACACACACACACACACACACAGTCACCCATTGTCACATACACAAAGCAGTCACCCATTGACACATACACAAAGCAGTCACCCATTGTCACATACACACACAGCAGTCATCCATTGTCACACATAAACAAACACACAGCAGTCATCCATTGTCACACATAAACACACACACAGCAGTCATCCATTGTCACACATACACACACACACACAGCAGTCAACCAGTGTCACATACACACACACAGCAGTCACCCATTGTCACATACACACACAGCAGTCACCCATTGTCACATACACACACAGCAGTCATCCATTGTCACACATAAACAAACACACAGCAGTCATCAATTGTCACACATACACACACACAGCAGTCAACCATTGTCACATACACACACACAGCAGTCACCCATTGTCAAACATACACACACAGCAGTCACCCATTGTCACACATACACACACAGCAGTCACCCATTGTCACATACACACAGCAGTCATCAATTGTCACACATAAACACACAGTCACACATTGTCACATACACACAGCAGTCACCCATTGTCACACACACACACAGTCACCCATTGTCACATACACACAGCAGTCACCCATTGTCACACATACACACACAGCAGTCACCCATTGTCACATACACACACAGCAGTCATCCATTGTCACACATTAACACAGCAGTCACCCATTGTCACATACACACAGCAGTCACCCATTGTCACACACACACACACAGTCATCCCTTGTCACATACACACAGCAGTCACTCATTGTCACATTCAGACAGCAGTCTCCCATTGTCACACACACACACACACACAGCAGTCACCAACTCTCTCTCACACACAAAGCAGTCACCCATTGTCACACACACACACACACACACGCACACACACACACACACAGCAGTCATCCATTGTCACACACACACACACACAGTCAC
This sequence comes from Taudactylus pleione, assembly GCA_031769625.1. Classification (NCBI taxonomy): domain Eukaryota; kingdom Metazoa; phylum Chordata; class Amphibia; order Anura; family Myobatrachidae; genus Taudactylus; species Taudactylus pleione. Next base: position 1,273,350 of record JAUIMM010000845.1, read on the forward strand.
CCATTGTCACACACACTCACACAGCAGTCACCCATTGTCACACACACACACACACAGTCACCCATTGTCACACACACACACACAGCAGTCACCCATTGTCACATACACACAGCAGTCACCCATTCTCTCTCACACACACAGCAGTCACGCATTGTCACACACACACAAATACACACACACACACACACATAGCAGTCATCCATTGTCTCATACACACACATACACAGTCACCCATTGTCACACACACTCACACAGCAGTCACCCATTGTCATACACACACACACACACACACACACAGTCACCCATTGTCACACACACACACAGCAGTCACCCGTTGTCACACACACAGTCACCCATTGTCACACACACACACAGCAGTCACCCATTGTCTCACACACACACACACACACACACACACACACACACACACACACACACACAGCAGTCACCCATTCTCTCTCACAAACACAGCAGTCACCCATTGTCACATACACACAGCAGTCACCCATTCTCTCACACACACAGCAGTCACCCATTGTCACACACAAAGCAGTCACCCATTGTCACACACAAACACAGTCACCCATTGTCACATACACACAGCAGTCACCCATTGTCACATACACACAGCAGTCACCCATTGTCACACACACACACTCACAGCAGTCACCAATTCTCCCTCACACACACAGCAGTCACCCATTGTCACACACAAACACAGCAGTCACCCATTGTCACACACACAGTCACCAATTGTCACATACACACAGCAGTCATCCATTGTCACACACACACACACACACACACACAGCAGTCACCAATTCTCTCTCACACACACAGCAGTCACCCATTGCAACACACACACAGCAGTCACCCATTGTCACATACACACACACAGTCACCCATTGTCAAACAAACACACAGCAGTCACCCATTGTCACACACACACACTCACACACACACACTCACACAGCAGTCAACCTTTCTCTCTCACAAACATCACATACACACAGCAGTCACCCATTCTCTCACACACACTGCAGTCACCATTGTCACACACAGCAGTCACCCATTGTCACACACACACACACACACAGTCACCCATTGTCACATACACACAGCAGTCACCCATTGTCACATACACACAGCAGTCACCCATTGTCACACACACACACACACACACACACACACACACACACACACACAGCAGTCACCAATTCTCTCTCACACACACAGCAGTCACCCATTGTCACACACACACACACAGCAGTCACCTATTGTCACACACACACACACACACACACACACACACACAGTCACCCATTGTCACATACACACAGCAGTCACCCATTGACACATACACACAGCAGTCACCCATTCTCTCTCACACACACAGCAGTCACCCATTGTCACACACACACACACACAACACACAGAAGTCATCCATTGTAACACACACACGCACAGTCACCCATTGTCACACACACTCACACAGCAGTCACCCATTGTCTCACACACACACACACACACACACACACACACACAGTCACCCATTGTCACATACACAAAGCAGTCACCCATTGACACATACACAAAGCAGTCACCCATTGTCACATACACACACAGCAGTCATCCATTGTCACACATAAACAAACACACAGCAGTCATCCATTGTCACACATAAACACACACACAGCAGTCATCCATTGTCACACATACACACACACACACAGCAGTCAACCAGTGTCACATACACACACACAGCAGTCACCCATTGTCACATACACACACAGCAGTCACCCATTGTCACATACACACACAGCAGTCATCCATTGTCACACATAAACAAACACACAGCAGTCATCAATTGTCACACATACACACACACAGCAGTCAACCATTGTCACATACACACACACAGCAGTCACCCATTGTCAAACATACACACACAGCAGTCACCCATTGTCACACATACACACACAGCAGTCACCCATTGTCACATACACACAGCAGTCATCAATTGTCACACATAAACACACAGTCACACATTGTCACATACACACAGCAGTCACCCATTGTCACACACACACACAGTCACCCATTGTCACATACACACAGCAGTCACCCATTGTCACATACACACAGCAGTCACCCATTGTCACACACACACACACTCACGCAGTCACCAATTCTCTCTCACACACACAGCAGTCACCCATTGTCACACACAAACACAGCAGTCACCCATTGTCACACACACAGTCACCAATTGTCACATACACACAGCAGTCACCCATTGTCACACACACACACACACATACAGCAGTCACCAATTCTCTCTCACACACAGCAGTCAGCCATTGCCACACACACACAGCAGTCACCCATTGTCACATACACACACACAGCAGTCATCCATTGTCACACACACACAGCTGTCACCAATTGTCACATACACACACAGCAGTCTTCCATTGTCACACATAAACACACACACAGCAGTCATCCATTGTCACACATACACACACACACAGCAGTCAACCATTGTCACATACACACACACAGCAGTCACCCATTGTCACACATACACACACAGCAGTCACCCATTGTCACACATAAACAGAGCAGTCAACCATTGTCACATACACACAGCAGTCACCCATTGTCACACACACACACACACACACACAGTCTCCCATTGTCACATACACACAGCAGTCACCCATTGTCACATACACACAGCAGTCACCCATTGTCACACACACAAACACACACACACAAACACACACAGAGCAGTCATCCATTGTCACACACACAGCAGTCACCCATTGTCACACACACACAGTCACCCATTGTCACACACACAGCAGTCACCCATTGTCACACACACACACACACACACACACACACACACACACTGCAGTCACCCTTTGTCACACACACACACACAGCAGTCACCCATTCTCTCTCTCAAACACAGCAGACACCCATTGTCACACACACACACACACACACACACACACACCAGTCACCCATTGTCACACACACACAGCAGTCACCCATTCTCTCTCTCACACACAGCAGACACCCATTGTCACACATACACACAGCAGTCACCCATTGTCACACATACACACACAGCAGTCACCCATTGTCACATACACACACAGCAGTCATTCACATTGTCACACATACACACAGCAGTCACCCATTGTCACACATACACACACAGCAGTCACCCATTGTCACACATACACAGAGCAGTCATCCATTGTCACATACACACACAGCAGTCACCCATTGTCACATACACTCACACAGCAGTCATCCATTGTCACACACACACACACACAGCAGTCACCCATTGTCACACATAAACACACACACAGCAGTCATCCATTGTCATACATACACACACACACAGCAGTCAACCATTGTCACATACACACACACAGCAGTCACCCATTGTCACACATACACACACAGCAGTCACCCATTGTCACATACACACACAGCAGTCATCCATTGTCACACATAAACAAACACAAAGCAGTAATCCATTGTCACACATACACACACACAGCAGTCAACCATTGTCACATACACACACAGCAGTCACCCATTGTCAAACATACACACACAGCAGTCACCCATTGTCACACATACACACACAGCAGTCACCCATTGTCACATACACACACAGCAGTCATCCATTGTCACACATTAACACAGCAGTCACCCATTGTCACATACACACAGCAGTCACCCATTGTCACACACACACACACAGTCACCCCTTGTCACATACACACAGCAGTCACTCATTGTCACATTCAGACAGCAGTCTCCCATTGTCACACACACACACACACACAGCAGTCACCAACTCTCTCTCACACACAAAGCAGTCACCCATTGTCACACACACACACACACACACACAGGCACACACACACACACACACAGCAGTCATCCATTGTCACACACACACACACACAGTCACCCATTGTCACACACACTCACACAGCAGTCATCCATTGTCACACACACACACACACAGTCACCCATTGTCACACACACACACAGCAGTCACCCATTGTCACATACACACAGCAGTCACCCATTCTCTCTCACACACACAGCAGTCACGCATTGTCACACACACACACAAATACACACACACACACACACATAGCAGTCATCCATTGTCTCATACACACACATACACAGTCACCCATTGTCACACACACTCACACAGCAGTCACCCATTGTCATACACACACACACACACACACACAGTCACCCATTGTCACACACACACACAGCAGTCACCCGTTGTCACACACACAGTCACCCATTGTCACACACACACACAGCAGTCACCCATTGTCTCACACACACACACACACACACACACACACACACACACACACACACACACACACACACAGCAGTCACCCATTCTCTCTCACAAACACAGCAGTCACCCATTGTCACATACACACAGCAGTCACCCATTCTCTCACACACACAGCAGTCACCCATTGTCACACACAAAGCAGTCACCCATTGTCACACACACACACAGTCACCCATTGTCACATACACACAGCAGTCACCCATTGTCACATACACACAGCAGTCACCCATTGTCACACACACACACTCACAGCAGTCACCAATTCTCCCTCACACACACAGCAGTCACCCATTGTCACACACAAACACAGCAGTCACCCATTGTCACACACACAGTCACCAATTGTCACATACACACAGCAGTCATCCATTGTCACACACACACACACACACAGCAGTCACCAATTCTCTCTCACACACACAGCAGTCACCCATTGCAACACACACACAGCAGTCACCCATTGTCACATACACACACACAGTCACCCATTGTCAAACAAACACACAGCAGTCACCCATTGTCACACACACACACTCACACACACACACTCACACAGCAGTCAACCTTTCTCTCTCACAAACATCACATACACACAGCAGTCACCCATTCTCTCACACACACTGCAGTCACCATTGTCACACACAGCAGTCACCCATTGTCACACACACACACACAGTCACCCATTGTCACATACACACAGCAGTCACCCATTGTCACATACACACAGCAGTCACCCATTGTCACACACACACACACACACACACACACACACAGCAGTCACCAATTCTCTCTCACACACACAGCAGTCACCCATTGTCACACACACACACACAGCAGTCACCTATTGTCACACACACACACACACACACACACACACACACACACACACACACAGTCACCCATTGTCACATACACACAGCAGTCACCCATTGACACATACACACAGCAGTCACCCATTCTCTCTCACACACACAGCAGTCACCCATTGTCACACACACACACACACAACACACAGAAGTCATCCATTGTAACACACACACGCACAGTCACCCATTGTCACACACACTCACACAGCAGTCACCCATTGTCTCACACACACACACACACACACACACACACACACACACACACACACACACAGTCACCCATTGTCACATACACAAAGCAGTCACCCATTGACACATACACAAAGCAGTCACCCATTGTCACATACACACACAGCAGTCATCCATTGTCACACATAAACAAACACACAGCAGTCATCCATTGTCACACATACACACACACACAGCAGTCAACCATTGTCACATACACACACACAGCAGTCACCCTTTGTCACACATACACACACAGCAGTCACCCATTGTCACACATACACACACAGCAGTCAACCATTGTCACATACACACACAGCAGTCATCCATTGTCACAAATAAACCGAGCAGTCATCCATTGTCACATACTCAGAGCAGTCACCCATTGTCACACACACACACACACACACACACACACACACACACACACACACACACACACACACACACACACAGTCACCCATTGCCACATACACACAGCAGTCACCCATTGTCACATACACACAGCAGTCACCCATTGTCTCACACACACACACACACAGCAGTCATCCATTGTCACACACAAACACACACAGTCACCCATTGTCACACACACACAGCAGTCACCCATTGTCACACACACACAGTCACCCATTATCACACACACACACAGCAGTCAACCATTGTCACATACACACACAGTCACCCATTGTCACACACACACACAGCAGTCACCCATTGTCACACACACACACACACACACACACACACACACACACACACACACACACACACACACAGCAGTCACCCATTGTCACACACACACACACACAGCAGTCACCCATTCTCTCTCTCAAACACAGCAGACCCATTGTCACACACACAGCAGTCACCCATTGTCACACACACACACACAGCAGTCACCCATTCTCTCTCTCACACACAGCAGACACCCATTGTCACACATACACACAGCAGTCACCCATTGTCACACATACACACACAGCAGTCACCCATTGTCACATACACACACAGCAGTCATTCACATTGTCACACATACACACAGCAGTCACCCATTGTCACACATACACAGAGCAGTCATCCATTGTCACATACACACACAGCAGTCACCCATTGTCACATACACACACAGCAGTCATCCATTGTAACACACACACACACACACACAGCAGTCACCCTTTGTCACATACACACACAGCAGTCATCCATTGTCACACATAAACAAACACACAGCAGTCATCCATTGTCACACATACACACACACAGCAGTCAACCATTGTCACATACACACACACAGCAGTCACCCATTGTCACACATACACACACAGCAGTCACCCATTGTCAAATACACACACAGCAGTCATCCATTGTCACACATAAACAAACACACAGCAGTCATCCATTGTCAAACATACACACACATAGCAGTCAACCATTGTCACATACACACACAGAGCAGTCACCCATTGTCACACATACACACAAAGCAGTCGCCCATTGTCACACATACACACACAGCAGTCACCCATTGTCAGATACACACACAGCAGTCATCCATTGTCACACATAAACACAGCAGTCGCCAATTGTCACATACACACAGCAGTCACCCATTGTCACACACACACAGTCACCCATTGTCACATACACACAGCAGTCACCCATTGTCACATACACACTGCAGTCACCCATTGTCACACACACACACACACAGCAGTCACCAATTTTCTCTCACACACACAGCAGTCACCCATTGTCACACACACACACACACAGCAGTCATCCATTGTCACACACACATACACACACACACAGTCACCCATTGTCACACACACTCACACACAGTCACCCATTGTCACACACACACACACACAGCAGTCAGCCATTGTCACACACACACACACACACACAGTCACTCATTGTCACATACACACAGCAGTCACCCATTCTCTCTCACACACACAGCAGTCACCCATTGTCACACACACACACACACACACACACACACACACACACACACAGCAGTCATCCATTGTCTCATACACACACACACAGTCCCCCATTGTCACACATACACACACACAGTCACCCATTGTCACACACACACACACAGCAGTCACCCATTGTCACACACACAGACAGTCATCCATTGTCACACACACACACAGCAGTCACCCATTGTCACACACACACACACACACACACTCACAGCAGTCACCCATTCTCTCTCACAAACACAGCAGTCACCCATTGTCACATACACACAGCAGTCACCCATTCTCTCACACACACACAGCAGTCACCCAGTGACACACACACAGCAGTCACCCATTGTCACACACACACACAGTCACCCATTGTCACATACACATAGCAGTCACCCATGTCACATACACACAGTAGTTACCCATTGTCACACACACACAGCAGTCACCAATTCTCTCTCACACACACAGCAGTCACCCATTGTCAAACACAAACACAGCAGTCACCCATTGTCACACACACACACACACACACACACACACAGTCACCCATTGTCACATACAAACTGCAGTCACCCATTGTCACCCACACACACACACACACACACACACACTCAAACAGTCACCCATTGTCACATACACAAAGCAGTCACCCATTGTCTCACACACACACACAGCAGTCACCAATTCTCTCTCACACACACAGCAGTCACCCTTTGTCACACACACACACAGCAGTCACCCACTGTCACATACACACACAGCAGTCACCCATTGTCACACACAGCAGTCACCCATTCTCTCTCTCACACACAGCAGGCACCCATTGTCACACATACACACAGCAGTCACCCATTGTCACACATACACACACAGCAGTCACCCCTTGTCACATACACACACAGCAGTCATTCACATTGTCACACATACACACAGAAGTCACCCATTGTCACACATAGACACACAGCAGTCACCCATTGTCACACATACACAGAGCAGTCATCCATTGTCACAAACACACAGAGCAGTCACCCATTGTCACATACACACACACAGCAGTCATCCATTGTCACACACACACAGCAGTCATCCATTGTCACACATAAACACACACACAGCAGTCATCCATTGTCACACATACACACACACACAGCAGTCAACCAGTGTCACATACACACACAGCAGTCACCCATTGTCACATACACACACAGCAGTCACCCATTGTCACATACACACACAGCAGTCATCCATTGTCACACATAAACAAACACACAGCAGTCATCAATTGTCACACATACACACACACAGCAGTCAACCATTGTCACATACACACACACAGCAGTCACCCATTGTCAAACATACACACACAGCAGTCACCCATTGTCACACATACACACACAGCAGTCACCCATTGTCACATACACACAGCAGTCATCAATTGTCACACATAAACACACAGTCACACATTGTCACATACACACAGCAGTCACCCATTGTCACACACACACACAGTCACCCATTGTCACATACACACAGCAGTCACCCATTGTCACATACACACAGCAGTCACCCATTGTCACACACACACACACACACACACAGCAGTCACCAATTCTCTCTCACACACACAGCAGTCACCCATTGTCACACACACACACACACACAGCAGTCATCCATTGTCACACACACACACACACACACACACACACAGTCACCCATTGTCACACACACTCACACAGCAGTCACCCATTGTCACACACACACAAACACACAGCAGTCACCCATTGTCACACACACACACACACACACACACACACACACACAGTCACCCATTGTCACACACACACAGCAGTCACCCATTGTCACATACACACAGCAGTCACCCATTGTCACACACACACACGCACACACACAGCAGTCACCAATTCTCTCTCACACACACAGCAGTCACCCATTGTCACACACACATGCACAGCTGTCACCCATTGTCACACACACACACACACACACACACAGTCACCCATTGTCACATACACACAGCAGTCTTCCATTGACACATACACACAGCAGTCACCCATTCTCTCTCACACACACAGCAGTCACCCATTGTCACACACACACACACAGCAGTCATCCATTGTCACACACACAAGCACAGTCACCCATTGTCACACACACTCACACAGCAGTCACCCATTGTTACACACACACACACACACACACACACACACACACACACACTGTCAACCATTGTCACATAGACACAGCAGTCACCCATTGACACATACACACAGCAGTCACCCATTGTCACATACACACACAGCAGTCATCCATTGTCACACATAAACAAACACACAGCAGTCATCCATTGTCACACATACACACACACAGCAGTCAACCATTGTCACATACACACACACAGCAGTCACCCATTGTCACACATACACACACAGCAGTCACCCATTGTCACACATACACACAGCAGTCACCCATTGTCACATACACACACAGCAGTCATCCATTGTCACACATAAACAGAGCAGTCACCCATTGTCACATACACACACAGTCACCCATTGTCACACACACACAGCAGTCACCCATTGTCACACACACACACACACAGCAGTCACCCATTGTCACACAAACAGCAGTCACCCATTCTCTCTCTCACACACAGCAGACACCCATTGTCACACACACACACACACACACACACACACACACACACAGCAGTCACCCATTGTCACACACACACAGCAGTCACCCATTCTCTCTCTCACACACAGCAGACACCCATTGTCACACATACACACAGCAGTCACCCATTGTCCCACATACACACACAGCAGTCACCCATTGTCACATACACACACAGCAGTCATTCACATTGTCACACATACACACAGCAATCACCCATTGTCACATACACACAGCAGTCACCCATTGACTCACACATACACACACCGCAGTCACCCATTGTCACACACACAGCAGTCACCAATTCTCTCTCACATGCACAACAGTCACCCATTGTCACACACACACACACACACACACAGCAGTCACCCATTGTCACAAACACAGCAGTCACCAATTCTCTCTCACATGCACAACAGTCACCCATTGTCACACACACACACAAACACAGCAGTCACACATTGTCACACACACACACACACAGCAGTCACTCATTGTCACATACACACAGCAGTCACCAATTCTCTCTCACACACACACGCACAGCAGTTACCCATTGTCACATACACACAGCAGTCACCAATTCTCTCTCACACACACAGCAGTCACCCATTGTCACACACACAGAAACACACACACACACACGCACAGCAGTCACCCATTGTCACACACACACACACACACACACACACAGCAGTTACCCATTGTCACACACACACACACGCACAGCAGTCACCCATTGTCACACACACACACACACAGCAGTCACCCATTGTCACACACACGCACTGCAGTCACCCATTGTCACACACACACACACACACACACACACACACAGCAGTCACCCATTCTCTCTCACACACACAGCAGTCACCCATTGTCACACACACACACACACACAGCAGTCACCCATTGTCACACACACACACACACACACAAACACACACACACACACACACAGCAGTCACCCATTCTCTCTCTCACACACAGCAGACACCCGTCACCCATTGTCACACACACTCACACAGCAGTCACCCATTGACACACACACATACACACACACACAGCAGTCACCCATTGTCACACACACACACACAGCATTCACCCATTGTCACACACACACACACACACACACACACACACACACACAGCTGTCACTCATTCTCTCTCTCACACACAGTGGGCACCCATTGTCACACACACACACATACACACACACACACACAGCAGTCACCCATTGTCACACACACACACACACACACAGCAGTCACCCATTCTCTCTCTCACACACAGCAGACACCCATTGTCACACACACACATAGAGCAGTCACCCATTGTCACACATACACACACAGCAGTCACCCATTGTCACATACACACACACAGCAGTCATCCACATTGTCACACATACACACAGCTGTCACCCATTGTCACACATACACAGAGCAGTCACCCATTGTCACATACACACACACAGCAGTCATCCACATTGTCACACATACACACAGCAGTCACCCATTGTCACACATGCACAGAGCAGTCATCCATTGTCACATACACACACAGCAGTCACCCATTGTCATATACACACACACACAGCAGTCACCCATTGTCACACATACACACACTGCAGTCATCCATTGTCACATACACACACAGCAGTCACCCATTCTCTCTCACACACACACAGCAGACACCCATTGTCACACATAAACACACACACAGCAGTCATCCATTGTCACACATACACACACACAGCAGTCAACAATTGTAACACACACACACAGCAGTCACCCATTGTCACACACACACACACACACACAGCAGTCACCCATTCTCTCTCTCACACACAGCAGTCACCCATTGTCACACACACACACACACACACACACACACACACAGCAGTCACCCATTCTCTCTCTCACACACAGCAGTCACTCATTGTCACACACACAGCAGTCACCCATTCTCTCTCTCACACACAGCAGACACCCATCACCCATTGTCACACACACTCACACAGCAGTCACCCATTGTCACACACACACACACACACACACAGCAGTCACCCATTGTCACACACACACACACACACACACACACACACACACACACACACACACAGAGCAGTCACCCATTCTCTCTCACACACACAGCAGTCACTCATTGTCACACACAAACACACACAGCAGTCACCCATTCTCTCTCTCACACACAGCAGACACCCGTCACCCATTGTCACACACACTCACACAGCAGTCACCCATTGTCACACACACACACACACACACACACAGAGCAGTCACCCATTCTCTCTCACACACACAGCAGTCACCCATTGTCACACACACACACACACACACAGCAGTCACCCATTCTCTCTCTCACACACAGCAGACACCCATTGTCACACATACACACACAGCAGTCATCCACATTGTCAAACATACACACAGCAGTCACCCATTGTCACACATACACACACAGCAGTCACCCATTGTCACACATATACAGAGCAGTCATCCTTTGTCACATACACACACAGCAGTCACCCATTGTCACATACACACACACAGCAGTCACCCATTGTCACACATACATACACAGCAGTCACCCATTGTCACACATACACACACAGCAGTCACCCATTGTCACATACACACACAGCAGTCATCCATTGTCACACATATACACACACACAGCAGTCAACCATTGTCACATACACACACACAGCAGTCACCCATTGTCACACATACACACACAGCAGTCACCCATTGTCACACATACACACACAGCAGTCACCCATTGTCACATACACACACAGCAGTCACCCATTCTCTCTCTCACACACACAGCAGACTCCCATTGTCACACATACACACACAGCATTCATCAATTGTCAGTCACACATAAACACACACACAGCAGTCATCCATTGTCACACATACACACACACACAGCAGTCATCCATTGTAAAACACACACACGCACAGCAGTCATCCATTGTAACACACACACACACACACACACAGCAGTCATCCATTGTCACACATACACACACACACAGCAGTCATCCATTGTAACACACACACACACAGCAGTCATCCATTGTCACACATACACACACACGTACAGCAGTCAGACATTGTCACACACACTCACACAGCAGTCACCCATTCTCTCTCTCACACACAGCAGTCAGAGATTGTCACACACACACACAGCAGTTACCCCTTGCCTAATGCACAACATTCACTAATTGTCACACACACGCCACCTATTGTCAGTATTATATCACCATTGGATGCACCAGTGTATCCTCAGTGAAATTGCTCCAGCGTCCAGGCTACACACCCTGCACTACTGTATCTTACCCCTACAGCACACAGCTAAACAGCACTTCCTACTACAAAACCTCCTACTACAATACTGCATGCACGGCGTTCCAGCATTCCACATGTTAGAGCGGCGGCAACCGGCAGCCAATCAGAAAGATGTTCACATAGAAGGCCATATTCAGATGGATACTCTGCAACCCCAAAGGGCCGATACAAGTTCGATGGTGCAGCTGATGGCAGAGTCCAAAGATGCACCAAGCTGTATTACAGTGCCTAAAGGTGCTCAAAGTGGGCGTCTCAGTCCTGGCACATTCGGGCGCACAAATGTACACCAGGGAGGGGCTTTGTAGCGGCATTAGCATAAAGTCATAAACGTAACTGCAGCAAAAGATGTGGACACCGCTGCGTCTGTCTCAGAATCAGTAACTAATAATATATGTAATAAAGGATGAATGCTGGAATCCCTATAGACAGGGGTTGGGAACCTTTATTCTGCTGAGGACCATTTTGATATATATAACATTATTTGCGGGCCCGGTGCAGGCCATGCCCCCTCCGTGTGATATCACAAGGGGGTGCCACAATCGCCAGTGATTACAGCAATGCCCGGAGCATCCTGAGGATGCTCCAGGAGCTGGAAGGGCAGCGGTGTGACTGTCTGAAGCATCCTAAGGATGCTCCAGGTGACACTGCTGCATAGATTCTGGCTGCAGGGTGCCATTCTAGGCACCCTGATAGTCAGATGAGACTAGCAGAGAAAAGCTCTAATGATTCCGGGGCCTTATACGGCCCCCGGGCCTGAGGTTCCCCATCCCTGCTCTAGGATGTAGCATCGCCCGGGGGCAAATGCAATTATTTCCTCATATAATAAATCATGTACAATTGCAATTTGCCAAAAATAAGCTCTGTGTACAAAATCTAACAGGATACAGAAAATGATGGCAGCACTATTGCTGTAACTGAGCCAGCGCACCACCAGAGCCTGGCAGGAAAGGGGTTAATCCTTGTTACTGGGAATAATTAACTTTCTCTTTAGTGGGAAAAGAAAAAAAGACTTTTATAAATGCGCACTTATGCTCTCCCTGTAAAAGATGTACCCGCCGTATTCCTGAGCTCAGTTCAAAGAGAGTGACAGGATTTAGGACAAATTGATAAATATAGAACAAGAATCCTTCATACAAAGAAGTGAGAAATGTTCCTGTGAGTGGCGTCAGCTTTTATCCCTCCACATGAAAGAAGACAATGCCAGAGGCTGGGGCGATTCACAACGCAGGGGGCGATTTGTGAGAGACGTCTGCAAGAATATGCCCCAGACTGAGAACAGCAACTTACAAAACATCACCTGTCTCTGACACTGACATCAAACAATGGCGGCAATCACTGGCCATGTATCCCATCCTCTTACCGCCGAGCAGCCGCTGAGACAGCAGATGCTGAGCTATCCGTGGGAGGTGCTGTCACTTTTCCATTCATAAGTGCTTAAATCCCTCACAGAGAACACAGGCGAGATGAACCTGTCATTATAATTAATATAGTACATTGGGAACGTAGAATAGCGACAAACATTGTTTATGACATGCTCTATCTGTGCTAATGAGGCCGGGGACATGTTATAACAAGGAATTTGAACAGAAAAAGGTCTTCCAATATTTTATGTCTTTTCAAAAACGTCATCTTGTCCTGATTCTCATTTATGGCTCTATTTATTAACATTATTTTTACTAAAATAAAGTGAAAAAGGGTGTTTTCACACCCTTTTCACATTATTTTAGTTTCACCTGTAGTTATTACAGGGCAATTGGAGTAGAATTACTAAAAATCTACTCCAACCTCCAGTATCACTAATTTTTAGTAAAGCAGATCGCATTTCCCATAATTGTAATGGGAAATGTGATCCGACCATAGTTACTAAAAGTAAATTGTAAAAAAATACCGGGGGAAGCCCTGTGATAATAACGCCACCTGGAGGTGGAGTTATCCAGGGTCTCCCCCGGTTACCGGGCTCCCGGGGATGGCTCCTCTCCGGTCAGCTGGTCTCCCATAGTGCACTGCGGCCCGGTCATCAGGTGATCGGGTCCCAGTGCAGTATGGGAGATCACCTGATCGGGAAGCCCGGAGAAGATCACCGGAGGCCAGGAGGATGCAGGTAAGTGTAATGAAGGGAGTGGGGGGTCGCGGGGGTCCACGATCACGGGGGGCAGGGCTTAGCATCGGTGGGGGTAGCAGCGATGGTGGGTCGGCGCATGCGCGGGCTCTTAGTCGCGGTATTTTTTCCGAAAATACCGCGACTACAGTGCGGATGGGATCCGCAGGGACAGAGCTTTATCGTTTATAGTAAATCCCTGTGATATTGCCTGAATTCGCAATGCAAATTCACTCGGTAATATCACACTACAATCCGCATTCAATATGCGGATTGTAGTAAATAGGACCCTTATTCTCTTTAGCAGAATTCTCATTAATTCTCTCACACCACAGCAGAGAGGCAAGGATTCTCCCCTTAATGCTGGATATGTTGGACATCAGATAGAGCACCTCTCTCCGGAGTTATAGCAGGGTGATAACGCACCCTGTGTACAATCTCCCGCGCCACACCTATGGCCTAATTACTTCACAACGAGAGGTGCGTATTGCCAGGACCAAAAATAAGCTGAGTGCCCTGTAGTCCTAAGGACATGTCAGGCTTCTCTGCGTCGGCTCTCCAGGATAGAAGGTGCTTTTATGGTGTATCCTGCAAGCCAAATACATCGGTGCCGACGATGCTGCCCTGTTTGTCCGGTGTAGCAGCGCAGCTTGCACACCCCTAGTTATAGCCATAAATAGATGATTATAAATAGCTGAGTATAAATAGCTGAGTATAAATAGCTGAGTATAAATAGCTGAGTATAAATAGCTGAGTATATATAGCTGAGTATAAATAGCTGAGTGTATATAGCTGAGTATAAATAGCTGAGTGTATAATATATAGCTGAGTATAAATAGCTGAGTATAAAATTTATAGCTGAGTATAAATAGCTGAGTATACTAATACCACTTTTACACCTACATTTTGGGTCTGACCCGGAGTTGGAACAGGGTTCCAATCCAGATCAGACCCAGAATTTAGCCGACGCCAAACCAGTATATTACCGAGTCGGCGCTGTTCACACCGGAGTCGGGTTTGCATAGACCTGGCTTTTCTAGCGTTGAAGTGGACACTTGGAGATGTCATCTCCAAGTGCCACTGAAAACGGACCAATCGGCCAGCAGGCGGCGTGCTCCAGGCCATCGTGACCCGGACCGCGCTGTTCACACTGCAGGGTTTCACGAGTTACGCCCGTGATAAACCTTGCTAGTTACCTGGGTTGGATTGCTGGGTCATTCGACCCGGCGATCCCACCCTCTCCCCTGTTACACCAAGGGCCTACCCGGTGTGACAAGGTCACTGGCATCATAGTGGAAGGCAGGTATATTTGCCCTAGATTCCTGACCTATGTCTTTTGATACCTCAGGAAGGTGTTTTGTGTTAGGAGCTTTTTGGGTTATTAGCTTCACAGGAGGCTAATTAGGGTTTTCAGCTGTGTTTAGTGCTGTGAGGCTGATCATTACAGGGAGACACTGCCTGCGGAAAGGACAGACTTTCATGTCTCTGTGAGAGAATCAGGGTGACGAAAGCAGGTAAACTTAACCTAGAAAAAGCTTCCTATACTTTGTTTGTTATACCCCTTTTACACCGTAGCTAAAACCCGGGTTTTTGAAGGGTTAACCCGGGCAGCTCCCTGGTGTAAAAGAGGAGAGGGTTGGATCGCCGGGTCGAGTGACCCGGCAATCCAACCCAGGTAACTAGCAGGGTTTAACACGGGCGTAGCCCATGAAACCCTGCTATGGGAACAGCGCACTCCGAAGACCTGGAGTGCGCTGCTAGCCGGCCGATTGGCCCGGCTTCAGTGGCGCTTGGAGATGACGTCATCTCCAAGCGTCGACTTTCACTCCGCAAAAGCCGGGTCTATGCAGACCCGACTGTGGTGTGAGCGGCTCTGACTCGGGAATATCCCGAGTCAGCGCCGGCAAAATTCCGGGTCTGATCCGGATAGGAACTTTGGCCCTGATTCAGACCCACTCGCAAGCGGCTGTCCGCTCGCAAGTGGGTCGATGGTCTGCACTGAGCATGCGCACTACGGAGGGAGCTCCGTTGTGCGCATGCGCCAGAAGCGACGAGCGAAGGAAAGTCCTTCGCTCGTTGTGTCTGATCAAAGGGGGCGTGCTGTCGATGTTGATTGACAGCACACCCCCTTTGGTGGGCGTGCCGGGGGCGTGCCTCCCTGACGGGGGTGTTCCCACGGGAACGCCTCCCATCAGAAGCCGGCCCACTGACATCACTAGTGATGTCAGTGGGAGTGATTTTGGCTCTGATAGAGCCAAAATCACTCCGGGCCTTGCGGTTGAAAACCTCAACCGCAGGCTCCGGCTCGCAGTTTCGATGGTCGCGATGGTCACGACCATCGCGGCCATCAAACTGCACGCTCGTATAGGCTGTGGGTGGTGACCCACAGCTATACGAGCGTCCAGGAGGACGCTCCATTTTTATGGAGGGCGGCCTTCATTCAGAGCGTGCGCTCTGCTCAGAGCGTACGGCTCTGAATGAGGGCCTTTGTTCCAACTCCGGGTCAGACCCGGAATTTAGGTGTAAAAGGGGTATTAGAGAGCTAGGATCACTTCTGTATAGCTAGTGCCAGACGGCAAGGTGTTTATTTCTGTTTATTTTGTTTGTATTGCTTAATAAATCTGGCGGAGGCCAGTTGCACCAGACTAGTGGACTTTGGGCCTGATTCAGACCCGGACGCTATGCTGCGCTCGCTCTCATTGAGCAATTTTTCACAATCTGCGCATGCGTATGAGTCGCAATGTGCGTGCGCGAACCAGTCATTGCGATGGGAAAGTGCTCGGCCGTAGCCCGCAGTCGGGCCGCTATTTTGAGTGACAGATAGTGCCGTTTGTGGGTGGTAACAGGAAGGTGCTTGAAAAAGGTGGTGTGGTTGTGCGAACGCAGGCGTGCCCGACCGTCAGAACAGCGTATAACGGGTGTGCATAATTAGCAAAGTAGCGTCATTACACACGTGACTGGGATGTGTTATAGCCTGAACTGCTCGCAATGTTGTGGTGGGAAAAGGCTGCCACAAGCGCTGCGAGCAGCTCCGATGGCTCTCCATGTTCCCGATTAATCCTACAACTGCCAGAGATGATGTGTGTTGCGAGTGGCAAAGGGGCGTCTTTATACAGGTGCGAGCGCATAGTGCGGCCACTCGCTATTAGTGGGCGGCTTTACGCGACGCAGTGTGAGCACATGATTTAAATATCCGGCCCCTTTTAGCCAGCGAGCGACGCAAATAGCGTCCGGGTCTGAATCAGGCCCTTTGTGTGATTTCTCAGCTGCTGCGCAGTGCCATCTACCCCAGGAAATGGTACCAGTTCCCTGACCTTGCTACAGCGGGTTAACCCTGCAATAACCCGGGTTTTAGCTCCAGTGTAAAAGGGGTATAAGTGAGTATATATAGCTGAGTATAAATAGCTGAGTATTAATAAGTGAGTATAATAAGTGAGTGTATATATAGCCGAGTATATATAGCTGAGTATAAATAAGTGAGTATAAATAAGTGAGTGTATATATAGCCGAGTATATATAGCTGAGTATAAATACTGTAGCTGAGTATAAATAGCTGAGTATTAATAAGTGAGTGTATATATAGCTGAGTATAAATACTGTAGCTGAGTATAAATAGCTGAGTATAAATAGCTGAGTATAAATACTGTAGCTGAGTATAAATAGCTGAGTATACTTAGCTGAGTATAAATAGCTGAGTATAAATAAGTGAGTATAAATAGCTGAGTATAAATACTGTAGCTGAGTATAAATAAGTGAGTATAAATAGCTGAGTATAAATACTGTAGCTGAGTATAAATAGCTGAGTATTAATAAGTGAGTGTATATATAGCCGAGTATAAATACTGTAGCTGAGTATAAATAAGTGAGTATAAATAGCTGAGTATAAATACTGTAGCTGAGTATAAATAGCTGAGCATAAATAGCTGAGTATAAATAGCTGAGTATAAATAGCTGAGTATAAATAAGTGAGTATAAATAGCTGAGTATAAATACTGTAGCTGAGTTTAAATAGCTGGGAATACTTAGCTGAGTATAAATAGCTGAGTATAAATAAGAAAGTATAAATAGCTGAGTATAAATACTGTAGCTGAGTATAAATAAGTGAGTATAAATAAGTGAGTATAAATAAGTGAGTATAAATAGCTGAGTATAAATAGCTGAGTATAAATAAGTGAGGATAAATAGCTGAGTATAAATACTGTAGCTGAGTATAAATAGCTGAGTATAAATAGCTGAGTATACTTAGCTGAGTATAAATAGCTGAGTATAAATAAGTGAGTATAAATAGCTGAGTATAAATAGCTGAGTATTAATAAGTGAGTGTATATATAGCCGAGTATATATAGCTGAGTATAAATATTGTAGCTGAGTATAAATAGCTAGGTATACTTAGCTGAGTATAAATAGCTGAGTATAAATAAGTGAGTATAAATAGCTGAGTATAACTACTGTAGCTGAGTATAAATAGCTGAGTATTAATAAGTGAGTGGATATATAGCCGATTATATATAGCAGATTATAAATTCTGTAGCTGAGTATAAAAAAGTGAGTATAAATAGCTGAGTTTAAATACTGTAGCTGAGTATAAATAGCTGAGCATAAATAGCTGAGTATAAATAGCTGAGTATAAATAGCTGAGTATAAATACTGTAGCTGAGTATAAATAGCTGAGTATAAATAGCTGAGTATAAATAAGTGAGTATAAATAGCTGAGTATAAATACTGTAGCTGAGTATAAATAGCTGAGTATACTTAGCTGAGTATAAATAGCTGAGTATAAATAAGTGAGTATAAATAGCTGAATATAAATACTGTAGCTGAGTATAAATAGCTGAGTATTAATAAATGAGTGTATATATAGCCGAGTATATATAGCTGAGTATAAATACTGTAGCTGAGTATAAATAAGTTAGAATAAATAGCTGAGTATAAATACTGTAGCTGAGTATAAATACTGTAGCTGACTATCAATAGCTGAGTATTAATAAGTGAGTGTATATATAGCTGAGTATAAATACTGTAGCTGAGTATAAATAGCTGAGTATAAATAGCTGAGTATAAATAGCTGAGTATAAATAGCTGAGTATAAATAAGTGAGTATAAATAGCTGAGTATAAATACTGTAGCTGAGTATAAATATCTGAGTATAAATAGCTGAGTATAAATAAGTGAGTATAAATAGCTGAGTATAAATACTGTAGCTGAGTATAAATAGATGAGTATTAATAAGTGAGAGTATATATAGCCGAGTATATATAGCTGAGTATAAATACTGTAGCTGAGTATAAATAAGTGAGTATAAATAGATGAGTATAAACACTGTAGCTGAGTATAAATAGCTGAGCATAAATAAGTGAGTATAAATAGCTGAGTATAAATAAGTGAGTATAAATAGCTGAGTATAAATAGCTGAGTATATATATCTGAGTATAAATAGCTGAGTATAAATACTGTAGCTGAGTATAAATAGCTGAGTATACTTAGCTGAGTATAAATAGCTGAGTATAAATAAGTGAGTATAAATACCTGAGTATAAATACTGTAGCTGAGTATAAATAGATGAGTATTAATAAGTGAGTGTATATATAGCCGAGTATATATAGCTGAGTATAAATACTGTAGCTGAGTATAAATAAGTGAGTATAAATAGCTGAGTATAAATACTGTAGCTGAGTATAAATAGCTGAGCATAAATAAGTGAGTATAAATAGCTGAGTATAAATAGCTGAGTATAAATAAGTGAGTATATATAGCTGAGTATAAATAGCTGAGTATAAATAGCTGAGTATAAATAAGTCAGTTTAAATAGCTGAGTATAAATACTGTAGCTGAGTATACTTAGCTGAGTATAAATAGCTGAGTATAAATAGCTGAGTATAAATACTGTAGCTGAGTATAAATAGCTGAGTATAAATAGCTGAGTATAAATAAGTGAGTATAAATAGCTGAGTATAAATACTGTAGCTGAGTATAAATAGCTGAGTATACTTAGCTGAGTATAAATAGCTGAGTATAAATAAGTGAGTATAAATAGCTGAATATAAATACTGTAGCTGAGTATAAATAGCTGAGTATTAATAAATGAGTGTATATATAGCCGAGTATATATAGCTGAGTATAAATACTGTAGCTGAGTATAAATAAGTTAGAATAAATAGCTGAGTATAAATACTGTAGCTGAGTATAAATACTGTAGCTGACTATCAATAGCTGAGTATTAATAAGTGAGTGTATATATAGCTGAGTATAAATACTGTAGCTGAGTATAAATAGCTGAGTATAAATAGCTGAGTATAAATAGCTGAGTATAAATAAGTGAGTATAAATAGCTGAGTATAAATACTGTAGCTGAGTATAAATATCTGAGTATAAATAGCTGAGTATAAATAAGTGAGTATAAATAGCTGAGTATAAATACTGTAGCTGAGTATAAATAGATGAGTATTAATAAGTGAGAGTATATATAGCCGAGTATATATAGCTGAGTATAAATACTGTAGCTGAGTATAAATAAGTGAGTATAAATAGATGAGTATAAACACTGTAGCTGAGTATAAATAGCTGAGCATAAATAAGTGAGTATAAATAGCTGAGTATAAATAAGTGAGTATAAATAGCTGAGTATAAATAGCTGAGTATAAATAGCTGAGTATATATATCTGAGTATAAATAGCTGAGTATAAATACTGTAGCTGAGTATAAATAGCTGAGTATACTTAGCTGAGTATAAATAGCTGAGTATAAATAAGTGAGTATAAATACCTGAGTATAAATACTGTAGCTGAGTATAAATAGATGAGTATTAATAAGTGAGTGTATATATAGCCGAGTATATATAGCTGAGTATAAATACTGTAGCTGAGTATAAATAAGTGAGTATAAATAGCTGAGTATAAATACTGTAGCTGAGTATAAATAGCTGAGCATAAATAAGTGAGTATAAATAGCTGAGTATAAATAGCTGAGTATAAATAAGTGAGTATATATAGCTGAGTATAAATAGCTGAGTATAAATAGCTGAGTATAAATAAGTCAGTTTAAATAGCTGAGTATAAATACTGTAGCTGAGTATACTTAGCTGAGTATAAATAGCTGAGTATAAATAAGTGAGTATAAATAGCTGAGTATAAATAATGTAGCTGAGTATAAATAGCTGAGTATTAATAAGTGAGTGTACATATAGCCGATTATATATAGCTGAGTATAAATACTGTAGCTGAGTATAAATAAGTGAGTATAAATAGCTGAGTATAAATACTGTAGCTGAGTATAAATACTGTAGCTGAGTATAAATAGCTGAGTATTAATAAGTGAGTGTATATATATCCAAGTATATATAGCTGAGTATAAATACTGTAGCTGAGTATAAATAAGTGAGTATAAATAGCTGATTATAAATACTGTAGCTGAGTATAAATAGCTGAGCATAAATAAGTGAGTATAAGTAGCTGAGTATAAATACTGTTAGCTGGGTATAAATAGCTGAGTATAAATAGCTGAGAATATATATCTGAGGATAAATAGCTGAGTATAAATACTGTAGCTGAGTATAAATACTGTAGCTGAGTATAAATAGCTGAGTATAAATACTGTAGCTGAGTATAAATAGCTGAGTATAAATACTGTAGCTGAGTATAAATAGCTGAGTATAAATACTGTAGCTGAGTATAAATAGCTGAGTATAAATAGCTGAGTATAAATAGCTGAGTATAAATACTGTAGCTGAGTATAAATAGCTGAGTATAAATACTATAGGTGAGTATAAATAGCTGAGTATAAATAGCTGAGTATAAATACTGTAGCTGAGTATAAATAGCTGAGTATAAATAGCTGAGTATAAATACTGTAGCTGAGTATAAATAGCTGAGAATATATATCTGAGGATAAATAGCTGAGTATAAATACTGTAGCTGAGTATAAATACTGTAGCTGAGTATAAATAGCTGAGTATAAATACTGTAGCTGAGTATAAATAGCTGAGTATAAATACTGTAGCTGAGTATAAATAGCTGAGTATAAATACTGTAGCTGAGTATAAATAGCTGAGTATAAATAGCTGAGTATAAATACTGTAGCTGAGTATAAATAGCTGAGTATAAATAGCTGAGTATAAATACTGTAGCTGAGTATAAGTAGCTGAGTATAAATAGCTGAGTATAAACAGCTGAGTATAAATACTGTAGCTGAGTGTAAATAGCTGAGTATAAATACTGTAGCTGAGTATAAATAGCTGAGTATAAATATCTGAGTATAAATAAGTGAGTATAAATAAGTGAGTATAAATAGCTGAGTATAAATACTGTAGCTGAGTATAATTAGCTGAGTATAAATAGCTGAGTATAAATACTGTAGCTGAGTATAAAAAGCTGAGTATAAATAAGTGAGTATAAATAAGTGAGTATAAATAAGTGAGTATAAATAGCTGAGTATAAATACTGTAGCTGAGTATAATTAGCTGAGTATAAATAGCTGAGTATAAATAATACCCCTTTTACACCAGAGCAAAAACCTGGGTTATTGCTGGTTCTACCCGGGTCGCAGCTCAGTGTAAAAGCGTCCCTGAAAAATAACCTGGGTCAAGTGACCCTGCAATCCAACCCAGGTAGCTACCAGGGTTGGACCCAGGATGGACCCAGGTAATGGTGCAGTGTAAACGGCGCAACCTGGGTTATCTGACCAGGATCATGCCTAAAATGAGCTGATTGGTGGTTGTGGAGCAGTCACCTCCCACTTTTTATGACCTCACAGGTTTAGCAGGGCAGACCTGAGTTCAGTTTGAACAGGGCTGACCTGGGAATAACCCAGATCAAAGGTGCAGTGTAAATGGGTCGGACCTGGGTCTGACAAGGGTTGGAACCATGTCCAAAAACCCAGGTCGGACCTCGGTTTTTGGTGGAAAAGAGGTATTAGTGAGTACAAATAAGTGAGTATAAATAGCTGAGTATAAATACTGTAGCTGAGTATAAATAAGTGAGTATAAATAGCTGAGTATAAATACTGTAGCTGAGTATAAATACTGTAGCTGAGTATAAATAGCTGAGTATTAATAAGTGAGTGTATATATAGCCGAGTATATATAGCTGAGTATAAATACTGTAGCTGAGTATAAATAGCTGAGTATAAATAGCTGAGTATAAATACTGTAGCTGAGTATAAATAGCTGAGTATACTTAGCTGAGTATAAATAGCTGAGTATAAATAAGTGAGTATAAATAGCTGAGTATAAATACTGTAGCTGAGTATAAATAGCTGAGTATTAATAAGTGAGTGTATATATAGCCGAGTATAAATACTGTAGCTGAGTATAAATAAGTGAGTATAAATAGCTGAGTATAAATACTGTAGCTGAGTATAAATAGCTGAGCATAAATAGCTGAGTATAAATAGCTGAGTATAAATAGCTGAGTATAAATATGTGAGTATAAATAGCTGAGTATAAATACTGTAGCTGAGTTTAAATAGCTGAGAATACTTAGCTGAGTATAAATAGCTGAGTATAAATAAGAAAGTATAAATAGCTGAGTATAAATACTGTAGCTGAGTATAAATAGCTGAGTATTAATAAATGAGTGTATATATAGCCGAGTATATATAGCTGAGTATAAATACTGTAGCTGAGTATAAATAAGTGAGTATAAATAGCTGAGAATAAATACTGTAGCTGAGTATAAATAGCTGAGTATAAATAAGTGAGTATAAATAGCTGAGTATAAATACTGTAGCTGAGTATAAATAGCTGAGTATAAATACTGTAGCTGAGTATAAATACCTGAGTATAAATACTGTAGCTGAGTATAAATAGCTGAGTATAAATAGCTGAGTATAAATACTGTAGCTGAGTAAAAATATCTGAGTATAAATACTATAGCTGAGTATAAATATCTGAGTATAAATACTATAGCTGAGTATAAATAGCTGAGTATAAATACTGTAGCTGATTATAAATAGCTGAGTATAAATAGCTGAGTATAAATAAGTGAGTATAAATAGCTGAGTATAAATACTGTAGCTGAGTATAAATAGCTGAGTATTAATAAGTGAGTGTATATATAGCCGAGTATAAATACTGTAGCTGAGTATAAATAAGTGAGTATAAATAGCTGAGTATAAATACTGTAGCTGAGCATAAATAGCTGAGCATAAATAGCTGAGTATAAATAAGTGAGTATAAATAAGTGAGTATAAATAAGTGAGTATAAATAAGTGAGTATAAATAGCTGAGTATAAATACTGTAGCTGAGTATAATTAGCTGAGTATAAATAGCTGAGTATAAATAATACCCCTTTTACACCAGAGCAAAAACCTGGGTTATTGCTGGTTCTACCCGGGTCGCAGCTCAGTGTAAAAGCGTCCCTGAAAAATAACCTGGGTCAAGTGACCCTGCAATCCAACCCAGGTAGCTACCAGGGTTGGACCCAGGATGGACCCAGGTAATGGTGCAGTGTAAACGGCGCAACCTGGGTTATCTGACCAGGATCATGCCTAAAATGAGCTGATTGGTGGTTGTGGAGCAGTCACCTCCCACTTTTTATGACCTCACAGGTTTAGCAGGGCAGACCTGAGTTCAGTTTGAACAGGGCTGACCTGGGAATAACCCAGATCAAAGGTGCAGTGTAAATGGGTCTGACCTGGGTCTGACAAGGGTTGGAACCATGTCCAAAAACCCAGGTCGGACCTCGGTTTTTGGTGGAAAAGAGGTATTAGTGAGTACAAATAAGTGAGTATAAATAGCTGAGTATAAATACTGTAGCTGAGTATAAATAAGTGAGTATAAATAGCTGAGTATAAATACTGTAGCTGAGTATAAATACTGTAGCTGAGTATAAATAGCTGAGTATTAATAAGTGAGTGTATATATAGCCGAGTATATATAGCTGAGTATAAATACTGTAGCTGAGTATAAATAGCTGAGTATAAATAGCTGAGTATAAATACTGTAGCTGAGTATAAATAGCTGAGTATACTTAGCTGAGTATAAATAGCTGAGTATAAATAAGTGAGTATAAATAGCTGAGTATAAATACTGTAGCTGAGTATAAATAGCTGAGTATAAATAGCTGAGTATAAATAGCTGAGTATAAATAAGTGAGTATAAATAAGTGAGTATAAATAAGTGAGTATAAATAGCTGAGTATAAATACTGTAGCTGAGTATAATTAGCTGAGTATAAATAGCTGAGTATAAATACTGTAGCTGAGTATAAAAAGCTGAGTATAAATAAGTGAGTATAAATAAGTGAGTATAAATAAGTGAGTATAAATAGCTGAGTATAAATACTGTAGCTGAGTATAATTAGCTGAGTATAAATAGCTGAGTATAAATACTGTAGCTGAGTATAAAAAGCTGAGTATAAATAAGTGAGTATAAATAAGTGAGTATAAATAAGTGAGTATAAATAAGTGAGTATAAATAGCTGAGTATAAATACTGTAGCTGAGTATAATTAGCTGAGTATAAATAGCTGAGTATAAATACTGTAGCTGAGTATAATTAGCTGAGTATAAATAGCTGAGTATAAATAATACCCCTTTTACACCAGAGCAAAAACCTGGGTTATTGCTGGTTCTACCCAGGTCGCAGCTCAGTGTAAAAGCGTCCCTGAAAAATAACCTGGGTCAAGTGACCCTGCAATCCAACCCAGGTAGCTACCAGGGTTGGACCCAGGATGGACCCAGGTAATGGTGCAGTGTAAACGGCGCAACCAGGGTTATCTGACCAGGATCATGCCTAAAATGAGCTGATTGGTGGTTGTGGAGCAGTCACCTCCCACTTTTTATGACCTCACAGGTTTAGCAGGGCAGACCTGAGTTCAGTTTGAACAGGGCTGACCTGGGAATAACCCAGATCAAAGGTGCAGTGTAAATGGGTCGGACCTGGGTCTGACAAGGGTTGGAACCATGTCCAAAAACCCAGGTCGGACCTCGGTTTTTGGTGGAAAAGAGGTATTAGTGAGTACAAATAAGTGAGTATAAATAGCTGAGTATAAATACTGTAGCTGAGTATAAATAAGTGAGTATAAATAGCTGAGTATAAATACTGTAGCTGAGTATAAATACTGTAGCTGAGTATAAATAGCTGAGTATTAATAAGTGAGTGTATATATAGCCGAGTATATATAGCTGAGTATAAATATTGTAGCTGAGTATAAATAGCTAGGTATACTTAGCTGAGTATAAATAGCTGAGTATAAATAAGTGAGTATAAATAGCTGAGTATAACTACTGTAGCTGAGTATAAATAGCTGAGTATTAATAAGTGAGTGGATATATAGCCGATTATATATAGCAGATTATAAATTCTGTAGCTGAGTATAAAAAAGTGAGTATAAATAGCTGAGTTTAAATACTGTAGCTGAGTATAAATAGCTGAGCATAAATAGCTGAGTATAAATAGCTGAGTATAAATAGCTGAGTATAAATAGCTGAGTATAAATACTGTAGCTGAGTATAAATAGCTGAGTATAAATAGCTGAGTATAAATAGCTGAGTATAAATAAGTGAGTATAAATAGCTGAGTATAAATACTGTAGCTGAGTATAAATAGCTGAGTATACTTAGCTGAGTATAAATAGCTGAGTATAAATAAGTGAGTATAAATAGCTGAATATAAATACTGTAGCTGAGTATAAATAGCTGAGTATTAATAAATGAGTGTATATATAGCCGAGTATATATAGCTGAGTATAAATACTGTAGCTGAGTATAAATAAGTTAGAATAAATAGCTGAGTATAAATACTGTAGCTGAGTATAAATACTGTAGCTGACTATCAATAGCTGAGTATTAATAAGTGAGTGTATATATAGCTGAGTATAAATACTGTAGCTGAGTATAAATAGCTGAGTATAAATAGCTGAGTATAAATAGCTGAGTATAAATAGCTGAGTATAAATAAGTGAGTATAAATAGCTGAGTATAAATACTGTAGCTGAGTATAAATATCTGAGTATAAATAGCTGAGTATAAATAAGTGAGTATAAATAGCTGAGTATAAATACTGTAGCTGTGTATAAATAGATGAGTATTAATAAGTGAGAGTATATATAGCCGAGTATATATAGATGAGTATAAATACTGTAGCTGAGTATAAATAAGTGAGTATAAATAGATGAGTATAAACACTGTAGCTGAGTATAAATAGCTGAGCATAAATAAGTGAGTATAAATAGCTGAGTATAAATAAGTGAGTATAAATAGCTGAGTATAAATAGCTGAGTATAAATAGCTGAGTATATATATCTGAGTATAAATAGCTGAGTATAAATACTGTAGCTGAGTATAAATAGCTGAGTATACTTAGCTGAGTATAAATAGCTGAGTATAAATAAGTGAGTATAAATACCTGAGTATAAATACTGTAGCTGAGTATAAATAGATGAGTATTAATAAGTGAGTGTATATATAGCCGAGTATATATAGCTGAGTATAAATACTGTAGCTGAGTATAAATAAGTGAGTATAAATAGCTGAGTATAAATACTGTAGCTGAGTATAAATAGCTGAGCATAAATAAGTGAGTATAAATAGCTGAGTATAAATAGCTGAGTATAAATAAGTGAGTATATATAGCTGAGTATAAATAGCTGAGTATAAATAGCTGAGTATAAATAAGTCAGTTTAAATAGCTGAGTATAAATACTGTAGCTGAGTATACTTAGCTGAGTATAAATAGCTGAGTATAAATAAGTGAGTATAAATAGCTGAGTATAAATAATGTAGCTGAGTATAAATAGCTGAGTATTAATAAGTGAGTGTACATATAGCCGATTATATATAGCTGAGTATAAATACTGTAGCTGAGTATAAATAAGTGAGTATAAATAGCTGAGTATAAATACTGTAGCTGAGTATAAATACTGTAGCTGAGTATAAATAGCTGAGTATTAATAAGTGAGTGTATATATATCCAAGTATATATAGCTGAGTATAAATACTGTAGCTGAGTATAAATAAGTGAGTATAAATAGCTGAGTATAAATACTGTAGCTGAGTATAAATAGCTGAGCATAAATAAGTGAGTATAAGTAGCTGAGTATAAATACTGTTAGCTGGATATAAATAGCTGAGTATAAATAGCTGAGAATATATATCTGAGGATAAATAGCTGAGTATAAATACTGTAGCTGAGTATAAATACTGTAGCTGAGTATAAATAGCTGAGTATAAATACTGTAGCTGAGTATAAATAGCTGAGTATAAATACTGTAGCTGAGTATAAATAGCTGAGTATAAATACTGTAGCTGAGTATAAATAGCTGAGTATAAATAGCTGAGTATAAATAGCTGAGTATAAATACTGTAGCTGAGTATAAATAGCTGAGTATAAATACTATAGGTGAGTATAAATAGCTGAGTATAAATAGCTGAGTATAAATACTGTAGCTGAGTATAAATAGCTGAGTATAAATAGCTGAGTATAAATACTGTAGCTGAGTATAAATAGCTGAGTATAAATAGCTGAGTATAAATACTGTAGTTGAGTATAAATAGCTGAGTATAAATAGCTGAGTATAAATACTGTAGCTGAGTATAAAAAGCTGAGTATAAATACTATAGCTGAGTATAAATAGCTGAGTATAAATACTGTAGCTGAGTATAAATAGCTGAGTATAAATACTGTAGCTGAGTATAAATAGCTGAGTATAAATAGCTGAGTATAAATACTGTAGCTGAGTATAAATAGCTGAGTATAAATAGCTGAGTATAAATACTGTAGCTGAGTATAAATAGCTGAGTATAAATAGCTGAGTATAAATACTATAGCTGAGTATAAATAGCTGAGTATAAAAAGCTGAGTATAAATACTGTATCTGAGTATAAATAGCTGATTATAAATAGCTGAGTATAAATACTGTAGCTGAGTATAAATAGCTGAATATAAATAGCTGAGTATAAATACTGTAGCTGAGTATAAATAGCTGAGTATAAATACTGTAGCTGAGTATACTTAGCTGAGTATAAATAGCTGAGTATAAATAAGTGAGTATAAATAGCTGAGTATAAATAATGTAGCTGAGTATAAATAGCTGAGTATTAATAAGTGAGTGTACATATAGCCGATTATATATAGCTGAGTATAAATACTGTAGCTGAGTATAAATAAGTGAGTATAAATAGCTGAGTATAAATACTGTAGCTGAGTATAAATACTGTAGCTGAGTATAAATAGCTGAGTATTAATAAGTGAGTGTATATATATCCAAGTATATATAGCTGAGTATAAATACTGTAGCTGAGTATAAATAAGTGAGTATAAATAGCTGAGTATAAATACTGTAGCTGAGTATAAATAGCTGAGCATAAATAAGTGAGTATAAGTAGCTGAGTATAAATACTGTTAGCTGGATATAAATAGCTGAGTATAAATAGCTGAGAATATATATCTGAGGATAAATAGCTGAGTATAAATACTGTAGCTGAGTATAAATACTGTAGCTGAGTATAAATAGCTGAGTATAAATACTGTAGCTGAGTATAAATAGCTGAGTATAAATACTGTAGCTGAGTATAAATAGCTGAGTATAAATACTGTAGCTGAGTATAAATAGCTGAGTATAAATAGCTGAGTATAAATAGCTGAGTATAAATACTGTAGCTGAGTATAAATAGCTGAGTATAAATACTATAGGTGAGTATAAATAGCTGAGTATAAATAGCTGAGTATAAATACTGTAGATGAGTATAAATAGCTGAGTATAAATAGCTGAGTATAAATACTGTAGCTGAGTATAAATAGCTGAGTATAAATAGCTGAGTATAAATACTGTAGTTGAGTATAAATAGCTGAGTATAAATAGCTGAGTATAAATACTGTAGCTGAGTATAAAAAGTTGAGTATAAATACTATAGCTGAGTATAAATAGCTGAGTATAAATACTGTAGCTGAGTATAAATAGCTGAGTATAAATACTGTAGCTGAGTATAAATAGCTGAGTATAAATAGCTGAGTATAAATACTGTAGCTGAGTATAAATAGCTGAGTATAAATAGCTGAGTATAAATACTGTAGCTGAGTATAAATAGCTGAGTATAAATACTATAGCTGAGTATAAATAGCTGAGTATAAAAAGCTGAGTATAAATACTGTATCTGAGTATAAATAGCTGATTATAAATAGCTGAGTATAAATACTGTAGCTGAGTATAAATAGCTGAATATAAATAGCTGAGTATAAATACTGTAGCTGAGTATAAATAGCTGAGTATAAATACTGTAGCTGAGTATAAATAGCTGAGAATAAATAGCTGAGTATAAATACTATAGCTGATTATAAATAGCTGAGTATAAATAGCTGAGTATAAATACTGTAGCTGAGTATAAATAGCTGAGTATAAATATCTGAGTATAAATACTGTAGCTGAGTATAAATAGCTGAGTATAAATACTATAGCTGAGTATAAATAGCTGAGTATAAATAGCTGAGTATAAATACTGTAGCTGAGTATAAATAGCTGATTATAAATAGCTGAGTATAAATACTGTAGCTGAGTGTAAATAGCTGAGTATAAATACTGTAGCTGAGTATAAATAGCTGAGAATAAATAGCTGAGTATAAATACTATAGCTGATTATAAATAGCTGAGTATAAATAGCTGAGTATAAATACTGTAGCTGAGTATAAATAGCTGAGTATAAATATCTGAGTATAAATACTGTAGCTGAGTATAAATAGCTGAGTATAAATACTATAGCTGAGTATAAATAGCTGAGTATAAATAGCTGAGTATAAATACTGTAGCTGAGTATAAATAGCTGATTATAAATAGCTGAGTATAAATACTGTAGCTGAGTGTACATAGCTGAGTATAAATACTGTAGCTGAGTATAAATAGCTGAGTATAAATACTGTAGCTGAGTATAAATAGCTGAGTATAAATAGCTGAGTATAAATACTGTAGCTGAGTATAAATAGCTGAGTATAAATAGCTGAGTATAAATACTGTAGCTGAGTATATATAGCTGAGTATAAATAGCTGAGTATAAATACTGTAGCTGAGTATAAATAGCTGAGTATAAATACTGTAGCTGAGTATAAATAGCTGAGTATAAATAGCTGAGTATAAATACTGTAGCTGAATATAAATAGCTGAGTATAAATACTGTAGCTGAGTATAAATAGCTGAGTATAAATAGCTGAGTATAAATACTGTAGCTGAGTATAAATAGCTGAGTATAAATAGCTGAGTATAAATACTGTAGCTGAGTATAAATAGCTGAGTATAAATAGCTGAGTATAAATACTGTAGCTGAGTATAAATAGCTGAGTATAAATACTGTAGCTGAGTATAAATAGCTGAGTTTAAATAGCTGAGTATAAATAGCTGAGTATAAATACTGTAGCTGAGTATAAATAGCTGAGTATAAATAGCTGAGTATAAATACTGTAGCTGAGTATAAATAGCTGAGTATAAATACTGTAGCTGAGTATAAATAGCTGAGTATAAATAGCTGAGTATAAATACTGTAGCTGAGTATAAGTAGCTGAGTATAAATAGCTGAGTATAAACAGCTGAGTATAAATAGATGAGTATAAATACTGTAGCTGAGTATAAATTGCTGAGTATAAATAGCTGAGTATAAATACTGTAGCTGAGTATAAATAGCTGAGTATAAATAGCTGAGTATAAATACTGTAGCTGAGTATAAGTAGCTGAGTATAAATAGCTGAGTATAAACAGCTGAGTATAAATAGCTGAGTATAAATACTGTAGCTGAGTATAAGTAGCTGAGTATAAATAGCTGAGTATAAACAGCTGAGTATAAATAGCTGAGTATAAATACTGTAGCTGAGTATAAATAGCTGAGTATAAATAGCTGAGTATAAATAGCTGAGTATAAATACTGTAGCTGAGTATAAATAGCTGAGTATAAATAGCTGAGTATAAATACTGTAGCTGAGTATAAATAGCTGAGTATAAATAGCTGAGTATAAATAGCTGAGTATAAATACTGTAGCTGAGTATAAATAGCTGAGTATAAATAGCTGAGTATAAATAGCTGAGTATAAATACTGTAGCTGAGTATAAATAGCTGAGTATGAATAGCTGAGTATAAATAGCTGAGTATAAATACTGTAGCTGAGTATAAATAGCTGAGTATAAATAGCTGAGTATAAATAGCTGAGTATAAATACTGTAGCTGAGTATAAATACTGTAGCTGAGTATAAATAGCTGAGTATAAATACTGTAGCTGAGTAAAAATAGCTAAGTATAAATAGCTGAGTATAAATAGCTGAGTATAAATAGCTGAGTATAAGTAGCTGAGTATAAATAGCTGAGTATAAATAGCTGAGTATAAATAGCTGAGTATAAATACTATAGCTGAGTATAAATAGCTGAGTATAAATAGCTGAGTATAAATACTGTAGCTGAGTATAAATAGCTGAGTATAAATAGTTGAGTATAAATAGCTGAGTATAAATACTGTAGCTGAGTATAAATAGCTGAGTATAAATAGCTGAGTATAAATAGCTGAGTATAAATACTGTAGCTGAGTATAAATAGCTGAGTATAAATAGCTGAGTATAAATAGCTGAGTATAAATACTGTAGCTGAGTATAAATAGATGAGTATAAATAGCTGAGTATAAATACTGTAGCTGAGTATAAATAGCTGAGTATAAATAGCTGAGTATAAATAGCTGAGTATAAATACTGTAGCTGAGTATAAATAGCTGAGTATAAACACTGTAGCTGAGTATAAATAGCTGAGTATAAATACTGTAGCTGAGTATAAATAGCTGAGTATAAATACTGTAGCTGAGTATAAATAGCTGAGTATAAATAGCTGAGTATAAATAGCTGAGTATAAATACTGTAGCTGAGTATAAATACTGTAGCTGAGTAAAAATAGCTGAGTATAAATACTGTAGCTGAGTATAAATAGCTGAGTATAAATAGCTAAGTATAAATACTGTAGCTGAGTATAAATAGCTGAGTATAAATAGCTGAGTATAAATACTGTAGCTGAGTATAAATAGCTGAGTATAAATAGCTGAGTATAAATACTGTAGCTGAGTATAAATAGCTGAGTATAAATACTGTAGCTGAGTATAAATAGCTGAGTATAAATACTGTAGCTGAGTATAAATAGCTGAGTATAAATAGCTGAGTATAAATACTGTAGCTGAGTATAAATAGCTGAGTATAAATAGCTGAGTATAAATAAGTGAGTATAAATAGCTGAGTATAAATACTGTAGCTGAGTATAAATAGCTGAGTATTAATAAGTGAGTGTATATATAGCCGAGTATAAATACTGTAGCTGAGTATAAATAAGTGAGTATAAATAGCTGAGTATAAATACTGTAGCTGAGTATAAATAGCTGAGCATAAATAGCTGAGTATAAATAGCTGAGTATAAATAGCTGAGTATAAATATGTGAGTATAAATAGCTGAGTATAAATACTGTAGCTGAGTTTAAATAGCTGAGAATACTTAGCTGAGTATAAATAGCTGAGTATAAATAAGAAAGTATAAATAGCTGAGTATAAATACTGTAGCTGAGTATAAATAGCTGAGTATTAATAAATGAGTGTATATATAGCCGAGTATATATAGCTGAGTATAAATACTGTAGCTGAGTATAAATAAGTGAGTATAAATAGCTGAGAATAAATACTGTAGCTGAGTATAAATAGCTGAGTATAAATAAGTGAGTATAAATAGCTGAGTATAAATACTGTAGCTGAGTATAAATAGCTGAGTATAAATACTGTAGCTGAGTATAAATACCTGAGTATAAATACTGTAGCTGAGTATAAATAGCTGAGTATAAATAGCTGAGTATAAATACTGTAGCTGAGTATAAATATCTGAGTATAAATACTATAGCTGAGTATAAATATCTGAGTATAAATACTATAGCTGAGTATAAATAGCTGAGTATAAATACTGTAGCTGATTATAAATAGCTGAGTATAAATAGCTGAGTATAAATAAGTGAGTATAAATAGCTGAGTATAAATACTGTAGCTGAGTATAAATAGCTGAGTATTAATAAGTGAGTGTATATATAGCCGAGTATAAATACTGTAGCTGAGTATAAATAAGTGAGTATAAATAGCTGAGTATAAATACTGTAGCTGAGCATAAATAGCTGAGCATAAAT
This sequence comes from Taudactylus pleione, assembly GCA_031769625.1. NCBI lineage: Eukaryota > Metazoa > Chordata > Amphibia > Anura > Myobatrachidae > Taudactylus > Taudactylus pleione. The sequence continues at coordinate 1,309,139 of JAUIMM010000845.1, forward strand.
AGCTGAGTATAAATAAGTGAGTATAAATAAGTGAGTATAAATAAGTGAGTATAAATAAGTGAGTATAAATAGCTGAGTATAAATACTGTAGCTGAGTATAATTAGCTGAGTATAAATAGCTGAGTATAAATAATACCCCTTTTACACCAGAGCAAAAACCTGGGTTATTGCTGGTTCTACCCGGGTCGCAGCTCAGTGTAAAAGCGTCCCTGAAAAATAACCTGGGTCAAGTGACCCTGCAATCCAACCCAGGTAGCTACCAGGGTTGGACGCAGGATGGACCCAGGTAATGGTGCAGTGTAAACGGCGCAACCTGGGTTATCTGACCAGGATCATGCCTAAAATGAGCTGATTGGTGGTTGTGGAGCAGTCACCTCCCACTTTTTATGACCTCACAGGTTTAGCAGGGCAGACCTGAGTTCAGTTTGAACAGGGCTGACCTGGGAATAACCCAGATCAAAGGTGCAGTGTAAATGGGTCTGACCTGGGTCTGACAAGGGTTGGAACCATGTCCAAAAACCCAGGTCGGACCTCGGTTTTTGGTGGAAAAGAGGTATTAGTGAGTACAAATAAGTGAGTATAAATAGCTGAGTATAAATACTGTAGCTGAGTATAAATAAGTGAGTATAAATAGCTGAGTATAAATACTGTAGCTGAGTATAAATACTGTAGCTGAGTATAAATAGCTGAGTATTAATAAGTGAGTGTATATATAGCCGAGTATATATAGCTGAGTATAAATACTGTAGCTGAGTATAAATAGCTGAGTATAAATAGCTGAGTATAAATACTGTAGCTGAGTATAAATAGCTGAGTATACTTAGCTGAGTATAAATAGCTGAGTATAAATAAGTGAGTATAAATAGCTGAGTATAAATACTGTAGCTGAGTATAAATAGCTGAGTATAAATAGCTGAGTATAAATAGCTGAGTATAAATAAGTGAGTATAAATAAGTGAGTATAAATAAGTGAGTATAAATAGCTGAGTATAAATACTGTAGCTGAGTATAATTAGCTGAGTATAAATAGCTGAGTATAAATACTGTAGCTGAGTATAAAAAGCTGAGTATAAATAAGTGAGTATAAATAAGTGAGTATAAATAAGTGAGTATAAATAAGTGAGTATAAATAGCTGAGTATAAATACTGTAGCTGAGTATAATTAGCTGAGTATAAATAGCTGAGTATAAATAATACCCCTTTTACACCAGAGCAAAAACCTGTGTTATTGCTGGTTCTACCCAGGTCGCAGCTCAGTGTAAAAGCGTCCCTGAAAAATAACCTGGGTCAAGTGACCCTGCAATCCAACCCAGGTAGCTACCAGGGTTGGACCCAGGATGGACCCAGGTAATGGTGCAGTGTAAACGGCGCAACCAGGGTTATCTGACCAGGATCATGCCTAAAATGAGCTGATTGGTGGTTGTGGAGCAGTCACCTCCCACTTTTTATGACCTCACAGGTTTAGCAGGGCAGACCTGAGTTCAGTTTGAACAGGGCTGACCTGGGAATAACCCAGATCAAAGGTGCAGTGTAAATGGGTCGGACCTGGGTCTGACAAGGGTTGGAACCATGTCCAAAAACCCAGGTCGGACCTCGGTTTTTGGTGGAAAAGAGGTATTAGTGAGTACAAATAAGTGAGTATAAATAGCTGAGTATAAATACTGTAGCTGAGTATAAATAAGTGAGTATAAATAGCTGAGTATAAGTACTGTAGCTGAGTATAAATACTGTAGCTGAGTATAAATAGCTGAGTATTAATAAGTGAGTGTATATATAGCCGAGTATATATAGCTGAGTATAAATATTGTAGCTGAGTATAAATAGCTAGGTATACTTAGCTGAGTATAAATAGCTGAGTATAAATAAGTGAGTATAAATAGCTGAGTATAACTACTGTAGCTGAGTATAAATAGCTGAGTATTAATAAGTGAGTGGATATATAGCCGATTATATATAGCAGATTATAAATTCTGTAGCTGAGTATAAAAAAGTGAGTATAAATAGCTGAGTTTAAATACTGTAGCTGAGTATAAATAGCTGAGCATAAATAGCTGAGTATAAATAGCTGAGTATAAATAGCTGAGTATAAATAGCTGAGTATAAATACTGTAGCTGAGTATAAATAGCTGAGTATAAATAGCTGAGTATAAATAAGTGAGTATAAATAGCTGAGTATAAATACTGTAGCTGAGTATAAATAGCTGAGTATACTTAGCTGAGTATAAATAGCTGAGTATAAATAAGTGAGTATAAATAGCTGAATATAAATACTGTAGCTGAGTATAAATAGCTGAGTATTAATAAATGAGTGTATATATAGCCGAGTATATATAGCTGAGTATAAATACTGTAGCTGAGTATAAATAAGTTAGAATAAATAGCTGAGTATAAATACTGTAGCTGAGTATAAATACTGTAGCTGACTATCAATAGCTGAGTATTAATAAGTGAGTGTATATATAGCTGAGTATAAATACTGTAGCTGAGTATAAATAGCTGAGTATAAATAGCTGAGTATAAATAGCTGAGTATAAATAGCTGAGTATAAATAAGTGAGTATAAATAGCTGAGTATAAATACTGTAGCTGAGTATAAATATCTGAGTATAAATAGCTGAGTATAAATAAGTGAGTATAAATAGCTGAGTATAAATACTGTAGCTGTGTATAAATAGATGAGTATTAATAAGTGAGAGTATATATAGCCGAGTATATATAGCTGAGTATAAATACTGTAGCTGAGTATAAATAAGTGAGTATAAATAGATGAGTATAAACACTGTAGCTGAGTATAAATAGCTGAGCATAAATAAGTGAGTATAAATAGCTGAGTATAAATAAGTGAGTATAAATAGCTGAGTATAAATAGCTGAGTATAAATAGCTGAGTATATATATCTGAGTATAAATAGCTGAGTATAAATACTGTAGCTGAGTATAAATAGCTGAGTATACTTAGCTGAGTATAAATAGCTGAGTATAAATAAGTGAGTATAAATACCTGAGTATAAATACTGTAGCTGAGTATAAATAGATGAGTATTAATAAGTGAGTGTATATATAGCCGAGTATATATAGCTGAGTATAAATACTGTAGCTGAGTATAAATACTGTAGCTGAGTATAAATAAGTGAGTATAAATAGCTGAGTATAAATACTGTAGCTGAGTATAAATAGATGAGCATAAATAAGTGAGTATAAATAGCTGAGTATAAATAGCTGAGTATAAATAAGTGAGTATATATAGCTGAGTATAAATAGCTGAGTATAAATAGCTGAGTATAAATAAGTCAGTTTAAATAGCTGAGTATAAATACTGTAGCTGAGTATACTTAGCTGAGTATAAATAGCTGAGTATAAATAAGTGAGTATAAATAGCTGAGTATAAATAATGTAGCTGAGTATAAATAGCTGAGTATTAATAAGTGAGTGTACATATAGCCGATTATATATAGCTGAGTATAAATACTGTAGCTGAGTATAAATAAGTGAGTATAAATAGCTGAGTATAAATACTGTAGCTGAGTATAAATACTGTAGCTGAGTATAAATAGCTGAGTATTAATAAGTGAGTGTATATATATCCAAGTATATATAGCTGAGTATAAATACTGTAGCTGAGTATAAATAAGTGAGTATAAATAGCTGAGTATAAATACTGTAGCTGAGTATAAATAGCTGAGCATAAATAAGTGAGTATAAGTAGCTGAGTATAAATACTGTTAGCTGGATATAAATAGCTGAGTATAAATAGCTGAGAATATATATCTGAGGATAAATAGCTGAGTATAAATACTGTAGCTGAGTATAAATACTGTAGCTGAGTATAAATAGCTGAGTATAAATACTGTAGCTGAGTATAAATAGCTGAGTATAAATACTGTAGCTGAGTATAATAAGCTGAGTATAAATACTGTAGCTGAGTATAAATAGCTGAGTATAAATAGCTGAGAATAAATAGCTGAGTATAAATACTGTAGCTGAGTATAAATAGCTGAGTATAAATACTATAGGTGAGTATAAATAGCTGAGTATAAATAGCTGAGTATAAATACTGTAGCTGAGTATAAATAGCTGAGTATAAATAGCTGAGTATAAATACTGTAGCTGAGTATAAATAGCTGAGTATAAATAGCTGAGTATAAATACTGTAGTTGAGTATAAATAGCTGAGTATAAATAGCTGAGTATAAATACTGTAGCTGAGTATAAAAAGCTGAGTATAAATACTATAGCTGAGTATAAATAGCTGAGTATAAATACTGTAGCTGAGTATAAATAGCTGAGTATAAATACTGTAGCTGAGTATAAATAGCTGAGTATAAATAGCTGAGTATAAATACTGTAGCTGAGTATAAATAGCTGAGTATAAATAGCTGAGTATAAATACTGTAGCTGAGTATAAATAGCTGAGTATAAATAGCTGAGTATAAATACTATAGCTGAGTATAAATAGCTGAGTATAAAAAGCTGAGTATAAATACTGTATCTGAGTATAAATAGCTGATTATAAATAGCTGAGTATAAATACTGTAGCTGAGTATAAATAGCTGAATATAAATAGCTGAGTATAAATACTGTAGCTGAGTATAAATAGCTGAGTATAAATACTGTAGCTGAGTATACTTAGCTGAGTATAAATAGCTGAGTATAAATAAGTGAGTATAAATAGCTGAGTATAAATAATGTAGCTGAGTATAAATAGCTGAGTATTAATAAGTGAGTGTACATATAGCCGATTATATATAGCTGAGTATAAATACTGTAGCTGAGTATAAATAAGTGAGTATAAATAGCTGAGTATAAATACTGTAGCTGAGTATAAATACTGTAGCTGAGTATAAATAGCTGAGTATTAATAAGTGAGTGTATATATATCCAAGTATATATAGCTGAGTATAAATACTGTAGCTGAGTATAAATAAGTGAGTATAAATAGCTGAGTATAAATACTGTAGCTGAGTATAAATAGCTGAGCATAAATAAGTGAGTATAAGTAGCTGAGTATAAATACTGTAGCTGAGTATAAATACTGTAGCTGAGTATAAATAGCTGAGTATAAATACTGTAGCTGAGTATAAATAGCTGAGTATAAATACTGTAGCTGAGTATAAATAGCTGAGTATAAATACTGTAGCTGAGTATAAATAGCTGAGTATAAATAGCTGAGTATAAATAGCTGAGTATAAATACTGTAGCTGAGTATAAATAGCTGAGTATAAATACTATAGGTGAGTATAAATAGCTGAGTATAAATAGCTGAGTATAAATACTGTAGCTGAGTATAAATAGCTGAGTATAAATAGCTGAGTATAAATACTGTAGCTGAGTATAAATAGCTGAGTATAAATAGCTGAGTATAAATACTGTAGTTGAGTATAAATAGCTGAGTATAAATAGCTGAGTATAAATACTGTAGCTGAGTATAAAAAGCTGAGTATAAATACTATAGCTGAGTATAAATAGCTGAGTATAAATACTGTAGCTGAGTATAAATAGCTGAGTATAAATACTGTAGCTGAGTATAAATAGCTGAGTATAAATAGCTGAGTATAAATACTGTAGCTGAGTATAAATAGCTGAGTATAAATAGCTGAGTATAAATACTGTAGCTGAGTATAAATAGCTGAGTATAAATAGCTGAGTATAAATACTATAGCTGAGTATAAATAGCTGAGTATAAAAAGCTGAGTATAAATACTGTATCTGAGTATAAATAGCTGATTATAAATAGCTGAGTATAAATACTGTAGCTGAGTATAAATAGCTGAATATAAATAGCTGAGTATAAATACTGTAGCTGAGTATAAATAGCTGAGTATAAATACTGTAGCTGAGTATAAATAGCTGAGAATAAATAGCTGAGTATAAATACTATAGCTGATTATAAATAGCTGAGTATAAATAGCTGAGTATAAATACTGTAGCTGAGTATAAATAGCTGAGTATAAATATCTGAGTATAAATACTGTAGCTGAGTATAAATAGCTGAGTATAAATACTATAGCTGAGTATAAATAGCTGAGTATAAATAGCTGAGTATAAATACTGTAGCTGAGTATAAATAGCTGATTATAAATAGCTGAGTATAAATACTGTAGCTGAGTGTAAATAGCTGAGTATAAATACTGTAGCTGAGTATAAATAGCTGAGAATAAATAGCTGAGTATAAATACTATAGCTGATTATAAATAGCTGAGTATAAATAGCTGAGTATAAATACTGTAGCTGAGTATAAATAGCTGAGTATAAATATCTGAGTATAAATACTGTAGCTGAGTATAAATAGCTGAGTATAAATACTATAGCTGAGTATAAATAGCTGAGTATAAATAGCTGAGTATAAATACTGTAGCTGAGTATAAATAGCTGATTATAAATAGCTGAGTATAAATACTGTAGCTGAGTGTAAATAGCTGAGTATAAATACTGTAGCTGAGTATAAATAGCTGAGTATAAATACTGTAGCTGAGTATAAATAGCTGAGTATAAATAGCTGAGTATAAATACTGTAGCTGAGTATAAATAGCTGAGTATAAATAGCTGAGTATAAATACTGTAGCTGAGTATATATAGCTGAGTATAAATAGCTGAGTATAAATACTGTAGCTGAGTATAAATAGCTGAGTATAAATACTGTAGCTGAGTATAAATAGCTGAGTATAAATAGCTGAGTATAAATACTGTAGCTGAATATAAATAGCTGAGTATAAATACTGTAGCTGAGTATAAATAGCTGAGTATAAATAGCTGAGTATAAATACTGTAGCTGAGTATAAATAGCTGAGTATAAATAGCTGAGTATAAATACTGTAGCTGAGTATAAATAGCTGAGTATAAATAGCTGAGTATAAATACTGTAGCTGAGCATAAATAGCTGAGTATAAATACTGTAGCTGAGTATAAATAGCTGAGTTTAAATAGCTGAGTATAAATAGCTGAGTATAAATACTGTAGCTGAGTATAAATAGCTGAGTATAAATAGCTGAGTATAAATACTGTAGCTGAGTATAAATAGCTGAGTATAAATACTGTAGCTGAGTATAAATAGCTGAGTATAAATAGCTGAGTATAAATACTGTAGCTGAGTATAAGTAGCTGATTATAAATAGCTGAGTATAAACAGCTGAGTATAAATAGATGAGTATAAATACTGTAGCTGAGTATAAATTGCTGAGTATAAATAGCTGAGTATAAATACTGTAGCTGAGTATAAATAGCTGAGTATAAATAGCTGAGTATAAATACTGTAGCTGAGTATAAGTAGCTGAGTATAAATAGCTGAGTATAAACAGCTGAGTATAAAGAGCTGAGTATAAATACTGTAGCTGAGTATAAATAGCTGAGTATAAATAGCTGAGTATAAATACTGTAGCTGAGTATAAGTAGCTGAGTATAAATAGCTGAGTATAAACAGCTGAGTATAAATAGCTGAGTATAAATACTGTAGCTGAGTATAAATAGCTGAGTATAAATAGCTGAGTATAAATAGCTGAGTATAAATACTGTAGCTGAGTATAAATAGCTGAGTATAAATAGCTGAGTATAAATACTGTAGCTGAGTATAAATAGCTGAGTATAAATAGCTGAGTATAAATAGCTGAGTATAAATACTGTAGCTGAGTATAAATAGCTGAGTATAAATAGCTGAGTATAAATAGCTGAGTATAAATACTGTAGCTGAGTATAAATAGCTGAGTATGAATAGCTGAGTATAAATAGCTGAGTATAAATACTGTAGCTGAGTATAAATAGCTGAGTATAAATAGCTGAGTATAAATAGCTGAGTATAAATACTGTAGCTGAGTATAAATAGCTGAGTATAAATACTGTAGCTGAGTATAAATAGCTGAGTATAAATAGCTGAGTATAAATAGCTGAGTATAAATAGCTGAGTATAAATACTGTAGCTGAGTATAAATACTGTAGCTGAGTATAAATAGCTGAGTATAAATACTGTAGCTGAGTAAAAATAGCTAAGTATAAATAGCTGAGTATAAATAGCTGAGTATAAATAGCTGAGTATAAGTAGCTGAGTATAAATAGCTGAGTATAAATAGCTGAGTATAAATAGCTGAGTATAAATACTATAGCTGAGTATAAATAGCTGAGTATAAATAGCTGAGTATAAATACTGTAGCTGAGTATAAATAGCTGAGTATAAATAGTTGAGTATAAATAGCTGAGTATAAATACTGTAGCTGAGTATAAATAGCTGAGTATAAATAGCTGAGTATAAATAGCTGAGTATAAATACTGTAGCTGAGTATAAATAGCTGAGTATAAATAGCTGAGTATAAATAGCTGAGTATAAATACTGTAGCTGAGTATAAATAGATGAGTATAAATAGCTGAGTATAAATACTGTAGCTGAGTATAAATAGCTGAGTATAAATAGCTGAGTATAAATAGCTGAGTATAAATACTGTAGCTGAGTATAAATAGCTGAGTATAAACACTGTAGCTGAGTATAAATAGCTGAGTATAAATACTGTAGCTGAGTATAAATAGCTGAGTATAAATACTGTAGCTGAGTATAAATAGCTGAGTATAAATAGCTGAGTATAAATACTGTAGCTGAGTATAAATACTGTAGCTGAGTAAAAATAGCTGAGTATAAATACTGTAGCTGAGTATAAATAGCTGAGTATAAATATCTAAGTATAAATACTGTAGCTGAGTATAAATAGCTGAGTATAAATAGCTGAGTATAAATACTGTAGCTGAGTATAAATAGCTGAGTATAAATAGCTGAGTATAAATACTGTAGCTGAGTATAAATAGCTGAGTATAAATACTGTAGCTGAGTATAAATAGCTGAGTATAAATACTGTAGCTGAGTATAAATAGCTGAGTATAAATAGCTGAGTATAAATACTGTAGCTGAGTATAAATAGCTGAGTATAAATAGCTGAGTATAAATAAGTGAGTATAAATAGCTGAGTATAAATACTGTAGCTGAGTATAAATAGCTGAGTATTAATAAGTGAGTGTATATATAGCCGAGTATAAATACTGTAGCTGAGTATAAATAAGTGAGTATAAATAGCTGAGTATAAATACTGTAGCTGAGTATAAATAGCTGAGCATAAATAGCTGAGTATAAATAGCTGAGTATAAATAGCTGAGTATAAATATGTGAGTATAAATAGCTGAGTATAAATACTGTAGCTGAGTTTAAATAGCTGAGAATACTTAGCTGAGTATAAATAGCTGAGTATAAATAAGAAAGTATAAATAGCTGAGTATAAATACTGTAGCTGAGTATAAATAGCTGAGTATTAATAAATGAGTGTATATATAGCCGAGTATATATAGCTGAGTATAAATACTGTAGCTGAGTATAAATAAGTGAGTATAAATAGCTGAGAATAAATACTGTAGCTGAGTATAAATAGCTGAGTATAAATAAGTGAGTATAAATAGCTGAGTATAAATACTGTAGCTGAGTATAAATAGCTGAGTATAAATACTGTAGCTGAGTATAAATACCTGAGTATAAATACTGTAGCTGAGTATAAATAGCTGAGTATAAATAGCTGAGTATAAATACTGTAGCTGAGTATAAATATCTGAGTATAAATACTATAGCTGAGTATAAATATCTGAGTATAAATACTATAGCTGAGTATAAATAGCTGAGTATAAATACTGTAGCTGATTATAAATAGCTGAGTATAAATAGCTGAGTATAAATAAGTGAGTATAAATAGCTGAGTATAAATACTGTAGCTGAGTATAAATAGCTGAGTATTAATAAGTGAGTGTATATATAGCCGAGTATAAATACTGTAGCTGAGTATAAATAAGTGAGTATAAATAGCTGAGTATAAATACTGTAGCTGAGCATAAATAGCTGAGCATAAATAGCTGAGTATAAATAAGTGAGTATAAATAAGTGAGTATAAATAAGTGAGTATAAATAAGTGAGTATAAATAGCTGAGTATAAATACTGTAGCTGAGTATAATTAGCTGAGTATAAATAGCTGAGTATAAATAATACCCCTTTTACACCAGAGCAAAAACCTGGGTTATTGCTGGTTCTACCCGGGTCGCAGCTCAGTGTAAAAGCGTCCCTGAAAAATAACCTGGGTCAAGTGACCCTGCAATCCAACCCAGGTAGCTACCAGGGTTGGACGCAGGATGGACCCAGGTAATGGTGCAGTGTAAACGGCGCAACCTGGGTTATCTGACCAGGATCATGCCTAAAATGAGCTGATTGGTGGTTGTGGAGCAGTCACCTCCCACTTTTTATGACCTCACAGGTTTAGCAGGGCAGACCTGAGTTCAGTTTGAACAGGGCTGACCTGGGAATAACCCAGATCAAAGGTGCAGTGTAAATGGGTCTGACCTGGGTCTGACAAGGGTTGGAACCATGTCCAAAAATCCAGGTCGGACCTCGGTTTTTGGTGGAAAAGAGGTATTAGTGAGTACAAATAAGTGAGTATAAATAGCTGAGTATAAATACTGTAGCTGAGTATAAATAAGTGAGTATAAATAGCTGAGTATAAATACTGTAGCTGAGTATAAATACTGTAGCTGAGTATAAATAGCTGAGTATTAATAAGTGAGTGTATATATAGCCGAGTATATATAGCTGAGTATAAATACTGTAGCTGAGTATAAATAGCTGAGTATAAATAGCTGAGTATAAATACTGTAGCTGAGTATAAATAGCTGAGTATACTTAGCTGAGTATAAATAGCTGAGTATAAATAAGTGAGTATAAATAGCTGAGTATAAATACTGTAGCTGAGTATAAATAGCTGAGTATAAATAGCTGAGTATAAATAGCTGAGTATAAATAAGTGAGTATAAATAAGTGAGTATAAATAAGTGAGTATAAATAGCTGAGTATAAATACTGTAGCTGAGTATAATTAGCTGAGTATAAATAGCTGAGTATAAATACTGTAGCTGAGTATAAAAAGCTGAGTATAAATAAGTGAGTATAAATAAGTGAGTATAAATAAGTGAGTATAAATAAGTGAGTATAAATAGCTGAGTATAAATACTGTAGCTGAGTATAATTAGCTGAGTATAAATAGCTGAGTATAAATAATACCCCTTTTACACCAGAGCAAAAACCTGTGTTATTGCTGGTTCTACCCAGGTCGCAGCTCAGTGTAAAAGCGTCCCTGAAAAATAACCTGGGTCAAGTGACCCTGCAATCCAACCCAGGTAGCTACCAGGGTTGGACCCAGGATGGACCCAGGTAATGGTGCAGTGTAAACGGCGCAACCAGGGTTATCTGACCAGGATCATGCCTAAAATGAGCTGATTGGTGGTTGTGGAGCAGTCACCTCCCACTTTTTATGACCTCACAGGTTTAGCAGGGCAGACCTGAGTTCAGTTTGAACAGGGCTGACCTGGGAATAACCCAGATCAAAGGTGCAGTGTAAATGGGTCGGACCTGGGTCTGACAAGGGTTGGAACCATGTCCAAAAACCCAGGTCGGACCTCGGTTTTTGGTGGAAAAGAGGTATTAGTGAGTACAAATAAGTGAGTATAAATAGCTGAGTATAAATACTGTAGCTGAGTATAAATAAGTGAGTATAAATAGCTGAGTATAAATACTGTAGCTGAGTATAAATACTGTAGCTGAGTATAAATAGCTGAGTATTAATAAGTGAGTGTATATATAGCCGAGTATATATAGCTGAGTATAAATATTGTAGCTGAGTATAAATAGCTAGGTATACTTAGCTGAGTATAAATAGCTGAGTATAAATAAGTGAGTATAAATAGCTGAGTATAACTACTGTAGCTGAGTATAAATAGCTGAGTATTAATAAGTGAGTGGATATATAGCCGATTATATATAGCAGATTATAAATTCTGTAGCTGAGTATAAAAAAGTGAGTATAAATAGCTGAGTTTAAATACTGTAGCTGAGTATAAATAGCTGAGCATAAATAGCTGAGTATAAATAGCTGAGTATAAATAGCTGAGTATAAATAGCTGAGTATAAATAGCTGAGTATAAATACTGTAGCTGAGTATAAATAGCTGAGTATAAATAGCTGAGTATAAATAAGTGAGTATAAATAGCTGAGTATAAATACTGTAGCTGAGTATAAATAGCTGAGTATACTTAGCTGAGTATAAATAGCTGAGTATAAATAAGTGAGTATAAATAGCTGAATATAAATACTGTAGCTGAGTATAAATAGCTGAGTATTAATAAATGAGTGTATATATAGCCGAGTATATATAGCTGAGTATAAATACTGTAGCTGAGTATAAATAAGTTAGAATAAATAGCTGAGTATAAATACTGTAGCTGAGTATAAATACTGTAGCTGACTATCAATAGCTGAGTATTAATAAGTGAGTGTATATATAGCTGAGTATAAATACTGTAGCTGAGTATAAATAGCTGAGTATAAATAGCTGAGTATAAATAGCTGAGTATAAATAGCTGAGTATAAATAAGTGAGTATAAATAGCTGAGTATAAATACTGTAGCTGAGTATAAATATCTGAGTATAAATAGCTGAGTATAAATAAGTGAGTATAAATAGCTGAGTATAAATACTGTAGCTGTGTATAAATAGATGAGTATTAATAAGTGAGAGTATATATAGCCGAGTATATATAGCTGAGTATAAATACTGTAGCTGAGTATAAATAAGTGAGTATAAATAGATGAGTATAAACACTGTAGCTGAGTATAAATAGCTGAGCATAAATAAGTGAGTATAAATAGCTGAGTATAAATAAGTGAGTATAAATAGCTGAGTATAAATAGCTGAGTATAAATAGCTGAGTATATATATCTGAGTATAAATAGCTGAGTATAAATACTGTAGCTGAGTATAAATAGCTGAGTATACTTAGCTGAGTATAAATAGCTGAGTATAAATAAGTGAGTATAAATACCTGAGTATAAATACTGTAGCTGAGTATAAATAGATGAGTATTAATAAGTGAGTGTATATATAGCCGAGTATATATAGCTGAGTATAAATACTGTAGCTGAGTATAAATAAGTGAGTATAAATAGCTGAGTATAAATACTGTAGCTGAGTATAAATAGCTGAGCATAAATAAGTGAGTATAAATAGCTGAGTATAAATAGCTGAGTATAAATAAGTGAGTATATATAGCTGAGTATAAATAGCTGAGTATAAATAGCTGAGTATAAATAAGTCAGTTTAAATAGCTGAGTATAAATACTGTAGCTGAGTATACTTAGCTGAGTATAAATAGCTGAGTATAAATAAGTGAGTATAAATAGCTGAGTATAAATAATGTAGCTGAGTATAAATAGCTGAGTATTAATAAGTGAGTGTACATATAGCCGATTATATATAGCTGAGTATAAATACTGTAGCTGAGTATAAATAAGTGAGTATAAATAGCTGAGTATAAATACTGTAGCTGAGTATAAATACTGTAGCTGAGTATAAATAGCTGAGTATTAATAAGTGAGTGTATATATATCCAAGTATATATAGCTGAGTATAAATACTGTAGCTGAGTATAAATAAGTGAGTATAAATAGCTGAGTATAAATACTGTAGCTGAGTATAAATAGCTGAGCATAAATAAGTGAGTATAAGTAGCTGAGTATAAATACTGTTAGCTGGGTATAAATAGCTGAGTATAAATAGCTGAGAATATATATCTGAGGATAAATAGCTGAGTATAAATACTGTAGCTGAGTATAAATACTGTAGCTGAGTATAAATAGCTGAGTATAAATACTGTAGCTGAGTATAAATAGCTGAGTATAAATACTGTAGCTGAGTATAAATAGCTGAGTATAAATACTGTAGCTGAGTATAAATAGCTGAGTATAAATAGCTGAGTATAAATAGCTGAGTATAAATACTGTAGCTGAGTATAAATAGCTGAGTATAAATACTATAGGTGAGTATAAATAGCTGAGTATAAATAGCTGAGTATAAATACTGTAGCTGAGTATAAATAGCTGAGTATAAATAGCTGAGTATAAATACTGTAGCTGAGTATAAATAGCTGAGTATAAATAGCTGAGTATAAATACTGTAGTTGAGTATAAATAGCTGAGTATAAATAGCTGAGTATAAATACTGTAGCTGAGTATAAAAAGCTGAGTATAAATACTATAGCTGAGTATAAATAGCTGAGTATAAATACTGTAGCTGAGTATAAATAGCTGAGTATAAATACTGTAGCTGAGTATAAATAGCTGAGTATAAATAGCTGAGTATAAATACTGTAGCTGAGTATAAATAGCTGAGTATAAATAGCTGAGTATAAATACTGTAGCTGAGTATAAATAGCTGAGTATAAATAGCTGAGTATAAATACTATAGCTGAGTATAAATAGCTGAGTATAAAAAGCTGAGTATAAATACTGTATCTGAGTATAAATAGCTGATTTTAAATAGCTGAGTATAAATACTGTAGCTGAGTATAAATAGCTGAATATAAATAGCTGAGTATAAATACTGTAGCTGAGTATAAATAGCTGAGTATAAATACTGTAGCTGAGTATAAATAGCTGAGAATAAATAGCTGAGTATAAATACTATAGCTGATTATAAATAGCTGAGTATAAATAGCTGAGTATAAATACTGTAGCTGAGTATAAATAGCTGAGTATAAATATCTGAGTATAAATACTGTAGCTGAGTATAAATAGCTGAGTATAAATACTATAGCTGAGTATAAATAGCTGAGTATAAATAGCTGAGTATAAATACTGTAGCTGAGTATAAATAGCTGATTATAAATAGCTGAGTATAAATACTGTAGCTGAGTGTAAATAGCTGAGTATAAATACTGTAGCTGAGTATAAATAGCTGAGAATAAATAGCTGAGTATAAATACTATAGCTGATTATAAATAGCTGAGTATAAATAGCTGAGTATAAATACTGTAGCTGAGTATAAATAGCTGAGTATAAATATCTGAGTATAAATACTGTAGCTGAGTATAAATAGCTGAGTATAAATACTATAGCTGAGTATAAATAGCTGAGTATAAATAGCTGAGTATAAATACTGTAGCTGAGTATAAATAGCTGATTATAAATAGCTGAGTATAAATACTGTAGCTGAGTGTAAATAGCTGAGTATAAATACTGTAGCTGAGTATAAATAGCTGAGTATAAATACTGTAGCTGAGTATAAATAGCTGAGTATAAATAGCTGAGTATAAATACTGTAGCTGAGTATAAATAGCTGAGTATAAATAGCTGAGTATAAATACTGTAGCTGAGTATATATAGCTGAGTATAAATAGCTGAGTATAAATACTGTAGCTGAGTATAAATAGCTGAGTATAAATACTGTAGCTGAGTATAAATAGCTGAGTATAAATAGCTGAGTATAAATACTGTAGCTGAATATAAATAGCTGAGTATAAATACTGTAGCTGAGTATAAATAGCTGAGTATAAATAGCTGAGTATAAATACTGTAGCTGAGTATAAATAGCTGAGTATAAATAGCTGAGTATAAATACTGTAGCTGAGTATAAATAGCTGAGTATAAATAGCTGAGTATAAATACTGTAGCTGAGTATAAATAGCTGAGTATAAATACTGTAGCTGAGTATAAATAGCTGAGTTTAAATAGCTGAGTATAAATAGCTGAGTATAAATACTGTAGCTGAGTATAAATAGCTGAGTATAAATAGCTGAGTATAAATACTGTAGCTGAGTATAAATAGCTGAGTATAAATAGCTGAGTATAAATAGCTGAGTATAAATACTGTAGCTGAGTATAAATAGCTGAGTATAAATAGCTGAGTATAAATACTGTAGCTGAGTATAAGTAGCTGAGTATAAATAGCTGAGTATAAACAGCTGAGTATAAATAGATGAGTATAAATACTGTAGCTGAGTATAAATTGCTGAGTATAAATAGCTGAGTATAAATACTGTAGCTGAGTATAAATAGCTGAGTATAAATAGCTGAGTATAAATACTGTAGCTGAGTATAAGTAGCTGAGTATAAATAGCTGAGTATAAACAGCTGAGTATAAATAGCTGAGTATAAATAGTGTAGCTGAGTATAAATAGCTGAGTATAAATAGCTGAGTATAAATACTGTAGCTGAGTATAAATAGCTGAGTATAAATAGCTGAGTATAAATAGCTGAGTATAAATACTGTAGCTGAGTATAAATAGCTGAGTATAAATAGCGGAGTATACATACTGTAGCTGAATATAAATAGCTGAGTATAAATAGCTGAGTATAAATACTGTAGCTGAGTATAAATAGCTGAGTATAAATAGCTGAGTATAAATAGCTGAGTATAAATACTGTAGCTGAGTATAAATAGCTGAGTATAAATAGCTGAGTATAAATACTGTAGCTGAGTATAAATAGCTGAGTATAAATACTGTAGCTGAGTATAAATAGCTGAGTATAAATAGCTGAGTATAAATAGCTGAGTATAAATAGCTGAGTATAAATACTGTAGCTGAGTATAAATAGCTGAGTATAAATAGCTGAGTATAAATACTGTAGCTGAGTATAAATAGCTGAGTATAAATACTGTAGCTGAGTATAAATACTGTAGCTGAGTATAAATACTGTAGCTGAGTATAAATAGCTGAGTATAAATAGCTGAGTATAAATACTGTAGCTGAGTATAAATAGCTGAGTATAAATAGCTGAGTATAAATACTGTAGCTGAGTATAAATAGCTGAGTATAAATAGCTGAGTATAAATAGCTGAGTATATATAGCTGAGTATAAATACTGTAGCTGAGTATAAATAGCTGAGTATAAATAGCGGAGTATAAATACTGTAGCTGAGTATAAATAGCTGAGTATAAATAGCTGAGTATAAATACTGTAGCTGAGTATAAATAGCTGAGTATAAATAGCTGAGTATAAATACTGTAGCTGAGTATATATAGCTGAGTATAAATAGCTGAGTATAAATACTGTAGCTGAGTATAAATAGCTGAGTATAAATAGCTGAGTATAAATACTGTAGCTGAGTATAAATAGCTGTGTATAAATAGCTGAGTATAAATAACTGAGTATAAATACTGTTGCTGAGTATAAATAGCTGAGTATAAATAGCTGAGTATAAATAGCTGAGTATAAATACTGTAGCTGAGTATAAATAGCTGAGTATAAATAGCTGAGTATAAATACTGTAGCTGAGTATAAATAGCTGAGTATAAATAGCTGAGTATAAATAGCTGAGTATAAATACTGTAGCTGAGTATAAATAGCTGAGTATAAATAGCGGAGTATACATACTGTAGCTGAGTATAAATAGCTGAGTATAAATAGCTGAGTATAAATACTGTAGCTGAGTATAAATAGCTGAGTATAAATAGCTGAGTATAAATACTGTAGCTGAGTATAAATAGCTGAGTATAAATAGCTGAGTATAAATACTGTAGCTGAGTATAAATAGCTGAGTATAAATAGCTGAGTATAAATACTGTAGCTGAGTATAAATAGCTGAGTATAAATAGCTGAGTATAAATAGCTGAGTATAAATACTGTAGCTGAGTATAAATAGCTGAGTATAAATAGCTGAGTATAAATACTGTAGCTGAGTATAAATAGCTGAGTATAAATAGCTGAGTATAAATAGCTGAGTATAAATACTGTAGCTGAGTATAAATACTGTAGCTGAGTATAAATACTGTAGCTGAGTATAAATAGCTGAGTATAAATAGCTGAGTATAAATAGCTGAGTATAAATACTGTAGCTGAGTATAAATAGCTGAGTATAAATAGCTGAGTATAAATAGCTGAGTATAAATAGCTGAGTATAAATACTGTAGCTGAGTATAAATAGCTGAGTATAAATAGCGGAGTATAAATACTGTAGCTGAGTATAAATAGCTGAGTATAAATAGCTGAGTATAAATACTGTAGCTGAGTATAAATAGCTGAGTATAAATAGCTGAGTATAAATACTGTAGCTGAGTATAAATAGCTGAGTATAAATAGCTGAGTATAAATACTGTAGCTGAGTATAAATAGCTGAGTATAAATAGCTGAGTATAAATAACTGAGTATAAATACTGTAGCTGAGTATAAATAGCTGAGTATAAATAGCTGAGTATAAATAGCTGAGTATAAATAGCTGAGTATAAATAGCTGAGTATAAATACTGTAGCTGAGTATAAATAGCTGAGTATAAATAGCTGAGTATAAATAGCTGAGTATAAATACTGTAGCTGAGTATAAATAGCTGAGTATAAATAGCTGAGTATAAATACTGTAGCTGAGTATAAATAGCTGAGTATAAATAGCTGAGTATAAATACTGTAGCTGAGTATAAATAGCTGAGTATAAATAGCTGAGTATAAATACTGTAGCTGAGTATAAATAGCTGAGTATAAATAGCTGAGTATAAATAGCTGAGTATAAATACTGTAGCTGAGTATAAATAGCTGAGTATAAATAGCTGAGTATAAATACTGTAGCTGAGTATAAATAGCTGAGTATAAATAGCTGAGTATAAATAGCTGAGTATAAATACTGTAGCTGAGTATAAATACTGTAGCTGAGTATAAATACTGTAGCTGAGTATAAATAGCTGAGTATAAATAGCTGAGTATAAATAGCTGAGTATAAATACTGTAGCTGAGTATAAATAGCTGAGTATAAATAGCTGAGTATATATAGCTGAGTATAAATAGCTGAGTATAAATACTGTAGCTGAGTATAAATAGCTGAGTATAAATAGCGGAGTATAAATACTGTAGCTGAGTATAAATAGCTGAGTATAAATAGCTGAGTATAAATACTGTAGCTGAGTATAAATAGCTGAGTATAAATAGCTGAGTATAAATACTGTAGCTGAGTATAAATAGCTGAGTATAAATAGCTGAGTATAAATACTGTAGCTGAGTATAAATAGCTGAGTATAAATAGCTGAGTATAAATACTGTAGCTGAGTATAAATAGCTGAGTATAAATAGCTGAGTATAAATAGCTGAGTATAAATACTGTAGCTGAGTATAAATAGCTGAGTATAAATAGCTGAGTATAAATAGCTGAGTATAAATAGCTGAGTATAAATACTGAAGCTGAGTATAAATAGCTGAGTATAAATAGCTGAGTATAAATACTGTAGCTGAGTATAAATAGCTGAGTATAAATAGCTGAGTATAAATACTGTAGGTATAAATAGCTGAGTATAAATAGCTGAGTATAAATAGCTGAGTATAAATACTGTAGCTGAGTATAAATAGCTGAGTATAAATAGCGGAGTATACATACTGTAGCTGAGTATAAATAGCTGAGTATAAATAGCTGAGTATAAATACTGTAGCTGAGTATAAATAGCTGAGTATAAATAGCTGAGTATAAATAGCTGAGTATAAATACTGTAGCTGAGTATAAATAGCTGAGTATAAATACTGTAGCTGAGTATAAATAGCTGAGTATAAATAGCTGAGTATAAATACTGTAGCTGAGTATAAATAGCTGAGTATAAATAGCTGAGTATAAATAGCTGAGTATAAATACTGTAGCTGAGTATAAATAGCTGAGAATAAATAGCTGAGTACAAATAGCTGAGTATAAATAGCTGAGTATAAATACTGTAGCTGAGTATAAATAGCTGAGTATAAATAGTTGAGTATAAATAGCTGAGTATAAATACTGTAGCTGAGTATAAATACTGTAGCTGAGTATAAATAGCTGAGTATAAATACTGTAGCTGAGTATAAATAGCTGAGTATAAATAGCTGAGTATAAATACTGTAGCTGAGTATAAATAGCTGAGTATAAATAGCTGAGTATAAATAGCTGAGTATAAATACTGTAGCTGAGTATAAATACTGTAGCTGAGTATAAATAGCTGAGTATAAATAGCTGAGTATAAATACTGTAGCTGAGTATAAATTGCGGAGTATAAATAGATGAGTATAAATAGCTGAGTATAAATAGCTGAGTATAAATAGCTGAGTATAAATAGCTGAGTATAAATACTGTAGCTGAGTATAAATACTGTAGCTGAGTATAAATAGCGGAGTATAAATACTGTAGCTGAGTATAAATAGCTGAGTATAAATAGCTGAGTATAAATAGCTGAGTATAAATAGCTGAGTATAAATACTGTAGCTGAGTATAAATAGCTGAGTATAAATACTATAGCTGAGTATAAATAGCTGAGTATAAATAGCTGAGTATAAATACTGTAGCTGAGTATAAATAGCTGAGTATAAATAGCTGAGTATAAATACTGTAGCTGAGTATAAATAGCTGAGTATAAATAGCTGAGTATAAATACTGTAGCTGAGTATAAATAGCTGAGTATAAATAGCTGAGTATAAATACTGTAGCTGAGTATAAATAGCTGAGTATAAATAGCTGAGTATAAATACTGTAGCTGAGTATAAATACTGTAGCTGAGTATAAATAGCTGAGTATAAAAAGCTGAGTATAAATACTGTAGCTGAGTATAAATTGCGGAGTATAAATAGCTGAGTATGAATAGATGAGTATAAATAGCTGAGTATAAATATCTGAGTATAAATAGCTGAGTATAAATAGCTGAGTATAAATACTGGAGCTGAGTATAAATAGCTGAGTATAAATACTGTAGCTGAGTATAAATAGCTAAGTATAAATAGTTGAGTATAAATAGCTGAGTATAAATACTGTAGCTGAGTATGAATAGCTGAGTATAAATACTGTAGCTGAGTATAAATAGCTGAGTATAAATAGCTGAGTATAAATACTATAGCTGAGTATAAATAGCTGAGTATAAATACTGTAGCTGAGTATAAATACTGTAGCTGAGTATAAATAGCTGAGTATAAATACTGTAGCTGAGTATAAATAGCTGAGTATAAATAGCTGAGTATAAATAGCTGAGTATAAATATTGTAGCTGAGTATAAATAGCTGAGTATAAATAGCTGAGTATAAATACTGTAGCTGAGTAAAAATTGCGGAGTATAAATAGCTGAGTATAAATAGCTGAGTATAAATAGCTGAGTACAAATATCTGAGTATAAATAGCTGAGTATAAATAGCTGAGTATAAATACTGGAGCTGAGTATAAATAGCTGAGTATAAATACTGTAGCTGAGTATAAATAGCTGAGTATAAATAGCTGAGTATAAATAGCTGAGTATAAATAGCTGAGTATAAATACTGTAGCTGAGTATAAATACTGTAGCTGAGTATAAATAGCTGAGTATAAATACTGTAGCTGAGTATAAATAGCTGAGTATAAATAGCTGAGTATAAATACTGTAGCTGAGTAAAAATAGCTGAGTATAAATAGCTGAGTATAAATAGCTGAGTATAAATACTGTAGCTGAGTATAAATAGCTGAGTATAAATAGCTGAGTATATAGCTGAGTATCTGTAGCTGAGTATAAATATCAGAGTATAAATACTGTAGCTGAGTATAAATAGCGGAGTATAAATAGCGGAGTATAAATAGCGGAGTATAAATAGCTGAGTATAAATAGCTGAGTAAAAATAGCTGAGTATAAATACTGTAGCTGAGTATAAATTGCTGAGTATAAATACTGTAGCTGAGTATAAATACTGTAGCTGAGTATAAATAGCTGAGTATAAATAGCTGAGTATAAATAGCTGAGTATAAATACTGTAGCTGAGTATAAATAGCTGAGTATAAATAGCTGAGTATAAATACTGTAGCTGAGTATAAATACTGTAGCTGAGTATAAATAGCTGAGTATAAATAGCTGAGTATAAATAGCTGAGTATAAATACTGTAGCTGAGTATAAATAGCTGAGTATAAATACTGTAGCTGAGTATAAATACTGTAGCTGAGTATAAATAGCTGAGTATAAATAGCTGAGTATAAATAGTGTAGCTGAGTATAAATAGCTGAGTATAAATAGCGGAGTATAAATACTGTAGCTGAGTATAAATAGCTGAGTATAAATAGCTGAGTATAAATAGCTGAGTATAAATACTGTAGCTGAGTATAAATAGCTGAGTATAAATAGCGGAGTATAAATACTGTAGCTGAGTATAAATTGCTGAGTATAAATACTGTAGCTGAGTATAAATAGCTGAGTATAAATACTGTAGCTGAGTATAAATACTGTAGCTGAGTATAAATAGCTGAGTATAAATAGCTGAGTATAAATACTGTAGCTGAGTATAAATAGCTGAGTATAAATAGCTGAGTATAAATAGCTGAGTATAAATACTGTAGCTGAGTATAAATACTGTAGCTGAGTATAAATACTGTAGCTGAGTATAAATAGCTGAGTATAAATAGCTGAGTATAAATACTGTAGCTGAGTATAAATAGCTGAGTATAAATAGCTGAGTATAAATACTGTAGCTGAGTATAAATAGCTGAGTATAAATACTGTAGCTGAGTATAAATACTGTAGCTGAGTATAAATAGCTGAGTATAAATAGCTGAGTATAAATAGTGTAGCTGAGTATAAATAGCTGAGTATAAATAGCTGAGTATAAATACTGTAGCTGAGTATAAATAGCTGAGTATAAATAGCTGAGTATAAATAGCTGAGTATAAATACTGTAGCTGAGTATAAATAGCTGAGTATAAATAGCTGAGTATAAATAGCTGAGTATAAATACTGTAGCTGAGTATAAATAGCAGAGTATAAATACTGTAGCTGAGTATAAATAGCTGAGTATAAATAGCTGAGTATAAATAGCTGAGTATAAACACTGTAGCTGAGTATAAATAGCTGAGTATAAATACTGTAGCTGAGTATAAATTGCTGAGTATAAATACTGTAGCTGAGTATAAATAGCTGAGTATAAATTCTGTAGCTGAGTATAAATACTGTAGCTGAGTATAAATAGCTGAGTATAAATAGCTGAGTATAAATACTGTAGCTGAGTATAAATAGCTGAGTATAAATAGCTGAGTATAAATACTGTAGCTGAGTATAAATACTGTAGCTGAGTATAAATACTGTAGCTGAGTATAAATAGCTGAGTATAAATAGCTGAGTATAAATACTGTAGCTGAGTATAAATAGCTGAGTATAAATAGCTGAGTATAAATACTGTAGCTGAGTATAAATACTGTAGCTGAGTATAAATAGCTGAGTATAAAAAGCTGAGTATAAATACTGTAGCTGAGTATAAATTGCGGAGTATAAATAGCTGAGTATGAATAGATGAGTATAAATAGCTGAGTATAAATATCTGAGTATAAATAGCTGAGTATAAATAGCTGAGTATAAATACTGGAGCTGAGTATAAATAGCTGAGTATAAATACTGTAGCTGAGTATAAATAGCTAAGTATAAATAGTTGAGTATAAATAGCTGAGTATAAATACTGTAGCTGAGTATGAATAGCTGAGTATAAATACTGTAGCTGAGTATAAATAGCTGAGTATAAATAGCTGAGTATAAATACTATAGCTGAGTATAAATAGCTGAGTATAAATACTGTAGCTGAGTATAAATACTGTAGCTGAGTATAAATAGCTGAGTATAAATACTGTAGCTGAGTATAAATAGCTGAGTATAAATAGCTGAGTATAAATAGCTGAGTATAAATATTGTAGCTGAGTATAAATAGCTGAGTATAAATAGCTGAGTATAAATACTGTAGCTGAGTAAAAATTGCGGAGTATAAATAGCTGAGTATAAATAGCTGAGTATAAATAGCTGAGTACAAATATCTGAGTATAAATAGCTGAGTATAAATAGCTGAGTATAAATACTGGAGCTGAGTATAAATAGCTGAGTATAAATACTGTAGCTGAGTATAAATAGCTGAGTATAAATAGCTGAGTATAAATAGCTGAGTATAAATAGCTGAGTATAAATACTGTAGCTGAGTATAAATACTGTAGCTGAGTATAAATAGCTGAGTATAAATACTGTAGCTGAGTATAAATAGCTGAGTATAAATAGCTGAGTATAAATACTGTAGCTGAGTAAAAATAGCTGAGTATAAATAGCTGAGTATAAATAGCTGAGTATAAATACTGTAGCTGAGTATAAATAGCTGAGTATAAATAGCTGAGTATAAATAGCTGAGTATAAATACTGTAGCTGAGTATAAATATCAGAGTATAAATACTGTAGCTGAGTATAAATAGCGGAGTATAAATAGCGGAGTATAAATAGCGGAGTATAAATAGCTGAGTATAAATAGCTGAGTAAAAATAGCTGAGTATAAATACTGTAGCTGAGTATAAATTGCTGAGTATAAATACTGTAGCTGAGTATAAATACTGTAGCTGAGTATAAATAGCTGAGTATAAATAGCTGAGTATAAATAGCTGAGTATAAATACTGTAGCTGAGTATAAATAGCTGAGTATAAATAGCTGAGTATAAATACTGTAGCTGAGTATAAATACTGTAGCTGAGTATAAATAGCTGAGTATAAATAGCTGAGTATAAATAGCTGAGTATAAATACTGTAGCTGAGTATAAATAGCTGAGTATAAATACTGTAGCTGAGTATAAATACTGTAGCTGAGTATAAATAGCTGAGTATAAATAGCTGAGTATAAATAGTGTAGCTGAGTATAAATAGCTGAGTATAAATAGCGGAGTATAAATACTGTAGCTGAGTATAAATAGCTGAGTATAAATAGCTGAGTATAAATAGCTGAGTATAAATACTGTAGCTGAGTATAAATAGCTGAGTATAAATAGCGGAGTATAAATACTGTAGCTGAGTATAAATTGCTGAGTATAAATACTGTAGCTGAGTATAAATTGCTGAGTATAAATACTGTAGCTGAGTATAAATACTGTAGCTGAGTATAAATAGCTGAGTATAAATAGCTGAGTATAAATACTGTAGCTGAGTATAAATAGCTGAGTATAAATAGCTGAGTATAAATAGCTGAGTATAAATACTGTAGCTGAGTATAAATACTGTAGCTGAGTATAAATAGCTGAGTATAAATAGCTGAGTATAAATAGCTGAGTATAAATACTGTAGCTGAGTATAAATAGCTGAGTATAAATAGCTGAGTATAAATACTGTAGCTGAGTATAAATAGCTGAGTATAAATACTGTAGCTGAGTATAAATACTGTAGCTGAGTATAAATAGCTGAGTATAAATAGCTGAGTATAAATAGTGTAGCTGAGTATAAATAGCTGAGTATAAATAGCTGAGTATAAATACTGTAGCTGAGTATAAATAGCTGAGTATAAATAGCTGAGTATAAATAGCTGAGTATAAATACTGTAGCTGAGTATAAATAGCTGAGTATAAATAGCTGAGTATAAATAGCTGAGTATAAATACTGTAGCTGAGTATAAATAGCAGAGTATAAATACTGTAGCTGAGTATAAATAGCTGAGTATAAATAGCTGAGTATAAATAGCTGAGTATAAACACTGTAGCTGAGTATAAATAGCTGAGTATAAATACTGTAGCTGAGTATAAATTGCTGAGTATAAATACTGTAGCTGAGTATAAATAGCTGAGTATAAATTCTGTAGCTGAGTATAAATACTGTAGCTGAGTATAAATAGCTGAGTATAAATAGCTGAGTATAAATACTGTAGCTGAGTATAAATAGCTGAGTATAAATAGCTGAGTATAAATACTGTAGCTGAGTATAAATACTGTAGCTGAGTATAAATACTGTAGCTGAGTATAAATAGCTGAGTATAAATAGCTGAGTATAAATACTGTAGCTGAGTATAAAAAGCTGAGTATAAATAGCTGAGTATAAATACTGTAGCTGAGTATTAATAGCTGAGTATAAATAGCTGAGTATAAATAGCTGAGTATAAATAGCTGAGTATAAATACTGTAGCTGAGTATAAATAGCTGAGTATAAATAGCGGAGTATAAATACTGTAGCTGAGTATAAATAGCTGAGTATAAATAGCTGAGTATAAATACTGTAGCTGAGTATAAATAGCTGAGTATAAATAGCTGAGTATAAATACTGTAGCTGAGTATAAATAGCTGAGTATAAATAGCGGAGTATAAATACTGTAGCTGAGTATAAATAGCTGAGTATAAATACTGTAGCTGAGTATAAATAGCTGAGTATAAATAGCGGAGTATAAATACTGTAGCTGAGTATAAATTGCTGAGTATAAATACTGTAGCTGAGTATAAATAGCTGAGTATAAATACTGTAGCTGAGTATAAATACTGTAGCTGAGTATAAATAGCTGAGTATAAATAGCTGAGTATAAATACTGTAGCTGAGTATAAATAGCTGAGTATAAATAGCTGAGTATAAATAGCTGAGTATAAATACTGTAGCTGAGTATAAATACTGTAGCTGAGTATAAATACTGTAGCTGAGTATAAATAGCTGAGTATAAATAGCTGAGTATAAATACTGTAGCTGAGTATAAATAGCTGAGTATAAATAGCTGAGTATAAATACTGTAGCTGAGTATAAATAGCTGAGTATAAATACTGTAGCTGAGTATAAATACTGTAGCTGAGTATAAATAGCTGAGTATAAATAGCTGAGTATAAATAGTGTAGCTGAGTATAAATAGCTGAGTATAAATAGCTGAGTATAAATACTGTAGCTGAGTATAAATAGCTGAGTATAAATAGCTGAGTATAAATAGCTGAGTATAAATACTGTAGCTGAGTATAAATAGCTGAGTATAAATAGCTGAGTATAAATAGCTGAGTATAAATACTGTAGCTGAGTATAAATAGCAGAGTATAAATACTGTAGCTGAGTATAAATAGCTGAGTATAAATAGCTGAGTATAAATAGCTGAGTATAAACACTGTAGCTGAGTATAAATAGCTGAGTATAAATACTGTAGCTGAGTATAAATTGCTGAGTATAAATACTGTAGCTGAGTATAAATAGCTGAGTATAAATTCTGTAGCTGAGTATAAATACTGTAGCTGAGTATAAATAGCTGAGTATAAATAGCTGAGTATAAATACTGTAGCTGAGTATAAATAGCTGAGTATAAATAGCTGAGTATAAATACTGTAGCTGAGTATAAATACTGTAGCTGAGTATAAATACTGTAGCTGAGTATAAATAGCTGAGTATAAATAGCTGAGTATAAATACTGTAGCTGAGTATAAATAGCTGAGTATAAATAGCTGAGTATAAATACTGTAGCTGAGTATAAATACTGTAGCTGAGTATAAATAGCTGAGTATAAAAAGCTGAGTATAAATACTGTAGCTGAGTATAAATTGCGGAGTATAAATAGCTGAGTATGAATAGATGAGTATAAATAGCTGAGTATAAATATCTGAGTATAAATAGCTGAGTATAAATAGCTGAGTATAAATACTGGAGCTGAGTATAAATAGCTGAGTATAAATACTGTAGCTGAGTATAAATAGCTAAGTATAAATAGTTGAGTATAAATAGCTGAGTATAAATACTGTAGCTGAGTATGAATAGCTGAGTATAAATACTGTAGCTGAGTATAAATAGCTGAGTATAAATAGCTGAGTATAAATACTATAGCTGAGTATAAATAGCTGAGTATAAATACTGTAGCTGAGTATAAATACTGTAGCTGAGTATAAATAGCTGAGTATAAATACTGTAGCTGAGTATAAATAGCTGAGTATAAATAGCTGAGTATAAATAGCTGAGTATAAATATTGTAGCTGAGTATAAATAGCTGAGTATAAATAGCTGAGTATAAATACTGTAGCTGAGTAAAAATTGCGGAGTATAAATAGCTGAGTATAAATAGCTGAGTATAAATAGCTGAGTACAAATATCTGAGTATAAATAGCTGAGTATAAATAGCTGAGTATAAATACTGGAGCTGAGTATAAATAGCTGAGTATAAATACTGTAGCTGAGTATAAATAGCTGAGTATAAATAGCTGAGTATAAATAGCTGAGTATAAATAGCTGAGTATAAATACTGTAGCTGAGTATAAATACTGTAGCTGAGTATAAATAGCTGAGTATAAATACTGTAGCTGAGTATAAATAGCTGAGTATAAATAGCTGAGTATAAATACTGTAGCTGAGTAAAAATAGCTGAGTATAAATAGCTGAGTATAAATAGCTGAGTATAAATACTGTAGCTGAGTATAAATAGCTGAGTATAAATAGCTGAGTATAAATAGCTGAGTATAAATACTGTAGCTGAGTATAAATATCAGAGTATAAATACTGTAGCTGAGTATAAATAGCGGAGTATAAATAGCGGAGTATAAATAGCGGAGTATAAATAGCTGAGTATAAATAGCTGAGTAAAAATAGCTGAGTATAAATACTGTAGCTGAGTATAAATTGCTGAGTATAAATACTGTAGCTGAGTATAAATACTGTAGCTGAGTATAAATAGCTGAGTATAAATAGCTGAGTATAAATAGCTGAGTATAAATACTGTAGCTGAGTATAAATAGCTGAGTATAAATAGCTGAGTATAAATACTGTAGCTGAGTATAAATACTGTAGCTGAGTATAAATAGCTGAGTATAAATAGCTGAGTATAAATAGCTGAGTATAAATACTGTAGCTGAGTATAAATAGCTGAGTATAAATACTGTAGCTGAGTATAAATACTGTAGCTGAGTATAAATAGCTGAGTATAAATAGCTGAGTATAAATAGTGTAGCTGAGTATAAATAGCTGAGTATAAATAGCGGAGTATAAATACTGTAGCTGAGTATAAATAGCTGAGTATAAATAGCTGAGTATAAATAGCTGAGTATAAATACTGTAGCTGAGTATAAATAGCTGAGTATAAATAGCGGAGTATAAATACTGTAGCTGAGTATAAATTGCTGAGTATAAATACTGTAGCTGAGTATAAATTGCTGAGTATAAATACTGTAGCTGAGTATAAATACTGTAGCTGAGTATAAATAGCTGAGTATAAATAGCTGAGTATAAATACTGTAGCTGAGTATAAATAGCTGAGTATAAATAGCTGAGTATAAATAGCTGAGTATAAATACTGTAGCTGAGTATAAATACTGTAGCTGAGTATAAATAGCTGAGTATAAATAGCTGAGTATAAATAGCTGAGTATAAATACTGTAGCTGAGTATAAATAGCTGAGTATAAATAGCTGAGTATAAATACTGTAGCTGAGTATAAATAGCTGAGTATAAATACTGTAGCTGAGTATAAATACTGTAGCTGAGTATAAATAGCTGAGTATAAATAGCTGAGTATAAATAGTGTAGCTGAGTATAAATAGCTGAGTATAAATAGCTGAGTATAAATACTGTAGCTGAGTATAAATAGCTGAGTATAAATAGCTGAGTATAAATAGCTGAGTATAAATACTGTAGCTGAGTATAAATAGCTGAGTATAAATAGCTGAGTATAAATAGCTGAGTATAAATACTGTAGCTGAGTATAAATAGCAGAGTATAAATACTGTAGCTGAGTATAAATAGCTGAGTATAAATAGCTGAGTATAAATAGCTGAGTATAAACACTGTAGCTGAGTATAAATAGCTGAGTATAAATACTGTAGCTGAGTATAAATTGCTGAGTATAAATACTGTAGCTGAGTATAAATAGCTGAGTATAAATTCTGTAGCTGAGTATAAATACTGTAGCTGAGTATAAATAGCTGAGTATAAATAGCTGAGTATAAATACTGTAGCTGAGTATAAATAGCTGAGTATAAATAGCTGAGTATAAATACTGTAGCTGAGTATAAATACTGTAGCTGAGTATAAATACTGTAGCTGAGTATAAATAGCTGAGTATAAATAGCTGAGTATAAATACTGTAGCTGAGTATAAAAAGCTGAGTATAAATAGCTGAGTATAAATACTGTAGCTGAGTATTAATAGCTGAGTATAAATAGCTGAGTATAAATAGCTGAGTATAAATAGCTGAGTATAAATACTGTAGCTGAGTATAAATAGCTGAGTATAAATAGCGGAGTATAAATACTGTAGCTGAGTATAAATAGCTGAGTATAAATAGCTGAGTATAAATACTGTAGCTGAGTATAAATAGCTGAGTATAAATAGCTGAGTATAAATACTGTAGCTGAGTATAAATAGCTGAGTATAAATAGCGGAGTATAAATACTGTAGCTGAGTATAAATAGCTGAGTATAAATAGCTGAGTATAAATACTGTAGCTGAGTATAAATAGCTGAGTATAAATAGCGGAGTATAAATACTGTAGCTGAGTATAAATAGCTGAGTATAAATAGCTGAGTATAAATACTGTAGCTGAGTATAAATAGCTGAGTATAAATAGCTGAGTATAAATAGCTGAGTATAAATACTGTAGCTGAGTATAAATAGCTGAGTATAAATAGCTGAGTATAAATAGCTGAGTATAAATACTGAAGCTGAGTATAAATAGCTGAGTATAAATAGCTGAGTATAAATACTGAAGCTGAGTATAAATAGCTGAGTATAAATAGCTGAGTATAAATAGCTGAGTATAAATACTGTAGCTGAGTATAAATACTGTAGCTGAGTCTAAATACTGTAGCTGAGTATAAATAGCTGAGTATAAATAGCTGAGTATAAATACTGTAGCTGAGTATAAAAAGCTGAGTATAAATAGCTGAGTATAAATACTGTAGCTGAGTATTAATAGCTGAGTATAAATAGCTGAGTATAAATAGCTGAGTATAAATAGCTGAGTATAAATACTGTAGCTGAGTATAAATAGCTGAGTATAAATAGCGGAGTATAAATACTGTAGCTGAGTATAAATAGCTGAGTATAAATAGCTGAGTATAAATACTGTAGCTGAGTATAAATAGCTGAGTATAAATAGCTGAGTATAAATACTGTAGCTGAGTATAAATAGCTGAGTATAAATAGCGGAGTATAAATACTGTAGCTGAGTATAAATAGCTGAGTATAAATAGCTGAGTATAAATACTGTAGCTGAGTATAAATAGCTGAGTATAAATAGCGGAGTATAAATACTGTAGCTGAGTATAAATAGCTGAGTATAAATAGCTGAGTATAAATACTGTAGCTGAGTATAAATAGCTGAGTATAAATAGCTGAGTATAAATAGCTGAGTATAAATACTGTAGCTGAGTATAAATAGCTGAGTATAAATAGCTGAGCATAAATAGCTGAGTATAAATACTGAAGCTGAGTATAAATAGCTGAGTATAAATAGCTGAGTATAAATACTGTAGCTGAGTATAAATAGCTGAGTATAAATAGCTGAGAATAAATACTGTAGCTGAGTATAAATAGCTGAGTATAAATAGCTGAGTATAAATACTGTAGCTGAGTATAAATAGCTGAGTATAAATAGCTGAGTATAAATACTGTAGCTGAGTATAAATAGCTGAGTATAAATAGCTGAGTACAAATAGCTGAGTATAAATAGCTGAGTATAAATACTGTAGCTGAGTATAAATAGCTGAGTATAAATAGCTGAGTATAAATAGCTGAGTATAAATACTGTAGCTGAGTATAAATACTGTAGCTGAGTATAAATACTGTAGCTGAGTATAAATAGCTGAGTATAAATACTGTAGCTGAGTATAAATAGCTGAGTATAAATAGCTGAGTATAAATACTGTAGCTGAGTATAAATAGCTGAGTATAAATAGCTGAGTATAAATACTGTAGCTGAGTATAAATAGCTGAGTATAAATAGCTGAGTATAAATTGCTGAGTATAAATACTGTAGCTGAGTATAAATACTGTAGCTGAGTATAAATAGCTGAGTATACATAGCTGAGTATAAATACTGTAGCTTAGTATAAATTGCTGAGTATAAATAGCGGAGTATACATACTGTAGCTGAGTATAAATAGCTGAGTATAAATAGCTGAGTATAAATACTGTAGCTGAGTATAAATAGCTGAGTATAAATAGCTGAGTATAAATAGCTGAGTATAAATACTGTAGCTGAGTATAAATAGCTGAGTATAAATAGCTGAGTATAAATACTGTAGCTGAGTATAAATAGCTGAGTATAAATAGCTGAGTATAAATACTGTAGCTGAGTATAAATAGCTGAGTATAAATACTGTAGCTGAGTATAAATAGCTGAGTATAAATAGCTGAGTATAAATAGCTGAGTATAAATACTGTAGCTGAGTATAAATAGCTGACTATAAATAGCGGAGTATACATACTGTAGCTGAGTATAAATAGCTGAGTATAAATACTGTAGCTGAGTATAAATAGCTGAGTATCAATAGCTGAGTATAAAAAGCTGAGTATAAATACTGTAGCTGAGTATAAATAGCTGAGTATAAATACTGTAGCTGAGTATAAATAGCTGAGTACAAATAGCTGAGTATAAATAGCTGAGTATAAATACTGTAGCTGAGTATAAATAGCTGAGTATAAATAGCTGAGTATAAATAGCTGAGTATAAATACTGTAGCTGAGTATAAATACTGTAGCTGAGTATAAATACTGTAGCTGAGTATAAATAGCTGAGTATAAATAGCTGAGTATAAATACTGTAGCTGAGTATAAAAAGCTGAGTATAAATAGCTGAGTATAAATACTGTAGCTGAGTATTAATAGCTGAGTATAAATAGCTGAGTATAAATAGCTGAGTATAAATAGCTGAGTATAAATACTGTAGCTGAGTATAAATAGCTGAGTATAAATAGCGGAGTATAAATACTGTAGCTGAGTATAAATAGCTGAGTATAAATAGCTGAGTATAAATACTGTAGCTGAGTATAAATAGCTGAGTATAAATAGCTGAGTATAAATACTGTAGCTGAGTATAAATAGCTGAGTATAAATAGCGGAGTATAAATACTGTAGCTGAGTATAAATAGCTGAGTATAAATAGCTGAGTATAAATACTGTAGCTGAGTATAAATAGCTGAGTATAAATAGCGGAGTATAAATACTGTAGCTGAGTATAAATAGCTGAGTATAAATAGCTGAGTATAAATACTGTAGCTGAGTATAAATAGCTGAGTATAAATAGCTGAGTATAAATAGCTGAGTATAAATACTGTAGCTGAGTATAAATAGCTGAGTATAAATAGCTGAGCATAAATAGCTGAGTATAAATACTGAAGCTGAGTATAAATAGCTGAGTATAAATAGCTGAGTATAAATACTGTAGCTGAGTATAAATAGCTGAGTATAAATAGCTGAGAATAAATACTGTAGCTGAGTATAAATAGCTGAGTATAAATAGCTGAGTATAAATACTGTAGCTGAGTATAAATAGCTGAGTATAAATAGCTGAGTATAAATACTGTAGCTGAGTATAAATAGCTGAGTATAAATAGCTGAGTACAAATAGCTGAGTATAAATAGCTGAGTATAAATACTGTAGCTGAGTATAAATAGCTGAGTATAAATAGCTGAGTATAAATAGCTGAGTATAAATACTGTAGCTGAGTATAAATACTGTAGCTGAGTATAAATACTGTAGCTGAGTATAAATAGCTGAGTATAAATACTGTAGCTGAGTATAAATAGCTGAGTATAAATAGCTGAGTATAAATACTGTAGCTGAGTATAAATAGCTGAGTATAAATAGCTGAGTATAAATACTGTAGCTGAGTATAAATAGCTGAGTATAAATAGCTGAGTATAAATTGCTGAGTATAAATACTGTAGCTGAGTATAAATACTGTAGCTGAGTATAAATAGCTGAGTATACATAGCTGAGTATAAATACTGTAGCTTAGTATAAATTGCTGAGTATAAATAGCGGAGTATACATACTGTAGCTGAGTATAAATAGCTGAGTATAAATAGCTGAGTATAAATACTGTAGCTGAGTATAAATAGCTGAGTATAAATAGCTGAGTATAAATAGCTGAGTATAAATACTGTAGCTGAGTATAAATAGCTGAGTATAAATAGCTGAGTATAAATACTGTAGCTGAGTATAAATAGCTGAGTATAAATAGCTGAGTATAAATACTGTAGCTGAGTATAAATAGCTGAGTATAAATAGCTGAGTATAAATAGCTGAGTATAAATACTGTAGCTGAGTATAAATAGCTGAGTATAAATACTGTAGCTGAGTATAAATAGCTGAGTATAAATAGCTGAGTATAAATACTGTAGCTGAGTATAAATAGCTGAGTATAAATAGCTGAGTATAAATAGCTGAGTATAAATACTGTAGCTGAGTATAAATAGCTGAGTATAAATAGCGGAGTATACATACTGTAGCTGAGTATAAATAGCTGAGTATAAATAGCTGAGTATAAATACTGTAGCTGAGTATAAATAGCTGAGTATCAATAGCTGAGTATAAAAAGCTGAGTATAAATACTGTAGCTGAGTATAAATAGCTGAGTATAAATACTGTAGCTGAGTATAAATAGCTGAGTATAAATAGCTGAGTATAAATACTGTAGCTGAGTATAAATAGCTGAGTATAAATAGCTGAGTATAAATAGCTGAGTATAAATACTGTAGCTGAGTATAAATAGCTGAGTACAAATAGCTGAGTACAAATAGCTGAGTATAAATAGCTGAGTATAAATACTGTAGCTGAGTATAAATAGCTGAGTATAAATAGCTGAGTATAAATAGCTGAGTATAAATACTGTAGCTGAGTATAAATACTGTAGCTGAGTATAAATAGCTGAGTATAAATACTGTAGCTGAGTATAAATAGCTGAGTATAAATAGCTGAGTATAAATACTGTAGCTGAGTATAAATAGCTGAGTATAAATAGCTGAGTATAAATACTGTAGCTGAGTATAAATAGCTGAGTATAAATAGCTGAGTATAAATAGCTGAGTATAAATACTGTAGCTGAGTATAAATACTGTAGCTGAGTATAAATAGCTGAGTATAAATAGCTGAGTATAAATACTGTAGCTGAGTATAAATTGCGGAGTATAAATAGATGAGTATAAATAGCTGAGTATAAATAGCTGAGTATAAATAGCTGAGTATAAACAGCTGAGTATAAATACTGTAGCTGAGTATAAATACTGTAGCTGAGTATAAATAGCTGAGTATAAATACTGTAGCTGAGTATAAATAGCTGAGTATAAATAGCTGAGTATAAATAGCTGAGTATAAATAGCTGAGTATAAATACTGTAGCTGAGTATAAATAGCTGAGTATAAATACTATAGCTGAGTATAAATAGCTGAGTATAAATAGCTGAGTATAAATACTGTAGCTGAGTATAAATAGCTGAGTATAAATAGCTGAGTATAAATACTGTAGCTGAGTATAAATAGCTGAGTATAAATAGCTGAGTATAAATACTGTAGCTGAGTATAAATAGCTGAGTATAAATAGCTGAGTATAAATACTGTAGCTGAGTATAAATAGCTGAGTATAAATAGCTGAGTATAAATAGCTGAGTATAAATACTGTAGCTGAGTATAAATACTGTAGCTGAGTATAAATAGCTGAGTATAAAAAGCTGAGTATAAATACTGTAGCTGAGTATAAATTGCGGAGTATAAATAGCTGAGTATGAATAGATGAGTATAAATAGCTGAGTATAAATATCTGAGTATAAATAGCTGAGTATAAATAGCTGAGTATAAATACTGGAGCTGAGTATAAATAGCTGAGTATAAATACTGTAGCTGAGTATAAATAGCTAAGTATAAATAGTTGAGTATAAATAGCTGAGTATAAATACTGTAGCTGAGTATGAATAGCTGAGTATAAATACTGTAGCTGAGTATAAATAGCTGAGTATAAATAGCTGAGTATAAATACTATAGCTGAGTATAAATAGCTGAGTATAAATACTGTAGCTGAGTATAAATACTGTAGCTGAGTATAAATAGCTGAGTATAAATAGCTGAGTATAAATACTGTAGCTGAGTATAAATTGCGGAGTATAAATAGATGAGTATAAATAGCTGAGTATAAATAGCTGAGTATAAATAGCTGAGTATAAACAGCTGAGTATAAATACTGTAGCTGAGTATAAATACTGTAGCTGAGTATAAATAGCTGAGTATAAATACTGTAGCTGAGTATAAATAGCTGAGTATAAATAGCTGAGTATAAATAGCTGAGTATAAATAGCTGAGTATAAATACTGTAGCTGAGTATAAATAGCTGAGTATAAATACTATAGCTGAGTATAAATAGCTGAGCTGAGTATAAATAGCTGAGTATAAATAGCTGAGTATAAATACTGTAGCTGAGTATAAATAGCTGAGTATAAATAGCTGAGTATAAATACTGTAGCTGAGTATAAATAGCTGAGTATAAATAGCTGAGTATAAATACTGTAGCTGAGTATAAATTAGCTGAGTATAAATAGCTGAGTATAAATACTGTAGCTGAGTATAAATAGCTGAGTATAAATAGCTGAGTATAATAGCTGAGTATAAATACTGTAGCTGAGTATAAATACTGTAGCTGAGTATAAATAGCTGAGTATAAATAGCTGAGTATAAATACTGTAGCTGAGTATAAATAGCTGAGTATAAATAGCTGAGTATAATAGCTGAGTATAAATAGCTGAGTATAATATGCTGAGTATAAATAGCTGAGTATAAATAGCTGAGTATAAATACTGTAGCTGAGTATAAATAGCTGAGTATAAATACTGTAGCTGAGTATAAATAGCTGAGTATAAGTGAGTATAAATAGCTGAGTATAAATACTGTAGCTGAGTATAAATAGCTGAGTATAAATACTGTAGCTGAGTATAAATAGCTGAGTATAAATAGCTGAGTATAATACTATAGCTGAGTATAAATAGCTGAGTATAAATACTGTAGCTGAGTATAAATACTGTAGCTGAGTATAAATAGCTGAGTATAAACTGTAGCTGAGTATAAATAGCTGAGTATAAATAGCTGAGTATAAATAGCTGAGTAAATATGTAGCTGAGTATAAATAGCTGAGTATAAATAGCTGAGTATAAATACTGTAGCTGAGTATAAATAGCTGAGTATAAATAGCTGAGTATAAATAGCTGAGTATAAATAGCTGAGTAAAATAGCTGAGTATAAATAGCTGAGTATAAATAGCTGAGTATAAATACTGAGCTGAGTATAAATAGCTGAGTATAAATACTGTAGCTGAGTATAAATAGCTGAGTATAAATAGCTGAGTATAAATAGCTGAGTATAAATACTGTAGCTGAGTATAATACTGTAGCTGAGTATAAATAGCTGAGTATAAATACTGTAGCTGAGTATAAATAGCTGAGTATAAATAGCTGAGTATAAATACTGTAGCTGAGTATAAATAGCTGAGTATAAATAGCTGAGTATAAATAGCTGAGTATAAATACTGTAGCTGAGTATAAATAGCTGAGTATAAATAGCTGAGTATAAATACTGTAGCTGAGTATAAATAGCTGAGTATAAATACTGTAGTGAGTATAAATAGCTGAGTATAAATAGCTGAGTATAAATAGCGAGTATAAATAGCTGAGTATAAATAGCTGAGTAAAATAGCTGAGTATAAATACTGAGCTGAGTATAAATAGCTGAGTATAAATACTGTAGCTGAGTATAAATACTGTAGCTGAGTATAAATAGCTGAGTATAAATACTGTAGCTGAGTATAAATAGCTGAGTATAAATAGCTGAGTATAAATACTGTAGCTGAGTATAAATACTGTAGCTGAGTATAAATAGCTGAGTATAAATACTGTAGCTGAGTATAAATACTGTAGCTGAGTATAAATAGCTGAGTATAAATAGCTGAGTATAAATACTGTAGCTGAGTATAAATAGCTGAGTATAAATAGCTGAGTATAAATACTGTAGCTGAGTATAAATAGCTGAGTATAAATAGCTGAGTATAAATAGCTGAGTATAAATACTGTAGCTGAGTATAAATAGCTGAGTATAAATAGCTGAGTATAAATAGCTGAGTATAAATACTGTAGCTGAGTATAAATAGCGGAGTATAAATACTGTAGCTGAGTATAAATAGCTGAGTATAAATAGCTGAGTATAAATAGCTGAGTATAAATACTGTAGCTGAGTATAAATAGCTGAGTATAATAGCTGAGTATAAATACTGTAGCTGAGTATAAATAGCTGAGTATAATACTGTAGCTGAGTATAAATAGCTGAGTATAAATACTGTAGCTGAGTATAAATACTGTAGCTGAGTATAAATAGCTGAGTATAAATAGCTGAGTATAAATACTGTAGCTGAGTATAAATAGCTGAGTATAAATAGCTGAGTATAAATAGCTGAGTATAAATACTGTAGCTGAGTATAAATACTGTAGCTGAGTATAAATACTGTAGCTGAGTATAAATAGCTGAGTATAAATAGCTGAGTATAAATACTGTAGCTGAGTATAAATAGCTGAGTATAAATAGCTGAGTATAAATACTGTAGCTGAGTATAAATAGCTGAGTATAAATACTGTAGCTGAGTATAAATACTGTAGCTGAGTATAAATAGCTGAGTATAAATAGCTGAGTATAAATACGTGTAGCTGAGTATAAATAGCTGAGTATAAATAGCTGAGTATAAATACTGTAGCTGAGTATAAATAGCTGAGTATAAATAGCTGAGTATAAATAGCTGAGTATAAATACTGTAGCTGAGTATAAATAGCTGAGTATAAATAGCTGAGTATAAATAGCTGAGTATAAATACTGTAGCTGAGTATAAATAGCTGAGTATAAATACTGTAGCTGAGTATAAATAGCTGAGTATAAATAGCTGAGTATAAATAGCTGAGTATAAATACTGTAGCTGAGTATAAATAGCTGAGTATAAATACTGTAGCTGAGTATAAATTGCTGAGTATAAATACTGTAGCTGAGTATAAATAGCTGAGTATAAATTCTGTAGCTGAGTATAAATACTGTAGCTGAGTATAAATAGCTGAGTATAAATAGCTGAGTATAAATACTGTAGCTGAGTATAAATAGCTGAGTATAAATAGCTGAGTATAAATAGCTGAGTATAAATACTGTAGCTGAGTATAAATACTGTAGCTGAGTATAAATAGCTGAGTATAAATAGCTGAGTATAAATACTGTAGCTGAGTATAAATAGCTGAGTATAAATAGCTGAGTATAAATACTGCAGCTGAGTATTAATAGCTGAGTATAAATAGCTGAGTATAAATAGCTGAGTATAAATAGCTGAGTATAAATACTGTAGCTGAGTATAAATAGCTGAGTATAAATAGCGGAGTATAAATACTGTAGCTGAGTATAAATAGCTGAGTATAAATAGCTGAGTATAAATACTGTAGCTGAGTATAAATAGCTGAGTATAAATAGCTGAGTATAAATACTGTAGCTGAGTATAAATAGCTGAGTATAAATAGCGGAGTATAAATACTGTAGCTGAGTATAAATAGCTGAGTATAAATAGCTGAGTATAAATACTGTAGCTGAGTATAAATAGCTGAGTATAAATAGCTGAGTATAAATACTGTAGCTGAGTATAAATAGCTGAGTATAAATAGCTGAGTATAAATACTGTAGCTGAGTATAAATAGCTGAGTATAAATAGCTGAGTATAAATACTGTAGCTGAGTATAAATAGCTGAGTATAAATAGCTGAGTATAAATTGCTGAGTATAAATACTGTAGCTGAGTATAAATAGCTGAGTATAAATAGCTGAGTATAAATAGCTGAGTATAAATACTGAAGCTGAGTATAAATAGCTGAGTATAAATAGCTGAGTATAAATACTGTAGCTGAGTATAAATAGCTGAGTATAAATAGCTGAGTATAAATACTGTAGCTGAGTATAAATAGCTGAGTATAAATAGCTGAGTATAAATACTGTAGCTGAGTATAAATAGCTGAGTATAAATAGCTGAGTATAAATAGCTGAGTATAAATACTGTAGCTGAGTATAAATAGCTGAGTATAAATAGCTGAGTACAAATAGCTGAGTATAAATAGCTGAGTATAAATACTGTAGCTGAGTATAAATAGCTGAGTATAAATAGCTGAGTATAAATAGCTGAGTATAAATACTGTAGCTGAGTATAAATACTGTAGCTGAGTATAAATACTGTAGCTGAGTATAAATAGCTGAGTATAAATACTGTAGCTGAGTATAAATAGCTGAGTATAAATAGCTGAGTATAAATACTGTAGCTGAGTATAAATAGCTGAGTATAAATAGCTGAGTATAAATACTGTAGCTGAGTATAAATAGCTGAGTATAAATAGCTGAGTATAAATATGCTGAGTATAAATACTGTAGCTGAGTATAAATACTGTAGCTGAGTATAAATAGATGAGTATACATAGCTGAGTATAAATACTGTAGCTTAGTATAAATTGCGGAGTATAAATAGCTGAGTATAAATAGCTGAGTATAAATAGCTGAGTATAAACTAGCTGAGTATAAATACTGTAGCTGAGTATAAATACTGTAGCTGAGTATAAATAGCTGAGTATAAATACTGTAGCTGAGTATAAATAGCTGAGTATAAATAGCTGAGTATAAATAGCTGAGTATAAATACTGTAGCTGAGTATAAATAGCTGAGTATAAATACTATAGCTGAGTATAAATAGCTGAGTATAAATAGCTGAGTATAAATACTGTAGCTGAGTATAAATAGCTGAGTATAAATAGCTGAGTATAAATACTGTAGCTGAGTATAAATAGCTGAGTATAAATAGCTGAGTATAAATACTGTAGCTGAGTATAAATAGCTGAGTATAAATAGCTGAGTATAAATACTGTAGCTGAGTATAAATAGCTGAGTATAAATAGCTGAGTATAAACAGCTGAGTATAAATACTGTAGCTGAGTATAAATACTGTAGCTGAGTATAAATAGCTGAGTATAAATAGCTGAGTATAAATACTGTAGCTGAGTATAAATAGCTGAGTATAAATAGCTGAGTATAAATAGCTGAGTATAAATAGCTGAGTATAAATACTGTAGCTGAGTATAAATACTGTAGCTGAGTATAAATAGCTGAGTATAAATAGCTGAGTATAAATAGCTGAGTATAAATACTGTAGCTGAGTATAAATAGCTGAGTATAAATAGCTGAGTATAAATAGCTGAGTATAAATACTGTAGCTGAGTATAAATAGCTGAGTATAAATAGCTGAGTATAAATACTGTAGCTGAGTATAAATAGCTGAGTATAAATAGCTGAGTATAAATAGCTGAGTATAAATACTGTAGCTGAGTATAAATAGCTGAGTATAAATAGCTGAGTATAAATAGCTGAGTATAAATACTGAAGCTGAGTATAAATAGCTGAGTATAAATAGCTGAGTATAAATACTGTAGCTGAGTATAAATAGCTGAGTATAAATAGCTGAGTATAAATAGCTGAGTATAAATACTGAAGCTGAGTATAAATAGCTGAGTATAAATAGCTGAGTATAAATACTGTAGCTGAGTATAAATAGCTGAGCTATAAATAGCTGAGTATAAATACTGTAGCTGAGTATAAATAGCTGAGTATAAATAGCTGAGTATAAATACTGTAGCTGAGTATAAATAGCTGAGTATAAATAGCTGAGTATAAATACTGTAGCTGAGTATAAATAGCTGAGTATAAATAGCTGAGTATAAATACTGTAGCTGAGTATAAATAGCTGAGTATAAATAGCTGAGTATAAATAGCTGAGTATAAATACTGTAGCTGAGTATAAATAGCTGAGTATAAATAGCTGAGTATAAATACTGTAGCTGAGTATAAATAGCTGAGTATAAATAGCTGAGTATAAATACTGTAGCTGAGTATAAATAGCTGAGTATAAATAGCTGAGTATAAATAGCTGAGTATAAATACTGTAGCTGAGTATAAATAGCTGAGTATAAATAGCTGAGTATAAATAGCTGAGTATAAATACTGTAGCTGAGTATAAATAGCTGAGTATAAATAGCTGAGTATAAATACTGTAGCTGAGTATAAATACTGTAGCTGAGTATAAATAGCTGAGTATAAATACTGTAGCTGAGTATAAATAGCTGAGTATAAATACTGTAGCTGAGTATAAATAGCTGAGTATAAATAGCTGAGTATAAATAGCTGAGTATAAATACTGTAGCTGAGTATAAATACTGTAGCTGAGTATAAATACTGTAGCTGAGTATAAATAGCTGAGTATAAATACTGTAGCTGAGTATAAATAGCTGAGTATAAATAGCTGAGTATAAATACTGTAGCTGAGTATAAATAGCTGAGTATAAATAGCTGAGTATAAATAGCTGAGTATAAATACTGTAGCTGAGTATAAATAGCTGAGTATAAATAGCTGAGTATAAATACTGTAGCTGAGTATAAATAGCTGAGTATAAATAGCTGAGTATAAATACTGTAGCTGAGTATAAATAGCTGAGTATAAATAGCTGAGTATAAATACTGTAGCTGAGTATAAATAGCTGAGTATAAATAGCTGAGTATAAATAGCTGAGTATAAATACTGTAGCTGAGTATAAATAGCTGAGTATAAATAGCTGAGTATAAATACTGTAGCTGAGTATAAATAGCTGAGTATAAATACTGTAGCTGAGTATAAATAGCTGAGTATAAATAGCTGAGTATAAATACTGTAGCTGAGTATAAATAGCTGAGTATAAATAGCTGAGTATAAATAGCTGAGTATAAATAGCTGAGTATAAATACTGTAGCTGAGTAT
Organism: Taudactylus pleione; assembly: GCA_031769625.1. NCBI lineage: Eukaryota > Metazoa > Chordata > Amphibia > Anura > Myobatrachidae > Taudactylus > Taudactylus pleione. The sequence continues at coordinate 1,351,464 of JAUIMM010000845.1, forward strand.
AAATAGCTGAGTATAAATAGCTGAGTATAAATACTGTAGCTGAGTATAAATAGCTGAGTATAAATAGCTGAGTATAAATACTGTAGCTGAGTATAAATACTGTAGCTGAGTATAAATAGCTGAGTATAAATACTGTAGCTGAGTATAAATAGCTGAGTATAAATAGCTGAGTATAAATTCTGTAGCTGAGTATAAATAGCTGAGTATAAATAGCTGAGTATAAATAGCTGAGTATAAATACTGTAGCTGAGTATAAATAGCTGAGTATAAATAGCTGAGTATAAATACTGTAGCTGAGTATAAATAGCTGAGTATAAATACTGTAGCTGAGTATAAATAGCTGAGTATAAATAGCTGAGTATAAATACTGTAGCTGAGTATAATAGCTGAGTATAAATACTGTAGCTGAGTATAATAGCTGAGTAAAAATAGCTGAGTATAAATACTGTAGCTGAGTATAAATAGCTGAGTATAAATAGCTGAGTATAAATAGCTGAGTATAAATAGCTGAGTATAATACTAGCTGAGTATAAATACTGTAGCTGAGTATAAATAGCTGAGTATAAATAGCTGAGTATAAATAGCTGAGTATAAATACTGTAGCTGAGTATAAATAGCTGAGTATAAATAGCTGAGTATAAATAGCTGAGTATAAATACTGTAGCTGAGTATAAATAGCTGAGTATAAATAGCTGAGTATAAATACTGTAGCTGAGTATAAATAGCTGAGTATAAATAGCTGAGTATAAATAGCTGAGTATAAATACTGTAGCTGAGTATAAATAGCTGAGTATAAATAGCTGAGTATAAATAGCTGAGTATAAATACTGAAGCTGAGTATAAATAGCTGAGTATAAATAGCTGAGTATAAATACTGTAGCTGAGTATAAATAGCTGAGTATAAATAGCTGAGTATAAATAGCTGAGTATAAATACTGAAGCTGAGTATAAATAGCTGAGTATAAATAGCTGAGTATAAATACTGTAGCTGAGTATAAATAGCTGAGCATAAATAGCTGAGTATAAATACTGTAGCTGAGTATAAATAGCTGAGTATAAATAGCTGAGTATAAATACTGTAGCTGAGTATAAATAGCTGAGTATAAATAGCTGAGTATAAATACTGTAGCTGAGTATAAATAGCTGAGTATAAATAGCTGAGTATAAATACTGTAGCTGAGTATAAATAGCTGAGTATAAATAGCTGAGTATAAATAGCTGAGTATAAATACTGTAGCTGAGTATAAATAGCTGAGTATAAATAGCTGAGTATAAATACTGTAGCTGAGTATAAATAGCTGAGTATAAATAGCTGAGTATAAATACTGTAGCTGAGTATAAATAGCTGAGTATAAATAGCTGAGTATAAATAGCTGAGTATAAATACTGTAGCTGAGTATAAATAGCTGAGTATAAATAGCTGAGTATAAATAGCTGAGTATAAATACTGTAGCTGAGTATAAATAGCTGAGTATAAATAGCTGAGTATAAATACTGTAGCTGAGTATAAATACTGTAGCTGAGTATAAATAGCTGAGTATAAATACTGTAGCTGAGTATAAATAGCTGAGTATAAATACTGTAGCTGAGTATAAATAGCTGAGTATAAATAGCTGAGTATAAATAGCTGAGTATAAATACTGTAGCTGAGTATAAATACTGTAGCTGAGTATAAATAGCTGAGTATAAATAGCTGAGTATAAATACTGTAGCTGAGTATAAATAGCTGAGTATAAATAGCTGAGTATAAATACTGTAGCTGAGTATAAATAGCTGAGTATAAATAGCTGAGTATAAATAGCTGAGTATAAATACTGTAGCTGAGTATAAATAGCTGAGTATAAATAGCTGAGTATAAATACTGTAGCTGAGTATAAATAGCTGAGTATAAATAGCTGAGTATAAATACTGTAGCTGAGTATAAATAGCTGAGTATAAATAGCTGAGTATAAATACTGTAGCTGAGTATAAATAGCTGAGTATAAATAGCTGAGTATAAATAGCTGAGTATAAATACTGTAGCTGAGTATAAATAGCTGAGTATAAATAGCTGAGTATAAATACTGTAGCTGAGTATAAATAGCTGAGTATAAATACTGTAGCTGAGTATAAATAGCTGAGTATAAATAGCTGAGTATAAATACTGTAGCTGAGTATAAATAGCTGAGTATAAATAGCTGAGTATAAATAGCTGAGTATAAAATAGCTGAGTATAAATACTGTAGCTGAGTATAAATAGCTGAGTATAAATAGCTGAGTATAAATTACTGTAGCTGAGTATAAATAGCTGAGTATAAATAGCTGAGTATAAATACTGTAGCTGAGTATAAATAGCTGAGTATAAATAGCTGAGTATAAATACTGTAGCTGAGTATAAATAGCTGAGTAATAAATAGCTGAGTATAAGCTGAGTAATACTGTAGCTGAGT